>CM061349.1:54124046-55501546 GCA_030867105.1 Liasis olivaceus | reverse complement strand
ATTGGCAGCCCGAACTCCTTGCTCATACGTGATCCGTTGTGTTATTAAATACTGTGCGGCCTGGGTTGCAGCTGGTGTTCCAGTAATAGTTACCTTCCGATTCCTTGTGCCAGGAACGAATTCTCCTTTTTTGGAGATCTGTATCCTTGCACCAGTCAACTCTTGGTATTCTACTAACGTTTTCCCTCCTTTTCCAAGTATTGCACCAACTAAGTTTTCTGGCACTGCTATTTCAACTACATCCTTTGAGCCATCTGTGGATTTCTCTGTTCCTAGAATGGCGCTGGCAGCTAGAGGAGAAGCAGCTCCAAAATATCCATTGGTTGCAGCAGTAGCAGCAGCCAGGCTACCTAATGCAAATGTCCCCGCCGTACCACCAGCTGTACTGCCACTGGCTGAGGCTTCACTCGCATAGGTGGCCAACAAATTGGCTGCTGCTGCTGCTGGATTGGCACTGGCAGCTGCTGCAGCCAAAGCCCCAGTAGCTGCTGCCTGACTTAGGCCTAACCCTAAAGTATTGAGATTATATCCATAGCTGGCTAAGGTGTTAAGTGCAGAGGTGATGGCCACCAGGTCATTGCCCGTGAAGCCAGATAAAACTGCTGGAAAGGCTGCAACTCCAGCAAGGTTTGCATGTCCTAAGAGCCCTGCCGCAGCTGCAGCTGTTGGTAATACTTCAGCAGTGTTTGCATAAGGAGATCCCGTTGGATTGGAATTGGCCACTGGACCTGTAACATTAGCATAACTGATATTGAGACAGCTGCCACTCTGTGGATCCTCTTGTATCTTCTGGATGATAAGTTCAACAGCTTTTCGGTTTTGTTCAGGTTCTCCGCTTACAGTAACAACCCTCTCTTGTAAGTTGATCCCATCAGGTTTCTGGGAAAGCTGCACCCAAGCCCCTGACTGCTCCATTATAGCCTTGACTGTAGCACCTCCCTTCCCTATTATCAGACCTGCTGTGCTGTTGGGAACTATTATCTTTACCTGTAATCAAAAAAAATATATATGAATAATACTTCTGTTTTGCACATACAACATAGTTAAATTCTTTACTACCTGAAATAAGTGGAAAAACTCAGAATAAGTTATTTTCTTTCAAATATAAGTTTGAATTAGGAATCAAGCTCATACTTTTAAGTATTTATATGGATTCTGACATAAAATGTTATCTGTTTTGAAAAATTCAGTCATTGCAGGAAAAATATAATTCTTGGAGCTTATTTAACAATCAGATACTTAGACAAACTGAAATAATATTAGTAAAAGAAACAAACTTATTTTATAGTACTTTTGTTCATGATTCATCAAACACTCAATAATGGATCATCTTCTGATACATCTTAGGTCAACGTTCTGTTACATAACTCAACAGCATTTCTTTAAACAAATACTTCAGTGAATCATCAAGTCCTCCAATGGAAACAAAAAGTAATAGGACATGCATCTATTCTAGTAGATCATTATCTCAAGATCATTATTTTATGGTAATTATTTATTTATAAAACAAGTATCCTGATATTTTCTAATAAAGAGTCCCAACTTTATAGTACATCCTTTATTCTCAATAAACTGTAGAAATCATCTAGGATGAAAAAGAATAGGGCAACATGGGGATTTGTGTAGTTTCAAGTAAAATAATTATGCAATTTCTCACTTTCTTTTAGCTGATGATTCTTATACTACTTAACCTAAAGAAATTTAATTATTGACACTGAAACAGCTTCAAATGATAATTTCACTGATTTTTGTATAATTATATTTTAGTAAGAAAAGTCTAATATCTATATCCTACTTACATTTACCTAGCAATACCCCATTCTAATCAGAAGGACTTACATCTGAATATACAGGATAGTGCTGCAAGTACGTTAATTCAACATGCTACTTGGATATCCGGCTTGATCCAGACAAACATCTTCCAACAGAAGAATTTTATTGGAGGCAGTTCCTCCAATGTAGCAAATTTCTCTGCCAAATCCAATCTATGGTTGGTTTTGTTCAATTCTTAATCAATTGCATAGAATATAGTATTAAAATTAAGAGTCACAGAATAATACTTACACAGCACATTGTGTATCGATACATAACCATTATCTTAGATGTTATATTTCTATATGCTAAAATTGTATGCAAATCCAAAAATGGATCATATTTATTTACTTATTAAATTTGTATGCCACCATCTCCCCCAACGGGTGACTCTGGGCGGCTCACGGTTAAAACCAAAGACCCAAGAACCATTAAAAATTGATACCACATAAATAGTTAAAGTTAATTCATCAATTAAAATCAGACTATAAAAACAAGCCTATACATAAATACTAAAAAATGTTCAAGATGACGGGGGGAGGGCAAGGTCAATTACCCCAAAAGCCACTTCCACTGATGGGAACCCTCATCCAGCCCCCAGGCCTTCTGGCATAGCCAGGATTTCACGCCTTTCCTGAAGGCCATGAGAGTGGGGGCACACTGCACCGTGGGAGGTAGGTTGTTCCATAGAGCAGGGGCCACCGCAGAAAAGGCCCTCTTCCTAGATCCCACCAGTCGAAATTCCTTGACTGGTGGGGTCTACAACATGCCCCTTCTGCCGGACCAAGTGAGGCGGGCTGATATACAGGGGCGAGATGGCTCCTAAGATAACCTGGTCCTATGCCATGAAGGGCATTAAAGGTGATAACCAACACCTTGAATTGGACCCAGACGCAAACCAGCAACCAAGGCAGCTTGTGTAACAGCAGTGTTATGTGTGCCCCTCGGGGGCATTCAGAACTGTCCACGCCGCCGCATTCTGCGCCAGCTGTAGCTTCCGGATACTCTTCAAGGGTAGCCCCATGTAGAGCGCATTGCAGTAGCCCAACTGGGAGATGACCAGGGCATGAGTGACCATGTGGAGGGCATCCCAATCGAGGAAGGGGAATAACTGCCACGCAACATGAAGTTCCACAAAGGCCCTCTAGCCACGACTGCCACCTGCTATTTGAACAGGAGTCGTGAGTCCAGAAGGACCCCCAGATTACGCACTGGGTCTGACTGGGGTAGTGTGACCCCGTCAAGAACCAAAGATGATAAACTCCTACATCTTGAGGTTCCCCGTACCCACAGCCATTCCATCCTACCAGGGTTCATTTGAAGCCTGTTGTCCCTCATCCAGGTCCCCACAGCCTCCAGGCACTGTGAAAGGGTAGCCACAGCATCACTTGGGTCACCCAGGATGAAGATATATAATTGAGCATCTTCAGCATACTGATGACACCTCATCCCATGGTGCCGGATGATCTCACCCAACGGTTTCATGTAGATGTTAAATAGGAGTGGCGAGAGCACCAAACCTTGAGGCAGCCCACAAAGTAGGGGCCGTGGGTTGGACCTCTCGTTCCCTATCAACACCAATTGGGTTCGGCCTTGGAGAAAGGAGCTGAACCAGTACAACACTATGTCGCCCAGTCCCAACTCCTGCAGCTGACCCAAAAGGATGCCATGGTCGATGGTATTGAAAGCTGCCAAGAGGTCAAGAAGAACAAGGATGAATGTACTACCCCCATCCCGCTCTCACCAGAGATCGTCCAAAAGTACTACCAATGCGGTTTCTGTCCCATAACTGGGCCTGAAACCTGACTGCTAGGGGCCCAGATAATCCGTTTCCTCCAGGATCCTCTGAAGCTGCTGAGCAACCACCTTTTCCACCACCTTTCCTAGAAAGGGAAGGTGGGAGACTGGATGAAAATTGTCCAGAAGGGTGGGATCCAGCAATGGTTTCTTGAGGAGGGGGTAGACCAAAGCCTCCTTGAAAGGCTTTGGGAACACCCCCTCCTGCAAGGATGAATTGACCACTGCCGGTACCCACCCTAAAGTCAGCTCCTTGGTGGTTTTAACCAACCAGGAGGGACAAGGATCCAAAATACAGGTAGCCGAACTAACAGCCCCAAGGACCCTGTCCAGTTCCTCAGGGCCAACAGGATCAAACTGTTCCCAGATAACGGGGTAAGAGTGCTCCCTAGGCATCTCCACTGGACCCGCATCATGCTTGGCCTCCAACTGAGAACGGATCTGAGCTATTTTATCCGTAAGGTGTTCAGCAAATTCCTCTGCACAGCCCTGTAGATAATCCTCCAAGCCCTCTCTACCCAGGAGGAAACGAGTGATCCTGAACAGGGCTGTGGGCCAACACTCTGAGGATGCAATAAGAGCAGAGAAATAACGATGTTTTGCCACCCTTACTGCCACTAGGTAGGCCTTAATAGCGGCTCTAACCCATATTTTATGTTCTCTATATTTAGTTATGATTGTGATTCCCCTGAAAACAATAACACTTGAATTAATCAAGATCAAATCATTCTACTATTTTATAAATGTGACTTAGCCCACTACACTGATCTAAGCTAAGATAATACTAGGATTTTAACACATTTCCTGTATCTCTTTAGCATGTTTTATGGATTTCTCATTCTCAATAGAATAATAATTTATTAAACTTGTATGCTGCCTGACTCTCAATGACTCTGGGCAGCATAGAAATATTGGGGTGTTATTTTTCAGAGTTAAGTTTGGAATATGTATCAATGCATATAGTACAATCCACATTCATTAAATGATGCTTAATGTTGTGGATCAATTTTTAAAGTTTCACCGAAACTGGTCACAGCATTCTCAGAGTGCTTCATTATGCTTCTAATAGCAAAATCATGGCACTGGTGACCTGGCATTGGTGACCTGCCTGCATAAAGGAAGGAGAGAACTCAGGTTCATACTTACAATATTTAGTTGCTATTTCTCCCACCCTCTTAAACCATGTAATGTATGAAACCCAGTCTCCATACAGAAGTCTTAATAAGAACTTGGTTTGTCTAATCTTCAACCTTTCCTGGCAGAATTATCACCTGATACATTTGTTCACGTGAACCAGAGGTGCAGAAATGGTGTGCAAAGAAAACTCTCAAAGACCTACCAAAGTTGCTACTAAATTGTAAATTTTAACATAACAGAAGGAGAAAGTAATTAAATGCATGATTGAAAACTAGTTATATTAATTATATTTAATGTTAATTAAGTGTACATATAAAATAAAACCAAGTCAGATGTAATGGCTGTCCCTTTCCCCTATTAGTGTTGGAGTTTGGCTCCCTATGTGCTATTCAGAGATTAAGTTCTGTACTTGTCTCAGTTGCATAACTGAGCTGTATTCTTTCCCTTAATAGTGTTTGCTAGATGGGAAGTATTCAAAAGCCCTTTTGTAAGTTGGCAAGAATTATATAATTGTAGTTTCCTTGGGAAACAAATATAGACATATCTGATACACATAAAGGGAAACACCAAGAACCCCTTGAATTAGTGAATTATGTGTTTTATATGTAAAGCCTTCCATCCAATTTCTGAAAAATTTCTTTTCCAGTAATACACTTCACCATTCCCTGCAGAAAATTCTATACGTTATAAAGTTTATTCCAATCTTCAGGAATAGCTCTTTTGAGAGATAAAAGATGCATTGGAAGGTACATTGGAAAGCCCTACTGCACATTAAAAAACTTTTTTGCCATTTCAGTATCTGAGATTATTTGAGGTGGGTGAGTAGAGGTACTGAAGGGCTCTGTTTCGCCACCTATGCTATGTAGTATTTATTGTAGTATTTTTTGAAGATTCAACATAATGACATGCAATTATTTCTTTTTCATCTTATTTGATTTACACAGTCTTACTAATAAGTATAACTTAATGGCAATAGATCACCTATTCTTCACCACATGAAAATCTACAAACCGATGTTTAATCCATGTAACCTTGACAGAGATATGCAGAAACTATTACCTAAGCAAAAGGGGCTGACACATTTTTTAAGTCCAGGACAACGACATCACATTTGGAAGTGACTCAGGCAGAAGCCTCCCTAATTCACTGTACTGTAAAAGAAGGAGGCGGCACCGCACAACCAGACTTGCAAGATTCTGTTATTACAGCCAATCTCAATAAAAGTAGTTTTAGCCTTCCTGTGGAATTGATTTCCTGGTATGGTCTATCTAGTTATGCTGACACCAGCCAATGATGTTAACTTCTTTTAGAGAATATTACACTTCTCTTAAGGATCAGATTCTTAGGTTTGGGATTTTCAGGGATTCGTAGAACATGTCTGACCTAGAGTATCTTATACCAGTAGAGCCTGGATGTCAACTATGTTCTTATCTAAATAGATAGTTTTAGGCCATTGTTGCATGAGTTTTAACAATATTTTGTTCTAAAAAATTTGTTCTGGCCCCGAATGGAGCAGTAGACAGCAAGTGCTTATTATGAGTTCATACTTTTTCTTATAGCCAGAGTTCATATGGAACATGGAAACTCTTGAGTCATTCTAAATTTTGTCCCTTCAAGACAAAAGTGTTGGAACATTCTAAGTGACCTGTACCCACTTTGAAACAAATCACTTATTTTTTTGTCTGGATCCTTATCTAAGGTAGATTAACATTTGGAGTAAGGCCACAAGCAGTCTACCGCCACTACCATACACAGCATTAACATGGATGGCTGCTGATTTGACTGACATGGTATGGAAGCAAAGAGAGGGAGGGAGGGAGGGACTTTTTTTTTTCTTTTTCAAGTCACTAAGTGGCTCTTGAGAAATTTATGATAGATGCTGAAAAATGACAGAGCTTTCCAATTGTGGAAAACTTTTTCCAGCTGTGAAAAATAAATGTGCCTTTTACTGCCTACACATATGAAAACAGCACTAACATTCAAATCCATGCAAAAAAGTTAGATTTCATACATTTAAGTGGAAATAATAAAAACAATGAATCAAAACTGTGTTGATATAGAATAAAAACTATCTGTTCCCACTACCATCTTTGCATGCTATAAAAAGAGAATGAAGAAGGCATCTCATCTAGAATAATTTGATATCTACTTGAAAAGACATAAACCTTGTGTGTGCATTGTGTTTTGCATTTTCATGTTATTTTTTGCACATTGTAGACTTTTCCCCCCAAAACACATATACAAATCCTTTTTGTGTGATAAGCATATTTTGACTGGTGAAAGCATACTATGCTGATGCATAGTTTTAATATAATCGTTGTCTTCCATTTGTTTTTATTCTGTGGTCTGAAGGCACTTTGTACTTTATACATTAATGTTTCATAACTTTCAAATTACATTTGCAGAAGCAACTGATGAATTCTGAATAGCTTCATTTATGTGCTTCAATTTTTTATAATAATAAATGTAGCTGCCTGCACATTGAAATATACAGTAAGGCTGTGTAATACTTTGCTTTTGATTCCAAAAAAAGCACTTCAGAGGTGCAAATGGAGCACTTGTCTACAACGTCTTATTAAAGTAGCCATACAATTACTGGGAATATATGGCAGCTGGCTGAAGCAAGTATGAAATTTTAAGGAAAGTTATAGCTGCTGTGATGAACTACAGACAAGTACTATATCTGTACTCCCATGTGTGCTAATACACACTTTTGAAATTGAATCCAAAGTACTGAAGCCCAATATGCAATATATAAAATTAATCCACATGTTTTCTAATAAAAAATGTGATCAGATATGAAATACTGCTATATAACAATATCCAAACATTCATGTAAGTTCAAAAGCATTCAGTATAATTAAGTATTTCAAAGTCCTAGAATTAAGAGATGACATTGCTGACATAATTTTCCACCAAAGTACAGTGTTATGAATATATCTTGTAATATTGTCCCACAAATTAATGGAAAGATGTGGGGCAGTTGGCTGGATCAGAAATCAGTTCTTGGAAGTTTAAACTCTAGTCTATAGGAGGTAAGATGTGGTTCCATTTATTCTTTGTGACGGTAAACTATGTTACACTACTGACTGAAGCTGACACTTTTCCCTGTAGACTTACTGCCACTGACATTAGAGGACAGATTTCGAAGTGGGTGGAAACAGTTTATAACAAGCTGTCTCTCCTAGGACTTTCTCCCATTTACTTACTATGTCTGGTCTATGAGCAAGCAAGGGCTACATTTAAGCAATGTTTATTCAACATAGGCCGTCAAACAGATGCTGGTAATATCACTCATTTGCTGATTGCCTAGTTTTTGTTAGTTTCTTTTTGATTGGCCTTGTAAGAGAAACTGTTTTTCCCTAAACTGCATTATCAAGAAGGGTGCTGTATATTACTGATTCAGTTGGTTTGTTTTTTTTCCCTAAGGATAACGAGGACAAAATTGTTACTTTCAGTGTACAGTAGGAGTGAGGATTGGTGAAAAATATCTAGGCCAAACTGGTCAGCATATTTTGAGACATTTACTAGTTAAGAGCAGTGAAACTAAATATGATTGTTTGCCATCTGAAGAAAACTTGGGAGAAGGTGTTCTTCATGAGGAGGCAACTCAATTTTAGTTGCTAAAATAATTTTTAATAGAAGTGGTTATTAAAAACAATATTTAATCCATTTTTAAACAAGAATGTCTCTATACTCTGAAATCAACAATAGCCTGTTGTCATCCCCCCAATTAATGCATTATTAACACCGTTTTCTCAGAAGTAAGTACCGAATGTCTAAAAAACAACTTTAAAGTACAAGTTGCTAGAAAATGATTCTTGTCATGATTTTTTTGAAAACAACTTGAATCTCTAGTGAGCTCAATCTATTAGTTTTATTGCTGCAGTGTGGCATTGGTGGCACAATCTATTTGTAAAAGTTATGATCTAATTCAACCAAAAGTAAATTAACTGAACAGCAATTTCATCATAAAATTATATGTCCTATATTCATTCAGCAGATGGTTTAAAATGACTCTCTTTGGCTATCAAAGTTTTTGATAAATAAAACATTAAAACCTGAAGAGTTGTTTATATATAGATAAATGCTTTGTCTTTTTTTAAAAAAGAACTGCATTGTGAAATGTTTTTCAATAATTAGTTACCCTACTTGTGATCCAACCAGATCATATATAGCTATTTTTTATCATTAGAATAGATAAGATTATCAAAAACAGAACAGAAAACAGATTTGAACATTGTCCTGAACATTATTTGAAAATCTGTAATTAAAAGAGATCATGAAAACAGTTTTTTGTTTAAAATGAAATAAGCATGTTTGCTCATCTTTGCCAGTCAGAGAACAAAATACAGTTTTTATGAATTAATGGTTCATAAATTTCAAATAATGTTTTAAATGGATGCAAACTTTTTAAAGGCTCTTGTCAGTTGAGAGAATACACATACATTAAAGAAATTAATTTATAAATTCCACACCTTTAATGTAACTGGAATCATGTGCTCATTTACTTATTAACTCCCACTGAACTAAGGAGAATTTAATTCTGAGAAAATACACTTATGACTATTAGTGTTTCCCAATATCAGATTGCTTTGAAAAATTTAGTTCTGAGAGTGCTTTAGATTTGCACAATGCTAATTTGTTTGTTTGTTTGTTTGTTTGTTTATTTAAACTGTGGATCTCCTGGGGGAAGCAGAAGCAGGAAGGCACATCTCTTCCCTTCCATCTTCCTCTTTACAATTTGCCTGATTGCTAATGATTTTGCAAACTGACTGTATTAGCAAACATTTTTTCTCTTGTTAGCTTCACAATGTCTTCAGAAACATTTACTCACAATTTTTAAAGAAATATTTGGTAGCCAACGTTGCCCAAAAGAACCATTGGAAAAAGAGCTTGTTGGGTAGATTAGGTATTTATGAAGGAAAACAGTGTCAATGGATGGACTAGAATATTATCCATCTGTTTTAAGAATGAAGTAGTCAACACACCTGATGGAATTTATAACCCATGTATAACCAGATTTCTTCTGTATTTCCATTGTTCTTTGGATATGAAAGAAATGAACTGAAACCATTAAATTATTTAATAGTAGTAGCTAAAGAAAATGCATATGTGTAGCTTTCCTGTCCCCCTAATTAAATCAAGAAGTCTATAAAGTATGCATTTTGTAATTTCTGATTCAAGAATCAAAGATACTTAATATTTATTGCTCAGGAAAGTATTTCTTCTTTGCAGGAAGCTTGAAAGAAAGTGAATTAAAAATGATTTTACCATAGCACAAGAATTAAATTAAAGGAAATTAATTTCTTTTAATTTTAAAGGTATTAAATTATGTGGCAAAAATATGACCTTTTCTGCCCTCTCCCAAGCTTCTCTCCTCAGAATACCCAATATCAGAGAGATGAAAAAGGGCTGGACCTCAAAGGCAGGTGCCAGCTTGAGCCATAGATTTGTAGATCCAGTACCCTCATGAATATATTCAGAAACTATCACCTACTTACCCCATTCATTACACAGGTTTATTCCCTGCCAAGCACAAACACACAAAACCAGGTAGGAGGTATTCTGGTCCTACTTGCATCCCTTTAGCAGAAGACTAGCAGGGCAATGGAGATGAACATTTTAGAGACTAGAATATCAACACCCTCTAAAAAAAAGTAAGAAGTCCTATGCCCATAAACTATTTTTTAATATGTATTATATTTAAAGGTATATTTCTGTTGTGAATCTAAGCTCTTCAGTGCAGGTTTTCAAAATGAATAATATGTGTTTAATCTTTTCTATTATTTATTATTACACTATGGTTAATCTGATAAACCAATTTCTTACTTTTCACTTCTCAAAACAATTACATATTTAAATACATACAATCTGAATTATTGAATCACTAGTACAAACTTTTCTTAATATGAAATAAATATCTCACATTTTCTTTTTCTATATTTATGAGAATTCTTTATTATGTTTTTAGCATCTACAAGCTAACTTCATTTTTCTACAAGCTAACTCCAAAATTTCATTTTGCTTCAGAAAATAGCTGTAAGGCTGTTCAATAATAATCTCTTTAGATAAGTAATCTAGAAAATGACATTTCTGGTTATCATTTTTTTCTGAATTAATCATTTTTTAAAATTGCCATTTTACAAATAACGTTTCAGGAATCCTAGTCTCTATACATTATGTTTTTCATAGAATAAAGTGATGGCAATATAGCAGTTTAGCAGAAAATGTGATAACCTATTGACACATTCAAGAGTATCCCTTTAGGGATAAACTGATGCAAACAATGTACTACAGAATAATTGGTGATTGCTGGTCTGTCACTGACCCAATACAACAGAGGAACCTATGGGAATGAGAGACAGCAGGAGGAGGAGGAGAAGTAGATGAAGAAGAACAAGAAACAACTTGCAAAAGGCTATTTTGAATATTCCAGTAGCAGGCAGATCTTGAAAAGAGTGATTCAGAACTTTCTAGAGGCTCATCCCCTCTCTTCACATTATCAACAATTTAACAAACTTAGAGTAAATGTAATGCATTTTTCTTAAATTTACTCCAATTACTTAACTGCCCCAAGAATTTAATGAATTCTATATTTGCTCTTTATAATTTATTCTAAACCTTTGATATGCTATTATCCAATGTGATCAATAAAGATTCTTAGTGACTTGCTTATTTCTGATTGTTTCTTTTCTATATCAGTAGCTGAAAACTACTGAAAATTCTGCAATGTGTTTGTCTCTCTTTCCTTTTAGTAATGAATGGCATCACTTTCATGTCAATAACACAAAAACATTTACCCACAAAACAGCGTCTGTATGATTTGCTGAATTTCGGCATACAATAATTTATATGCCGAGCAGTATAAAAGAGCAACTGTGTGTGCCAGAATGATGGTTCTGTAATATATATAGTTGCAGTACTGACAGTTTCCTCTCCAGATGCAGCTGAAAAGGGCCTTGGATGGGTTGGATGAGGCCTTCAATGTGAAAGACCCAAACCTTGCACATTCTCACATAATGCCCTTGCAACTATGCCAGACAGCTGGGGTAATACTTTTGTCTAATATTGGTGTCTATCTTCCTAATTTTTAAAAATGTTTTTAATATGGTGTACGTATAACACAAACATGCATATACTTCCTTCCTCTCTAGAGGAGTCAGGGTGGGTGGTTAACAACATCAACATAGTGGCTATGTCTGATGATCAAAACCCTACCCCTTTTTAATGTGCTTTGCATGCATGTGGGACTTTGATATGTAGTTGACCCCCCATGAAAATGCCCTTGTCTCCCTCTCTCCATATACCATTATTGGAAATTGCCCTGTATGAAGGATTCCTGAAAACAGTGGGAAGAAGACAGACAAAAACACTTCAGAACCTATTCCAGCTACTCTTCCCATATACAATCATTATGATCAACAGTTTGTAAGACATATTATTTACTGGCCGTTATTGTTTATTTACAAAGTGATCTGTAAACTACATTGCTAAGATTTGCATCCTGGAAGTTGGGATATAAAAATTGTAGCAGATAAATGTAATGTCTGCCTAAATATGTAACTATAAAGCCTTATATAACCTGATTACTGATTGAGGAAGAGTGACCGTTTACACTAGAGAAGGTGATTAGCCTTGGTTTAGTTTTATGTTAAGAAGGAAATAAATAATTGAAAACCGCTGTTGTTTCATTTTTAGGTAAATAAATATATATATATATATATAAATAAATAAAATATATATAAATATAAATATATAAATAATTGTAAATCCCATTCCCTGTTGATGTATTTTTGCCAACAGTGTATTTATCAATTTTAAAGAAAAGCATACTTCTATATTTTAAATTTAACAAGATGTATTACATTGGGTCTTCAAATTCTATGCTTTAATATTATGATATTTGATGTATCAAATATAAATGGTCTCCAAACTATTATTACATATTCAGTTATTCATTCTATATTCCTTGGGAGAAACTACATGCTGAAACTGCTGTTGGGATATACAGCCAAAAGGAAAATAAAGGAAAACATTGTAACAATTAAATGTAGTGCAGTATTGCAAGGATAGCTACTTTTATGAAGAACAAATACTAATATTCTCTGAGACTTGATTAATGTGTTTTCTTGGATTCATGCTTTTTAAATTCAAACTTAATTTCATTTTCCTTTGCAATTTTTATTCAACTGTCTTTCCTTCTTGCTCAGTATTCTCGCTTTTCTATTCTCTGTCAATACCATGCACACTCTTGATCTTTGGGTTATTTTTTTCATTCATTTCACTCTTCTTTTTTCATAATCTATCTTTCTGCCACCTTTTTTCTCATGTTGCTATAATCTCTACACTTCTGGTCATCTTGCAGCCTATTGTCTCTCTTCATACAACACAATAAAATTTGCACCATCATGTAAGTACGTGTGAAGAAACCTTAATCTAGGGCATTGCTATATCTGGCTTCTTAAAGTGTAGCAGCAGGAACAGTTAACAGAAAGAAATTAATGATCAATTTCTAGTTAAACTGGAAAGAGTCTTGGTAGCTCAAGATTTCTTCCTTTATGCATCCCTCCTGCTTACAAAAGACAACTCTCCTCAGGTGATGTGACATTTTAAGATATCACGTTTCATTTTTTCCCCCCAATTCCCATCTCTTCTGCTATGCCTGGGATGTGAGGTGCAGTGGGGTGAGAATATAAAGTTTAAGCTGCAATCCTAAACACAAAAATAATTACATCGTAATGAACATAAGCACTTCTGAAAAACACAAGTCAATTCATGAGGATACTCAAATAGAGCAGAATTATTTTTGAAAGCCAGGTCATATGAGGAGCCCTGGTGCTCTCTGAGCTTAGTTGTTTGTTTGAGGACATTTCATTACCCAACTAGGTAACATCATCAGTGCTCTGATGATGTAACCTAGTTGGGTAATGAAACATCTGCAAGCAAACAACCAAGCTCAGGGAAAACCAAGGACTCCACAGTTCTACCCCAAGCTACATATATTCTGTTCTAGTGGAACCAAGTAATTTGATCAGAATATGAAGACATTTTAAAGGAAGCCCTACGTATGTAGGGCTTACCTTATGTATAATCCTTATGTAGATCAGCAAATAATAATTACCTCATTCTCTAAGTTAATATTCATGAAATAGTTTATTATGGTTGGCTTAGATTTGCAGTGTGTTGCTACACTATATCAGATTTTAGGATTTATTTAATTACAAAGAAGTTGATAAAGAAGGACAAAAACACTAAATGGTGATAATAAAATGTATATTTCTCTTTCCTGTAAAATGTAGAAAAACACTAAATGGTGGTCATACAATCTACATTTGTCTTTCATTTACAATGTAGCTATTTCACAACTATAATTAGTAAGATTTAATTGTGCTGAGTTAAAAGCTTTTGTTTATTTGTTTTCTTCATACTATAATGAGAAAGGGCTTGGTAGAAGATCTAATGAGAGAGCCAGATACGCAATGGCAGATGAGAGATTCTCTAACAGTAAAGAATGTTTTGAAGAAGATACGGTTCTGATATCATTTGTGCTTGTATGAAGTGATTATCTGCTCCAATAGTGTGCGCATTAGCCAACTGAGCCTTATTTCATTTATTCGTTGCACATCATTAATTATGAGCAATTTAAAGATTTCCTAACATCAGGGCTGCTAATATCTTTTTCTTGGCAGATTCTCAGACACAAGAAGCATGCAATTAGATGTGTTAAATCCCATGTTATTAATACTTATAAAAGAGCAGCTGAATAATTTATTAAAATGTAAGTCAGAACTTTCCAAGTTTCTTTCTATACTGATTTATTTATTTCATTAATTATTGTACTAACATAAGAAAGCTGCACTGTGAAGCTGCCAACCTTACATGGCTGATTGGAACACTTGGAATTTTTAGAACTTTTTGCATACTGTCTCACAAAATTAGGATGTTAGGAGTTTTTCACATTCCCAAGATAGTTACCATGAAGAATACAAACACATACATAGCAATAATTGACCAAACTGCTGTGACTTCCTGTAGCCTTCCAACCACTTTGCTGCTTCCCACTACCCATTTTTTTTTTTTTTTCCAGTGCAGGTTAGGCAGCCTAAAGGGGGAAAAAGGATTTGGTTGCAACTATGATGTTTATTTTTTTTTATAAAGCTTATAGGATCATTTGAGGTCTACAGACTTTATTAAAAATGAAGCTGATGGTTACGGCTGGTGATCTGCTTTACAGTATGCTAGGTTTCTATTTTTTTAAATTGAACTTTTTAAACATAAAGAATTAGGTGGGGCATGGAAGACACAAAAAAAGATCTATGAGGGCAGGTGCTGTATTAGGGATTTCAGTATACTAGATAATTATTATTGTGGACAAAAGGTACTTTTAATAATATTAATAAAGACAATTACAGACAATTAGACTTTACTTAGGAAAAAAACAGATGATTTAACTATATTTCATACTAGGAGGTTATCCGCAGAAAATATTCTATATAAATCTGATTGATTATGCACTTTTCTTAGATGCTTATGGCCACATCCCTGTTGAAAGGTCTTGGTTGTAAAGTCACTGCAGGAATTACATATATTTTTATGTGCAACTAAATTTCACCTCTTAACTTGAGTAAATTAACAACAGCTTTGAGATATTTGTAGTCTATGTTAAGAAATAATTTCTTACACCATGAGCATATCTAGGCTTTGAAACAAGACCCTTATGAAATAGAGGTGCAGGATTTTTAAAAATCTTTTAAAGTAAGCCAACTTCCATGTCATGTATTGAAAATCCCAACAATTTTGAAAAGCATTTGTCCTGTGAGTTTGGAAGTGATATTTGAAAAATCCACATCCAAACTAGGCAAATATTCACAGTATACAGCATATACTATTAAAGTATACTTTGAGTTGTTTCCAAATCTCACACACACACACACACACACACACACATAAATAAATATATATGCACATCCATAATATAACAACATGAAGGCATCATTTGGGTGGTGAGAACTTTGTTTTAAATGCTTCCTTGAAGAGCCATATTTTCATGGCTTGTCAAAGATATAATAGAGAGGGAATGGTCCAAATATCTGGGGCTAGGCTTTTTCAGAGGCAGGGACTATCAATGAGAAGATTCAAATACAGGGATCCTATAGAAGGGATTCTCTCACATTTGGGAATTGCAGCAAGCTAGAACTTACATGACAGGCAGATTCAGTTTGGAAAAGGTGGTCTCAGAGACAACCCAGCTCTAAGCCGTATTGGTCTTTAAAGGTGATAACAAGCACCTTGAATTGTGCCTTGAAGCTGACTGGCAGCCAGTGCAGCTCCCACGGTAGTAGTCTTCCATGGGTACAACTAGGTTCTGGCATAACTACTCAGGCTGCTGCATGATTAACCAGCTGAAGCCTCTGAATGGTCTTCAAGGGCAGTCCCTTATACAGGAAACTGCAATAGTCCAATCATGAGGTAATAAGGACATGAGTAACTGAGAACCAAGTCTATTGTTTCAGAAATAACCACAATTGGCACATGAGATCTAATTGTGCGAAGGGTCTCCTAGCCATAGCTTGAACCTGCTTTTCAAGTGGAACATGGAGGGTTGGGAGAATCCCCAAATTGAGAGCCAGTAGTGCCTGAGGAACACAACCCATCAAAAGTACTACTGATTATCTCTGGAACCAGTTGGCATATGAATCTACAGCCACTTCATCTTGCCAGTATTCTAACAGGTCTAAATCTGTTTCTCCACTCCAGATCCTAACAGGCTCCAGATACTGAGTCAGATCACATCCACAACATCTCCTTTCTGGTTTAGGGTGGAGATATATAAGTGGATATCAGCAGCATACTGATAACACATCCTGTGCCAGTATGTGACTTTTCCCAGTGATTTCATGTAGATGTTAAATAGCAAGGGAGAGAGAACTGAGCCCTGAGGCACTATATAGTGGAATTTCCTAGGGTTCAACATCCACCCCACCTAAACACTAGCTGAAAATGACCATTCAGGAAGGAGAACCACTGCAAAACAGACTTCTACTCCCAACTCTTACAGCTAGCTGAGAAGGATATTATGGTTGATGGAATCAAAAGCAGGAGTAGGAGAGTCCCAGTCTCCCTATTCTGATCCCACAAGAGTACATCAGCAAAAATGACCTATGAAGTTTTGGTACCACACCCAGGCCTGAATCCTGACTAGAGAAAAGGAGAATCCAGGGAACCACAGACTAGTCACTCTGACACTGATACTTGAGAAGATTTTACAGTGGATCCTAAAGTGAATGTACTATAATAATTTAGAAACCAACACAATGATATTGGAAGTCAGCATGGATTTATCACACTAATCTTTATTGATAATTTCGTTACTGGAACATTGAAATGCTATGGACATACATAATCTGATTCCAGAAAATCTTTATCAAAGTACACTATGGCATGCTCATTATCAAGCTAGTTAAGTATGGGTTGGATAGTACATCTATTAGGTGGATCAACAGCTGATTTGAAAATCATATTCAAAGTATGCTGATCAATAGCTCCTCATTAAACTACAAAAAGGTATTAAGTGGAGTGCTGAAAGCTTTGGTCTTAGGTCCAGCAATGATTTGGATTAAGAGGTGGAAGAAATGCAAATTTGCAGATGACACAAAAGTGGATGGGCTAAAATTCAAAATAATCTTGATGGTCTGTGGCAGTAGACTGAAAGTATAGAATGAAAACAGAGACAAATGCATAGTTCTACAGTTAGGAAAAAAAGATTAAATGAACTGGGCTTGGTAACAGTATGTGTGAAAAGAAGCTTGGAATTGTGATTAATTACAAGCTTAATATGAGTCAGCAGTGTGATTGGTCTGCAAAAAAAGCAATTCCAATTTAGGCTGCATCAATTGAAATATAATTTCTAAATGACAGAAAGAAATTGTTTCACTTTATTCTGTTTTTGTCAGAGAAAGGCAACAAATTTGACCAGGGAAGTTAAAAAAAAATGTCCATTAAAGATAGATTGAAAGAGTTGGATATGTTATTGATGGTGGTGGTGGTGGTGGTGGTGGTGGTAGTGGTGGGGAATATGACAACACTGTTAAAAATATCTGATGGTATGTTACATAGAAGATTAGGACCTGTTTTCTCTTGTTCCAGAGCGCAGGACACAGAATAATGGGTTTAAGTTATAGGGAGACAGATTGCGACTGAATATTAGGAAAAACTTCCTAACAATAAGAGCATTTTGACAGTAAAAAACATTTATTAAAGGAAGTAGTATCGTCCCTTCACCAAAAGTGATTGGAAAGAATATGGAAAGTTATCGATCAGGAATGCTTTAATTTGATTTCCTGCACTGAGCAAAGGGTTGACCTGGATGGTCTTTGGCCCCTACCAACTCAAACCCAAAATGTTCTCAGCATACTATTTTATTATGTATTGATCTGGCTTTATATAACAGTACCATCAGATTTGCTGACTCATTACAAGAATTAATACTAGAGCTTTGGCCATACACTGAAATTTGTATGCATACATTCAGAACAGATACAAGAATACACACAGTCACACACTGAATCATTATTTGATAGAGTTTACTGACAGAAAAAAAATGAGGCCACTTATTCAGATGACTTTTTGAATGGAATTAAACTCATTAATAATGAATCTACCAGGGGCTAAGCTTTCACAATTATAGTGAGTCTTCAGATTCAAAGGCAGTAAGGCATACTAATGCCTAGAATACAAAAGATACATTATATTTAGAATATGCTTATGAACTTTCTTCATACATTTTATTTGGCACTGTGGAAAACAGCATGTTAGATTAAAAACAATGGCAATTACTGAATCTCAGCTGTATAACAAAGTTTTCTCTCTGTTTTTATTATTATTTTTAAAAATCTATTTTCGTATAAGAATTCAAGTTTTATCTATAATCTGAGACTAAATTATATCCAGAGCTAGTCACTCGACCTTGCTAAAAGAAGAAAAATAGCAATTTAAACAAGAGTTAGAAGAAAATGTCAGGCCTGTAATTGTGCCATAATATGATCTAAATCACTTCTAAACAAGTTATTTAGAACAGTTAAACATGCCTCCCAAAACTTAAAAGCCTCAAGCACAAAGGCCTTTATCTTATTCAGGATGACAATTCCCCTATCCTAATAAAACATGTCTCAAGTAGGTATTTTTAGACTCATTTAGAAATATGAAACCTTTCCTTTATACTTTTATGATAAAATATTTTTAAGAATGGAAAAGCAAGTCCATAAGGGAAAAAAGAGATTATAATCAATTCAAAATTTCTCATCTATAGTTGGAGATAGCAGAAAGCTCTACCATATCATCATTTTGGGAAATGTGTAGATCTAGCTCTGCATAAATGCATTTTCAAACAACTCTCTATGAAAGAGGTTTGTGATTCTTAAGGCAGTTAGATTTCTTTATATATAGTTTATTGATGCCTAGTACAGCAATCTTGAAGAAATTAGATAACCTGGTGGTAACTGATGGAAAAGTAAACATACAGGCATGAAATATTTAGTTACTACAATTAAAACATTATAAATTCTTTCTTCCAATGTAAAATTGATATATATCAAAGTAAACCTTATGTGTTATCTCTTCCCACTATGTTAGTAAGATGGATACATGAAGAGAGAGCATTCTTCATTTGTATTCTTATCTAAATATCAGCAGTATTTGGCAAGTGGTCAAGTCTATTTTCATAAAAGAGATTGTGTTACATTGCTCCACTATAGTTACTGATTTCCCACCCCCTGCCCCTAGAATGTGTAGCAAGCATAAACTAGTCATCACTGATGATTGAATAGTCTCCACTTGGAGAGTTTCCTAGTAAGTCTGTGAATACTTTTATCTGTTAGCTTATTACATGATACTTATATCTCAGTCTTAAACCAACATAACAGGCTGTGCAGAAAGTAAAAACTTATCTTAACTGACTGGAAATATTTTTACAACACAAAAATAGAATGAAAGTACTGCATTCCTTGTCAAGCTGACTAAATCAAACAGGCAAAGATGAGTTATTTCTTCTATTTCTATCAAATTGATTATTTTCAAGTTCAGTTTTGTTCCGTTCTGTTTGTTCAATCAATAAGCTATTTTTTAAGTCTGCATGAACATTTATTATCATGCACACAAAATTGTATTATATATTTTAACACTGTAAGCCTATTAAACATGATAGTTTTGTGAATCAGTGTAAAAAATAAATGTGTGTGTGTATGCATTTTATGAAAGTACATGTTTTTGCACCTACTTCTGCAATAAATATTCTGCAATAAATTTAAATTCCTCCAAAGCAGGAGGAGCGATATGGAGCTAAAAGGCTGGGCAGCTCCTGGGGGGCCCGGGGGGGGGGGAGATCAAGGCTGGGCCCCCAGGAGCTGCCTTCATGCCTTCTTGACAAGCTCCTGCCCTGCGAAGGATTCTGGGGGGACTCTCCTGCTGTCTGGCTCTTCTGGGAGATGGCCAGTTGGGATGGTGACCTCTTCTTGACCATGGGCATTTTGGTTTTGCTGCAAAAAACCTTATTTGGGTCCAGCTTGTTGACAAACAAATCAGCTGCCTCGGAGAGCTGTTCCGTGTTGACTGTGATGGGTTTGTACATGTTGAACCATTGCTTAGCCTGGGGGCTGATGCCATAGCTGGTGATGGTGTACTGCCACTGGGGGAGCCCCAGATGGGTAATCAGAAGTCAGTAGTAAGTGGTGAAGGATTTGGTGAGGAACTGCCAAAAAAGGTCTCGGTCCAGGAACCAGATTTCTGATTCGGGGCTGACAACAGGCTTGGTGTTCTTGTAGACGAGGCAGACCTTCCCATTGCCCGCACAGGGGTCTAATTCAAATATCAGACAGTGTGAGTCCAGGTAAGGCCTCTTCGGTTGTTCCTTGTCACGTCTGTCCTCATCGGTGTCTCCCAGGTCAGCGAGAGTTGGTGCACTGGGCAAAGCGTACGCTCGTGAAACACCAAGATGGTTCAGCTTGAAGATACTGTTAATTGTCATACAGCTCAGGGAAATGGAGTTATCATCAAACTTGACACACCAGGTCATACGGAAGCCATCTGTCATGAGGTAGAAATTCTTTAAGTCCTCTGGTAGGACACAGGCATTTTCTGTTCCCACGAGATGATTGCGTGGCGCTCCACAAGTTCCTTTTCTACCAACATCACTTCTGTAACTCCTGGAGAATTTTCCAGGAGGCAGGTCACCCCGAGGGTGAGCTTCTCCAGGTAGGGCTTGACCCTGTTCAGATCTGGGTCCTCCATCTCACTCTTCACTGCCAGCCTTGTACCTACTTTTCATACATATGAAACACCTCCAATGTAGACCTAATTTGTGCAGCTTCTTTCTAATGGTAGACTCATTCACTTTGACATCAGTAGTGGCAAGAGCCACCTGTAGGTCATGTGATGGAATTCTGGGGTTCTTTCAACCTCTTGCATTCTGCTCTTTGACTGAACTTACTGCGACAGCCTGGCCAGGACAAGTTGGCAGTTGTTTGAATCTTCTTCACAACAAAAAACAAATCAAACTAAATGTCTGAGATTTAAATAAGACAGGTTCCTCCCAGATCCTCCCTAATGGTGTTCTAATCATTTGCACCTGATCCGGTGCATCTAATTCTAATTTTAGGTATTTGAGGTAGTGATAAATATATGGGTATAGTTAGTTTTTCAATATGCAACATTTGCATTCATGTTTATTTAAATTACACAATGGATTACAAAATGTAAATGGTGCATGATACTTATTATGTTATATACCTTTAATTGTCATTATTGTTGAAATGAAGATGAAATATTTGTATGTTGAAATAAGTTGAAAAAGTAAAAAACATCAATGGGATGTATCTACTTTTTCACATGACTGTATATGTCGGAATAGCTGCTTCTTACTGAGTAAGCAGAGACTGGAGGAGGAATCTAAGACAGCCAGTACCTTGTAGCAAGTATAAGTTTGGCAGGGCTATTAAACCTTAATAAATTTTCTTTCTAAAGGAAAAATGTGTACAAATATAGCAAACATTTCTGTAATCCCAAAAATTTTTATCTTGTAAGGCAACAGCATGAAGGCCTGAAAAGGAAACAAAAAGAAATAAAAAAGCATATATTAGTGGTCCGTCAAAAAAAAAAAAAAAAAAAAGGGACAGGACTCAGGCTTGCAATACTTGTAGCATATGCATATTCCTGCTTGAAAGCAATATATTTACAAGAAATGTAAACTTCTACTAGCACTTGAAGAAAGTGAAAGGATTGGACTAAAGAGTGACTTCACTGCTACTGATGGGAAGTCAGAGTAACACAGGAGCTGACACGGGTAGCAACTCTCCATCAAATGATGGCCAGTTGCCCACAGCAACAGTCAGAAGCAAATGATGTAGAACATATTCTGAGCACTGGAACTCAGAAACAGCCTTCAAGCCCTTGCTTGAAGAAACAGTCTCAGAGCCCTCAAGGGAAGAGAGATTGTAAGACAGGAAATAGGATGGTAAATGCTGAAGGATAGAAAGCATGCAAAAAGATAAAAGAACAGTTGTGATATTTGGTGACAAACTAACACAAGCCTTAGAAGCAATTGTATCCTGACCAGACCCATTAGCTTATGAAATTTGTTATCTGCCAGGAACTTGGATCAGAAATGGTGATGTGTACAAGGCTAACAAAAGGCTTCCAAGGCTTATCAACTTTCACTGGCAATTATCTTTCTGCTAATTCATGTGGAGAAAATGATGCTGCAAAGAACAGCTGGGTGACTACACGACAGTGTACCTTCTCAACAGAGGAACACTGTGGAATTACTTTTAGGAAGTCCTGTCTGATACCCATACTGTCACTGGTATAGTGGAATTTTGCAGCATATTTTCTCTTATTTTTTACTATACTATTGATTTTCTATTTTTAATGCTTTTATGTAATTTTGCAATCCACCTAGATATTAGGTAGATTAGAAAATAAATATTTAAGTTTTAAAATGAGATACTACCCTTTGAACATTTAAAAGATTACTATGACAAAGTTGTATGACATTTCAGTCACTCATATTTGTGTCTACCTATTTGCCTTTGCTATGACACAACTGGAGATATATGGAATTAGTGCACTATTTAATCATATTATTGAGGATGTATTTAAGATTACACAGTTTGATGAATGGAACAAAATAACTGGAGGCTGCTATCTGTCTTGCCCATCCTACATTATAAAAATATCTAGGATTGGAATGGATCTGAGAGATGATATATGCTTCCTTGAGGGACGGGATGATTCCCAAGTGATCTCTAGAAGGCATGTATCATCTTGTTTCCCATACTTTTTAAAATCTACAGGATTTTATGGAAGGGACCATTTAGGTACTTAGTATTATTACCAATTACCAAAGAGAAGAGGATGACCACCAACAAGGTGGATAATCTCAGTTACAGTTGTGATTGTTACACTGTTGGAAGACCTGAAAGACCAAGTTAGGGACAGATCGTCATAGAGAAAATCTATCTATGTGGTTAAGAGTCAACATCGACTTGATGGCACATAGTCAATCAAAAACTATCACCAAGACAACCTATCCCTAAACTTCTGTATTTCATTTTTGTTTCCTAAGTAAAGCACTTGACTCTTGTTAAATTTTATCTACTTTCTAGCCTATCAAGATACTTGGATCAAATAGTAATTTCAACTGATATGAAAAGATAAAGCAATTTACAAATGGTGGTCAATTATAATAATTATGGACAAGAACCTACCTACCTACCTACCTACCTACCTACCTACCTACCTACCATAGATAGATAGCCACCCATCTCAAATACACGTGTCTGGGCAGCCAACAGTATTAAACATAATAAAACAACATACAAAAAGCATAAAACACAAAGCATCTGAGAAAAAATTCACATGAAACAAGACCACTAGACAGCTATCAGTGGATGCATAAGGGCAGAGAAATACTGATGTTTTGCCACCCTTACCATCATATGTTTCAATTGTGTTTGTTCCTTGAGGTCCTCCAGTGATGCTCCAGGTGTCTCTTCTCCTGCTTCATCTCCTTTAGCTTCTTCATATACCAAGGGGGAATTCCGGGATCCTCAAGGGAGGAAAGTCATTCAGGCTCAATCTGATCCAGCCTCAGATGCCCTCTCATTGCAGGCAGCCACCAGGGCTTCAGTTGGACCATGCAGCAGACCCTCTGGAATAACCTCAAGTTCCCTTTGGAACCCAAATGGTTCCATTAATCACATGGGGTAGATGGACCTAATAGGTCTAGCCTCCCTGTGATGAGGGTGATGCCAGAGAACGGCAAGGTTACAAGTCAGTGATCTGTTCATGACAGAGGAGAAAATGTTATCTCCACCAAATCCAGATCACCTTGCCATTGCTTCGAAGGTCAGGCATATGACCACTGTTATGTGTTGGGCCCTGGATGAGCCCATGGCTGTCATGATGGCCATGAACTCCTAAGCTACTTCCAACCCTGCACCAAGAGAAAGCAAATCAAAGTCCCACGATTTCTCTTATGGCAACAACATTTATTTACTGATTTATAAGGCTGCCCAGAGTCACACTATTTGAGTTGGGTGGCCTTATAAATCTTAAAAATAAGTAAATATATAAATGACCGAATGACTGAGACAGGTCTGTTAATGTAATGGATCATCTGCTGGAATGCTTTTCCAAGTACTTCATTAAAATTAATCACAACAGCATATCCCTCCCTCCCTCCCTCTCTCTCTCTCTATATATATACATACACACACACATACATACACACAGACATATATATATACATACATACATACATACATACATTTCACCATGCAAATTCTGATTAAGCCACCCCACCTACGGAGTGAAGTGGTAGTAGTGCTATAAAAATGAGCCCTCTAGTGTCAGCTAGGATGCAACACTTAATAATACACTTGGCATCTAGAAAATTAAAAGTTGCTCCAAATACACCTTGATTCCATAAACCATCGCAAAAGCCTTAATCAATTTCAAGAGTCAACCCAGAGGGTTCAGAAAAAAACAATTCCATCCCCAAACCCCATCCTTCTCTTTAATTGATTAACTGCATGGGGGACAGCAAACATAGTGGAGAGAGAATAGTTAACTTTCTTTTTGGTCTTCCAAAAGGTTGGATGGAAACAAACAATCTTGACTGCAGACAAATATATATATATAAAGTGTTTTTGGGAAGGGAAGGGCTGGCAAGCTGAGAAGTTTTCTTTGCCTCAGATATTAACCTAAGACAGAGAAGGATTGGACAGGTGATTAAAAAACTATGTCTCTTTTGAGATGAAGTTATAACCTCAGAATTGTGTTCTGATCTAGATTTGGCAAAACGTGTAAATTATCTTTAGAATGCTTTATTCTAAATGTTCTTTCTCTTATATAGAATTAAGTTATAGTATGTGCTCAATCACCTCTAATGTCAGATTTTCCTATTGGTGTTATTTTAAATATGCCTACTACATTCCTTATTGTGGAACTGAGGCATATTTTAGAAAGTGTAGAATATTAAATCAAGAATATCTGAGGCCTAGAAATGTTCAGCATCAGTAAGTGGCATGTTTTAGAACTTTTAATATACAAGCAGAATTCTCTACTGATTTTAGAAATGCTATGGAGATGGCAAACTGGGAAAACTGTATACCACTTAGAATTCTTCAGCAATGATTTGTTATCCTCTGCATCCTGATTCACATCAGTCCTGCCCTTTCTTTCAATCTCCTTCTTTTCTTATTGTATTTTACCTAGTCAATTATTCCCTCAGGGACATCATCTCTTTCTTCCACTCTCCCTATTTACTATCATGCCATTCTGAATGAGATTAAAAAAAAAATAATAACTAGACCTTTTCTTTGCCATTCCTGTCCCTACTTATAACATTCAGTATGCTTTTTTTCTCTACTGGACAAAAAGTTTAGATTATTGGGAAAATTAGTATAATATATAATGCCACTATCTATATGATTGCTAAGAGTCAAAACCAATTTGATGGCACAGAGTCCATCAATCAAACCCCTTATCTCAAAAGTAAACAAATATAATAAAACTATTATTTTATTGAGTGCATTATATTCTCTCTCTCTCCCTCTCTCAAATGTTACTTGCCAGATAATTTAAGATGAAATAAACATTTTTCCAAATAATAACTTAATGTTTCATAAACTTTTCAAATTATCTTTACTAAATCTGAAACCTAAGTGTCATATAGTCTTGCTGTTTACTGGTGTTTAGATCATGATCTAAATGGTAGCTGAGCCATATTATAAGCATCCTGAATGGTTCACAACTGCAACATTAAAGTTAAGAAAATAAATTGCTTCCTAACAGCTAACCAAAGAAGTGCAAACAATAAAAGTTGGTAAAGTATTGTAAGGTAGGAAGCAATCGCTAACACTGACAAAACAAAAGGATGCATTCTGTGACACTAGAGCTAGAGGACCTAGAGACAGCATGATGCTGACAAGAATAAGCATGCCTAGCAGTTGACTAGTAACACTCATATGATGTTGTTTTCAGTTCTCCTTAACCCCATTGGTACAATTTGTCTCTCACTGGTATGGGCATAGGATATCTTCTGATATCCTATAGTTAGATACTTGCAATCAGTTTCACCTACTGCCACAATGGATAAAACTGAGAAAAATATCAATATTAATTTTAACTGAGAAAATAAATGTTGAAGAAAACAGAGTAGATTTGATTGAAGCAAGACTTTTTTGGGGGGGGGGGGACTTCATGTCAGTGTTGACTCCTGATGACTGCCTGGACTAGTCCCTGTAGGTTATTTTGGTAAGATTTTTACATGTAATTTACCATTGCTTTCTTTTTAGGGCTGAGACAGTGACTGGTCCAAAGTCACTCAGCTGGCTTTGTGCCTAAGGCAGGACTAGAATTCACAGTCTCCTAATTTCCAGCCTGGTGCCTTAACCACTAAACCAAACTGGCTCTCAGTGAAGCAGGACTACTGTATTAATTATGACTAATTCATAATTCCTATTCTGATAAGGAGAAATGACCTGTTATAACAAACACATGATTGTAAACAAGAAATGCACTACAATTTTGAAGTCCTACTTAATGTCACTGACAGTGTAAGAAGTGAAGCATGAGATATAATCAATATTTACTAAGAGTTTTGGCAAAGGCAAACTCAAAAACTCTTCTTTATATAATTTAAAATTACTGAATAGCAGCAATCCCAGGACCAATATTCCCAGATGATGATCTCCTTTGCTATTAACTTTACACAGATAGCTGTATGGAATATGACATAACAAAGATACAGTATACTGTACAAACATTTGAATTCTAGATATGATGTCAGTTTTGCAGTTTATTCATTTAAGCTACTCCAAACATTACATTTTTTTTTTTTTTTTGCTTTGAGCAAGTGAGAAAGTAAATACACCTCTTACAAATGTTTTTGAAAAGTTGTAATCTGGACACTGTTTTTATATGAAATCTGCAATACGATCTTTGTCAATACAATAAGGCTGTATAGTAATCATAGCTACAGTCTAGAAAGAATTGCCAGTCACCTTACTTATCACCACATTAACAATAAAGCTTTAATTGCTTTACATGTTGCATGTTTTTTTCTGAAAAAGACTCGAAGAAAAAAATAGTAAAAATAGAAAATTATTTGCAAAATAATATACCTATGAAAGAATGTACATGCAACTCAGAAGTCACTTTAAGACTCAAATATTTTTCTTCATTTGTACCCATTTATAAATACCTCAGAGGATATAAACTATTAAGACAGTATAAGTAATATAATTAACTACAATAGATCAAAAATTAAAAACACATTTTAATCTGACAAAAAGTAAAAACACTCATAAGATTCAATCCATACATATTCTTATCTACCCCACCTCCCACCCCAAATATGCAACCTAAACCATCCTGTCTTGGGGTAGGCTTGTCAGTATCTTGAATGGATACTGAGGTACAGAGGGTAAAAAAAAATAACATGAACCAATATTTTGTTAATTCTCATATTAATTTCTGAATACAGAGTACTATAATAAGCATTCCAAATTAGGTAGAACTAAGAATACAGCCTCTTGAGCGCTTTAATATTAACCTTCTTTCTTACTGGGCAGTTTTGTCTAACAAAATGTTTAACATTTCACTTAATTTCTTTGTATTGTGTTTGATCCAGATACACATTCTATGACATTTCACTTATACTATCATAGCCTTGTTTCCTGTAAAAGCTTGCACCATCTTGGAGACTGTAGGATATTATAGGGGGCTGCAAGAAAAGGTAAAATCAGATAAAATCCTTCCTCTATATCCTTATGCTTCAACAGAGAGCTTTTGATGAATTTTGATTTCTTCCTCCTTGATTATAATCCTATATTTATTACCTTTTTATTGAACACACACATTAGCAGAGATTAATTTTAGATGCAGTGCTTTAAAACAATGCCTATTATTTATTCATATACTTATCTGACAATGAAAATAAGGCATAACTGGTCCTACGAATTACCACTTCTGATTTATTCTCCACTTCATATTTGATATGCAGATTCTGTGATGGTGTTGGTTATTATGTTTTAGATGATGTGCATTTTTACTTCACAGACTGTTATATTTTAGACTTATACTCAGTTTATTAATATACATTATCATAGTAGCTTATGTTACATATTTATCTCTGCTATGTGGATATTTTAGCTCATCTATTTGATTTGACATTTGGTTGTATATTTTGTAAATTTTGCTGGTTATTGACTGAATAAATGCTACTGCTACTTATCTGACATACAGTGTCTATAGCTTAACTCACAATGCAACAAGGTTGAGATTTAACTGTATTTCTACAAAAATCAAGATAGATAATAATTTAAATAAATCCCTTATAAATAACATAAATAATAATTTTTAAAAATACTGTAGCATTAGAAAACCAGTTAAAATTTCTAGTAAATTTTATTGTTTAGATTTACAGGTAGTCCTTGCTTACCAATGGTAATTGGGACCAGGAAGTCCGTTGTTAAGCAATATGCTCATAAGGCATGACATCATGTGACCACACTGACAACAGCAGTTCCGGCAGTCCCAGTTGCCATCGTTAGGCGAATCCTGTGTGATTGCAATGTCACATGGTCATGTGACTGCTGTTTGTGACCTCCTGCTGGTTTCCCATTGACTTTGCTTGTCCAAAGCCGGCAGTGAAGGTCGCAAATGGCAAACATGTGACTACAGGATGCTGTGACATCATCATTGCGAGCCAGTTGCCGAGTGCCCAAATCACAATCACATTACTGTAGGGATGCTGCGGTGGCTGCAACTATGACGACCCATCCTAAGTACCCCTCGTCAGTGCCATTGTAAGTTCGAACAGTGGGTGAATGAATGGATGTTAAACGAACACTACCTATATACCCCATCTTTCAAACTGAAAAAAGACTTTCAAGGCACTAGCAGCAAAAAAACCAAAAAAGCTCAATCATTCTTTTTAAACGCAATTCAAAACATAACTAAAAGGACATAAATAAAATAATAATGAAAACATTTCAGTTAAAGAGGTGTGTCCCCAGAACCATTCTGAGACTGGAGAGGAGTGGACCAAAAACAGTCCCAAATATGATATTCTACAATTTAGGAGTGATAAAGCACAGGCTTTCTATAAACCATACATGAGAAAAAGGTAGTATCTTCAGAAGCAGTTCTCCTCTAGAAAGGTTCATAACAAGAGACATAAGCCTTCTCATAACATTTTAAACCTATAGTTTTAAAAGATAAAAGTACAGCTTAATTTGTGCCGTGAAAAAAAACAAAAAACAAAAACAAAAAACTTGCAACCAGCACATATCTCTCTAAATAGTTATAATATTGTTCTAATACTGAATAGCTTAGTAACACAGCAATTCCTTTTGCAGAAATGAGTGCACTGAAGAAATCTAGTTGTGATGTAACAAAGCATGGGTAACTGTGGCCAGCACAGACCACATGAAAAATGAGTCCAACTGACACTTAAACATAATTTGTCACTGTTGGCATCTGGAAATCCAGACACAGGTCAGGATCAAGGAGAATTCCCAGAACAGAGATATGTTAGTTCAGGGAAATATAATTCCTTCCAGGAAAAACAAAAAAACAAAAAACACTTTATACTAACAGTACTTCTATCTTGCTTGGATTTAATTTCAGTTTATTCACTCTCAAGCAGTGAACCTAGGGATTGTTTAAGGATATCAAATGCTTCTTTGGAGTTAGACACCAGGGAACAGTAGAAATACGTCACAGGTTCGACACAAAGGACAAGGAATGGAACAAAAGTATCTACTCTATTGCCCACATTTATGTAACAGTTCCCACAATGCTTAAAAAGCAGTTCTATTGCACTTATCTTACTTTTCCATTTGCCTAAGTAGAAAAGCAAATACAGATTTAATTTCACTTTCCTCGTTCAAGCTTCCACCATAAGAAACATAGCAGATCTTTTGAAATTCAACCAATCTTCCATATTATGAAAATCTGGAAGAATACCTCAAGTACTATTTATTTTAAGAATAATTTTGAGAAATACAAAACAAACAAAATATGAACAACACAAGAGTTAGGTACCACTGAAACAGCCTTTCTTATTTAGCAAAAGAAGCAAATGTAATCTATAAACAAAGATAAATATTGGTTATAAGACCTATAGTAAAAGATATCACAGCTCCATAATGACAACTTTTACTTTTTTAGCATCTTTTACATTAATTATAAACACAAAACAACTTTTTTGAATGTGTCAAAATCTATTAAAATTTGAGACATTAAATTTGCTTTTAAAAATATGAAGTTTTTTATTCTTCCTACCCCATGGTATACACAGTGCTACTACTATAGAAATAATTCTGTATAAAGTATACTCTTATTATCAAGCACAGTATCCCCTTGTGAAAAACATATAGAGCCCTGAAAGCCTCATGTTGCATTTTATTTATGCTCTGGATGTCTCAGAGATATTCAGCATCTTTAATGCAACCAAAAAGTTGCTGCTAGGAAGAAATAAAATGTGAGTATATGCAATGACATTGGAACCTCACAGAGTCACACAACATGTTGATAAAATGAACTCAAGTTATTTATCAGGCTAACATGATATTATTTAAGCAACAGCATTAAATATTCATGATTATGGGTGTAAATGAACAAATAAAACCTCAACCCACCATATCTTTTTCTCCAGTTTGCAAGCCACTTGTGAAAAATATGGTGTAGATGGTAGAATGATACTATACCTGATTAGCTCTGGAGGTGGTCATGGGATCAGATGGAGAGGACTTGGTGGTAGTTGGGGATGATGGCAATGTCTGGGAACAAAGCAGTTCAGGAGCAAATCAACCTCAACAAGCCTTAGACCAAACAGTCAAAAAAAAAATAAACAAATGTAATGTAATATAAAATTAAATAGAAAAAGCCTGAAAAACTAAACTTATCTTCCTCATTGAAACTTAATGGAATTTAATGCCAATCAAGCAATAAGTAATGCATGTAAGTATGCATGCATACGCATGTAAAACAAATTAATGGTTTAAAATTAAGATGGTAAACTCACAAAATAAAATAATAATAATAAAAAAAAACACTGCTACTATGAATATTTTTCCAATAATTGTTTCTTATGAACAGTAAAGAGTAGTAAATACAAATTCCAACAAGTTCAATGAGCAGATGTACCACCAATTCTGTTACCACGTCCTTGGAAAAGTAAAATTTGCATTCTGATATACTATATTTTCACTTCCTCACTACATCTTTTTTTGTCTTATACAATTAAAATATAAATTTAGTTAATCTATATTATAAAATTAATACATTTGCAAAATATCAATTATTTTTTTTTAAAAAATGATAGGGGTTTATAGAATATGTATACATGTATGCAATTGAAATCACAATAAAACTTCAGTAACACTTGAATTAGTTTTTAAAATGAAAAATTATAATTTGTCAATATTAATCTTAAACTACACAATTTAGTAATTTTAAATCACATTATAAAGAACAAGAATTGATTTACATAGCACTTTCTAATATGGGGTAATCTCAATTACTAGTTTAACATAACTCTAATGAGACAGCCATAAATCAACTTTCAAGATAAAGTTTTTAATGTAAAATAATTCTTGGATATTTTGAGTTTCAGCATATCAAAAATCATAGTAATAATAGCAACATAGATTTTACAGTAAATAATACAGTAAATAATATTTATAATTTAACAACGCACCCAAACTGCAGATATTGCAGTTCCTCTAGCTATTGTTATATAAAAGTATTTCTTGGTTTATGCAAATGTGGTTCTGTAACATACAGAGGAATTTGACCCATGTCACTTTAAAAATTTCAGTTTTTTACAATAAAACAAAAATCTACCAATTTCCTTAGAGGTAAAGATCACAACTGAAATCAATCAAAAGATAGCACTGTAAGATTTTTACTTGTTAAAATAAGTACAGAGACTGAGGAAACCCTGACAGGAAACCTACCACTATGGACTGGAGTAACAGTCAGAGAGAACTCTTTCTCTTTAAAAGGAAGTCACCTTGTATATAGAAGTGCTAAATAGATATTGTATGTTCTTCTGAAAACTTCTAGGGAGTATGTTCCAAAAGACTCTAAATAGTTTATTTCATTTACTAGTTCAAGTACGAGACACACTGATAATATTCAGCATTATAATTTTACAAAGTTTAATAACTATTCCTGTCTGTGTGCTGAAGAAAATAACTACATTTTGATGAATTATCAGCACTGTGAATTAACTATGAACAGAAATGAACAAGATATCTAAAGCATATAATAGGCTAAACATTATTAAAGACTTATAAGACCTCATAAAATGTCCATAACAATCATAATTCCATAAAATATTTGAAAATAACACAATTTTTGTAGTAAAATAACAAAGATTGTTCTAATGGATATGCATTCTAGTATCCTTCTCTAGTATCCTTTCTGCATAGATGCTATAAGAAGTTATAATCAGGAGAGACAGGTAAAAAGTGAGGATTCAAAAACTTGATGGAAATATATTTTTCCACATAGACAATGAAAATGGAATATAATGAGTTGTGAAGGTAAGGCTTTAGAATTTGTGACAGTAGAAGCACAGGGATGAAAATAAAGTCTGTGTGGGTGTGTATATATGTTCAGGTACTGGAGGAAAGAAATATTAATGCTACTGAGAAAAATGAAGAGTACTTCCATGTAGTGCCACTATTTTCATCCCGCCGAAATTTGGTAACCGCATGTGCACCATATCACAATTATACTCTCTGTTAACTGCTGAGGATTTTCATGAACTGACCAGCATTTCCTGCAGATGGTCAATGGGACAGTGTAAAAATCAGTGGTCCAGCCAATGGTCAGTTTCCTTCTTTTGCTTTTTCTCATATCACTTGTTGGAAGGGCAGCAAAATTTGATGGGGAAAAGGGAGGGGGGTGTCTGATCAAAAAGAAGAGGTTTTAAGACTTCTTACAGAATAGAGATGCCGGAAGGAAGGGGAGATAATAAAATTTGTAAGAAGTACAGTTATGGGCCAGATTACTAATTCGCCAACAAAGCAATAACATTGTATTGAAACTAAATTTCACATACTGATATTAACTAGTTCTTTCAATATACTCCTAGATTCATTCATTAGTGTTCTGTGACACTTTTCCACTGTACAAGTACTTTTTTTTTTCTTTTAAAATTATATTTCCTCACAATAACTTTGAAAATGAGATCCAGTATCTTAAGGGTGGTCCACCAGAACTTGTTTAGCTACAGCATCTATCATACCTAATTACTGGCTATGCTCAGCGAGGCTGATGGAGAAAAAAACATCTGGAAGGTCATAGGTTTCTTACATCCCACAATTAACAGTACAGCATGTCTTTAATAGGAACACCATATATACTATAGTACCCAAATTGCACCTGTTTTTCATAAAATGATATTCTTATTAATGCAAACTTAATTCACATGTTGATACATGTTTGAATTGATAAGCTATTTTCCTTTATTTTATTAGCATGTTTTCACTTAACAATGTAACAAAATAGGGACATCAAGGAGATAACGAAAGAGAAGCACTGAACTAGAAGAATATTGAAGAATATTTTCTTTAGCAATTTCAGCTTTAAAATAAAATTAGGGTTTGATGGCAATAGCTTTTTCTGAAACAATGCTGTTTACAATATGCCCTACATTTATGCATTTGATTTCACTATATTATAACAGTCTTGTCAATTGACATTTCTTAGTTTGGATGTAGTCACACATTTACACCCCCTTATTTCTAACTCTCTTACTAGATGAATGCAAGGAAACTATACTGTCTAAAATTTACAAATTACAGTAACTTCACAGAAATAGATTTAAGGCAAGAGAATCCAGACACTCCTTCTTCCAGAAACAGTAATAAAGCAAAGTGGTTGCACATGCACACTCATGCAGAAACAGCCAGGCACAGCTTTCAAAGCAGTTACATGAGCCCTGCAAAAGGACATGGCTGCTTTAATGATCTGAAGGGAGGTGCTTCAATCATACTAATATGCTTTGCAAAGAACTTCTTTTGAATGTTCTACACAACTCTAAAGTATAATATCTTGCCTAATATTAATGAGTACTGTCCTCGGGCATATTATTGACTTATAAATATATTGACATTACGATATCAGAATAACTGAATATAAAATGATTTCATAGATGGATACAGTTTTATTAAAAGAGCATAATCTCAAAATATAGATGCTGCTTGCTGAAAAGCAGCATGTCATAAAATAAATAAATGTCGGTTTATCTCCAGTTGATGAAAGAGGAAGCAGCAAAAATAAATACTAAACATTTGGAATCCTGTAAGATAAATATGATAATAATTGTTCACAGCAAACTGCTAATATATCTTTCATTGAACAACAAGGAAGAGTGTTCAAAATATCTACATAGATGTAATTAGAAAAATGGCAAAACATGCCCTCCATTTTTCACCATTAAAACATATGGATTATGCTTTGTTATCAGAACAAATAAAAACATTCTCATGAGTTACAATGAAATTAGAATATAAATATACATTATTCCTGGATGAAATAATCTTAACATTAGGGTAACAACCTGACTAAAGAACTTTTGCTTAGTCTTAAGTATTTTACTTTATTGATTACCATGAAATTTACAGCCATAGCATTTCTGAAGGAAGAAACATTTTATTTTTATATGTTACAATCATATATCAAAGTAGAGAATTTAGATAAGGGACCCCTCCTTTATATAAGAGAGAAAAAAAAAACCCAAGATTTTAAAATAGTGGTAGCCACCTGCTGTTTCATATAGTCTTATATTTCATTAAAAAACTGATTAACTGGGAAAACTTTTAGTTGATTAACAATAATCCATTATCTAATTGTTTAAACATCTCAATTCTATTTAAAATGAAACACAAGCTACTATAGTAGCAGAAAAAATGTACTGTTGACATTTAGCTTAGTTACCTTAGTTCTACAAAAACATAAATGATATGATCAGAGCATTGCTTACATTAGCAAAAGATATTTCTGTTCAAAGGACTTGTTATCTGCTCTCTTTCCAGCTATAACCCTAGATGCAATCCTATGCCATTTTTGAAGCAGTGGCTGTAGAGATGGACCAATAAATAGCAGCAGGATTAAGATCAAAGGAAATGTCCACTGCATAAAGAATGCCACTGATAATCACATATCATAAAAAATATTAAGGTATAAAAAGCAGCTTACCTGAAAGTGTTGTTCTTCAAGAGTGGTCCATTAATAAATCATATTTATGGGTTACTGCCTCTACCTAAATACAGGAATTTTCTAAAAAGTAAAAAAAACTGTTAAGGGTGAAAAAAAGACTTTCTTCCTTGCCAATAGGTTGTGTTACTTATCAGAATATCCAACTGAAGTAACACTACTTAAGAAAGAACAAGAAGGGGAGGAAGAAGAGTGACTAGATTTTTCTCAAAGAAACAATTTTGTTTTCTTTGAACAAAGTCATAATTGTAGATGACCAGGAAATTCCCAATGAAGAATGAGGAAAGCACAATGTTAGGCATCAACAGCCATTTGGGTGGGCAAGATAATGACAACAAAGGATGAACATTTTCTAAAATGGAATCCTATCTGTAGAATGTCTTTTTTATGTATATGTCCTTCAAACTTATTCTTGCACATTTTTGGAACATTGCAAAACTAGTTTTATTTGTTCAGACTCCAGTGTGCTCTATTTCTACTGTTTTTTAGATTAAGAGTTTTAGCCACACTGCTGATCTGGGACTGCTGTATTTAGTTGTGTAGTTATTCCATAAGATAATTCTTCGGTTAGTGATTCACTGACAATAAAAAATTAAAATTAATTTATAAGGTCCTAACTTGTATAGTATACAATAAACTTAATTCCAATAAGATGAAAAGAATATATGCAGCTTTTTCACTACTTTCAAGATGAACTACAGCCAAGATTGTTCTGGATTCCTTCCTGGAACTAAGTTCTAGAGCAGGGACTGGAACACCATGTATATGTGTGTGCGTGCATGTTAATAAGTGTGTGTATGTACACACTGTGTGTGTGTGCACTTAGGTATACACACACACACACACAGATAGGTCTGTCTATCTATCTACACTGATAGGACAGGGAAGGCTGAAGAACTGGACTACAGATAGTCCCTTGCAAACTTTCATATTGCAAACTTTCATCGATATGAACAGGATGGACCTGGAAGCCAGAACCAGAGTCAGAACTGGAAGTCAGGCCAGAAGTTGGGCTGGAAGTTGGGAGAAGGTGGGAAAGGGTAAGTCTGCAGTGCACCGCAAACTCTTTCCCACCTTTTCCAGCATTCCATTTCCATTGGAGGTTTGCACTGGAGTTGGAGTTCCCAGAAAGGGTTCGTTTACAGGGCATGCTCCGTTGCTGGGTGAGGCAGGAGAGGGAGCAGTGGCAGAGGACAGGGGGGAGGGGGTGGAGGTCTCCTGCCTTGCCCAGCAATGGAGCATGCTGCGCCCTACCGGCTCACCTTCGTTCCCCTCTCCTTCGCTACCACCCCTTCTCCTGCCTCACCTGGTGACGCATTGGCAGCAGAAGATAAAGCTCCTCTGTCCACACAGCTGCCCATCCTCCTGCCTCTACCTCTTTTTTGTTTTTTGTTTTTTGCTTGTTGGACTTATGAATAAAACGGACTTATGAACAGCCTCTTGGAATGTAACCTGTTTGTAAGCAGGGGACTATCTGTACCAGAAAGTTACCTAACCTAACTAGATTAAGGGACATTTTCAAATGATACTGCTGCTCAAATTAGGCTTACCATTCTTTCCTTTAGTTATGCTTCAGAAGGGGTCACCAGATTGGCAGATTTGATTAGACATAGTTTTATAGCAATAGTTTCCACCTGCAAGTTTCAATCTCAGAACCTCAGCTGAATAATATGACATTTAAAACTGACAATTTTTGTTCCATTTTTAAATAAATAAATGTGAACAGAGTAGGGGGTGGGAATTTAATTCTGATACTTGGCTAATTAAGTAGTAAGTGATTGCTTAGGAAAAAACACACATTTTTCCTGTTTAAACAGAAATCACATCAGATGAAATCTCCCCTTTTGACAAAGTAAATAGTTATCTAGATCAAAGCAATTGCTACAGAGGAATTCAGCTCTCTGTACATATGGTGACTATTTATATGTTGTTTAGCTATCATCCAGAGAACTTGGCTCAAACTTTACTCTTTTTTTCTGAAGAACGAAATTACAATAAGAAAATAAAGGTAGCAGGGCTCATTTTCCATAATCATGCTAGTTAGCCCGCTTTCAAAAGTGTAGCAATTCATTATATGATTCCTGTTGGGATTTGCAAATTAAGCTGGAATTGCTGCTTTATTTCTACAAGTACTTTTTAGAACTGGAAGATAGCAGGCAAAAAAATCTAGCATTTTAAAACTTAAACTTGCCACCATATTATAGAGTTTGGTTAGTAAAAGCCAAGCTTGAGACCTTAAATATTAGACCACAACTCTCATCACCTTCATCCAAGAAAGCCAGTAGTTGGGGATTACAGGAGTTGTAGTCTAATACATAGGGGGCCAATGTTTGGGAATTGATTTATATGACTTAATAACCTCTGGAACAAAAGCTTGTGAAAAGGAACTGGAATTCTAGCCATTAAATTGCTAGAATAAATAGAATTCGAGTAGAACAGCCCTTCCTCAAATACCCTAGATTTTTTTTAAATTAAATGTTTTAACAACCATGTAATGATTTATTGTGGGAATCAGGAAGACATCTGCTTGCATTTTTCCTACATTCTGCATCATAATTTATCTTGTTTTAAACCTCTTTAAAAGAATCCCATATTCTGCATCTGCTAATTTCTTAATCAGTTCCTGTCTTGAAATACACTTACCAAAACCTCCTATTTGCTTGTATAAGCAAGCAAATGCATACATATATCCACGCATACACACAGTGCCTTTCAGATACTTCAAAACAGTTTTTTTTAAATAGTCACACATGCATGGCTCAATACCCTACTGTTTAGAGACTTGAACCTCTCCTCTTCCCTTCCCCCCAACACTCAGAAGCTAGCTAATGTAAGAATCTTTATTTTTATTTATACAGATGGTCAGCAACTATAGGAATCCAGGCCCACTCACGCTAGCCCAGGGTTAAAATCTAGACCTCCTTCATCAGCCATTTTGCACAGTCTTGTCAGCTTCAGTCCTCAAAACTCTCTTATATAGTTGTTTAGTAAAGTGACATTTTGAAAATATTCTCCCTCAGACAGAAACACAAAAATAAGAGGATGCATATTGCTTTTCTCAAAATTCCTTATTGATGTTATTCTTTAATCATTACAAATAATTTTAATCTGCTCATCTGGTACATTAGATATTTTTGTGTCTCATAAATTCCTTCTGAATAATGACTGACCAGGCAAATGTTGCCCAGTGCTAGGTAATTTCTTCCTTTTGAAATGCATAGATCCATTCCATCTAGAAATGATCTATTGTTAGTCAAGAGCTCATTAAGAAACTAGCATATTTTATTGATCAATAGTAGCATTACTTAACATCTTTAAGGTAGATCATGGAATATCTCATGAGGACCGATTGAGACTTCTGGACTGAAACCAAAAGATTGATCAGAAGACAGTAAAATATAGAATGATATATATTAATAAAGCAAATCCCATAAGGAAACAAGGAAGAATGAGAATGGCAGTGAGTCAACTCAACATAGGCCTCTGCCTATATAAAAAAGTGATGACAGAGTGAGGATGATGGAGTAGTATTAGGTAGTAAACAGGGCAAGCAAGAATAAGGAACAAGCAAGAGGGACAAGAAGAAATATCTAGTTGACTGAGAGAAAATGAAGAAGCATAAATTTAACTCAACTCATGAAAATCACCTGTTCTCAGGATGGGGAAAGACATTCACTAGGCAAAAGTGCAAACTGTAAGTAGAATCAGTCATTTTTAGGCTACAGGAGATTTTTCACAGGATAGGAACAAAAGACTTTGCAAAGATAGGTATCTCGTTGGAAATGTTGGAAGGAAGCCTAGAGCAGTATGGGCCCTAGCAAGTTTGTTCTCCAAAATGTACATTTAATCCAATGAGTCATTGTCCAGTTCAGTCTTCAATCACTGAATTTTGGTGTACTGAACATAAAGGCACTTGGCTCAGGATTTATATTATCAGTTAATAAGTATGTGTTGCCTTGAGTTCTATCGCCAGAAAGAAAAATAGAGCAGTGGCACAACACAAAAATAAAGTAGAGAGTGGGAGAAACCAGGGTAAGAGAATTAGGATCTTCAAAAGACTCCTTTTCAGAGATCCTGCAAATCTAGTGGTACTCCTGCTTAGAGACTGCATTATAATTCAGGTGCCCTGTAAACAGAAAAAGTAAAAATTTTGTAGTGTGATTGCTAAGGGAGGAAAATGAAATATTCCTCCTTCTGTCATTTCAAAATGACTGAGAAGAATGACTGTTAAAGCAATTTCTTGCCATTGCCTAACTTTCTTGACCTTTCCTAATTTACTATTGAACCAGTTGTCTTCTTCTTTTTAATCATTTTGACATAATAAGGATGGGAAAAAAGAACAAAAAATACTAAAATAAAAAGGAAACAACAACATTACACTATATTGCATACAAATAAAGTTTTTTGGGGGACAGTTTTTTAAATAAATTATTAAATCTTGACCACGTACAGTATCTGCACATATGTGCAAAGCCAGATGATCACAGAGCCCTCTTACTGAAAAAAATCAGTGCATCACTGGGCTTTACAGAAAATTAGAATAGCAGGAATAACAGCAATAGAATTAAGTCAAGGGCAAACAAGTGGCAAGGGAGCAGTGGAGTTAATAGGTACTTGAGGTAGACCAATCAACAGCTCTATTAGGAGGCTGCTTATGCCCTGAGTTTGCCCATCCTGAGAAAGGACATAAAACATTCTGTCAGATAAATTATTGAGCAAATGTATTGCTATGGCATATTTAGAAGGTTCTACCAACAAGGTAATTCAGCTCTAAATTCAGTAAAATATTATACTGATGAAACAAAATAACTATTTAATTAAAATGCATATTAAATAACATGATTTATTAAATATGCATGACATTTCATATTTATTCTTTCTCCCCCTTCCCCCTTGCAATATTTTATTGCAGATTCTACTTATTAATGCTAGAATTAAGAAGGAATGCTTTTTGATCTGACAAATGGTAGCTTTTCACTTTGCAAGTTATGCTGACCAAAATGACAAAAAGCTATTGGATAATAAAGAGACTCCTTTGTGAGTCCTTATTAATACTGCTTTATGCAAATCATCTGAGGTAAAAAGCTATCATCCCTATATGGAACTGAACATGATAGCATGCATATACATTCATACATAAAAATAATGTTTAATGATAGGTGCTTATTGCTTTTTATAAATACTGTGTACTTAAGCTGAAAATCTGTAAGATGTCAATGAAGCATGGTTGTAGACTGCTCTACATCCTAAAGGAAGCTAAGAACAATTTAACAAATTACTTTATATAAAGGAAAAAAAAACTTTTAAAAAGTAGCATTTTGCATTACAAAAATGCATGCATTGCTAGACCCTTTTAGCAATGAGATTAAGAAGTGACTATAAAATTAATCCACTTTTAAAGATATCTATTTTTGGCAGTGATGTATTCATACGAACAGTACAGCTTCCTAGTGACTATTAGGTACGTTTAGCAAAGCTATGGTAAAAAAAATAGTTTTCTGTACTACTTTATTTTTAAATTTCACAGATAATCAGACTTTGTTATACACATTTGCTAATATGCTCTTTTTATTCTACATGTTTTAGTTTTTGATCCATACTGAAAGAAAAAAAGTCTCCATGTGTTAATAAAATGGTTTTCCCCCTATAACAGTAGAATGTTCACACAAAATAGTTTTTGAATTATGAGCCCTATAATACCTAATAGACGTTTTTGTAAGACTTCCACAAATTAAAGTTCTCTGAACATTTAAGAAACAGTTTTCTCATATAATTGTTATAAAATATTTTAATTACTAGAAAATGCAGGATATTTATTATGATAAAGATATCTATTTATCTGAGATGAACAGCCAATCTATAGTAGACTTCCTTCCTTTCTTCCTATTGTTAAACTTTCTTTTTTTGTGGGGGGGGAGGTTTACAGAAATAATTCACCGAATGACTGAATCAAATGAACAATGCTATCTAATATACTTAATAATATTTAATCAAAATTATTTAAAAGTGGAAAGAATGTTGGAACTCTAACTCACCTTTCACTACACAGTTCTACAGAATTTGAAACAAGCAAAAGGTTAAATTCTTAATAATGTAATGCCAATTTTTCTTATGTAACAGCATTTGTAATCCCACAATACAAACTACTACTATGCATCCCTCCTATTTTTCATCAAGGAATTATGATTTAACAATTTAGACATATTTTTTCTCTCTGTTCTTAATAAAAAGCAAAATACAAATATATACTATTTTCCTGAAATGTTTGAGAATATTACGACTTTATAGATAATTAGTATAAAAGTCTGCCACACTGAGCTCAATTCTTGGATAATGGATTACATTCTGGCAATAAGGATATTTCTTTGGAAGCCAACAAATAAGACATGGAATGAACCATCTTCCTATACTAATATTTCCCAGTAAATAGCATTAGGAGGGCTACTTTCTCTGATACTAGACATAGCATACAGCTTCTATGATTGGGAGCCATTTAACATCTACCTTCCATGAATTTGTCAAACTTTTTTTAAAAAACATGTAAACTGATAATCATTATCATGGCTTGTAGTATCAAGTCCCATCTTTTAACTATGGGTTACATTAAGATTTATGTATTTATGATAACTGTATGCTTTCCCATAACTAGAATTATCATTCTGAGTATCATTTGTAGCTTCATAAGGTGACATCAGATTCTATTTAAGAAAAAGCACTCTCTATTCAGCTTTCTCCACACCATGCATATATACTATCTCCCCAAGAACTCAACTCTTTCTAATCTAAAATCCATTTAAATTGCAATAGATATAATTTTATGGAACATGTAGGACAAGCCTATTTTTAAAATCATGTCATCATTCAGTTCTGTTTCCTGACAAGTGAAAGTTAAATACATAAAAGTGGCTGAAATTGCCAAGGTTGGGAGGGAGAAAAAATTCAGTTTGATACAGCTTCCTCCTGCAATAACCCCCAACAAAATCTTTATATCAGTATAGAATTAGGGATAAACTAACAGCTTCTTCTTTTCTTACATGTCTTCGTTATCTCCAACAGTAGAAAATATTCTATGATATATTGGTGGTAATATATTCTGTCAGATGAATTTAGTCAAATATAATAATTTTTGGAAAACTGAGTTCATCTATTTTAAATGTAATGGTTTACAGGTAGTCCTTGCTTACCGACCACAATTGGGAATTTAGATTACTAAGTGATGCAGTTGTTAAGTGAATTATCATGTGACTGCTTTGCTTAGTGACCACAATCCCAGCACGCCCAGCTGCCACCGTTAAATGAGAATCGCAGATTAAGTGGGTGGATTCCCAGGTAAGGAGTGTGGGGATGCCTCAGGGAGGTGGGGGAGGCCTCCATCCACTTAACAACCTGCCATTCTTGATGGCTGCGATCCAACCACAGACACCCCTGGAAGCCTCAGCCATTCCAGCAGAGCTTAGGACTGCAGGGGCACTGCAATTGCCCCTACCTGACTATCTCCCTCCATCTATGCCCTTTTGGCCACACTGCACAGCAGCACTCATCAGCGGCAGTGCTGGGGCTGGGGCTGAAGTAGAGGCCCAAGGCCTTAGCAGTCTCAGCCAGCTGCCATTGTCCCAGGGCCTTGACTTCAGCACCAGTGCCACCACTGTCACTGAGAAATGGCATCTCAAGCCCCACACCACTGGCCTTCACTGCATCGGGCCATTCCCCAAGCCACACCACTCATTCCTTCCCTAACACTGGTGTCCCGTTATCTCATTCCTTCCTGAAGCCATGCGCCCCATACCTTCTGAAAGCCACGCCTCTCCTTCCTTCCCTAAAGCTGGTGTTCCATCATCCTGTTCCTTCCCGAAGCATCTCATAACTTCTGCAAGCTGGTGTCCCATTCTCATGATCCTTCAGAAATTTTCTGGTCTTTGCCAGGTTTCGCAAGAATGGAACACCAACTTTAGGGAAGAGACAAGAGGCATGGCTTGCAGAAGTTATGGGATATGTGGCTTCAGGAAGGAATGGGATGATGGGATGCCAGCTTTAGGGAAGGAATGAGAGGCATGGCTTGCAGAAGTTATGGGACACTTGGTTACGGGAAGGAATGGGATGATGGGACATCAGCTTTAGGGAAGGAACAAGAGGCATAGCTTGCAGAAGTTGTGGGACCTGTGGCTTTGGGAAGGAATGGGATGACAGGATGCTGGCTGTAGGGAAGGAATGAGATGTCTGGCTTGCAGAAGGTATGGGACGCGCGGCTTCAGGAAGCAATGGGATGGGACGCTACCTTTAGGGAAGGGAGAGGCGTGGCTTGGGGAATGGTGAGAGGTGGCAAAGGCCAGTGGTGTGAGGTGTGAGGCATTTGTCAGTGGCAGCAGCAGTGCTGGGGCTGAAGTCAAGGCCCTGGGACAGTGGCAGCTGGCTGAGACCACTGAAGGCCTCGGGCCTCTATTTAAACCCCAGTCCTGCCAATAAGTGCTACTGTGGAGGGCGGCCAAAAGGGCATAGCTGGGGGGAAAGATAGGCGGGTGGAGGAGTTGCAGTGCCCCTGCAGTTGTAAGTGTGAGCGGGCTGCCAAGCACCCGGATTTTGATCATATGACCGTGGGGGCACTCTAACGGCTGTATCTTTGAGCACAGGTCATAAATCCATTTTTTTCAGTGCTGTCACAATTTAAAATGGTCACTGAATGAATGGTTGTTAAGCAAGGACAACCTGTATTAATGGGGGTAAAAACAGTAGACTCTCTCTATATATATGTATAATAAAAGGCTCGAATTGTTGACTCTATTAATGCAGATTTTAAACATACTACTGTTTAAACTTATTTCAAACGTTAAAAATGTTTAAAAATGTTAAATGTTAAAAAAATGAGAAAGGAATAGTTCTCATGAAAATTAATTGACAAAGTATACAAGATTTTTAACTGAATTAGAATGATCCTTTATCCTTAACTGTGCTTAAACAGAACATTAAAAACAATTTTATAGACAGCTATGTTATAAAGTGATTTTTTAAAAAAATAAATTGCTATATCTGGAAAGTTTTGAAAGAGAGACAACAGTTTTTTCTACCTTTATATCCAGTTGTACTACGTAAATTACAAATAGCAAAATATAAACAGTAGCATACATATTTAAAATGATTACATTTAATCAAAGTTTAAAATATACCAGAAGCAAAAATAGTGCATCAAAATGTTTTTTTAAACTTTAATCTTAGATTGAAATCTTTTTTTGTAATGTATAGTTCAGAAGATAAATTCAGATTTAGATTTGAGTTACTTAATCTGTAAATTTAATATTTTAAACAATTCTGCTTCCATTTGTTACCTAGGCTACTGTAACCAGGAAAGTACACACCTGCACACATGTGCCTTTCTTTGGGGCTGTAAGAGATAATTGCTGGTGATGTCACAATGTCAATGGAAGCCAATATACGGCCAGTAAACACAGGTTGATAACTCTGGTTCTATATTAAAAGTACCTTGTCTTCCCTTTAAGTGCTTCATCCTCCTAAATCAGGGGGTGGGAAACTTGGCCTGGGGGTACACTTTCTCCTTTAACCTCAAGGAATATGGATGACAATGATGTGATGTTACAATTCTGGGAAAAGCAAATATTTTGGATCCATTTATTTCCATTTTTTATTTTTTATTTTATTTAATAGACTTGTCCCCGTTTCCATTTTTGTGGTATTTGAGGGTTGGGTTTAAGGAGCAGAATTGCTGCTGAAATTTTCCAGAGATGTAAAGGTAGCTATTTTACTCTTTTAACCTTTCCAAAAATATGGGGAAAAAAAATTGTGCGTACGTGGGAGTATAGCTTGGAAAGGGTTAATTTGGATGCTGGGAATTACAAATGGAAAACTACTTTGAGGATAACAAATAGGTTGCTGGCAAGGGAAGCAACAAATTCAGTTGAGAATTAGTGATTTTTCAGCTAAGATTTCAGGCTTATTATAATGGGTAGTATCTTCTTTATATATATATATATATATATATATATATATATATAAGCTTAGTTTTCAGAAAACATACTATAGTTTGGTTGCAATACTAGAATATAGTTGGGACACATAAGCACATACAAACTGACATGTATGTGTGTGCATATGTATGGGTATATATTTCTGTGTATGGCTTTCTAGACTCAGACCACATATATACACACACACACATATGGGATATATATATATATGGCTTAGCTGAAGTGTAGATTCCAAAACACAGTGATAATTTGGAACAGATCTGTATATACTTGGGATGAAGCCAGTGAAGCTAAACTGTTCTGAATCTGAGCCTCCACAAACATTTCTCTAAAGTGCCAGTAAGCTACAAATAGTGTTACTGCTGCAGAAGTCATGGAGATTGTTGTCACTAATATAACACATCACAGTGGGGAAGGGTGGGAAGATATTGGATTCAGTGATGAGAGGTCTGTCCTCATCCTCCTCATACCATCATTAGTTAACTCAGTAACAATTTAGGCAATGGCCAGATCTTGGGAGATAAATGCTTTCTTTTATCATTTGTTCCACCAAATCTATGCTCGTCTGAGATGTATGGAAATGTTTTAAGAGCTGTGTTAGCTAATCAACAGGGTTAACAAATACTTTCCTTTTTGAGAAAAGTCCAGTGAATTGATCTCTCACACTTTTGCCTAAACACCTAACAATCAACTCCTCCACAGTCAAGAAAGGGTATAATTATTCCTTGCCACCTCCTTTCATTTAGCACAAAACTCAGCCTATCTGTCTCAGATTTACTATTGATATTTTACTCCATACAGCCATTATCACTGCAAATTTCTTCACATTTCTGAAACAAAAAAAATTATATACACTTAGAAAAATAAATTGAAAACCCTTGCAATGATTTCTATGAAATTTGGTGGGCACCATCTAACAGTCAGGTTTTCCTGAAATCTCACTCCATTTGGGCAGAAAAGAATAAAAATTAGAGCTGTTATGTTTTTCCTAGGCTAAATCATGGGAATTCAATTCTGTCTTTCCAAATTTTATCAGATTACCTCCAGCACAAACAAATTCTAAAATTACTTATCTGTGCTCTCTCTCTCTCTCAGTATAAATATAAATATAAATGTATTTATTATTCTTACATAATAGTAGTTCTGGAGGATTTCCAGTTGATGATGTCAAAGTCAGGAGATGAATGTCAAAATGTAAAGAATGAAATAGTAGTTTCAAAATCAGAAATGCTGAAAAGTTTCTGATACTTATGCACAACATATTTACTTTGGATGCTTTATTTGTAAACTACTTAGGCTTCTTTGCAATATTTTTGATGCAACAGCAGCTTATTCTCCTCTCAATAAAAACTCACTTGTTTGATGCGGTCCGGATTGACGGTTGTCTGAGGCTGCAGAATACTAACTGGTTCTGTCTTGGCCACATTTTGAGGCATTTCTCGGATCTTTTCAGCAATGAAGCCATGCACAGCATTTAGTGCTTCCACTGTTCCCTGGATCAAACACACCCGCTCTGTCGTACCTTCAGAAACAAATAAAACACATTTTGTTGTCTTGTTTTTAAAATATTAGGTCTTTACAGCAACTAAGCAAACCATAGCCTATTAGGCTTTACCGATATGAACAGAATAGCCAATTCATGAAAAATAGAATCATACTGTAATGCATAATGACTAGGATGAAAGAACATCATGCACAAGGATGGAGAATGGGTAATTTTTTATTCTTTTTTTATTTTGGGGGGAGGATGGGAGTGGATAATGTGGATCATATTTAGATACAATGAAGATAACTAGAATAACTGCTTAAGGTTACACTGACTATTTCACTTTGTTCAGCAGTAGCGGCTTCTCTACATGCAGTGAAACCATTATTCATACAGCTGATCTGCCAGCTAAGACAGATTGGCCTGCCTTGGAGCACCTCTGTGAGGAACTTTGTTCTGCTGGGCAGTGTGATAGGCCTGCATGAGGTAAATCAATCTGCACAACCCTAAAAACTTTCCTTGCAATATACTTGCCTAGTGTTATAAGCTCTGACTCTAAAGGAATATAGAGTGCTATTGTAGGTTCAAAACAATTTAAATTAGGCTAAGATATAGAAGCTTCTCCAAGAGCAGAGTGAGGATTTGAACCACAATTTCTTACACTGAAACACAGTACTCTAAAGTTCCAGTCTGGAATCTACAGTGTTATGTAAATTTATTATTTATTACAATACACAAGTTATTTATTATATGCTATTTATTATATACACAATCTAATCCACAGGATTCTATAAGCCCATTATTTCCTGGTACAACAATTAGCTTTCCATTTTGTTTTGTGTTACTGCCTTTAAGCTGTTTAAGAACACAATGGAAAGTTTCCTTATAGACTGGGACATTACTCAAGGCCCTATAAATTTTACAGGTATAGTAGATTACAGTACTTATATATTTCTAGAAAATTTTGCTTTTCAGCCATCACCATCCTATAAATTATGCTGAGTTTCAGAGTTTCTTTATGCTATTCTTTATGCTATTATATCTTTAGAATTTTAAGATTCCACTGAATTTTTCCTATTTAAACAATTAGTGTTTGCTAAACTATATGTGCTCTTAGGTATAAATATAGGAAACAGCTACATTTTATTGTATTCCATAAACATTTCACAAATACTACTACCCCAATCTTAGAGTGTTCATGTTTCAGTACCAAGTAGTACTGACAAGCTAGAGTAAACATGGAGTAAGACAGACAAAACTAATTTAGCATACCAGTGCTACACATGTATGTAACCTGTGTGTAAGAACCATCAACTTCAGTGATACTTACTACAAAAGCATGTATAAGCTTTTGATTGATGAATTCAGATTTCCAGCCTTTCTGTGTGTAAGAGAATTCAGACAAATATGGTAGTTGATTTTACAATGATTTAATTTTAATAAAAGGGAAGTCTTTTATTAAAGTGAAGTTCATCTTGACTCCTCTTGCTCAATTCCATGCTTTCTAGGAAGCAATAAAGTTGGTCACATCCAAACATTATTTGGAGGAAAAAAATCTCTAGGATTGGTTTTGGTGAGATGGAAACCCTAGCTACCAAGGAAAATTTTGGTTTGTTGATAAGATTTTTTTGGGGGGGGGGAAGGGGGGAAATGTCTTATCTTCCGTTTTAAGGAATTTTAAATTCAGGATCAGGTTCTGTTAGGTTAATGAATATATTCTTTGGTTACAACATGATCTTGGTTGAGGGTATATTGAGGACCAAAACAAAATGTGAGAGGTGAGAATTTAACACCTACCTTTTTATCAGTCCCAGGCTAAATTAATTTAAAATTCATAGAAAGATACTGAAAGAGTACATCCATTCCAATAAAAGATGCATAGCATATTTTTAACATAGGTTTCTCTTCCACTTTGAAGTATTCATAAAAAAATATTGCAATATTAAAATAAGATTAACATATTTTCAATGGTATTTTGTACACTGAAACATTGTACTTTGGAAGGTTTTAACCACTCTAAAAGCACTGTAAATATAACATTCTTTAATGGATGTGCAAATATAAGTCATCTGTTAGTGGCTGGACTATGAGAAGAAAAATTATTAATATGAAAAGGAATAGTAAATTAAGGCAGATACTCTAATTTTGACATTGAAAGTTTGAGTACATATTTATGTTGTTCAATGCATTGGTCAAGGGAAAGTGGCTACTGGTATGAAATACTGCAAAAAATGAGCAATTTTTTTAAAAAAAATCCAGACAGGATAGAACTACTGCATGCACATTTATAAAGAATTCAAGAACATTATGTTGTTAATTTTTTTATTTATACTATTTAAATATGTTTGGATATTCTTTCATTGAAAATGTCTCAGAGAATGCAGCAGCAATAATGCTATGGTAAATTTCATAATTATAATCATGAACTCAAACAAAAGGTCAGGAATTAATAGATAAAATTCCCTGAATTTCATTTAACCAAAATTGCTAGCAACAATGTAGGATCACTAACAATAATCTGGAAACTCTAAATGGTAATGAAGTCATTGCTCTCAATTACATAGACATCTGCTAATTAAACAGTAAAGAAGAAAGATGGGGGGAGGGGGCATTATTCCAAATATATAACTTGACATAGGATAAAGTCAACATAAAAGAAAGTTGAAATGTTTCAGAGAAAGTTGTTTCTATAAATTATTTGATAAGCACATATTTAGAAAACAAATTCTTTCTCATTTATTAAGTTATTAAGTAACTTTCATTTTTTAAATTATATATGATAAGATATAATTTAATAACTAAGAAATGCACCAAGTTATTATGGATGCATAGCTAAACACACAGTATTTTCTGTATCATAACATGTTATCTATGGGAAGAGAGACATTGAATTATAAAATCTGTATTGGTTGAAGTAGAATGGTATGCAATTTTAAACACTTACTTCTTTAAAGGTGTGGGTTCAGCAGTCTCTAGTAAACTGTGAGATGTGTGTGTGTGTGTGTATGTGTATGTGTGGGCTGGATAGCGCAGTGGTTAGAACACCACCTTTGATGCAGGAGACCGTGGTTCAAATCCCGGCTGGCACCTACCTTACCAGTAGGGGTCCTTGGGCAAAGACCCCCTAACACTTCACCTGCCTATCTCAAATATGAGAGTGACACGAACTAAGACAGTCATGCTGGCTCGGAGGTCGCCCGGATTAACAAGGTCCGCGTCAGATGTTGGGGAACCAGGACAATCTGATGTTAAGGGGGCTACTGGAACAAACCATACATGGACGAGACAAGAAAACTTGGAATTGATGGAATGCTACTACAACAGCAGACCTAATGACAGGGGATATATGAAACGTATGAGGGAACTATGGATAGGCAGAAGGCCTACATCCACACTAACTGAGAAAAAACTAGTTACCCAGCGCTTCAACATAGTAAAGAAGAAGCTGCTCTCACAACTCAAGATAGACCAACTCTACATTACAACCCGGACTAGAGCAGACCTGGAAGAACAAGCAGTTGTGCAGCCAACGCCTGAAGCTGGAATGTCACTGCCACCCCTTCCATTACAGAGCACAGCAGCTGATATGAGGCATAAGATCATGGATAAACTAGCTATAGTCAACCCTCGAGTCCGATTACCAAGGCTCAGTGGAGAAGTACCATCAGAGAGTATGCTAGAAGATGCCAACAGAGCCCTACAGACAATCCCTACTACCACCATAACTGAAACCAATGAATTGGTATATGCTACAGCCACTGTAATCCTGGAACTGCTTGGCTACATGATCAAGAAGAACAGAAATACATACCCACCCTGGAAATTGAGATTGGAGGCTAAGATCAAGGCAACTCGGAGAGAAGTCAGTCAGCTGGTGGAACTACAGAAGTGTGTGGAGATTAAGGATAAGACTTGGCTACTGAAAAAATACATGGGCCTGACTCCATCTGAAGCCCTAGAGACTGCTAAACAAAGGCTCACAGCACTAGCTACCAGGCTAAGGAGATACACTAGAGAAGCAGAGGCCAAGAAGATAAATGTCCTGTTCTCCAAAGAACCATCCAAAGTGTACTCCCAACTGCAGTGCAACCACAGAGTAGCAGCTGAGCCACCAGCAGCGGAAACTGAACAGTACTGGAAGAACATATGGGAGAAAGAGAAGACACATAACATCAGTGCAAATTTGCTGCAGGACCTGAAAGCAGACCACAGCAATCTCCCAGAACAGGAACCAGTCACCATCACAGTAGCAGACATCCAACAGCGGGTCAAGAACATGAAAAGCTGGACAGCACCTGGCCCGGACATGATCCACACCTACTGGCTAAAGAAACTAACAGCAGTGCATGAATGCCTAGCAGCACAGATGAACCAACTGCTAGCAGCAGGCTCCCACCCAGACTGGCTAACACAAGGAAGGACAGTGCTGATCATGAAAGACCCTCAAAAAGGAACAGCACCATCCAACTACCAGCCAATAACCTGCCTCCCCACAACATGGAAAGTTCTATCAGGCATCATAGCTGCCAAGCTACAAGACCATATGGGCCAGTACATGAGCACAGCTCAGAAGGGCATTGGGAACAACACCAGAGGCTCAAAACACCAGTTACTCGTAGATAGAGCAGTCACCCGAGATTCAAGGTCTAGGCAGACCAATCTGAGCACAGCCTGGATTGACTACAGGAAAGCCTATGACTCAATGCCGCACACATGGATCTGTGAATGCCTGGCGCTATACAAAATCAATAGGACACTAAGGACCTTCCTCAAGAACTCAATGGGACTGTGGAAGACAACACTGGAAGTGAACTCAAGACAGCTCGCACAAGTGGCCATCAAGTGCGGCATATACCAAGGTGATGCACTGTCCCCACTGCTGTTCTGCATAGGCTTAAACCCCCTCAGCCAGAAAATCACAAGGTCTGGATATGGGTACAAGTTCAAGAGTGGAATCACCATCAGCCACCTCCTCTACATGGATGACATCAAGCTGTATGCTAAGAGTGAATGAGATATCGACTCACTGATCCACCTGACACGGATCTACAGCGAGGACATTGGGATGTCATTCGGACTGGAGAAGTGTGGCAGGATGATAATAAAGAGAGGGAAGGTAGTTAAGACCGATGGAGTGGAATTACCAGTGGGTCACACAGCAGACATAGAGACCAGCTATAAATACCTTGGTGTCCCACAGTCACACAGGAACCATGAGGAGGAGGCAAGGAAGACAGCAACATCCAAGTACCACCAAAGGATAAGACAGGTCCTGAAGAGCCATCTTAATGGGAAGAACAAGATCCATGCCATCAACATGTATGCCCTGCCAGTCATCAGATACCCTGCCGGTATAGTGAGCAGGCCAAAGGAAGACATGGAGGCTGCCGATGTGAAGACCCGGAAGCTCCTCACAATGTCTGGAGGTTTCCACCCCAAGTCCAACACCCAGAGACTGTACACCAGCCGCAAAGAGGGTGGGTGGGGTCTGATGAGTGTCAAAGCCACTGTCCTGGATGAAACCCGGAGTATCCAGGAATACATCAGTAAGATGGCACCCAAAGATGAGCTGCTGAGAGAATGCCTCAGGCAGCAGCAGACATGGGAGGAAGTTCAAGTTGAGGAAATACCATGGCAAGACAAGCCCCTGCACAGGATGTACCATCGACAGATAGCTGAGGTGACTGACATTGGGAAATCCTATCAGTGGCTGGAAAGGGCCGGACTAAAAGACAGCACTGAGGCACTGATCATAGCAGCACAAGAATAGGCACTAAGCACCAGATCCATAGAAGCGGGCGTCTACCACACTAGACAGGACCCAAGGTGCAGATTGTGCAAAGAGGCCTCAGAGACAGTCCAACACATAGTGGCAGGGTGTAAGATGCAGGCAGGAACAGCATACACTGAACGGTACAACCAAGTAGCTGGCATTGTGTACAGGAACATCTGCACAGTGTATGGGCTAGACCCCCCCCCCAAGTCCAGATGGGAGGTTCCACAGAAGGTTGTGGAGAATAACAGGGCTAAGATCCTGTGGGACTTCCAGATCCAGATGGACAGGCAAGTACTGGCTAATCAACCAGACATCGTGGTAGTAGACAAAAACCAGAAGACAGTGGTAGTGATAGATGTAGCAGTGCCAAGTGACAGCAACATCAGGAAGAAGGAGCATGAGAAGCTGGAGAAGTACCAGGGCCTGGAGGAGGAAATCGAGAGGATGTGGAAAGTCAAGGCCAAAGTGGTCCCAGTGGTGGTAGGAGCACTCGGGGCCATGACTCCTAAGCTGGGAGAGTGGCTCCAACAGATCCCAGGAACAACATCAGAGCTCTCTGTGCAGAAAAGTGCAGTGCTAGGAACAGCTAAGATACTGCGCAGAACCCTCAAACTCCCAGGCCTCTGGTAGAGGACCCGAGAGTGAGGAAGACACATACCACCCATAGGGGTGAGAGGGATTTTTTATTTTTATTTATATATATATATATATATATATATATATATATATAATTTTTTTTTCTCTATGCTATTTCAAAAAGTTGTACCACTATTATAGAAGATATTTGGCAGAAAGCCTAACTACTGAAATATAAATTAAACTGATCTATGGATGCAATTTTCTTTTCTCTCCCTTTCTCTCTCTCTTGTCTTTACTCTCTGCAAGCTCTCTTTTGGTGTAGAACTCCTGTGGTTCCTGCATTAAGTGCTCTATTTCTGAACAAGTGCACCAGGGAGTCTTTACATGAAGTATTAATTGTCTATTATAAGATAAGAAGCATTGTGGATTGATCAATGTAGCTAATGTAAGTGCTTTCTCTTGATCAGCAGACAAAACATTTATATAAAACAGGTATCAGTTTACATAGAAGATCTTGGAAACTAACACAGACAACCCTTAAAGTGATGAACACTATCAAAATAACAGAAATGAAAGAGCCCAAATAGAAATTTCATTAAGTTCTGATTTAAGCAACACTTTTCTGCACACTGCTCTTTAGAAGTTTCAGATTAGTATATGCTCTACATACACAAATTCTGAATTCTAGTTCTATGAAAATAACAAAGATAAAATATAGAAGCAAAATGTTTTTGCATTATGATGCCAATATCGTGATAGTTGAATCTACAGACATTCCTTCCCTGTCCACCATGTGCATAATGCAGTACAATGTGGAATCTCCCTAACCTGGGCCACAGTTTACATCCATCCTATTTTTTAAAAAATAATTCTTTAAATTGAAAATGAATAAGGGAGCGAAGATGAGTGCAAAGCAAAGAATCATCCCCAAGCACAATCCATATTTCCAACAATGGCCTGGGTTTTTATATACCTCAGAGACATTCTTAGAAACTATTACTGAAGCTCAATGCTTTGTTTAGGAAGTGTGCCATCTTCTGAGAAAAGATTCAGGTGACAGAAAGAATACTGGGGAAACAAAAAAAGTGATAGATCACAACCTCTTTATTTTTTATTTATCTTCTAGTAAATGAGTAATTTGTGACTATCACAACTGATCACAAATCACGAATTTCATGACCATCATGGCGACTGCTTTATGAATGTACCCATATTCTCTAAACTACACAGTCTAAAAAGGTTAGAGATCCTTTCTAAACATGGGTGTTATATTTGTTGATTTACTCTAAAGAAGGGCAGGTACTGTATCTTATAAAATGTATTTCACATGTACAACCCTCTGCATGGATAGTTATTACAACTTTCCTTCCTATATATGAAGACTGCTACCACTTTATAAACCAGTCCTTATACATTTTGTGGAATTCTAAGCTTTATAGTGTTCACAGCTCTGATGTTATTCTTAACTTCTTCCACTAATGCTGAATATGTGAGAATGCAATAACTGTTACTACACATTTTGACATAAACATTTCCAAAGGTATGACAAAGAACGGATGTGGCTATATTTGAAAGAACTGTAGGTTAGAACTAATCCAATTAATTTACAGTTAAGTTACAGAGCTCCATTCAGAGATCATTTTATTTTACCACTCATAAAGAGTATGGGGGGGGGGGGGGAGACTGGAAATTAGCAGATTAGAAATTTTACATAATGTGAGCTATTTCTTTTTTTTTTTTCTAGTTGATAGAATGGTGCAAAGGCTCCTTTATGCAGTGCTCCCCTGCATTTCAACACTATACACATATTTGGGGAGGAGGGGGGGTTGCCTTTCTTTGGCATCCTGCCTGATTTCTATTCTAGTTGCAGAAGGATGCCTTGCCAAAAGGGAATTACTTTTTCCCTAGAGTTACTGTGCCTGTGTTTAAATATAAAGTTTCATGGCCATGCCTGACTCCAGGCATGACTTCTACAATGTAAAGGGAATGAAATATGAAAGAAATCAACATCTTGAAGCCAGACAAAAAGGAGATGATAGAGTAGTATTTCAAATTTTCAAAGACAAAGTTATCTCTATTGTCCAGATGTACTACTTGCCATTTTGTCAGTATTTTTCTCTTGTGGTCCACAAATAATAAAATAAAACAAAGAAGCAAATCATTCATACCCTAAAACAATTAATGTAAGGACTTCACGGGGTAACTCCCATGAAGTGAAATTGCATTTTGTATTAAAAGTAGCTATACCTGCTCAGAAATTCATTTGTATGAACTTGGCAATACTACAGAGAATCTCAGGGTTAAAATGAAATGAAATAATACTGTGGGTGACTTCACTTAACATATGTTGGAAGACAAACTCTGCCAATCACGATCCTTTCAGAAAATTCCTAATTGAAGTTATTGATAGCCTTCTCCTTTAGTGGGTTAAAGAAAGGACAAGAAGATCAGCAATTCTTGACTTAATACTCAAAGAATCATAATACATATGGATTAGGAAGGATCTTATAAGTCAACTGGTCCAACATCCTGCCCAATGCAAAAATCCACTAAATTATCCCTGATGGATAATTCAGCTGACAACTGAAAACCTATAGAAAGGATGGCCCATCTTTGTTTTGGGCAGATTGTTGCCTAAATTAAAACAGTTCTTAGTACCAGCAAATTTCTTCTAAAATTGAGCCTGAATTATCTTTCTTTTAATTTCAACCCATTGGTCTCCTGCCCCTGGTTTCAATCTCTTATTTTTTTCTGTCCCTTGATTTCAACAGAGAACAGATCCAGCTCTTGCTGCTGACAGCTTATCTTTAGCTCTCCCCTCTGTCTTATCTTTTGGAAACTAAACATTCCTAGTTCTTTTAACCATTCTTCACAGGGTTTGATTTTCTAATGTACTATTGTCCTGGTAATATTTATCTGAACCCATGCAGACCCCATCATTTTTTAAATGCTGTGTCCTGAACTAGACCCAACACTCTTAAATTTGATTTACCCAGGCATAATTACCTGGGTAACTATTACCTCCTGTGGTTTGCATGTAATATTTCTGTAAAAATGGCACCAGCATCATACTATTTGATTATGCTCAGTTAGACCTTTCTCAGGTGTACCACTGCCAAGCCATGTCTCCCCAATTCTGTACACAGGAATTTGATTATTCCTACTTAGGTCTTTCCTACTTTACTCTTGTCACCACTGAATAATATCCTGTTGGATTTCGACCATCATTTAAACCTGTTGAGGTAATTCTGAATTATAATTTTATCTTCAAGGTGTCACCCATTCCCACTAACTTGGCATCATCCACAAATTTAATAAGCAGCCCTTTAATTCTACTTTGTTAGCTTAAAATTTTTAAATAGCACAGCAACAAGGATAGAGTCCTGGGGACCCCACTTGATGCTTAACTCAAGGTTGTTGCAGAACCATTTACAAGTAGTTGTTAAACCTGTTAAAAATCCATCACGGCACAGTACCCTCTAGTTCAAATTTATACATCTTCTCCACAAGTACATTGTAATAGACTTTGCTAAATGTTTTACTGAGATCTAAGTGCACTATATGCATTCTTAGTCTAAGAAAATAACTATCATGAAATACATATATCTGGTTTAACATTAATTATTGACAAACCTATGCTAGCTGCTGATAATACTAATGTTAATTTCTAATTGCTCACACACATGCTGCTTAGCAAACTGTTCTGCCAGCTTGCCTAGTACAGACACTTAACTATCCAATCAATGATTTCCCAGATCCCATTCTTCCCATTTATGAATATTAGAAACTATGTTTCGTCTTCTTCAGTCTCTTAGCATTTTATTGGTTCTCTCCAGGAGTTTTAAAAGGTTATAATTAATAGTTCTGAAATAATTTCTACCAGCTTCTTTAATATCCTGGGATATAATTTGTCTAGCTCTGAAGACTTAAATTAAAGATAGCAACTATATTTTTATCTATTTTTGAGGTGTATCTCTCGCCTTCCTCAATCATGTTAGAAAGACAGTTCTCCCTCTTCTGAGAGACAACAGATGCAAAGGTGTGAAGCACGTCCTTTTTCTATTTCCCATTACTACTTTCTCACCTTTCCCATGTAAATGTATAATGAAACATGCATAATTAAATAATTTGTATAAACAAATTACTTCCATTTTCTCCTTGTGGACACACTGGAAGAGAAGTGGAGAAAGGAAAGGAATACAACACATGATTTAGTATATAGCATTATACTGTAATTTAGTATTATAGTCACACCAACCATTGACAAGAAAGTGGAATGCATGAAAAATAGAGAGACGTATGACTGAAGTACATAAGTATGAAAAAGAAATTCAGAAGCTGAAACACACTGGATTTGATTCTAAAATATACAGTATATTTGAAATGTTTTCTAATTTGAGTTAACAATGCATTAGGGATAATGAATATCCAAATGGCAGTGGGTTCATTTCCAAAATGTTCATTCATTCACTTCCCCAGTTTTTAGTGATAACATTTATAAGCATGAACCAAATCCATACTCCCCAAATAAAATTCTTAGCTGCATTTACGGTCCTCTAGTTTAGTTTTTCTGGAGATGCCTTTGCGACATTTCCCAAATTGGAATTGGTACAAAAATACAGTTTGCTAAACTATTCTCTAAAGTAAACCCCCCGCCCCCCCCCCAAGCATTCTTACATTCTTACAAAGGAATCTTTTTACATGTATTTGTGTAAAAATTATTTAGACTCTTAAGTGGGAGATAAGAAGAAAAGGATTTTTCTGAAAAAAAGAAGGTAAAATAAGTCTGGAACTTTTTTTACTTGTTTGTTTTACTGTTCTATGGTTCTTGAATTCTCAAATGTCATATCATTTCTAATTAACAGATGTACGCATGCCTAATGCTATAGACTAACTTGCAGATGAAGTTGCTCATAGGACAAACAGTTTTAAGCAACATGTGTAACTAAAATAAATCTATAAATCAAAATTGGCCATTTTTGTCACTTTAAAAAACTTTTGGGGTTCTATTAATGTTTCAAGGTAACTGCTAAGGCATTTACAATTTTGAGCTGTTAAAAACCTGAACATATTAGTAGTAATGACCAATTTTCTCAAATGTTTTAAAATGCCATTAAATATGGTTCATGTTTTAAAATAACACTAAATACATAAATGTTTTAGCTCACATTATGCACTGAGGAAATTCCATTTTAGCCAGTCAAATCGAATACACATTTGTCAGAACATTAATCCAATTAATTTTAGGTTAGACTGCAATTCTCAGCACTGGCTGTGCTTACTTTGACTTAAAAATTGGAATCCAATAATTTTATTATAGTTAAAAGGAGAGCCATTCCTGGTCCTAGAACCTAAGAAGCTATTAATATTTAAATATATGTTTTGAAAAATTAAGGAGTACGGTCAGAGCTTTCTCTGAAGTAAAAAAATCAGAAGTTCCCCAATTTCTTTCCTTTTATCAGCTTTCCAATAGCACTACCATTTTACCAAAATTGTTTACAAACAAAAGACAGACAAATGTTCTCATGGACATTAGATGATACTTCATAAAGCACTTTTTAAATGATAGTAAGTCCTGTACAGAATATGTAATGGTGAGGATCATCCTAGAGTGTTCAAAATCTTTAAGAGATGGAAAGTGGAAAATCTTGATAGTAACCTAGTGCCTTTCTGAATATAGGAAAGGAAAAAGAATCTGTTAGAGAAGTTAAACGGTCTAGAAAATAAATGCATATATTTTTTTTAAATGTGAGGATGGAATTAATAGGAAAAGAAGGCAGAGGTCTGTCTTCATTGTTCCTAGGCTGTTACCCCAACATTTAAGATAAAATGCCTCCTACAAGGAAAGAAAAATAGGAATTAATAAATAAGAGCTTAGGAATGTAGAAAATTTGGGAAGAAACAACATGTTATTAAGTTGAGAAATAAGCACAGAAGACCCAATATATGAACTGTTCCACCACCTAAGCTAGAACCACAGTAATATATATTTGTGCTGATATAATAAAATAAATAAAAAATATGTTTTGTTAAGTTGTTATAGCAGAGCAGTTAAGTACAATCACAAATGCTTATTTGCTGGTGCATCAAGGCTAAGAATCAGGCCACAGAATGCATATTTCAATAATCTAAAGAATAAAAAGAAGTTTCAAGTGTTAAGAATACTGAAATACTTGTAAAATTCTTCTTTATTGCAAAGTAAATTAAAATTGGTTAAATGTAGTTAGCAGAATATTTTCTGACTTAGCACAAATTCTTTGTGTGAAAAAAATAAAAATAAAATCCACACGTACTTCAATCAGCATAAGGTTTTATGCAAACTGTTAAATGAATTGAGTATAAATTCTCAAGATACATTCCTGAGAGAAATTCCTTTTAAATGAAGCCTTTCTGCAAATTTAAAAACCAACATCAGTACTGAAATTTTTTTTTTTCACTGTTGCAATTCTGGATTCCATCCTATAAGTAAGCTTCTTAGAGAAAGATATAAACAGGAGACACAAATTATGATGTGAATAAAAATACAGCATTCGTTGTTTGTTGCTTCATCCATTTCAGGGTTCTAAAATCTGAACCTAAGAAAAACCTGCTGCATCAGTAGCTATGGTAAGCAAACAAAGTAATTATTACACTACTTAACTAAGTGGATTTACAAATAATGAAAAGAAAACAAAATGTAACATTTTCACTGCAAAGAAGTTTTAGATTAACACCCAAAGACATACATTATGCTGTATTAAGTAGTCTGAACTTTATCAATAATGCCTCCTATACATACAGGTGAAACTCAAAAAATTAGAATATTGTGCAAATGTTCATTTATGTCAGTATGGCAACTCAAAAGGTGAAACCAATATATGAGATAGACGCATTACATGCAAAGTGAGATGTGTCAAGCCTTACTTTGGTATAATTGTGATGATTATGGCGTGCAGCTTATGAAAACCCCACATTCACAATCTCATAAAATTAGAATAGTGTGAAAAGGTTCAATATTCTAGGCTCAAAGTGTCCCACTCTAATCAGCTAATGAATCCATAACACCTGCAAAGGGTTCCTGAGCCTTTCAATGGTCTGTCAGGCTGGTTCAGTAGGAATCACAAGCATGGGAAAGACTGCTGACCTGACAGTTGTGCAGAAAACCATCACTGACACCCTCCATAAGGAGGGAAAGCCCCAAAAGGTAATTGCAAAAGAAGTTTGATGTTCCCAAAGTGCTGTATCAAAGCACATCAATAGAAGGTTATGTGGAAGGGAAAAGTGTGGTAGAAAAAGGTGCACAAGCAGCAGGGATGACCGCAGCCTGGAGAGGATTGTCAGGAAAAGGCCATTCAAAAGTGTTGGGGACTTTCACAAGGGGTGGACTGAGGCTGGAGTTAGTGTATCAAGAGCCACCACACACAGATGGGTCCTGGACATGGGCTTCAAATGTCGTATTCCTCTTGTCAAGCCGCTCCTGAACAACAAACAACGTCAGAAGCGTCTTACCTGGGCTACAGGAAAAAAAAAAAAAAGAACTGGTCTGTTGCCCGGTGGTCCAAAGTCCTCTTTTCTGATGAGAGCAACTTTTGCATCTCATTTGGGAACCAAGGACCCAGAGTCTGGAGGAAGAATGGAGAGGCACACAATGCACGATGCTTGAAGTCCAGTGTGAAGTTTCCACAGTCTGTGTTGATTTGGGGAGCCATGTCATCTGCTGGTGTTGGTCCACTGTGCTTCATTAAGTCCAGGGTCAACGCAGCCGTCTACCAGGAGATTTTGGAGCACTTCATGCTTCCTTCCGCAGACAAGCTTTATGGGGATGCTGACTTCATTTTCCAGCAGGACTTGGCACCTGCCCACACTGCCAAAAGTACCAAAACCTGGTTCAATGACCATGGGTTTACTGTGCTTGATTGGCCAGCGAACTCACCTGCCCTGGACCCCATAGAGAATCTATGGGGCATTGCCAAGAGAAAGATGAGGGACATGAGACCGAACAATGCAGCAAAGCTGAAGGCCACTATTGAAGCATCCTGGTCTTCCATAATACCTCAGCAGTGCCACAGGCTGATAGCATCCATGCCACGCCGCATTGCGACAGTCATTGCTGCAAAAGGGGCCCAAACCAAGTACTGAGTACATATGCATGCTTATACTTTGCAGAGGTCCGATATTGTTCTATTTCCAATCCTTGTGTTATATCATGTAATATTCTAATTTTCTGAGATTGTGAATTTGGGGTTTTCATAAGCTGTACGCCATAATCATCACAATTATAGCAAAGTAAGGCTTGACATATCTCACTTTGCATGTAATGCGTCTATCTCATATATTGGTTTCACCTTTTGAGTTGCCATACTGACATAAATGAACATTTGCACAATATTCTAATTTTTCGAGTTTCACCTGTATAAGAAAAAGTCTATCTATCATGAAATAGCTGATTACTGTTTTGCTTAAGAGTAAAAAATGCTTTTAAATGTTGAAGGACTGAGGGATTTATAATTCAGATTACTATTCAAATTCATGAAAGCACCTTCAAATTATAATGGCAGAATTGTGCAGTATTCCCAGATTATCAATCTGAAATCATTCCATGAGATACTCAATATATGCAGAGACCCCTGAATATACCCATTTTACAATTTGAAAGGAGTACAAACAAATCCATGCAGAGATTTCAAATACATCTGAAGTTGTTAAGTGAGCCAGCTGTAACATACCTGTGATGGAATGGAATTATGAAGGCCAGGCTCAGGGAGATAAGCATTTTCTTAGCTCGCTGCAGGAGCGTGGGAACTACAAGAGGATGAAACTGGCACCTCCCTGAGGAATTCACACTGTTGTGGCTGGCTGACTTGGGACCTGGGGTTTCAGCCTGGGAAGATTCTTGCTAGAGGTTGTAGCTAATAAACATAGCTGAACTGATTTTGCATTGTCTCTTGGAGTTCCTTGGGCTAGGCCTAACAATACCATAGGTACAGATACACTTAAACATACATCTCTGTTCTCCCATACATACATACTGAAAGTAGGTTAAGAAGACCAAGCAGAATAACATATACTGTCCCACACAGGGGCCTAGGAGATGACAGAATAGCAGATTAGTTATTTTGTCAGAAGTATACTTAATTTAATCTGCCATTTCGATGCCATCAAGATAAAAACTCTATGTATTAAATCAGTGGATGATGTAACTACTGCATGCTAAATTTGAAATATTTTTCAAAACTATAACCATTGTGGTTTAAAAGTAAGAAAGTTGCTATTCCCTGTAATTTTGAATCTCTGCACCCATCAGTTTTTTATTTGACAAACACAAGCAATGGAGGCAAATATGTGTAGCTCAGGGTTGAACAGTGGAGTCCTTGGGGTTCTCTGAGCTTGGTTCTTTTCTTGCAAACGTTTCATTACCCAGCTAGGTAACATCTTCAGTGCTACAATGGGATGAGGTTTGCTCTCTATTTATCTGCTGTGGGTTGCCTTGCCAGTGCTGGTGGGGGTTCTGTTTTGCTCTTCTGGTAGTTCCTTGATTAGCGTATGTTGACTGCTTGATTATGTGCCTGGTGGTGACCTTTGCTTATCTGGGTGATGATTGCTGGAGATGATTGCTGGTGATTGAATGCTGGTGAGGTTATCTTCTGTCTTTTGTCTCTTTTGAATAGTATGTAGATGCTGTTTATCTCTATGGAGTCTGTTAATTGCTGCCTTGTCTGAATACCAAGCTTCCAAGAATTCTCTTGCATGTTTGGATTTGGCTTGGTCTAAAATGCTGACCAGTTTCCCAGTTAAAACTGTGGTTGAGTCTGTCCATGTGTTGTGCAATTAAGGAATTTTCATCATGTCTTCTGATTGCTAGTTGGTACTCATGGATGCGTTCTGCCAGTCTTCTGCCTGTTTGTCCTATGTAGTGTTTGTTACAGTCCTTACACTGTATGTTGTAGACAGAGAGCACCCTCATCCCATTTTAGCACTGAAGATGTTACCTAGCCAGGTAATGAAACGTTTGCAAGAAAAGAACCAAGCTCAGAGAACCCCAAACGCAAGCACTTTATTTCTTTCTCCTTTGAGTCATGGCTGCAAGATATCTAATAGCTTGGATAAAACTGTATTTTAATAATCAAAATTATTTAATAAGAAAATACATTAACATTTCACATATTCCAAATGCTATCTTGGAATTGTAGTTTATCACAACCTGCATTAGAATCAGCTGTGTAACATGGGTGCTAGAAAGGAGAAATATAATTTTAAGATACATTAATAGAAATAAGGTTTCCAAATCATGGATGTTAATGGTTATTCTATGTTCTGTATTGGTCAGACTTCATCTCAAGTATTCTGTCCGTTTTCAGGCATGACATCTTAAGATAGAGTTAGAAAAACTGAAAAGCTGCAGATAAGGGCAATGCCAATAAGTAAGTCTCAGTCACTAATCAAGGAGTGATTGAGGAAACTGAATATACTTAGCTTTGAGAAAAGACAGCTTGGGGGGTGGGGAAGATATGATAGCACTTTTCAAGGATCTGAAATGCTTCACATAAAAGACAGTCAGGTTCTATTTTCTGGGGCCAAGAGTACAGGATAAAAATGTTCTTAAATCACACAAAAGCAGTTTCTAAGAGAATATTAGAAGAAAAATTCTAATGGTAAAACCAATTGGCAGTAGAACCATTTAATACTAAAAGTGATGAGTTCTTCTTCACTGAATATATTCAGGAGATGCTGTTGGGGATGCTTTGCATTGCATTCCTGTATTAGTAGGGGAGAGCCAGTTCGGTGTAGTGATGCAGGAACCAGGCTAGTAATCAGGAGACCAGGAGTTCAAGTCCCACCTTAGGCACAAAGCCAGCAGGGTGACCTTGGGCCAGTCACTCTCTCTCAGCCCTAGCAAGGAGGAAATGGCAAACTACTTCTGAAAATCTTGCCAAGAAAACTGCAGGGACTAGTCCAGGCAATCGCCAGGGGTCAACACTGATGTCACCCCCCCCAAAAAAAAACTAGTAGGTGAAAGGGATTCAGTGACCTAAATGCCTCTTTCTAACCCTACCAGTCTAATAATTCATGATTATTATATAATCATAAATAATTGTTCCTTTAATTATGTATTTTTTTAAAAAAATAGTTTATTCAAGGTTTAAGCTGTTTTGTCAGGGACAAACAGTTATAGATATTAAATGGTTATGTAAAATATAAAAAGTGGTTTAATCTGCATATATGCATTTAATTTGTATTTCATATTTCTCCTAAAACTCAGAATTCAGTAGAGATGCCAGAATTCAGTTGTCCATACTTCAAATTTAAATTTCAGCTCAATTCCACTTTCTATTCTAAGTGTAATATTATTCTTCTGAAGCTTCATCAAATCTGTTCTGACTTGATTATAGATTTAAATTGTGATTAAACTGGAAGATCCCCTCACCATAAGTGCACATACTCAGACTTAAACATAATTCTCACTTTCAGGAGTTGTGATTTGAAAGTATATCTCTCCTATCTTCTGCTGTATAGTATTTCTTTTTAATCTAATTACAATGTCTTATTTTTGGATTAACCATAAAGCAATCCCCTCCAATTAAATTTCATGTAGTGAAGAAGCTGACATAGTGGTGTTATACATGCAGATAGCTAAATAAAGTGTAGAATATAAATATTTTGCAGTCACTGAACTGTTAGCCGACTTTCCATTCTCTGTCATCTCTGTCAGCTGTGAACAATAATATCTGCTGTTGAGGATTGGGGGGAAGGAAAAAGGACACCACCTCATTTTCCATCCCCTGAAGAACTGATCACTATATTGAGCTTGCATTCCTGGGACCTAATTGGCATAGTAAGAAACAGTGATGTCATTACACTCAAAACTCCATAAGGGGAGGCATTATAAATCTGGGAATAGATTGTCTGTGACATTTTTGGCAAGTAAGATGGTCTCCCTTGCCATGGCTCCTCTAGATTGGAGGGTAGAATTTTCAGGTCTCCTTTAGAAATTATTCCTCTCCATTAAGTTCTTATAATGCCATCTATGTACTATATAAATACATACATATATAGTATAGTTTATTTATTTTTATTATCAAATTTATATGCCGCCCATCTCCCCGAAAGAGTGACTCTGGGCAGCTCACAGCACTGGGGGTGGTTGGTAGCTTGAGGATGCTATCTCTGCATTTTAGTTTGTAATTTTAACTTTTTAGTTTTAATTTTAACCTTTTGTAGTTTTTAACTTGTATGTTTTTTTCTAAGATAGACAGACAGACAGACATATTACTTGTAATGCTGCCTAGAGTCACTTGTGATATGGGCAGCATATATAACTTTGAAAAATAAATAAATAAATGGCCATGTAGTGACACAGACTGAAAGGGGAAATGGTGATTTGCAGCATGTAGGGGCATTTACATATCACCTATTAGCTACTCTTTAAAGAAGCTATGTCTTTTCCTGGGCTCATACAGCAAATTCCCAAGAAGAGATGGCTTTGCTTAAAGGTGGTACAGATATGTATAATGTGTATGCCTACCCATGGTCTGAATCATCCCTTCCCCTGTTATTTCAGATCACCATACAGCTGCACTAAAGTTGCAAAGAAGCCATCCATTTCCATAATCTAATTGACATGACACAAAAGATAATTGTTTAAAAAAAGCAAAGGTAAGCAAGTATATTCAAGTACCAACAATTAAATGGAGCTTCAAGTAACAAGCAAAAGATTACCACTAGGAAGGGCAGAGAAGTAGCCAAAAAGGCATTTTGTCTGAAGTTATACAACGAGAGGTTTCAATCTAGTTACCTGCTTGAAAGATTTAAAATAGCATACAACTGTGTTTAACAATAACTGCTCATGCCAGTTAAAACAAAACAAAATTCCAAAATCTATTCTAAAGTCTAGAATACTTTATATTTTGAAATAATATATTTAAATTATTTTTCTGCTACTGCACACCATACATTGCAGGTTAAAAAACATTTAATGATCAGTGGCATAAGCATAAGGTAAGGGGAGAAGGTGTATGTTCTTTATCTCCAGTACTCATTACAAAAGGAATCAAGGAAAGGATAATGGACTCTCTTTCTTTTACACTTCTTCCATTCTCTTTAACATTATCATAATTATTGTGCTGACATAAAAAAAGAGTTTTTAACTTTTTTCATGTTTGTGTTCCAATTCATTTAGTTCCTTATGAATTTGATATTTTATTTTTTCCATCATTCACTTCATATGTTTTTCTGTGTATATGTTATGATAACAAATGTACTTCAGGAGCTTCTTTGTGTAATCCACAATTTTTGTTTTGTTTCTGTTTTTTTTAAATACAGCCACCGAGAAGTTAAACATTAATCCAGGGACTTGCATTTGGTGGATCCCAGGAGGCGGGCCTTCCCTGCCATGGCTCCCTCCTTGTGAAATATTCTCCCTCCTGAAGTTAGGCTTGCCCCTTCTCTGCTGTCATTTAGGAAGTCCCTTGAGACCTGGTCATGTCATCAGGGCTGGGGGTCTTTGAGAAACGGAGACATTCTCAGATGGCTCCACTATGATTGACACTCTGCTCTCTCCATGGGGTTTGTATATTTTAAAATTTTTGATAATATTCTTTATTTTAATAATTACTTTTTATCTTTTTATGATTATTTTTTATCTATTTTCTGTTTTATTTAATTGTTGTATGCTGCCCAGAGTCGCTTTCTGTGAGTTAGGTGGCAATAGAAATGTGACAAATAAATAAATAGATATCACAATATAACAAAATAATTATAGAAGTATTAGACAAGAATATACTGAGTACGAAGTGACACATTAACTGAAAATATTTCATTTATACTTTTCTGGAGCTGATTATGTCTCTTGGAAAGCAAAGCTAACTTTTTTCTACTTATATAAAATATTTTATTAAGTCTATAATTTGTTCTACAAATCCCTTAAATGACTCATTACACTGAAATGATATAAAACAGGGTTCCTCAACTTTGGCATGCTGGCTGGAGAATTCTGGGAGTTGAAGTCCACACATCTTCAAGTTGCCAAGGTTGAGGAACCCTGACATAAAACATAGAAATATTTAGTATTACAAAATAATCATGGAACATAAAATAAGTAATTATTCCATTTAGCAAAGATCCCTCTTTACAAATGATTTCATTTGTTAAAAGACAGCATAAGTAAGATCAATTAATTAGTCTTCTGAAAGAATTCCAAAGAATGAAATACAGATTTTGATTGCAATGCCTGACATTGTTTAATGCTTTAAAAGGCATCTGTTTATGATATTTTATTTCAGACTGACCAGATTATATAGAAGGATAAAATTGACATTAATGAAATTCTTAGAAACAATTCAATGTGCTTTAGCCAGTCTGGTAGTATATGTGACTGTCCTCCAAATAATCTATAATTTTACAACTTACTACACAGAAATATGAGCAACAACATGGTTAAATATAAGCACTGATTAAAATGTTCCGTGTTTAGCTATATTCTGGTTTTCTACAGATAAGTTGGTAAATACAACAAAACCAAAACATCATTTATTAATAGCCACCTTCCTCCAAAACTTCCAATATTTTTATATAAACTGTATATTACACTGCTGTGTAAGATCTAAATCTGATTAAATAATCAGGACTCATATGCTTTAATACATTGGGTCATATTTTCTTGCATCCATTAGGACCTGCACTATTCAAACATGTGTCTCACTTAAGTAATGTAAAGCAGAGAATAGTATCTATATTTAAATGTGCATTTTGCTTTCATGAACTGTTTTGAGCTTAATCTCTCTGTGGTTTCTTCCATATAATCCTCTTTATTTTAATAACCAAAGAGAGAGGTCATTCCTTTGGGATAAAAATGTAAAAAATGCCTTGCTCAACTCTAACCAAGAAACTAAGCAGTTTTAGACCTGAAACCAACAAAAATTGATGAAAAAATATAATACTTTTTTTTTCCAAATGAACTTGTTGATTAGACATGTATATATTAACTACATATAATTCACATTCGGGATCTAATAAAAATAATTTGGATTTCCATTTCATTAAAAAAAATCTATTCAGATGAAAAGAACTATGCAACTTTCAGTGAGCACAGCCTACATATGGACAATACTTAGGGTATGAGACTAAAAGAGAGAAAAACTGCAAAATGAGGGACAAAACTAAAAATTATCTCTCCTTAAGTGTATAGACCTTAAATTCAAGCACATGAATGAGCCTGTAGCATTTTTTTATTCCCATATTTCAGTGTAAAGCTATCACTGCACAATCTTTTTAACATTTCCATCAATGTTTTCAGAAACTATTCAATTGTAATTGTAAACTCTGTGCAATGGGCTACATCCAACACAATTTTAAGGGACTCCTACTTGGCCACAAGATTTGCAATTACATTTCTTTCACCTCCTTCGTGACTGTCCCCTAAATCTGTTCAGGATTTCCTAAATTCCTTAAACCAATCTGGATGTGTACAAAAGAGTACAGGAAGAATCCATTCCATCACGAGAATGACTTTATTGGACACAATCCAAATCTCATTAATTAATTGTCTATTTTAGTCGCATGAATTAATCAACAAGATCTAAGATTTTGACTAAAATCTATCACTTGTAGTCTTATTTTATCTAATACTTGAAACCATTTATTATTATAAATAGTTTTAAAACCAATGAGTACCTAAGTACAACTGGTAATTTTGATCTTAAAACCAAATTAGTAACACTATTCAGTTTTGTCAGCAAGCAAACAAAATATAAAATAAGATCTTTCTCACTGAGGATGTGATATGACACTGAATACTGTCTGGAGTGCTGGATTTTCTAACTATAATACAAGCATGAAATAAAGTTATCAAAAAAAAAATTAAGAATAACAATATATATGCACAGTATATTAGAGAACAACGAATAGGAAAGAGGATCACTGGTTTTACTCAGAAGCCTGCCATACCACTAGACTCCCATTTCTGACCTGGCAGAAACCATTACAGTAGGCTATCACAATGGGGGTGGGGAGTGTTATTATATACTGTACAAATTATTATTATATATTTATTTTTTCTCTGTGAACAGAACAATCTCCTATATTTTAAGATAAAATTCTCCAAAGAGAAGCAATCCAGTAATAAAATTATTATAAGCAGTAACAGCAATTTTGACAATCAGTTAAAGTATATGCTAATTGCTTTTAACAATAAGAAACTAAACTGTACTCCCTAAGTCTACAATAAGAAAGTAGCTGGGAACAAGAAAAGTTTAAATTAAAGCATTTAGATGTTTAAATGTTTACTGCAGGTGTCAAAACTAAAGACATAGATCAAAGTATGGACAGAAGTGCCCTCATCCCTTTGTTTACAAAAGCAGTGATCTACCCTAACCTGTTCCAGTTTTCCCAAGGAATATTGTCCTTCCTGGAACTGCCATTTGCACTAAAGTTAATTACCTCCTCTCATAATCCTAATACATCTTGATTACCACACCTACTTTTTGAAAATAAAAAAAAAGATGAAAGCCACTTCCGGAATGCTTAAAATTAAATTTAACATGACTGTTCATTACTACACATATCTCACATTTCTATTCTCATATAAATATTTAATCTACCTGAGAATGGTTAATTCCATATCTTTCCTTAGCCAGTATGTTCGGCTGTCCGTATGTTTGGGATTGAGGTATTAATGCTTTGTTAGTCTGTAATCTAGTTGTAAAAAGGTGCATGCTATATTTGCCAGGGGAAAGCTACTGAAAATAGGCTACACAGAAACTTGACAAGGTTATAATTTTGAAGCTAGAGGTAACATTAGTAACACACTTCTTTGCAAGTAGCCCTTTCTAAATAAGTTTTAGAACACTGCAGTTGTTACAAACATTTAAAAACTTTAACAGTGAAAATAAGTTAAACACAGGTTAACTAGTGGTACCATAATCCCAAATTATTTAGATAGAAGCAGTTCCTTCAAATTTTATTTTGGTTTATATAAAATATGCTTAGGATCATTTCCTTTAAATACATTAAACATTTGTTTCAAATGTTAAACATTATTTCAAACTGTGAAAAACAGTGAACGGTGAACAAAGATGTAAGAAATATAGTTGGTATTAGAATATTTCTCCTGTCTTCTGAAGTGAAACCTTTGCTACCTTTCTGTACTGGAACCAGAATTTATTTTAGTCACTTTTGATTTAAAAGCACAAAGTAGTTGTTAAGATGTTGCACTGGGACAGAAGAGGGTCTATGGTGCTCACTCTGTGACTTTAAGTCATCGTATGTTAAAACCTATTTATTTATTTACACAGCCCTATATGTAAAGTGGAGAGCCAGTTTGCTGTAGTGATTAAGGTATCAGGCTAGAAATCGGGAGACTGAGTTCTAGTCCCACCTAGGCACAAAGCCAGCTGGGTGACCTTGGGCCAGTCACCTTCTCTCAGCCCTTGGAGGAAGGTAATGGCAAACCACTTCTGAAAAACCTAAGAAAAATGCAGTCAGTCTCCAAGAACTGCACATGATTGAACAGATTAAAAATATATATATATGTAAAGCAGCCCCATGCCATGTGGGCTTTAAAGGTGATAGCCAGCACCTTGAATTGCAGCTGGAAGCCTACTGGCACACATAGCATTGGTATTACATGGTGCACCATGACATGCCTAAAACTACACATGCAGCTGTATTCTAGATGTTGAAGCTTCCAAATGTTCTTCAAGGGCAGCCCCATGTAAAGCATGTTGCAATAGTCCAGTGAATAGGGCATGAGTGATCATGTGCCATCTAGGAATGATCTTCCCAATCTATGAATCGGTGCAGCTACACTGTGTGCACAATTATTAGGCAAGTGAGTATTTTGACCATATCATTTTTATGCATATTTTCCACCTCCAAGCTATATAAACCTGAATGCTGATTGGATATAAGCATATCAGGTGATGTGTATTTGTGTAATGAGGGAGGGTGTGGCCTAAGGAGATCAACATCCTATATCAAGGTGTGCATAATTATTAGACAGCTTCTTTTACTCAGGCAAAATGGGCCAAAAAAGAGATTTAACTGACACTGAAAAGTCAAAACTTGTAAAAAGTCTTTCAGAGGGATGCAGCACTCTTGAAATTGCTAAGATATTGGGGCATGACCACAGAACCATCAAGCATTTTGTTGCAAATAGTCAACAGGGTCGCAAGAAACGTGTTGAGAAAAAAAGACACAAATTAACTCCCAAAGATTTGAGAAGAATCAAATGTGAAGCTACCAGGAACCCATTATCCTCCAGTGCTGTCATATTCCAGAACTGCAACCTGGAGTGTCCAGAAGTACAAGGTGTTCAGTGCTCAGAGACATGTCCAAGGTAAGGAAGGCTGAAACTTGACCACCACTGAACAAGACACGTAAGTTGAAACAGCAAGACTGGGCCAAGAAATATCTGAAGACAGATTTTGGATCAGTAGGCTGGATCAGTAACAGGCACAGAGCTCCACTTCGACTCAGACGCCAGCAAGGTGGAGGTGGGGTACCGGTATAGGCTGGTATTATTACAGATGAGCTAGTTGGACCTTTTCAGGTTGAAGATGGACTCAAAATCAACTCCCAAACCTACTGCCAGTTTTTAGAAGACACTTTCTTCAAGCAGTGATACAGGAAAAAGTCTGCATCTTTCAAGACGACCATGATGGTTTATGCAGGATAATGCTCCATCGCATGCATCGAAGCACTCCACTGCATGGCTAGCCAGTAAAGTCCTCAAAGATGAAAGAATAATGACATGGCCCCCTTCCTCACCTGACCTAAACCCTTTTGAGAACTTGTGGACCCTTCTCAAATGGGAGATTTATGGTGAAGGAAAACAGTACACCCCTCTGAACAGTGTCTGGGAGGTTGTGGTTGCTGCACAAAAGGTGATCGTCAACAGATCAAGAAACTGACAGACTCCATGAATGGAAGGCTTATGACTGTTATTGCAAAGAAGGGTGGCTATTGGTCACTGATTTTTTGTTTGAAATGTCAGAAATGCTTATTTGTAAATTTTGAGGTGTTTATTATTCTCACTTTAACAGACGAAAATAAACGAGTGAGATGGGGGAATTTTTGTTTTTCATTTAGTTGCATAATAATTCTGCACACTAATAATTGCCCAATAATTCTGCACACATAGATATGCTCCTAAGAAAGCCAAAACCTCACTTTTACTTTCTTAAATATTCAGGTTTGAGGTTTATTAACATTTTGGATTGACTGAGAGCACTGTAGTTGTTCAATAATGAAATTCATCCTCAAAACTACAACTTGCCTAATAATTGTGCACGCAGTGTAGTGTACAAGATGTATTTACACAAAGGCCCTCTTGACCACAACTGCCACCTGCTCAAGCAGGAGCTGTGTGTCAAGAGGATCCCCAACTTGCACTCTAACTCTATCAGGCTGTTATAGGTAAATCTGTCCATCTAGTAAGATCTGGTCCCCTCTCCAAGAGAATTCCACCTACAGAGACCCCATAATAGGGCCTTATATGCCATCAAGTTGGTATTGACTCTTAGAAACAGATAGGTCTTCTCCAGTATCTTCATCTCCAACTTGGCCCATTACGTCTTCTATTGGTGCAACCATCTCTGCTTTAACTGAGTCCTTGGTGCAGACTGTCCTCTTATTTCTCCTTCCTCTTTCCCAGTATTATGAACTTCTCCAGGGAAATAAGATTTTCGCATAATGCATCTAAAATATAATTTGAGCTTTGCCATTTGTACCTTGAGTGAGAACTCTAGGTTGATTTGCTCTACAATACATGCATTTGTTTTCTTGGCTATCCAGGATATTTTCAAATGTCTTCTCCAATACCAATTTTGAAAAGTCTCAGTACCCTTTCTATCCTGCTTCTTCATAGTCCAACTTTCACTTCCACAGACTATCATAGGGAAAAAGATTACCTGCATGATTCGATCTTAGATACATCATGTTATCTGAATATATTTTCCAAAGCTTTCACTGACACCTACAAAGTGGTACTCCTAGGTGTATTTCCTGACTGCTAGTTCCTTTACTATTGACAGTCAACAGTTTAAAAGGCAGAATCTATCCAACTTTTTCCTGTTTTCATGATTAATTCTAAGGCTGGTTGTTGTCATTAGTTTGGTCTTCTTTATATTTAGTTTGGTCTTCTTTATATTTAATCATAATCCCACTTTGTGTTCCTTGACTTCCTTTACTAGACCTTGCAGATCATTTGCATAGGAAACTATACTTTTGTTAATACAGTTCAACTCTGCATTTGCCTTTTTGGAAGACATGTCACATTTCCACTACAATGCCAAAGTTTTTTATGGAATCTTTCACTTAATAATCTTTCCAACATGGAAATTACTACCAAAACTTGATAAAAATGAAATTAGTTAATAATTTTCAGAGCAAATACCTGCAGGAATGTCTTTTATATATTGGGAATTAGCTGAGCACCTTTGGATGAAAAGTGTTTTCACAGAAGAATGAAAAAAAAAATGCTTCTACTGAACACTGATTTCACAATGTAATATTCCATTTGGGAAAAAAAAAACTTGATATGCTGTTGAAGATTTCAGTTAAATGAGTCTTAAATATTTTAGAAAAAAATGTAACTTTTAATATTCTAAAAATAAAATAATTAAATAAAGTTAAAATAAAATAAAATAAAAGATCTAAAAGAAGCATTTGTTCTTATTTAAAATAACAAATTATACTCTGTAGCTAAGGGTTCCAAATCATATCTGGGTTCAAGCCACAATTTACTTTGGGCTGGTTTTGAACCATAGGAACTGCTTTCCACCATAGGAACTCCACTGTAGGTGGGGCTAAAACAGACAATTAAAAACGTGATTCAAGGCTCATATTAATCCAGTATTTTCTTTTTCACAGTGGCCAACCTTTAGCCATTTTTCCTCCGTGACTAATATTTGGAGGCATGTTGCCCCAATCCAGAGTTAACACTGAGTTTGCAAAATGAACAGTCTTTGATGAAATTGTATTGCCTGAATTTATCAAATTGCCTTTTAAAACTAGTGGGCATCACCATGTCATGCAGTAATGAATCCATAGGTTAATTATGTGTTGAGTAGAGTCAGAAGTAAGATTAAGTGTGGGGCACCATTTCTCCCATTTTCTTATCTCTACTCTAAGCAGCCAGCTGCAAGAAAGAGACAGATAACTCTTACCAGAGGTCTCAGCTATTATCTTGAATAGGACTTCTATGATGGCATTATATAATTAGCCTAAAGGTTTCCTTAATGAAACCCTCTTTCCTCCCACACGTGTTACTTTTATCTGAAAATTGGCTTGTGGTAAACCAAAATATTCCCAAACTCCCAATTAGGAAATAGCTCATTTTATTCAAAATCAATTCACATTCTGGATGAGGAGCCACAGTATATTTTGTTCTTCCTTTCTACACAATAAGCCCCCAGACCTCCCTCCCTCCCTCCCTCTCTCTCTCCAACCTCCAATTCCCATTCTCTTCTTGATGACTTAACTTGCAGCTGCTGCTCTATCCAGAGAGGGAGAAAAGTTCTCTGTCATTCTTGCTGGTCTTTGGGTATGGCAGTGAGCCAGACTCCAAGAACATTAGGAAATACTGGCCAGTATCAGTACCAACACCTAGAGGAGGGAGGAAAAAGATACCATAGCAAAAACAAGGTTATAAGATGGGTAAGTGGAAGAAATTTAAGTTCAAGTTCCTCTCCAACTTGAATTAAAATCTGAGCTATAAAAGAAGTCAATTACTTAGTATTTACTAAGATGAATTTTCTCAACAACGGGTTATAACTCTTTAAATTGGCAACTGGGTTAGCAGTGTCTGGCCTAGAGAATTATACTCTTCATTGTTCAGAGGAAATTCAATTAAAATTATTAAATAGCTTCCAAAAGTAACACAAATGAATTAATAATCAACAGCTTAGTGGAATACTATGTTGGTTATTAATTCAGTTGCATTACCTTTGGAAGACTTTTTTTTTTTTTTTTTGGAATGCAACATTTTAGTGGAATACCATGAGAGCCAGTTTGGTTTGAGAGCCAGTTTGGTCTTGAGACCGAGTTTGGTGTAATGTTTAAGGGTCTAGGCTAGGAGCCAGGAGACTGTTGAGTTCTAGTCCCACCTTAGGCATGTAAGCCAGCTGGGTGACTTTGGGCCAGTCGCTCTCGCTCAGCCCATGACGTCAGTCAGTTAATTCCTGTTGCAACCAATGGATCAACATTTGGTTGATCTGGAAAAAAAAGCAGGCCCTGCACCTGCAGGAAAACACTAGGAAGAAAAAAAAATAGCAGAGTGCCATCAAAACTAAGACTTTATAAATCCAGCTGATTTGATAAGAAACATTAAATTCTAACAATACTTCTGGAGCAAGTGATGCAATATTTTCTCTACAACGTGTGGGTGGATGTGTTGTTTGGGAAACTGGCTATTACTTGATTAAAGATGAAAAATCTGTCACCACTTGAAGTGACACACACATATAAAAGAGAGCGAGATAATAGATGCCATTGAAGCTAAAACACACAGAGACAGTCAATTAAGTTTTGGCACTGCAATTTTTTCAGAAAGAGAAGATACTACTGTTATTAAAAAAGTAACATGCACATTAGTCCTAAAAGTATGAAGTTTGAAGGTCTTCTCTCTTCCAAATGCTATCTCATCTCCAAAGTCTTTTGCCCTCTTACAATATTTCTCCAGTTTAACAGAACTTGTCTAAGTTGAACTGCTTGGCTTTCAGTCCAGAATCTACTTTGACGGCATTACCTTTTCAAGGTCTGGTGCAGAGGACTTTCCCTTAACTCATTATCTAATCTTTTAAATTAGAGATGCCAGGGACGAAGGACTTCTACATACAAAGTATGTTCCACAACTAAGTTATGTTTCTTCATGAAATAGAAAATAGGAATCTAATTTAATTAATCTACACAAAATAAAATTGAAGTTACAGAAGGTATACATTTCTGTTTTGTAAGTTATAGATGAATGTTTGTATCAAAATTACAATATAGGTCTGGGTGATAGAAATGTATTATTTTAAGAGACTGTACAAAATAAGATGCTATGCTCATCAAAATTTTATGTTGTAATCAGCACACCAAGAATATGGCCTAACATATTTGCAGTTTTTCTAAAAAAATTGCACTATATAATATTTGTTACTTTTTTTTAAAAGTTCCTTTTATGTTTGGAAGCATGAAATACAGTATTTGATAATTTGCAAGGAACTGTGAAGATGGCATTTCATATTAACATTAGCATACAGGAGCCAGTGCCAAATTTCTTACCTGCAAATCTATTATAACACTACCCAATTATTTTATTATTATTTATTTATCAAACTTATCCCCGCCCATCTCCCCCGAATGGGGGACTCTGGGCTGCTTACAACAGATTAAAACAATAAATACATAGTTAAAATTTATTTAAAAAAACACATTTACACAAAGTAAAAGGAAGAGGAAAAATCCAGGCGGCCGATGGAAGCAACAACAGGCCTCTAGGGAGCTACCCAACCCCATATCTGATGACCTCCCTCCCCACCCCAGGCCAGGTGGCAGAGCCAGGTCTTCAAGCCCCTCCGATAGGCCGGGAGTGAGGGGGCCTGTCTCACCTCCAGGGTCAAGATGTTCCAAAGGGCGGGGGCTACAGCAAAGAAGGCCTGCCTTCTGGACCCCGCTAGTCAGAGTTCCTTTGCCGAGGTGGTCCAGAGCATGCCCGCTCTGTGTGATCGGGTGGGACGGGTTGAAATCGTGGGGGAGAGGTGGTCCCTCAGGTAGCCTGTCCCCATGCCATGTGAGGCTTTAAAGGTGATAACCAACACCTTGAATTGGACCTGGAAGCAAACTGGTACCCAATGCAGCTCACGGAGCAATGGTATTATATGGGTCCTTCTTCAGACTCCAAAATACCTCGCGCGGCTGCATTCTGGACCAGCTGAAGCTTCCGGATACTCTTCAAGGGTAGCCCCATGTAGAGTGCACTGCAGTAGTCTATCTGGGAGATAACAAGGGCATGAGTGACCATTCGAAGGGCATCCCAATCCAGGAAGGGGTGTAACTGGCACATAACATGGAGCTGTGCAAAAGCCCTCTTGAAGAGATATCAGTCTGTCTTTCAACAAACCTTCATTTGCTGTTTTATCAAAGCCAAGACAACAGTTTATTATCTTCTTTCAACGGCAAATCTGATTTGGGAAACTAAGGGGGGGAAATCATTTCTAAAGAACACAGATAGTGAGCTGAGCTTGAGCCATCACAATGGTTTTGCAGAAAAAATACTACACCTGAAGGGCCTTGGCAATTAGAGATAGGTGCTTTAGTACAATAGCAAAGATGAAAGAGTCTGACAGTGAGTAGCTAGAATTTTTCTCAATTTTCACAGAGATCCAAAGTATGGAATTAATGATTTAATTGGCATGTCCATTCAGTCTTTTTTTGGATTTGGTTACTATAGTAATAACCATTTGTGTATGTATGGGAATATGAGAATTGCACATATTTCCTTCTTTGCTGTTATCTCATGGTATGCAAACTTTATTTCCAATTATTTTTCTGTTATTGAATTATATCAAGAAGTAATATGTATTTGATCTGAACAGCTGCATGAAAACTAGTTTTGATACTGTGAAAGGTAAAATTGTCAATAGTTCAGTCATAATCCTTAATTACCTACAATTTTGACAACTGATGTTTCTGATTAGGTACTAGAAGCAATCTTTACCCAGCTGCATGAGGATGATAATTGAGAGGATTGGTTTATTCGTATCAACAGCACTAACTGATATTGTGGCAACAATGCTTCCCTGCATCTGACTTTTAGAAAAGAGGTGTACATATGTATGGAATTATACGTCCAAATGTGCTGTTGTTGTCTTTGGGTAACATTATTAACTATTATAAGGCAGGTACAAGCAGGAAATCATATTCCTAGGTAGCTTTACTTTGATAGTCATAAAATAGATTACAGGTCAATATATTAACCGTGACAGCCTTTGCTTTCACAAGATATTTCAATGGTATACAATGTAAAAAACATAGCTTTTACATAATACTAATTCTAAAACACATAGCTGGCACTTATGGTATCTATAAGTAGCTATAAAATGGTGTAATTAGAATTCATAAAAAAACAAATTTATAAATAGCTACTATAAAATATGTTACATACAAAATTACACACACACACACACACACACACACACCCCTCTGTGAATGGTTCAGGACTATCCTCTGCAAAACTGTCAATTACCTCACATAGCAGAAAGCATAATCAGAAGCCCCACGGTTAAAGGTAATCCTTAAAAGCCTTAGGTGGGGCTTACATACTTCTAAAAATTGTTTTAAAATGGCAATTTTTAATGTGCTAAGAGGTAGATTTTTAAAAGACTGAAGAGTATTCAACTTAACTATAACTTTAATTTATTTTAAATTTTAATAAAGTAAAACTGAGTATTTTTCCTGGCCCCACCCATTAATTTTTGGAATATGGTCTCCACTTTACCACTCAAGGCCAAGAGCAGTCCTCAGCTCAGAAGTTCTGTCCTCTTACTGCACACTGTTCAGACTCAGAGAGGTGTTTCCCCTCCCCCCCACACATACTTTCTGTCACTAGGGGAAACCCAGAAGTAAATCAAAGCAAAGAACAAAGTTCAGTGTTCTTAGACTTCATGCCCAATTTGTTTGGTATATCTCCTGACTCCTTCCCTTTCTAAATTATGGCAGGTCTGGTTTGGCCATCATTATTTGTATCTAAATTTTCATAGCAGAATTGTTCATATAGATTACCAATATATTAGTGAATATAACAGGACAACTATCATCATTACCATCATCAGTACAGCTTCCAGTTTATCTTAAAATAATTGTTAAGATGACAAGTAGGCATTTTTAACCCAAACCCAAACCAAAACCCAACCTGTAAATTACTTTACAGTCACAGGAATTCTTGACTGAACAAATAATGGCTACATTACTCATGTTTTTCAAAAAAATCATTTTAGATTTCATTTTCATTTTAATAGAGTAGACTGACACAGCCAATCCTGCTTATGCAAAATTTGCCAAAAATACTGAAGAAAACTATTTTGGAAACAAAATGTTGCTTTAACAATTATAGTTCACTTGAAGGTATTTAACTCACAGCCAGGTTTTTATAAATATACTTTTATTTAAATTTAAATGGAAAAGGAATATTTAGCTAAAAATAAATAGTATCTGATTGTGCAGCCCCCTTTTGTCTGTTTTAATTTGTTTTGAATACTTTGCTCTTCTGTTCAGTTGTATCTTTAGATAGATAGTTGTAACCTGTCCAGAGTAATTCAGCCTATAAATTAAATAAATAAATATTTAAGAATAGGCATATATGCCTGAAATATAGAAACATACTGTAAAATAGGGAAGTTATTTTGTTGGATTTTGAATTTTTAAATTAGAAATCAAGAAGAAAAGCAGAAGTAATTTTCTTCTGATTTCCCTTTCCATCTTCTTCTTTTTGAAGTTATTTTTCCCTCCAGTTTTTCTACAACGATAACTGTTATGAGATAGCTGGATGACATTTTAAACAATTAAGGCATTTTGAATTTGTGGAAAAGTATGCAAGGACTCGTCCAAAGCAGTCACCGCAGAGCCGGTAACTACTGAGTGCGGATAAAAAAAAAATGTTATTTGCAAGAATTGTTTTACTTCTTGTTTATAATATACAAGATGGCCACATTTAACTCCCATGCACAGAGATACACTCCTTCATCTTCCACCTTTCTGTACATTATGGCTATGTAGGACTTTGTATCTGAAGTGCTTGAGTATGTGTGTGAGGGCTCATGTACCATTTGCCTGCAGTTGCATAATACAATTGAGTCTTTTCTTGAGATTGCATGGATATCTTCTGGAACTGATATACAATCCCAGGGAAAGATACAAGGGATTTAAGAAGTTGCAAACAGTTACTATACCACATGCATGCCAAAACACAAAACAAATCCAAAGTCCTGTGTATCACTTCAATAAATATGATTTCCTATTGTCATGGGTTTTCTTTTCCTGTTTTTTCTTTATTACATCTCAGAATCTATATATAATCTGTATATAACCATTCACAAACAGAAGTTCCTCTGTGATGAGAACTGTATTTATGTAAGTTTGCATTTAGTGGCAGCCTCTACCGACTGAAGGAAAATATAATTCCTATACTTTTTTGGGCCATTTCCTATGCTATTCTGGCATCTGGTAGCGTCATACTGGAAAAGGTTTTCATAGGATAATAAGGGAAAAAATAAATAAATAAATAAATAAAAATCACCACTCCCCGCACTCATTCTTCAAATCAAATAAGCATCTTGCAATTATTGGTCTGAAATAAAAAAACAGTTACCAAGCCTGGCCAGTTTTGTCAGTATCTATTTTTTATCATGAGCAAGGGTGAGCCTGGTGGAATGGGCTCAGGTGGAATGAGAGAGTTGGCAGATCACAATGCCTAGTCACTTCCTTCTCTACCAGCAGTAGAAGCTTCTGTCAAACTTTCACTTAACATTCACTGCCATAGGAAATAATCAAGCTTGACCCCATGTGTGTGAAGCCATCTCAGAATCTTCATCATTACCACAACTTTGTTGTTTTAACTGTTAACAAACATGTAATGTTGAGGCAACATGGTAGCACTTGTAGTTTATGATTATCTAGTTTAAGAAGAAATATTGATGTGTTTGCCTTATCTCAACACAGTATTGTGCCAGGCCAAGTTTCACATTTATGAAAATTAATAGCCTTAACAAGTCCTGTATGAAAATTTTACATACAACACCATGGGAATAGGATCATGAAGTTTACAGGAAATGAACATAAGGTAAGCAAATAATGTCTAGAGAGCAAGAACATAAGAGCGCTGCTGTATCTCTTTTCCAGCACCATCTAACCCAATGCCTACAAGAAACTTAAGGGTATGACATGACTGCAGTAATTTCTTTCCAGGTACTAGTGACCAATGATGGAAGTACAGAAGCATCGTTACTCGCAAGTTGCCTCACTACAAGTGGCTAATCACTTTTTTTCTTTTTCTAACAACAGCAATACCATTTTATTGCCCAAATTTTTGGTAACAGACTGAAAAGTGCTACTATCAAATGCTGCAGTAAATAATCAATTTCAAAAGGCTGTACTTCCAGGTCTTTGGTCACTGGCTGAGTAATAATTGGATTAAACCAATTTATTATTTAATTAAAAGGTGCTCCAATGAATTGGATAACATACTAAAAGCACTTTTTTCTGAAACATTTTTTTAAAAAAATAATGGAAAATAGTGTCATCTTAGAATCACATTGCTTCTATCTGGCACTGGAGAATTGTATTCTCATGTTACTCTAAACTGTATTTTAGCATGTGGAACACATTTTGTTCTAGCCATGCTAAACTATAGCTTAATGTTATGTCAAGTACTGCTAATGCTTCATCCAAAGTGGCAACTATACCAACAGATATACATATTATTTTGAACAAATAAAGAATATTAAGGCATCATTTAAATCTTCTTATAGCAACATGGAAACATTTTTTCCATTGAAGCATCCTATTATACTATTGTAATAATATTTATAATAAATAATAATATTTAAAGATATTTTTATTATTATTAGAATAATGAAATGTAAAAGAAAAGAAGGTCTACATTGGATAGTAATAGTTGAACAACACAAAAGGAAACAAACACTAAGCATGAATAAAGCATAAATAAAAACATTTGGGAAAATGTTCTAATAATACATTTTTCCCCTCCTTTCCGCTTATTTCCCCAACTGGTGACCACAACCTAGATATATATGCTTTGTATTAAACATTTAAGATTGTTTTTATTTATTTGAATGCTTTCATCAATTATTTATTAATCGCATAACCTTCTTCATAAAAACCATATTCCAAATGTCTAAATTTACTCTGCTGTATAATATTTAGTATATATGGTAGCCATTCTTGCTTAAATTTGGCTATTTAATCTTCCATTATGGATATACACTCTCTATTTTGCCATTGCTGCATATTCTCTAATTTTAGTCTCCCAATCTGATACCATCAGCAAAATCTTTCTTTTCCCATGTTGCGCTGAATTTTCCTTCCAACTGTCAGCATATAGTTTAGTAAACTGTAAATAATTTCTGGAATTATACCTAATAAGAATATTTGTGGTTTCAGTTCAAATCTTGTTTTTAGGATTTTCTGAATCCTGCTATCAGACTGTAGTTCCTTGGATCCTTCTTTGCACTCTTTTGGAACAAAGAGATAATATTTGTACTCCAGAATTTCCCAGGTAACGTACCGCCCCCCCCCCCCCCGCTCAAAAAAATCCACAGCATTAGAAATGCCTTTAGTATCTTAGGAGGCAGTTCATGTATCCTGGTTACCTGAACTTATTCAAAGTAAACAACTATTGCCTTACTATCTCTCTACAAACTACAAGTTGCAATCTGCTTTTTTAACCTGCTGCTTATAGTTGCCTGGAAGGACACATATCCTCTGTATTTGCACTTTCTCGACACCATATATCATTTGATGTAGTTACATAAAGTAGGAACTCTACAGGAAGAAAATTTTTTATTGATTCATAGGCTAGATAGTACATATTTTACATGCTAATAATTTTGCTAAAAACACAGAGATGCATGTAGCGCTCTTGTCAGATTAACATTTAATCTGTTTTTCTTTTCTTGTAAACGTTATGAATTTTTAAAGGAACACATGACAATATTATAGACAGAGAGTAAATGTTTAAAAACCAAAATAGCAATCTCTGATAAAATTTCTTGATCCTAAAAGAAGTTATGGAGGAACTTCAGGTCACTTTGTGCTTTATGAATTCTTTTAAATGTTCCTTTCTTTTATTGTTTAATCCACAATTTTCATTGTCTTTTTTTTTTTAATGAACATAGACTAATACTGATTTCTGTTACACCAATATTTTAATATTGATTCTGACGCAAAGTAAATGCGTGACAGAATCATAACACATATATATATTTTTTGCAACATGCAATACCTATGGGGCACTCTTATGCATGTACTGGTCATATTATGTTCCCCATATACTGTCACAATTGCTATAGTTCTTAAAAGAAAGTTCAGTGAACAAAAATAGCTTAATGTATATACATTTTTCAGATGGGGAAGTAAAGAAGTTAAAACTAAAGGCAGCTTTCTGGATCTTCACCTTAAGATCCATAAATCTTTAAAAAACCAAAATAGTTTTATGTATATTCACACTAGTATAACAAGTTCTTTTTGAAAAGATCCTTTGGATACACGGAAGGTAAGGGCTAACTGAACCATAGAGAGAATCCATGTTCAAATAGTGTATAACCTCTTTTCAGGCTTGCTCCTTAAATAATCTCTTCTAGTATCCATGATGGATAATGAGCTTAATAAACTATATGATGAATACTCAGACTAACGAAATACATACAGTCCATCTGAATGTATAGGTGCAGGGAAGTGTAACATTATGTTTGGGTGGACTAAAACACCCAAGTCACAGTCCAAGAAAAAATCAATTATTGATGGATTAAAGTATCATAAGTCAAGACATGAACTTCTATAATCAAGAACTGCCCCAAACGGCTAGACCCCTCTTTAAATTTTCTTCTAAATTGTAATAGAATTCCATAACAAGTTTGATGAAAACCAGCCTGTCAAGAGTCCTTACAGTTATAAAATAAGAGACAAATTAGAGTTCTGTGTACGGTGTGCATAGTATATAAAAGTTTCTCCATTTTATAGCTTGTTATTTTGTCTGTTAATTTTCATCTGGTACTTCTGCTACCTTTTTCACACTGGGAAATCTGTTTGTAATCAAGAAGCTACAAGACAACTCTTGGTAACTATCTGATTACTAATTTAGATAATTTCTCTGCTTACATTGGTTGGAAAATTGTGTTGATCAGCAAGGTACACCTCTAGTTGCACTGGCACTGAAAAGTGTATAAAAGGGAAAATTTTATTTAAGCTTTAATTCAATAATCCTATGCAATTTTTATACTGTGTACTATTACCTTCTGTAGCAATTGTATCCATGAAGGCAAAAGTCCTGAAAGGGAAGGAAATAAATACACTATTACCCCCTTCCTAAGAGTCCTGAGTGTTCTCCATATTTCATAGAATATCTGTAAAATATTCTTCATATAATAAAGAGCAGAGATAATTATTACTGCAACAAATGCATATTTTGATTGCTCACAAATGCTCAGAAACTATTTGCTATTTTTCTTTAAAGGGGAAAACACTGTACAGGTAGTCCTCGACTTACAACCATTCATTTAATGACCGTTTGAAGTTATGATGGCACTGAAAAAAGTGACTTACAACTGGTCCTCGTACTTACAACCATTGGATGATCACGTGATCAAAATTCAGGCACTTGGCAACCAGCAAGTATTTACAATGGTTGCAGTGTCCTGGGAGCAGGTGATCGCCATTTGCGACCTTTCCAGGGGGCTTCTGACAAGCAGATTCAATGGGGGAAGCCATACTGCTTAGCAATCATGTGATTCACTTAATGACCACAGTGATTTGATCAATGTTCATGGGAAAAAAGGTTATAAAATTGGGTGTGGCTCACTTAACAACTGCATCGCTTAGCAATGGTAGTTCCGGTCCCAATTGTGGTCATAAGTCAAGGACTACCCGTACTTAGAAGCACACTGGTAAAGCAGTCAAATGTTCGAATTTTTTAAACATTCCAAACAATTCAAAACAAAAATTAATTTTGGGATATGTAATCTCTAAGAGTTTAATTCACCACTGTGAAGGTTTCATAGGTTATGGCAAGGCTTAATGACAAAGTATGGATAATTATTTTACTTCAGCTATTTTATTACAATTATTCCTAAAAATCAACTTCTATCAAATGTAAGGATACTACTCTCCTCATATATACATCCAAAGATTTTAAAGCCTATGTTTCTTTGTCCCACCTGGTAGCCATCCTTTTCTCAGACTTTGGTCACTGGCAAATAGAATATTCCTATACATTTCACTTTCCAACTTGCCAGTTAATAACTTAACAGATTCAGTTCTGTGTCTTAGAATACATCCTACCAAGTTCAGTGCGACTGAATCACGGGTAAATGGGTACAGAGGTACATTATAACTTTCCTACTAATTACAGCAGTTAAGAAGCAATATATTACTATTACTCTCTGAATTCTTATTCATTAAAAAAGGGAGCATACCTATAACATTTACCTTTGAACAGTTTATCTGACCAATCTGACATTTATATTTGCTGTAGGTCAAGGAATCCCCACAAGCACTTTAACCTTAGAGCCCACTAATGACCCATTCTCTTTGAATAAAAGGTAAAGCTGTCAATCACTTAATTTCACTCTACTTCTCCTACCCTATGTTGATGTTTTACAGAGCAGTAAGAACTAAATGTGGAGGATTTTGTAGATATACTGTTGAAGCCCCAAAACACGTTAAGACGCTAGATAGTCTCAATTCAGTATGGATAATTTCACAGGGATTCTGCTTTACTGCAACAACTCCAAGTCTCCTGATTTGATTCAGCCAGTCAAATCCCAAAAGTAACCTTAGGTTCAATCATTTAGCAGATTAACTAAACTATATCAATGCATTTTCTTTCAAAATTAAATGACATCCCTAACTTTGGATGTCACTATTAAAGTAACAGTACATGAAATGTTACTGTTAACAATAAATCCAGAGGCTTTACCATTATCCTCATCCCTCAACACTAAAAAAATACCAAATTGTGTATACCCATAATGAAACAGAAATCTTTGATCAATATGGAAATAAAATTCTTCTTCAAAAATCCATGTGGTTTATATATATGGACACACTAAACTTTCATAATTCACAGCAGTGCTTTCCCACATTTTTTGTATCCTGACAAACTTACTAAGATTGTTTATCTTACTTCACGTACTTTATGTACTGTACAAGACTATACTTGAACATATAATATACTCAATATACTATCAAACTGTCTAAAAAATATTTCCAACACTTGCAGGATTTTGCATACATACTGTAAATCTGAACGTAGTATCACCGAGTTAGGCAGAAAACACCCACTTACCCACACATATACAGAGTTAGACATATTAAACTTTAAAACCAAAGAGGATTTGTGGTTTTACCAAGTCATGCATATTGCATTTTTTTAATAAACATATTGTGTGTGTGGAAATTAGATACATACTGTGCTGCTGAAATATTTATCTCATGAGCAATCTAGTCAGATTCTTCACAAAATTGTAAAACAGCTTGTCATCTGTTACTTTATGAATCCTAGTACAGCCAAGAAGTCACCCTTATCTTAAAGCATATAAGAACTCCAGAGTTTTGAAAAGAGGTTGCAAAAGTATTGCTTTGCCACATTTGTTACACATATTTGCCAAATACGATTCCATATTCCCCTCCACAACTTTTGCACAAAATGCTGCCATTCTACCTTACTAAAGCATAATTACAATATTAACTCAACAAAACAAACTGATCTTAAGCTTTCCCTCTAAATCAGCAGTGTTACTTTGTTCAGAAAAGAGAGTAACTGTTGTGTAGCTATATTTATAGTGTGAGAAAACAAATTTATACCCTAATACTTTCAGCATGCCATTCTATGACAAATAATATTTGACCTTGAAATATAAGTAAATATGTAGATTTAACACAGAAATGAAAGAAGTCATCAATAACCATTATACTGAAATCAAAGCTTATATACTATTCTAGCCTCTAATATAGTCTCATGTCTAAATTTGTAATAAAAACATTATAATTAAAATTTATAAAGTAGTAATCTAGGATGATATCCAATGCCTTCAACAAGATGATATTATTACTATTACTATCATTTTAAATTTGTTATAGTCCCCCTCTCTGGTAGAGTCAGGATGGCTTACAAAACCTCAAAACAATAAAAACAGTTTAAAATATATACAATGCTGACAGCCTGGACTAAAACCACCATCATAATAAGAGTCACAAGAGGGGCCCCACAACACATTAATCTCAGGCCTGAAAACCAGGCCTTAAAGAGCTTTTCAGAATCCCAGGAGAGGGCACCCCCTGTACCTCTGGGAGAATGCTGTTTCAAAAGGCAGAGAGTGTGACAGAGAAGGCACACTTCCACAGTCCTATAAGATGACATTTTAATGGAGAGGCCCTGGAGCACACCCACTCTTCTGGAACATACTGGGTAGGCAGAAGCAATTGGAGTTAGGTGGTCCTTCCAGTATCCAGACCATATGCACCTTGAATTGCACACAGAAGCCAAATTATATTAACATCAAGGATTTTTCATTAAGATCAGGGTTTATCAGTTTATGGAATAATGAATATAGGATAAATACTTAATCTGAATCTTTGAAAAAGAACAGTTTTGAGCAAGATAGGTATAAACTGAAAAATTAAAAATAACCCAGTTTTAAACTAAAACTGATTTTAAAAATAGCATCCTAAAGGCTGCAACCATTCTCTCTGTAAGCTTTTTTATTATTATTCCTAAAGAACAAATGATGGTGAAACAGCAAATTGACTAGCTTTGCAGAACAGCTGTTTCCTTTATGCTTTCTTCCATCATAGCATAACACCAAACAGTGATTAACTATATATATATATATATATATATATATAGAGAGAGAGAGAGAGAGAGAGAGAGAGAGAGAGACTGACTTTTTATTTACACTTTTAGAACAAACTGGGGTATCGAAGTACAGTGTATCTGTTTCCACTTTTAACTCAGAACATATAAGATACCAAAAAGCAGAGAAAGTTTGATAACTATGGTTCAGGTCAAGGTTCTTTACCCTTGTTTAGATTATTAAATGACCTTGGGTAGTTATTGCTAATTTCTAGAAAATACTGGTTAATAGCAGAATGCTTCAACTGTACATTCTTGAATTGTTTGGTTTATGGGCCAGCTATTGTTTTAAAGCTGACTTTATGCATACATTTTATTAATTAAATGAGGTTAAATGAGAAGCTGCCTACTATGAAAGATAAAGCTGGCATAGATATCATGAAATGCTACATGCAGCTATCACTATGTAGTTATGTATCACTAGTTACACCAGTGTTACCAAAACAGGTAATGGAGCAAACAGTTAGAAATGGACATATTTTTGGCTAACTGGAAGTTCATTATGTTTTTTTTTAATGGCAAAAAATTGTAAAGGGGATATTTTCTTGATTGGGAAGATTTAATCAATTGTTTTAGGTTTTTTCTTCTAAAATAGAGTGTCTGTTTCTTATTGGATTGTCATTTGGATGAAGAGATAATTGGAGGGAAAAAGAAAGTAAGTCCAGGGTCCACTGCTTGTTCGACCCTGCATTAATAAATTTCTACAAACATTTCTCTAAGTAGAATTAAAGTACTGGATTTCATATTTCCAGAAAGATAAAGCAGTATTTCTATATGCAATAGAAATTACTTATCTTCTGCATCATTTTTATTTAATTTTTAATTCAAATTACTGAATTCAGATGTAAAAAGCAAAGTGAAATAACACTACACAAGTAATCATAAAATAAACCACCACCAACAAAAACTACTTAGCCTCATTTATTGGATTCCATCTTCCTACTAACATTTATTTCCTTTCTTTGAACAGAAAGATTTTCATACAATGTCAACATTTGCCATTTTTAACATCATTTCAGCAGAATACCTTTAAGTCAGAAGCCACTTGGAAGACATTAATAATAAAAATAAAATAAAAACATTAATTCCAATATTTTTCAAGTAGATCATATTGCATCATATTTTTTGCACAAGGGCATATAGGCCCTGAGTTTAAAATTGTTGAGATACTGAGAAACCAATTATCAGCAAATGGCAATTTCTACATTTATATTTTATGCATCTTACACATACATAAAATAGGACTAAGATTTTACATATGCATAAAATGTTACATATGTGCAAAATGTGGTCTGTTGCATTTGAAATCCACTTATGCTGCCCCCCCCACAAGTTTCTTTGACCTTACAGAGTTTATGGGAAAGCTTTTTTTGTATTCATTCCTCCTGAGTTTCCCATCATCCCTGTTTTTAAGAGGGATTCTTATAAAATAGAAGGTCACGTGGTTGTAGGGAAAAAAATAACCAAAAATAATCTCTCTTGATTCCACTGATTAAAAAAAAAAACCTCTGTTGAGTTAAAGGACATAATCTGCTGCAGATTAAGTACTCTATCTCCAAAACTCTACCAAAATTTAATAATGAAAGTCAAAATTAAACTTTTAAAAATTCCATTAATTTTAGTGAGAGTGACTCAAATGCGCATTTGGCACTTCACCAAAGTCAATTACATTGAACTCCATATAAATAAACATACACGCACCCTACACTATTTAAAAAATAATAAATTCTAGTTTTAAGAGCTTGAATTTTCACTTAACCATGAATACTTGTTTGACAGCTGTGAGCACTTATAACAGCTAACAAATGGGAAAATTGAGCAATACGCTGCCCAATGCTATTACATTTAAACTTAATCAAAATTGTATGTTGGGGTTAACAAATGACTGCCAACAAAACAAACTTTATAATTGTTGGCTTCTCTAACTCATGTATATAGAGGACATCTTTTTGCTAATGTTTATATTTTGGCTTTAGCACAACAACTACCCACTGATAAACTTCAACTCTGTCCCTGTGAAAGATAATTTAAAAATTGGGTGATTTTCCTAGTTAACAATATTATTGTATTTCATGTTAATACAAGTCATGTAATACAATCAATGTGTTCAGGAACAGGCAGACAGTGAAACCCTGCTTTAAATGTATTTATGACATATACCTACATGTTTTATTTGGCTACTAAAGAAGAAAAGCCACATCCTTTATGATGAACCAAGTGAGAAGATTAATTTAAACTACGTTCAGCAAGACGAACTATGAGGGGAAGATAATCCACAAAAAGCTGCATTCAAGTACTAAATGCAAAGACTCCTTCAACAGAAGTTTAACTGCTGGTGACTACACAGAATCATCTATGTAGTTTTCCTGGCAACAATATGGAAGTGATTTGCCAGGAGGTGTGTGTTTTTTTACAGCCTGGTTCTTTCATTAAAGTGCTAGCCACTCAAACCTTGTTTATTTGCTTTAAAATCAGTGAAGATGGCTAGACACTGCCATGTCCTCTATTCAAGTACTACTAAGTCAGTAGGGTTACTCTCATCCTATTTAAGTTATTCAGATATATGTTCAGAAGGACTGTCACCACACTAATGAATTATTTCATAATGACATAAATGTTGAAATGCAAGCATAGCTGCTTGGCTTAATCATTGCAAAATCATGAATAATAGTGAAATATGGTTCATTTATTCTACCGATTTTAACAGCTTTAATACAAAATAAGCCAAACCAGCAAATATGTAGGACAATTATGTTTATATACATTACACTTTCTTACATTCAAGGCATACAAATATATTGGTACACAGATATACTTAATGGGGTGTTATACGTTTGATTGGAAAACCATAAATTCTGAGTGGAAAACACTTTCTCAAAAAAAAAAAACAGTGGATGTGCTATATTTAAAGATGACATCCACAATGCCATGGATCATGCGAAAATGTTGGTGGTGAACTCGCTACACTTAAAGATGACATCCATAATGCCGTGCATCATGTGAAAATGTTAGCGGTGAGTTCTCCATCTATTCAGCATAATTCTTTATTTTCTTTTTGTTAATGGATGCCACTAAAAGTTGGAAACACAATCTTCTCATGAGTGGTTACATCAGAATTAATGATTTTCATGATCCATCAGGACTGCTCTAATGTCTCCACATGATTTTCAACATTCCATATGCTTACAGCTTCCACCTGCTAAATGCAGTTGGTTGTCAGATGTAAAATATTTTTATCTACCCTTTCTATTTCTGCCACCTTAATAAAATTAAAATAGCTACCGTTCAGTTGATAGCTGTAAATTTATAATTCTAAATAGGAAATCAAAATGACCTAATAAGATGTCCATGTGTGTATAACACTATCTGAACTCAAAAGTACTGAATATAGATCTTAATGAAATTATTGCAAGAAATGAAAATATAAAATTATTTTCAATTATCACAGAAATTAAATTGAAACTCAATATGGAATATCATGAAAGATAAACTATTAATCCATGAGTTCATTCATAAAATAGCAAAAGATTAGAATATAATTTTATTATTATAATTTTAAAATACTCTTTTTACACTGAAAATTAACGTTCATATGTTATTAAATAAGAATTACACCATCATACCTTTATTTGTGCATTAGTGCCTTGAATATTTCAAAGCAAAAAAAAAAAAGTTTTAATTATATACAATAATGTAGTAGCTCTGTAACAAATTCCAAAATGTAATATATAAGTATAAAGAAAAAGAAAGTGATAAAAATCTTTCTAGCCTAATAGTAAGAAGAATCTCCACAAGGCTTAAAAAGGCCCAATAAAACTTGCCCACAAAGAGCTTACAATCTATTTACATAGGTAGATATGAGATGACAAAATAAAGCATACTAACACTTTAATCTTGCATACAGATTATTTAATAAGTATGTCAATGCATACCCTTAATATTTAATATATCACCCCTCACTTAAAAGGATGACACATTCAAATAAGCAGATATGTAGAACTATTTTGTTCAGAAGTTAGTAGGTTTAGGATTGCAAAATTAGGCTACAGTTCTATAGTCACTTTCCTAAAAGACAGTACCACTGAATTCCATGCAACTTACATTTGAATAAGACTGCACTATTAAAAATGTTTCAGGTAACCTTTCTATTATCCTTCTGAATACAATTGTATTTTTCCAATTTATCTGTTTAATTAAGCCATTAATTAAAAGGTGACTATAGGTAACCTAATCTTGAGTATAGATGTAACATCAATCACAATTAATTGAACTGCTTTTTTACCCAACATTCCTCAGTCAAACAAAAATTGTCCAGGGTATTTGATTTTTCTCAGCACAGGCAGAAATGACCCAGAGCACAAGTGGGTTACGTACTAATTAATTAAACTAGCATAACACAGCTCGTACAGAAGGCCAAAATACAATTCCAGCAACTTTCAGAATCCAATAATAGTTTCAGATACTACTTGAAGCAGGAATGGTATTTATTCCCAATTGATTATTTTTAATGTGTTATAGGGTTTTGACATAACAAGAAGCAGCAATCTCGTTATCCAAAAAAATTCCATTTAACTTTGTGAGAAATTATTACCAGTCAATACATTTGGCAGTGTAGTTTAAAAACACACTAGCCAGAAAGCAACACTATGAAACAGTCTGTAGTTACCAAGAAAAAGAAAATAGTACAGCATTTTGAAAGCAGTGAAGTGTAAGTGAATCTTATTCTGTTTTTTGTTTTTTTAAAAAACCCTATAAAATTATAATTTGGCTTCAGGTCTATATCACAGTTTCCAAATTAGATTTTTTTGAAATAGGTTAACAAAATTGGTAATGTTGTTACAATAATTATGCATGTGGATTCAAAATGCGCACAGTACATACACTATTATTTTTGTTCCAATTCATCCTGAAATATAAACCTCTTTTCAGATATTCAGTGTTTATAAATTACAGTGATCATCATACAATTGTTATCATCAAGCTCATGTAGCTATCTCCAGGTTAATAGTGATTTAAAGCAACTACAAAGAAATATCATTTTTCTTGAATTTGTAGAATAGTTTTCACTAATGATTAAAAAATAAAAACTTTTTTTTTTAATGTAGGGTTGACAGTTCTTTCAACGTCCCAGAAAACGTAGTAGTTGGCAGGATCGCGTCAGCTCCAATGTGCTCCTGAAAAATATAAAATACCAGTGTCCACTGGATCAGTGGGTCCTTGGCACTTTGGAACTATTCATGAAAAGATTTTGATTATGTTTAAGTTTAGAATGAAGAGACTTGTTAAAAGCTGAGAATTTCCCCAGTTGTAGCATCTGGTATGCTGCAAACCTCTAATATTATGAATTCCTAAGTGACTACTCAAAATGATCATATTTTTCTTAATGTTAATGCTCTTACTTATAAAGGCAACTTATGCTAACGATGAGTTTATACACACACCAGCACAAAACAAATTAACATATATATACACACAGAAATATTCAACAGAAGTTAACTTGTTTAAGTCTAATGAAAATGGCAATGGCATTTTAGGCTGAGTTTACAGATGTTCTAACAAATATGGGGGGGAAAGTTGAGAGACCTATTTTAAAATCAATGGGGAAATAGTTCTGGTTCTAAGTGTTGCATTCAGAATTAAATCAGGTGGTACGTACATTTGTCTATAACTTCCTGTGACAAAAACTAATGCAAATAAAATAAATAACTCATGAAGAACAATTTCAAAAAACAAATAGGTATTTTGATATTTATAACTTTCATATAAATTAAAGATGTTCCATTGGTAAACTTATATTTGCTCTAATTGAGTTGAAACTAGGGGAATGTTATTTTATTTATACAATTCATAGGCTGCCCAACTCCCAATAAATCTGGGTGGCTTACAAATTTGTAAAATTCCTGTCAGAATTGGATCATACACAGTTCACCACAGGTTTGAATTCCTCTGAATTGCATATAGATTATTTGATAAAGCAAAGGACAATAAAGGAATCTTGGTGTCACTGTATATATAGTATATTAAGATTCTCTTAGTGTGATGTACTGATGAAGTCCTTCATATAATTACACCAATAATGCTTCTTACCATAAGTAGGTCTACTTTAACATTCTTCTTGTTATGAAGTAGTCTACTACTCTGCTTATGTGTTCCAACAAAAAAGATCAAAATACAATCTGAATATAGTCATAGGTAAGATCTCACCAAGATCCTACACTGTTTCATAAATATGTGCATGCATCTAATGGTGATGAAAACATGAATAAGGAATATTGTTCAGGCAGTTCTCTGTGTACAATTTAGACTTTAAAAAAAACTGAGAATAGTTTAAAAATGTTAAAAAACCAATCACTGGATTATGCTTAACTACTGGGCCAGATCTAAATGTACCATTCCATGTGTAGACAGTCTTCTTCCATGAGCAGAGTGATGTATTTTGGTCTAGCTTATGTCAAATATTCAGTTACATTTTATATAGATATAGATATAGATATATAGATATATTAGATCATTTCTAAATTATAGAAAGATTCTAATAAGCAAGGAGCACACATGGTTATAGTGATCAAGTCTGCAAAGGACACCTATATGTGACACACTTCAATTAGGCTGCAAAAGATAAAAGTATCTTATATTTGGGAAATAAGGCAGAAACCTAAAGATATTAGATGAAAATTAAGACTGTGACATAATTAATAATAAAAATATGACTGGATCCTGAGTTCTTTTCTCCAAAATGAAGACGTACTGGCTATCCACAAATGGACCTTTAATTCAGTCCAAGCATAATGCTAGAAAAAGAAAAGAAATAGCCAATTTTCACTTATTTTTACTCAGTCTGCAGCCTAATCAGTTTCCAATTCTTTACAGCAAATTTGAAGTGTTCAAGAGGAAAGGAGATCACTAATAAATGTGGGAATATCCTTTTAAAGCTACCCTGTTGAGTTAACTAGGAACCATGCCATAAATTTGTGGGAACGGGCATTTGTAACTAGAAGAAAGTTGGAATAGTATACTGTAGTAAATGCTATGAATAACTATTTTATCATGTATTTATTTTAACCATTTTATTATCACGCTTACTTGAAATAATTTTTAAAAATATTCAGAAATATTATTTTTTAAAATATTAATTAAAAAGTAAAGTCTCTTCAACTCAAGCTTGAATCCTGGTGATTTCATAAACAGGTTTATGCAGTATTCTTAGCAACAATACAGAACTGGCTTGCCATTTTACCTTCCTCCCAGTCAATGCAATGGCCCTAGTATTCTCTATTAGTCTCTCCAGTACCAAATAGACCCAAACCTATTTAGCTTCTAAGCTTATTCTAGGTTAGCCAAATTCTGCTACTTGCTGAAGCTAGTGCACAGTACAACTACTGTAATCATAACATATATGATTACAGTAGTAATCATCAGTAAAGGAAAAATCAGTAAGAGAAAAAAATGTTGAACTGAAAAACATTTGACATTTTTATTGTTCAACTGAATAATAATATATATTTTTTTTTTTGTCTGCTTCACAGTCATTACTGACCCTGCAGTGACCGCCCCCTAGCGGTTTTCAAGGCAATTGCATCTTTCTGTTTTTCGGAAGTAGCCTTTGCCAGAGCCTACTTCCTAGAGCGTCCAGCCCAGCTTGGCAAGCACAGGAGGCGGGATTTCCGTTGCTTCGCGCCCCTTTTTTCGGGGCGAGCGCGATTTCGCGCTTTTACCGGCAACTGTGGTCCCGTCTCTCTGTGGAGTCGCTGTCAGCATTTTTCCTCCCACCGGAGTGAGAGTACTCATTTATCTACTCACGTACGTTTTCGATCTGCTGAGTTGGCAGAAGCTGCGGGTAGAGAAACAAGAGCTCACCTTGTTTAACGCGAGAGGCTGGACTCGAACCGCTGAAGTTTCCAGCCATTTCTGGCCGGCACTTTCAGCGTCCTTAAGCCGCTGCGCCACCGCGTCCCTGAATAATAATCTAGTTCCTATTAAATTGTTTTCTTCAGTTTCACAGATCATAAATAAATATGTATAGGATGTTCATGCTAGGCTAAATCTTTAATATTATAGTTTATATAAACTATATAATGTACCCTGGGCTAATTAGTCTTGTGTCTTTTTTCTCTTTTCTCTTCTTTTTTGAAATTTGTGGGTTTTTTAGGCTAAAGAAATTCAGATCCAAAGAATCTAATTCTGTTCTACGCTGATCTTTAGTTCCTTGCTCTGTTCCACTATCCAGCAGATATCCTCTTTAAAATTATTCAGTTTTGAAGTTCATCTCCCCATGCAGCCAAATGTAGAGCTCCAAAAAACCTCTCTATGGTGTTTAGGGTTCTTTCTGAACACTGTTGGACGGGGCAAGGAGTCAGACATGTCAGAAGAAAGATCAGTACACTATCTACTAATGGATTTTCTGTAAATCTAGCCAGATCTGAAGATGACTTTAATTCCAGTCAAACAGAAAAAAAAATCATATTCTAAATACCACCCTAAGTTAATAAAGCATATGTACATTTTGTATTATAACTATCCCCCCACCCCACAAATCTGCCTCATCGTGGGAGTGGGAGTGTTCCTGGGAGGGATGAGCAAAGAACACTGGGAGTATAATGCAAAGAGTGTATGTTCCCAGCAGGGTCACCCAAGACGTGAAGGTCATCCCAGCTGCCCAGCTAAGGCAACCAGGCACCTATATTGGGCAGCAGCAATATAGGAAGATGAAGGAGGCAGATGATCATTTCAGTGACAATAGCAAAGGCATCAATTCATACTGTTAGGGAGAAGGCAATAGTAAACCACTCCTGTATTTATACCAAGAAAACCACATGGATAGAAAATATAAAATGATTGACAATATAGTGCCGAATGATGGGCCCCTCAGATTGGATGGCACTCCCTGTGCTACTGAGGAAGAGCTGAGGATCTTTTGGAGTACTAATGAAGTTCATGATGTGGCTAGATTAAAGCCTTTGGGACATCTAGTTGCTAATGTTGCCATGCAGGAAAAGAAAATCCAAACCTGCAGAGATAGTATTACAGTAGAAACATGGAACATAAGCAGCATGAACATAGGAAAGTTCATGACAGCAAAAGATGAAATGAAATTACTACAAATTGACACCTTAAGCATCAGCAAATTGAGATGGACTGGGATCAGACACTTTCAGTCAGAAGATCACATAATTTATTGCTCAGGACATGAAAAACAAAGAAGAAACAGTGTTGCTTTTATAGTTAGGAAGGGTATAGCAAGAACAATACTTGGCTACAATGCAATCAGTGACCAAATAATATTGATCAGACTTTGTGGACAACCCTTTAATATGACAATCATTCAAGTTTATGTGCCAACCATCAATGCCAAAGAAGAGGAGGTTGATGACTTTTATGATCAAATTCAATTTGAAATTGACAGAACATGCAAGCAAGATATGCTGCTTGTGATTGGAGACAAGAGTGCCAAAATGGGAAACATTAAAGAGGAAAATGTAGTTGGATTGTATAGCTTAGGAAAGTGATATAAGCAGGAAACCAACTTATCCATTTCTGCCATTCCACTCCCCGCCCTTTGGAACATCTTGCCCCCGGGGGTGAGACAGGCCCCCTCACTCCAGGCCTTTTGGAGGGATTTGAAGACCTGGCTCTGCCATCTGGCCTGGGACAGGGAGGGAGGATATCAGAAATGGGGTTGGCTGGCCCCTTAGTAGCCTGGTGTGGCCTCTATCAGCCTCTTGGATTTTTTAGCCTTTTTATCTTTATCTTTGTAACTCTGGTTTTTATAATCTTTTAATTATGTATTTCCAATTTTAGTTTGTTGTACGCTGCCCAGAGTCCCCCGTTGTGGGGAGATGGGCGAGGACAAGTCAAGTCAAGTCAAGTCAGGTCAGGTCAGGTCAGGTCAGGTCAGGTCAGGTCAGGTCAGGTCAGTCAGTCAGTCAGTCAGTCAGTCAATAAATAAATAAATAAATAAATAAATAAATAAATTTCTTCATAGCATAGTTCTTCAAACAACCAAAATGACACCTCTATATGTAGACATCAACAGATGGAGTATACAGAAATCAAACTAAGTATATTATTGCTAAAAGGAGGTGGAGGAGCTCAATTATAGCATCAAAGACATGGCCAGGTGCTGACTGTGGAACAAATCATGAACTGCTCATGTGCAAGCTCCAAGTTAAACTAAAGAAGAAGAAAGCCAGTCAGTTTCCATGATATGATCTTGAAGATATACTCACCATTTTCAAGGTGAATGTCAGGAATTGCTTTGAAGTCCTGAACCTCATTGACAGAGAACCAGAAGAATTACAGAATGAAAGTTGGTAAAGATGAATGTGACAAGAGACTGCTAAAAATGAAGAAAGAAAGCAAACTGGATGTCAGAACAAACCATGGAAATTGCCAAGAAGAGAAGAGAAGCCAAAGCCAAAAAAGGCAAAAATCTCAGAAAGGAACCTAACAAAGAGTTTCAGAGAGCTGCTAAAAGAGACAAGAAGCAATATTACAACATCTGTAAATACACTGAAAATGGAAACAGACGTGGAAACACAAGGAAAGTCTTTCAAAAGATCTCTGAACTCAGAAGGTTCCAACCACAAACTGATATGCTAAAGGACACCAATGGACAGATAATAACCAATTCAAAGGAGATCAAAGATGGAAGGAGTATACTGAAACATTGTGCAAGCTATAGTATTCCCTGTGACACTCTATGGAAGTGAAAGTTGGACTTTGAAGATGCCAGATAGGAAGAGTATTGATGCCTCTAAACTTTGGTATTGGATATTCTCAGGTCATGGACAGCCAAGAAAACAACCAATGGATTATCAAACAAATCAATGCAGAGTTCTCACTCGAGGCACAAATTACTGGGCTCAAATTATCCTACTTTGGACACATTATAAGAAGACCTGTAGCTCTCTAGAGAAGGTTCTAATGATGGGAGTGGTGGAATGAAAAAGCAGAGGACAACCAGCAGAAAAATTGATGGACTCAGTTACAGTGGTGATGAGTGCATCCTTGGGAGTCCTAAAAGAACAAGTTAGGGATAGATTGTCATGGAGAAAATCTATATGGTCATTAGGAGTCGAAAATCACTTGACTTTCCTTATGTACAACTATCAGAAAGGTTTAAAGTAGACAAAAGAATTTGTGGTTTTGAACAATTTAAGACTGAGTTTGAAACAGAAATATGTACAAATGATGAATCTATTATTGCCAAAATGTATAAACTTTTATTGAAATTTGAAACAGAAGAACAAGTGAAAGAATGTAGGATAAAAGTTTGGTTGCAATATACAAACAGAACAATGGGAAATATGTGGCTGAAAGGATTGAAATTTACATTATGTTCTAACCTTAAAGAGATGTTTTATAAAATGATGTACTGTTGGTATATGTCGCCAGAGAAATTATCTAAAATGTATAAAAGTACTTTGAATTTATGTTTGAAATGTGAATAACAGGAAGGGACATTTTATCATCTTTGGTGGATGCGTAAAAGAGGCAGAAAGTTTTGGAAGCAAATATATGCACTAACTCAGAAGATCTTAAAGACTTAAATATAATTGAAACCAGAGGCTTTTCTTTTGGGATTGATGGACAGACAGTTGGAAAAAAGTCATGGAACTTTGTTTTTATATATGATAACTGCAGCGAGATTATATCCTCAAAAGCTGACAGACTTGGCACTACCCACAATGGAGGAACGGTTGGGGAAAATGATGGAACTTGCAGCAATGGCCAAACTGACTTCCTTGATTAGAGAAAAGACAACATCTACGTTTATTGCTGACTAGAAATCCCTTATAGACTTTTTGCATGAAACAGGAAAAAAAAAAACCTTACATGACTTTGATGATTATAAAAAATAGGTAATAGGAAAAATAAAACTTTTCTTTTTGTAACCGTAGAGTAAAAAGTAAATTTGTAATTGTATTTATTTTTGCTGCAAAGAAAATCAGAAGCTACTTCTATTTCTTTTCATTCTTCCTATTTGTACTTTCTGTCTTTTTCTTTCTTTCTTTTTTCTCTTCTTCCCTTTCTTTTCTTTACTTCATATTAGTTCTTGTTAGTTTTCATCTTTTATTCAAAACTCTTAATAAAAAATACACACACACACAAGGAAGAAAATGACCTGATGGTGCATAATCAGTCAGTTACAATCTCAAGTATCAGAGTAGGCCACATTGATTTATTTTTAAGTTGTACTTTTATAATAAACAAGTATCTCAATATATTTATCATAATTCATGCCTCTTGTTTGTGAATTGACACATAATTCTCATAAGGGAATATCTTTCTTTAATATAATTTTCTCTTTAATAAACTTTCTCAAATATGAATTCTCCAGAATATGTAATTTGTGTTACCCAATTACAAAATGCATAGCATACAAGAATCGCATTGCCTAAAATTTCCAATTACCAAACTTAAGCTATTTTTAGATTTGGAAATAAATATATTAAAATTTGCATAAATATGATTAGACAGCAGCTTGCACCCTTCATAATTTCCTTCCAATAATCACCACAGCTCATTAGAGAGTACTGCTTTGTTAGTCTTTACTCTTTACAGTACTTGTTATGCAATGTACAAAAGCAAAATTATAAATCACTCCCTGAATTTACAAAGTAGCTAACAGTGAACTTAAATAATGTTGCTAGATTTCAAACAGGAAGCATTATTTAAATCAACGTAGTTTCTAAAGACACACAAGATCTACTAGAAATAGAAACAGAGCCAAAGATCTAGTGGTTAAGGCACCAGGCTAGAAAGCAGGAGACTGTGAGTTCTAGTCCTGCCTTAGGTATGGGTGACTTTGGGCCAGTCACTCTCAGCCCAACTCACCTCACGGGGTTGTTGTTGTGGGGAAAACAGGAGGAGGAAGGAATGTTAGGTATGTTTTGCCACTTTGAGTTATTTATAAAAATAAGAAAGGCGGGATAAAAAATCTAAAAAAAAAATAATAAAATGTGTTAGTCTGCATCTAAAGATTTAATTAGAACTAGAAACATAATCCCAAACTTCTGATTGTTCCACTTGCGTGTTTGCTTAGTAAAAGCATATCAAATAGGTTTATCACATAACAGAGAACTCTCCCAAATTCATACTGAATTACTTCTGTAATCAAATCAGTTTTGTAGGTATTTGTATGCATCTGTTTTAATGAAAACCTTGCATGCGTGGAATACATAATTCTTCCAGAGTGTCTACTGGTATCCATTGCTAACCAGCATGCTAGGAAGATAAACAAGAATCAGGAAGAGTTGTCTGCCTCTTTTACATACAACCCTCTGTTGCTGCTCCGAGGTTTATGATAAAAAGGTTATGGTATATAAGGAATGGAAGCTCTCAGAGAATTATTTTCTGGTTCATATTTTGATAGAAGCCACACAGAAAAAAAACTTGCTTTTTTTTTTATTCACGCTTTTAACAATACCTGAAATTAATATTAGAGACTCAATCAGAAAGACCTCTTCAATAGTTCCAGCACACTGGGAAAAGTATCAGACCAGAATGCAAGAAAATAAGTTCTGCTAGGCAAGCACAAAATCCAATACGTATTTTGTGGCACTTCAAATGAACTATATATTTTAATTATATGCTCGCTGATTTAAATGGAATATAGTATTATCATTAATAAGCAATGTATATATTCTAGCCTTTCTCATCCCTCATAGAAGGAAGACTACATTATTTCTAAGACTAGAGTTCCTGAATCTGAGCCACATTAAAATCTTACTCAAATTTTTATTGGGGGGGGGGGGAGGAGATGGAAAAAAAACATTAAAAAACACTGTAGAGAAGAAAAGTTTTCTATAATGGTAAACCTGCCTTCCATTCTATATCTTGAATTTATGATGCAAACATGGAGTAGAGGAATAAAAGCTACTTTTCACTATTATTATTATATCAAAAGCTACTTTTGATCTAATAATAGATCTATTATCCTATTATTATTATACCATTTAATAAGTTTGAAGGGATCAGAAAAAAATAGGTTCTACAATGAGGTTCTTTCAGCCAGAGAATGTCCATCATTTGTAAAATACTACTATACGCTGACCGTGAAGACCACAGAAAATCATTTTATGGCACCAATAGCTTCTCTCTCTCAAGCTAATTTATAAATCAAATGTCCTTCTTATATCTGTATGCATTAACACTAACAATGATCTGTAGGCCTCCTACATGAGGCAGCGTACAATGATTCTGTGACTGAAGAGTCTGATAAATAAAATAAAGCCTGTACCTCTAACTCCCTCCTCCCCCCCCAAAAAAAGAGGGAGGGAGGGAAGGAAGGAAAGAAGGAAGGAAGGAAGGAAGGAAGGAAGGATATTGTTTTAGAAATGAAAGAATGTTTTTCAATGAACAATTTAATATAATCATTTTGTTCCACAACCCTTGTAAACTAATATATCTTTACAAACAATTAGAAGTCAAGCATGCATACTATGTTCAGCATTCATGGGAAGAAAAAAATCTAGCTCTGAAATATCTGAACTTGCTTTCAATATGTAGGAGAGGTATTCCCAGCTACTGGAACATTATGAATCATACTGAGTTGCATACTGTACAAACATATTTTGAAAGTCTGCCATACAATTAATTTAAAATTATATCTTAATACAATTCTTTAAAGTGTTGAATTTTGATAAAATTTAGAAAAAAGTTACACACTAGCATTCAGCAAAACATTTACTCATTTCTGATGCACCAATTACTGAATGGAAAATTTAACCTTAGCAGTAATGACTTACTTTGACTATTTTGACCATTTAACATTTCCTATAGCTAAATGCTTTTTCTCTACTTATTTTTTATGCATATGTTAACACACACACACACACAAATGTTTACACTGTTTAAGTAGAGAGAAGTTCACAGATACAATAAGTAGCTACCCTTTATGAGGAAAAACACTCTTACTGCAGTCACAGATATAGAAGAGGCCTATAGCCACTGAATGCAATCCACTGTTCTGTGCAAGATTGTAAATTAAAGATTAGTTCAGCTATATTTACCTTAGACCAGCTGTCAACAAAATACATCATCCAAAGTAAAACACAGGATGGAAAAACAGTTTTAAAAATGAACAATTAAAGAGTTTAAAAAAGGGGAAAAAAAACCTTCAAATCGATCTTTGAAAACTAGTTAACCTTATACATGGTGTGAAGGAAATTAGCACATGTACACAATTAACAGTTTGTCTTCAATGCAAAAGACATTGTACAAAACCTGGCTGTCTTTCTAGGTATTTCTGCAGATGCATCAGCAAAAAGAGTGTTTCTCCACATTGGTCCAATGGTTTAACTGGGGGGGGGGGGGGGAGGAAGGGAGGGTAAAGCTGAGCACCAAGCTATATAAAACAAGTAGCACAGTAAGACTCTGAGGCACCCACTTAATGTCCTGACTCTCTGACTACTATATCTGAAGAGTTTCTCAGTTCATTATATTTGTCCAATTCATAACACGTATTAGATTACTGAATATAGAAAGCCAATGAAGAATTGGCTCACTGGGAGAAAAGGGGAAATAAGGTCACCATAATATTTAATTATGCTAAACTACTAAACACAGTATGGTTAGATACATAAAGGTTTTAATGAAAGTTTTTGTTAATTCAATTGTGCATACAATTATCCTGTATTATTTTTTCTGATCTTTGGGAGCAAGTGACTGCACATACTGTACAGAGCCAAAATAACAGCACTTAAGAACAAGAGGGAAGTATTGGATGACTTGAAGGACCTTACAGTTTACAGAAGTTCAAAACTTCTAGAGTTAGCATAGTGACTAAGGTTGTATACAAATTGATGAATAAGTGATTTTTAGAGAACAATTTAGCCAGGGGAAGCCCTAAGCAATCATATGAAGATTGAATGTGCTTAGTGGGCATAGAATATTGATCAAAGGAAGAATCTGAACATCAAGTGGGAGTGATAATGGAATTGATTGGCTGATAAACGGGGAAAGAGAAAGCATAAAGAAACAGAAAACTGTCTCATTGTACAGGACAGTTATTTTATGAATCATGATGAGAAGCTAATTTTAAATGTCCCCAGGGATAGAAAAGTAAATTGCTCAAAAAAATCAATGAAGACATTTGAGATTTTGAATATACTGGATTTGAGTGCTAATGAATACCCCCATCCCACAAGCATAAAACAGAACAGCAATAATCCAGGATGAAATATGAAATCAGATGCAGTATGTCAAGTCAGAATACATGATCCAGAAAGGCTAACCATATAGTTGGAAGAACTTCAAAGTTTATCTAGTCCAATTTCATGTCAATGCATGAAGCCCACTACTACTCTTGCAGGACAGACCTTGAGTATCTGTAACATTACAATTACCTAGAGTGTTGTACAATAGGATCAGAATCATATTGCAACTTGAGCTGAAACTGAGTGCCAGGTTACATGTACAGTCCCACAACATGAAGGAAAAAATTGGAGAAAAATATTTTTCCAAGTCCTTTTTTGTTTCTCCCACTCCGAAAATTGGGAAAAAATAGTAATAAGGAATTAACATGGAATACTTCCAAATATTTCTAACTTAATATGGTTAAGATGTTAAAATTGGTCTAAGTTTGGAAATATACCAAATCAACCAAGAAAGTAATGGAATGGGATATAGTCTCTGTACAAGCAAACACTGTTTTTACAAGTTTATAAAATGATAAAAAATAAAGGATTAGAGGAAGCAAAAACTGCTAGTTCTCCATATTCAGAAAATAAAATGGACTTTTTTTCTCCTTTTTTCAGTTCCCCCCTCCCCCAATAAAATGTTTCTCTGATACAACATAAGACAAAATGCAAGCTATATAACTTAATTTATATTTATTCTGGGTTAGGGTTAGGGTTAAGATTGCTGCTTCTGTTTTGAGTGTTAACTTTTTGTCTGCTTGATTCTTCTAAATAGGCAAAAATGAAGAGATGCTATATTACTTAAGAGTTAGCTAACATGAGGGTTTGCAATCTCTTGCCAAGCTTAATGGGCTGTAGGAATAACCTTGAGGAGCAGGAAGAAGAACTGCAACCTAGACAATGGTCAGATAAAAGAAATTTGAGTCTGAGGCAGAATGTAATTTGAGAAAGCATCTCAGGCTTGACCCTCTCAAGTTCTCTTTAAGTTAAAGGGACCGGGGGGGGGGGGGGGGCGGAGACAAATTCAGATTTGCAAGATTCTATTATTGTAATCTTATAATAAAAGTAGTATTAGCATTCATAACTTTGGTTTTCTAGTGTGGTCTATCTCAAAGGGCTGTCACCAAGGAATCACTAAGGACAAGAAGTAGGATCAGATCATAAATTCAGTCAAAATATGTACGATTATCTAAATAAACTACACTTTTCAATTTTATATACTAAACACAATTTTACAAGAAACCAAGGTGTTCAAAACATCTTAACATCCGTAAGCGTTATTAAAATTGATATTACAATTATTAATTAAATATTTTGCTTTCTGATTTGGGTCATGATGCAGAAGCCCCAAAACAAAACTAATACTAAATCTGGGATTCCGTTTTTGGAAAAGAATAAAACACATGAACTTTGCTCCAGAGTAGCCTAGTCTTCTACTACTGGCAAAGGGTAAAGCAGGAGAGACTTGCAAGTAGATACTCTGATACTCTTTTCATTCTGCCAGACATCTTTCTTCCAGGGATAGGAGGGCTGACAGACTTCATACAAAGCCAGAGTACAAAGGAGTTCCATGAGTAGAAGCTATGAGAATATATATATGCTAAACTGTCTAAAAAAGCCTTCAACTATTTTCTAAGAATCCTCAAAGTTTTAAGGAAAAGGATTTCAGCAAATGCAAAAACTGCTATAGGAGATGAACAACAACAAAAAAGATTTTACTAAAAACTTGGATATTGTGAAAATAAAGATCTTATTGACACAAACAACAGACACTTCATTTTGCCCAGCTGTATTTATAAGTATTAGGTATCCATATATATTCTTAACACATTCACTACAATAAAGTAACTCTAGCAATACTCTTTTTATGTAAGTGAAAACATAATATTAAAACTCCTTAAAATGGTCTATTTCAGACATTATGGTCCTGTTATGATTTGCTATCATGAACAGGCAGTGAGCTCTGATATTCCTGCCTCTGTTCCTCTCTTTCTGTACTTCAAACCTTTCCATCACTCAGATGTGAGCAAACTATGATTTTCTGTGGGATCTGAACATGTTGTTGAATACAGCAACAATCTGTACAAAGTAAATTTTATCTACAAACTATCTGGAAATATTAATCAGATTGTTGTTTCTAGAAACAGTTCGGAGAAAAACTATGTTTTTCCCAAACCAGAAAGTATCTAAGCAGAGGTGCAAAGAAAAAGAAAAACATAAAGATGACATCAATTCAGAATGCCTAGAGCAGGGCTTGGCTGTTATCTCTCATCTGGCCATTTATTCACTTATCCCAAAGCAAGATTGCTTTTATTAAAAGTAGAAATACAGGCAGTTCCCGGGTTAAGAACGAGTTCCATTCCTAAGTCTGTCTTTAACTCAAATTTGTATGTAAGTTGGAACTCGTACTTACAAACAGGCTGCCTTATACTAAAAACGGTATATGGCGTTCTCCTTCCTCAAGCCAACGAATCACCAAAGCCATGCAATGTTTTCATGACCCATTGAAAACCGCTGAAAACAGGCTGTATTAAAAATACACGGCTTCAGTGGGCCATGAAAACATTGTGCAGCTCCAGTGGTTCATTGGCTCAAGGAAAGACAATGCTGCCCACCATTTTTAGTAATAGGCAGCCCATACGTAAGTATGAGTCATCCATAACTTGGACATTCTTAACCCAGGGACTGCCTGTAATTGTTCAAGACTCCTACTGAGTATCTGAGATATTACCTTCTTTATGCAAGCTTCTCCTTATCAATTGGCTTCATATACACGTAACTTTTCCTTTAAAACTATCCAATCCAACCCCCAAATTTTATTCTCGTGATTTAGACTTTTGTTCAGTCTAAGAAGATACAAAAATTAAATGAATATGCATGTGGAATATATAAAGCAAAATCTATGATGGAATCCAATTATTAAAAAAAAAAAAAAACTTCCCTTTTGAGTCCACATTTAAATTATCTTAAAATCTAATAACCACATAAAGGTATTGTCTTTTTACATCAAAAAATGTTTCTGATGAATGATACCTACGCTACTAATAAATAAATGCAGCCATTTTATCTTTCCCTCATGGAAAGGTTTCTTTGCAACAAGAAAAAGAAAGAAGGAAAGCATAGGAAAGAGACAAACTTAATGTCACTTAATGTCACTTAAAATCGCCTAAATAAGACTACAAAATAGCCCCATTTAGAAACACCCACAAAAACAGGACTACAAACAGCTGCAATATTATATGAACTATATGCTTCTTTTCTTCAGAAATTTACTAAAACCTGTTTGTCTCTCACTTTTGGGGTTCTTGGAAATTTTATTTCTTAATTAATGCTAATATTAATTTCTTTGATTAAGCAAGAAGTAGGGAAATCTACGGCCATAGCAATACAATTCATAATGTACAGGAACCTTCCCATATCAGCTCAACCTGCTGAGAAACCCTAGTACTTCACAGATAATTTTGGAGTTTGTTTTAGAGGAATCTCTGCTACTGGACTTCATGATTGATCCTTGCAAAATACAAGTCAGTATTCAAGTTAGAATGCTCCCAATATTCTCTTCTGCCCACCTGTTATATGATACTAAGAAATGAAAACCAATCATGATATGATACTCATATTAAGACACTCATGACTGTTTGAAAACTCATGGCCCTGCATGTCAGTAAATGTCAAACATATTCCTTACATATATATTATCATTTTATAAGTGAAGTTCTCAACACCTTCAGGCCATTTCCTTCTCCTTATGTAACTGGAGGAAGATGAAAATTATGAATTTTTGAGCAATACTAAGACTCCCTAGACAGTTAAAATTCACCTTTTCAGAAACACTGCTTTATATAAATGTTTTTGTCTTAAATGCAGGCAGTTTTGTATATAATAATATAATAACCATAAAATGTAGCAATAAATTATATGTTATGCAGAAATTAACTGTTTGTAAGCATAGCTTTAAAAATTATATGGTAAATGTAATTTTTTTCAAAAATTCTTAATAGCTTCAACTATAGCAATCAATCAAATCTATGATTTGTTGCTTTCTTTTTGAATGACATTCTAGTCATCACGTCAATGTTTGGCAAGATTCTTATAGATCTAATACAATTTCCACCTCATTAGCATATTCAGAATACACAAGTTTATCTTTCAATCCTCGCTTGATAGCACAGTATTTCTCTCTTTATCCTTTAACCCCTTTTGTTTTCTATTCACTTTACAAGGGATTTATACCATTCATTACATAATATTCTTGATATATTTGCTGTGATACCACACTAGTAGTTGGAAAAATTTGTGCGGCTGTATCATTGGTTTTGGCATGAAGCAGCTTCATGTGAAATGGAACTTGGGTTGAAGTTCCATAAGCAAATATTTTCTAAATTATTCTATTACCAGTGTTATATCTAGATGCCAGGGGCCAGAAGAAAGTCATATAATATCTGTGTGAATTAACATCAACAAGAGAAAACTACTCTTATGAAGAAGAAGGAAAAAATAATAATTTTAACAATTCTAAGTATTAAATGAGTGCCAGTTTGGTGTAGTGGTTAAAGGCACTATGCTGGAAACTAGGAGACTGTGAGTTTTCATCCTGCCTTAGGCAGAAAACCAGATTTGGGCAAATCATTCTTTCTCAACTCAAGAAAGAAGGCAGTGGCAAACCACTTCTGAAAAATGTTGGCAAGAACTGCATGGACTTGTTCATGTAAGCACCAGGAGTCATGATTGATTTGAAAGCACAGCAAAGAAAAAAAAAAGTATTATTAATTTTATTTTAATAAAAAGGCTATTTTATTACCCCTGAAAACCAAAAACTGTTTTACAGGACTGGGCAACTTTGTACCCTCCAGATGTTTTGAATAAAAACTCTCATAAATGGCCTGCAGTTAAACTTCAAAACCTTTGGAAGACACATTGTTTATTCCTGCTGTACTGGTATATTTGCTTTTAACATGGGTCAATTATTATGATCTGTAGCATTAACAATTTAATATTGTGCTCTTAAACATCTGAAACACCCTCTTTCATAAGTAATCCCCCAAATACCATGTGAAATACTTCACATAATGCTCTGTTAGTATACTATAAGACATGGTTAAATCATGAGCATTAACATTTAAAAGCTTATTTACAAATTATCAGGAAAACTGTTATATATAATTGAAATAGGAATAATATTTATAAGAATATATCATAACAAGATATTAGTGCACATATAATTATTAACTTGATATTTAAAATCAGGGTATGTCATTTCTCTAATACTTGTAAACCATTCACATTATTTTAAAACTGCTATATCATAAGCCCCTTTAAGGAAGAGTACCAATCATGAAGACAAATACGTTTGCAAAGTTCAGTTACATTTACTAAACAAAATTTTTAAAATCACATTAAACAGCAATTCCCACTAGAAATTACATACAGTGGCTAGTGGTTTGGTTACTTATTGAAAATAAATGGGAAACTAAAATGAATATTATTCCAGAAACTCTGTAATCTCAGGAAGCCACAGCCACCACAACTACTTTCTGTTCATTATTGAAGTAATTTTTCAACTGTAACAGAATGATTTCTTATGACATGAATTTCCAGCATGAAAACCAAAACAACCAGAATAAACTTTTATTACAAAGCAAATAGACCATGACATAAACAAACTATATGTAAACCAGAAAGCTGAGCATTATTAGAGGTATTCTAGATGCAGTGAGGATTATTCCTCATTATCCCTGTCATTTCACACTACAGTACACAACTTATAATATTCTAAGGTTATTTCTGCTGATAGGACCAAAGTCAGGACCCCAGCCATAGTGTTTTATTGTTCTACAGTCGAACACCCATGTTAATATAAAGATAATGACCCTGTACATTAAAAATTAGTGTTTTAATGACAAGGCTACAAGGCTAGCTTAATTTTTCCCTTGCACGCCAATTTCTTATGCAAAACACTTTAATCTGAAAGAATTATTCAAACATGTTTCGATCTCCATTATCTAAAACAAAGCAATTCATTTTATAGCTAACATTTTTCAGTGGGAAAAAAAAAAACTTTGAAATGCATTTTTATGATATTTATTAATTTTAATAACTTTTAATATTTTATTTATTTATTTATTTAGACAATTTATATGGCCACCCAACTCACTCACGGTGACTCCAGGCGGCTTACAAAAATAAAAATAAAAATAAAAATACCATTCAAATACAGATTCAGAGTTCTACCTAATATTTTACATATTCCCTAGAAAACAAATACACATAATATTAAAATGCTTACGTTAACAGTTTTAAGTGTCTTTTGTTCTATTAAAATTTAAATAATGTAAGGATATAACCTATTAATAAGCATTCTAACAAAATTTCTACAGAGTACTGATTTTTTAAATCAAAATTGAGAGACATATAAGAAGCTATAGCCCTGATTTAATTAATAAGAAGCCATAAACTTGCATATTATTTCATCCCTACATTTACCCATCTGTTAAATCCAGTACTCCATGGCATCAAAACCAAGAACCTGTGGCTATCCCAATAGCCAGAATATCAAATTATGGCTGTGGCTGGAGTATTGTTTGTTTAATGGATTCGCTTCTAGTCCATTATTACCATTTAATCCTTTTTGCTAGTAGGAAAACATTTCAAACATTTATATAGCATGCAATATTAATATATGATGTTGGCTGGTGTGGATCTTTCGGGCTGTGTGGCCGTGTTCTGAAAGTTCTGTTTCCTAATGTTTCGCCAGCATCTGTGACCGGCATCTTCAGAGTGCAGGAGCACAAACAGGAGCAGTTCTCTCTGTGCCCAGGATGGTGTGACCCTTTTGTGGGTATTTATAGAGATCTGAAGCGGGGGGGGGGATTGGGGGCTGGGGGGGCTGGGGGGGTCGGGGGGGTTAATGAGTGGCTGCTTGTTTTGGTATCAGAATATCTGTGTATCTTCCTGTGGGTTAGGCAGGGTTAGGCAGCCTTCGACAATACAATATATGATGTTGCTTGTTTTGTTTATTAAATATTATACTGAATCTATTTTAGAGTTTAAAAAGTCACTGATTTTGTACAGTTGTGCAGATCTCCTTTTTGAACCAATTTTATGTTGTTATGGTGTAACATAATTACATTTATTTCCAATACCAAGAAAAATGAATTTGGTAGCAGTTTATTTATTTATCCCCACCCCCCACCCCAATACAAAGGTGTTTCATGACTCTTTTTACACAGGATATGACAAAAGGCATGTGATTTGCGGTCTAAAACCTGAAGGCAATATTTTTTTTATCATATGCAAAACCTGTAATTCTGCATGTTTTCATGGCTGCCTCTTCATAAGTTCATAAAATAAGTTCTTAGATCCTTTGTTATTCTATTAGGATAAGACAATATAAGAGAAACTGACTTCTGGAGGAGGTATGGCAAATTGAAGATGGCTCTCTTAAAGAGACTACCACTGCAGCAAATACCAAAGAACTGATGAGTAGACCAAGTAGACCAATTCATTGGAACCTCTCCAGATAAGGAGAGGATGGGAGATCACCGATATGTGCTCTGGATAGCTGCTCCTCACGAAGTGACCACAAGATAGCAGTTTTCCGCAGGTTTGAGCTCTGGGAGACAAAGGGATTAGTCATCTTGGTCACTTTTAAAGGGCACTAAGTTTGTAAACCTCTAATTACTTTCAGAAATTGCCTATTAACTATCTTAAAGCTATTAGAGATCTTTGGAACGACAAGTTTGAAAAGTCTTCATTGGGTGAGTTTATCTTCAACTCTGAACAAAAGAAAAATTAATTATAAGCTTAATAACTTAAAGAATTTGAAACAAACAGCAAAAAGTTAAACAAGATTTTGATCTAAGAAAGTTATAAACGGATTAAGAATCCAGATAACTTTGGAATACTGATGATATAAGATGTAGGAATTAATTATAAATAATAAGCAGCTTCTTATGGGGAAAGATTTGTTTTGGTTATTGCAAGATATAACAAAGATAAGTAATTTTATGATTTTAGAAACTGAACACTAGAGGGGAGTAAAGTTCCTAAGCAGAGGGGAAAAAAAATACAAGCCTGCTTTTATTTACTGGGACTTACAAAATGATGAAAACACTATAACATTGAAAATATTAAAGGAGACTTTTGAAGAACAGAGCCAGAAATTAATGGCCACAATATGATCAGTATCAGTAATGAGGTCTGCCTCTATACGCAGACTATGTCCAAAAGATATTATTGAAGAAATGACAGATGTAGAACAAATTTTGTCTGACAACGTAGAGTTGGTACTGAAAGTGGATTTACAAATGAAAGACTGAGAGAACAACTTGGAAAAGGATGCTTTACTGGATATACCAAAAAAAAAAAAAAAAACCTGGCTCATGTTTTAAAAATCAAAAGGGAAATACAGATGACAAACCTAAAGAACGACCTGGATGACTTTTTCTTATTGGATTTACAAAAGAGGCTTGTTAAAGTCTTGAAATAATTTATAATATAATGGGACAAAGAAGAATTGGAGAGAAATAAAACCCTACAATATTTGAATGAACTAAAGTTTAAGACTGTTAGAAGTAAAAGGAAAGAATATAAAGTTACTTTATTTGATCAAAGTTAAAATAAGTAATATTGTTACAAAGCTGGCAGCCCTTTTTCCTGATGTTTGGACTGAAAAGTTGATGCTTTATGGAATTGTCTATAGATACAGGATGAGATATGGGATTATATTTGTTTGTAACCTTACAGTTCTTACAGATACTACTTGACAGAACCATATATTGGGACTTTAACAAAAGATTATTTCCTTCAGGGCACAAATAAATAAGTAGCCACTAGTACTGCTAAGTTAATAGTCAGGGCTGTCCAACAGAGAACACGTTTTATAGAACACAATGGGGTTGCATGCAAGGGTGATGAATTCACCTAAACACATACTGTTTTCGAATTTTACTATTCAACTTAGTATAAAGTAAAATAGAGTGCAGAGATATATAATAAGTTGAATAGTAAAATTTGAAAACAGTATGTGTTCTAATTTATAGTATACTTTTTTATCCTTACTATATCTTACCTTATTATATTTTATCTACAGTGGTACCTCGGTTCACGAACTTAATTCGTTCCGCGACTCTGGTCGCGACCCGAAATGGTCGTGAACCGAATCAAATTTTCCCATAAGGTTCAATGTAAATACGGTTAATCCGTTCTGACCCCAAATTTCGTCGCCAACCAATTTCTGGTCACGACCCGAGTCAAATTTCCCCATAAGGTTCAATGTAAATACGGTTAATCCGTTCTGAACCATATGTTTTTTTTTAAAAAAACCGCAAAAATATGACACAAAGTACAGTACGAAGAGAGAGAAAGCTAACCTTGCTCGACGCGACTCCCAGCGTGGAGGACAGGAAGGCGGGTGGGGAGGCGGTTACTGCTTGGAGGGAGAGTCCCCCTCCCTACAGGAAGCCGCGACCACGTGTCACGGGAGGGAAAATGGCCGCAGTTACTGCTTGGAGGGAGAGTCCCCCTCCCTACAGGAAGCCGCAACGTGTCACAGGAAGGAAAATGGCCACGGATCCTGTTCGTCACCCGATCCAACGTTCGCGAACGGAGGAAAATTTTTGCGGCCGGAGCTGTTCGTGAACCGAATTGTTCATGAACAGATGCGTTCGTGAACCGAGGTACCACTGTATTTTATCTCACCGTAGTTTATTTTATCTCATTTTATTGTATTTCACTTTATTGTAACTTATTGTGGCTGATGACCGTGCTTTGATATGGTCAGCTGACTAATCAATAAAGTATATCTTATAGGAGGTGGAGAGCCACTGAATTTGTTTATCCTTGTCGTGATGAGGGTTGGAAGTCACTTCTTTATTTTCTTTATTATATTCTCACTTTTCTTTCTTCTTTTTTCTTGCACTTTTTATTCTTTCTCCCTATTCTCTTCTCTTTAAGTTTAGTTTGTATTAGTTTTTACTATTACAATTATTTTTTTTAATAAAAATCATTTTAAAAAAGGAAAAACACAATATAACACATATATCATATTAAACCACAATGTTTTACTTTTGGTTTGTTATGGATTAAAGATGTGTGAGACCATCCCAACAAATAAATAATCATTTATAGTATACAGGAGTTAGATTTGCACATCACATTAAAAATCATAACTTAGTAGAATATATCAACTTAGGTGATGCTAAGTTTGAAACCTACATTTCATTACAGTGGTTGGTTTCTAACAGATTTGGCAAAGAAAGAATCTGTGGTACAGTAATCAAATAATAGCCAATTAAATCTGGTACAACAAACAGACAGGCAAGGAACAGAGCATATTTAGAATAAGAGTTTATGAGAGTTGAATGGAAATCCTAGATCTTACTGATGGGAATTTTATGTCGTCATATTTTACAACTGCCAGATAGAAATTAATAGTCTTCTTAGCTATCAGATAAAGCTACATTCTTTGGCAAAGCTTGCTAGTTTACCAGAAATACAGCTTACCTTAACTGTGAAAGATGTTTTCATATGAATGATATAAAGAGTTTTAATTTCACATTATATTATATTAATTCTTACAACTCATATTTTAGTAGTATGAAAAATATTAACAACTGTTGTCCAATGAATTTATTTATACATTTCTTGAAAGCATTCCATATTTGTAGTTTCTTGTTCTATTTTTATCTGCTTACAGACCTGATTGCTTAGTCCTTTGAGACACTTTGTGCATACTGGGCCAATTACTTCATCAGTTCTGAACACTGCTGTTTAAATAAGGTCATGTTTAATCACAGCATAATAGTGCCAGGCCTCAGAAAAAATACTGAGTATATATGAAAATCATATATTTAATTTTACAACAGAATTCACAACTTACATGATAAGTCTCATATTTCACATATACACCAAGAACTACAAACCATTTTTGCAAAAGATTAAAGAGTTGAGAACAGAAATACTTCATATGCAACAAATGAAGAGCTGTCAATGACAAATAACTTCAATATTTTCTGATCAGTTGTTTCAAGATTTTTGGTAAAGAAAAAAAAATCCTTGAACATCAACAGTTGTCATTCCATAAATCTAATTATTACTTGGCTGTCATACAAGATAATTTAAGTGCTTATATTGAAAGGTAATTAAAGAACAGGAAATTGAGCCATTTAAATTACTGCAAGCCTTGTGTTTGGATGTCTCTTTTCATCAGAAAAAGGTGATATTTGCATATGTAGAAATGAATAGACAATCTATTTCCCAACCATGTTACGCATCTCAGAGGTAGGAAGGGAAACAATATTCCTCCACATTCCCTGAACTACAACTCCCAGAATTCCTGACCACTGATCATACTAGTTAAAGATGTAGAGAATTCATCTCTATTTCTGTAGAGTCTGAATATCCCCACTCCTGCTTTAAACTACCAAAAATATACAATTTCTGTAATCAAACAGGAATTTTATTGATTGACTGACTGATTGATTTATCAAATTTGTATGCCACCCATCTCCCCCAATGGGTGACTCTGGGCGGCTCACAATTAAAACCAAAAACCCAAGCCATTAAAAAAACAATACCATATAAATAATTAAAATTAATTAATCAATTAAAATTTGACTATAAAACAACCCTATACGTAGATACTAAAAAACATTCAAGATGACGGGGGGGGCATATTTTACTATCATCTTAAATGTTTTTCAACTTGTAGTAACACATCAAGTATATAAAAAAATTGAAAAATAATCTGATGGAAAAAGGTCATTTTTTTAATCTAAAGAAATATCTCTTCATTAAATTGCATAAGCTTCTGCAAGAGGGGCAAGCAAGGAAATGTGCTTTGTGAGACAAACTTTGCCCCTTACCCTCTTGCTTGTAATGTCATGATACAAGCATGAGAGTATGGAGCTTTCCTTATGACATTATGATGCACATTTTGGCATCATTGACCCTAGCTACAGATGCCAATGTTTAATTTTTTTTAGAAAACAGACTTGCATTTAATTTATAAATATTGGTGCATATGAACCATACTTTTCACCATGCTGCTTAGAGTTAAAAATTTTGCTAGCTTTTAAATTATTATTATTATTTTAATGCATTTTTAATAAGTGCAAGCCACCTGGAATCTTGTTTGGTGATGTATATGCTGTAAAAATAAATGAATGTCAAATCTTATGTGGTGAATATTGAGATACCATATATTAACATTTGAATAACCTGATTCAGTGGTCCTCCATTTATAATTAACATTTACAAATGTAATCAATTGTTTATAAGCTTTATCATGCAAGATCAAATACAGGGAACCGTGAAATGCCTTATTTTAACCACTGTGAAAAAGTACTATCTAAGTAGAATGAGCATTGTTCTGTTGTTTTGTCCTTAACATTCATAAGCACACATTTTTTTAATGTATGTTAAATATACATAAATATATATTAAATGCTAAGACTGTGTTTTATGGAGGTAACAAATGATAGTAAAACTCACAAATCCTGTTAAGATTTACAAACATTTCATAACACCCAAAAGGCGAAGCCAGTCTGCCATTACGATGACAGTTTAAATTTCACACACATTTCTTAGCCGCAAACAATCATCTCAGAAAGGTAGATACTAATTCCATACGGATAACTATCTTACAGTATTAACAGCGGTCATCTTAATCTTAACTATTTTCATAGCTATAAATACCACCATAGTGGTAGAAAGAAAGGAACAATGTGATGCTTTTCTCAGTGCTATTTGCTATTTTTCCACAAAAAATACTTTGAGAAGAATACTGGGGTCATTTGTTATTAATTTAGCATCTGAAATGGGCACTTTTCTCCTAATGTGAATTAAAAATTTTTTGCTGGAGTATCTCTAAATACTAATAGGAAAGTATAGTTTCGGGTTTAAGAATTAGAACATTTTTTAAAAATATCTAATAAGATAATTTCCAAACAAAATGTTTAATGTGCTTAGCATAAAATTCAAACTGCAATAATCTACTTCATTAGTTTTTTTTTTTCCTAATCATATATATTTAGCTGCTTGAAAGATATTGGCGAAATGTTTAAATACTCAAACAATACACATTTACTAAATATAAGTCAAGCACTAAAGGAGATCTCCATCTATTTTAGACCAATAGATTTTTTTTTTAAAAAAAAGACTAAATAAATGGCAAAAACAATCTAAAAAGTATTGCAGTCTTATACACTCCAAATACTCACACTGAAAACAAATATTAAGCGGTAAGACATTCAAGTACACAATAAATACAGAACCATTTCTCTGTTCTGACAACACTGCTTTGTTATCCAACTGTCCCTTATGTATTAGTGCATAATTAACCCTTCTAGCATTTAAAACAAACTAGCTAATTTATGTTCCGTATTTTGATTTGCTCCTGGCCCTCGTGGCTATTAAAAATTAAGATATCTATTCTAACTAGATATCTAGGTATTTTTTTTTTTTTCATTTCTAAGACATTTGGCATCATTGCACACACTTAATATAATAACTCCAGAAAATATACATATGTTTATAGAAACAATCACATGTATTTTATTTTCAAATGAAAAGTGGATATTTGGGGAACATATTACCCTGATCACTGTTGCACTCTTGTGATTATGAAATATAGATTTATATACTGTAGTGCAAAAAAACATTCCTACTCTCAGAACTTCAAGGTTTAAGTGCCCAACAGTTTTGAGCTCTCAGTAGAAATAAGAATAAAAATAGTAATTAATTGTAAAATTACTTAGCCTATCTTGAAGTCTGCAGTATGAACTATTATATGACACACCTATCATTGATATGCTTTGCTTTCTGATGGTTGTTTTAGTTCTTTACCAAATAATTATGAAGCAAGTTAGAAAAAGCAATCCAATGAGTCCACTTCCTTTATAGCAACTGACCAGCTAAGAAAAATGAAAGAGAATCAGCATCCATTGCCCTCATAACTGTTTTTTTATCTTGTATTTATTCCTTAAATGGCTTCTATAAAAATTCCACACAGCAAGAACATGGTAAAGAAATCTCCAGCTTTAGACTGTTCAGTTCTGAAAACTTCCCTATTAAAACTTTTTTTTTTCTTCTTTAAGGCTATAGCTGAACCTTCCCAAATTGAAAAAGCATCAGCTTTGGATAGCTGAGAGGCAAGAGCCACTATATAAGCTCTGCCTCTGAGCTCAGAGGAATATTCTGGATGGGGAGGAACAGACTTTGGCTCAATCTAGACAAGACTGAGTGATCCTGGCTCAGTTCCCTAATCTGGAACATTTTCATCTTTGGTCTTGGATGCGGTTGTACTTTCCCATTTGAGACTATTGTGCAACTTCGAGGCTCTCCTGGACTCAAAGCTCCTGCTGAAAGCAGAGGTGGCAGCTAAGGCCAGGAGGACCTTTGCACAAATTCACCTTGCACACTAGGTTAAAAAAAATAATAATCATACAAATGTACTAGAAATAAATACATACTTGAATAATATTTGCATCAGATAAGTATATATAGAATTGTAATTGTTTACTGTTATAATGACACATTAACATTTTTTCTTTATTTGTATTTCACTTTTTTATTAAAGCACTTTCTATGTGTTTTTTTTTTTCCTTCTCAATAATAATAATAAAGGTAGTAATAGTAATGGGCTACTTAGGTGCAATCCCAAAACATCTGGAGCACCATCTGAAGGCCATCAGCATTGATAAAATGATCATAAGTCAATTACAAAAGGCAGCTTTACTTGCAATAGCTTATATCCTGTGAGGATGCCTTTAACACCATCAAACAACATCTGCCTTGGGAAGGACTTGATAGGTGGATAAAAATGCCAAATCCAGTCTAAACATCTGGCTGACTGTGCAACCAACCAACCTAAATAAATATTTTGCCTTGTACACCAGTTGCATCTTTTCCTCAACTGGGAGACCCTTAGAAGGTTACTCATACCCTAGACACCTCACAATTGGCCCACTGCAATGCACTCTACATGAAGCGGTCCTTGAAAACCATCCAGAAGTTACAGCTGGCTCAGAATGCAGTGGTGTGGGCAATAATGGGAGCTCCTCATTATCCCCATGTGTCACTACTGTTTCACCAGCTGCATTGGCTACTAGTTAGCTTCCAGGTGCAATTCAAGGTGTTGGTCATCACCTATAAAGCTCTTCATGGCGTAGGGCCTGGTTATTTGAGGAACCAACTATCTTCAATTACTTCTGCCAGTCCAATACATTCAGGCAGAGTGGGTGGACTTCACATCCCTTCAATTAAATATTGTCATCTTGTGAAATCAAGAAAGTGTACTGTCTCTGTTATAGCCCCTGCCTTATGAAAGAGCATCCCTCAAAGATACATATGGCCCTACTCTTTAAGCATTTTGGAAGTCTCTTTAAACTTGGCTGTGTTCCCAGGCCAAGGATTAGGGTGCTTGTGGAGCTTTGGTCAACTTTTTTTGAATGTCATTTATGTGGTTTTGTCTGGGCAGGCATGTTTCTTTAAATCATGTATTTTTAAATATTGCATACTTAAATTATTGTACACATTGTAAACTGCCCAGAGTCTTGTCAGTGTCAGATGGCTTTAAAATACAAATAATAAAGATATATTGCTTTGAATGAATACAGTTTGCATCTTTTTCTAGTGTTGTTACATATATGTAAAATATTACAGTTTAGTATACCAGCATAGCTTTTTTGTGATTTTAAAACAATAAAAATCTTTTTCAATAATATTATACTTCATTCCCTTGCCCTGTCCAACCAAAAAATGACCCCTTTGTTTAAATTACCAAAAGTCATATCTCTGTAGGCAGTGAACATGACATTGGCATATATACTGCGCCGGCATATGCATTTAACTTGTTGTTTTATGTATTCAATAAACTTTGGAAGTACTATAAAATTCCAGTAACCAATTCACATTTAATTCTGATATTTCTTATCATTAATCCCTAGTCTATACTGCACTGCAGTAGCAGAATTTAAGAAGACTCAACCCTAGTGAACCATATAAAAGATCTGTCCAGTCCAGCAGGTATCACTCCTTTGTATTATTGTTTCCAAGCAAATTATACTCAGCATATGCTGGTTTGGAAGCAGCATGTATCCCTCACAATTAGTAGCTACTGAGATTTATCTTCCATTAATTTAGCTAATCCATTTTAAAGTCACCTAATTGTAGCCATTAGGGGACGCGGTGGCGTAGCGGCTTAATGACGCTGAAAGTGCCGGCCAGAAATGGCTGAAAGCTTCAGCGGTTCGAGTCCAGCCTCGCGTTAACAAGGTGAGCTCTTGTTTCTATACCCGCAGCTTCTGCCAACTCAGCAGATCGAAAACGTACGTGAGTAGATAAATGAGGACTCTCACCCCGGTGGGAGGAAAAATGCTGGCAGCGGCTCAACAGAGAGAGACGGGACAAGTTGCCGGTAAAAGCGCGAAAACCGCGCTCGTCCGAAAAAGGGGCGCGAAGCAACGGAAATCCCGCCTCCTGTGCTGCCAGCTGGGCTGACGCTCTAGGAATTAGGCTCTGGCAAAGTCTAATTCCGAAACTAGAAAGATGCAATTGCCTTGAAAACCGCTAGGGGGCGGTCACTGCAGGGTCAGTAATGACTGTTAAGCAGATAAAAAAAAAAAAAAAAAAAAAAAAATTGTAGCCATTGCTACATCTTGATGTGGTAAATTCTATATTTTATTTACATATGTGAAGGGCTTCCCCATCCCCAAATATACTAGAGATCAATTTAACCCTGACAATCCCAAGATCTCAGGAGAAATATTTATTCTCCTTTTCCTGCATAATAACATTCCCCTCTACACCAACAGCCATGAATACTAGAACCTTTTCTCATAGGAAGGTTGATTCAGATCCCTTATCATTTTAGTTTTCTTTTTTGCAATTTTTCTAACTCTACAGAATCCTTCAAGAACCAAAATCAGAACAGTACATGGTATTCTTATTGCAACCACATCATAGATTTGTATAACAGCACCACAATAGCAGCAATTTAACTTTTTTTCCCCCTTTTTAATGGTACTTAGCACAGAATTCAGCTTTCTTCCCATCATCTAATTCATCTGTGCTCCTTGGGCACAGGATTACACCTTTAAATTGAAAGCTACATATAGTTCTTATTCAATATCATAGAATATATAGCTTTCTCCTGACCTAAGTAATATATAATTTTAAATCCAGGAAGCTATTGCTTAGGTAATTCCATGGGAAAAACAATCCCACAACTTTAGCATTGTTTCCCTATACAATTCATCCCCTCTGTTTATGAATTTCAATCATATTGAATATAAATAAATCATATTCTTGGGCATAACTTACTTAATGATTATTCAAAGTGATTGTGGTATTTTACAATATACTTATTTTTTTCAAAAAAAAAATTCAGCAGAGGTTAATTCATGGATAAGCAGACCTTAAGCATGCAGTATCAGTTTCATTTTTCTGCTAGAACCTTCCATCCTCCAATTAAAGCCTAAATGTTAACTTTCACAGAATGGAATGTATAGTTCCATGCAATAATCTATCCCAGTTATCTCAGGTTTTCTTCATTTTAGCAGGGTTAAAACTGTTTGCGATGGGGGCAGAAGTAGGAAAGAGATATTTTATTACTGCTATTGTTAAACAAATGAGTGTCAGAAAATCTTGGTGAGTGTCTGGTAATCTATGGAACTCAACAAGAGACATACCATTATATTGCAGTTGTTAACTACCTTCTGCCCACCATGAGCTAATAAGTATAAGGAAAGAGCAGAGCTTAAAGATAATGGAATTTTTCACTTCAGCAAACAGGAATAACTAAAATGTAATATTTTCCACACATAAAAAGCCTTTAAAATAGCCTCGCTGAAAAATTACAGGAGACAAAGGGGGGGAAAAACTTTTGTATATTAATCATGTTCTACAAATCCTCTGAGAGACAGTTTGGCCAGTCACTCTCTTTCAGCCCTAAGAACAAGGCAATGGCAAACTGTTCCCAAAAATCTTGCTAAGAAAACTGCATAGACTTGCCCAGGAAGTCACCAGGATTCAAGACTGACTCATTCAAAGGCACACACAAACAAAAATCCTTTAAAAGGCACAGCAGGATGATGGTGATGATAATGATGATGACGACAATTATGACACGGATTACTGCAGATATAGTCGATAAGAGTCGACAATGACCTGACTGCACATAATCAATCAATCTAAAGGACTCCAAGTCATATAGAAAAGAACACTGAACCATGTTGAGGGATCACCTTTCTTCCATTGTTTCTGCCATCCAGTAACATCTCTGACAAACTGAGCAGGTCCCACCCTTAAAACAGTGTCATATGATACGACCCAGACAGTGTGTTTTCTCTGTCCTGGCACCTGACCTATGGAATATTTTTCCCTTGAAGTTGTCCCAACATGCTGACCCTCCTGCCTTTTAAACAAACCTTGAAGATTTCGGTCTTTCACCAGGCACTAAGTTTAGTAGTGTGTGTCCTAGAGGGAAATTTTATCAATGCATTAGTGTTTTAGTCCACAGGTTTTCATATTCTTTCAGTTTTTACCATATTGAATGTTGTTTTAACTTGTATACCACCCAGAGTTGTGATGAGATTGGCAATTTAATACAATCAGTTTTACATAAATTCTATTTAAAAAATAAATATTTGACATAAATACTTAGAAAATACTAGAAAATATCATCAAGCAGTGATTTTGCAAAGACTTAGAAAGGAACTAGGCAATTACTAGAAGCCAGAATGGGTTTGTTAAAAATAGATTATACCAGACAAATTTTACTTTTTTTTTTTTTTGACAAACTAACTATATTACCAAAGGCACTTGATGGATTTGATGTAACTAGACTTCAATAACACATTTGATAAATGTGACCATAGCCTCCTTCTTGATAAAATGGAACAATGTGAGATGGATGGTCCCACTATCAGATTGATTTACAGTTGGTTGAATAACCATACCCAATGCAAAGTCCTTAATAGATCTATGTCTACCTAGAGAAAGGTAAATGATAGGGTACCTCAAGGGTTCAGTCCTGGGCCCATATTTTAACGTTTTTATAAATGACTTAGAGAAGGGGATAGAAAGGATGTTTATTTGCAGACAAGACAAAGCTTGCAAGAGGATTACTAAAACTTTAGAAGACAGGTTCAAAATGATCTTAATTTATTTGGGCATTGGACATGTTCTATAAAAAAATGCAGTTGAATGGCAAGAAATGTAGGGCTTTGCACTTAGATATGAAAAATCATATGCACAAGTACAAGATAGGCAGTACCTGGATCAGCAGTAGTACTTGTGAAAAGAATCTGGGTATCTTGGTAGATCACAGATTAAGCATGAACAAAGCTACAGACTGCACTTGCCAAAAGACTCAAAGCAATATTGGGCTGTAACCACAGAGGTATAATGTTGAGATCACAGTAAGTAATAGTTCTGCTCTACGCTGTACTGGTCAGACTACATCTAGAATACTGTGTCTAGTTCTGGTTGCCTCAATACAAGGAGGATGCTAAGGAACTGCAAAGGGTACAGAGAAGAGTGATAAAGACAGTAAAAGACTAGGACGTTAAATCTATGAAGAATGGTTAATGGAACTGGGTATTAAACATATAAACTTCTAAAGAAAAGAAGACTAAGGGGAGATACAATAGCCATCTTGAAATCCAAACCTGAAATAAGGAGCAATTTCTTGACAATGAGAGTGATTCAGCAGTGGAACAATCTGACTCCTGGTGTCATAGTTACTTCATCACTGGAGGTTCTCAAACAAAGGTTGGACAGACATTTGTCTGAAACGGTCTGAAGAGTCCTTCCCTGTTGGATTAGAAGATCTCTAATATCCCTTCCAACCCTATGATTCTATGATTCAACAAAACACTATTGCTAATCATAAATATAGTAATAAAATATTATAATAGTATTTTATTGATTGATTGCTCAAATTTGAATGGCTCTAATTTCACTAGAACTTATGACTCAGTATTCAACTATTCATCTGTCTTCTCCAAGAAAGTGATAAAACAATCTTTAAAGACCTCCTAAAACAGTCAAATTTTCAGAAACTTTCAGGCCATAGGACTGACAGCCATCCTTGCTCACAAACTGTTTCAAAGAAATCCTTATAGGGAATGCCTGCCTTTATGCCTCTTGCACCATGCCTCACACAATAAGTGCAGGCTCTGAGCAGGCATTCTGTGCTTGTATAGTTGGTGATGTACTGTGTCTAACCAATTTCTGAACATAGTGCTGTGGAGGCTGAGTGAACACAGAAAAAAGGGCCACAGAAATAAGGAAAAGCACTACCCGAGAGAGATGGAAGAAAGGGAAAATGTGGACCCAATCTTCATACTAAATTCTGCTAAAGTGATTATAAACAAAGAAATCATCAAGTAAGTGCAAGGATAGCAGCAACAGTAGCTGCCTAGAAATCCTCTCATTGGTAAACAGAATTAAAGTAATATGTTATGTTGAAAATTATAGTCCTCTGGTTGTAAAAGCATTTCTTAAAAGCACTGCATCAAAGAAGTGTTATTTTTGGTGGTATTATAACTAAGCATAAAGCTTAATACAAGTATAGAACATTATCAGACAGGACCATGGAATTCTAACCGGACCCTGCATAAAATCCTTCCCAGAATTTTTTTATATTATAGTGATTTTTGAACAACTGCTAATTTACTTAGTAATGTTCTTATATATAGTTAATATCCTTCTGCAGTGTTCATATACAAATTCCATTCAGCAAAGCTTTAAGTCAGATCAGGAGGCCTTCATCTTGCAGCAGCATCCTATTCTAATAGAGATTAATTATGAATATCTCCTGATTTCTCTATTTGTGACTTTGAGTCAGCCTTGACCTCTAACGACTTCCTGGGCAAGTCCCTGCAGTTTTCTTGGCAAGATGTTTGGAAGTGGTTTGCCACTGCCTTCTTCCTAGAGCTGGAAGTGAGTGACTGGCCCAGGCCAACCCGCTGGCTTTGCACCTAAGATAGGACTAGAATTTATGGTCTCCCAGTTTCCAGCCTGATGCCTTAAACCACTATGCTAAACTTGCTCTCTCCTCTAATTAGGATCTTTAAAAAATTATTGCTGATTACACTTTTAAAAATGCAGAATCATACCAGAAAGCATTATTACAGTAAAAATGAAATTAAATCTCATGGGAATAAAAACTGAAATTGCCAAAAATTATAAAACAACTGGATTAAATCAGAAATCATGCATCACTAATCTTACTGTCTTGATCAATAAAGATGCCCTCAAACTGACTGACTTCGGATCTACAGCGACCTAACCATGTAGTTTCCTAGCCTTGTTTTGGAAGCAGTTTCATACTGCCTTCTTGTAATATGTCCTTCAAGTAACCAGTCCAGTCTACAGCCCTGGTATTCCCTGGTGGTCTCTCATCAGAGTACTAATTAGTCCCAACCCTTCCGAGCCCAGACAAGGTCAGCTATGTGTTGCAATGTGCTGAGAGTTCTGGATCAGAGTGTAAATTTCCAAGAAGGAAATGTTAAATTTAGAGTTAAAATTTTGTTTGTCCATGTCTAACAGATTGTTATGATTACATATAATTGTTTATTTTGACAACTCTCATACTCTCAGAGCAACCCAGCACCATTTATAAGAGAATGAAACTGTCTTAAATAAAGCCATCACAACAAAACCAATAATGCTTAAGAACATTAACACATGAGTTGAAATAAACTTGATTTTTAAAAACAGAAAAGCAAAATAATAAACAATCTGAAGCACAGTCTGCCTCTACTGAAGTTCACACAGAAGAGAATTCCATAACTGGGGCATTGTGTGAGAAGGCCCCACTTGTGGCCATTATACAATAAACTAAACCCACCAGCTTATCTGATCACAAATACAGGTAGAAACATGGAGACTTACTCAGAAACAACCCCTTGAATTGTATTTAGTGCTACTCCTCAGCTCACAGAAGGCTCTTTGATCCGGCAGAGGCTTCTATGAGTAGAAGAGAGTCAGTACTTGACTACCTTTACTTTCTTAGTTCAACCCTTGCTCTTCTCCAAGTGCATTCCAGTGACTTAGGAGACCCTTTGAATCGTTTTGGAAATGATAAGCGAACCATATGGTGCAAAAGCTACCTCTTTTCCTCTTATGTTCACAGATATGCACAATGAAGCAAACTATTTTAATGTAATAATAAGCAAAACATTATAATAAAACCATAAAACAAGATTTACTTGTTTCTACCAAGTATTTTTTATAAACTAGACAAGATAAATAATGATTAAATATCTCAATATTTTATAATAGATTTTTATCTTTTATTTAAAAAGAGCACTTGACAGAGTGTATTAAAATAATTAATCATGACCTTTTTTCATTTATATATAGTCATACCTGCCCCCAAGTTGTTATTTGTCCAGCTGAACATTTTCACTAGCAGACCTGTAGATTAGGGGGTAAGGGATGGAAGAGAGAGAATTAAAATGACAGTATGGGAGAGGGCTAATGCAGCATTTTCACTCTGAATTCTATTGGGACAAACCTGCTTTAAAGGAAGAACAGAAATATTTCATCTACTATAGATTCCTTGGTTATAAAGTACTATAATAATAATAATAATAATAATAATAATAATAATAGCTGTGAAAACAAATGCAAAAATACTATATTTCATAGGAAGAGTCAATATTTGATTCAACTAATTATTATAAGTGAACATTTTATTAGTTTTATTGCCATTTTCAAAACTAAAGCTGATTATTATTTACTGAGACTAGTTGAGATCCTACAATAATAAATCATTATCTCCTACAAATGATATTTTAACTTGCCTATATAGCAGTCTTAACCTTGAACTACACTGTAGCTACTTATGCATGATCACCATCCAAAACAAGAACTTTTCAACTCCCTTGCCCATATTTAAGGCATGTGTGATAGTGTGATGTCATTCCAGGCACCCATACTTCCACAACAGCAGCTATTATTATATCACATTTTGCTTTACCAAAAGTTACAGCGAAGAGGATACAGAAGAGAATATAGAGTTGCAGCTTTCAGAAAGAATTGAAACCTGTAACTCTGAACCTTGAGACAAGCATTTACTTGAACTTCATAAAGCAGCAAATATGAAGGCTTTTGATACTACATTTAGCACAGCATTCATTCACATTACTGTTACTTACATCCAATATAACAATGAAAGTTGCATTTATTTTTTTACACATGGAACTGTATGTTAAAGCTGCTACTGCTCAAATTGTACATGGCATAAATATATATGATTACCCAGAATATTAATTCTGAATTTTCCCTTTTTTGAATTAATTGTAAAAAAGATCCAGGCACTATCCATTAAGACTAAGTTGAACTCCAGCCCTGAATGCTCTAATAAGTTCTGTTTTCTAGTTTGTTTGTTAGGAGCTTTTTTAATAACAAACTTGTAAACTCCAGTAGTATCAATATGTGGAACTACTGCCTCATAATATATTCTCTGGACGTATGTTGATAAACAATCTTATGGGGTATTTTATCTTGGTTGCTGATGTTTTTTAGTTTGTTTTTGTTCTGGGAGGGTTCATTTGGCCATCCAGAGTCACTTTGTCTGAGTTATGCGGCTACATAAATTCTTTAAATAAATAAATAAAGGTATGTTCTAAGTTAAACTGACAAGATAATATCTCATTAGTGGTTACATGTTTATCATGTTTCCATAAACATAAACCACTAGCCAATGAAAATATAAATTAAAAAACATGCATACATTTACATCTTAAAATATTGTCTATTAATCATGATAGTGTGATACATCCATGTTGACAGAACAGGCCATACAGAATACAGTAGAAAATAGATGACAGGGACCACATAAAATCAAGTAACACAAAAAACTGAGGACATAATCACTATATGCTTTAAACAATAGAATGACATTGACTCCGAAGAGCTACATGGATAGGTCCATGCAGTTTCCTTGGTAGGGTTTTTCAAAGTGGTTTTCCATTGCTTTCTTCTCATGGCTGAGAGAGAGTGACTGACCCCAAATCACCTAGCGGTCTTCAGGTCTAAGGCAGGACTGGAACTCACAGTCCCCCATTTTCTAGCCTAGTCCCTTTAACCACTGCACCAAACTGGCACTCATGTAAGATTTTAGCAATACTAAATGAATCTAGCGTTCTTAAGAATACTAAAATGATTTTCATTATAGCAATATTGTTCAGTAAGTGTGATGCCATTTGAAACTGGCAACATACAAATTACATTAAGGAAAACTGCAACTACCAATCTACCATATTTGCCCAAACAAAATAAAAGATGAAGCTGAGTCATGCTGTCCTAAGATTCAAAGGTCAAAATTACGCAGTTTTAAACCTCAACTACCTGAATTGTTAAAATTAACCTGTAGGTTTATATCTATGCTATTAGAAATTGTGTTAAAAGTTAACATTGACAAATATATTTTACACTGGATATATAATTTTTTTCAGAATAGCATTCAGTGTGGAGAACAGATTTGGTCAGATTCAGACAACAAAATGACTAATTTTAAGACATGTACATACGTATGTAATACATACCAAACTAAATCCCAAGTAATAATTAAGTAAAATAAAAATATATCACTTCTATCTAAATGTGATGTAAATCTTATACAAATCAAAACACTTCTATGTACAGAAATGTATTCCATATTGGATATTGATTGTATTCTGGCATTTGCCAGGCATACTTCAAAATAGTTCTTACTGATTTCAACAGAACTTCTCTCAACAAAAGAATGCTCAGATTACCTATCCAAATGTACGAACACATCTTGCAATACGTCTAAAAAGAATTTTCCCAAACATTTGCCTTTATCGCAATTGAAACTGAATATAAATGATCAGCCATTTTAAAACTGTTTTTAAAACAAGTACATGACAACAGCACTTCAAATCTGTAGTATGTACTGGCTTTTATGCTATGACACTGCAGCCTCTAAGGGTCAGATTAATTAAGATCAACAGCAGCTGCAGTGCAACGTGAGAAGTGCACTGCCATAATTCCCACCAGTCTAGCCCAATTACCTGCAGCATTCCAACACAGGACAACTGACAACCTTCAAGTCTACCAAGTCATTCATTCCCACCAGACTGCTGATACATAAAAACAAACTGAACTCTTTCTCAGAATGGTTAGAACTCCAACTGCACCTGCTGCAAACTGCAAACACTGTCAAGTTTCTACAGATGTTGTTTAAATTAGAACTATGGCCAAAGAAGAAATAAAGGTAATAATTACACAAAAGTCTTTTAAATCTCAACTTCACAATAATTTGTGCTATCCAAGTAGGCAGCCTGACACAGAAGAACAATTCAGTAATAAATTATTTCCTTTCCAACCATGGTAAGAATTAGGCTGCACTCCTATACTAACTTATGTAGGTAAAAAGACCATTGAATAGAGTGATTTTTAAATTATTTTTTAACTAATTTGTTTGAAATCTGTGATATTTGGGAAATTATTCATCATGGAAAAAGTTAAAGGAGAAATGTTCTTCGCTCACTTCAAGACAATTTTTTTTGGTATAAATATATATAGAAACACACATACAGCAGAAAAATGAAACTTTTGAACAATTAACATTGTATGGTTCTTATTTTAATGAACAGTCTCCTAATTATATTACTAAAACTCTATTTACATCAAGAGAAATACCACTTTGTATTTCTATATTGGAAATGTAACTTTCTTAAAAAATAGGATATCAGTTTTAAGTACTGTCTGAAATAACTTATTATGCAGACGTGCTACTGCACTGAGCTTTTACATTCATTTCATCACTAACAAAGAACGTGTTTTAAATAAAACAAGTAAGATTAAACAGAATAAAACATTATCCTAAATTGGATATCTCCCCTTCTAATAAAAACAAAAACCACTACTTGATTTTCAACAAAAGAATACATATATTAACCATGTAAGTATGTACCGCTAAGTCTTACGAGTGTGTTGAAATAGAAATTTAATAAATAAATATTAACATTTCAAAACCTAGTTTAAGTATGTGTCTTCTTTCACAGTTTTGTCATTCTCAAATTTCAACCACTCAATACTGATAAGTAACATCTGCAAAATGGACAGGCAACTTTGAGAAATTTCCCAACTATACTCATTGATAATCTAATCCCAAAACACATTCCACCAGAAATCACTTCCAAATGTTTAGTTGCATATAAATACACTGTGCTGAGCTTCCTTGACGTAACTTGGCAGAATATCTCATACTCAGAATATAGCAGTATTTTGATTTAAGAAGAATTTTGCTTCAGGAATTCATAGAGATTGATAGCTTAATTGGCTTGAAAGGAGAACAAGAATTAAGAGTTAATTAGGTGATACTTTAATCTTTCTAGCACTATTTATATATAAGGCTACGATCCTCTGCACACTTTACTAGAAGATAAGTTTTATATTATACCCATAAATAGAGATCAGGCTCCTATGCAGTCAGGATTGCACTCTAAATATAACAAGATTTATAAATAACAGACTTTTAAAAAAAGAATGTATGTTTTAAAGACACACAATTCAACTTAGAACTGACAGAATCTAGCTTTTCTCCTCCAAGAACAGTAAATTCAATTAGTAAGTCCAAAACCCCTGTAAGTGTTAAGTCCTAACAGCTACAAAACATATTTAATGGAAATGGTAAATTCCATTGGATAAAAAAAAATGCCCAATATACAGAAATATTCTGTACACACCAAAAAGTAAATCAAGCTGCCCCCACAACTTATAGAATCACAGTTAATACCAAAAAAAAAAAAAAAAATTAGTTATTAGAACCAGACTTTTTTATTAAAGTAAAAAAGAAAAAATTGTACAGCTGAGAATTGTACCTTTAAATAGCTTGTATTCAATGGTTGGACATATAGATGTAAAAGGACAATAACTGAATTTTGCAGATCACAAGGCCCACAATGATCCAGCATGAATATTCAGCAGAACTATTTCTTTATGAATCAGTTCTCAAGTAGGTTGGCAACATCAATACAACTGTAATAATGTTCTCTTATTTAAGCAACATCCTGAAATAAAGAGAGGAAAGGCAGAGCAAATGCAAAAACTTGAAAGACAGATAATCCCGTTGCTCCATTATGCAAAATGACATCTTCATTGGAATACATCTTCAAGCATCTTAGACTGCCAAGTTATACAATCTCTTCATGCGTAAGTCTTGAATTTTTAAGTTTCAGCTTCTATCTTAATTATGCATTTAACAAACATTTTAAAAATAAAATCATGATAAATGATTTGATACTATTTGTTTTAACCAGTTTTATTTTCTAAATTCTTTAAGAGCTTTCATTTTTGTGCTAGACAACATTTTTAAAAAGGTCTTCCATCTGATTAGTTTGAGATTATGAACCTCAAAGAAATACTGACATACAGTTAGCCATGTGTGTGCGTGTGTATCTGCATGTATTTAAGATGAAGTACCTAATGGGACATATCAGCACTTCAATTTATTGTTCGACATAATTTATCAAATTTTCTTAAAACCCACTCATACTACGCTGGTATCAGATCAGGTACTAAAATCAAGTAATTTAGAATATTCCTTACAAAGTAGGACATAGACCAAGCCTCCCTCTCTCATAATTGTTATTTTAACTAGGACAGGAAGGATCATACATACAGTTGGCATATCCACAAGAACATTTATAACAGTTTTCAGAAGAAATACTTATTGTACTACACAAAGATTAATTCCAAGAAATAAAGCTATTAATTTATCACACAGAAAGCAATAAAATGTCAAACTCATTTACAGTTTATCAAGAAGAATGACCAAATATTCAATCATGTCATTTCTTGAAAATCTTCATTTGGAGACAACTAGCACAGTAGGAAACAGTCATTAACAATTTCTTCGGCTATATGCCTGAATAATGGTAATCATTCTGAATATCTGGCCAATTGCATTTAAACTCTGGATGAAAATTGTATGATGAGAAAATAGAGTAATTTAAAAATGCTTATGTTAAAGTGTTTTTTTTAAAAAAAACAGCCCTCAGACGTATTTAAAAGCATTATTTAAATACTGACTTTTATTTACTGCAATCACTATTTATCGCATATAGAATATAATACAAGTCATATATTATGGGTTACATAAGTTTATTACACAAATAAAATACTTAAATATTTAAGCAACAACTATGAAACTAAGTATCAACCATTTATAGCGCTAACAATCATATTAAAAGTATTGCACAGTACAGAATTATTCAGTTACATAAAAATCTAATACATTAATTGAAAGTTTATACTTAGAAATATGAATACCCATTTTAATTTAAGTGTAGCCTAATATTAGCATAGTTCAGCTTAAAATTTGGTTTGAAATAAGCCCAACTTTGGCAGCTTGAAAAATGCTTAAAGTTGAGAAGATTTTTCAGGTTTATGGTCAAAAGGGAAACAGTTTCTAGCTTAAGTAATGACTGACTGCCTCACGTGTCCATCTCTTAACAGGTAGCAATCTAATTCATGTACACCAAATCAGTCATTTACAAAAGCCGCTCTATAGTGTAACTTCAATTATAACAACTACACCTGTTACAGATTACACAAGCTTCCTCCATGCTATCATTTCCTTCAAAGGGAATGTGTTTACGTCACACAGGAACACAGTGTGGTAAATCTCACACTATCCCTTTTGTATTTTTTTTAAATATAAGCAAAGCTTCTGTATTCCAGCTGAAGCTTCAGTATAAGTGTCTGCATAAGCATCCAGGATTCAGTTCAATTAAACATTAAACATTTAATGTTGATTTAAATTAGGGGGAACATTCTTGTAAAGTAGCAGATAGATTAAGTATATACTATGAAACATGTCTAATCTTGCTTCATAGTATATATTTAAGTTGAATATAATTTCAAATTTGCATTGCCAGTCGTAGCATCTGTTCTTTCACTTTATCATCTCTAATTAGATATCCTCTTTATGGATCATACAAATATGTGGTTTATATTTAAACTATTGTGTCTAAATTCAATTTAGCAGCTCAATTATTATCTCAGAACAGTTATTATTTTAAGTCTTACTATCTATACATTATGTGAACTATATATTGTCCTTCATGATTATCAAAGATTATATAAGCTGTATCATCAACATTTTAAAACATTTCAGTAGTGGAATTTCACTTACACATATCTCTGTATAAAATCACAAATACTTCAGCACAACATCTATATCCAAACACAATGATAAACTTCAAAATGCGAGACAGCAAAAAATGAAACATTCCTGATGCTTCTTTCAATTATCTTCACAACTGCCTTTTAAACTAATTTTCAAGCCCAGACATGTCTCTGAAAACAATCAGCAAATGCAAAGCAGCTTTCCTTTCACTACAAGAAAAAAAGGCCATCTCAATGGAAAGCCACCACTGTTAGAATTACAAAATCAAAGCACCATCAGCACTATAGAGTTCTTTACTGCTATACATATTAAGAAAGACTTGTTTTAATTTGTATTAGGTAATCAGTAACTATGCCAGAATTCAGAAAACTCTAAAAATATTATGTATATAACATTGTACATTATTCAGCATGTAGTGAATAGCATGCAGTGTGTTGATGCTTATGCCCACAGTATAACTACAGCAATCTCTTTTTCTAATTAGTGTGGATTATTTCACAATAGGTTTCGATTAACTATCACAACTAAAATAATCAAATACCAAGGAAACATCTGAAGAGCACCACTTCCTCTCCTTTACTTTGACTAATATAAGTGAACAAAGCAATGAAGTAGAACCAAAGTATATAACAAATTTAAGGTAAATGGCCTATTCTATAAGGAACACACAGGTTTGGCTTGAACTTATGAGTTTGATCATCATATTTGATATTTACAAAGTTTAACAAAATGCCAAAGGTGAAACCTAATTTTTAAAATATTTATTGGAGTAACACAATTGGTACTAGATAATAAGCAAAAATTTTGGAGAATAACCAAATTCAGTATATTTGTTCAGAATTACATTCGATAATTCACTTTACTACTGATGGTAGTGGTATGATTCTTTTTAATTATTCAAGAAAACGACTGTGGTTTACACCTACCTGGGTAAAAGTCTTTGGATTTAGAAAGCTTGATGGTAGCCCCAGTCTCTTTCTGCAGCTGAACAATTGTCTGTCCTCCCTTACCAATTATAGATCCAGCCGCATAACTAGGTATGAGGACCTTTAGAAAATATTGGCCGTCCTCTGGAAAAAAAAGAGACAAAAGGTTAATTTATTTTCCAAAAAATTTCTCTCAGAGCTATAAAATATGCCTTTATCTTACAAATATTAATACGCCGTTCTTTTGCACAGACTGACGGTCTTTAGTCAATATTAAATAAATATAATATCTGTCCTTAAATTTGTGGTGCTATGGGATGCAATGACCTAATTCAAGTTATAATTCCAGGCATAAAACAGTTCCTGTATGGATCTATTTAACATGATACAATAACATAACCCATAGTGTATATTTCACACACATACACACACACACACAAATGGTCAGGAATGATCAAAGTTCCTTAAAATGATATAATCAAATTAAAGAAAGGAGAAAATTGTTACAACTAAAGGCTATGTATTATTGTCCTGTACTCTTCACAAGAATACACTGCTTTCTGTTAAATAACCCAGAATCTGAGGCTTTACTCAAAGTTATCTTGAAGAAAACTCAAAATAATGTGGTTATGATAATTTGTTTAAGTAATCCTGATGTATTTCTTCAACATTTCTTGTGTAGCAATGATCTCTTAAGCTCATTAAAGGACATTAAGAATTTTTCTCAGTTAAAAGGAAGCTAAAACCCTTCATGCATTTAAAAAGTGACTGCTAATGTAAATACTTTCAAAATAAGAGTTTAAAACGTCCCAAAATAGGTAAGAATAAGTACCATGAATAAATCAAGTTTTCCTTTATAACTGAACAATTGTGTTCCTTCACAGGTCTTACACCATCAATTCTATGGACTAGGAAAAAAACTGCTCTGAAAGGATTTCATGTAAAAACAAAACACACATTTTAAAACCCTTCTTTATTAAACAGCCCAACTTGGTTTGCTTTTTTATAAAATGCATCTTAGAAGTTTGCTTTCATCAAGGAGCCACCTAAGAGCAATCTCACTTTCTCAGAGTCAATGTCCCGGCTGGTACAGGTGCATCCCCCCCAAACATTATACAAACGTTAAATACATCAGCTATCTACTTCTGCTGTTTCTTAACGCTGGATGAATAAATTCACCTCTGCCTCGGTGCATTGTTATGAAGACTCCAGTGCAAATGAATAGAGGAGATGCTGGTCCCGTTATAACTCATCTCATCCAGGAAGAGCAGGATGTTAACTAACAAGTCACAGCACCAAGACAGACAACTCCCGCCCTCCCTCCTCAAACCTCTCTCTGACACACACACGCGCGCTTACACACACCCCATCACAGTGACCCAGCCCCAGGAAGCACAAATCTGTGCAACATTTTCCACTGAAGAAGAAAGTGGTGCCAGGAAATAGATAAGTTTTGCTGCTGCTGCTGCTGCTGTTTAATCTACCTGGCGACTCACAAAAGGGGGAAGGGGGAACGGGGGGTGAAAGTGCCTTTTTTCCAGCCGCCATTTATTCGTTTAGTTCTTCCAACTGTTACCACGCGTGCAAGAGGGTCGGTGGAAGAAGACTTCAGAGCTCCTCCGCACAGAGGGTCAAGGCTGAAAAGCGCCCCCCCTCCGCCCCGCCACTACGAATATGTGAAATTAAAATAAAACAGGGCTGCTAGATGCTTGAAAGGCGACGCCATTTTGATGAATGATAACATTTGAGAAATAAGGAATGTTTGGGGAAGGAAAAGAGGGAGAGGCGAGGCGAGGAGGCAGGTAGGAAAGGGGAAGGTGGGTGGGGAATTGGGTAGTGGCAGGAGGAGGAGGAGGAGGAGGGGGAAATACCCACCGCCCGTGTTGGTCCTTTTGGTGCTGCCGGCTTCAGGGGGAGCTTCAAGTGGTCTTTTCCGAGAGTCCGGCGGGTCCAGGTCTATGGGTACCCCAGGATGGGTCCCATTCTGCTGGATGGGAGCTGCCGCCATCATGTTTGCTGCCGCCGCCGCTGCTAAAAGGATAACTGGCTTCTCCCTTCGGGGTGGGGGGAGCAGGGAGGGGGAGGAGGAGGAGGAGGAGGAGGGGGCTCGTCCCGCTTCTTTCGCTTTTCTTCTGTCCTTTGAAATTTCAAGCTAATCTGCGAAATTGGTCCGGCCCCCCAAAAGATGCTTTCTTGGGGTGGGGGTAGGCGCTTGTTTGTCTGGCACCGGTGAAACGGGGGGGGGGGGGGAGAGAGAAAAGAGACAGGAGGAGAAAAAGCAGGCAGGACGGCTGGCTGAAGGAGCAGCTGCAGTGCAGTGCCAGCAAAAGCTGAGGTTAAAAAAAATTAAAAAGGGGGAAGTGGGGTGGGAGGGGAAGCAGAGACAAAATAAGGGGAGAAAGAGAGGTAAGGGAGGAGGGGGAGAAAGTGAGGCGGAGGAAGGAGAGGGGAAGCGAGAGGAAGAAAGAAAGGAGGGGAGAGCGAGGCGGGGAGGGGAGGAGGGGGAGAGCAAGGAGGTGGGGGAGAGAAAGAGGATTCAGGGAATGTGCCTCTGTGGCCCCTCCAGGATCCCCTCCCCGCCTTTTCTCTCCCGGCGCTAATCGGGCGCTTGCAGCTGGCGAGGAGAAGCGGCTGCCGGAGCCGAGGAGGGCTGTTACTGCTTTCGCGTTCTCACGCTCTCCCCGCTTAAGAGTCTGAGGCGCTCTGTCGGGCTACACTCTGTCAGGAGTTGCTCGCTGAGTAGGTTCTCTCTCTCTCTCTCTCTCTCTCTCCCCCCCCCCCCTCCGCTTTTCCCGCTCGCGCTCTCTCCCTCCCCGGCACACACTCACGCGCAGAAAACTCGGGCTCTCGCGGCTCCGGTTGTAAGGGAAGGGGCTCGCCCTGCCTTTCTCTTGCGGACACTTTCGGAACCCAAACACTCCAGCGGGGGAGGGAGGGCAGTGAGGTATGTATTTATTTATGTATTTACGTGTGTGTGCATTTTTGTATGTATACATGCGCAGGCCTTCCAGAGAACAGGAGAAGCTGAACCAATCGAGGGGAAGAACTTGAGGCTCGGGTTGGAAGGTTGAGCCAATCGTGAGACCAAAGAGAGAGCGAAAGGGTGACCTGATGGGTAGAATTGAATCCCGCCCCTGGTTCTGCTAAAATGGGAGGTCTGGGATCATCCAGGAATAAATAAAAATAGCCGATTTCAATTTACAGGGGGCCCTTAGCTATAGCAGTGCCCCAATTCTGCCTGCCCCACCTTAAGGAGGAAAGGTAGAGCAGTGGTGGGCCAAAATAGTTGATCCTGTACTTTCTGTCATTGAGTAGCATGGTAGGAAGAAAGCACCAAGTTTTCAATCCTATTCCATTTTCTTCTCTCCATATGAATAGGAGTTAGGCCAAGTGAGCCCTGTCCTTTCTACACTACTCTGCAAAAAGGAGGAAAACAAACAGAAGAATAGAGTTACTCTTTAAAGCTGTCAACATTTCCCCTTGTTTCCTACACACTTCCTCTGGAACCAGACTTTTCCAGCAAGCATCTTACAAAGAGAGGTGTATCAACAGGTAGAAGATTTGCAGATGTCCATACGACTGAAGACTGCTGCTTCTCTGGTATTCCATACTGTGAGGAACAAAGGGTACTGGAACAGGCGCTGCTTCCTTTTACTTATCTGATCTCCCCAAACACCAAAATAGTAGCATTCGCAAGTGTTGATTACGGAGAGCAATTACTACACTTCAGATTGTTTACATGCATTTTCACTCTGGTATCTACCTGCTTCCTTGTTTTCTGGTTTGGCAATACTGAACATAAATTGGTTTATGTCTGGTTAAATCACTAGTTAAGCTATTCTACTAAAGATTAAAAAAAACAGACAACTATTAGACAGGAGCAAAAAAGTAACATCTTCCCCGTCACTGCTGCTATCTAGTGGTTGTGTGGTTTTTTGAAGCCCGGATATAAATCCCTATCACTGATACATCCCGTATTGGCTGTTTATTGAAAATCTTCCAGATGGCTGTTCACGCTAAGAGATACCTAGTGGATATCAGGTTAGACAAAGCTAGTCTATTACATTATGTTGCTCTTTCCCCTACCACGTTTCCTTGCTCATAATTTTTCTCTCTCTCCTCTTCCTCTCTCTAGGACTTTACAATGAAAAAAAAAATTACACTTGCTCAACTCAGTCCCCATTGTCAGAGACCTGATGACTAGTGTCTTTTGCATAAGCTGCTGCCCCTAACTTGCTTATATATCTACTCATCCTTTTAGCATTTAGAGAAATTGATCAGGTTTGGACCAGTCCTCCATTGCTGTTCACAGAAAGAAGATGACATGGCAGAAATGATTGCTTGTGTTCTTTCTTTAGGAAGCTCCATAGGCCTAAATGAACCAAGGGTGAGATTGTGAAACACAGCATTCTCTTGTGTACATGTTCTCTCTGGGCAGTTTTTTCTAATTCATTTTTTCTTCCTAGCACCTAAAAAGTTTTCAGGCTTTTGTTCCTTTGCACCATACAAAAAGAACACAAGTGAGCAGAAACATTACTTTAGTTCTTTTTCTGGATGATGCATCAATCCCTGTCCTTAAAAACTTGTCTTCGGGAAAGAAAGGATGGGTAAACAACTTGAGACAGACTATTCTTTACTATCTCAACTCTTTTGATTTCACAAGTAAGTGAGCTATAGCTGCCCTGTGCTGTAACACTCTGGGAGGAAGGGATAGTTGTTACTGGGCATGGCACATGGCAAAGGAATAGATAAGGCAGTGTTGCTGTAAATAAACATAGATTGTCCCTAATATTACAGAAATACAATATCTAACATTGGTTGTTACTACTTTTTTTGTGTATCGATATTGAACTATGAATCCAGAAGAAGGAATAATTAAAAGTAACCTCAATAAAAAGGAAAAGTGGCTTAATAATGCTAGAAACATTAATCTGTATTTTTCCAGTCATGAAACTTACAAAATATCTATATACAATGGTAACAAATATACTGGGATTCCTACTTATTTGAAGCATTTTATCACCATATTTCAGCCAAAAAGTAAATTCCAGAGTGGTATACAAATATAAATAAAGCATAATTTCTCTGATGTGCATAAACCTGTACCCACTTGTAGGCCTTAGAACAGGGCGTTACAAAAGCAAGTTGGAGAGGGTAATCTGTACCTTCTGGATCCAAAGTTCTGTTAGGACCTTTGTTTAGTGTCAATATGCAAAGCTGGCCAGACTGTTCCTTTTTTTCATCCTGTTACAATCTCCCAATTGTCTTAGACCATGTCACCTTCTCAGAATTATAGATTTATTAATTTTCTAGCAATTAAAATCCTAATAATTCATAACTATATTTAAAGTATAGAACTATATTTTAATGTGTCACTGTTTAGATATGGACAGAGCACGTTAGTTCATTCTAGAGTATTCTTATATTTTCAGATGCTTTTCTCTGTACCACAACGTACGAAAAGTAAGTAAAATTTTATCTGTATAACAAGACTTGCTGGCGTCCAGCTTCAGTAGTCAAATCTAACAGCTATCTATTATCAAGATAGAACTCCCATTGAAGATTATGTTTTTTGCAACTGAAGCCATTGTTTTCCACACAATTTTAGCTACTCCAAGTCCATGTTCTAGATTACATATTTTATCCAAAACTGTCACCAAAACCCTGTATCTTTAAAGGAAGATATTTGGAAAGTACAAGCCTCATAATTTTGTGTATGCCAAAGCAGTGGTCACGAGCTCATCCTTCTCAACAGTTCTAAACAATATCATATCACACCAAGTATGCAGAACTAAATGTGCAATATGTATTGTACATTTTGATAGTATAAATGTTGTAAATTTGGAGCCAAAAATAAAGTGCAACTAAATATTAATTATTTACTGTCGTATTTTACTATTATGAAGATACCATTCATATGTTCCTCAAGCAGGAAACATACTGTCTACCAGACAAGTTTATAATGGTCTTTGGAATATGTTCCAGTTTTCTCATTCTTCTCATAAGAAATGTGAGCTATGCTTTTAAATAAATTTTTATTGTAAGAATAGTGCATTCAGTTCCCTTCCTTTATCTGTGTAGGACTTAAACTATTTATTTGTTTATATGGCATTATATATGTTTAGTACTTAAACATGCTTTTGCATAATAATGAAAAATTATATAAATTAGGTTTATTGTATTACATTTGATTTACCTTAGAAATATCAGCTAGCTATTTTCCAATGTTGTGCCATGAAGACATCTTAAAAAGTACCTTGGAATAGTTTCATCTTTGGAGAAGAGGTTTTTACTGTTGAAGGTAATTTAAACATTAATGTTTATTTACCTTGTAATGTTATATCCCACTTTTGCTTTACAGAACATACAGATAAGATCATGAAGGATAGAAAAATAACCAAAAAAAAAGCTGTAATTTGTAAACATCTGAAGTCCCAGTGATAGCACAAACAGCCACATTTCTTCCAAATAACAAGCTGACACAATTCATACATTATACTACACTGTGGTTTTGTTTTGTTTTTTTAAATCTCTGCTTTATTTAATCACTCAGAATTGGCTTGATTCACTCAAAATGCTAAGGCATAAACCAGAGTATATAAGCCTCAGTGGCTGAGTTCACAGAACACATTAAGCCCAAATCATTCATTCGGTGAACCAAGGCACAGAATGATGGCAGGCCTCATTACAGAAGTCATTCCACAGTGGTCCCACAATAGCCAATGGCCTCTATCCTCCAACAACCCTACGATATAAGTTAGATTAATTGTCTATCAATGGGAAGCTTAAAAATGGTACAGTATAGGACTATTAAAATACATCTTTTAGATAGTGTCATTTTGAACCCTATCCATTAAATATTTTTAACGCAAGCCTTTATGATTAGATAAAGATGTGTCAGTTTTACAAAACTAAAAGCATGAGCCTTTTAAGAGCTGTTAACTAGTGAGGGCTTCTTGTGGATTTTAATATAGTTTGGCTTGGTTTTGTTCATACATGATTTACCTGAGATCATTGTCACTTTTGACCGAAAAGTGATCTATAAATATTTTTAATAAATAATGAGCGTAGGCTTCACTATAAATATGCCCCATTAAAGATGGTGAAATTTATGAATAAGTGAACTATATGGACTGTAAATATTTACTCAAGTTTGTAATTGAAATAAAGAAAAGTGAATTCCTCTTACTCTCTTAAATTTAATTCCTAATTTTTAATTAATTAATACCTGCATAATTTAGCCAAATTAGTCCTTCGCACATAAATGACTACTATTTATTACAGCTGGTATATAATTTGTTGAAGCATTATGTCTTGGTTCTCACAGAGTATATTATCTTTTCATTTGTGGCTTGGTCAGATATATCAACTTAGCCATCTTGGTTTGTATAAACTCTCATTAATGCTTATATGTGCTATATGTGAATGTAAACTATACCTTGGAGGTAGCTGCATAGTATATTCTTGCCCTAAAGAGAAAATAGAGTTTGGTTTAATGGGAGGAGGTATAGATCTGGGGAGAATCAATATTGATTTAGCTTTTAACAACTTCTTGTAAAGGTGCTGCTGAAGTACAGGTTCCTTGATAGACATAAACTACAGCAAAGGCAGCAAAGTGGAACAGCAAAGAATTTTCTCCTGATGTTCACCTGATGTCCAGAGGAATTTTCTGTCAGGAAAGAAAGGCCAAATAGGGTTTCCTAACCAGATGGAAACGGTAAGATCTGTATTGTCAAGTCTGATGTGCATAACGGTTATGTTCTCTGTTACAAATACCCAGAGTAACAACAAAGAATAAGATGCATGGCCCAATCCTGCTGTCCTGCAAGAGAAACCTGAAGATCTTTCCCCAAGGCCTAGGCTAGGACAGGGTGTGGATCCACTCTCAGAAATGCTTATATTTATGTCCAAATTTTTCTGCCCTTGCCATGCCCATCATTTATTAGGGATTGTATGAGTACCAGAATCACTGACAAGTGGCAGTCCTGGAAATTAACATTATGAATAAATTAAAAATAAATAAATCACGATTGCAAGGTGTCTTTCGCAAATTCAGTTCTTGTAGGCCCAGGCCTCTTAACTTTAAATGATCACTGTCACTTCTGGTTTATTCAACAAATTATGATTATCATAATATATTTGACAGTAGAGGACATGAGTATTGTGATTCCATTTTGAAGTCCTATCCTCCATAATTTTTATTAATCTATCTAAAATTGTAACCATCACAATATTTGGTAATAATGAATTCCATAAAACTGAATAGATACTGCATGAATCAGTAGTAATTAAAAAACCCCAGTAGACACAGCTAAATTCATTGGATAACTTTGAGTCTAATGTTTGGAAAAGGAAGGCTTTTTCTCTTTTCTCTGCCTTCTCTGCAATGGGAGGTATATACATTTCTATCTTTGCTTACTTATCTTTTGCCTATTTTCTTTATAGAAAAATTTCTCCAACTACCTCAGCATTTCACTATCCTCCTCTGCACTTTCGATAAATCTGCAATATTTTTTTAGAAGAACTGCTTGCATAGATTTATATAATGCATTTATAGCATCTGATGCTTTATTCTCTGACTCTTTTTAAACAATTCCTAACTCTGAATTTGCTTTTTCATTACTGCAGCAAAATGAATTGACATTTTCATTGTGCTTTTAAGTGCTGTTCCAATATCTTTTTTTCTGATTAGTTACACCTAATTTAGAACCCAAGAATCAGAATATGTTTATTTCATTAGCTATGGGCCATACAAATAAAATAAACTGTCAAATTAAAAAAAAACTTATAAAATATACAAAACAATTATATGCAAATCAATTATTTATTGCTAAAAACAAGTAGTATACAAGGTATATTTTACAATCAATAAAATTCTAATTAGTGAATTGTCAGTAGTACATGTAAGTTCAATACAGGAAATATATTTACTAATATTGGCTGATAATATTTACAAATTCTACTGATTTTAAAAGTTCAAATAATTAGTTAAAATGGGTATAGAAAATGAAACCCATTTTTTTCATTGATGGGGAACTCAGACATTTTGCTTTCCACAGGGATATTCCCACGGATTCAGAAACAATAGATTGTATAGAAAATGCAGACCCCACCCTATAAAAGGAAATTGCAACAATCTTAATAACAGCAAAAGCTCTTCTGTCAAAGAAGTTTAAGTATCTGTCAAGCAATTCTCTAGTGCCTGCTTAAACATAAACAGCCTGTACTATTTTTACTCCTACCAGTAGAGAGAGATCTTGCAGGATAGCATGTCGCTTCTCCTTTTAAATTCTGCTTATTTCTCCCAGTGATTCAAATTGATCAAAGTATTCTTAAATTAACCTTTCCAAATCCAAGCAGGTAGCCTAAAACAATTACACATATATGTTTCTGGAGACAATTTTTAGGAAATTGGGCACCTATTATTTTATAATTTTAATCTAATAATAAATATATGCATTTTTGTTTGGTTACAATTTGAGATTTCCATTTTACTTGAGATTTTACCATACTGTTTCATCTTCACATTTAGGCCATTTGCTGTTCCTTCTTACTTGAAACACTGTCTGAATTAGCATCATTACAACATTACTGTATTCATTTGAAACCTAGAGAAGAGCCAAAAGCTGAAACAGGATTTTCAATTCAAATATTTTCAGGATTTTTCCTAAGAATCCCCCAAATCCCTGTAATAGCAACATATGATTACTTATTATTTGTGGGAAGAGACTTTTTGGAGGAAAAAAGATGTCAGTGAACTGCAGTTACAGCACAATTTTTATCAGCTTCCCATATCTGAAATTTTTCTTACCTTTAAGGGGCTGCAAATGGGGCTGAAATATTGGAGAAGACATTTTGAGCCAGCTCTAAAACTCTATTATATCTCTTTTTAGCAGGTTAACCTCAATATCTATTACATTTTTTTCAGAGCCTTTGTTGTCCAATAGTCATTAAAGTTTGTGTGTGTGTGTATCTTTCATAGCATTCTTGTTTATATGCTTGTTGTATGTCTGATTAATTCTAAATTTGTAGTAAAGCAAGATTCATTTTTGCAGAAGCCATGACTGTTTACTGATTTGTTGAGTAACTGTCAACTTAATCAAACTTTTGACCATTTCACCTACATAATGTTGGGCTGATAGATCAGTAAGTTTTGTTTTCTTCCTTTTATAACTTATTTATCTGTTTGAGTTCCCTAATTCACTCTATGTGTGTGCGGTCCATTGTGGTGTGCACAAACTGTAGCCTGAACAGTGACAGTGAGTGGGAGCATCTTAAAATGCCTTCTTAAAGCCGGAATTTGACAGGAAAAGCAGGTATTGTATAACCAGAAGCTTCCATATATTTCACTTTTGTATGTATTATATGTAGTTTTTTGTATATATTTTTGGATAACTGTAATGAAACCTACATTGGGAGAGAAAGTCTGTCGAATATCACATAATACAATGTGTGACCCATTTCCTCTGAGAATTTTCAGGGTGAGGGAGGAAAAGCATGAATCTCTGGCCACTTCTTAAGTATCAGACTCCATTGTTACAAAATATTCTCTTTCTGTGGCCTTTAAACAGTTTATCTTTTTTCATTCTTGCCAGCTATTCAGTAAATTGTACCAAAAATGGAAATCCAGTATATCTGCTCAAAATGGTTCCCCATATTTTTTTTCCCAATAAAAGATGTTTGTTCTTTTATGAAATAACATTAACATGTTCTGCAAAACTGAATGTGGGTAAGCAAATGATCAGAGCAAACAGAAAATTATTTCAGGATGACAGTTCAGTGCCACGAAGGTGACACTGGATGAAACGTTTTCCTCATCACATATCAAATAAAATCTTATGTGTTTAGAAAATTACAAATTGGCCTAGTTTGAAAATCAATCCATTGTAAATCTTGACCAGCACAGAATAGAATGACAAATTTCAACTGAATGAATTCCACTTTCTACAACCAGTGTCAATATATTTAGCAATGAAAGAGGCAGCAAAAGCCTCCTTTGCATTGCAAAAGACTTAAATCCCAATCTACAGCATAAATCAATTAAAGGCTATTTATTGTATTTTAATGACAGCATCTATATTCAGCATTTTAAGACCAAGAAATACAACAATGTATATAATGAAAAAGCTTCAAGACCTGGAATACTATGACTGTGTACCTGTGTCCATAAAACAGCAATACTAATAAACATTTAGGTTCCAGTATTTTGTTAGTTGAACCTAAATCTCAAAAAGTTAATTGGACTGATGTATTAATAGACTTTGTATGCTTTGAAAAAAAATGGGAAGAAATGCTTCAGATCTCACATGAGCACAACACCTCTCTGCTATTCATTAAAGCATCCTAACTTTTCAGGCTTCTGCTACTTTTCTGCTGTTTTAAGGAATCTAATGGTTTTTAAAGCCAGCATCTTTTTTTTTCTGTTTTTGCCAGAAAAACTGGGTGTCACACCTGAAAAGGAATAAACATGGGACATTATCAGTCCATTATTGAAAACAGTCCTCATACAAAGATCTTAGTGAAGAGGCAGGTTCATAACATAGATTCTAATAGTTAAATATTAAAGAATTTTGTCCATATGTACTTTTAACCGGAACTTATTCCAAACTAACATGCAGATCAGAATGCATTTAGCTTTTGATTTTCACATTTCCCTAAATTTTACGGTGTAGTTTCCCACTTTTAAGAAAATTAGGGACCAAAATGCATATTAATGTGTCCGGCTTAAAACCCAGGCCTTGGAATCATTCTAATTTAAACTGGGATGTTTTCTGAATCTCAAAATTACAGTCCGAAATTATTTTTATAGTCAGGCAATGCATCTGCTTAAAAGCTCTCACAATGTACCAAAGCATCAACCCAATCTTGTTTCTGGTTTTTATGCATACATTGATATTAATAGATATACTCCACTTGATCTTAGACATTCACACATACAGTGAATAGATTTTAAACATATCGCTAAGTATGATCAAGACTAAAAAAGCCAATTAATCATATTGAGCCAATTATAATGTACACTGGGCCTAAAACATGAGACAGATAAAAAGATGCAACCAGAGCAGTCAGCACAGAACAGAAAATACAGCTCAGGCATCAGGCAACTAGCTGTCGCAGAGAAGAATATTGGAAAAATAAGCTGAAAGAGTAACTACAGTATGGAAATAGGTCTTGAAAAAGTTGAATAAGCCTCTTTCTTACTCCCAAGAAAATTACTATGCTGCAAAACATACTTTTCTCAGATGATACTGTCATTTTTACTTCCCATCTTTAAAGAAATTAGGATGATGTCCAGCTTTCTCCTATGGGTCATAGAGTCATGCAAAGGAACAAATGAGGGCAAAACAAAATGTTAAATAAAATATTAAGCAAGAAATACTAAGCCAAGTATTAAAATTGATTAAAACATATAAACCAGTGACTATGACTAGTGAAACAATATCATCATGAGAGGTCATATGCTAAGATGAAAATGAATGCTTTCGAGATGTTGATTTACTTTCACATATTGATTTACTCTGAATTAAAGTCTTTAACAGTCAGATATAATTACAAGGTAAAAGGTAAACTCCAAATAAAATCAAAAGCAGTAAGTTAAATAAAACAACTTTCATAGTAGCACATCAAATATCAAATATAGTTCTTATGAGAAACATGTCAGTTTGTTTTTCTTGATATCTGGAAATTTTCAGTGAAAATTTAGCTGCCATTCAAAGTAAAGCTACCCATCATTAGAGTGAAATCTAAGAAACTCAAAGTAAAAAGGACCATGGAATTAAAGCTCAGTAGGAATGCAGCAGGATTAAATTTTCCTCTTAAAACTTTGGTTGTACAACATGATGTAATATTTTATGAAATACAGCTAACTTAATAAATATTACATTGAACATAACCCCAAATCCCTACTCCCCCATCATTCTCATCCTCCTGAGCTGGCAGTTATGCTGGCTTGGTCAGCTGTCTGTCTCACCCAGTCCCATTCTCTCAATACTTCGGAAAAGGCTTTGGGTAATACCCCTGATCAACCGTTGAAGTAAATACTGTATGCGTATAACCCAAGCTATGCCCTCCAACTGTATTTAAGGATTTGTTTGTGTGGCAGCATGAAGATGCCAGACAGAATACTGAGCAAGTAGAGTGAGTGAGTGAGTGAGTGAGTTATATGCCGCCCATTTCCCCCAGTGGGTGACTCTGGGTGGCTCACAATTAAAATAAAAAACCCATAAACAATTAAATATACCCCATAAATAATTAAAATTAATTAATCCATTAAAAATCAACTGTAAAAACAGACCCTATACATAAATACTAAGAACATTCAAGATGGCGGGGGGGGCAAAATCAATTACCCCACAAGCCACCTCCGCTGGTGTGAACCCCCATCCGGCCCCCAGGCGCTCTGGCATAGCCAGGATTTCACACCTTTCCTGAAGGCCATGAGAGTGGGGGCACAGCACACCTCGGGAGGTAGATTGAGATGTTGAAAGTAACAGCTGTACCAATGTCAGTTTTAAAATAAGATTCATCAGCCATTTTCATTTGCTTCAATACTTTGAAAGGGAACATAGTGGGTGCTTTATCTCAGGCAGCAACAGGTCTTAAAATAGATTAGCAGTCACTATCATGCAGAAGTCTAAAGATCTAATGAATTACACTGTTCTTAACACATAGGCCATACCCAAAGAAATTTCCCTAGCCTAAGAAGAAGGGATACTGTGCAGTCTTGTATACTGTATGTGAGAATAACTCAGAGAATCGAGTAGACCCAGTTAAACTAAAACTTAAGCGCAGTCCATGTGTATATTCTCTGAATAGGCTTCTTCAATGTATGTCATGAATAGATGTGTGATTCAGGCAATTCAAGAATACTGCAGTAAGGGGTATGTGCATTGTACGTGTGTATGTGTAAAGTTTCAGAAAGCTAGCTCCCTCAGAAGTGGGTAGCTCTCCCTCCCATCCTCTTAGACTGCAAATGTTCCAGAGGTTGAAAAAGCTTCAGAAGGGGACACAATGAGCTTAGGAACTAAAACTCTGCGAGCCCCTTATCACACTCCCAGGTATATGATATTTAGACCAGCCAGTTCCATGCAGAATTTTTAAAAATATAAGGAAGGTCATACTTCTTATAACTCTGTATCCAGGAGACCATATGAGGCATGCATTATTGGAGTACAATAATGCAATTGGAGATTCCGTGGGACAAAATCTATTTAACCTTTTTTTAACAAAAAATCTCTGCCAAGAGTTGTCTCAAGGAGCTTGAATGTTGGGAAAGAACTCTACACATAGAACCTAAAATGTATTTTTGAAATGTTATCGCTTTCAAGGGGGGATGTTGGTTTGTTCTGAATGCCATTAAATAGCCAAGTAGAGAAGTGAAATGAGACTTGAAGTACAGAATCACATGTTCATATAAACATTGGAATTAAAATTTCTTTGGGAATCAGCTGTTTGAAGTGAAGCCTTATAAGGATGGAAAAATGAAAGCCAGGAGGAAATTCATGCTGTGTATTAGCATCACACTGCTTATAGATTCATCATTGCTCAAGATGAAGAAATTCTAAGTGGACCTCCTACCTCTCTGCCATGCTGACATTGTTTTGTATGAGCTGCTGTTAGATCCCTGTAATCCTGAGCCTTGGGATCTTGTTCAACATGTTTGTCCCACTTGGTAGACATGTTTGTAAGTATTTAAAATGGAAATGAACTCTAATCATTCTGTGTGCTTGTAACAAGGAATTTAAATCCCTTTACATAATTTAATATTTAATATAATTGGTGTTTTCAAGCAAAGATTGCCTTAAACAGAAAATTGTAATATTCCTGGATAAGTTGCATCTTGACCATAAACAATATAAATGGCAATTTAATTTAAATCAGTGGGTCTCATTCACAGGTCAATACATTTGCAATTAAGATTCTGCAATATTCTTGTTACTAAGCTGCTGAGCCAGTACATGCTCCATTTCTAAGATGCAGAAGAATATAGGGATGATACATATTTATCAATAGTTTTGCCAGATTAATGTAAAGCCACAATTACAATGTTTGATGGATACATATGTAATATAATTGACTTGTGGCATAGAAACAGATGCTAACCTCAAAGAAGAAGAATGAAGATGAAATATTATGATTCCAAATCAGATATTCAGTTATAATTAAGAGAATGGAGTTGGAGTAGTTGGGGGGGGGGGTCATCTCTTAATAACTGAAGTCACTCAGAACAAATACAGACCTTACTTTCCTACCAAATGTTGGAGGATTCATTTAACACTGACCCGGGACCAAAACTCTGCAGAAACTGCAAAGGGAAAGTGATTCTCCCACCCTCACCCCCACCTTTTTAATCCAAAAATATTCTCTCTCTGTTTTTCCATTTAGTGATACCTATGAATAAGGCACTCCCCTTTAATATAAGTGTGTAGGAAACCTATGACTTGTAAATCTTTCTTTTTGCTGTGAAAGGAAACCTCCAAAATTCTGACTTTCTTCATTGCAGCAATAATTTTTATGTTTCTTCCTTTTCCTATAGCTGACCACTATAAAAAGTAAACCACTTCTTTAATCTTCCCCTAATTCCCATACTATTCTCAGGAACTCCTTGCATCTATCTGTCTTTGAATTTGATGCATCACTCCAAACTATGTCTTTCTCCCACTGAATAAAATGTATTATCCCTCTGAACAAATAAGGTACTCTCTGAACTCCTTGCCTTTTCTCATTGAATTAGACAATGTGCTTCTCATAGATTATTGCTTTCTTATTTGAAAACAATAATTTGCTTTGTATGTTAGCTTTAAATATTATTTGTGCTGTATTTCCTCCAAATTATCAACTGTTTATTATTTTATTGCCTTTATATAATTAGCCTCAAATATAGTTAATACATTGTTTGATCATTAATTATAGCTTCATTTTTTAATGCACAAGCCTGTTTAATAACCTATATTATAAAGATTGCAACAGAATTGATGTTGGGACAGGACTACCAAGGCCCAAAAGAAGACTTATAAAGGTAATGCACTACCCAAGTGGAATTCTCCACTCCCAGTTTAATTAATTAATTTGGTAAATGTTCAAGCTATTTCAGCATGTATTTTATTTAACTACATCTGTAAGACAATTTATTCTTGATCTCCAAAACCATGAGCTTCAAGAATTGTGACCCAGGTATAGATTCAATATCTGTATCTTCAAGTTGATTGAAAAAGAAAAATGAAACAGACAATTCTAAGTGCGAGAGGCATGCAGCCGCAAGTCTCCAGAACAGAAGAAATACAGGCATTATTTCACTAGCAGTTCCTTCGCCTCAAAGATACAGGTTTTACTGCAGTTCTCTTACAACGAACTTCCACTTTAGTCAAAGATAAAATTCACAGATATTTTATATATTAAAGCCTGCATTTACACTCCCAAGAGAATCTCTTGTACCTATGACAAAGCATGATACAGAGACACCCTGTTTCATTTTATATATACTTACAGACATATACATATATGGCTGGATACGGTGGTTAGAGCACCGCCTTTGATGCAGGAGACCAGGGTTCAAATCCCAGCTGGTACCTACTTTCCAGTAGGGGTCCTTGGGCAAAGACCCCCTAACACTTCACCTGCTTACCTCATATATGAGAGTGACACGAACTAAGAGAGTCATGCTGGCCCGGACGTTGCCCGGATTAACAAGGTCTGCGTCAGATGTTGGGGAACCAGGAGAATGTGACAATAAGTGGGCTAATGGAACAAACCATACATGGATGAGACAGAACTTGGAATTGATGGAACGCTACTACAACAGTAGACCTAATGAAAGGGGATATGTGAAACGTATGGGGGAACTATGGATAGACAGAAGACCTACATCCACACTAACTAAGAAACAACTCAGCGTTTCAACATAGTGAAGAGGAAGCTGCTCTCACAACTTGAGATAGACCAACTCCACATTACAACCTGGACTCAAGCAGACCTGGAAGAACAACTGGATGTGCAGTCAACAGCTGAAGCTGGAACATCACTGCCACCCCCTCCATTACAGAGCACAGCAGTTGATATGAGACATAAGATCATGGATAAACCAGCTACGGTCAACCTTAGAGACTGATTACCAAGGATAAGGGAGAAGTACCATCAGATAGTATGTTAGAAGATGCCAATAGAGCCCTCTCGACAATCCCTACTACTGCCATAACTCAAACTAATGAACTGGTATACACTACAGCCACTGTAATTGGCTTGGCTACACAATCAAGAAGAACAGCAGTACATAGCCAACCCCTGGAAAATGAAGTTGGAGGCTAAGATCAAGGCAACTCAGAGAGAAGTTAGTCAGCTGGTGGAACTACAGAAGGGTGTGGAGATTAAGGATAAGACTCGGCTATTGAAAAAATACATGGGCCTGACTCCATCTGAAGCCCTAGAGATTGCTAAACAAAGGCTCCCAGCACTGGCTACCAGGCTAAGGAGATGCACTAGAGAAGCAGAGGCCAAGAAGATAAATGCCCTGTTCTCCAAAGAACCATCCAAAGTGTACTTCTAACTGCAGTGCAACCACACAGTAACAGCAGAGCCACTACCAGCAGAAACTGAACAGTACCAGAAGAATATATGGGAGAAAGAGAAGACACATGACATCAGTGCAAAGTGGCTGCAGGACCTGAAAGCAGACCATAGCAATCTCCCAGAACAGGAACCAGTCACCATCACAGTAGCAGACATCCAACACCAAGTCAAGAACTTGAAGAGCTGGACAGCACCTTGCCTGGACATGATCCACACCTACTGGCTAAAGAAACTAACAGCAGTGCATGAACGCTTAGCTGGACAGATGAACCAGTTGCTAGCAGCAGGCTCCCATCCAGTCTGGCTAAGAGAAGGAAGGACAGTGCTGATCATGAAAGACCCTCACAAGGGAACAGCACCATCCAACTACTGGCCAATAACCTGCCTCCACACAACATGGAAAGTTCTATCAGGCATCATAGCCACCAAGCTACAATTCACAATTCACAATTCAAGCCTTTATTGGCATTACAAACATCACCAAGCTACAAGACCATATGGGCCAGTACATGAGCACAGCTCAGAAGGGCATTGAGAACAACACGAGAGGCTCAAAACAGCAATTACTTATAGAACAGTCACCTGAAACTCAAGGTCTAGCCAGACCAATCTAAGCACAGCCTGGATTGACTACAGGAAAGCCTATGACTCAATGCCACATACATGGATCTATAAATGCCTGGGACTATACAAAGTCAACAGGACACTAAACACTAACGAAGACAACACTGGAAGTCAACTCAAGACAGCTCACACAAGTGGCCATCAAATGTGGCATATACCAAGGTGATGCACTGTCCCCACTGCTATTCTGCATAGGCTTAAACCCCCTCAGTTAGATAATCCCAAGGACTGGGTATGGGTACAAGTTCAAGAGTGGAATCACCATCAGCCGCCACCTCTACATGGATGACATCAAGCTGTATCCTAAGAGTGAATGAGACATCAACTTACTGATCCATCTGACACTGATCTACAGTGAGGACATTGGGATGTCATTTGGACTGGAAAAATGTGGCCGGATGATAGTAAAGAGAGGGAAGGTAGTTGGGGTGGAACTACCAGTGGGCCACATAGCAGACATAGAGACCAGCTATGAATACCTTGGTATCCCACAGTCACAGGGAACCATGATGAGGAGGCAAGGAAGACAGCAACATCCAAGTACCGCCAAAGGATAAGACAGGTCCTGAAGAGCCAGCTCAATGGGAAGAACAAGATCCACACCATCAACACATATGCCCTACCAGTCATCAGATACCCTGCCAGTATAGTGAGCTGGCCAAAGGAGGACATCGAGGCTGCTGATGTGAAGACCCAGAAGCTCATCACAATGTATGGAAATTTCCACCCGAAGTCCAACACCCAGAGATTGTACACCAGCCACAAAGAGGGTGGATGGGGTCTGATGAGTGTCAAAGCTGCTGTCTTGGACAAAACCCAGAGCATCCAGGAGTACATCACTAAGATGCCACCCAAAGATGAGCTGCTGAGAGAATGCCTGAGGCAGCAGCAGACATGGGAGGAACTTCGAGTGGAGTGCCATGGCAAGACAGACACCTGCATGGGATGTACCATTGACAGATAGCTGAGGTGGCTGACATTGGGCAATCCTATCAGTGGCTGGAAAGGGCTGGACTAAAAGATAGCACTGAGGCACTGATTATAGCAGCACAAGAACAGGCACTAAGCACCAGATCCATAAAAGCAGGGGTCTACCACACTAGACAGGACCCAAGGTGCAGATTGTGCAAAGAGGTCTCAGAGACAGTCCAACACATAGTGGCAGGGTGTAAGAAGCAGGCAGGAACAGCATACACTGAACAGCACAACCAACTAGCTGGCATTGTGTATAGGAACATCTGCACAGTGTATGGGCTAGACCCCCCCCCAAGCCCAGATGGGAGATTCCACAGAAGGTCGTGGAGAATAAAAGAGCTAAGATCCTGTGGGACTTCCAGATCCAGATGGACAGGCAGGTACTGGCCAATCAACCAGACATCGTGGTAGTAGACAAAGACCAGAAGACAGCAGTAGTGATACATGTAGCAGTGCCAAGTGACAGCAACATCAGGAAGAAGGAGCATGAGAAGTTGGAGAAGTACCAGGGCCTGAAGGAGGAAATTGAGAGGATGTGGAAAGTCAAGGCCAAAGTGGTCCCAGTGGTGGTAGGAGCACTCGGGGCCATGACTCCTAAGCTGGGAGAGTGGCTCCAACAGATCCCAGGAACCACATCAGAGCTCTCTGTGCAGAAGAGTGCAGTGCTAGGAACAGCTAAGATACTACACAGAACCCTCAAACTCCCAGGCCTCTGGTAGAGGACCCGAGATTGAGGAAGACACATACCACCCATAGGGGTGAGAAGGGAATTTTTATATATATATATACACACACACATACATACATATATATATATATATATATATATATATATATATATATACATACACACACATATATATATACATACATACATACATACATACATATGTGTGTGTGTGTATATACACACACCTTGCTCACACTATTCGGTGGTGTTTTGGAGAAAAACTACTAGCACTCAGATCCAGAACCATGTAAGACAGAGCCAACTTTTATTAGACCTCAGTGTCAAATGTCATTTGTTTTTTGTTTGTTTGTTTGTAAATATTATTTATCAGAATTGTAAGGTTGGAAGGGACCTTAGAAGACTTTTTATTACAACTCCCTGTCCAGAGCAGGAATCCTCCAACCATCCCAGAAAAAAGGCTGTCCAACCTTTGTTTGAAAATCAAAGGCTTTCAACCAATGATTACTTATAATAAGTGTGACAGCTTCCACTTTTCCATAGGGGTACTTCATTCATTCATTCATTCATTCATTCATTCATTCATTCTCTGCCTATCTCATACAATATTTATTTATTTATACATACATACATACATACATACATACATACATACATTCAATTTATTCTCCACCCATCTCCCCACAATGGGGAACTCTGGGCGGCTCACAAAGTACATATATAAACCTAATAGTGACAAATCTTTACAATTAGTGCTATATCTATATATTACAACATATATTACAACAGTAAAGCTTTCTTTGGTTAAAGCACATATGTAATTATTGTTTAGTGCTCAGTTAGGAGCTTACAGTTCTTTTGCCCCCCTGAAAAGGATTCAGTCTGAATTTCTAAGGGCTGTGTCCCAAGTGGCCCCCATGTGTTTCTAACATAGTAATAAGGAGAGAGGCAGAAGTGATCAAATTTGAAAAAGGTGCATATATTTGCATTTTTGCATACTGGTTAAAATTCTCAGATGGTCTGGTCTCTCTCTCATTGCAGACAATCAAGTATCAGTTAAGAACAGGACAATTCTACAAAAATGGTATGACTATGGTATTTTGAGTGAGGTCTTTTTAATGATGAACTATGACCAGCACTCATGGCCTTATTTAAGCAATAAGTCCAAGATCTGGAAGTCCAACAAGATTAATCTGCCCTACACAGGAACATTTTCCTGAGCAATCAGGCCCTTTCTTAGGCCTGTGAGGTATCTACACTATTGTCCCTAAATTTCAAAGAGCACTAACCCTAGCATACTTAATGTCCTACCTATGGTGGTTCTTGAGGATGGATGGAGGGATGGATGGAGGGATGGATGGTAGAGAAATATCCCTAATGAGCTAAATTTCTGTCCTTGTGGGGAAGGGCCTATTAAATCCATAGTCCATATAGGTTTAATTATTAATGAAAGGCCTAAAAGGTATGACAGAAAGTACGAATTAGGGTTTTCTAGATTGTGGGAGTGCAAAAAAGCAGGAATTAATGGGTTGGTACAAGTTGCAAGTTATGCTCCAATGAATGGTGATTATACAAAGATTAATTTGGGGAAAATTGTGCAGCATCCTGAATGAATCTGATTGGGGGAAAAGTTGTGTGTTAGTTACTCTGAATTGATGAGTGGGAACAAGGTGAGAGAAGACATAGAAGGTGATTGAATTATTTGGAGAGCCAAGAATGAATGAAAATTGTGATTGTTGGGTAAGTATCTATGTAGAAAAAATTGTATATGAATTACGAAGTCTATTTATACATACACATGGAAAAGCAATGAATCTAAAAGCATAACTGATTTGATTGGGTATAATGAAAGACAAGAGAATTAATGAAGAATACAAGAATGATGACAGGTTCTGAATGTGGAACTAACCATTATTTAACACTGATCAGTCAAGACTGAATCTTTAAGGGAACATGGACATGGAAAAGGAAAGAAGTAAAATAAACTAGAATGAAGAAATTTACTTATTTATTTATAACATTTATTTGGCCATCACCTCAGGGCAGCATACAGAAAGAAAGAAAAGAAATAAAAACAAATATAAAAACAGCACATATCATTAAAATAAAATAAACAATGAAATGTCAATCAGGGCTAAAGTGTAGTATAACTCCACAAAGTGAAGATTGTATATACCTTGGCCGAAAGGTCTAGAAAAAGAGCCAGGTCTTAACCATCTTCCTAAAGAGTCCAACTGTATGTATGTATGTTGGGGCAGGGGGGGAAATATTCCAAAGGACAAGGGCAGCCACTGAGAAGGCATGCCTCCTGGGACCCATAAGATTACATTGTTTCAGTGAAGGGACCCAGAGTGTTCCCTCCCTTTGGGAGCATGTGGGATGGGCAGATAACCTTGGGAGTAGGCGCTGCCACAAATAACTTTGTCCTATGCCAGGTCAGGCTTAATAAGTGATTGCCAGCTCCTTGAATTGCTGGTTTATACCCATTGTTCCAGCTTGTCACGTTCCTCCTGAATCTTGATACTGTTCTGTTAAGGTATTTAATATCCTCCCATCTTTGAGTGATTTGCAAACATAATATTTTCTAACCTATCAGTCAGTGTGTTATCCTATCATAAATGTGTTGGACAGCACAAAGCCTACAACATGATGCCCCACTCAAACACTTCCTTCCAGCTTGAAGAGTCTTTCTACACTCACTGAATATGATTGTTCATTTAACTCTATATCCATCTAACTATATCAAAGTCTAGATCATATTTTGCCATCTTCTCTAATAGAATCTTTTTTTGTATTAATTTTATTAAAGTTCACAAATACAAAGAAAAAAGACTAATAAAAACAGAAATTTAAAAAGTGGAGTAAAGAAAAAGAAAAATGCAAAGAGAGAGAAAAAAGAAAAGGAAAAAGGAAAAAATAAGAAAAGGAGAAATATAAAAAAAAAAATGACTCCCCCCTCCCTCCAGACAAGTATAAACAACTTAAATAACTTAACATCTTCTCTAATATTTCAATAATAATAAAAATATTTTCTTCCCATATCTCATCTCTTATCAATAAAGAACTTGTAAAAACTCATCAGTCCTATTCAGCAAAAGTCCATCAAGAGCTACCAGAAAAAATAACATATATTTTAACCTTAAATAAATCCATTTTGTATTCTAACTTATCACTTTCTCTGAGGAATAAAGCAAAAGAAATCTCTCCACATTTATAAACAAATCTTCAAAGCCTCATCATTCAATCCTGGTCAAGAAGAAATTCCATTAATAGCTACCAAAAACCACAACATATATATTTTAACCTGATCAAATAAATTCACTTTATAGTCCTTCTGTTTACTTTTAAAAAATTTGGTCTTCAGTCCCATCAAATAATATCCCACACATTGATTTCTTATCATTTTCTCTTGTCTCCTCTCAGGAATAGCTTCAGTAATTTAACACATCCCTTTTGTAAATGCAAGTTAAGAAGGCTATCCAAGTCACTCTTCTGATTTATTATGTGCATGTCCCCCTTAGTTATTAAAACATCAACAAGTTTCATTTGTAAATCCATTCTGACATCTTTTTCCATATCACTCTTGTAGTCTGATATTTTTTAAAAAATCCATTTTCAAATCCACATTCAAATCAGTCTCAGTCTCTGTTTTGCCCAGTAAAATCTAGTCCTCTTCTGTAGGCTCTGTTAGATCCGTTTTTATAGAGGCAGATAATTTTGAAAGTAATTTCTGAGTACATTGTTCCCAGACAGCCTTAATTTCTTCTATAGCCAGGTAATATTGCTCCAATGTATTAATGGGTCTCTTCTCCTTTAACTGTAATCCTTAGTTCTCTCTGGTTCCTTCTAGTCAACCTTCAAAGACCCCTATTATCATATTTTATTGTCCAATCAGCAAAACTCTCCCACAGGAGGATTTCTTACAGTTAATTTCAAAATTTTCATATATACTTTTATAAAATTTTAAACAACCCACAGGAAATATTCTTTCAAGTCCATCTGGCCCCTTAACTTTCCAAAATCAATGTTCTAGGCCCTCTTTTGATGTTTTCCAATTTTTTTTTTCCTTTTTAATCCTTAGACTTACATGAAACTTCTTTCATCCATGATAGAAGGAAGGTCTCCCAGGATAATGAAATTTCCCCTTTGGAAGGTTCTTAAGTAGTTAAGAAAAAAAAAAAGGGTGAACCCAGTGTCCGTTTGAAGGCACTGAGCCATGGCTTAGGCAGGATGATTTTCCCCTGGCTCCCAGAGCTCTCAAACCCGTCAGAGATTGCCATTTTGTGGTCTCTTCATGAGCAAGCCTCTGTATGGAGCAAACGTGGGTGATCCTAGTCCTCTCCTTGATCCATAGAGAGGTTCTGAGGAGCTGATCCATTCACCAGCTCCTCTTTCTGCTACAGCAATCAGCTCTGCTCTTGTGGAGCCATCTTCAATCCACCATTGCTTCCCCATAAGCCTTCTGTAATAGAATCTCATGGGAAACCTTGTTCAATGTTTTTCTGAAGTAACGGTACACTGTGGAAAGCACATTTTCATGGTCAAGTAAATACATTATTCTATCAAAAAAAGATCAAGTTGGTTTGCCATGTTTTATTCTGTTCATTTATTTATTTAATTATTTATTTCAATGTATATGCTGCCTGACTCCCAACTACTCTGGGCACTACACAAATAAAAGCATTAAAAACAAAACAAACAAAAAACAAACAAAAATGAAGCATAAAAGATGGCAAGGATGACAAAAAAACAGAACAGGAATGAAAAGACGAACCCATACAATTCAAAGGGGGATTCACTCACCACTGCCAAAGATTTGGGCAAAGAGCCAAGTCTTCAAGGCCTTTTGAAACATTAGCAGGGTGCAGGCCATCCAAATCTCAGGTCAATCTCATTCCAGAGGGTAGATGAGTTCAAGAGTTTTGCCAAGTTTCTCAGAATCAACATCAGACTGCTTACATTTTTTAAAGATAGGAACAACATTTATTCTTCTTCAATCATCTACTTCTGCCTCCATCCATGATTTCTTATTTCTCAAAGATCACAGAAAGACTTTGGGATGATGTCTGCAAGCTCCTTCAAGACTCAGAAGTAATTACACTGGTCCTGGAGACTTCAACTCATTTGTGTTAACCAGGTATTTCCTAACCACACCTTAACTTTTGTTCCTTTTGTCAATTGTTCTGCTTAGTTCCATTTGTATACAGTTCCTCGTTAGTGAGAAGACCAAAATAAATTTGGTCTTCATGTTCTCCTAGCGAAGAACCCATCCCTTTCTTTACATTTCTTTTCAGTACTGACAGAGCCAGAAGAAAGTCATTTTTGTTTATTTTGACTTCCCTAGCATGCCTAAGTTCCTTTTATGGTTTGGCCTTGATTAAATGAAGAGGCTTTGGATGAGAAAAAAATGGAAAAAATTAGGATGAGAGGAAGATGTTGTATAATGTGTATATAGAGAAAAAAACATCTTCAAAGAATGTTGCCAAAGGGAGCAAGGAATAGTTAAGATTAAATGAGGGAGAGAAAATGCAGAATGAGTTTGATGGAAATAAAAAAAAAATATATCCCTTAGTAGAATGTTTATTAAGATGGGGAAATGAATGGAAAAAATTAAGATGTGCCTATACTGGTGGAAAGATGATGATTGTAGTATGTGGTCTCTTACAAGGAATGAAAGCTTGTCAGAAGGAAAGAAAATGGCTATGTACAAGAACATATTTCTGTCTACTTCACTACATGGAAGTGAGTGTTGGATATAAAAAAAGAAACATAAGAAATAAATTGAATGCAATGGGGTGAGGCTCTTAAGAAGCATGTATGGTAAAACAAGAAGAGAAAAGCTCAAGAATAGGTAGGAATGCAAAGTGAAGGACCACCGAGAAATACAAAAGAAATACACCAAGGTGGTTTGGTCAAACACGGAGAATTAATACAGATCCAATTGCAAAAAGAATATATGAAGGAAGAATGAAAGGGCTGAGAGGAAAGGGATATTTTTTCTGTGTACTGAAAAGTGGCTTCGTAATGAGAAAGGATAGTAAGTGGGACTTGCAAACAAAGTGGCATAGCTCCTGATCAGGCTTCCAACCAGCCAGTATGCATTTTCCTCAGGATATTTCATCCAATTCCCCTTCCATTTGTTTTCCCCACTAATTTCCCAATAGTCAGCCGGCATTTCTAAGCACACTAAGTCCTCTCTGAGTTATTTTGGGGGTTGCCTTCTCTAGCATTTTCATTTTCCCAGAAGATACCCATATATGCTCATATAATATTTTTTTTTTAAGCAAGAAACAGTATAGACATCTTTTAAATAAATATTTCTTCTTTCTGAACTCCCCTGGAATTATATGTACTGTATCTATATTTGACATGAGAACTGAGTTCCGTGTTAGAGTACAGTATCTGACCAATGAGATTGCTCAGCAGTTCCTAAAAGCATGGCGACATTATCTTAAATTTATATGCAGATACTTTCCAGAACAATGGATCAACATTGTTGTTGGTGTTTGGATTTTCTTATTTATACAAGTTGTTTTGGTTGATTCTAGTCAAAGTTAGAATTCTTGAGTTTTTCTACTCAGAGGTCCCTTGTTCTAGAACTTAGTAGATTTGCCTTGGCTCCACATTTCCTGACTTTCATGTTCTTTGTCTCCCCTCCCTAACTCTCCTCCCTTCCCCAACATTGTTCCCACTGCATATCTCAGAGGATTTACTGTGTTCCTTTATTTGATATTTTCATCTCACATTTTAATTGTCCTTTTCACCTTTAAAGTTCCTTTATCTGAAGGTGAATTAACTTTCCAAGTGATGGGCAGGCTGCCACATTTTTTTGCCCAGATAGTTTTTTGTCAATTATGAGTTATTCTGAGACCTTTTATTTCAGCTCTTATTTGCTTCACAGCTTCCCGAGGGTTTCCCATGCTTTCACAGAAAAAGAATAAAGTCTTACCAAAAGGGCTTAGATGAGAGTGGAAAGTGAAGTAAATTTACCCATTTGAAACAGCAATGACCTCTAGCTGATTCACATATTTTAACAGTGTAAGCAGAAGGGTGCCCTTCAAATTCACTGGTTGGGAATTATGGGAGTTGTATTATAGCACATCTGTGGAATGCACATCTGGGGAAGTACCCATTAGTCTTTCTAACATATGTCAGTCCCTTATGGGTTTATTCCTTCCTGTTGTGGAACTTGCAAATTAAAAGAAAGCCCATTGTTTTTTTGTACTTATGCTAGGCTAAAATAACATCTTGGTGCCTATTTTTCCCTCAAAGACATCTTTTTGGTATGGATTTATAGATTTTTGTGTAAAAAACTGCATCTTGAGATTTAGAGAAATGCAAAACCAAAAAGATAATTGTATTTTGATCAGCGTATTGCTATAGATGTGCTGTAAAATATTGACTGAATTTAACAAGACATCTTATTACAGTTGGCACAGTGAACATGGCTGAATCTGTTGCATGTCATAACATTTAACTCTTGCTTAAATAAAGCTTGTACATATTGATAGGTCGTTACTTCTTTTGCTGCTTTGTTCACCTTTGTAGATGGTTTGAAGATTCATCAAAGCAAGAAATGTTTATCACCACAACATCCATTTGTCTAACACATAAACATCTAAAATATTCTGAATCTTTATATCAGATGTACTGCTTTTAGAAGGTATCTTAGAGATGTAAAAGCACATGGAATCAAAGCAGAGTAATGATAGAAATGTTGGATTAGGGCTGAGAAAACTCAGGTTCAGATCCAAATTCAGCCAGAGAAACTCAGTGAATGAATTTGGTTCCATCATTATCTCTCAGCTTAGCTTATCTCATATGATTGTTATTGTGATAAAATTGGAGGAAGGGGTATTATCAGCTCCAGAAGAAAAAAATAGGATATAGATTTAGGAAACAAATTAAGTGGATTCCAGGAGTTTTATCTATAAAATACAATGCAGATTTATCACTATGGGCCTTCAGAGATTCTACCTGCTGATGCATTAGACCTGTACCAAGTAGGCTCATTACTTATAATTTTTCAGCATGCTACTGAATATAGATTTGTCTGCAGAATATGGATTTCTCAGTACTATTTGAGCTGAAAAGTACCTTGCCTTTTTGGCAGGAAATCAGACAAACCACAACCCTCAGACATCTTGTTTTGTTTTGTTTTTTGTATGATTGTGATCATAGTCCCAAGAATCAATTGGCAAGTGTGGAAGGGAACATTAGTGGCCCCATATCCAAATTCAAGAACCATTAAATGGCCTTTAAGGCAAAGTATCGTCCCTATCCTTGAAAACGCAGGTCATTACTGATGCACAAAGAGAGGGGAACAATGTTACAGCAATGTTGGATTCAATCTTTTGCTCATTCTATCTACAAACATAATATGAAAAGATACTATGTTTTAAAACTATTCCTCTGATATATTTTTAGAATGAAGGGCTAATGACTCATAAAAATAAATGTTATTACTTGGGTATTGTAGCTGTATTTGCTATAAGGGTTTCTTTTAAGCATAAAAAAGTAATACACTATTTATTCTCCTGTTCACCACTGAAACATTCCATTAAACTAGCTGAAGTTCTTTGAACTAATTTAAAATGAGTATTTTTATCCTAGTAAAGTTCATTAAATCTCTTAATGCATCAATAGCAAGTACGGTAAATCAGTCCCAAAATTAATGCAAAAAGCTTTAAATTGTTCATCCTCTTAAAAATGGTTTAAAATGTGCTTATGCACAATAATGGTATCTGCAATGTATTCTCATTCAAATAAGCGATTTATAAAATTCCAGTACAGAGAGCTTTCATTTATTACAGCTACTTTGGAAATAGAGAAGCATTTCCATTTCACTGATGTTTGCCATTTTCCTTTCTTTGGCTGTGATTTAAAATAAGAAATATTCTATATGTAAACTGTACATATTTTAACAAGTTTCAGGAGCCAATATCTCAGAAGGGACATTGTTTAGGTTCTTAGAGGATTAGAATTAGGAAATTAACTGATCCTTTCTCTCTGGAAAGTTATGCTTCTAGAAAGTTTCCTGTAAGGCCATAATTTTGGACATTATTGTAATATAATCTGATGAATAATATAGAAAAGCCTTGCTAGATGAAGCCAAAGGTCTATCTGTTCTGCAGTGGCTAGGCTAGGATGGTATTTTTACTTATTGTAAGATGTGATTATTTTAATACTACCAAGAAAGGAATGGAGGATTTCCTAAAGGCTTTAACACACAATCCATAGTATGTTCATTAATGTCTCTGTGACACTGAAAGGCACCTTGAGACATAAATCTCAAATCATATGTTGTTTGTTGGACATGTAAAGCAAGTGCCAAGTGATGATAATCTGAACTGTCTGATTGTCTTTGATTTCTTTTTCTTAAGTTTAAGAGAATGGTGGAAGCCCTAAATAAGTTAAACAGGCATGCAAAAATAATTTATTGAATTTTTACTACATTGTCTGATTTAACGTATCCAAAATTTAAACAGCAATAAGTTGCATACTTCCTAGTAATGGAAACAGAGTACTAAGAACTGAATTGACATCTATCCTCTACTCTTTATTTTTCACGGCCTAAAAATCATATAGCTTATCAAACAAATCTTATAGGACATAATGTCCTCAAGGAATAGCCATTAAAAAAATAAATGATGAAAACTACGTACTTCCCATGATTTCATTTTACAAGGAGGTAGATGAACCCTAGATGAACCCTCCCTGGTGTTAAACGCATCTCCTCCATGGGTATGCAGTTTTCTTGGGAATGGCTGATCATTGCTTCTTCTGGGATTTTTTTGACATCCCTGAGATTTCATGATGGTCTCCCACCCAATTACTACCAACCAAGTTTCACCCTGTTTAGCTTTTTTCAAGATCAGGATAGCACTTGTCCTTTTCTTCTAACAAGTTTTTCTTTTACCTTTTTCATGTTCTAGTGAAACAGTTGTTTTAATAAATATATTTTTGCTATTGCTTCTTCCTTCCCTGTCTTTGTAGGGAGCAGAATTTTGGGTAAAAAAAATCAGAAACTAAGAATGACCTTCTCAACATTGTCTAAGTACTTGACATCATCTTTTCAGCCAGATCATGTAAATATTCAGACTGTTTCCTTCCCAACCAAGCCAAGGGAAAACCTCAAACAAAGAATTCTCTTTGGGCTTTGCTACACAGAAATAAGGGGATGGGCACGCATAAATAAATACCATGAATAATACAGGAACAGGGCCTCCACCCCACCCCCATTTCAAGCCTTCACACTTCAGTGGTTTTGCAGTTTAGGATACCACAAATCTGATGCTGCTCTGAATGATGAATCAAGTTTCCAAAGGCAACAACGTGTAATAAATTTCATCACTAAGTTGAGACTTCTTCTAGAATTCTGTATATTAACAGAACTAAATCCTTACAAGAGATTTCTCAGGACAGTTTTGAATTAACTTCCTTTTTTCTTTAGTCCTCAGATATCTATGTATTGTATAAATAATGAATAGATAATAAATGTCCCAGCACTTCAATATTTTAGTGATCATCTCCGTAAGCTTGGCATAAGCCAATAGAGTCAAAAAGAAAGCCTGCTTCTAGTGCTTTAAGAAAATACCACCCAAAATAAAATAAACCTTCAACATAGTGAGTCTTAAAATATTTAATGTTTCAAGGGAATGGTCTCCAGATTATAAAATATCACTCACTAAAAATGTCTTTTCACCAAAGTACTTTTCTGAAGCAAGAAAATTTATTTGTGCCTTTGTATTCCCAAGACACAGTCCCTCAGAACAAAAGAATTTCTTTGATTTTTTTTTTCTTTCATTGTTTTTTTCTTGCCTATCCTTCCTGATCATTAAATTTATGCTGATATTGCCTTGGCCAAATCTTGTGGAAAAAAAAAAAACCTCTTCATCTTTGTGTTCATCCCTAAGGAACAGTAATGATGAGTATTATCTCTGGCTACCTGTCCAATAAGTTGAATGTATGAGAAATTAATAGCTCCATATGATTGGGGGGAGGGGGTTAGATATAGCAGGTAGCAGCTCCTTCAGCAAAAGGGTGTGCAAATATTCTGCAATTCCAATGAAAAGAGAACTATTTTAAGGTATTATCTATCGTTCTTCACTGTTTCACATTGATAAGGTTTTTAAAGCCTGTTTTATAAGGTTCCTTTCTGTTGTGATAGCAGCATTTCTGCAGTTCTACAATGAAATTAAAATCAAAGGTGTATTTGAAAAAGAAAGGACATAATTCAATCCACCAAGCAGAACCTTCATTTATTCTATATGGTAACACTAGAAAGGGGCACATTCCTTCTTCCAAAGAGCTCATCCTTGAGCTCACATCTTCTTCTTGCTCTCTTTTGTGGAAATTAGGATTAAATTATAAATTGTAAATTAAAATAAAACTATGATCCTAAGCAAGCTTGGTTGAAAGCTATCAAAAAGCCGCAAGACTTCTTTTAAAAACAAAACAAAACATTATTTGGAGTGAAAAGTTAATATGAAATATTCCATGTAAATCTAATGTGGAACAAAACCAAATCCTACCCATCTCTCCTGTCTCCTACATGGTTCTCAACATGCAATATTAGCACATTGAATTGGACCTAAAACACATTACTCCTCACTGCAGCTTGTACAGAATTGATGTAAATATGTTTTGATCATCTATTTCCAGTGGAACATAAACACAACCATACCTACCAGGATCTGAATGTGCTACTACAGCTGAATGAAAAAGTCATTACTCAGCATACCACATGCCAGTCTGCATACTCTGTTCCACCATGACAGTAGGTAGGCTGTCAGTCTTATTCACAGAGGCCAGGTGAAGAAACAGACAATCTATGCAAAGCAGGAATGCCATTTTACTCTTGTAGGGTATAATAATAGAATCTTGAAAGCCTGCCCAAGTTTCACTCTGACCCATCTTATACTAAACAAAATTAAGGCAGGGTTATTTTGAATGTCTTTGTCATGTTTGTTTCAGTCTCTGGACCGTGTAATCTTTTCTGCAACAGTTCTTTCAGACATGCACCATGGTCATCTCTAAATTCCTCTACACATGGCCATTTCTTCCTAATACTCTTTTCTATCTCCTAAGCTGTCCTTCCCCCTCAAAAGATGAAATGAAGCTTCCCGTTATCCAACCAAATTATTGCTTTGTTGTAACAAAGTGTACCTTTATATGCAGAATGCTGCAGTTTCAATCCCTGGTAGCTTCAAGTAGGGATAATGATGATGATGATGATGATGATGATGATAAAATTACCTTGAAACACTAGAGAACAACTGCCACTAAAAGTCAGCAGCAGTAATGTGTTAGTTGGACAAATGGTCTAGCTGAGCCAAAGAAAGCTTCCTGTGCTCCTCAAAGCCTGGCTAGCTACATCACTCTCCTTTAGTACACATATAAGAATCAGAAATGGGGACAGGAACCATCAAAATTACTGCTGGCCACATATATCAAGCATAATAGAACCCCCTAAAAATAATGCCCTGATTTCAAGTGTTCCAGATTAATCACTCCTTTTCTCCTTTGATTGCCAAAGCAATCAATTTGATGAACTAGGAAACAGTCCTAGCACTGTCCAGATCTAGAGCTGCTTTAGTTTCATCAAGATGACTATACAGTTCCATGTGACTCAAATCAACAATTATGAAACAGGATAGCACTCAGGATGATGATGTAACTGGGCTTTATTTTGCTGTACTTTAGTGCCATCAATTAAACAACCAGGGAGAGTACTGCAGTTATACTGCATTTTACCCATCAAGACTAGGAAACATGAGGAACTAATAAGGCCCTGGCTGGTTCTGGCTCTGTATTGGTTCTTGGAACTGAAAAAAACTTTTGAATTGACTAACCCTGACTCATCTTCTTCTCTGTCCTCATTCATAATGGTCACACTACTCTCACATCATTGATTATATCTTCAACACGTTACATGAGAAGCAGCAACCTTTCAGTGACAGGAGGCCATGCATTACAATTTCAGTTTTGTTTATTTATTTATTGACAGGAATTTATAATTGGCAATGTATTTATTTATTGGCAATAAATTTATCATCAGAGTAGATGATAATTAGACTTCTGAGGGGTTAGCTTTAGGGGACTAGAGTGGCTATCCTTCTGTGCTGTATTTAATAGAAACAAAATGTTACAAAGCAGACTTTTGTTTATTTGCTTGCTTGCTTGTTTTTCCTGGCAAAAACATTGAAGAGCAGTGAGTTGAAAACTATACGTGGTCTGGGAAACCATGACCAGATTGTCCATGACCATTCCGGATTCTGACTTTTAGTCTGTCATGGACTTGTCAGGTTGCCCTCTGAATCCTCTATTTTGTTGATATGTCAAATGTTTCCTAGATGCATGATATGTTTCAAATTAATCAATCTACAATATCTTCATACTGTAAATATTTAACTGCCTCATGAAGTAACTAATGCTGATAGAAACTACACATATTTCTTATTTGTTCCACATGCAGTTCAGCAAAACTCTAATCTGCGTTTTCACTTTCTCCAGATAATCTCTATTTCATTTCCTTCAAACAGTGACTTTCCTAGAGGCAATAGGTGGCCTTTTTTTTTTTTTTTTGCTTCACAGTTTTACTTTCACTTTCTCCTTCAGTGCTATGTAATATTTACAAAGTAATGCCTCAAGAGACTTAAGTGTGAAATGCCAATCTTTGCTTAACATTCAAAGTGCAGCAAAGAATCTGAAAATGGTTATTTCCCAACAGTTCTTACCGTGCTCCACTCACAGGATACTCTGATGCTGGGTGACTATTGTTACATAAAAGTGCAGTATCTCATGATGATAACATCCCATCAAGAACAAATTGCTTAGGGAGGCAATAATCCACTCAGAATTAATGTGTTATCAGTTAGGTCAGGACTTGCAGTAATGACCCATGTTCTCAACAGCTCCATCTCACACCCCAGCCCCATCCTGGTGTCAAAATATCTAGTATATTCTGTGTACACTATATGAAAGAGTTGGACCAGGGTAACTTTCTATATTGCCATTTGTTTTCTCTAGAATTATAAGTCTTTAGATACAATCCAGTGAGTGACCTCTTCATGTTTTCAGGACAAATCTGGTGTAGTTGAGCCTTCCAAGGATCGGAGACCATATTGCAAAGTTGATTTAGTAAGAACCAGTGCAAAACATTGATAGAAGACTGGCCAGTCAGCAGTTCAGACTGACATCTATCATCAGCTGACTAATTGACTTAAAGGAAAGCCTTTGTCTTTTAAATCTTCCACTGGCCCAGGTAATAAGTGGATAATGGTAGTGACCTATCTTACAATGTTTTATAAAGGTGCACTGCAAAGATAAGAACCTTCAGAGAAGTAGCATTTCATACACATTAAGTCAGAGGAAGGCTCAATGTTACAAGATAGGATGCCTGTTTTTGCAATAAGAGTTCCCTTTCCCTTTCAGCATATACTTTTTAAAAACAAGTTCTGGAGAGCAGGGAATCTCCAAGTGGAGAGGAATTCCTGGTCTGCTGCTCACTGAAACATTTTGTTGTATTGTGTCAGGATTAGCCCAGGAAACTCCAGGAGACAGTACAGATTTAATCCAGCAAGGTTTAATGGCCTTTCTCCCGTTACAGAAATCTTCTCAGAGTGAGAACAAATTCCAGGGTCACCCTCCCAACCTCCCTTGCATTCTTTAGGGAGGGTTCAGTCTCATCCTCTTATCAGTTCCTCGTTGCTCTGGCGACGAGAGTAAATTCTTTACCCCCCCTGGTGAACTGTTCCAACATCTTATAATTATTATGTCTTAAAATGTACAGAGGTTTTTTTTTTTTTTCCTGTTCAATCGTGTCCAATTCTTGGAGATTATCTGGACAAGTCCCTGCAGTTTTCTTGGCAAGACTTTTCAGAAGTGGTTTACCATTGCCTTCTTCCTCGGGCTGAGAGAAAGTGACTGGCCCAAGGTCATCCAGCTAGTTTTGTGCCTAGGCGGGACTAGAACTCATGGTCTCCCAGTTTCTAGCCTAATGCCTTAACCACTAGACAAAACTGGCTCTTATACAGAAGTATACATATTATTAAATAACTTATTTTTTTCAAAGTAAAGTAACAAACCTCATTTCAAGTAACTTGAAGCTACTCCCCCTGCCAAATTTATTTCTCCTAAGTCTGCCAATATTACCTTTATGTCTGTCTTATCTGTCTTAAGCTCCAGCCAGGCATCTAAACATCCATCTTTGCCAGCCAGTGAGGACTGATCATTTGTAATGAGTCCATGGGAATAAAGATTTCAGATACTGATGGTGAATGCCACAAGCAACTACTGAAAGCTGGAAGCACTTGTTTGATTTTCTAGCTTGTGCTCTGATGAATAAAAAAAGGAAATGTGTAAAATATTGAACTACTTACAAGGCAATACTGATACTTTCCTCTACCATGAAAAATCTGTCACATTATGTGATTGAAAGCTAGCATAAAATCATCAAAATGATGTGTGGGCACATGTGTGCGTGTGTGTGTTTGTATGTGTTAAAAAAAACATAGTAATTGAGTTCTTAACAGAAAGGTTTTCTACATTATAAATATATTCAGAGGTATCACTGATCACCTCAATCAAGGAATTCTGCAAATATTGTGTGCTTCCTAAATTAAAAGAGCTCATGGTTCATGAAAACAGGAAGAGCACATTAAAATTGCTAAAAGAATTTCCAACAATGTAGATACAAATAAAACATCTTTAGAGATGCAGATCTTGATAGCTTTGTTTTATAAAATAATTAGTTCATTTCTGCAGTTATTTTTAACAAAATATTCAAGAGAGTAGCAAGAAGAAAAGCCATATATATACATCTTAGAAGAAGACTTAGTGTAACCTGAAGAGGAATTGTGAATTGTGCATTTGAATGAATGACGCACAGATGGGGCATTTACAAGGAATAGTTATTGCACCTACACTTTGGGAAAAGAATCTAAAGTTCAAAATTTGGAAAACAAAGTTGCTGTTGACAAAACAGTAGTAAAAAAAAAAATTGATTGTAGAAAGGTTATGTTTTACCATAAGACTGAAAATTTGGAAAGTTACAAACATCTGAAAATAGTTCTGTGCTAAATGTTCCTTCTTCATTTACCTTATCCATGAAGATGGCTGAGCAAATTAAAGAGGAATGGATGGAATTAAAGCATGATTGAATTCTACTCCGAACAACAACAAAAATACAGTGAAAGATAAAGATGGCAAACAACCCCAGTGCACATTCACCCTTTTACCACTGTAAAGATTGTCCTTTGCTTATTCCTTCTTAAAAAAAAAAAATCATTTTCCCATGCATCTGTGCATGGTTAAGTGACCCAGAAACATCAACCACACGACCATACACTGTTGTGTGGTCAGATTATTTCTTTTGGAGAAAGAACAAGCAATTGTTGGAACCACTCTGACCTAGTAAGCGTAGGGAAGGCTCTTTAAACATCCAACCCCATCCCAAATATAAAGGATGGCCAAGTTAGGGTGATGTCTATTTATTTATCTATTTATTTATTTAATCAATTTGTAAAGCCACCCATCTCAATAAAGGACTCTGGGTGCCAAACAATAACAAAACAAAATAAAAACAATTGCATCCTAAATACAAAAATTAAATACCAAAATTAAAATACATAGTCAAGAAAACCAATGCAGTTAACATGTCCTTTACCATACTCAGGGCCATAGGCCAGGCACAGAACCAGGTCTTCAGTGCTTCTAACCTTCCAAATTTTAAATGAAATTATGTTATTCTCAAGGAAAGATGTTTGGAGCTGAAATAACCAAAATGTTATTAATAATAAAGAAGAGATGAATTTTAGGTTTTCTTAAACCTAAAATTTTTGTTTGTTTGTTTGTTTGTTTTGTTTTGTTTTCCAGATTTCTTACATAAGGACATATCTGTGATGCACATAAATACACAAAATAGCCCTAACCAAAGGGAAGTGAATGATTCATGTTGTTCATATAGGCAACCGATATAGACTTGGGGTCTCCAAAATGCTGACTAGGCTAAAAATATATCAGCACATATCTATATTATTATCCTTCAGTCCCATCTGACTTTTTACCTTTTTTTAAAAAGTGTACTTAAAAAAGACATGAAGCTTGCATGCCACAATGCAAAGCACAAGTGCCAGCATCGTCTGTCTTTCCAATAAAATCTCTAATGATGAATGACTGCAACCTTGTGATTTATTTGGAAATGTGTCCATGCGCTCAGAAAAAAAAAAAAAAAAGGAGGGAGAGAGAGAGAAAAGCAAAATAGGAAGCATCCTGCAGAAAGAGGAATCAGATTCAGTGGCAGGTAGCATTTTACAAAATTGTGTTCTTTGTAACTACTAGCTAACTTTGGCTGATCTGAAACAAATGAGCATGGTTAATACTTGGAAACAAGACTACCAGGAAATGCTGTAGATGTAGAATTGATAGGAAGGAGAAACTAGAAAGCCACTTCCATTTTTGGTACTTGTTTTTCCATAGCAGCTATAAAGTAGGATGTGTGTAATATACACACATACATACTCACCTATCTCTGGCATGCCTGAACTAAAGGGGAAGGGAAAATTGGTATTGGATTTGAGAAGCAATGATAGCTGTCATTTGATGAATGAAGCAGGATGGAGCTGGGGCCATCCTGCTGCAAGGAAAAGAAATGTGTTCTTATTTATAGGCATATATGTGTGAATATATGTGAGAAATATGTTCATTTTTGTTGTGAAATATTTTATTGTTTTTCAAATACTTTATTCAAATATGTGAGAAAAGCAGAACATCTCAGGCTGTTCTTTTGTCTAAAAGATCACACCTCTATTTGTAGAGCAAGACAAAACACAACATAAATGTGTATCTTATATCAAGGAGAATAAGGTGTTATTCTGCTTTCTCTGAAAACAATACATTGGAACAACATTGGAATTAAATGATTATATTGTTGTCTTTCATTTGCTATTAATTTCTACATTAAGTAACAAGTAATGAAACACAACAATAGAATCTAACAGTCCAACAATATAATATAACAGTACAAAAGTAAAGGAATGTTATGCAGCAGGCAACCCAACTTTTCCAAAGTCCTTCTGAGTTGCAACCACCAGAAATGGCTTTTTTTCATTTTTGATGTGGTTGGGTCCCCCACCGCCTTTAATAAAATCCCTTCTATTAAAAGTATGAGCATCTGGAAGATCTTACTGCATTCCTCAAAATGCTGAAAACAGTGTTGCTCCATCTTACTGCAAGCTCCTTCTCTTTTGTACATGTGCCCCTCACCACTCCACGTGGACATTATATAATAGTAGTAATAATAATAATAATAATAATAATAATAATAATAATAATACCACCACCACTACCACCACCACCACCACCACCACCTTACAGGCCTAAATTCAAGTAAGGGGAATATGCTTCTTACCCCCACATACTCAACATACATACTATAGAGAAGATCCTGTTTGGGCCTTTACAGAATATCCTGTTTGGGTTAGGCCTGCAAGCTTTCTTCCAGAAGCTTCTGAAGTTACTTTGTTGTCTATTGGTAGAGATGCAATTTTAATTAGTCTTAATACTCCTCAGCCTGTCTATGGCAATAATTAGAAATGTCCTGTTAAACCACACCATGTATTCACATAGTGTATTTTCTTTTCATTCAGCAGCTTAAAGAATCAATGAAACTTTCCAACATCTGGCATAAATGATTTTCATAACTACCGTTTATGATTAAAACTTGACAGTGTATTCCTTATGTAAGTCAACAAGAATGTCAACAACTCCAACATTATTTTTATCTTAGTTATTTCTATAGATGTATGATTTTCCCCCAGTGGATTAGTTATAACTGAATGAGACTCCTACTCCCAAATTCCCAGGCAGAAGTGTGAACATTTCAGCCCTAGCATTTTAGAGTCTGTGAGTTTGTTCCAGACTCACAGTGAACTCCCTGTGATTGTGATAGCCACAACTGACTTGGGATCCTTGAGAGTCCTCCTGAACTCAAAGCTTGTTCTGGAATAGCAGATGGAGTCCATGGCCACAAGGACTTTTCCTCAGCTTTGGCTGGTACACCAGTCATAGCCCTGTGGAGACCTTGATGGTACTAATTCCCACCCTTGTGACATGTGATTGGACTACTGCAATGCAGTCTACATAGGGCTGGGAAGCTACAAGTGGTACAGAATGTAGTAACCAGGCTGCAGGTAGGAGAAACCCGCTACTGTAAAATTACATTTATTAAGCAGTTTCTGCACTAGTTACCAGTAGACTTCTAGGCCCAATTTAAAGTGTTGGTCATTGGCTCTAAAACCTTATCCTGCATGGCACCAAGTTACATTAGGGACCATTTTATCCAATATGATTATTTATCCAATATTCTGTGAGGACATATAGGGATGATTGCTTAAGTCTCACTTCCGCAAGAGGTGAGGGGCATGGACTAGGATGAAGATCTTCTCTATGGTTGCTCCTACATTATGGAACATGCTGCCCCCAAAAATGTACTTAGCACCTTTGCTCTTGGTTTTCTGGAAGGTACTGAAAATCTTTCTTTATAAATAGGCATTCAACTTTTTTTTTTTTTGGATGGGAATGGGGGAGGGTACCTTCAGGTTTGTTTTGACTCCTGGTTATTACATGATATACCCCTGCAGTTTTCTTGGCAATATTTTTGGAAACAGGAGAGTTTGACTAACCCAAACTCACCCAGCTGGTTTCCATGTAGGTTTCCTTACTCCTAGCTCAAAGTCTTAACCATTAGACCAAAGGCAATGATTTCGGTCATGTTTTCAGTGAGTGGTATTCTTTTTTTTTTTAAATTAAATATATTTATGAAATGGTAGCATTTTTGCTTAACCTCAGTATTCAAGATGCTTCAGTAAAGACAGCACCTATCTAAGCTTGATTGGTCTTAGAAACTAAGCAAGGTTAGATTGGCTTGACCAAGTCATGGGAGTCATGGGGATCAATGGCTATTAGCCCTGATGGTATGACTGCCTCTGAAAGCCATCTGCTGGGAAATTAGTGGGCTTCCTTGTGTAGTTGGTTGACCACCATGAGAACAGACTGCTGGACTAGATGGGCCAAGAGTCCAGTCCAGCAGAGCATTGCTTATGTTCTTATGATCAAACAGAGGATAGACTTCTCCAAAGCTTATGCTTAGCCCATTTTGAAGATGGAAAATGTGTGAGACAATTCATGGATATGAAATACATAGTTAGCAAACATATGAAAGATGGAGTTTTTAAAATTAATCACTAAGCATTTGTAAAAGCTACATTCTTTGTGCATTTGACTTGTTCCCAGACTTAGAATGTGTGGATCACCATTAGGCCAGGGGTCTAATCCAGTTTAAAGTTGATACCTGGAAGGGGACCGCTTGGGAATCCCAGGCTAGATTGGGATGTGCAACATCCCAGATGACAGCAAAGATAATCCCTTTCTTCAGTGCTTTCAAGAAAACTGGATGCAATCACAACAGATCTCAATAGAGAGGATGGTGTCTTTCCTTTTAAAATGTTTTCATCTATTAGAACAATTTATACAACCACCCAATCGACTCAGGGTGGCATACAGGATTAAAAACAGGAAAAAGACATTAAAACATAATAAATCATATTGCACCATAGGCAACTTCAAGGAACCTCACACACTCAACAACCACCACATTTGGCCTAAAACCCAGTGCTTACCCAACCCAGTGCCTGGGGGGAAAGCCAGGTCTTTGTGGCTTTCCAAAAGGCAGGCAAGGCCAAGACCATGTGAATCTCAGGGGAATCTCAGCTTTTTGACAAGTCAGGTATGACACCAGAAAAGACACTCTCTGCTAAAGTAACAGGACCTGGAACATGATCGCCCTGTCAGTTCTTATTGGATAGGCAGAAGTCATAGGAGACAGGCAGTACACAGATCCTGTGCCACTGTTATTTGATAATATTGAAGAAAATAACAGTTGATACACAAAGATGTGCAACAGTAGTTCAGCCACATGTTTGTTAGACCTGCATGTCCCAGACCATCCACATAGGGGTGGGAAATGGGGAGGCATTTCCATGTAGGAGCTGCCCTTCATCAGATATTCCATAACAGCTCTACTCGATTTGCAAAATGTGTAACAATCAGATAGAGAAAACACAGCTTTATTCATTTGACACATTAATTACATAAACTTCTCATTTTCTGTAAGTTTAGTCAAATGTTGGGTTTGAGCTATATTTTATTTTAATGGCTCTATTTTGTAGCACTCAGCTGGTTTTAGATTGCCAATAAATTGTTGTTTGTGTTACTTCTGGAAGCTTCTCCTGATTTTTTTTTTTAATCAACACAATAATTCTCCCTGTGCTGTGACACCATAACACAAGGTATGGCAAACTAAGGGAATGAATTGTGTTCCACAGTGCTTTCCTTATCAAGCATTTAAAGCAATATGTCTCTTCCTCAGTGTCTTTACTAAGTTCATTATCCTTCTCCCCTGATTATTTCCTCTCAAGGACATACTGATTGCTTTTGGGATATTTTTTTTTAAGTGGCACATTTACCTTTTGGTGTCTCTAAGGTGGCTCCCATTCCTCACCTGTCTTTTCTTTTTACTTTTTTTCTCCATTTAATTCATGTCAGACATCTCTGCCATTAATTTGAATGAGAAAAACCTCCAAGATTGACTGTTTGGTACAAGGGAGGTAAAATATTGTTTATTTGCTTGCTTGTTTGTTTGAATTGTGCCCTGTATTTAAATGCAACTATGTAGAAAGGAAAATCCAGGGGAACAAATGCCATACTGCTTTTACAGATGGACAAACCTGTCACTTTCATTTTGTCCTTCAGTCTTTAAAAAAATGGGGGGGGGGGGAGAAAAGAAAATATACATTCTATACTATTTGTAAAGAAATGTGTAAATTCTGGGACATTACCTTGAAAATAAACTACATGAAATCCTTACTTATTTACACTGGTCAAATTCATTAGATACAACTGTCCCATTTGAAAAGAAGACTACCATTATATCTGCTTGCCATTTAACTGTGAAACCTAATTTAATACAGAATGAAGAAGGTAAAGGCAGGAATTCAAGCCAGACTTCCAAGAACTAATCTAAGGAACTTCTTGTTCTTAGGCTATGAGCACATGTAGAATTTTGTTAATGTATTGTTAGTGTTGTTACAAAATGGCTTCCAGGACACATAAACAACTGCAAAGTACCAGTTATGCAAAATGCCACCTATCATTCTCTGTCACCCCTTCACCCATTGGCACTATTACCCTTCCTCATCTTCATCCTTTTTTCAGGAAAGGTAGGCACATATCCAAACAAAGCTCTGATCTGCAATTCCTGTCATTTTTATTTCCTAAATACAGAATTGGAATTCAGTAACAACCCTAGAAATAAAGAATGGGCTAAGGCTGGCACTTAGCTTTATAACATGTCAGCTTCTTACTTCACACACACACACACACACACACACAGAGAGAGAGAGAGAGAGAGAGAGAGAGAGAGAGGTCAGATTTAAAACAAAAGGCAATGTATGAAGTAGAGTAAATGACATAGTGGAAGTGAAGCTAGTTCATAAAAGTAGAAAGATTTGCCTTCGTAAAAGTAGAAAAACTAGATCAGTGTTTCTCAACCTTAGCAACTTTAAGATGTGTGGACTTCAACTCTCAGAATTCCCCAGCCAGCATGAAATTCTGGGAGTTGAAGTCCACACATCTTAAAGTTGCTAAGGTTGAGAAACATTGAACTAGATTTATAAACTTGATTTAGCCATATTTCATTTCCTTACCTTTTAATTTCTCCAGCTCACTATTTCTTACTCCCTTTCTGCACTTTGCATAACAGTACTTAATGTCTACTCCAACCAGTACTGGCCTGTTTAGATCAGACAAACTATTATTGATCTCTCATTTTCCAGAGGTTCAGGGGGCAAAGTGAGATGGTGCTACTTTTGCATGGTAGCATCAATGCTGTGGAACAGCCTCCTGGTAGAGGTTAGCTTGGACTCCTTCCTGTTAATGTTTCAGAAGTTTTTAAAGCTTTCAGAATTGTTTCAGAGAGCCTTCCCCTGATTTAATCATGCCATCTTTACTTTCTACTTTTATTGTTCATAGTGTCACATAATGTTGTGTTAATACCGCTTACCCCAAAAGGGAATGGTAGGATTGGTGTTTGTGTGTGTGTGTGTGTGTGTGTGTGTGTGTGTGTGTGGATGGATGGATGGATGGATGGATGGATGGATGGATGGATAGATAGATAGATAGATAGATAGATAGATAGATAATATCAGAAAGGACAAGAAAGGGAGTGTAAGCCTTACAAGGTAGTCCAGACAAGAAGCACACCCAGAAGTACTGGCTCTAATGTTATTTATGCTAAGGTTACATTAACAGAATCTTGCAAGTCTGAAAGAACATCTCTCTCCCCTTGCCTTTACAGTCCAAGAAACTAGGGAGGGTCCCTTTTGAGATGTTTCCCACGCCGTCATAACTTCTGCAGATTCAGCTGCCTCTTATCTGACCATTGTCCAGTCTGTGACTCTTCCACCTGTCTCCCAATGTCATTCCCACATACCATTACAGGGAGGTATTTGTAGGCACATGCTTTTCTTGGGCACTTTTGAGAACCCAGAGGTAAGCAGAACAAAGCCCTCTGCCTGAATGGAACAATCTGTCGGTTTCACCTTCCCCCATATTCATTAATACGTGTGTCCCATTATTTCTACATGACCTAGGTAAGAAATGCAAAGTTCTGAGCCAAAAATTAACCAAACAAAATCCTTCCTCATTACTAAGCTAAATTCATTCATATTCTTCTAAGGGTGGTGGTGGGGGGACTCACTATGTTTCAGATTAATAACTGTGTACCTCAAATGAGTTTATATAAGTATAATAGTTTGGAATCCTATACATTTTTATTGCTTATGCTTAGATAGTTCTGTGGGATATATTCCTGAGGAAGTATGCATAGATTTCATCATAAATGGTTAATTGTGTTTATAATGTAAATTCATTCCTGTACTTTCTTTTCTGTGATTACTATTGTTAGCAAGGGTCTGCAGGATCTTAGTCATAATTTACCAATTTTAGCTTCCATAAATTGATTGTGATTACAGTAGTGCAGTGGCAGTGCTGCATAATAATTCAACATTTGGAACAAAGAAGAAAATGAGCATCAGAAACACACCATTTTATCAAACAGAATTTTAGGATTCAAAAACAATTTCTAACAAGCTAGACTAACTAATGCACAAAAGCACAGGGCAGCACCCATGCATGCCAGAAGCATATCAGATAGAAGTTATTTTTATGTAGCTTCAAAATGTAGCTTGAGTGTCTGAAGGGATATAAAAATTGGCTTGGTGTCCCACTTCTGGCCAGTTTACATTCCTAGGTTTTTGGAAACAGAATGAGTGGACTCTTGGACATCAGCAGGGGAAATAACAGGTACCTATGTGCTCTTCCTATGTTAGTCTTGTGTATTCTTGAGCTCATCCTAGGTTGTTTCCATCCAGTAAAGTGTGATGTAAATTTGGAAGAAATTACAATCTTATGTAATAAAAATAACAGAATAGCAGTAAGTGAAATGAGATAATTCTAGAGGATTGTGTAAAGCAAGTAGTGAATTGATCTGCCAATAAGTAATGGCTGTATGAAATATGAATTAAACATAGAATCCCCCAGCTTGCAGTGATTTCTGCAATGAGAAGAATTAGAAATATATTGATTCCTGTAAACATATATGAATATCAGGGTTATTAATCAGTTTCAAAATCCCTGGACAGACAATACCATTTTTGTAGACATTTTTTTGAGATCTCCAGATCCATCAGGCAAGATTACATGGTGGTGACAGGGTGTTAATTTTCCATTGAAGTCATAAAGTTTCAATGATCATATTGTTAAAGTGGCTAGGAGCCACAGAATAAAGGTAAATTAGGCTGTATAGATTGCATGGTTCAGGTTACATCAAGAATTGTTGGGACATAAAAACATATTATTATTATCAGCTAGAGTCAATCCATTGCAGTATGAAGGCCTGTTTATTTAAGATTATGGACCATAATCTACCATGCTGGTGCAATGTGGATTGGTAGATAAATGTTTTTTAATTTTCCAATCTAGGTCGAGAGTGAGTTGTCCAAAGTCATTCCATTGGCTTCTGTGCCAGCTGGACTGCTTCTAGTCCAACACTTAACCACTACACCACACTGGAACTCATTCTATCAAGGCCTCTGAATCTGATAAATCCAGGAAACAAGAATCACTTTGATTTCTGGAATAATCTTTATTACCAGTAGGGTAATGTAACAGAATCTTGAAGTCCTGCCAAAGTATTTATTTAGATCAACTTAGGCATAGTATAATTAAGGTAGTTATTTCAAGTCTCTTTGTCATGCTTCCCCCCTCCCTTGCACAAAAGTATCTTATTTGTAATGGCCCTACCCTATTCTCTGTGTTCCCATGGTCTGATAGATATTCCATCACACATGTACTCATACACATACACACACACACTAGTTCTCATACTGGCCCTGTTTCAACGATTGCTGGTAAATATGGCAACTCTAATGGGATACAAATTATCTCACATATTCAATTTAGTGTATGTACTGATGAAACATTTCTTATGAGGAAGTATTGTAGAAAAGCTGCAGCATGATTAGTATATAAGTATGTAAAAAGTCAAATGGAACAAGAAACCTGGTGGAAGGAGGGAAAGTTTTGCAGAAGAAGGTTGCACTGAGCATTGTTATAGGAACAACCTGGGAACCAGGAAATCTCCTGTGTAGATATTTGCTCCTTGTCAGATTGACAGTACTGTGGAGTGATGTCCTAGTTATGCCAGCATGATTCAGAGCCAAAAGCATTAATAAAAACACAATTAGGCAGTGCAAGTGAAAGTTTCTAAGTTCATCTACCAAATCATGAACATAAATGTTAATTCCATCTTTAGCACAATTGAAATATTGTTAATTCATACTAAAAGGTTTCAGAATGTTTATTGAGTTGAACTACATTGCATTTATGTCCTGCATCTCATTTAAATTTCATTATCTTTTTGATGATACAGTCATTTCCTCTTTAATGTTTGTCTTCATATAGTTTTAGATGATATTTTGTTTGGACTGTACTTTGCAGAAGTGCATGTTGTTGCCCACTTATCTGGTTCACCATAATGAAAAATGTGCTTCTCCTCTATTTTATATATAGGAACAGACATACACAAGACTGTGGCAACTCAGCTCCCTGGTTCCAACAATGAAGACCTTCTCCCATTCTACCAAAAGGCTACCAAAATTCATGATAAGATAAAGTCTGGTATTGTACTTAGCAGACATGAAATAAAATGAGATATTATGAGAAACAAGATAAAACCTAAATTAAATGGATAATAAGAAATTAGGAAGAAAATAAATATCCCATTAGAGGCAGGTCTGTCTTGTGCTTCATTATATAGATCCTGAGAAGAATGAATGAACAGCAAAGTAAGATGCAGTCTTATTAAATTCTTAGAAGTATTCAGTTGTGCAATCTAATGTCCTGGCTTGACAGCAGATCCTTTTTCTTCATGCTTTTGCCTTGCAAACTGTATCAGACATCCATTCCTGGAACCATTCAAGGAGAGGTATTTACAGAGTCCAGATACATGTGGATAACTAAAATGTCCCTTTCTATCATGGGTAAATCTCCAAAGCATGCAAACTCTGCTTTAATGATTCAAGCATTAAATCATTTTTGATATTGGAAAAGCAGACATATTAATAGTTTTCTGTGAGTTGTTAAAAATGATTGACTTGCAAAATCTGATTTCATTTTCTGGTCTTAAGTGCATCATCATTTGTGTGCCACACTGGGATTCTGTATGTTTGCATTTGTGAATGGACATGAAAAGCTGCCTTAAATCATTGGTTCATCTGGCTCAGTATCCAGATATGAGTCTTTTCCTGCCTTACTGGGAGTTGTCTAGGTTTGTATCTATGCTCTGCCATTGAGGTACAGCCATTCTGCAAAGCAGTCATCTGTCTGGGATGAGTGGGAGTTACTTCAGAATGAATAGAGCCATGCAAGAAGACATAAAATCAGGTTCTTGTTTACCTTTAAAGGATTGTGTTTATGTTTAAATTTTATTCTATATTTTGTTAAACAATATTTGTGTGACAATATGATACAACATTAAAAGGAGAGAATAACAGAAAAGAAAAAAGTATTATAAACGGATTCCAAAATAAATTGTTTATACCTTTATAATTTATTTAAAAGATTAATTCAAAGATTCACACATGAAAATTTCATTGGTCAATATCACATGCTCATCCAACATTGTACCACAATTCTTTTGCTACCCCCAAATGCAAAAAGTCCATGTGATCTTGATAAATTCCAAATACTGGGGATAACACTGAGAAGGACATATGTATCCTTAATAAGCAGCAATCACTCTAAAGTCATGTTGGCAGTCCTGTGAAGTTCAGCGAATTTCAGTGAATTTTTAGAGCAATAACAGAACAAGTCACTAACTTGTGAGGTTTATAACTAAGTAAAGATCAAAGTCTAGAACACATCAGTTGGAGTCTAATATTACAATCACTACATCACACTAATGCAAGATGTCATAATGAAGTTATTTAGGGTATAGCCAGGTCAGTCCTGATCCTTCAGGTTAAGTAGTTGACTGGCTTCTTCTGCCATGGAAGAAGAGGGCATCTTCGAACTACCATCTTTTTTCATATTCAGAAGGATGCTTGCCATTTTTCCTTGTGTATAACACTTGGCCTTTATAGCTTCTCAACTGACTCAAAAGTTACATATATAAAAGGCATAATTCATAATGTAGCAGCTTTGCTTCTCAGCAAACTTCTGTGAAAGACATGGTATCAAATGAAACCAGCAAGTGAATAGGAGCTGGCCAATTGGTCATCATACTTTAAGTAAATAGAAGTAAATACAGATAAATTTCTTATTTGACAGTATTTAAACAAAACAGTGGTATCCCTAGAAAACATGATCCATATTAAGAATGCATTGCATATGGCTGACAGGACTGCAGTTATATTAAGGTAAACTTAATGACAGTATGTCAGCAATTTTACTTTTCATAAGGATGACTTCCAAGATTTGCAACTATATAAAGCTATATCTTCAGTAATGAAAAACATGCTTTTCTTTGCTTGCTTTAATGGCCCAATCCTAACATAAGTTTCACCAATAAAATTATTGCTCACATCTCACTTTTGATTTACATAGACAAGTAGTAATTCAATCCTTTTTTTAGCCTGTATCATCATTTGCAAATTCTTTAGTGAATGGAATTGATAAACAAAACAGCAATAAAAATGCAAGCTATTCAGGATGGCAATAATAAACAGATGTTCTTTCAACAATATTTACCTGCTCTGAATTCTTGATTTCTATTATTTTTGTCTTCAACCTTTCAACCTCTACTTTTCCAGTGTGACAAGAAGTTGGAATTCTGTTGAAGTTCACCACAAGAATTAATATTACAACCTCAGCCAAGCCAAGATGAAGATGAACACGAAGAGGAGGAGGAGGAGGAGGAGGAGGAGGAGGAGGAGGAGGAGGAGGAGGAGGAGGAGGAGGAGGAGTAAAATTGATTTTGTTGTTTCCACATTTACCACGGTTAATAGCGTCAGTCTCCTGAGATTTTTTCAGTCAAAACAATTGGACATGGCTGAACTTGATTGTTTTTCAAAATCAAAAGATCAGTACCCTGGTTGAATTGGTTTATTTTCCAGAAGGAAAGGAAAGCAGAGAGAAGAAAGCAGAAATTTTGAAGATATTAAATAATAATATCTTCAATAATAAATAATAAATAGCATTTAAATCAAAATAAAGGAAAACAAAAACATGCTGATGCTAGATGATGTTAATGTTACAGCAGTGACAGAGATCACACTCAAGTCCTGCTATGCTGCCTCACTGTGATGAAGGAGGGAAGGATGAGTGAAGAACTCCAGGATTATATGCCAAGAGTATATACCTGCAGCAGGATCATCTAATGCATGAAAGGTCATCCCACTGCCTTGCTGAAGGAAGCAGACACCTATTTCAGGCAGCAATGATATAGAAAGATGTTGGAGGTAGATGATCACTTTAGTGACAACAGGAAAGGTGTCATTTCACACTACTCAGGAGAAGGCAATGGTAAATCACTTCTGTATTTTATACCAAGAAAACCAGAATGATAGACAAGATAAAGTGATATGCTGTAGTGCCAGATAATGGGCCCCTCAGGTCAGATGACATTCAACATGCTACAGAGGAAGAGCTAAGGATATTTCAGAGTACTAATGATGTTTATGACATGGCTAGATTAAAGCCATGTAGTTACTGCTGTTGCAAGAAAAGAAAATCTGAAGTTGTAAAGACAGAATCACAGTGGGAAAGTGGAATTTAAGAAGCATGAATATGGGCCTGCTCAACGCAGTGAATTAACTATACATTGACATCTTAGGGGTCAACAAGCTGAAATGGAGTGGATTTGGGTACTTTCCGTGTTTACTACTTAATACACAAAAAATAAATAATAAATGTTGTAAGAATATATAAAGAAATAGTATAAATGGTATAAGAAATAGAACATGCAAACAAGTTGTGCTTCTTGTGGTTGGAGGCTAGAATGCCAAAACTGGACATAGTAAGGAGGAAAATATAGTTGGACTGTATGGCCTAAGAAACAAAAATGAAGCAGGAGTATGACTTATCACTTTCTTCCACTCTAATGATTTATTCATTGCTAGCACATTCTTCAAAGCAACACCTAGATAAATGGAAATCAGCAGATGGAGTACAATCAAATGGAGTATATTATTAGTACAAGGAGGTGAAAGAGTTCAGTTATAACAGCAAAAACATGGCTGAGACTGATTGTAGAATGTATCATGAACTGTTCATATGCAAGTTCCAAGTCAAACTAAAATGGAGGAACAAAGCCAATCAGTTTCCACGACATGATCTTGAGCATATATTCATCCTTTTCCAGGACACTGTCAGGAATAATTTTGAAGTTCTGAACTTCATTCATAGAAAACGAAAGGAACTGTGGAATGAAGTCAAAGAAGTTGTTATAAATGAATGTGAAAAGAGACTGTCAGAGACCAAGAGGTGGAAGAAAACAAAGTGGTGGAACAAACAGTTAAAATTGCCAAGAAAAGAAGAGAAGCTAAAGCCAGGACAGAGAAAGATCTCAGGAAAGAATTAAATAAATAATTTCAGAAGCTGTTAGAACAGACAAGGAGCAGTATTAAATGATCTCTGTAAAGTAATTGAAGGAAATAGATACAGAAAAGCAAGAAAAGTCTTCCAAAACATCCCTGAACTCAAAAGGAAGTTCCAACCTCAAGCTGGTATGCTAAAGTATGCTGATGGAAAAATAGTAACCGATTCAAAGGAGATAAAGCAAAGTTGGAAGGAGTACACTGAAATTCTGTACAATAGAGATGTCAACATCCAGAATACCATAGAAGATATTCCCTACTTACAACTTTTATATATGTGTGTGTGTGTGTGTATGTGTATGTATGTGTATACACACACACACACACACACACATTTTTCTCTTCTCTTTTAATTAATAACCAGGAGGAGGAGGAGGAGGAGGAAACCACAAAGATAATAATGATGGAGATACATACATTGTCAAAAAGAGGAGAAGAAAAAAAACACATAAAAAGTGCTTTAACAAAAAAGTGAAAGAAATACAACAAAGAAAAAAAATGTTAATATGTCATTATAACAGTAAACAATTACAATTCTATATATACTTATCTAATCCAAATATTATTCAAGTATGCATATATTTCTAATACATTTATATGACTTATGTTTTTTTTTAACCTACTTTATTTTGTCCCATATTTCATTATATTTGTCTATACAAAGTCTACATCTATTGGCAATCCACTCATAAGTGACAAGTGCAATCAGGTATTTAATCCATAGAGTAAATGGTGCCATGCATTTATCTTTCCAATGCTGCAATATCAGTCTTTTAGCCATAGTAAGGGCATGGAGAATCCATTTACATTGTCCAGATGTCAAATTCCATGTACTAGGTATATTGTTCAAAAGAATATTATCCTCTGAAAATTTTAGCTTTTGTCACACAATCATATTTATATAGTCCACTACTTTCTCCCAAAACTTATTAAATATAGGACATGGTAAAAACATATGCTTTAAAGAAGGATTATCCTTATTACATTTCCAACAAAATGATGTTTTTGACAATCCTTTTCTATACTTATGTAGTGGAGTCCAATAAATCCAAAGTATTATTTTTTGTTATATAAGTTGTAATTTAAGGTCCATAGAAGTTAAGACACTTTCCCGTTGTCTAGGCAATATTCTTTATTCCAGTTATCCCTTAACATCTGCATATCAAATTGATTCATTGTTAACAAATATCTATACAAACTAATAGTAGAATTTTTTTTAGTTTTAAAGGATTTAACAAGTTGTTCTAATATTGCAGGTATCTCAGAAGCTGAAAATGCTACTGGTCCAAACAATGCTGTTAACAAATGTTGTAAATATTGCCATTGGATTACATCTGATAGATGATATTTATCTCTTAAGGCAGAGCATGTTAAAAGTTCATTTTTATCATCTATCAGTTGGTCCAAAGTCAATATCCCCACTTCTATCCAATTTTTTCATATCACATATTTTCCCCAATTTTTAAACTTGGGCTTCTCCATAAGAAACCCTAGTCTTAAAATATGAACTTAGATCAAAACTCTGATCCTTACAAAGTTGGAAGCCTACAGGAATTGATGGAATATCTACAAACATATAGCAAGCAGCAGAAGAATCAGTAAAGATTCTAACAAATCTATGCCAGCAAATCTGGAGAATAGCACAGTAGCCAACAGATTGTAAGAGGTCAGTCTACGTACCAGTACCAAAGAATGGAGACTTAACAGAGCATGCAAACTATAATACAATATCCTTGATTTCACATGCTAGCAAAGTAATGCTTTGGATAATCCAATCCAGATTAGAGCCCTTCATGGAAAGACAGATGGCAGATGTTCAATATGACTTTAGAAAAGGCCAAGGAACAAGAGACATTATTGTTGATGGACACTGTATAGTTGAGAAAATGAAACAATACAAAAAGAAAGTCAATATGCGCTTCATTGACTATAGAAAAGTCTTCAATTGTGTTGACCATGTCAGACTATGGAATGTCTTTAGGTAAATAGGAAGTCCAGACATCTTCATTGTCCTAATGTAAAACCTATACACAGGATAGGAAGGCACAATCCAGACCAAACACAGTGAATCAGACCGGTTCCAGGTTGGCAAAGAAATGAGACAAGACTTTATATTCTTTCCTTATTTATTTAACCCATATGCTGAATATATACTGAGGGAGGCTGGATTGGAAGAAGATAAGCATTGCTTTAAAACTGAAGGAAGAAACATCAATAACTGTGTTACGCTGATGACACTACTCTGAGAGCTGAAAATGCAAATGATCTGCAAGCTATAGTAATAAAAGTCAAGGAGCACAGTGACAATATGGGACTAAAATTAAATATAAAGAAGACCATACAGGTACAGCAACTATGACAATGAAGACATTGAAGAAGTGGAGCAGCTTCTGCCTTTTAGGATTCACTATCAACAGTAGAGGAACCAGCAGTAAATAAATACACAGCAGATTAGCAAATGGTACAGTAGCAATGAAGGTCATGGAAAAGATAATCAGATGTTCTGATCTATTTAGACCTACAAAGATTAGAATCATGCAGAGAATGGTTTTCCCTGTGTTAGTCTATGGATGTGAAAGTTGGACTTTGAAGAAGCAGGATAGAAAGGACGTTGACTCTTTTGAACTTTGGTGTGGAGAAGACTCTTGAGAATTCCACGGGCAGCCAAGAAAACAAACAAATGGAAAGGTGAATTGGAGAAATAGGAAAACTGAGCATGAGGTAAATAAATTATTCATCTAAAGTATTCATGCATGGCCTCTAGAAATACTTCAGGGGAGATAGAAATACCTCATATGGAAGAAATATTTGAATGGGAAGAGATATAGATTTGATAATTAGAGATGAGAAAGTATTCAACATACAGTAGATTATTTTTGGATCAAAATACCTTCAGGAGAATAGTAAACGATTTCCATTCTCTTGCCAAGAAAACTATACAGATATGTTTATGAAGTCACTGTGTATTCACCATAAATTAAGCTCAGTCTAAGGAAGTCAACATTATTTTTTAGATATTTACATTAATTCTTTGTTAAAATCTGTCCCAGAAAACTAGGTATTTTTTTCTTTTGTTTTTAAAACTAGTTTATAAAGAATAAAGTCATAAGAAAGAAAGGAATTTTAAAAAATGGAATAAATGGTTATTGAAAGAGTTGCTCAATTTTTTGGCACTGAAAGTTAATGCTGTGGCAAATTCTGTGTTCCAATTTTCCAAAAGTTTTCTTCATCCAGAAAAAGAAAATTCTGCTTTCTCCCTCATGACTAGGCTGCCACATCCTCTCCATCCTTACCACTTCTTGACCTGAAAAAGTCCCATGGGAGGAATAATCTGTGAAGTTCTCCTTTAGGATTTAATTTAAATATGGGAAGGAAAGAAGGCTGTGGATTGCAGAAGAGATAATTGTAAAATGAATTGTGAAACATTTACATTTCTACCTTGTAGCTAAGATAAGCATAAGGACCCTGTTGTTAGTCCATGAGAATGTCATGGGAGGGAAATCCATAGTTTATTTTAAAATTGAATGAATTTGATTTTTAAAAAAATGAAAAACAGCATAGTTACATTTTTTTTAAAGCACAAGCATGAAAAACTCCCAGCAATGCAACTAGTGTCAATTCTTGATACATCTGTCTGCAATGTTTCAGCATTCTTCTCTAAAAACAGAGTAGACTCCTTGAAGAACGACTCTCTTTACTGGCTATGTGTCTGAAGCAAAGGTTCATTTTTTCCAGAGAAACCTTAGCAATTTTTAAAATTTGGAGGGAAGGAAGCAGACCTGTACTTCAAATATCATTTCCAGGTTTTGGCAGTTGTCCTGAAATTTGTTTGCAAAAGTTCTTTGCTGATAGTTTTACCATACAGTCTCACCAAAGTCCTCACACACTCTCCCTGCCATTCACACAAGGGAATGTCTCTTTGAAATAAATGGCTGGCAAAATAGTTCGGTGTAGACTTCATGTGAATGGAATATTCCAAACAGATTACTTTCCTGAAGAAGGACATCATTGCTAAACAACTGAAAATCATCTACAAGATTTTTAATACATCTTTTAATAAATGCGTTTGTTGTGTCTTACTGGCATTGATTTTTCTACCAGTATCTTATTACAGGGTATAACTGTCTATTGTTGGCTCTCCCACCCATTCTTTAATTTTTTTCTCAATAAGCTGAACTCTGCTACCAGGTACAATGAGCTAATTCTCCCTGTTCGTTTGGTGCATCCAGACCCAGCAATTCTAACACTTTGTCCTGCTGACACAATGACTTTAAAGTTTAATAAGCATCCCTTAGTGCATTATTAGACCAACCAAACTCATGGGATTGTAGGAAGGACTCCCACAGAGCAGATCAAAGAGGAGAATTTTACTCTCTATATTCACAGGGGAAATGTATTTTCTCTCTCTCTCTCCGAATGGCTGTAGATTGATTTGTTAGCAGACAGACTATAATATCAAGTTAAAAATCTCATAAAGTCTTAATGTGCCATTATCATCATATTAAATCATATTATCAAACTTAGCACTTTTCTTGACCTAAAACAGTAATTTTACAATGCAGATATTAATTCATTTCCTTTTTTTCACAGGGTGTCTCTTAAACCTCAATTTAAAGCCACACAGAAGTTAATAACCTCAAAGAAATTATTATGTAGCAGGGCAGCATGGTAGTTATACTGTTTGTGATCTCTCTATTTTTATCCTCAAGGAGATGGTACATCCAGTAGATCAGTATCAGAAAGCTAATTTAAACCTTCCTACAAACCCTTTGATGAATGAGTGAATCAGAACACAGCACATGCATAAATTTACATGCTCATAGCTGTCACTAGTGGCTTGTCATTAGCAATAAAATACTGTTTCTCAAATATTTCTGAAGAGCATAAAATCATGAAGACATGTTTCTGATCCTGCTTTGACAATTCAGCTCAGGCCATATCAAAGGGTGCCTTACACCAAAATTAAAATCTTGCTTCAACAACTCCAAAGCATTGTTGTTGTTGTTCAGTCGGTAAGTCGTGTCCGACTCTTCGTGACCCCATGAACCATATTGCGCCAGGCCTTCCTATCTTTCACTGCCTCCCTGAGTTTGCTCAATTTCATGCTCATTGCTTCAGTGATGCTATCTAGCCATCTCATCCTCTGCCGTCCTCTTCTCCTTTTGCCTTCCATCTTTCCCAGCATAAGGGTCTTTTCCAAAGAGTCTCTCTTCGCATTAGGTGACCAAAGTATCTGAGCTTGAGCTTCATTATCAATCCTTCCAATGAGCAATCAGAGTTGATTTCCTTTAAGATTGACTGGTTTGACCTCCTAGCAGTCCAGGGGACTCTTAAGAGTCTTCTCCAGCACCACAGTTCAAAGGCATCAATTCTTCGGCGTTCAGCCTTCTTTATGGTCCAGCTCTCACAGCCATACATTACTACTGGAAAAACCATAGCTTTGACTATGCGGATCTTTGTCGGCAAGGTGACGTCTCTGCTTTTTAATATGCTATCTAGGTTTGCCATAGCTTTCCTCCCAAGGAGCAAGCGTCTTTTAATTTCATGGCTGCAGTCTCCGTCTGCGGTGATCTTGGAGCCCAAATAAATGAAGTCTGTTACTGCTTCCATTTCTACCCCTTCTATTTGCCAGGGATTGATGGGTCCAGATGCCATGATCTTAGTTTTTTTAATGTTGAGTTTCAAGCCAGCTTTCGCACTCTCCTCTTTCACCCTCATCAAGAGGCTCTTTAGTTCTTCTTCACTTTCTGCCATTAGGGTGGTATCGTCTGCATATCTGAGGTTATTGATGTTTCTCCCTGCAATCTGAATTCCGGCTTGTGATTCTTCCAGCCTGGCATTTCTCATGATGTACTCTGCATATAGGTTAAATAAGCAGGGTGACAGTATACAGCCTTGTCGTACTCCTTTCCCTATTTTGAACCAATCAGTTGTTCCATGACCGGTTCTAACTGTTGCTTCTTGGCCCGCCTACAGATTTCTCAGGAGACAGGTAAGGTGGTCTGGTATCCCCATCTCTTTAAGAATTTGCCACAGTTTGTTGTGATCCACACAATCAAAGGCTTTTGCATAATCAATGAAGCAGAAGTAGATGCTTTTCTGGAACTCTCGTGCTTTCTCCATGATCCAGCGAATGTTGGCAATTTGATCTCTAGTTCCTCTGCCTCTTTGAAACCCAGCTTGTACATCCGGTAGTTCTCGGTTCACGTACTGCTGAAGCCTAGCTTGTAGGATTTTGAGCATAACCTTGCTAGCATGTGAAATGACCAAAGCATTGTATCTACTCATTAATTATAATAGGGATCAATCAACATTGCAAAGATTATTCTTTGTTAAAATCAAATGATATTGACAGGAACAGAAGCTGGTTCTGAATGAATGAAGCTGGTCAAATTTCAGGAGATAGGATGTGTGTGTGTGGAAGGGGCAGGGGGTGGGGGGGTGGGCAGTAATTTTTGAATGTTTAGTCTCTTTTTTTAAAAAATTGTTGAGAAGTAAGGAAACATGGGAAAGAATTTGCAGACCCCATTGGCCCTTCTGAGATGTGAAATGTGCCAGACTTCCAATCAGTAGGTATAGAAGCTTTTATATAAAAGCAGTTTGGGAGTATGGTATATATGGAGGTGCCAGAAAAAGGCAAATAAGTGGCCTGTTCTTGTTTTATGACTGTTTTTCTGTTACTTTCTTCCACTTTTAGAACTGCCCTACATCTGGTCAATTGCCCTCAGTAGCTGTCCTCTTTCCTACTGCTGACAGGGATCAGCCTCGTGACCAATTCAGGGAGCACTGGTCATCTTTCGTTCCCTTGGTTCTTGTTGAAACCCTCACATCTAACTGGTTACATAGCATGTGCATGTATTCAGTTGTAGTATTTTGGTGTTACTGTACTAGAAAAACAGTAGAATAAGCACAGTTGCCAGATCAATTCCACATCTGCCCTGCAGCCTCCTGTGGTTTACCCAGATCTGCTCTGGATCCTTGGGAAACCCTCTGGACCAGTTCTGGAGAGTGCCCAGAAAACTGTAATGAGCACATAAGGAAGAGAAACCCTTGTGGCAGAAGCATAAATCTATTCATAAAATAATGGATATTGCCCATTCTATTCATTACCCAAATGAAATGAAACAAATTATTGCTCATAATTTGTTAGGAACACCTACATGACTGATCCAGGAAAAAGAAACTATAATCGGGGGGGGGGGGGGAGAGATAGTGCCAAACTGTAGCAGATAAAGGAAATCATGGCAACCCCTGACAATGAGGATTGAATTGGAAAATATACCATTGTGTATGTAGAGCAAGATACATCTCTTTGTGGCAGCTGCATGTGAAATCTGTCAAAGATCCAGGATTAAACTTCTCCACTGCCATGTACTAGAATGCATCGTGACAATTTTGAGTGAATGGTTGCAATGAGAGGTGACAATTGTTTTCTGATATAATGCAAGATATAGAATTCAAAGTGTTAATATGCTCTTGCTTTAGCTCACAGTAGCTCTGAAGTGATGGCCCTGCACAACATTTCCATGGCCTCTCGCAGCTTTTGCTTCTTTCCTAGATCTACAATTTCAAATATGGCTATAAGTATTGAAAGATTCTGGAAAATGCTGGAAAACTAAAAGTGCACAACATTTGTTTGTCTTTTGATTTACTCAATTTACTCATTACTGGAAAAGGAAATTCAATTAAATAAATCTTTTAATGAAAGGTGTTTGACAATCAGTACTGTGTTTTTCAAGGTTAAAAGCACTGCAGTTTATATCTGAGTGTTTGATGCACTTGAGTAACGCTTACATAGTAATAACTTGTTTTCCTGGTTTGTTTGTGTAGGACTAAACTTGGGTGGTTAGAGAGGCCAGATGTGTTCTCTGCTATCCCAATGTCAGTGTTTCAAATCCAGGAAATAAGATATAATCTCTTCATCAGTATGAAAAGTCAAGCATTGCAGAAGTACTGGCAATCCCAAACTGTGTATCACCCACGTCCACAGGAGGAAGGTCATCTCAGATCATCATCATCATCATCAACAAAATCATCATCAATATCATCTGAGCATCAGCTTCCTGTCAAGCATTGTGGGAGTCTCATTTCTTGGTGGGAAAAAGCACACTGACTTGACCTAAATGAAACAAGTTGTCTCAACACCCATTTTCTCAAGTTGACTTATGATAATTATCTGGACTTTGGAGCAGAAGATAGAAGAGGCATAGACAGATGCCTTTTCCTTATGTTGTAATACTGTGTCTAACACTATTGTACACCATCCAGAGCTGCTTTTTGTGCGATGGGCAGCCATAGAAATGTGATAAATATATAAATAAATAAATAATACAAAACTCACAAAAGGTTTAGCCCCCATCAAGCTGAGTAGAAAGATGCTTTTTCTTTAGCATAATAAAAATGCAAGAACCATGCCTTCTGCTTTGGTTCTTCAACCATTTGGAGAAATCCATTCTGACGCTTCTTCCCACGCTTCTGTTTCACAAAGCATAAAATTGGTTCTTCTCAAGTAACTGTTTTCCAATGTTATCAAGCAGCATAAAAAAGAATTTCAGTCATTGATAACTATGTGACTCAATGTAACACCCCCCAAAAAGTCTTGGAATGATTCAAAGAAAACATATCATTAAAGCCATGATCCTAAAGGGGATCTTTAAAGGACAGAAATAATTTGATAGAATAAAAAAGAGATACACTAACTGATTCAATTCTTAGGCTTGATTAAAATTATCATCTTGGTTAATTAATCCTGGTCTCTACCATTATTCTCCTCATTGTGTTTTAGGGTAGGCAAAGCTGCATGTTCCACTCCATAAGCTGCTTACTTCAGTTGATCTGGTTAGCTGTGGACAAAGACTAGAGGAGGAAGATGCCAACAGTGGAAACTGAATGGCTGCTATAGCAAAGGATTTTCTGTATCATCCAGAGTTGGGCTAAATGCCCCCAAGATCCTTCCAACTGTGATTTTCTAAAGTAAACATACATTCAAGAGACAGTGTTGATGTACTCACAAGATTTTATGTTCTTTTCTATCTCCTCCTCTGTCTTTTCCTGGTCAATTGATTCCTCATAGCTCCAAAAGAGTTACTATGTGTTTTCCATCTGCAGTCTGAAGAAGTGACAGAAGGAACAGAATAGATAAGAAATTAGGTCCATCAGAATTTTCAGACAAATATACTGCTTTTGGACTTGCTGAATTAAAGGTGCATCTGCAACATGCATAAAAACTGAAATCTGTACTTATTTTCTTGATACTTTGTGGCAGAATTCACCACTCATCCTTCTCTGTTGCTGCATTGCCCTGTGGAACAGCAAACCCTCAAAAGATTTGGATGGCTGTGACCCTGTTGGCCTCTTATAAGGTGTTACAACTTCCAGATGTTCCCATAGGCCTTTGGGCCAGGAATTTAAGCTAGTCCTATTGATTGATTTGTTTAGCTACAGCAGTTTTATAGTGATTCATAATGGTATGATTTTCAATCCAGAGCACATGTTACATTACTACTCTCTGGATATTGATTTTCATGGATCGGGTTGTGGCAGTTTTTTCTTGTTTTAATCCTCTGTATAGTGCCTAGAATTACTGTGGTGAAATGGGAGATTATATAAATTGTCCAAATATGTTTACATTAAGAAAATTACATACAAACATGCTAAATTAGAAGAAAGTGTTGCAAAAATACCTTTTCCTATGTAAAATTTCCTTACAAAATATATGCAGACTAAGAAATGTATGTGCAAAGTGTTCCTAATTGTACCCTATTAGGTGAAATCCAACAGTATAATTCTCTAAATAGAAGCAGCTCCTGTTCCAGAAATTGGAATGAAAGAAATTGTTCTTCCTCACTATATTCCTCACTTCAAGCAACTTCAAAATCTGTGGTACAAGATTACCAAGGGCTATGGAACAGATCTGGAGGAGATCTATTCATTTCCTTGATGGGAGAAGATATAGGGAAAGTCTCATTATATGAATAGCATACATTTGTCTAATGTTGAGTTCCACACACTTATTTTATTTATGTGTTTATTTAATCAGTTTATTGGTCCCCTCAGTTACTGAAGCAACTGTAGATGACAGTACACTGTGTTGTAGACTATCTTCCCCAATCTCTCCCTAAAGGCATTTAGAAGATTTCCAATGTGAGCTTCTAAGTGAAAACAATAATAAAAAGAAGCGATAATAATTGTAATATGAAACATTTGTTTCCTCACATTCTGTGCATTTCAAATCTTCATGGCAGACTCTCACAGGCACAATGTTATATTTGTTCATGTTGCATAATTATATGCATCTAGAAAATAATGCTACTGTGTGGAGCTATTGCCATCAAGTTCCCTCCACGCATGGACAAAATACATGGGACCAGCAAGCTTTGAAACGTCAGAGCAGCACAGCTACCTCATCCTTTAACTGAGCCATCCAGAGATTCCGTTTGGATTTTCTACATGTAAAGCAGACGTTCTACTGTACAGTGAGCTATGGATTGCACATGACTGCACAAATGCATGACAAGCACAAGGGGTGGGGAGGGCAGTAGGGATTGGCCCACATTTATCAATCAGACCACATCCATAGTATGATTCTGTCCTTGAAATGATCAGATGGACTGATATTTTCACTCAAAGCAGGAAAAGTAGTATGTAACAATATAATCTCAAGAGTTATAAAACTGCCCAGGTCATTTTGCATTTATTGGACCGTTGACTTGAATGATAAAAAAAGTAATGGAGGAAAATAATCTAGGGGCCAGTGAAAATAAGGAAGGAGGAAGGGAGATAGCTCACATGGATCTCTGGCCATGGGTCTCCCAAAGTCTTAAAAAGGGATTGAAATGAAAGCCTCCCGCTAACCTTCACATCATCTTAAGTCTCCTCATCATAAAAGTACATTTTAATTTACCCTTAATTGGATGCATGTGAGCATTGTACTGGCTTGTTACTAAATCATATTTATTTTAAGTCATCAGATTTCAAATAAATTCTAGGATGACACTTTCCCACTGGGCTGCACTGCGCACTTTGGTCCTGACCCAGTGTTTTCAATCAAGCAAGACTCAATTCTCACAATTGCTGGTTTTTATTTTAATTGTAATATTTTTATACTCCCTATTTTTTTCCTAGCATAAGCTATCTTGAGTTTTAGAAAAAACAAAATACTAAAAAGTTGGGTTATAAATTCAATAATAAATGAAATTCTACTAACCAATCATTTGGTGCCACCTTTTTGTGGCATCAAATATGGCTGATTGTAGCTTTTTTACTCTGTCTGTCTGTCTGTCTGTCTCTATATATCTACCATCATCATCTTGCCTTCAAGCAAACAAGCAAGCAAACAAAAAACAATATAAAAACGAAAAAAAAAAATAGAAGGCAATAGTAACGATACTATGAGAAAGAAGCCTAAAACCCATTGAGGCAGTCACTTTATTAGGCCAGCTACTACTCATTCAAGTACTCATATTTCTGAACCATGATTGCCGGATACAGGGTTTCTTTTCCCTATGGGGCAAAGCTTTTATATGCACATTGAATCTAGCTAAACTGCAGTTCATGTCTACAAAGTGCAAGTACTTACAACTTTCTCTTTATTTCAGAAATAAAACATGCATCAGGTATTATTTTTAAATATAAATTTCACTGAGTGAAGTAGATAAAACTTACTTTATTTAACAGCAATTTTCCTCTCTTACTTCCCCTTCCCGCTCCTTAGCCTACTTGACCTCATATTCCTTTTCTGATTGTGCATGGCAAATATCTACCATGAGATACGCTCAAAGGAATTGGAAGATTTTAAGGCAAACTTTTGCATTATTTTTGCTAAGCTCCTTAACTAAATCCTCCTTTCTCTTACAATTTGCCTTATCTATTCTGTAGATTTTTCCTGAGTAACTTCTGTTGTTAGCTTTAAAAATAAATTGCGAATCATACAGATTGTACAATGTTGAAATAGTAATAATTCCTTTGAGTATTCACTAATTCTTAAATTAGTATAGAAATTCATTTGGCAAATTATGTTACAATATATTCAGACATCTCTTTATCCATTAATAAGAAGGGTATTTACTTTAAAAAACTGCTAGATCATCTACCTGATAGTTTCCTTTAATTGAGCTTTCTTCAATAAGATTCCCATTTTTTGAATGTGTTCACTTGAAAAGATAATTCAAAACATGCCAAAACACAAAGCCTATATGATGGGGGTGGAGGGTGGGGTATCAGCAAGCTAAAAACCCTGGTTAATTGCTGCTTATACTACCATTTTAGTGTATCACATGAGACTCTTTGTCCAAGTAATGTGATAAACTTGAAGTAAATTGAACTAGCCACCACTGGGCTTTCAGAAACCTAGCACTTAACGTTATTTATGTATTTCTTTATTTGATAGATAGATAGATAGATAGATAGATAGATAGATAGATAGATAGATAGATATAGCCATCCATCTCACAATAGTGACTCTGGGTGGCTTACAACATTTAAAAACAATACAATAACACAACATAAAACAAAACAAGAGCCAAGGAAACAGATCAGTCTAGACAAACAATAACAATACAAGCTCTAATACTCTAACACACACACACGCCCCATCCCCAGAAATGCATCCACATGTTAAAAGCTGTTTGAAAGGCTGGTAGGATGGGGGTCAATCTAAGGTTGGGAGGAAAGGTGTCCCAAAGGGCTGGCACAGCCACAGAAAAGGTCTGCTTCCTGGGTCTTCCAAGGTGATATTTGTTGACTGATAAGACTGCAACATAGCTCTGCTGCTAAAGCTGATGGGATGGGTAGAAACAACTGGGGAGAGGCAGTCCTGCAAATAATCAGGCCGTATGCCACGAACGTCTTTACAGGTGACAACCAGCTCTTTGATTTACAATTAGCAAACCCTGTATAAAAGCCCCAGGTTCCAGAAATCCCACTTGTGGCTGTTTCAGGTTGGATGATATGGTAAGGCACAAACTAAGTTTCTCTGTATATCTATAATTTTTATTAAGAATTTTGATTGCAATAGTAAAATCTAATAGAAACAAAATTGGTATCGGCCTGTCAGTTGTAAATCTACTTTTGATACCACCTCTATCTTGTCACGTAAAATTTGGTCTACATCTGCCATTCCTTCAATAACATTTTTAGCCTATCCATAGTAGCAGACATAATTAATGACATAGTTGATATTGTGGCTACTATTTTCTGATTCCATTTTTCAAAAATCTTCTTTGGTATTTTCATTGTTAGAAATGTTTTGCAACATTTGCAGGTTTGTAAATCTTTCCTGTATCTAAAAACTAGCCCCACTCTAGTGTCCAGTTTTTGAAATCATGAAATTGCTGATCTTTGTTTTGTCTTGTAAAAACCAAAACAGAATCTATTCTCCATGAGAAGCTGTTTGTTCTTTATAATTAATCCCAAAATCTAATTGTAAAACTTTCAATATTCCAATTTTATCTAGATTCTTAGACCATTTATAAGTTTCTAAAATCAAAATCTTATTTAGCATTTTGCTGTTTGTTTCAGATTCTTTAAATTCTTAAGCTTATGATTAAAATTTTCTCTTATTTATTGAAGGCAGACTCACCCAAAGTTTTCAGACTTGTCAATCCAAAGGTCTCTAACAGCTTAAAAGTAGTTAATGAGCAATTTTCAAGAGTGATTAGAAAGTAAGGTTTGCAAACTTAATGTCCTTTAAAGTCTCCACCAAGGCTGTGAGCAAGATGGCTAATCCCATTGTCTCCCAGTGCTCAAATCCACAGAAAACCACTGTCCTGCAGTCTCCTTGCAAGGAGCAGCTGTTCAGAGAACATATGGGCAATCTCCTGTCCTCTCTTTATCTGGAGAGATTCAAGGGAACTGGTCTACTCACTGGTTCCTTGGTCTTTGCCACAGTCATTGGCTTCACTTCTGCAGAGCCATCTTTGGTTCACCATACCTCCCCCAGAAGTCCCAGGTATAAATTAAGTTTCAATTGTACTTCACATTGTTAAATGCTTTTTAAGGGATCTTAGGATGTGAATGTAACCATAAATCAAACTATATGAGAACTTTATTTCTCATGACAGAGAAAAGTGACCACTTAGAATCAATTTCCCTTCAAAATTATGAAAATATGTTACATTATTTTACAGACAGACCTTAATTTTGGTGTCCTCTGAAGGGGCTTGAAGACACCTCTCATTAGAAACCCAAGTATAATTCCTGGCTGACTCAGGACATTTAGCTACCTGAGACTCCATGCTCATAATCTGACCAGATTGGCAGAAGAATTGAGAGCAATTTAGAGCACCAAACTGTTTGTAGGCACAGAACAGATCTGAGGTGTAGTCATATCAGGCCGCTCTTAACTAATGCAGTATTGCTGCTTAATGATCAGGCTAATCCAAATCAGGTATTTTTGATTATCAATGTGATGAGCAAATTTTTTTCAGAACAGTGTCCAGATAACTAAAGTACTGTACTTACTGAGTTGGGAAGAAATCAAACATTTAGGGTTCCTCCCCCCCAAAAAATCCCATTACTAAAATGTGAACCTGTGATATTTTTTATGACATCTTGCTGACCACTCAAATATAATAAACACTGTTCTTCACATTTTTTCCCACTTACCATTTACTTAGTCATGTTAATGCTGGTTTTCATTCAGAAATGGTAGAATCATGACAAAAAAGTGGACATTTTCAGGCTGTAAATTCCATGGTAGAATGGATTGAATTCATAGTTCTGTAGCCAACATGCTACCCTGACCTCCTTTTCCATCCCATTTACCATCTACGATTATCTTCTTCTTTTCTGGGCACCAGGAATGTTGCAAAAGGAGTAGGGTTATGTAATCTAGATTATATGGCGGTCAGGCACCTGCACAACATCTGCCTATAGTTATTTAAAGACAGTAATATTACAACAGGATCAGGATAGGAAAGACTAACATTCCTGTTCTCCCAATTGTTTCATTGCAACTGCCATGAGTAATGACTGATAAATAGAGGTACTGGAAAACTGATTAAAGACTAAGGCAAGCTCATCTGAAGCACAGACTAATTAATTTTAGAAATTAAATGCCTACATTTTTCATGATAAGTTCACCATATCTGAACAAGGAGTGACTTTGCAGAGCAAACTAGAAGATGAAAGAGACAAACCAAATAGACAGTAACTATTATCAAACCAATTTTGCATCAGATGAACCAAGCACTATATACATGAAAAGTTGGACATACTAAAACTGGAACAAGCTGGTCTTTCTATGCAAACAAGGGGAAGACAGCAGTATTAGAGTCCAAGGATCATTGCCACACTAGTAGACAAGAACTCATTTAGATATTCAAAGTTCTAGAAAATCAATATAAAATGGATCTAATCAGCTTATATTATTAATCTAGTTTTCCCTAACTTGGCACACTACAGAGGTTTTGGATAACAACATGGATAACATCATGCCTAATAATCATGCTGTCTTGAAAATTAAGTAGGAAATTGTTGTCTAAAGCATCTAGAAGGAAACAGCCTGAGGAAAGTTGCATTAAGTTATAGGGCAGAGTAGATAAATGGACGACAGTAACATACCTATTGTGGGGACACTCAGAATCTCCTGCTAACAAAACCATCTGATCCCATTATTTCTTAGGATAGCTGGGTAACTAAGAAGAGAATCAAGAAGCCCACAATAGCTATATTTAATATGTAAAAGGAAAGATGTGAAGTGGAGGAACAGTAAATTGACCATTGTCCCATTCGTTTAACCTCTGATAGAAAGAATTGTTAATACAGTAAGTCCCCATCCTTTGTCTGTATATGTGTTTGGTTGATAATTGTATGTGAGCTTATTATTGTGTGATTGATACTGATATATGGAATGTATGTGTAATTTTTTTTGATCATGAAGAACATTGGAAAAGAAGGATGAATCCAATAAAATGTACTATTATTTTGGGTATCTAACCCAAATGCAACCTCTCCTAAATAAATACTGTATGCCCAGAACATAGTTATATTTATCTGTGCAAATTGTTACAGATTGCCACTTTTCAAGCAGTATCTAATTATTCTAGCTGCCACACTTGTAAGTACTCTAACTCCTTTGCCCTATGGCTTTTTCCTTTGCTCTTGAATATATGATGTAATGAGAATCTAAGCCCAAATATAATTTGATTAATAGCAATGTATGTTTGCCTACAGTACATTGCTTTAGCCTAGTTACAATAAGTATTGCTTAGCAACACAGTGCTTTACGTTGCTTTGTGCCTAATTGGGATGTTGTGGACTTAGTTTCTGTCATTTCATTGTCTCTTTCTCAATAATAATGTCCAACACATATGTTTAAGACTGTTCAGGGGTCCTGGATATAGAATATTTACTACTCTGGGGGCTGCACTCTTCACAATTGTTCCAACACTGATGCAGGTATGTGCAAAGTATTTGGTTATTTGTTGATTATTTATTTGCTGTTGCATGGCTACCTTGGGGAAAGACTTGATTGCATAGTATAGTAAAACATAGATAGAACTGTATCAGCCAAAGTCTTTACATGTCCTCAATTCAGCACAGGAGCAACTGCAGATAAGGTGTCAGTTATTCATATAAGAGACATATGAAATGGGATTCGGCATTGGTGAACTCTTTTGACCCACTCTAAATGAAAGACAGGCATGACATACCATACCAACATACCTGGAAATACATTTTATTGTAGCATACCCTCAATTCAATTGACTAATGGGGGAAAAAGTGTGCCAGTTAAAGCAGAATGTCTCTTGAATCTGAATTGGACTTATGTAATTATATTTTATGTGCTGTAATCAGTTTATTCATGTGCAAAATGGCAAATGGGATGATACATTTTCATAGAAACATACAGAATATGAATAGATTTTGTCCGTTGTATCCAAAGTCTGCTAAGCTGAGGTCTGTTAAATCAAGGGTTTCTACAGCAGGATATTCTTCCAGATACCTCTACATAACATTAGGCTGAATGTTGAATACAATGGAACTTCAATTCATTTCTATTAACTTTTATGGTATGCCCAGTCATCCTTTGTATGCATATACATTTTACAGCTATAAAATGGTAGAATAGACCATTCCACTTTAAACTGTAGGTGAGTGTGGGCAAAGGAGTCATCACATTTTTACATTAAAAAAAAAATAGATGCAAGTAGACAAACAACACACAGGGAGAAGACTGAGCAGTGGCATATGCAGAAGGTCAAAACAGGCAAGTTAGCAGCGATGACAGTGCAATTGAAGCCCTGCCTCTTTTCTGTGTGCAATGAAACCACATTCACATACCAAGGGACGTGACTTTGGTTTGCTGCTGTGACTGTCATCTTGCCTTTCCTTGTTTTGATACCACCCTCCCCTGCCCCAAGCCCTGCTCAGACCAAGCTGGAACTGCTCTTTCTTGTATGCATTTCTTCTTTTACTTGTTTTATTGTATAGTTTTACTGTACTTATTTATTTATTTATTTTGCATGAAAATTATAGTCTCCATCTTCAGGGGTGCAGTCCTGATTTCCTGTCAAATTCTACTATGCAATGCTCTGCATAGCACTGAAACAGCAGCTAATCTTTGAGTGACTGTGACTGTTGTCTTTTCTGCAGGGAGGGTGCTTCATATTATCACTGCACAGCATTTGCATTATATGCTACCATAGGTTGATGCCTGCAAGTCATCATACAATTCTTCTGTTCTATATGCAGGGCTTTTCTCTAGAATACCATACTGGTTATGACTGGACTAACATGGACTGTTTTGTGCAATGCAGAAGAATCTACTACTTGTGCTGGGTTAGTGTATATGTTTGAGATACTGGGTAGATGATTCATCATTGGAAAAAATTTGACCAATTTTGAACTACTGGAAGTGATGATTGCCCAAATCTTTCAGGCTGGCTTTCATTCCAGCTCATTGGCATGGGTCCTAACATTGCCTTACAGTCAAGGATCTGGTTTCCAACTTTCAATACTTAAGTTACAATCTTGCATGTGGCTGCTTAAATCCCACTGAAGTCAGTAGGTTTTAAGCAGCCTTATTGAGGAGAATTGTAACTTTATTCACCAAAAGAGTGGCTCATAAAAATCTCATAAGATTATGTTTTATAGCTGATAGACAGTATCTTCCCCCTTCAAGCCATGCAAGCTATTTATGGTTTGCAATGAATGTCAGTTGATTAAAATAAATAATAAAGATCCCAATTCAATTTAATACAGCAAACCATGTTAAAATCTTTGCTCGGATTCAGTGCTTCCAATGTATTTCTTTTGAGGCATTTTCCAGGGGACTGGCATCTTACTGTGAATGTTTTCTTTTTGTTTTCATTCATTTTGAATGAGAAAAATCTCAGTATAATCAGTTGATGCCTTTAGGCTGTAATCCTATACGCTCCTTTTGGGAGTAAGTTCTACTGAAAATGATGGGCTAATTTCTGAAGAGATATGCATAGAACTGAGGCATAAATACAAGTAATAGTACCAATTGAAGGATGTCCGTGTGTGTGTGTGTGTACACACGCCCACCCATGCACAAATAGGTATGCAGATTTTACTACATTGAATGATAATTTTCTGCCAAGTTTTCCTGTATTGCAAACATGTCGCCCATATTGCAAGAAATTTTGCTAGCTAATATCTAATATTTTTGTCATGTGTTGAAGGAAAATGAGTACACTCACATTTGTGATAGGTATGCAATGAAGAACAAAGCCCAGAGGGTCATACAGGACTAATTTATCTGGCTTACCAATCAGATTTTTATGTAATGCACACTGCAAATTAATTATAAACTAATCTAATAGCTGCAAGTGTCTTAATATTTTTATTATACTTTTAATTCCAGTAGGTCAATGTATAAAATCAGAATAATTACATTGGAAAAACACCTACTGGGAAACACTGTGTTCATTAAATATGGTGCAAATTAAATTTTATTGAGATTACATTTTCTACTTATTTTCCAAGGGTATAATCCTCAAACAGGTTATTTTAGCGCAGTATTGTACCAGTCCTATTGATTTTAGCTGATGGGCTTGATGAACATAGTAAAAGGCTTTTATAGACTACAGAATGTCTTTCTTGTACAAGTCCCTTTGATATAACTTCCATAGTTTGGAAAATATACTTAGTGGAATACACTGCAAATTCTCCTAGTTATTTCAAGTTTATATAATTAGTAGCCTTAATGTAAATAGTTTTAATCTGATACAACAGCACAGTTGACTAAATATGTAGTTGTCACCAATTATTATTGCAAATGATTATATATGGATCTACCTTTGAGGATGACTCAGAAACATCTATTAGTTCAAATTATAGTTTCCCAAAACTGACCAATATGGACACCAAGGTTTGTCATCCTATTAGCTATCAGAATATTTCTGGCACCAGTTCAAAGTACTGATGCTGATCTAACAAGCCCTCAGCAACTTGAAATCAAAATATTTCAAAGCATATCTCCTTATGTTTCAGTCATTATCCTTGAAAGCCTTCTTGAATACCTCTGTCAGGTGAAATTGAGCAGTTGGCTACAAGGGGAAGAAACTTCTCAACCATAGGGCTCCACTGGGGAATGCTATCTTCAGAGAATCATATCTGGTTCCTTTCTTCCCAAACATTTTAATAATTAGCCTCGAGTTTAACTGACCACATAATTATGGGAGAGTATCTTCTAAATATTTTTATTTTCATATTTGTTTCATATTCCTTTCCTGTGTTCGACTGTGATGTATTTACTGTTTTATTGTTTTTATTGCAGCACTGTTTATTTGTTTTGAATCACTTGCAATCAGCTAATGAACTCTGGTTAGTGGGTGGATTAAAAGTACATTAAATAAAATATATGATAAAGTCAGCATGGTTTTTACATGATGTGTCCTGTCATTAGAAGCAAGGCTTTTCTCTGTTGCAGCCTATAGCATGTGGCCACACTTGGCCAACCTTGTCTGATCTCAGCAGGTTTGAACCTGGTTAGTACTTGGATTGGGAACTATTACAGAATACCAGGGCTTTAGGCTAAGCTGGGAAGTTGAACTATATCTCAGAAGGCAACATCCAACCTTTTCCATAGTGCAGTCAGAAGGAATTGAGCTCAATCTGAAGGTGTCTACCTGTACTTTTTAGCCTACGGCACATAGATAGAGAATATATATCTTAATCTGAGTGGTTCCCAGCTTTATCCTAAAAGCAAGAAAGACTGAAAACAATTGTAAAAAAGATTCTCAGAGCAGTCTCAAATATGATGCCAATGAGTCCGCATTTATCTCTCTTGGCATCCATCATGTTCCCTGCACCTCCATCCAGCATTTTTTTTATTTTTATGTGTTCTATGGTTTGAGTAGCATTCCCAGCAAATAAGTAAGGCAAAGGGGTATAGAAATAGGCATTTTATTACTGGTCTTATCCACCATGGTAGCACATTAGGAGTGAGAGGAATCCCACTTCCCAAAGCAACTTTTTTGTGAGAGCAGCTGCATTATGCTCTCGAAATTTCAAACGTGACCACTAGAGGAAAAGGTTGGTTCTCTGGCTGTAAGATAACATGTAAACGAATACATATATTTGCTAATACTCATGTCATGTGCAGTCCTTCAAAAGCCACAATACAGAGTTCAACCTAGTTGTCATAGATTGGAAAATTATAGATCCAGGAAGGGAGAGTGCAACTAGTGGTGCCTTCTGTTCATATACCAGTATTTTAGATCCCAATTCATAAGCAGGAGATGCTAAGCTACATGTTTCTGGATTGCAAACCTTTACAAATGCATGGATGAAGTAAGCTTACAGTATATGTTAACACCGAAAAGAATCCTAGAATGGATACAAGAAAAACTAATTTTTCATGATAGTTCCTCAAACGTCTGATAAGCTGTTAGAAAGAAGGAGCAGTTCTACAAAACCAGTGTGAATGATACCAACTTTAGCAAACCACATGAAAGCAAGCACATCTACTGACATTGCAATAAATGTCATGGGATCTTCCCATTTAGTGCCTCAGCTCCTCAGAGAAAACTTGGTTATATAATTTGAAAAATAAAACTAAAAACAACTTTTTGAAATATAGAATTTTACAGATCAAGAGGGAAAATATCACTGAATTATATTGATCCATGCATCTATCCAATTAGTTACAGGTATAATTAATAAAATAAAACATTTTCAAAGCTGAGCTTCTCCAAAATATTAATACTGATGGGTAGCTTCTTCAAGGGAAGTTACATTTCAGCATTACAGAGAGCAGAACTTGGTATTTCCTACTGTAACACTAAACAGAATGTGACTGAGAGAGCAAGTCATAGCCTGAAGACTCCATTCAGCCCCCAATTTCGTTTTGGGGTCCCGGAGCCTTCTCTAAATATACTGCTGAATTTCAGCAGGGTGATTGTTGAAAATCAATGTTTTCCTGTCATTCTGAGGTGAGAAGTTCATGGAAACTGTAAGGTCAGTAAAATGGGCTTAATATACTTAGAAAAAGAGAAGCCAAAGGGAAAAAAAATCTTTGGGAAAAAAATTCCTGACTTTTGTGGTATGATGTTAGTCTGCCCTTTTGGTATTACTGCCTCACCCTCTAAGGTTCTCTCCCCAAACTACAGACTTCTGTCACCCAAACATGTTCCAGGCTCTGCAGGCATTAAAAAAGCTACCTATGCTCACTTTTGGAGCTGGCCCTCCTATAGTTGTGGAGTTCTTGGTGCTCTCTGAACTTGATTGTTTCATTGCAGATGTTTTATTACCTGACTAGGTAACATCATCAGTGCTAGCGAGTGTGGAGTTGTCTCCCTGTTTATATAAAGTTGCTTGCCATGCCAGTGTTGATGGGGATGTGATTTTCTCCTTGGTAGTTCCTTTATTAAGGTATTGTTTTCTGCTTGGTTGTTTGTCTGGTGTTAACCCCTGCTTATCTGAGTGCTGGTTGCTAGAAAGCCTGTGTTCTGATCTTTTTGTTTCCTTCTTAGCATTTTTATTGTCTCTTTTGAATAGTGTGTGAATGTGGTTTATCTCTATGTGTCTATTGATGGCTGATTTGTCTGAGTGCCAGGCTTCCAGGAATTCCCTAGCATTTTTGGATTTAGCTTGGTCTAGAAGATTGGTCTAGTTGAAACTATGGTTGAGTCTGTCCATGTGTTGTGAGATTAAGGGGTTTTCATCGTGTCTTCTGACTGCTAGTTGGTGTTCATGGATGCTCTGTGTTAGTCTTATGCCTGTATATCCTAAAAAGTGCTGTTACAGTCCTTACAATGTATGTTGTAGATGACTGCTGTATTAAGATCAAACAAAACTGGGTAATTAAGCATTTAGTCCTTGTTGAGTTCCACTGTGTTAGGCTTTTGCATTAAGGTTTTTGATAGCATATGTTGAACAAGCAGTCCAGAGAAAATTATTGTTACTATATATGAATTTGTTAAGCATTTAAGATGTCCTATATTAATTCTAAATATTGTTAGAGAGATGTACACAAGTATAAGAATTTAGTAGTATTTTGTAGGGAACTACATCAAGAAAAAGGAATAGTTGTTACTGCAGATACTGAACTAACATATATACAAAATATAATAAATATCAAATTATATTGCAGCTTCTGACTATGTGTGAGCATCACTTATGCACTTCAATGAGTCAATTATATATGCAAGTTCTGCAGGAGGATCTACTAATTCAGGATTTCCTTCAGCATAAGCAATGTACTTGAAGTTTGTTCATTTTATTCAAGAGAATGTTCTTCTTATATTCTTAGATATATGGACCCTTCCCATGTAGTCATATGTTGGAATGAGACTAGTTACAGTTTTGAACATTTCTGACAGTGCTGAAGATTCATTTTCCATTTTTAGCACTTTATGAAACTGCTCCTAGAATCATGTACATTGCCTTAACTTGCTTCTGTTTTCTGTGCCTGTACTTGCCCTAAACAATATGAGCAGAGAGCCCCAACTAAATGATATCACCATGTAGTAATGCGACAGTAGGCAACTATTTCAGGCTGGCAGAATTACGTGGAACTTCGAAAACATAGCAGGGCATGAATTTGGCCAAAACATCCATTCACAGAAGGCAAACAGGTAAAAATCTAAGAATGTTTCTCTAGCCACATCTGCCTTCTAATACACACAATGATCTCTATCACATAGCTCACCTTTGTTGTTTTCATAGCAAGTTACACACATTTCTTAACAAGCTTTTAATTACTTTTTTTAAATTTTATTATGCTAAACTGCCAGAGTTGTTGGGAGCTGGATGGCATATAATTTTAATAAATCAGTCAACAAAAGTACTCATAGATACAGTAGCATAACAATATATCAGTGTGGAGGAGAAGAGCAGAAAAGACCTGGAAATTATATTATGAAAAAAAGAACTCCCAAACTATAACCATATTGCTTAAAAATGTCTTAATGTGTAAGAATGCCTATGGAGCCCATGGAAATATATATGATGCCCATGCCATTTTGCATTGCAGCGACCTCTTTTCCTACTTTTTAAAATTAAAATTAAAATTAAAATAAGCTAAAAAATCAAGACAAGCTCAGAGGCTGTTGAGCCTCAGGAAGGTGCCTGCAGGCATACTCTTGTCTAAAGCGATGACATTGGTATCTCTGTTCTAATGCTTTCCTTTTCCAGTCTAACCTTTCACAGGATGGGATAAATAAGGTTTATTAACCAGGAAGTAGAGAAGAAAAATTAGCTGTCACTAATAACAACTGCACTGAAAAGAATGGGAAAACAGTCACTTAATGAATGTAAGAGAGGGCAAAACTCAGTGTTATGTCACACATACTTTGCAGCCTTAAGATCCCAGGGTCCATCCCTGATACATTTAAAATTGAAAAAGATTCTGATAGCAGTTAGAGTGAACAGTACAAGGCTAGATGGAGGAATTTGGCTGGGCATAACACAGCTTGCTATTTTGTATGTAAAGGTGGGCATAAATGGAACGAAGACATAATAAATGCATGGGGGGAGGAAGTTATTAGGCAAGACGAACCCAACAGATTTTTAAACATAACAATACATGAATTATAGCACAACTCTAAATTTATAGCAGATCTTCTCATATTCTAATTAGATCACCTTTCCTCACAGCTAATAAATCAATCAGTACAGCACTATAGTGGTATTTATGTACATTGGAAAACCTTCCATCATGTAAGATGTCTAAACCTAGAGATTTTACTGTTAGGTCTAGATGAAATAATCAGAAATTGGCATTAATCTAATCGGGCCACTTTTCTTAAGAAGAACCTGCAACAGAATAGCTGCTTGGGCATCTGGTTCAAACTAAGTGATGTCACGTGTTGACATTCATTATGATGTGACTAATGCAGATTACATAGCCTTCAGTGATGAGGCCATGACAGATGTGATGTCACAGATCTACCCACCCTGTAGATGTCCATGGATAGCAGTGTTTGAAATGTTCCATCATGGCATGAGAATGCATGTGAAAAATGAATGTAGCTGAGGCCCACTGGGAGATTACATTAATTAAATGCACAATTGCCTTGTTAGCAGGAGCCACGTGGAAGTGGCTGTCATGCTGCAGGTCGTGCATGTGAAGAGGTGCACACTTTTGTATGTTTCAATTGGCTAGGGGATATTGTACCACAGACTAGCACTTTTTCAGGTCACTGTATACTTGCCACATGGCAAAATGTATTACTGTGAATTTGATTGAAGATGGGAACAAATAATAATCCACAGCCTCATTGTTAGTATCCACGATCTCAGGAATCATTGTAGCTGTCTGTAAACATTTCTCCAAGTTCTCATGTAGGAGAGCAGTGAAATACAGAAAAAAATGTATGGACTCTAACTTCAAATGTGAAGTTAATCAGCACAGAGATGCAATATTGTTTAAACACATAATATGTATGCCCTATTCATCTACCGTGTAATGTTTCAGTTGTGGTTGTTATCTGAATTTCTGTTTTGTTGATTATTATAATTTTGCTTGCATAAAACGGGAAAGTTTTCTGTAGGTTTATTAGAAAAGGCAAAGCATCCTTCTAATCCATTTTGACTATATGGGCTTAAAAGCGATATGGAAGTGGTTTCCCATTGCTTTCTTCCAGGGTACAAAAGAGTGGCTTTGATTTTTCTGGTTGTCTCCCATACAAGTTTGGTTGGTACAAAAAATATATTCATAAGTGATTTATAACCACCTATAACAGTTTATCTTAAACCAGTAGATAAAAAATCATTAGCAAAGTTGAAATTCCTCTGACTAAGCAGCCTGTCTAAGACTCTGTGGAGCTGTTAGTGCTCTCTGAGCTTGGTTGCTTTCTTGCAGATGTCCCGTCACCCAGCTAGGTAACATCGTCAGTGTGAGTGAGTGTGGGGTTTGCCCCCTGTTTATATACAGTAGCTTGTCCTGCCAGTTTTGGTGGGGGTGTGGTTTTCTCCTTGGTAGTTCCTTGATTAGGGTATTGTTTTCTGCTTCATTGTTTTTGCTTGATGTTAATCCCTGCACTACATATATTCTCTTCTACTGTGACTAAGATTCATAAGTAAAGTCAAAGAAACTCTAGACTGTAAATGTGATAACATCTAAGATTACCTAAAATATGATAATATCTAAAATTATATAAAATGCACCAATACAGCAGAAGCTTACATGATGCAGTGCAAAACCTAGCAGCGTGCATTGTAATAAATGGTGATTCATCTGTAAGTAGCATTTTGGCATAAGCTGAGTTGGAGTGATCAGGATATCTGCTGATCAAAGGAAGGTTTGATCTAGTTCAAATGTCTCTATAAAAGGAACAGTGAAGAAATACATGTTCCATGGTTTCCACCTTTCTGGAATCATGGGGACAGAGCCTTTCAGCCAATGCTACTTGTTTATATTTATCATCCAAACCCACAGAGGGAAAAGCATGAAAATGGGCAAGGAAAAAAGCTTTCCTATAGCTAGGTGTAACTGTGTGAGATAATGAGCTGGAGTAACTATGTATCTAGGATCTGCCAATGACGGGAAGACCAGAACCTTCCCTAGATCTGTCTGACCCTTGGCATCCTTTATCCTCTTGCTTCAGAGTTTGTTTGCCTGATCATATTCTATCTGAAGAACTGAGGAGGGGAAGAAGCTCAGATTTAGGAGTTTAGATCTAACTTGAGGGGATGAAAATTTGAATCATTCATACAACTTACTATGCCATTGATGTAAAAATTAAAAAGTAGAGGAGCTATAATACTTCCCTGTTTGATCTCCTTTTGAGTTTTAACTGAATTTGTAAGAAACCCTTGCATATTACATTGAACTTCGAAAGTTGGTATACAGGGTTCAGATTAGACAAAGGAGCCTATAATCAATTGTCAAGGCTTCCAGTTTCTCCCATGGCTTGATCCTAGTTATGGAATCAAAGGATGCCTTGTGACCTATGAAGGCAGCATACCACATTATTAGTTGAATATTTCAATCAACATTGTAGGACAAAGCATTAGTTGATGATGGCTCTTAAATTTATTATGGAGTTTCCTGGTGCAAAGTTTATTGCTTGTGTTTAGCAGGCTAATTGGCCTGTAATTATCAGGATCATCCTTCTTCCCCTTCTTGAAGATTAGAACTTGATCCCAGGCCCCAGTCTCAAGGAGTTGGCCAGTGGTATCAATATTGATGAAGAATGATGCCAAGATTGGAGCTTAGCACTGAGTGTTATTCCTTTACAGTTCTGGAGGAATAAGGTCAAGTCCTTCCCAACATGAGCTGACCTATAAGGGATGTAATCTCAGTCACAGATACTGGGGTAGGTCTTCTATCTTTTGCATGGGGGGCTCATTGGAGGAGCCTTCATATATCCTCTGGAAGTATAAGAGAGTGGAGTTATTTTCTTCGGCTGCTTGAAAAAGTTGCTCCCAAGTGGGTTTTGTGTCTTCCTTCTTCTTGTAACCCACCAGTTGCTTGAACTGCTTTTTAAGGGCAAGGAAGCATTCAAAAGTAATTGGAGTATTGTACCATCTCAGATTTACAGAAGCTGAACTGAGGGCTTTCTTAGCTTCGACACAATGCTTATTGAACTGTGTTTCGGAAGAGACTTGATTTTTGCTTGGCCCAAAATTTAGGATTGCAAACCAAGAAAGGCTCCAACTTCTGTGTTATAATTTTGTAAAGAGACGAAGGATCATGAAGACATTTGGGTCTTCATAAGGGTCAATCAACAATTCTGTAGGCAATCTTCTATCAAATACCTTCTTCATTTTTTGACTGAGTTGTAGAGTTCATTTGGCTTGATGTCTTGCTCATCCTTGTCCCGCTGAAAAAATTGAAGGGATAAAACAGGCCTTCAAGTGCATTTGCCAGACAGGAGGTACCAGGTATAAACAGAATGGGAGTTGATCACTATCCACGTGTAGGAGCACTTTGAAACCCTCCATAGGAGAAAGGAGGTTCCCAGTAATTAACATATAATCAATAGTGGTTGTTCTGATATAAAAATGTTGTTTTATATTTGTCTATATAGCTTGGTGCATACAATAAATGAAGAAATATTCATAAATAAATCTTTTGTTGTTTTTAATTTTATTTTCTATGAGCCATTTATGGCACTAGTGTATTAGAGCAAATTATTTAAGTAAATTAAATTAATAAATCTCAAAATGAATAGCTATTTGGAGATGATTTCCCAAGGGCAAAAAGCTTAAATTTCAGCTTTTTGGTTATCCCTTAGAAAAATATGCCCTTCTACACAGACCATAATTCACAAGATGATTCTCTGTCTTTCTTAACTGGCTGGCGTTTCTGGCATCTTGCATTTTGTTTTTATCTGTTGTATTGTCATAGCTGACAGTAAAATCATCACTGAGAAAGTTGTTTTTTCCTTCCATCTTCTCGAGCACACTTGGTCCCTCCAGTGATTTTTTTTCCCCTGCTGATATATTATATAACACTCTATAGGCACTGGTGATTATCACCTATGCACGGATGTAATTCAATCCTTCTCTCTCTCTTTCTCTTAAAAATGGAATACCATTTGTACCAGCCTCTAATCGTATGTACCACTCTCTCCCCTTTCAGAACCAAACTGGCAATTCTCATCTTGAATAGCTTTAAAATTGCTCATAGCAATCAATGACAACTGAGGCATCACTAAACAATTTCTTTTCTCTCCCAAGCTCCAATTTAGATCAGTCATTAAGCTTGAGTAAGCTTGAGCTGTCAGAACATTTTCCCTCCTTACATGCTCCAAGCACAAAAAGTCAACTTCAAAATCAAATTTGTTTTCTTTCGTACTATACTTTGTAATGGTTTAGTTTGAACAATAAACTTAACTGAAATAGTACTGTCAATCTTTGGTAACACAGGGAGCAGCTTTGCCTTTTTATCTAGGCAAGGCTGCCAAACATCAAACAAACTGCACTTTCATTTGTTTTATATCAACTTTTTCAAGTATATACACCACTCTATCTTGTTAGCAATACATAGGCTGATAACATTTCAGCACCATGAACTTTCTGCTGCTGAACTCAGGGATAAAGTGAAATCAGTTAAAAAACAGAGAAACAAAAGAAAACTACTGAAATATTAATTGGATTTTTTTTTTTTTTAAGATTGCATGCAGGTTATGGAGCATAGCACAGAACTCAGTACTGTGAGATAACATTTGACCCACAATTGTACTGACACAGAGCAATTCAGATTTATATTGCTTCCTTCTCCTTAAAATCAGTAAGATTAAAAGGACTCTCAAATACTTTGGTTTAGCTCATTCCATCCCTGACTCCAGAATCATGATAGATGGCTAAGTCTACAATTAGTAAAGCTACAGTCTGCTTCAGGAATACCTCCAATCAGTGTAAGCATCGGTTGTTGAGTTAGGAATGGGGTGATGTTTGCCAATTACTCTTTTAAAGTGGCCAGTTGTATGCAAATATAAAGCATGGGAACAACATACATTCTTCTAATTGATGTAGCACAAGGAAACAAAGAACATGAATATAATCTATCACAGCTCTTTTGTCAGAATTCCAATCTTTTATGATTATAAGGAAATTTTTATCAACAAAGCTCTGAAGCTAAATATTTGTTGATACTAGGCAAAACATTCAACAGGTTAGAAAGAAAACAGAGCATCCAGACCAAATTTGACTGAAACAGATCTATTGAAATGAATGAAACGTCATCATTTAAAACCTATTAATTTCAACAAGAGTCTGTAAACTGCAGGGCTGTGCAGCACTTTGCATTCAAAGGAGGTTCAGAGCTTGTGGAGGAGACAATATAGCGCTTGTCTGCAACTCTTATCATCTGCTCCTTTTTCTAGGATTACCAGCAGAAGTATCAGGGCATTTGTATGTGTGTGTGTGTGTGCAAATGACAAAAGCAATTTTGTGACTTCACACCGAAAGCATTGCCCTTTAATATATGCATCAGAACATCTCACACATGCATGCACCATAGGAGTAGAGCTCCCATCCCAAGAGCACGATGCTGCTTTCATCATTTTGACAAATGATGCTTTGCCGCTGCAGATGCCTCTGATCACAGCTGCAGTGTGATCCCAGGAGAATACATACTGTAGTTGGTTTAAGGAATTCTTGCCAGGTGTTATGCTGGCACCTCAGTATGCTCTGAAGCAATTGCCTTTGAGTCTGAAGCATTCCACAGCTCTACTAAACAGGATTAAGACCAGATTTTATCCCAAAGCACTAGAATAATGGGAGGATTCCTAATCATGAACCCTAGATAAATTAACCCTCTTGAGCTAAAATATTGGCAGCACGATTCACTAGATAGCTTCTACACCGATCCCATTTCAACGGATGAATATAAATATGGTCAAGCTACCGCATCTGGCATTAAGTATATCCACCATCCTTATAGATTACTACTAATTTCACTTAAGTACTACATTTTGAACAGATAAAGTTATAAAAGAAGAAATCATAAGTACCTGAATTCTAAATCAGAATGAATATGGAATTAAGCTTGGAGTCCAAATATGTAAGACTGGATCTGCACCAACATTTGCGTGCATCATCTTTTAGCAGCTACTACTCCAATGTTTATCTATCAGAGGTATGGAATTCAGAGCTTTATGTCTTCTCTATTTAAAACAGAATATTGATTACATTTTCAATATATTATAGTTTTCAGAATTGTTTAGTTTGTGAATGTTAACTAGAAAATCAGAAAAGAAACAGATAAGAACATTTATTGGGAAACCAATGTATGAATCCATTAATCACTTGAGTGTTCTATTATTCTCCAAAATAAGAATTTTGTACTTTATTGGTTGCAGATGGGGAAGTTTGGTCTGTAAGTAGTTTGTAATGAACACATTATTATTATTTGAAAGTCCATTTGTTGCAGATTCACTAAAGCTACTGTACAATATCTATATTCAGGGAGTCCCCAGGTTAAGAACACCCGGGTTACAGACAACCCATAGTTAAGAACAGAGCCTACTGTAGCAAAGTTCAAGTTAAATACAGAATGATTCGAGTTAAATGCACAGTTGTTTGAGTTCATTACACAATACTACCTATACAGTATTATTAAATCATACTGTTCCAGCTTACATACAAATTCAACTTAAGAACAGACCTTGAGAATGGAACTCATTCTTAAACTGGGGACTACCTGTACTACTAAAACTCTTGTGTCTGTTTGTAACCTTCAACTGGATGAAATGGTACATCATAGGGCAACAATTTTTGAACCAAGATACCTCAAATGGGCTAACTTACAGAATGTGTCCAAAATCTGGGACCCGTTACTCCCATGGGAATGAAATTTGGCAAAGTTGTGGCTACTTCAGCGCTGCTGTGCTGCTGCTATTTCAGTGCTGCCACATTGCCATGGTCAGCCATGATCACGTGATCGTCATTTCCAGTGCTTCCTGACAAGTCAATGGGGAAGCTGGCAGGAAGTCTAAATTCAATCACGATTGCTGATGCTCCCTGCCAGCTTCCCACAAGGAAAGTCAGTGGGGAAGCCAGAAGGAAGTTGTAAGTCCAAGGCCAGCAGGCAGGTAAGTGGCTGCTGCTGGGTGGAGAGGAAGTGAGGAGGTGTGCAAGAGATACACCGAGGGTTGGGGAGGGTGCATAGAGGTGCATGAGAGGCACAACATGGGTCAGGGAGGTGTGCAAGGGGGTGCCTGAGAGGTGCAGCAAGGGTCAAGGAGGGTGCACGAGGGTATGGGTCGAGGCTGTGTGGGAATGCATGAGGGAGGGAAGGGAAGGGAAGGGAAGGGAAGGGAAGGGAAGGGAAGGGAAGGGAAGGGAAGGGAAGGGAAGGAAAGGAAAGGAAAGGAAAGGAAAGGAAAGGAAAGGAAAGGAAAGGAAAGGAAAGGAAAGGAAAGGAAAGGAAAGGAAAGGAAAGGAAAGGAAAGGAAAGGAAAGGAAAGGGAGGGAGATTTCTGATGCTCCTTACCAGTTTCCTGCAAGGAAAATCAATTGGGAATCCAGCAGGAAGTCAGAAGTTGCTCCTGCTCCCACTGCTTTTTTGCCCATCCATGGTCATTCTATTTCTCTGTTTAGGTAAGGAAATATCTCTGAAAGAATGACCTAATGGGTCATGGGTTGTCTAGTGAATATTAAAGAAGTTTGCAGTTGGCTTCAAAGTGTCTGACAGTGTAAGAGGGATTTAGAATAAAATGTTGCAGTGTGGAATGCTTCCATTTAGAGTTTCAGACAACATTCCATTTCATTTCTCATTCTCTTAATTTTTCATTTCTCTTTCTTTAAAAATCACCATTCTGTATCTGCTGAGCATGCTCAGTCCTCATTAGGGTTTTGGGGGTCTCCTTTTTTCAGAGTTTGTTGATATGTATGTATGTAAGTATGTATGTATGTAGATATGCTGGGATTCTCCCAACCCTGCTGTAACTTTCCTCTTTCCTCATATGTGTAGATGGTGCTGTTTGGTTATGTATGCAGCCACAATTTTACTGTATCTTAGTTTTGGAGATAAGAATTCCATGACTAATTTATTGGAGCAAATTACAAACACATGCAATTTGAAAGTAATCTACATGTCTTCTTTTTCATAATTTCCAAAAAAAAAAAAAAAGAATGCTTTTGCTCATGAGTTCTGTAATAAAGAATGAACTGAGATGTTTATACTATCCATTCCAAAATATTACCCTCATGTCTTTTTTCCTTCTTGAGACTTTTCAGAGGGGAAGAGGTTATCGCTTTGATATCTAATTCATTTTGCCAGTTTGTTATTCTTAAGGTTTTCCTTTGCAATTCCATAGGGAGAGATTGTTCATTTAAACATTAATAACACCCATATCACCAACACAGTATAATTGCAATTCTGTCCACTCCCAGAAATGGGCTATTTTGTGAACTGTGTTATTTAAAAGACAGAGAAAGAACTACTAAGTTGTCCACTATCTTGAATGTCCATATCCTGATCAAAAAGAAACCCATACAGAAAGAACCCGTCATATTGTCCTTTAATAATATGCTTGTTCACTCTGGCAACCCTATATCATCTCTGCTTCCTTGGGGATCTTTCTCTACTCCTTTTGAAACCCACAAAGGTCAATTGTTGCAGCTGTTTCCCAATGTGCTTCAGGTCATCCAGCTTAACCTTCAAGAAAGCAGGAGAATTAAAGAAGTTTTCAGAGAGGGTCACCACTTTTAGTGAAGAAAGCAAGGTTATTTAAGTAGAGGGGGAAAATATTTGGGAAAGAAGACAGCAATTCTCCACAAGGTTGAAAGAGAAATGGTTGGAAGCTTTGGAAAACACACTGCAGAAAATGTATTTTAAGATTGCTGTCATTACTTCTTCATATTTCATAACAGCTACAACATAAGTCAGATGAGGAATGCTGTAATTATTAGGATTAGATGGCTTTTAAACAGATGGTAGAAGCTCTTCAGGTGCTATATCACATACTAAAAATGTAATATAAGGAAATGGAGAATGACTTTAATCTAGAATCATAGAGTTGGAAGGGCCCTCAGAGATCATCTAATACAAAACCCCATTTAATGCAGGATCCACTAGAACAGTGTTTCTCAACCTTGGCAACTTTATGACAGGTGGACTTCAACTCAAGGAATTCCCCAGCCAGCATGCTGGCTGGGGAATTCTGGGAGTTGAAGTCCACCTGTCTTAAAGTTGCCAAGATTGAGAAACACTCAACTCAAGCATCTCTGGCAGATGACCATCCAGCCTCTGTTTGAAGATCTCTAGCAAAGGAGAACTCACCAGGTCATACTGTATAGCAGCAAGTTCCTTCTAATAACCTGAAATTTTAGCTTCTTACATATGGTCCTGCCCTCTGGGGGCAATAGAGAATAAGTCTACTCTTTCTGTGTATCAACAATTCAGGTATTTGAAGACTGATATCTTACCTTTTCTGTGGCTAAGCACACCCAGATCTTTTAGCCATTCCTTACAGGGCTTGGTTTCCAGACCCCCCACCACTGTGGTAGCCCTTTGCTGAACTTGTTGCAGTTTCTCACTATTCTTTTTTAATTGTGGTGTCCAGAATTATATACTTTAAGTGGAATTTGACCAGGGCAAAATAGAATAGGACAATTATTTTCCATGTCCCAGACTTTATGCACCTGTTAATCCATCCCAAAATAACATTAACCTTTTTAACAGCTGCATCACGTGGCTGGGTCAGGTTCAACTTGCAGTTGACAAGGACATCTGGATCCCTTTCACAGGTACTTCTACCAAGGTTGATCTCCCTCATCCTACACTTGTATCTTACATTTTTGCTACCTAGATGCAGAACTTTACATTTCCCCCTGTTCAATTCCATCCTATTCATTTCAGCCCACTGCTCAAAGTTGTCTAGATCTTTTTGTATCTTCTCTTTTATCTAAAATAGGAGCTACCCCTCTAGGCTTGGTGTCATTTGTGAACCTTCAAAGTGCCCCTTCAACTCCCTCATCCAAGTCATTGACAAAATGTTAAACAGCACTGGGCCTTACCCTGTGGAACTCCCCTCAGTATTTCCCTCCAAGCTGAAAGGGAGCTAATAATAAGCACTCTTTGGCTGTGATTATTCAGCCAACTATGAGTCCAGCAGCCTTTGAGAGGGAACAAGAGGAGCAGAGTGATGCAAACACCACCATAGTATCATGATGCAAGCCCCACCCCTTTTTTATGTGCATAGTGATACAGCTTGTGGTGTGGTACTGCTTTTATCATTTTGACAAAAGCAGCAACAAAACCAGTACTCACACAACAAACCCTGCTGTGTGAGTACACCTAACAGTAGTATCATCTAGCTCATATTTTACCATTTTATTAAGTAAAATATCATGAGGTAATCTGTCAAAGGCTTTACTGAGGTCCAGATACACTATGTTTACAGTATTTCCCTGCTCTACTATGCTAAAAACTCTATTGAAGGAGATAAGGCTTATCTTACATGATTTGTTTGTGACAAACCCATGCTGGCTCCTGACTCCTGACTCCTATACAAGTATGCACAAACATGCTGTTTGATAATCTGTTTGAAGACCTTATCCAGCATAGACATCAGGGTGACAAGTCTTTAGTTTCCCAGGTCCTCTTTTCCCCCCTTTTTGAAAATGGGGGTGACGTTTGTCCTCCTTCAGTCTTCTGGGACCTTACCAGTTCTCCAGGAGCACTCAAAGATTATTGAGAGTAGTGCTAGCTTCTTCAGCACCCTGGGATGTAATCCATCTGGTCTTGGAGACTTGAATTAATTTACATTAGCTAAATCTCCTTGTCTACTTCCAGTGGCATGACGATTACTAGCTAGATGTCAGGTTCAGCCCTAGAATCGCATGACACAGTCTGGAAAGCAGTTCAGCTTCTTTATTTGCTAGCACCTAAAGGACAGAATCTCGCCTGACTAATTCCCCAATGAAAGCAACTATACCACTAAGCCCTTAGGGAGGGCCCAGTCTCTTCCCCCTTACTTTTACACAGTCCAGCTGGAGGCTGAGGAGATGCTTGGAATGTCACTCCCCCTCCCAGTAACCTTGAAGTTCCATTTCAGAATCCTCTCTGCTCAAGCCTTCCATCACACTAGGTCTCCATTTCCCTTTTGAGAAAAGGCAGATGCAAAAATGGAGTTAAGAAGGCCAGCCTCCTCACCAGCACCCATTATCAGTTTACCACTTTTTCTACTCAATGGACCTATACTCGGTTGGCTTTTCTTTTGCTTCAAACATAACCCAAAGTTAAGGCAATAGGCCAGAAACTGGGAGACCGTGAAAGAAAGCCAGTTTAGTGTAGTGGTTAAGGCATTAGATTAGAAACAAGGAGACTGTGATTTCTAGTCCCACTTTAGGCACAAAGCCAACTGGATGACCTTGGGCCAGTCACTGTCTCTCAGCCCTAGGAAGAAGACAATGGCAAACCACTTCCAAAATCTTGCCAAGAAAACTGCAGGGATTTGTCCAGACAGTCACCAGGAGTATCTCTCTCAAGTCTCAGACTATTCTGAGCTTCAGCCTATCTAATAGTTCCTATAGTTTCTGGAGACTACTGTGTATTGTTCTTTGCCAATGTTCTCCTCCTTTCATTTTCTATACATGTCCCTTTTTCTCTCCAGCATTTTAGAGAACTTTGCATATATTCAGACAGATTTCTTCCATTTTTCCTTTTTGTGGGGGCATCATCATCATTTGAATTACTAGTTGTCCAACTCCAAAATGACTCTGGGCAGCGTTACAAAGCTAACAACATCAATAAAAGCAACTATATTATTTTGAAAAAGGCAACCATTTTAAGGATTGCTTAAAGGTGGGCAAGGTTGGGGCTGTATAAATCTCTAGGGAGAAGCTGTTCCAACAGGTGCTGCAGCAAAAAGGTCTGCTTCCTGTGTCCCACTAGATGGCACTTGTTAATTGACAGGAATCAAAGCAAGCCAACTTTGTCAAAACAACAGGAAGGGCAGACACTACAGGAGATAGGTGGTATCTCCAATATCAATGTCCTATATCACATGGGGCTTTACAGGTAACACCCTGCTCCTTGTATTGCACTCAGAAGCTCACTGGCAACTGGGGCAGCTCATGTAGCAGAGATGTTACATGGGCATAGCAAGGCTTGCCCATCACTGCTCTTGCCATTACATTCTGGACTACCTGTGGCTTCCAAGTGGTATCTATCTCCATCATCTACCTTTATCATCTATCTCTATCATCTCTATCATCTCTCTCTCTGTCTATCTCTATATTCTATCTATCTATCTATCTATCTATCTATCTATCTATCTATCTATCATCTATCTATTTATCATCTATTTTGTATGCCTCCCAACTCCCAATGGAATGTTCACCTCTTGGTGCAGAAATAGAAACAACTGACACACAAGTTGAATGTATGCAAAGGCCTTCCTGGCCACAGCTGCCATCTGCTTCTTGAGCAGGAGCTGAGAGTTTAGGAAGGCCCCCAGATTGTCCACCATTTCCGAGTGGAACAGCGCAGCCCCATTCAGGACCAAAGATAGAAAATGCCTGAAACTAGGAGAACCAAAGATCCATAGCTGATCAGTCTTGCTCAGGCTGAGCTTGAGCTTTTCTTTCCCATCCAGACCCAAAAGCCTCCAGGCACTCCTTGGAGAAGCATAGTTTGGTTGGCCAGGAGTAAAAATATACAACTAAGTTTCCTCAGCATATCAGAGAAACCTGACTCAGAACTAACAGATTATCTCCCCAGTGGCTTCATATAGATGTTAAATAGGAGAGTTGAGAACATAGAGCCCTGAGGCACTCCAGAATCAGGTGTTTGAGGCTTAACTTTCCCACCTCCTCACCAATGCCAGCTGGAACCAGCCACAGGGAATAGAGGATTATAGCATTATAACACCAGCCCCCACTCTTATTCCCTGTAGCCAGATCAGAAGGAAGCCATAGAGAGATCTAGGACTGTTGCATCACCCCCATCCCAGTTCCATCACAGGTCATTGACAAGCACAACCAATGCCATCTCAGTACTACGTTCAGACCTGAAACCTGTCAGCCCTTCAGGGTAGGCCAGGTCAGGAAACATACTCCACAAGAAATAGTGGAACTCTACTTTATTGTTATAGGCTATAGCAATAGAATCTTGAAAGCCTGACAGCATTTACTCTTTCCTCTCTCTTATACCAAAGAGAATTAAGGCAGAGTCAATTTAAATTTCTTCTAACATTTTCTTCATTTCCTGGGTTTAATTCATGTTTTTCCACATTCCTTCTCCAAGGTCTTCTCTGTGGTTCCCTACAAAATCCAAAAGAAAATGGTTCTGATAATCTATTTCTTCCAGTAATTGCAGCTTTACCATCTTTTCGACAGCTTGCCTCAAAAAAAGAAGTTTGGAGACTGGATGAAAAATTTCCAGGATGGTATGTCCAGTAATTGTTTGTGATTCAGTATCTCATTTTCTAGAGTGTCCCATCCTTCCTGGATAATTTTCTCCTTCAGGATTTCAAGTCATTAGATTGGACCTGCTTTCTCTCAGAGTTAATCAAAATCCACTTTTCTGAAGTCCATTATACAGTTCTTCTTCTCAGTTTCTCACCTTGGATATCGCAAATACAAGGATAAAATGATCTCTTTCCCCTAAGGTGCCAGTCACATTCAGTTCTTCAGCCAAGAAGAACTGTTCTGTATACAGTTCTTCACCTATTAGTCAAGATGAGCTCCAGGATAGAAGATTCCCTTGTTATTTCTTCTGCCTTCAGACCAGTTAATTTGTCATCAAGAGAGGAGAATAATTTTTTGGACTTCTGACTCTTGGCAGTTAGATTTCTAGATGTCAGGATAATTGAAATCTCCTATTATCACTACTGCATGCCTTTTTGAAAGACTGTTCATCTGATGCAGAAAGACCTCATCTGTATCTTCTTCCTACCTACAGGTATATGCATCACCTTTCCACATGTTCTTGAAGGAATAAAATACTGTTCATCTACACTGGTAGAATCTATGAACAACATAATACCCCCATCAGCTTCTCTTTTATATAGCTTATATCTTGCAACACTACCATGTAGCAAAAACATATTATTAGAAAGTTACAGGCAGTTCTAGACAGCAATAACAATGGGAAATGGCCCATTCTAATAATCTTTTACATAATAATTATGTGAAGCTATAATTCATTATCATACAGCTATTAATCATTACTTGGATTAATCATTACTTGGATTTACTTAAATTAGTAAATACTAATACTTTAATAATCATGAGTGCCCTCACATGGCTTCCAGCGTGGATTCATCAGAAACTGTGGTTGTTGCTGTGATGGTGGTTCTGGTATTTAAGTGGAGGCTGCAATAGGCATGAATCCTGTCATTGTCACTGAAGTATCGAATCTTATTACTGGAAAGATAGCACAGGATTCCTGCTACTCTGTTGGCTAGCAAGGAAAGAAGGGGACCACACAGGGACAGGATTATAGTCCACAGCCTGCTCACCATACTACAGCCTCCATCTCTATAGACAAAGTGATCCTATTTTCTTCAAAGTTTTGAACATTCCTTGAGAGTTCTTGGGCATTGGTGTATCAGCATCAGTGTCTTTCCACTGGTGCTAACTTGTTTATTTCTGATTAGATTGACCTTTGTGCTTTGGGCCTTCCAAAGAGCTCTCCCAAAATGCTTGTGGAAAAAAAAATGTATATTTTTGAAAGAGATTCTAGAAAGGAAGTTTTGGCAGCCTTTTCTAGCAAAAACTAAAAAGAGTCTTGCGGTCCCTTAAAGATCATAAATGTATCATTGCAGGAGCATTGATGGGCCATAGTCCACTCCATTGGATGCAAGAAATGCAACAAGACTTTTTGTTTTAGTTATCATTGTTTAAATATTATTCTTGTGAAAATTGGGTCACCTTCATTAAAATACTAGCCTTGACATTATTTTGACATAATATTTTGCTAGCAAATAACATGATTTTGAAAATAAGGCTCCAATTCTCCCTTCAGCTTTCACATGAAAATCTCATTATACATGTGTATTAGGCAGACTATATGTCTTATCTGGGCAATAAATTACATGAGATTTAAGAATAGGGGATCAGAATTAACTCTTACCACCTTAAGCTGGTTTGTACTGTGCACTATTATGGGCTGTAATTCTATAATATAAATTTTAATTTTTTATTAAAAATGAGGTGACATAAGGATATTAACATTTAATTAATGTTTATTTAAATTTATTCACACATACTTATCCTCATGCTCCTTAGCAGCTCTAAAAGTACATGTGATTTAGACTCATGCCTAACAAAAAGGATTACTCATAGTTATTTTCAGATACTAAAAAGAAATGCTCCACATTACAGTTAATCTTAGTGACTAATGCTCTCCAACAATATACAGTCGGAGATTAAGAACACAGTGGGAAAGTTAAACTTGCGGGAAAACTTTAAAACAATTCTGCAGGCTACTAAAGCTTAATGAAAATAAGACAACCAATTTAGCAGTGACAAAAATTAGAAGCAAGTTAGATTGAGGCATTTAGTTTCTATGAAACACGACCATGGATTAAATTAATTGACACACTGTGGGTTCCCCCTCCCTTCAATTTATATGGATGTAAGAAGTCTAGGGAATTCTTCCAAGAATTAGCTTTCTTTGGGTAACACTGCACAGGAATCATGTCTATCTCAGCACAGCTAAATGACATGTTTGTAACCTGTTCTGTTTTAATGGAGTTGTCTGCTTTTTCAATCCACAGTCTCAGATAACCATGGAAACTCTGCCAAATGTCTTGCATATTTTTGCATTTACTAACTGTGGAAATAAATCAGATGTGCATCAGACTGCATATCCAAATGCCCCATCAGATGCAAATGTTCTTCTTTTTCCGTGGGATAACAGCTGAATGTTTACTTGGATGAACATCCTTAACTGCCTCTCCTAGGTTGTGCTAGATATCCATGTGTCATTTCTGCCCTCCCAATAGATATTATGTGACAGAATGTGGGTTGACTAAAATGTCTATATTAGCAGAATTTCAGTATCTGCACTTGGAGTGGAATCTGCTAAATTAACATACATACAAACATTGTCATGGAAAATTCCTTAACTGGCAGTGTGCCTTCAAAAGCAGAATCACTTCAGCCTGTAAATCTCTCTGTGCTGCTTCTGCTTCAAATATAAACTAATAGGGCTGTAGCACTTCAGTTTCAATTCTACAAATGTGTCTTGGAGTGTGCAAGGGCACAAACATGCCACATTCATGCTCCCGTGCACTACAAAACATTCTTCTGGAATCAAGTCCAAAGCACTGTACAGATCAATAAACAATCTGTCAGAGGCAACTTAATCAAATGCTAGTTCCCATGTAAAGTCCCTAAATGTGGCTAACACACTCACAGAGATATATATACACATTTGACGGCCATTATGTAACTGCTTATGTTTTTAAAATGTGCTTATTTCACTCAAAGCAATGTGGGTCAATCAAGCCCTTTATTTGTTTCCTTGAGATGTGCCACAGCATCATTTCTTGCATCTTCTCTACAGTAGCACACTTTTTTCTCTTCTGAAGATAGCCTCACAACTTGAGACTATCCAAGCCAAACAGAACACATCAAGCTTTATGTAACAGAACAGAAAATAATCATATACCTGTGTGGAACTGCAAGCATAGGCTTTATCAACTACCTGTCAAGCCATGAATAGTGGCTGCATCTGGCTTGGTGCATCATAAATTGTGCAGGCATGCTCAAGGGCAGTATGAACAATTTTACTGCCCACTATTCTCATTATTTCCATCATTCCTTTGTTCATTTCTCCTTCAGTTTTCTGATTCCTTCACCAAAACAACACTCTTTTTCAGTCCTCAGCTTTGTAGTCTCACTACTCCTTGCCAAGAACTAACAGAAAATCCTTCCTTTTCTTCCGTCTCCCCTGTGAAGGGTTAACAAAAAAGCACCACCACCAAAGGTGCAGGACTCCTTGTAGAAATACAACAACAATATCTTTCTTCAGTACTTAGGTTTCTCTAGTGAATAGCAATGTGTAGCAAAGTCAGTTCTTTACAATGGCCACTGCATCCTGTGAAGGAAAGAGTGAGAGAAGAAATATCTGACTGAATAGCAACCAAAATCAAGGGTTATTATTTGTCAGAACTTTTACAAGGTAGAAATGGAGACAAGGGAAGACAAGATGTGCCCTCAGAAGTTATACTGCATTTAGGAAAAACTCTTAAACCAAATTGGGCTGGTTCAAACAGTTTGAGGATCTGTAAATAAGGGTTCTTATTTAAGAGAAGGGGATGACAGAGGATAAGATGTTTAGATAGCATCACTGAAGCAATAAGCATGAAAGTGAGCAAATTCAGGGAGACAGTGAAGGACCGGAAGGCCTGGCGCAATATGGTTCATGGGGTCACAAAGAGTTGGACACGACTTAACGACTGAACAACAACAAAAAAATAAGTGTTCTCCAAATTGCCTTGAAAGAAAGCCAGTTTAATGTAGTGGTTAAGGCATCAGGTTAAAAACCAGGAGACCATGAGTTCTAGTCCCACCTTAGGCACAAAGCCAGTTGGGTGACCTTGGGCCAGTCACTCTCTCTCAGTCCTTGGAAGGAAGTGAGGGCAAACCACTTCTGAAAAAATCTTGCCAAGAAAACTGCAGGGACTAGTCCAGGCAGTCCCCAGGAGTCAACACTGACTTGAAGGCACAAACAAACAAATTGCTCTGAAGCAAATCTGGTCTTAATGATGATACAGATCTGTAAAACGTACAGTATGTCTACCCAAATTTTCATAAAGAGATCATTCTACAGTGTGGAGTGGTATGCAGGCATTACTGGGCTACAGTTTTGTAAATAATGATTTGTGAATGATGAGTCTAGTTTCTTCATCAAAGAGTTATGCCATCCAAGTGCTTGTTATACCTCCTTAAATCAATGTTAAAATTGCTGAGTCTTCATTAATCCTTTTAAAATTATGCAGATGTCTTCTTTGGGGATACTTCAGTGATATATATGTCATATTTATAAAAAAATTATCTGTATCAAATAGAATAGAGGGTTATGATTAGGGTTAGGGTAAGCAAAGAAACCCCTTCATGGATCACTGCCTTGTCGTGGCGAAGGGGCTTGTGTAACTCAGTGAAGCCATGAGCTATACCGTGCAGGGCCACCCAAGACGGACAGGTCATGACAGAGAGTTCTGACAAAATGTGGTCCACTGGAGAAGGAAATGGCAACCCACTCCAGTATCCTTGCCAAGAAAACCCCATGGACAATGTTAAAAGGCTAAAAGATATGACGCCGGAAGATGAGCCCCTCAGGTCGGAAGGTGTCCAATATGCTACTGGGGAAGAGCAGAGGGCAATTCCAAGTAGCTCCAGAAAGAGTGAAGCGGCTGGGCCAAATCCGAAAGGACGTTCAGCTGTGGATGTATCTGGAAGCGAAAAGAAGGTCCGATGCTGTAAAGAACAATATTGTATAGGTACGTGGAATGTAAGATCCATGAACCAAGGCAAGCTGGATGTGGTCAAAAATGAGATGACAAGACTGAACGTCGACATCTTGGGAATCAGCGAATTGAAATGGACGGGAATGGGTGAATTTAATTCAGGTGACCACTATATCTACTACTGTGGGCAAGAAACCCTTAGAAGAAATGGAGTTGCACTCATAGTCAATAAGAGAGTGGGAAAGGCAGTAATGGGGTACAGCCTCAAAAACGACAGAATGATCTCAGTGCGTATCCAAGGAAAACCATTCAACATCACGGTAATCCAAGTCTATGCCCCAACCACTGATGCCGAAGAAGCTGAAGTTGACCGGTTCTATGAAGACCTACAAGACCTTCTAGAACTAGCACCAAAAAAAGTCCTTTTCATCATAGGGGATTGGAATGCTAAAGTAGGAAGTCAAGGAGTAATCGGAATAACAGGCAATTTTGGCCTTGGAGTACAAAATGAAGCAGGGCAAAGGCTAATAGAGTTCTGTCAAGAGAACAAGCTAGTCATAGCAAACACTCTTTTCCAACAACACAAGAGACGACTCTACACATGGACGTCACCAGATGGTCAATACCGAAACCAGATAGATTACATACTTTGCAGCCAAAGATGGAGAAGCTCTATACAGACGGCAAAAACAAGACCAGGAGCTGACTGTGGCTCAGATCATGAGCTTCTTACTGCAAAATTTAGGCTTAAATTGAAGAATGTAGGGAAAACCACTAAACCACTCAGGTATGACTTAGATCATATTCCATGTGAGTACACAGTGAAGGTGATGAATAGATTTAGAGGATTAGATTTGGTAGACAGAGTGCCTGAAGAACTATGGACGGAGGTCTGTAACATTGTACGAGAGGCAGCATCTAAAACCATCCCAAAGAAAAAGAAATGCAAGAAAGCAAAATGGCTGTCTGATGAGGCTTTACAAATAGCTGTGGAAAGAAGGAATGCGAAAAGCAAGGGTGAAAGGGAAAGATATAAGCAACTGAATGCAGATTTCCAGAGAACAGCAAGAAGAGATAAGAAGGCCTTCTTAAATGAACAATGCAAAGAAATTGAAGAAAACAATAGAATGGGGAAGACTAGAGATCTCTTCAAGAAAATTGGAGATATCAAAGGAACGTTTAGTGCAAAGATGGGCATGATAAAGGACAAAAAAGGCAGGGACCTAACAGAAGCAGAAGAGATTAAGAAGAGGTGGCAAGAATACACAGAAGAACTCTACAAGAAAGATCTTAATGTCCCTGATGTCCATGCTGGTGTGGTCACTGACCCTGAGCCAGACATCCTAGAGAGTGAAGTCAAGTGGGCCTTAGGAAGCATTGCTAACAACAAAGCTAGTGGAGATGACAGTATTCCAACTGAGTTATTTAAAATACTAAAAGACGATGCTGTTAAAGTGCTGCACTCAATATGCCAGCAAGTTTGGAAAACGCAACAGTGGCCACGGGATTGGAAAAGGTCAGTTTACGTTCCAATTCCAAAGAAGGGCAATGCCAAAGAATGCTCAAACTATCGCACAATTGCACTCATTTCACATGCTAGCAAGGTTATGCTCAAAATCCTACAAGCTAGGCTTCAGCAGTACGTGAACCGAGAACTACCGGATGTACAAGCTGGGTTTCGAAGAGGCAGAGGAACTAGAGATCAAATTGCCAACATTCGCTGGATCATGGAGAAAGCACGAGAGTTCCAGAAAAGCATCTACTTCTGCTTCATTGACTATGCAAAAGCCTTTGATTGTGTGGATCACAACAAACTGTGGCAAATTCTTAAAGAGATGGGGATACCAGACCACCTTACCTGTCTCCTGAGAAATCTGTAGGCGGGCCAAGAAGCAACAGTTAGAACCGGTCATGGAACAACCGATTGGTTCAAAATAGGGAAAGGAGTACGACAAGGCTGTATCCTGTCACCCTGCTTATTTAACCTATATGCAGAGTACATCATGAGAAATGCCAGGCTGGAAGAATCACAAGCCGGAATTCAGATTGCAGGGAGAAACATCAATAACCTCAGATATGCAGACGATACCACCCTAATGGCAGAAAGTGAAGAAGAACTAAAGAGCCTCTTGATGAGGGTGAAAGAGGAGAGTGCGAAAGCTGGCTTGAAACTCAACATTAAAAAAACTAAGATCATGGCATCTGGACCCATCAATCCCTGGCAAATAGAAGGGGTAGAAATGGAAGCAGTAACAGACTTCATTTATTTGGGCTCCAAGATCACCGCAGACGGAGACTGCAGCCATGAAATTAAAAGACGCTTGCTCCTTGGGAGGAAAGCTATGGCAAACCTAGATAGCATATTAAAAAGCAGAGACGTCACCTTGCCGACAAAGATCCGCATAGTCAAAGCTATGGTTTTTCCAGTAGTAATGTATGGCTGTGAGAGCTGGACCATAAAGAAGGCTGAACGCCAAAGAATTGATGCCTTTGAACTGTGGTGCTGGAGAAGACTCTTAAGAGTCCCCTGGACTGCTAGGAGGTCAAACCAGTCAATCTTAAAGGAAATCAACTCTGATTGCTCATTGGAAGGATTGATAATGAAGCTCAAGCTCAGATACTTTGGTCACCTAATGCGAAGAGAGGACTCTTTGGAAAAGACCCTGATGCTGGGAAAGATGGAAGGCAAAAGGAGAAGAGGACGGCAGAGGATAAGATGGCTAGATAGCATCACTGAAGCAATGAGCATGAAATTGAGCAAACTGAGGGAGGCAGTGAAAGATAGGAAGGCCTGGCGCAATATGGTTCATGGGGTCACGAAGAGTCGGACACGACTTAACGACTAAACAACAACAACAAAAAGCAAAGAAAAGTATTTTCCTTTTTTAAAGATGTCAAAGTTTCTACCCTTGCCATGTACTTATTCCTTTGAAATGACTTATCCCTTTAAAAGGATCTATAGCCTTTCTATATTTTATAACATTCTTCCATAAATTAAAAACAGCATCATTTTTTAAAATTATCATAAGAAAATTGCTACTTTGTTAAATAAAGGATTGTTTTAAAAACAGGAAAAAAAGACTACTTAGAATAACTCTCTAGTTATTCGGGTTGTGTGAAGTTTCAAACTGATGATGCAATTCAACAAAGCTTTGATCAAATTACTCAATTTGTAAATTGAAGTAGGAACCTGATTAAAACATGAATCAGTTCGGAGCCTTCCAAAGTACTTCTGTGGTCTGATTCCCCCCCCCGCTTTTTTTTGGGGGGGCGATTCTCATAGGGTATATACAATATTGCAGTATATGGAGAATGCTAAGCAGAGGGCTGGTTGAAAGATGTGATGGAATCTCAGACATTGACAGGAACAGCCAATGAGATTAATCCTCTCATTGAACTTTCTGCCTCTCAGAGGTCTTTTGGGATTGCAAGGCGAACATTTCTTTGGGCTTCATTCACTTTCTCAGCATCAACTTCTTTGATATGGACAACCATAAGCCCTACCTTTGCACTCTCTTGTGCTAATAGAATGTTACACTTCCATGCTGTGGAGAGTGCAAAACACTAATGAGAGATCAATTCACTTCCAGCATTCTAAATACAGGCTCCTGGATGACCTTACTTTTTAATACTGCTAAACTCAAGCAGGTTGAAGTCTCTTGACCAGTGTTTCTCAACCTCGGCAACTTTAACATGTGTGGACTTTAACTCCCAGAATTCCCCAGCCATCCTTTTCTGACCCAAAACAAAGCAGCTTTAGGTGTTTTAAAGTTTTTTATATTCCCATTTTTCCTTATAAGTCTTCTAAATAAATAAATATTCCTTTGAATGATTTTTTTTCCAGATCAAATCTAACATTTTGAGGTAGTTCAAACCTAACTGAATCATGTCCTCTTCAAATGTTGAATTGGATCAGGGCAGATTCACACAGATGTGTCATTTATCAGAAATTTTACATATTTCTTACTTTTAGAAGGGGACACCATACATACATATTTCATAAAACTCTCTAAAGAGCTGAAGATCATAGCCATTTATAGATTTCCCAAACACAGTTAATGGAGAGATATGAAACTATGGATTTTCCAAAATGATATTCTGATTTAGATTCAATTTGACTCAAGTAGAAACCAAAGCCATCTAGGTCTGATCGCACCATTCTTCACATTCCTAGAGAACCCTCTACATCATATAGGTGTGCAATGGTGTGAAGAATACAGAAAAAGCAATTTGTTTTGAGCATGGAACAAAATAGCCTAACTTGGAACATTATCTTCTGTTGGGATATTCCAAGATGACTGTGTTCCTGTGGGGAGAAAAACCTGGAAGGAGGATTCTGTGTTCTATAATTTCTGAACAAAATTTTGAATGTTTCAAAGGAATATTTATTTATTTAGAAGACTTATAAGGAGAAAATGGGAATATAAGCAATTCCTACTTCCTTTGCAATTCCTTTGTGGTGGTACTTTAGAGAAGCTGCTATCTACAATGTAATCTTCAGGGGGAAAATGCCCAGGATGTAATTTTTTAAAAAAAGGAATTTCAAAACATTTTAAAAGTTTCCATAAGAAACAATGGAAGAACATGCTTTCTTCTTCTCAGCCTTTCTGCTAACCCTATGCAAATTGAGCAAAGTGTAGTTCAAATAGTTTCAATGTGAGAACATCTATCTGGTTCATATATTCAAACTGCTGAATTCTATTGATTTGATTCAGATTTCAAAAACCTCAGTGGTAACAGGGCTAGCACATCATGCAGGTTACATGCTTGATTTGTTATTCTATTTTGATGGGAAGGTGTTCTGTGGGGAGGATCTGTCAGGTCTCTCCTTGTCATGAAGGGATCATTATCTGGTTAAAGATGGATTAGTAGCTACACCTCATGGCAACAATAATGTTCTGCTTGAAATGGTTGTTGGATCCAACTGCATTCCAAGAGGACTTGGATAGGATTGGGGCTAGTCTGACAGTGATTCTATCAATGTCCTGGTTAGTTTCTGAATTAGGGAGCTCCCAGAAAGGTCAACACAACTGCATTGAAGTATCTTCTCTGATCTGTTGTAGTTATACATATAGCAAAGAAGCAAGTTTTTCCCCCCCTGCACATACTGCAATCTGAAGTTCTTTCAGGTTGGAGGGATAATTTGTACCCCTGCTTACTTCTCCCACAGTTTTATTACAGTCTTGTTGTGGTGCTTTCAATGAGTCTCCTGCAAATAAAATTTCTTGTATTTGGACTGTCTGGAGCTTAAAATTGTGAACCGTATGATGATAACCTCTGGGCTTGACTATAACCATGTGCTCTCCACAGGACTGTCTTCATGATAGTCCAGAAACTTCAGTTAGTACAAGATTCAGCAGCCTGGTTGGTCTAGGAAGGAACACAAAGGGGCCATGTTATACTTAAAGCACTGTACTGGCTGCCAATTTGTTTCATGAATTGCTGATCATTTAGCTTTAAAGCTCTGTATGGCTTAGGCCCAAGCTATTTGAGGGAACACCTTTTCCTTCTATATGAGCTCCATACTTATTGAGATTATCTGGGAAGGTCCACCTGCAGTTGTTGCAAATTCCTCCATTTATAGTTCACTCATTCTTTTTCTCTTTCAAACTCCCTGCTGAGACTCACATGCAGATCACTTCTCTTACATATTCTGCCTAACTCAACTGGGTTAGATAGGGGTGGCTGTGACTTAGTAGTACAGTCTTAGTCAGGCGGGGGGGGGGGGGTTATTAGTGGAGACACTCACATACTTTCAGTGCAGATTCAGGAATTTAAGATCATATGTGGTAATGGAATGCTCTGGGAACATACAGAACACAAGAGAGTCTCTGTTAACCTACCAAAACTTTAATTACAATTGCTTAAACTTTACATGGACAGACACACACACACACACTTTTGCACTGCTACACCCAGGCCAAATAATGCATAGGGATTGGGGAAGACAGGAATACTCCATAGATTTATTTATTTTAACAATTTATATAGCTGTATATCTCACAGCAGTGACTCTGAGCAGCACACAGAAGATTAAAACAAACAAAACTCAATATAGCAAATAGAACCTTAAAATAACAACAACATATGCCTGGGCCTAAAATTAATCCAATATTAATCCATACAGACCAAGCAAACCAATCCATCAACAGGACTGGTTTAACCTCCTACTCCAAGTTCCTGGAAGAACATCCAGGTCTTTAATACTTCACAAAAGGCTAGAAGGGTTGAGGCCATCCAGATCTCTGCTATTCCAAAGGGCAAGCATTGAGACAGAAAAAATCATGACTCCTAGGTCCCACAAGATGACATTTCCTGTTAGAAGGGACCTGGACTTGCCAACCAATAGATAGATAATTAGATAGTTGTATGCACAAATTGGGGGTTCTATTGTGCCACTTGTCCTTTGTCAACCACATTCTGCCAGTGTGCCATCATGTGTTACCTTAGCTGTTTTTTTCATTGACTTGTTGGGTTGCTGAGTGAAATGTGACTTGCTGCATGGCAATTTGGTTGCTATCTTGACAGATTGCTTGCTTCCCTGTGACTCACTGCATGGCAATTCTTATTGCTGGTACCTTGGTTCACACTTGGTATTTTTCAGCCTCCTTTGCATGTCTACATTTTCTCCAGGCTCAAATTCTATTCATCTATTTTCCCCTATATTTTATTTCTTGTACAGTAATACAGCTGCTATGAACTAGTCTGGTAAAAACTCAATATTTGTGGGGCCCAACATTTTGATTAGCTTTATAAAAGGCGCTTAACACATATTTTTGCATAGGCTTTTAACTACTGATTATCTTAATTATTGATGTTATTCCTTTGCTTGTTTGTTTTAATTGCTATTCTAAAAGTGTTTAATGTTCAGATTTTAAATACAAACTGCTGACAGACTTTGGTGGACATCAGTATATCAAATTAAATAAATAAAGGGAAGAATAGAAATCAATTTGGAAAAAGCCATTTTTGTGCACGTGCAGAAACATCCAGATTGTCTTAACTAATTTAGAAGCATTTAATTCAATTCAGCAATTGCATTTGGAAAGACAATTCAATTTGGAGATTCAATCAAATCATCTTCAAATTGAATATCTGAAAAATATTTTGCACAGCCACAGAAGTCGAGCAATGAGGAGCACAGAACAAGATACACTTCAAAACGGCTCATAAACAACAACAGCAGCAACAACAAAAAATGATGTATGAGGTTTCTGCCTCTAACACTGAGCACAGAACACACTTCTGCATTCAGCAGTGATCAACAAACAGAAGTAACATTGGTTTTTTGCATTTGGCATGCTGACCGAAAGCTCAGTATCTACAAGAACATGCACAGAATATACACAGGAAAACTCAACAATCAAACAAAAGCAATGTAGTATTGACAGTTTACAAGCTGAAAATTTCATCAGCATTATTAGCAATATTTGCACAGAAGAGAGTTTAGCATCTGACCAGTACTTCTCTGCCTGCCACAGAGAGCATGATACAGAACACAAGATACACAAAACAGAAACATGAACTACAACTTCCCCATAGTAATACATTTTTAAAAGGCAGCCAAGTGGTTTCTCTAGGGATGTAGGCATGTGGATCAGCCATCCACAATCACCTCTGTATGCAGCTGCAGTGCGTTGTTTTATCCAGGTAGGTCAATGACTGGAACGCAACCACAGTATTTAAATGCTTATTCCTTCTACCTCACCTTCTACTTCTTTCTTCCGTCATTAGACTCAAAACATGCTTTTCCTTTCATGAAAACCTTTTACTAAACAGAAACCTTGGGATGTATTGTTCTTAAGAATTTGGCTAAATGGGGTTTATAGATGGGTATACTCCCTATTTAGAATCCTAACCCTATGATTAGAGACCTTGGAGGGAGGATTCCCAGGGCAGGAACCCTCAGACCATCTCAGACAAATGGCTACTCAGTCTTTGCTTGTAAACCTCCACTAATGGAATGCCCACATCTTCTGGCAACAGGCTGTTCTGCTGATTAACAGCACCCCCAGTGAGAAAATTCCTCCTTACTTCATGTGTGGATCTCCTTCTGTAAAGCTTCCACTCATTGGTTCTTATTAGATGTCTCTAGAGATATATGTGCATTTCTTGATTGGCCTGAAAAGTGCTTGATTCTTTGCCTTCCAAGGATTAAAGTTTTGCCTAAGCCTCCAGTGACTAGTGGAAAAGCATACATGGATAATCCAAGTCTCCTCCTCCTCCTTTTCTACCACTTTCCCAAACTTTTGCCAGGTGTAATCAGAGATGGTATAAATAGCTAAGAGTGCATAGGAACAACTGCTACCTGTTTACATGCCTGACATCTCTGAGTGATAGTGTTATGTGCTCATGTGTAGAAGGCAGTTGTTTCACAGTGGCAGATTCTAGAATCACAACAGTGTCAGTGAACAGCAATATCAGAGACCATTCAAGTGGCAGAAGAATTAGATTACTGAGGATGTTTCAAACAATGTACAGATAGATGTAACTTATATAGATACTTTTTCCCCCTTGGAACATAAATTGTTTGTGTGACTATTCCGTGCCATCATAGTGAGTCATCCAGTGACTGAGCATGGTATTGAAATACAAACATAGCATGGAAGACTTATCACTGGATGCAGAGCCCTGCCTCCAAGATGGAAGGGGTCAATGCCATTTGTCTTTTTTAGCATTTTTGCTTACATTTTTCCTCCCCTTAGTGGCCATTGGGGAAGGTGGGGAATAATGCATACACCATAGTCCAACTTATATATTTCTTACCATTTTGGGGGGTGGGGGTGAAACCCAGAGTTCAGGGGCAATACGATTTGGGTGAGCCCCAAAATTTCTACTCCTTTTTGCTTTACTGCTATTAATCAAAAACAGTGGAGGAGCAACTCTAGTGAATCACAAGTTCAAGAAGGTAGATGATGGTGGATTTTCCTCTCTACTTAGGAAGAAAAAATACTACTTCCTCTGGCTTCTAGGATGTCCTGATAAGGGCCATAGGACTGATATCTTTATCTTTACATTTAGTTAAATTTCTACTGGTTCTAGTCTTACATTGCTTCTAATTGTTATTTATAGCAGTCTGGCTATTCATTTATAACAGTCCTTGTCTCTCTTTTCATCACCTCTTTGTATCCTCTGTCCTTCTTTTCCTCATCTTTTTTTAATTGCCACTATCTCTTTCCCACAGTTTAAAAAATTTTTCAGTTCACTTTTCTCCATTCCCTGTAGGAAGAAGAAAATGATTTATTCTTTTACTAGCAGTCCTCTGTAAACATTTAAGTAATAGGTTTTAGATTGTGTTTGTGGGTGGTTTTTTTCTTTTTTTCAAAATGCCTGGATTGTATGAACTACACACTTCATGGCAAAAAATAGGTCTCATTCCAGAAGTTATATCTAAGATGCTCTAGTAATTTTACAAAAGACATAATCACCATTCACTGGTTATTCATGCTATTTCAGTTATTACAATCTAATCTGGGTAATCACCTTTCAAAATGTTCCATAAAATCAAAAGGTTGTCAAAGAAACTAGTTAGAAAAAAATGATTTTAAATTCCAGCATGGTCTGGATGAATTTAAGACAATATTTCCTCTCTTAGCAGATATATTACTTGGTGGTATATGTCTCTTGTCTTTTTCTTTTCTATAAGAAAAAGCAGCTCGAGCGTATATATGTGGATTTCATTTGAAAAAAAAAAGCTGGAAGGGAGTTAAATACCTCCTTTCCTACCTGTATTTCTCTTCTCAACATGCAGCCTCTACTTTATATTGGACTTGAGGAGCTGTAAATTTGTTACTAATCCTTTTAGAACATGGATATATAATATATTTTTGGATTCAGTGGCACTTAGGGATCTTGTAGAATGAGTTGGGGGGCTGCATATGGGTGGAGCAAAGGAAAGTTGGTACTGTGGTCCATGCAGAAAATGGATATGTCTATCTGGAAACAGGAGGGGTAAAGACTGGTAAATGCCAATGGAAGAGAGTATGTGTAGCTCAGGGTTGAACTGTGGAGTCCTTGGGGTTCTCTGAGCTTGGTTGTTTTCTTGCAAATGTTTCATTACCCAGCTAGGTAACATCTTCAGTGCTAGAATGGAATAGCGTTTGCTCTCTGTTTACATACAGTAGCATTCCCTGTATTCAGACAAGGCAGCCATCAACATAGAGATAAACAACATCTATACATTATTCAAAAGAGACAATAAAAAGGAAAACAAAAACCAGAACATCTCCTCACCAGCAATCATCACCCAGATAAGCAAAGAATAACACCGAGATTACCACCAGACATACAATCAAGCAGTAAACAATACCCTAATCAAGGAACTACAGAGGGGGAAAAATAAAACCAAACCAAACCCACACCCCCACCAACACTGGCAGGGCATGCCACAGTATATAAACAGAGAGCAAACCCCATTCCATTCTAGCATTGAAGATGTTACCTAGCTGGGTAATGAAACATTTGCAAGAAAACAACCAAGCTCAGAGAACCCCAAGGACTCCACGATTGGTAAACATCCCCACAAACAGTAGCTTCCCTCCTGTTCCTCCATTTATGAACTTGTCAGCTTTTCAAGGTAGACCAGACTAGGAAACCAAAGTTATGCATGCTAATACTACTTTTATTATAAGGTTATAGTAACAGAATCTTGCAAGTCTAAATGTCCCTCCCACCCCTTTATCTTCAAGAGAACTACAGAGGGTCAAGTCTGAGACACTTTCTCAAATTACATTTCTGCCTGGGACTCAAATTTCTTTTGTCTGACCATTGTCTTGGTTGCACCTTTTGCTCCTGTTCCTCAAAGTTATTTCTTCTTCCCATTAAAGAACTCCTAGAAATGGTTTTTTCTTTAAAAAAGCTTGTACATCTCTGGTCTTTTCTTCTGTGCCCTAACCATTTCTTTCTTCTACTTCAGCCTCTGGTCTTAAAGTTGTTTTCAGTTAATCTCCCCTGTCCCATATTACCAGGGAAGGAGGGAGGTAACTAACTAACCAACTAACTAACTAACTAACCACACCATTATAGTAGCACATGTTAAAAAGAGCAAGGCTTTGATTGCATATTCACACTAGCCATCTTTGGGGAGTAAAAAAAAAACTAATACAACAAATAAAACTAACATATATAAAGCCAGATTATACATTTCAATTAAAAATATAAATATAAGTAAAATATGAACCTAAATAGAATTACTGATAATTGGAAAGAGCCAAAAAAGATATTAGAACGCTGTCAAAGGCAGTGCTCAGCATGGAGGGCTGCCTTGGATCCAGAATGCAATAGAGTTATTCATTTAGAAATTAAGTTCCATAGCTTAAAGAGCTGTTTAGTGGGAGTTATGGGGAATAGGCAATATCTACTTGGCATCATCTATACTGGCTTGTTTTCCTTCCCCCTGTAGATTACAGCTTGTACCACTACACATGCCAATGCTTTTAACTTTTCAGTTCTTCCTCAAGGGAATAATTTTTATTAAAACAGAGACTTGTCTGGTTATGGAACTCTAAAACAACTGAGTTTCAAATCATATATTTTTAAAAATAAATAAATAAATATTAGTTGGCACTGTTCTAAAATTACAACCCCTCCTGTTGTTATTGTGTATAACAGCCAATATCAATAACATTTTATTACCAAAGTTTTTTATGAAATATTAATACCTTGTGTTAAATATACTCTTAACCTGAGCTTTCATTTTTATATAGCTGGGATATTCTACAGTGTGCAAGGCTTTAGATTGCAGACAATTTTGATCATATATGTGTCCTGAACAAGAGTGTGCTAAGGAGGTGAAGCAGATAATTATGTCTACATTGTGAAAGAGTAAGTAAGTGCTGGGTACTTGCTGATTTGTTATATTACTATCTTCAGCAGTTGTAGGTAGTTATTTTAAAATGTATTAATGATCAAAGACCAAAATATCAAACATATTACAATACAGGCAGATAAAACAAAGGGTCTGGAGAGAATGACCAGGAAATTAATAGAATTACAGACCATCCAGGCAGAAATAAACCAGCCAGCAGGCATTACCAATGTTAAACCAGAAGATTTCTTACTTCAGTCATGATCTAACAAAATCTGGCAGCCCTCCTAGATATTTCTGTAGACTTGTCTACTAACAAAAATAGAGCATTCTCTTTACCAAGAAGCCAATGCAGAAGGTTAATAAGGGCATTAGTAATCCAAAATGCCATGACTGATAAAAGGGACGTCACTCTAAAACTCGTGAGACTGTCTCAATTGTCCCATCTGGACAAGGGCATAGGTGTTCTTGTTAAACCTTCCAAGATCACTGATGACAACATATGGAATCTGGCTACTGAAACACCCTTTGTGGAACAGAAAGGATGTTATAAAAATAATTAAATAATGGAAAAGGTCTATACTGTAGTAATAAGGGGTTTTGTCCCTATCTGTCAGCAAATCCTGGTCAAGGACTTGCTGTTTGATCTCTATGATGGTTCTCTCAAACTTTGACATCATCAGAAATTGGGCTCATAGGCCACAATAATTAGGTATGAAGCTATGCTTTCCTTTCAAGAAGTAAATTTATCAGCCAAGATTAACTTGGCTGAAGTCCTATCTGAAAAGACTAATTTTAGTCAATATTGTAGTTGGCAAAATCTTACACAAGCCTTGATGGTGGCAGACGTTACTAATTGAATGTATTTATTTATTTGGTAAATTTATATAGCCTCCCATCTCACATACATGACTCTAATGTTCTTCAGATGCTCCATGGCCCCTTGCCCAGTTAATCTTAGTTAATTATAGTAACTTGCCATGGTTGCTGAGATTTATTAGAGTTAAATTTCAAACCCTGTGGAGAACGCCAGACCGCTTAGACCTGATCTAGAGCATATGCATAGATTTCACTCAGTGAGTTAACTCCAGAAGTCCAATTCTGAGAACCTTCTTATAAAAATATACCCAAAGCAAAATATAAAAAGAAATGTGTCTTGAAAAGTCTAGCCCATCTTTTGTATTCATTCTCAGAATAAAAGAGTAAGACTCTGCATACAAAGTTAACTTTTTCTACCAGTAAATAAAACTTAGGACAAACATAGTCAGGCAATGGATCCATGGGAGGGAGGGAGAGGGAGGGAGGGAGGGAGGGGGGCAGAAGGAAAATGAGCATTAGGATGCCACTCTGTATGTGTGTCATTATGTGGGACACATGTATGTGAGGGGTGAAGCTTGTATTGTGGTGTTCATTTTGCAGGCATTTGTTAGGAGAAAAAGAAAATGTCTTTTGTCTCACCAGCTGAAACACAGATAGCAGACTATAAGCAGATCCTATTTCAGCAACTAGCAGCCTGGAAATTATTATTTTTTTTTTAAGCCTGAATTTCAGGCCTTGAGAGAGACCCTTGCAGATCATGAAGCCCTTTTTCACAAATAGTCCTTTGTTCATGAGGAGTCTGCTCTGGTGCCAGCCTTCTAGCATTGGTTAAAAAGTTTAGGTTCATCTCAAGACCAGAAGAATCTCTTTCCATCTAGAGAAAGTAGATCTGATGGAAGTTCTTTAAAAAGATTGGAATCTCCTCCAATCAGCCCCAGTATTATCAGAGGCAAATCACTCCAAAACTTGTATTTTTCGTCCCTGACATGCAGAACGTGTGTTAGTTGCAAGGAGAGGCCAAGTATTTATATTTTTCAAATAGTATTTCCTGTATGTGTTTGCTTTTGTCACAGACATTGCTAGTGCCTGAGGGAACAATCTATGGAGCTAAAAATAACATTTCAGTTCCTAGGTGATGGAAATACCAATGAAGGTGGCGGCGGGGGGGGGGGAGTCCCTTTCTCTCTTGATTTTTAATAATTCTAAGGAGCAGCTTTTGAAGCCAAGCACAAAACACAGATGGAGTTGTGTTAACATGGGCTCATTACAGATTGCTGACTCTTTGGGGGCCATATTCTGTTTCCTGAGGGAGCTAAAATGTGCAGTCGTCATGAACACAGATCTGACTGTATGACTTACAGAGGATATTGGTTAGGTCTGAAGGCCAGTACAGTACTTGATATATAGATATGGTTCCTTTTTTATTTCTCCCGCAAGAGCCGTGTTTCCTGTACAGCATTAAGCACAGTTGCTTGGGGTGGGAGGAATGCCACCATGCAAATGGTGGATCAGCCCCAAGACATTTCTTAGAAACATTCATATCTCCCTGGAAATGTTAGTGTTAGGCTATCATTCTCTAGTTCATGCTGTGTTGCCATCTGTTTCAGCTCACACTTCAAGTTTGCAGATATGCCCTGCTTCCTCTACCTGTTTGACTCACAGCATTTCAGCAAAGAATGGAGCTCACGGGAAAGGGGGAGGGCTGCTCTGAAGCAGTTCAGGGCCACTTTGATTGCTTCCAAATGCTTGCATTTCATCTCCAATACTATGTTTGACATGTGAAATTCAAGTTATATGCCAGTTGCTTCAAATATGCACCTGTTTTGGCAGAGTAAGAGCTTGTCCGCACTGTTTTCTTCCCCTGCCTATATTTCACTATCTTTCTGAAAAGTAAAAAACAAAACAAAACAAAGCCAGCCATTACAACTTTTTTTTTTTTAATTAAGTAGTGAGAGATATTAAATGAAATTTTAGTTAGAATGGAGGACGCCGTAGCATCTGTTAAGCCAAGACACAAATTGGAAGATAAGCATTTGAAATAATCTAATTTCCTTAGCATTGTAGAGTTTGTTTAATTTGATTGTATATTTGTATGCAGCCCTTTAAACTGATTTCAGAATAGTTGGCAGCAGTTGGTAGACATTTCCTGGTTGTGTGTTGTTATAATTTTATATTATGCCAATAATTTATAAAGAGATGTAAATGTTTTTGAAGGAGGGGTATTTTTCCTCACACACTGAGAAGAAATGCTACAAATGTACAAGCCAGAGAGCCAAAGTTTCTCAGGGCAGAGATGAAAGTTATATCAAAAACCAACAGCTATCCAGCTTCAATGATGAAAAGCTCAAGGCAAAACATCTGTTAACCATGGAAAACATAGGAAAAAGAAAGTTGGAAATTTGATTATATAAGAGAAGCCTTCTTCTTCATGTGGACAAAGGATCATCAACAGTTTTATGTAACTCCATTTTAATAGCCAATCAAGATTCTCATCTGGCCATGCCAAAGCTTGGGTCTGAGAGGCTGCAACTGAGTTTGCCTTGAGAGACAAAGGCATTGTCCATTTGTACGGAATTCAGTGCTTGGGAATCACTGCTGAGTTCTTGTCAGTGAATAAAGCAAGGGTGTAATTCTTACTATTATTCTCAAGTATAGTGTGAACAAAATATTTAAATATCAGTTTTACTTTCTGCCAGAGCTACAGAATTTTGACTAATTTTAGGTCCTGAATTAAGATTTCATACATACCAGGCATCTTACAGAGGTCAGACTCTGTAGTGAACAGAACTTGGTGCAGCTCACTGCTTAAATCCTATGCAGCTAAGAAGGAAAGTGATCCTGTAAGGTGGAGCAGAACTGCCTTACAACCATGTCCCCAACCACCACCTACCATAGCTGGTCAAGAAAAACATTATCAAAAGCAGCCAAATGATGAGAGCCCATCTTTTTGTCTTTCACTCATCTCTGTCATTCATCAAGGCAAACAAGACAGTTTTGGTACTGAACCTGGCCTGAAGCCAGATTGATATGCACACTTCATTCTATATCAAGATAGGCAACCCTTTCTGTAACCCCAAGAGCCACCTTTGACCGTAGCTGCTAAAAATGGATGGCATAGTTTCCCATCATTTTGAGCTAGGAAACTCAAAAACTGTAGCATGAGCCCTCAGAAAAGCTTAAGAAGCTAAATCACCAAATTAAAAAGCAAAAAAACAAACAAACAAAAAAAACCTCCAGAAAATATTCTACCCATCCTACTCCACATAGTGTGGTCTATGATAATAAAAATGTTGCATCTATCTATCTATCTATCTATCTATCTATCTATCTATCTATCTATCTACCCACCTACCTACCCACCCACCCAAGGACACCACAACTTTTTAAAATAAAATATAACATTTGCATATTGTACAAGTGTTGAGTTATATCTAATACTCCCATTTTTAATGGTAAAGGCAGATATAATGCAAAGAGAGATTGCAACATATCCCTGAAGTACAGGCATAGCCCAGTTTCTTTCAGGCATCACAGTATAAATGATAGCTGAGCATTTCAGGGAATTAAACACTAGCTCAGCCATGAATTTTGCCCTTCTCCTACATTTCAAGCACAGTGTCAACTGTTTTTTTTTTTTTTTTTAAGGTTTAATCACATTGTACAAAAGTGTGCAGATTCATATGCAAACAGCAACACTCCTGGGGAAACCTATCAATATTTTATGCAACTAAAACTTTATTATCTAGGCATTCTGATGTTCATAACAAATTCAGATGAAGAACAAGGGCTCCTAAAGATAAATGAATGGAACCTTTGATGCATACTTTGACCCCCGGTTGGTGATTTTTCACAGTGTTCATCCATACTTTTCATACAGAGTAGAAATAAGAAATGACATACTCCCAGTTGGAAGTATACTTGGCTTATACATTCTGGCTATGTTTGTATGACATACATAGAATGGTTTACTCAATTAACCCAAATAACTTAATCATGGTTTATTGATTAATGATGGCTACCAGAACTGTATGTAGTGATTCCAATGTCCCAATTTTTTTTCCTGAAACAATACTGAAGAGACAGAATGCAGAATATTACTGCTTCCTAAAAACATGACTAACAACTGTTCTCGAAAGAAGGCTGAGAGGATTTTCCAACCATCCACAGTTCTGAAGACTCAGGATGAACACAAGAAGCTTCCCATCAATCTGGATGGCCAAGTAACTTCACGTGGTCGGTGATGGGCCTTCAAACTGTTTAGGCTTTTAAAGGAAATCCCCACAATTTAGAATTAAGCCAGTAAACAGACTGGATGCCACTAAACCTGATAAAACATTGGAATTACTGTCTGCAAAATTCCAGCTCTAGTCACAGTATATTTTTTTGCCCCTTTGATTCCTAATGATTTTCAAAAGCATCTTCATAGGGGGTGTGTTTGCATGATTCTATTCCACTTTTCACTGGCCAGGTTTCTCCCACATGTATCAAAAATATGACTCCTAAAATCCCCAGCCACAGGCTGTGAATTCTAGCAACTGCACTCCCAGCATACTTGGAGACCACCAGGTTGGGCAAAGGTGTTTAACTGTTCTGCTTTCCATCATCACATTTATTCAAATTATTTTCTGAAATCCATAAATATTTCTGGGTATAATTTTCATGCTAGGTATGAAAATTAAAATGTTACTCTTATTGTATCATTTTAGGTATGTATTTGGCACTGTTTCCATTGCTGCTTTCAGCTAAACATTCTCTTTGGATTACAAAGCAAACTCTAAAAGTAAAGTAGTTAGTTAGTTTTCCTTCTCACATCATGGTTCTATACACATTAAATGAAGTTTAATTCCTTTGGGCTCCATTTGCCCTCCAGAGCCTCCTCTAGTTTTCCTATATATTCTTTTCAGTCATATTGATTAGGCAGCTGTTTTCATGTAAAGACATACTTTGTTGCCATAGAATGGTATTCAGCAGGTGTTACCATGCAGACAAGTGTTGACAGTATAAAAATTAAATTAGCACCCAATAAAATGTTAACACCTGGGCTGATAAATGGGAATATCATTGTATTTCACCTTTTAAGACATGAATTCATGCTTCTCTAGCATTACTGTGACTTTGGCTAACATCGTAACACTTTGCCCTATGCAAAAGAAGTGCTTTCATTGTTACCTTTCCTTTTTAAAGTTTTGCAGGTTCTGATGCCATGTCCCCATGACTTCTGCTAGAATGATAGGGCAGAAAGAAAAATGTGGACACCTGCTAATTGAAGTAAATGAAGGCTGCAAAAATCCAGATGACAACTAGGTGTCCGCAAAGAATTAGAGGTTTCTGTAGCTCTTCGCTTCCATCTAATGCTTGTCCAGAGAAGGTACTAGGTTATTTAAGCAGGCACATTACAAAGTAAGTTGATTACTTATCACAAAAGTCTCACATGGAAAAGTAGGAATTTAAAACAGGGTAAAGCAGTAATGCAGTTTTTGATTTGGCTGGTTGCCCAGTCTCTTTCTCATGTGGGAACAAAGTAAGAAACCAGCCCTCACCAACCTGCACCAATCAGAAACTAACTTAGCTAAAGGCCATTCAGAAGTCAGGATCCCTGGCTATAAAGACAGGAGCCCAGTCAGCCCCTGCTCAGTTGCCTGTGGTCTGCATAACAGACCACTTTGCCTCCTAAGTTGCTGCCTGCAGTTGCTGGAGCAATGTCAGGAAATCTGTTCTCTAGACCAGGGTTCCTCAACCTCAGCAACTTTAAAAGGGGTGGACTTCAATTCCCAGAATTCTCCAGCCAGCCATGCTGGCTGGGGAATTCTGGGAGTTGAAGTCCACCCCTCTTAAAGTTGCTAAGGTTGAGGAACCCTGTTCTAGACAATGGTCACTAAACCCTGAAGCCCATCACTGCCTAACAGATACTGGCCATGAAAGCCTACACCAGTATAACAGCAATAAACGTATCTACTTGGGCTGTTCAAGCTCTGAAAATGATTCAGAAGTGCTTCACTGGGTTATAAGCATTGCACCCTCCTGCTAGTCATTAAAAGAGCTTTCACCCAAGCTTGAAAAAAAAGTTGCAGCAGCTTTAAGAGTCACTTCAGCTTTAGTGAATCAACTCCTTAAAACAGCTACAAGTTTTTCCCAGCTTGAATGGAAATGTAAAAAAGACAGGCTGTTTTAATGAGTAACACAGTATTGTTTTGCCCATTTGAGATCTGATGAATTTCTTCTGAATCATTTTCAAAGTGTGCCGTGCCTTAATATCTACTAACCTGATATTACATCTTCAGATTTGCTTGTAAGATTCCCTGCCACAGATTCTTACCTTGAAATATACATTTCATAAATTAAGCCTGATCTCCCATTCCTGTTTATGTCTTTTTAAAGGAAGAACTCACTAATAGATACATCCTTCACTGTACCTCCTTTTGCAGGTTATATAGTAATATTTCTAGGGAATGCCTTATTAATTTTTCTGACTTATTCAGCTAGCTTAAGTAGCCTTGTGATTACAAGTATCTTTCATCAGCTTCTGCAGTGACCTTACCTGAATCGAGCTAGCTGGACCAATTCCCATTAAGACTATTGCAATAAATTATACCTTGGGTGACTTTAAAAATGGTTTGGAAATTGGAAGTGGTCCAAAATTGGACCATAGGATTATTAATGGGACTAACTCTTTTGTTCTGGCACCAAGCTGATCTAAACTTTAAAGCTCTAAATTGCTTAGAACTAGTTACCTAAATCTTGAGATGTTCTTTAGAAGCTCTCCTCTAAGTGTTCCTACCAAATAAGGTGGAATGGGTGATCATTATGGAAGATCTCTTTGGTGATGATATCTAGATATTGAAAAAGCATTTTCTGACAGGCTGCCATTTTTATTATCTTTACAAGGCAAGACAAGATCTTTTTATTCACTAACACCTTTTAAATTATGCTTGTCCTTTAACTTGACCTTCTCAACTTAAAATCTCAATAGTTTATGTTTTATCTTATAATATTGTGGTTTTAATATGTATTATCTCCTCAGATTATCTGTGAATCTCTGTTACAGGGCAGCTATAAACATATAATAAATACATAAGCAATATATTTGTGAGTGCACATGAGAGAGAGAGAGAGAGGTGTCAGGACAATGTAGATATGGATGGTTCCCTGTTTTTAAAGGATCTCATTGCACCAATCCTTGATTTATGCCAGTAGACTCTGCCTTATTGAACCCCTAGTAGGCCTTTAGCTATATTGTATAATTGCAAAACTTCCAGCAAAGATATCAGTTTTATTCAGTTCAGGGCAGAAGCAATATCTGAATTTCCTACTGTTTGCATGCCAGCTCGTCAATCTCTCTAACTGATATTTTATACTTCCCACTGATTTCATCAAGCCCCTCAAACATGGCCAGATACAGACATCAGTAGCAGCTGATTGAGTGTAAACTTAGATCACATATTTAGAACAGAACATTTTCTTTTCCACAGATATTGGTCCTGGTTTGATGAAATGGCTAATATATTTTCAGGGGCCTCAAATATCACCACGGTGCAGGTTAGCTTCTATCTATTGCTTTTTCAGAAGTATTTCATTAGGTATAATGTCAATTTTATTTAGCTCCATTTCATTTTTGTTCACAGCCATAAAACTATGTTCTTAAATGTTAATAATAATTTTCATCATAGACTCAGGAAGCGAAGGGCAAAATATATTCAGGAATCAAATAAACTCTATTTAAAAACATTCTCTATATTCCCACAAATGGTCATTTATAAAGGTTATATAAAAGCATGAATGATTTGATGTGTTGAGATGTTCCTATAATAATATCTTAACAAAGCCTTGTTTTTGCACACAGCTGACATCTGATTTTATGTGTGTTTCTTTTCCAACTATGAATGGAACAGAAGCAAACGAAATATCTAGAAGATGTCATGAGATAAGACTCTTAAGAATAAAAGCTGTGGTCAGAAGAATGTTTAACAAGAAACCAGCTTTCTGACAGAAACAATAATATTTTCTACTTCCGATCTGAGAAGGAGAGCAGTGTTGTACAAGTGATTAATGAGAAAGTGCCAAATACACAAGATGGATATCTGTAGATCTGGAAACCCCTTGAAGAAAAGAGAAGCAGAAAGAAATCTGTAGACCTGCTTACTGACACTCCCCCCTCCATCTCCCGCCACCAGGCCTTGAGTTAGGGTGGATGAAGCCCCTTGTCAGATGTGTGTTAGGGTGGCTGAATTCCCATCTTGTTCATGCATTTTGTATTATATTTTCAACTTCTCTATTTTGTTTTGTTATATTATGGGCTACCCAGAGCCAGTCAGGCATGTCTAATTCAAATAAATAAATAAACAAAATAAAATACCTTAAGGGAAGTCACACATACAAATGCCAAGATTTGTGTGTGATGTTATAAAATGACAATCTAGTTGAAAGTTGGGATAGACTTCCTGAAAGAAAGAGCAACTCAATAGTGGAACCAGTTGCAATGGAGGCTGGTAGGCTCCCCTTTGCTGAATATATTTACACAGAAGCTTTTATCAGTTATGTTTTAATTTGGATTCCAGCATTAAACAGAGGATTTGGACTTGTTCGTCTAAAATCTCCATGATTCTATGGAAAGAAACTTCCTGTAAGATCCAGGTATGATAACATTATAACATTATAAAACATGCCACTTCTTCCCCAAGGAAACATAGGCTGCATTTGCAGCGTTCTGCACCAAAATAGTTGTTCTGAGCTCACACAGGAAGGAGTGATGAAATTATCCTGAGAATTGGTTGTCCAGCTGAGGAAACAATTCCTACTCCGTGTCACAGAAAATGAAGAGAGTTTTTGCATACATGATATTTCCCTTCCCAGTTGAATAAAGTTTTCCTAGTTGCCCAGCAGATCCTTTTTTGCTTTCTGTCTCTGAAAAGACAATGTGAAATAAAGAAGGTTAATAGATCTCCATCACCGGTGCCAAAAGCCAATCTACCCTTCCAGTTTACCCCAGTGTGAGCACAAGCAACCCACCATTTCTGGACAGCAAAAATGTATGATGTTGTCCTCAGTCCCCAATAAGCCAGCCTCTAATGCAACATCCCTCCCACCAATCCTCCATGTTTTCTGGCTGTTCATCAAAAATAGTGTTTTCCTTCTTGTGCTGGTTTAAGCCATGCTGACCAGCTTCCACAATGTGCTTCCATACTTCGTAAGCAACTCCCTCCACTCCAGTTGGGTACTGCTGCCTGTGGTGAGAGGGCACCTCCCTTGCAGTCATTGATTGCTGCACTCTGCTGCCATTTTTAATAAGTTCAAGCTGGGCTTTACAAGTTACAAGATGGGTTCCCCCCCTCCCCCAACAACTTCATTGATACATCAGACGAGGATGGACCAGTCTTCATTTCTTTTTTAAAAACCAGATGAAATATTGATAAGCATTCTGCCACTTTCTTTTCAAGTGCAAGCAATAGGAAAAATAATAAAACTGTAGAGCTTGCTTGCTTGCTTGTTCTCTCTCTCTCTCTTGCCAGGAGGGCTAAAAAAAAATGGGAATCCACAAATCGGGAGGTTTAAACACAGTCCAGACAAAGCATCAACTCATCACCATGAGCAACGGAAGGGAAATCTGGAAAGGGATTTCTCAAGCAAGCTTTGTTTCCGGATGTTTGTGCACGGGGAACTAGCAGCTGAAGGCTGCAGTGCAGAAAAGCCCCAAGTTACAAAAGCTGTCTTTTCACATCTGAGGGGAAGCAGAGGCAACCTGACTATGTAGCTACCCATCAGAAAAATAAATAAGAAAGGCCACTTATTTTCACAATCTTACCTTTTGCCTGTTGATTAACCGTTATTTTGTCTTTTCCGTTTATTTATGTGTTCCCTTGCCCCATTCAGTTTTCCATTTTTTGCCTTCCTATCCATTCACTCTGAGACTTGGTTCACCCAAAGCACTATGCAATAATGTAATTTATTTGGTTCTATTTTAGTGTATAATGTGAATGTGCCATTGTAGCCTGTGAACTGTAGGTTATGGTTTAGTTCAGGGATTGGCATCATGGAATCTGTGATATAGGTGCCAAGAGACACCATATCAGAGAGGAAGAGGAAGAAGAGTGGGGAAGAAGGAAAAAAGGCTTCTAAATTTTGTGTAATGATAACAAAACGTTGTAACTTATCTTGGTGCCCATGTTAAGAATCTTGTAGGAAAGAACACAAGAGAGCTTGTGAGTACCAAGCCCCAAACACTCTGTCCTTTGTGCCCACTGATTCCCTGCTCCACCAGAGCAAGTGGAAACTGGTCATATCTATAAGTCTGCCCATCATCTGTACTCAAAATTCCAATGTTCCTTCAGCCCCAAACTTTGCCTACCTTTGGTTTAGAATAGTATTTGATCCCAACTTTTCTGGCACGTTCAATAACCCATGGCTAAAAGAGGAGACTTAGCACAATGTGTGAACCCTGTGCCCTTTGAAATCTTTCTTCTTATATCTGATTGCACTATCTGCCTTTTATCAACTCTTCTTTCTTTGTATGGCACTTCTTACACTGAACAGTACTTCTTTACATCATAAAAAATGTAGATAAATGCAGGTATCTCCCACTCACTTTTCTTCCTTAATTAGTTGTTAATCATTAAGAGGCTACAGTATGTTTTCTTGTTTCTACTGTTACTAATTAACACATAAACCTGCAATCTCCTATCCAAGCACTGACCAGATTTTAACTTGCTTAGCTTTAAAACCATTATTTTGTTATTTGACTTCATATCACATTCAAGATTAAAAGTAGGGAATGTTGTGCTTGTGAGATGGTTTGAGTACCTCTCCCATGCCACGGGCCATGCTGGAGTGGATGATGGGAACTGAATTCCAAAATCTCAGGAGAGCACTAGGTTACTTAACCTTATCCTGGAAAAACATTTGTTGTGTTGAATGGTTAAATTGTGAAATCAAATAAAGAAAGGTTTTGTGGAGATCAAGGTTAAGTCCACTCTTAGCTGTGGATGACTGTGTGTTTTGGGCCAGTCATTCTCTCTCAGCCCAACCTCCTTCACAAGGTTGCTCTTGGGATAAAATGAAAACCGATCCCTACGTACGTAGTCTTGAGCCTTTTCAGGAAAGATGAGATATAAATCTAAGAAGCCATTTTAAAAAATGAAGCATATTTAACTATGTTTCTTTCAGCTTCCATTAGGCAGCCTAAATATAAATGGTGTTTAAAGAAAGAAAGAAAGAAAAAAACTTTTTGTTGATTAGCTCTTTCATGTATTTTCTAGTTGCAACTGAAGAAACCAATAATCAACAATTCATTGTTGTAGTACAATAGTAGATTCCTAGAGGAAAGTATCAAAACAGAACATGGAGTTCACTTTGACTTCTGAACATAAGGCATTTCTGGACCACACTTGCAATGTAGCCAATGGCTATAATGTAGACTTCTGAAAAACAGAAATGACCAATTTGCATTGAATTAGAAACAATTCCCTTCAGTAGCCAGCACATGGAGCAGCTTTCAGTTCAATTCAAGCTGCCTATCACTGAGAGAAATCATAAGCCCATAAGCAGTTAAACTAACCTAGTGTGCTACTGACTGTGTATTTTTAAAATATGCTGCATTATAAGGGGAAACTATTTTTGTTTATTATAGCTTATTATTTTTCAACCTAGTGCTCTCCTGATGGATTGGATTTCTACCTGTTAAGATTACCTTCTGCAAAAATATGGATAACCAACAAATGGCAGGCAGATAGTTTCTCTGTACCTCTTTTCTGCCATCTAGTGGCTCTTGGGATGTTTGCAGCCCAGTTCTAATTCCAGTAGTAGTGCTAGTTTAAGACTATGGGAATTGAAGCTACAGTTGAAAGTATTATGGCTTAATGTGTTTCCTCAAGAAATTACATAAAGGAAACTTTGGGTCAGGGGCATCCACTGAGGAAGGTAAAAAAAGTCAAGATGGCAGCTTAGACCATGTGATTGAGGCCTTGTCACTCTTGTGCATGTGTTGATGTCACATGCACATACACAATGATGGGGCTTCAATTGTGTAGTTGCAGGCACCATTTTGAGACTTTCTACCAACCTGAGGATACTGCTAGTTTGGGGAATATAACACAACTACAGATTTCTATTCAACTGAGTAATTAGTACTTTTCCTCCAAATGCATTTGATGTCCTACTGGTTTTAATAGGACAAATAAAAGCAATTGATAGGAAACAGAATTCATTATAATTTCTCCCTTTTCTCCTCATCATAGAATTTTATATATGTCCTGAGAGTTGTATGTTTCTTCTGGCCACAAACAGAAAACTTTCATGATATATATAATTGACCTTTTATGTCATGGTCTTTTTTCATGTTTTGAAAAGTTTGCATCAGCACATAATAAAGTTTTGATCTCATGTGGTTAAACATACCATGTATTTCATAAGTTTGCCCTGTGCTTTGGTCTCAAGAGATATTTTTTTCTGATACCAATTTTATATATATATCATACATATATATTTGGTATCAGAAAAAAAAATGTATGCTACCTTTCTGTGTCCACAACTATTTTAACTTCCAATATGGCACAGCATGAAGAAACTCTATTATTGCACAACAGGGAGGATTGGAAGCTTTGGAGAATAAACCCATTATTTCAGCAGGCCAAAAACCAAGCAAGCAATGGATGAAAAGCTTTGGACCTCATGGCTTTCAGGTTATGGTGCATCAACCAATTAGAGTTCAAAGAAACAAATCATGATCTCTGAAGTGCTGTCCAATGGCAAGCCAGCTATAAGTACATTTTAACGGCGATGGACATTTTCTCTTAATGGACTTAGGAAGTTAGCCTAAAAAAGAAAACATCTTAAGGATGACTCTTTTTAGACAGAATGCCAGAGAGCCTGATAAACTGCAAACAGAGATAAAGAGTATCTAAATCGAGCTGTACACAAAACATTAAAGTAACTCAGAGGTGACCATTTGGGGCTTTTCTTCCTTGCTGAGTTAATGTTCTATCCACCTGTCTCTCCCACTGCCAATCCCTTTCATGCCTCTATTGCTTCTATTTTACCTTGCCATTGAATACAGGTGTCCTTACTGTGCATGTGCAGGGTGTTAAAGAAAATGATGGGTTAAACTCTGTGACTTTGCTGCCTTCCCACTTTCTGAGCATCACCAGCTGGTGGGAGACCATCTGCCAAATACAGCACTGCAGCAGGAAAGGGTTAGGCTTTGACACTTGAGGTCTGACATCTTTAATACCATGTACCTTTCCTGTTGACAAGCAAAGGATAGCCAGAATTAGGAAGAGAATTGAAGGGAATGGATCAAAATCATGGAGGGAGCTGAGTCATATGGGCATACACACAATCCTGTGAATATACAAAAAACACAGAGAGTGGTTTTCCCAAGTTCTGAAAGATGCTTTTCCTCTCAGAAGAGAGAGGTTCGATTACTCTAAACTCTGCACCTCCACAGAACAGTCACACAGGCTCCCCTGAGAATGTGTTGAATCAGGAGAGGGTGTCTCATTTAAAAGTCATCCCATTTGCAAGTCTATTGTGACTGTTGACAGAATGGGGAGCCAATGCATCAAATTTTAAACACCTTGAAATTGTTGCAAGTTGCTTTTGGCTTAAGGGTGGAAACATTCATTTAACTTTGCTAAGAATGCTTTAAGGCTGTCTCACAGATGAGTTGGCAATGAGATGAAGGCAACATTGTGGGGACATGGCAGAGGAATAATGTTGCCCATCCAGACCATGGATCCCGTAGATAGGTCTACATTGGTTGTTGTTGTTCAGTCATTAAGTTGTGTCCGACTCTTCATGACCCCATGAACCATATCGTGCCAGGCCTTCCTATCCTTCACTGCTTCCCTGAGTTGGCTCAGTTTCATGCTCAGTGCTTCAGTGATGCTATCTAACCATCTCATCCTCTGCTGTCCCCTTCTCCTTTTGCCTTCCATCTTTCCCAGCATCAGGGTCTTTTCCAAAGAGTCCTTTCTTCGCATTAGGTGACCAAAGTATCTGAGCTTGAGCATAATTATCAATCCTTCCAATGAGCAGTCAGGGTTGATTCCTGTAAGATTGACTGGTTTGACCTCCTAGCAGTCCAGGGGACGCTTAAAAGTCTTGTCCAGCAGCACAGTTCAAAGGCATCAATTCTTTGGTGCTCAGCCTTCTTTATGGTCCAGCTCTCATAACCATACATTACTACTGGAAAAACCATAGCTTTGATTATGCAGATCTTTGTCAGCAAGGTGATGTCTCTGCTTTTTAATATGCTGTCTAGGTTTGCCATAGCTTTCCTCCCAAGGAGCAAGCGTCTTTTAATTTCATGGCTGCAGTCTCCGTCTGCGGTGATCTTGGAGCCCAAATAAATGAAGTCTGTTACTGCTTCCATTTCTATCTCTTCTGTTTGCCAGGAATTGATGGGTCCAGATGCCATGATCTTAGTTTTTTTAATGTTGAGTTTCAAGCTAGCTTTTGCACTCTCCTCTTTCGCCTTCATCAAGAGGCTCTTTAGTTCTTCTTCACTTTCTGCCATTAGGGTGGCATCGTCTGCATATCTGAGGTTGTTGATGTTTCTCCCTGCAATCTTAATTCCAGTTTGTGATTCTTCCAGCCTGGCATTTCTCATGATGTTCTCTGCATATAAGTTAAATAAGCAGGGTGACAGTATACATCCTTGTCGTGCATCTTTCCCTATTTTGAACCAATCGGTTGTTCAGTGACCAATAATTAAATTACCAATATTGATGTCAAAGCAGTAATAGAACGATTTCATAGAACTATAAAAACAAAATCTAGAGGTAATCTACAGATATTAACATTTTCAACTATACTGATGTGCTATTACATTTCTTAAATATTGATAACTACTCTTTCCAAGAATCACCATATCCAAATCTGTAGATGTTAATCATTCTAACAAACTGGCAGCCTGAAAAATAGTTTTCTGAGATCACAGAAATTTAAACAAAACAAGCAGAAAAATAATCCAGAGTCTCTTTGATTAGAAAAGGGGAATATGTACGCATTTATAAAAGTTAGAATGCATTTGAACAACACATTATCCCATTTTGTGCTTCAAAACAATAAATTAAAGAAATGTCACCAGAGATGGAGAAGTAAGCCTAGTAAATTAACTTGTATCTTAGGCAACTAGATCACCTTATACCAAAGGAAGAATTGCTATCCCTCAGGATTTCATAAAATCTCTGCTAAACTAGAGTAAGATTTGTTTAGCCATGCAATTTTTTGCCAGACTGGAGAACAAGAATCAGCTTATTTAGAAAACAGTAATTCTACTTGAATGGGAGACCACTAGAAACTCCAATTGTGCAGTAATCTTGGAAATAACAGCAACAACAACCAGAAGAAGACAATGACAAACCATTTCAATACTGCTGCCATGAGAACAACTTGGGGTGTTATGTAGTCACCATATACAGTTACACTCAAGGTAGACTTCACCTTCACTCCATCAAACATTTATTAGAAAAGGCAACTTGGAAACTGGAAGTCAAAAATTTGGCTGAGGCATTTCCATACTGACATGTTCTTTTTTAAGAAAGCATGTTCTTAAATGACATAGATGTAAAAATTAAACTGACCCATAACCAACATACTGTTTGCTTCATGTTAAAGTAACAGTCTTTACAAATGGCAAATTTTGACAGCTTCCCTCTTTGTAAAGAGGATGACAGTACCATATGGATTGTGACAGCGTTCAGCATCCCAAGATGAAGCTACATCAGCATCCAGGAAAGACTACTTTGGGATTAACTATCTAAACATATAATTATTAATATTGTCAATAATGTTACTTTTAACAGTATTTACAAATATTAAAAATCCTATTTAATTGTAAGCATAATAACAGGGCAGTACCACAACATTTTGTATGAAGGTAAGATGCCTCTTATCCTTAACATACCCCAATATCATGAGGTTTCAGCATGTCTTCACTAAATCTTGCAAGACCTCTGTGTTCTCATCTACCTCCATTCTCCCAAAATAATTCCCTTTTTTATTTTGGACCACAACCACCTCCTTGGGCTGTTGAGAACAATATTCTGTTTACTGGTACTATATTACTGAGCCCTACATTATGACAGCACCCATTACCATGAGATGTAGTGCTGGCTAACAGCTTGACTGGCTTCCGAAAAGTGTTGGAGCAATCCATGGAAGTCATGGAGATCAACAGCCATTAGTCTTGATGGCAGTGTTACTGCTTCTGAAGGCCATCTGCTGGGAGACTAGAGGGCTTCCTTTTGTAGTTGCTTGGCCTCCATGAGAACAGACTGCTTGACTAGATGGGCCATGGGTCCAATCCATCAGAGCACCGCTTATGTTCTTATGATCAGACAGAAGACAAACTTCTTCAAAGCTTATGCTTAGCCCATTTTGAAGATGGAAAATGTGTGAGAGAATACATGAATATAAAATATACAGTTAGCAAACATATGAAAGATGAAGTTTTTAAAATTAATCACTAAGCAAGTTAGAATGTGTGGATCACCATTACTGATTAAGATAGAACACCTGAGAGAAGACTTTGGTTTTCTTAGACCCTTTCCAAACATGTTCAGCCTCACTGTGCACTTTTTGAAAATATGACAGAAATAAATTACAGGAAAAAAAATCTAGTTTGATTGTGATAGGGACAGCATGTAGTTAACCCACCTTGTTTTCAAACATTTACACTAAAAAGCCTTTTTTGCTATATTTCCCTATGACATAAAACCCAGAGAGATTGTTACAAAGATCTGTGGGATTGATAGTCAATACCTGTCCTCAAATCCTCCCTGGAAAACACTAATTGACCATCCATTTTACAGAGGACAAAGCCTTTTTTTTTTTATTCCTATGGGCACCCTCTGGACCATTTCTTTCTTTCTGTCTTTCTTTTTTGCATCTTAAGAACATTGTGAGATCTTTAAAGAAAAAAAAAATCATCAGGGCCACATTTCACCACAAACAATTACAAGCCTCAGAGTCTTTGGTCTCTATTACTGGGTATATTAATTACACCTCTCTAGAGTATGGGTAGGGATGCAGTGGTGCAGTGGCTTAATGACGCTGAAAGTTGCCGGCCAGAAATGGCTGACGCTTCCGCGGTTCGAGTCCAGCCTTCGCATTAACAGGGTGAGCTCCTGTTTCCTCCCCAGCTCCTGTCAACCCAACAGGTCGAAAACTCACGTGAGTAGATAAATGGGTACTCTCACTCCGGTGGGAGGAAAAATGCTGGCAGCGCCTTGCACAGAGAGACGGGACCAGTTGCCAGTAAGCGTGAAACTGCGCTCGCCCGAAAAGTACGCGAAGCAACGGAAACCCCGCCTCCTGTGCTCGCCAGCTGGGCTCTGCTGTAGGAAGGAGGCTCTGGCAAACCACTTCCGAAAACAATTGCCTTGAAAACTGCAAGGATTCGTCCAGGCAGTCACTGCAGGGTCAGTAATGACTGAGCGCAGACAAAAAAAAAAAAAAAAGAGTATGGGTGTCAGGGGGGAAGGCAAGTGGCAAAATGTGTATCACAATATACGTAAACTTCAACATTTTTTGTATGGGAATCCCAGGAAATAGGAAACAAATGGAGTTTACATCATGATATCAAAACGCATACTGTGACCTCCTCCGGATACCTCTGCTGTAGGGTACTATAATTTAAACATATTCAGAAGTGGGGTATTCTTATGTTTTAGAAATAAATGATCATATGAAGGTACATAAAAACCATGGAAAACACATCCAGGCCTGTCTCAATTATATCCCAACCAACTCAAAGCTATGTAGCATGTTGTGATTTTCATGACTGTTTCCCAATAAAATTTACAGTTCTAAACGTATTGCTTTTGTCTTATCCATGCAGGAATCATGTGTAAATTGCAATTAGGTTAAAATGTCTAGCTTATGCTATGAGAAATCAAGCACAGCAATATTATAAACTGACCAAATTAGATGCACTAGTTGTCTTAGATTTTTAGACCACTTATAAGTGGAACTGATGTACCACTCTGGAATTCTTTAGGCAATCTCAAACTCCCTAGACAGAATTATCTATTTATAGCAGTTGGGAAATTTATTTCAACTATAGGCTTCATAAAGACATTCCTGCATTTAGGATTATGGTTTCATGCCAAGGCATGACAGTGAGTGACTGGAGCCTCTTCCCTTTCTGCACCAAAGCCCCTTTATAGTACCACAACAGAATTGTGTTCTGTTTTGTGATTAGCAGAAGTCTTGTGTTGTTCATGGGTATCACAGGCAGGTTGTCTAATATTTCTTGGAATACTATGGCAGAATCTTTTGAAGAATCTAAGGACCTTCAATATCTGCCCAAATTTTAACAGTATGACTTTGGGAGATTTTAAGGGTGGAAATACAAAAAAATACATAGGTCTTCCTCATCCCATGTTTGCCCTTATTTTGGTGGGAGGTAAACTCAAATTGCATGACTCAAAATGAGTCACTTTGCCACTAAATTTCACTCATGTGATCTTGGTGTCTGGAGGCTGCAAATAAAGTGGAAACCTACATGGTGGCTGAGGAAAGTAATCTGAATACAGGTAGTGCCCGGGTTACAGACAACCCATAGTTAAGAACAGAGCCTATTGTAGCAAAATTCAGGTTAAATACACAATGATTCAAGTATAATAATACCGTTCCAGCTAATATACAAATTCAACTTAAGGACGGACCTTGGGAACAGAACTCGTTCTTAAACTGGGGAACTACCTGTAGTGACAAAACTTAATAATAGTTCCAACAAATGTTTCCACCAAATACCTCTTCCATCTTAGAGAAACTCTTTTGTTGCCCTGGCTTTTGATCAAATGACACCTTTTTCTTAACATACACTTCTATTGGGGAGATAGTGGTATATTTGCCTTTTAAACTGTTGAGTGTAATTTTAAGATGGGCACTATGAAACCATAAAATCATCTGAAAGCTGTATTAAGAATGATTTTCCTCTGGTGGAGTATAATGGCTTGAAGAGAGAAAGACTTCTCTTTACATGACTAGACATATTACCTTTCAGAGGAGACAGTCACAACAGATTATAAAGTAATAAAATCAGTGCCTTATGTAACCTGGCATAACTTTTTTCATAGTGTTGGAAAAAGTCTGTCTGGAGGGAGAAGGCTAGTTCTTAATTGGTAGGACTCAGAAGCAGAGGCACTGAAATCCATCCACAAATACTCATAAGGTTTAAGCCTGAGATCAGGAGAAGCTTCCATGAAATTTTAAGCCATTTCCAGAAATATTTGACAAGCTAAAGTGGCAATAATTTGTATCTGGGATTTTTAAAAAGCACCAAGTATTTTGTATTTCAACTAATTGTGCAGTTGTTTTTTCTCTTGCAGGAAAAAGAAAAAAGAAGAAGGAAGGAAGGAAGGAAGGAAGGAAGGAAGGAAGGAAGGAAGGAAGGAAGGAAGGAAGGAAGGAAGGAAGAAAGAAAGAAAGAAAGAAAGAAAGAAAGAAAGAAAGAAAGAAAGAAAGAAAGAAAGAAAGAGGTTCCTATGATGAACATATCAAATAAAACACTTTTTAATTTGTATGACTTTTATGAACAGATTCCATAATATTGTCAAGAATTAATGGATTTTGTTTATTGACAGGCAAGAACTCATTGCCATTAATCTTTCCTAGCATTCCTTCCACAGACTTAATAAAAGGATATTTACAGAAACTTTCTTTATACAGCAACTGTCAGCAACTATAGCACCTTCTGAAAATTCAAGGAGGGCCAATAGCATTCCACGTGCATTGTCCATCATTTTTTTTAAAAAAATAGTTTTTCCAAAGTTGATTGGTCCTAATAATACAAGTACTAGGAAAATGGATACTGCTATTTTGCAGGTAGCCCTCATTTGATGGCTATTTGTTCAGTGACTGTTCAAAGTTTTTTTTTTTTTGTCTGCGCTCAGTCATTACTGACCCTGCAGTGACTGCCTGGACGAATCCTTGCAGTTTTCAAGGCAATTGTTTTCGGAAGTGGTTTGCCAGAGCCTCCTTTCTAGAGCAGAGCCCAGCTGGCGAGCGCAGGAGGCGGGGTTTCCGTTGCTTCGCGCCCTTTTCGGGAGAGCGCGGTTTCGCGCTTACCGGCAACTGGTCCCGTCTCTCTGTGCAAGGCGCTGCCAGTATTATTCCTCCCACTGGGTGAGAGTACCCATTTATCTACTCACGTGAATTTTCGACCTGTTGGGTTGACAGGAGCTGGGGAGGAAACAGGAGGTCACCTTGTTAACGCGAAGGCTGGACTCGAACCGCGGAAGCGTCAGCCATTTCTGGCCAGCAACTTTCAGCGTCATTAAGCCGCTGCGCCACCGCGTCCCCACACTGTTCAAAGTTACGATGGCACTGAACGAATGGCACTTATGGCCGGTCCTCAAAGTTACAAATGTTGCAGTGCCCTCATGGTCACATGATCAAAATTCAGGTGCTTGGCAGCCTGCCTGCATTTATGACCACAAGGGTGCTTCAACCTCCACCTGCCTATCTCCTTCCCAACTGTGCTCTTTTGGCTGCCTTGCACTTTGCCACCTCAGCCAGCCGGCACACTGCCATCACCACCATCCTGTGCTTTGCTGCCCCTGCCACCCCCAGCTGACCTTAACCATCTTCTTCCTCCCACTGCTGACAAGAAGCACCCAGCCTGGCCCTTTGTGAAGCAGCTGCTGGCTGTGTGAGGCCATCTTCCTGTGGCCTTATGAAGCCTTGCTTCATCAGCAGCTGGAGGAAGAAGATGGTGAAGGTCAGTTGGGGGCAGTAGGGGTGTGGAGTGCAGGGTATCTTGTGCACCCTCCTGCCCCTGGCAGCAGCCACCCCTGGCCTGGCTGTGTTCATGTCATGCTGCAGCAGCCACTTACCCACCCACTGGTCTGCTTGTGAGCCACCTGGGACTTACAACTTCCTGCAGCTTCCCCATTGACTTTGCTTATTGGAAGCCGGCATGAAGTCACAAGCAGGTCCTCACTTAAAGATGGCAACAGGGACTGCTGGCTTTGTTACTGCTATGCAATGCAGTCTTATGACACTGCGCTTTATGACTGCATCACTTAGTGATGGAAATGCTGGACCCAACTACTGTTGTTAACCAAGGACTATCTGTATATACATATTAAAAGCTATATAGAAGTGTTTTGAATTCCACCTTTATCACCACTATCATAATTCTCTCTAACTTGGTTCTTGCTAAAGGAAGCCACTTCTTTTTGTTCCATATAAAGGTGTCTTGAATCTGTGTAGTAATCTAATACAAGTTTCTACAATGTGTTAAAGTTGATCTTTTCTGTATAAGAAAAGTTCAGAATAACACTTCTGAATTGCATGCAATCCTTTTTCCATAACAATATCTAACCATAGCTCTTAGATACATCCAACACAAACTCTTTGACAAACTGCTCTGGTGAGATCTCACTTATGATATCACTTATGCAATTACCCAATGGCAGAGGTGGATTCTCCTTCCCACTCACACCACTTACAGAATCTGTGTGGTATGGTATACACATCCATCTTAAACCTATCTAATAAATTATAAAGTTCTAAGCGTACATAGCTGATGTTATTCAATGTGGTCAGCTGTCCAGAGTCTTTTGGAGTGGGGCAGCTATAACAAATCTAAATAACAACAACAAGAACAACAGTAAAATAAGCTATCAAGACAGTGGTCTTTCCAAAGTTAGAAGGTCTTCTGTATGTTTCAGCATGCGTTGACTACATCCTTATCAATAATATCAAACTAGAAAATTCATTATAATGATGAAAGTGCACAGGTCAAAAGATCACCAGAATCCTTCACAATGCTTGTGTTCAGCAAATTTAAAAGCTACCCAACTTTGCCCCATAGAGAGTTTGGAAATAGCTTAGCTATTTGATGCTTTGCAGGGTGCACAGCAATCTCAGCTGGTTTCAGCTGAATGCCTTCTTTCTCATAGAAATAGCTTTTTTTTTCTTTTATTTTCAGCATCTGTACACCAGGAAGTGTCCCAGAAGCTTCTTGAAGTGTATTCTCAAAACAATTGGTCCAATTTCCCTTAAAAATGCCAAATGTCAGAGATTGTCACAACCCTGTTACCCTTCTGTGTTGCTGTCTACAAGTCAACAGTACATCATATCCCTTCAATAACTTTCTCATTGCTGTGGAGGCAGTGTTCCTGTTCTTTAATTTCAGCACATCTTCCACATTGTTCTCCCCCCAGAAGAGCATCTCTGGGTTATAGATGTGGGGCTACTTTTTATTTATTTATTTATTTGCTTACATTTATTGGCCTTTTTGCTTTACCTGTTAGACCAGACAGGAAACACAACCAGATAAGCTAATTCTACTTCATTGTAAAGCTACATTAACAGAAACTTACAAGTCTGAAACTACAATTCTCCCGTCATCACCTTTACAGCCCAATAACTTAGGCAGGGTCCCTTCTGAGCCTTTTGCTCCACCCACTATGCAGCTGTGGGCTATGCTCTCTCTTATCTCACTGTTCCCTAGGCAGCATCTTTTTGTCCTACCTCCCAAGGTCATTCCCAAATACCCTCTTGGAGTTGGGTCCATCTGGGTTTGTGACTGGCATCAGCTGTGACCATATGGCAGGGAAAATGGGGTAGCAGTTGTCATCTGGGAAGCATTGAGGCTCTGTGCTACAAATAAATGGATGTGAGACTCTTTAGTTGAAGTTGGGCTCTAGGCGATAGTTGGGTTTGTACAGCAACCTATCCACTTGAGCTGTTTGATTCCATCACAGAGTTGGTGATGGAACCCTTGAAGCTAATAGTCCTTAGGGATTTTAATGTGCCTCTGGATGGCATAGAATCTGAGGCAGCTCAAAAGCTCATGGCCACCATAACAACCATTGACCAAAATCACTGAGGGCATAATGCATACTGGAAACCTCTAGTGCACTAGGTCTGTTTTTTGTCTCTGTTGTTATATGATCTGGAATGTTGAGGAAGTTACTGGTAGTCCTTTGTCATGGTCAAATAATCTCTGACTGCCTTGTAGCTTGCTGGTGCTCCCCATCCCACACGTGTTAGATTGGTCTCCCCATGTGTCTGGTGGACCAGGAGGGGTTCCAGCATGAGCTTGGGGCTTTTCCTGAGAATCACTCTTTTGCAGCTTATTGCCAGACATCAAAGTGTGTGTGTGTGTGTCTGTGTGTGTGTTTCCTGATTTTTTGAGATGCCCCAGGAGGTGAAACTTCAGGAGAGACCCTAGGGTGCTGTTGGAGGAAGACAAAGAGTGAACTGACCAAGCACATATTATATCATGTCAACAATAGCAGCAAAACATATTTATTTCTCCATTCTTATCATATCTGCAGATAGCTGACCAGTGGCTCTTTTTTGGGTGACTCATTCCATGTTGGACAGAAACAGTTCACATCTAGTGATCATCTAGGGGCCAGTGTGAAGAATATTCTAGGCGTCTAGTAGATAACATTGTTTGGATTGACTCATAGTTGGACTCTGATTGGGCTGGGCTAGTTGAGGTTACAGAGGGATGGTTTGGCTCAGGTAGCTGGGAATAGTTTGGTTCTGTATCTCCTGAGGAAGTGGATAGGATCCTCAGGACTGTTAGCCTGACTATCTATTTATATCTTCTAGCTGGTCAAGGCCACCTGGGAGATGACATGTGGTGGGTTCATGTGGTTGTGTCAGCCTCCTTGAAGGAAAGGTGAACCCCTTTCTTAAAAGGCTAATTCTGGACAATTTTTGTCCAGTCTCCAATCTCCTCTTTTTAGGGAAGATTATGGGGAAGGAGGTTGAGTTGCAGCTGCAGAGGGCCTTGGAGGAAACAATTATCTAGACTCTTTTCAGCTGGGTTTCAAGCTGGGGCATAGTATTGAGACAGCATTGATTACAATGGTTAATGGCCTATGGGGGAACTGGGATACCATGGTGCAACTGTCCTGCCCTTCCTTGATCTGGTTTTCAACATCATAGAATATGTATCCTTCTGGACCAACTTCAGGGTGTGGGACTGGGGGACACCCTGTTGTTATAATTCTCTTCCTTTCTCTGTGGCCAGTTTTAATCAGTGTTGGAGTAGAAGAGAGATTGAGTCTGAAGCCCCTACTCTGTGGGGATGCCAAAGGGGTCAGTGCTCTTGCTCCTCCTGCTTAGCGTATACATGAAGCTACTAGGAAAGGTCATCCATTGGCTTGGGTTCAGGTATTATCAATATGCTGAAGATACTCAGTTGTACATCCAAGTTCCAGACCAGCTAAGTGGTGCTATCCAGGTCTTGTTCCAGGGCCTGAAGGCTGTTGGTGTCTAGATAGGGAGGAACAGTTTCAGGTTCCACCTTAGACTGAATGGCTATAAGTTTAACCAGCTGGGGGCTTTTCACCTTTGATCCTGACTGGGGCTGTACTTCCTCATTTGGGGCTGTATGTAGAATCCTTGATCTTAGCTCATGCTCAAGAAGCAGGTGGCAGTTGTGGCCAGGAAGGTATTTAGTGAGCCAGTTCACCCCATTCCTGACCAGGAGGCTGTCCTTACAGTCACTTACAAATTGGTTGCTTTGTGTGTGGACTATTGTGATGCAATCTACATGGGGATGTCCTTGAAGACCACTTGGAAGCTACAGTTTGTCCAGAATGCAGTAGCACAGGCTGTTATGGGATTATACTCATGTAATACCTCTGCTCCATGCGCTGCACTAGTTACCAATAGCTTTCTGGGTGTAATTCCATATGCTGGTTACCACCAATAAAGCATTACATCTGTCTCCCATGGTATTTGCCCATCCCATATGATCAGAGAGAATTGGCACATTCTCTTCTATTAGTGTCATCTAGCAGGACCCAGGAAGTATGCTTCTCAGTCACAGTACTGGCCCTATGAACAGCATTGCCCCAGAAATTCAAACTGCCCCTCCATGTCTGCCTTTAGACAAGTCTTGAAAATCTGGCTCTTCCCATAGGCCTTGGGCTATGGTGGTTGTTGGGCCCCTTAGGTTGATTATTGTATGGGGAATAAGGTTTTTATTGTCTCCTCTGAACAACTATTACTCTTTTCTGATATTGTAATGTTTGTTGCCTTTTTTTATTTGTAAACCACCCAGAGACATTCTGGAGTTGTGCAGCCCTAGAAATGTGTTTAATAAAAAACAAACAGAAACATAAATTTAAGAACTGAACTAACTAACTAACTAATTAAATAAATAAATAAATTCTTAGGGACATAGTTATAAGAGTTGAAGTGGGCAGGGTGGGAACCAGCAGTTCCCTGATTAAAGATGTCTGCTATGTGAAGGTTTCAAAGCCATCAAGTGATGCACCAAGTATCTGTTAATTTGTAGATGTGGGAGGAAGAAGCTTAGAGTTTAAACCTTTGAGGATATAAAAATTATTCATATTCTAGCACTAGCAGTGGGCAATCAGTATTTTGTGCAATTTCATTCTTATCTGCAATAAATAATCTAACCTTTCTGAGTTGCGTCTGAGAGTTTTTAGCCAACTCTGAGTACTGCCACAAAGTATCAAGAGATCTGTGATTTTCTGCCAAGCACAGTGCAGGAAACCCCTTCTGTAGACTTAACTTAACAAAATCCCCACCATTAGTCTATAGCTAGTTATAATAAATAGAAACTGTACAGCATAACTGAATGCTTCTTATACCAACGGAACATAATTTAATCTCTCCAAACTGATAAAGGATTGGATTCTCCAAACCAAGATACTTTCCTATTCATTCAATCTCTCCAGATAAATTCTGGGATGGCTTTTCTTCATCAAAAGTTCTAGATCCTGCTCCATGCCTATACATTCATTTCTATGTAGACTGGGAAAAATGGGTGGTATCTGCATAGGGTGCCCCTTATGAGACATGGTGATACCTAAAGGATCTAGTTTTGTATTAAAATTGTAATACTGATGGAATTTTTCCTACGGATGTTATGTTTAATTTTCATTATGCAGTCCACTGGTGTCTTTTTCCAGAATCTGGAAAAAAATATTTGTTTTATGGGCATGGTGGCATCTTCTGAGTTGCCTTGCCCTGTGCTGTCTGAGCTTCCTTACAGTCCATATACATTTTTCCAAGTGATAACCCATACCTCATACTGTTTATGACACTTTAGAAACATTTCTCAAATTATAGGGTTGAAGCCTAGCCTCAAACTTATCATAAGATTTTGTTTATATATATTATAAACAAATATTATATTTTCTATTTTCTATATTTTCTATTATATAGAAACAATATATATTGTTTCTAAGCTGCTGAGAGTCATATATATGAGTTGATGAGATGGGCAGCTATATAAGTTTGAATAATAAATAATAAATGAATATTGCCTGTACTGTGATAAAATGAAAAGAAAGTATATAAACAACTCTTAGTGTTCAGTTTCTGTTTTTAAAGGTGTGGTCTCATTTCTGTCACACTTTGTTTATGATCAGCTAGAATACCAATACTGTAGTTTTGAGTTTTCTTTTGACTTTACTGTGGCTTTATTATGTCCTTCAGGTCTGTTCATCTTTGGAGTCTGAGAGAGTCACAGATTGATTTGCTATTCAATATCTGAAGATGGTGGATCGATGCTCTGTTTTGGTACCAGTTAGTTTTTGAAAGAATGGAGAACCCAGGGGGAAATTCAAGCATTTACACAAAAATAACAATCACCCAAATCTCAGTGAAAGGTCAGAAGTGAAGGGCTTTTAAAAATAGTCATTGAATATCATGATTTACCACAAGGCTAACAGCTTCTGTGATTATTATTTTTTTTTCCTGGGGAAGCTTGTTCAATTGAGCAGTGCTTTGGGCTAGTTCAGTGTTTGAAAGGTGTGCCTCATAAGGTGTGATGTGACATGAAGTTCCTGAAGCAAAACAAAGGGACATTTACAAACACAAAAAAACAACAACACCCGAAACCTTCCCCTAAGATGCACAAATGGTTGCAAATAAAGATTAAAGGAAGTGATTCATTACAAAGTTGTGCCACCCTTTTTGTGAGAACTTCCTTTTCTGAGAAGGCCTGCTAAATGGAACAGTGTTTCCTGCCAGTTAAGTCTCAGAAACTGTGGGCCACCCTCCTTGTGATTACTGCTAAAATATATCAGGTTTTCTTTATGAAAAGTTTCAGTCATCCAGGTGGAATTGAAGACTGAAGAAGCTGCTTGGACAAGTAGCGAAACGTCTCTAACCAAAAAGAAAAGAAGTCCAGTTCCCAGGACTCAGCCTCCAGACATCAGGTTTTCTTTTCCATGAAAGACTGTTTAGATCTTACTGTTATGTGTAACTTGGAGATTACTGTTACGTTATGGAAATCCACATTTAGAAATGTCTGTTACATCTATACATGAAAACTATGTTTGAGAAATGGAGGTGGAAGTGCTGCTCTGGAGGACTTTTTCTGACATATCTAACCCAAGCAATACTACTTTTAGCCACCATTAAAATGTCCTTAAAGAGGAATTAGTTTACTGGTTAATAATCTTACTTTTTAGGAGAGGTTTTATTATTCTTGTGCATGGCTGTCAATGAGGAGATCAAACAGTCTTCAATTCCAAGCATTCTTGGGCCATACTGAGATCTGTCCCTTCACCGTGACCAAGTAAAACAATTTCATGGCCATTTTATTTATTTTATTTTTATTTATTTATTAGATTTCTCTCCCACCCATCTCCCCTACAATAGGGGGCTCTGGGCGGGTTACAGAGAGATTAAAACTATAAATATACATAAAATACACCCCATATATACAATTAAAACAATACTAAAAACATAAAATCCAAGAAGATGGTTCCACCAAGGGCAATGGAATTGCAACCAACCAACTAAGTTTTCAGGCTGGTTCAAGGCTATATGGACTTCATGTATACATAAACAATGTCTGAAAATGTTAACAGTTTTCCTGTTTGGAGACATGCTTAATAAGAAACAACAAAATCATGAAATTCCTGTGACATGTGAAAGCATGCCTCAGATTATTGAGTTTATACAAAATATTACATCATCATCATCATGAAGAAATCATAGATGCAGCAAAATAGTGGATGGGCATGTTTCTTTAGACATACATATATAAAAGACTGTTACGTAACTATTAGCAAAACTATTCTCTTTATTTCAGGAAAAAAAAATTAAGTGCAGTTATAACTAAGAACCCACATGAAAAAACAGCATTTAATATGTCAGATTCATACTCTAGAATAGTTATTTTTTCCTGCATAGAAATATTGACTGCATTTAAAATAAAGCTTTTTTAAAGTGTTAGGTTTTATATATAGAAGAATTTTAGCAGGTGAACATACATTAAGAACACTAATTACTGGCATGTAAAATATAACTGATAGCAAGATCATTAGAAGAACTCTACTTCAAATAGTCAAAAGTCTATTCTGATAGCTACACTAAATTTTAGAATCTTCTCTAAACTTCTTCAATAAATTGCTCCACTATCAGCCACAACGTTTTTGTTCTAAACTGGGGGTGAAGAGTAGTGTGTGTATGTGTGGGGGAGGGTCATTGTTGTTAAAGTACATAATTCAGGTGGAAAGAGAAAATACACTTGCAAGAGAACCTCAAGTTCCTCCGGGTGGGAAAAGAAGAAGAGTATTTCATGTGTACAGCATGGATGCAGGGCTATTCGGCACAACAACATCTTGGTGTTTGCATGGTGAATTCCTGAGTTTAGAAGATAGCCTGGCTAGTACTTTGGTGCCCCATCTGTGCAAGGGCTCTTAATAAAAAATCATATGCTACCAATCAAGACAGATAAATTATATAGTTGGGGAAAGGGCAGAAATGTGTTGTTACTGGAAAAAAATGTACCTACATATCACTTGTTATGCTACATTTCTTTTTTCATCATTCCCTTTTTGAATGCAAATCCCATTTTCAATATAAGGAAGAAGGAAGGCATTCATTCTTATCAGGTTGCATTAAAAAGAGACCCTTCTTATGGAATGCATACATTCACATGGCTAGCGAGTGATTTTCACAAACCTGCCAATCCATGACTTCTCTGAGGTTTGCACTGCTCAAGATGATGCTGTGAAGCTATTGTGATCTTATCAGCTACTGTAGAGAAGCTTAAAAAAAGACCAGTTGGTTCTGGTTACAAATGCCATAGGCCAATAAATCAGATAGGCATCAAATAATATGGGAATCCTTAAAACCACTTCTGAGGTTTGATAAACTGTGTCAGCACCTGAACGAGACATATCTCAATAAATCTAAGGGCCAAATGTATTCATTTTAGGAAGATTAAATATAATAGATTTTTTAAAAAATCAATTCATGCCTTCTTAGTACACAATCAAATTGCAAAGTGCATTCACTGTCTCAGAAGGTTGGCACTGGAAATGTATATGTAATCATTTTATTTTCAGAACTCCAACATCTCTCTCTTTTTCTTTATTTCCATCCTTCCCTTTCTTTTTTTCTATAGGACCTTGGAATGTTAAAATCTTTTCTATAATTAGGAAGAAAAATAAATGTATATTTGGTTTTCCAATGGTTGTTAAAAATAATAATTTCGGTAAGAAATTAACTTCATATTCTTTGTCTGCTATTATATACTCACTTATTTGGAATTAAAACCCACTGAACAGAATGGATTTCTGAATGGAAAGGAGTAAATTCATACTGTAAAATGTACATCTGTAAATAATAAACATTTTTTTTAAAAAAATCAAGGACCAGACTATAAGAAATATAACTTGGTGCTTGAATATCTCATTCTATAACTATTATAAAGCAGGTTATAAATTAGAGACCAAGCAATAATTTAATAGTAAACTCATGCAACAACAAAAATATAGCTTGTAAAAATGTTTATAGACTACACTAATCGTTAGATTTATAGAAGATATTCTTCAGAAATAGAAAAATTCTTAGTTAAAGCTTAATGTTTCACTCCACCTATTATGACAACTACAAAACATCAATCACTACTGGATATATAAGGGATACTGTATTTCTGTATGCAATTTCCATCAAGAATATACTAAATTTTTAAAGAAATTGATCAATATGCAATATTGCAAGAATAACCAATGGCAGAAGTATTTAACTCTTTTAAATAGTTTTCATATAGCTATGTATTTTTTGCAGTATTGCATATTCTTTAAAGAATCTTCATGAAATTAAATACTGAACTCATAATTGTCTTACTATTAATAAAATGGAATAGTGAGTAGTAGAATTTAATCCATACAGTGAACTGTACAAATTTCCAGCATATTTTATACTTCTTTCTTGGTATAATCATGACTTTCCAAACTCAGGGATGCTACTAAATATGCTGGCTATGATTGTGCATCAGGAATTATGAAAAAGTTGGAGCTACAATCAGTTTGCACAAGGGATCCAAAAAGTCAAGATTGCAGTTGGTTGCAGTGATGTCAGGTGCACATACAAAAGGAGTGGGGGTTCAGTCACATGGTCACAATCCCCATCTTGACTTTTTTTGATCCTGTCCTGCCAGGTAGCTCTAGTTATATCCAAAACCATAGGACTAGAATTTGGCTAATCCAATCAGTGTTCCTTTGTTCTCCATCTCTCCCATTTTCCCATTTTCCCCACTTTCTGGACTGATTTTCAGGAATGCACTGGACCTAATCTTTAGTAGTGTTGTTATACTGTTTATGAACCCAGTTGATAAAACCCATTGTACTATGACTGACTGTATAGCAGGGAAATCAACAATCATCAAAACTCCATCCCCTGAAGTTCTTAATGCCTGCATGCTGCTGTAGCCTCTCATGGGAAGAGACCACTGTGGACGCTTAAAGCCTGAAATATGGCTCATCTATGAATGCCACCATTGTCAATAATATTAGAAAGAATTGAATGAGGGGATGGTGCAGCATATAAATTTAATAAATAAATAAATAACACACACTAGAAAAGAAATGTGTGTGATGCTACTTTTGGAAACATGTTTGGGGATGGAGAAGTGATGAGTGATGAGGATGGCCATTTTTACATTTTATTTTGCCTGAGATCTACATTTTCCACATGATTCTGGGACATGGTTATTGGAACACTGATTACTGGAAACACAGTTATGTATTTTCATATATAAGAAGAGTTAGTCATGCATGTTTACTTAATGAGTAATCCAATACAATAGTACATTGTTATAGCCTGAAATCTAAATATATTTCAGCCTGTTGGATAGCAATTAACCAATGAAACAAAAATAGCTTCAAGTTGTGAAATAATTTATTTTAAAGGTTTTTCACCGCATCAAATATCTTTGGTTATGTGTTTTATGAAACACAATAGTCACTGAAATGAACTAAGATGAATTATTTCCCCATCAAATATACCTTCCTAATTATAAGCTGTGAATCTTGATATTAAAATTAATGATTTTGTCACAAAATGTAGTACATCGTTGTCAACTATGTTTGAATGGCTGTCTACTAGCTGCAGTTATACTGCTGTCAATCAGATTCCATAAATGAGATATGCTTGTGAATTTAAAACAGATGTACTTTACTTTATGAAACACCCTACAATGGTGTCTGTCAAAGCAATTACAAGAGCACACCAGGTTTGACAGGTGGGACAGACCCATCCTGCTATAGCTGTTGCAATGCTTCTGTAACATATTGCAACTTTAAATAAGGTGCTGCAGTACCTCAGTATAGTTCTGTATGGTTCTGTATGGAAAGTAAGGAATAACCTCATTGTAATCTGTGCCCTACCTAATTGTTGGAATATATCCCCTCTCATTAGGTCCTAAGCTGGGAGAGTGGCTCCAACAGATCCCAGGAACAACATCAGAGCTCTCTCTGTCCAGAAGACTGCAGTGCTAGGAGCAGCTAAGATACTGCATAGAACCCTCAAACCCCCAGGCTTCTAGTAGAAGACCCGAGATTGAAGAAGACACATACCACCCTTAGGGGTGAGAGGGATTTTTTTTTTTAATACACACAAACACACATGCACACACAGAGAGAAAAAGCATACATGTCATGACATTTGATGACTCAGTGTCAATTTGACCCCATTTACTGGAAGCACACAGATCAAGGTGATAGCTGTACTTTGAAGAGGGGCATTTTCATGCAGAGGTGAGTGTATCACCTCTACACTATTAAGTGCCTTGCAGAGATGATAATTCCACCTTGAAATATCAAGGCAGGGCTAATCTACCTCAATCAGGAGGTCCACCTTGGATAGGGTTACCAGATGTCTGACAAAAGGAGGACATGTCCTTTTTTCTTCATGTCCTCCATCCAGTAGGTATAGCCTTAAAATCAAATATTTTCTGGCTTTTTGAGTATCTAACAAGCTATCTCTTCCTGAGTAGCTTTTCTCTGCAGAACAGCATTTCCCTAATAAGTGCTAGCATCAAGTTAACAAGGTCCATTCTATGACCTCAATTAGTCGATTAGTACCTTTCTGTGTGCGCTGCTGCCTGAAATTGACAAGACCTTAATCAGGTAAACACTAAAGGCTTTTGCCCCCTAACCTGCTCTAGCACATTCCTGCAATTGAAAAACCAGTCTTTCTGGTGCTGGAAAAAGTAAATTCATATCCATGTAGACCTAAGTACTTTTTTTTTTTTTTTTTTTGCAGTTTTTCACTGTCATTTTTGTGGTGGATGGCAAGAAATTTAATGGGTTAGTGTGCCCTCCTTTTCCCCATTTGTCCTCCTTTCCAAATGTCTGTGTCCTCCTTTGCCTGTTCAGATATCTGGTAAATCTAGCCTTGGGGACAAGGGCTCTATGTAAATGCAGGAAGTTGTTTGCTCAACAGAAAAAGACATCTGTTAATGGAGTTACTTCAAAGGGGCTGTTTGCTAGGCTATCAAATGAAATGAACTAGGTCCCCAGTCCTGAGTAATAGCAAAACAGAACTGGAATATTTCAGAAGTGAATTATTCCAGTTCCAAAACCTGCTAAGAGTTCAGGCTGATCTCATATTTAGCTAAGACAGGGCCAGGTTATCTAATGGTCAACTAGCTACTGTACTAACATTTATTATTGCATTTACCAAGAGAGCTGGCAGCAGCAGTGAGGGGTGCCCATGTTTATGCGGCACTGGCAAAAATAAAAACTGATGGTGATGGTGATGGTGATGGTGGTGGTGGTGGTGGTGGTGGTGATGGTGGTGATGGTGGTGATGGTGGTGATGATGATGTAGTAATAAAATGCAGTAACGTTTCTCTCCCCAAAAGAGAAAGATTAAGCATTATCTGTTTTGCCATCTTTCTTCTTAATCTTATAGCCTCCCAATTTCCTACAAAATAAGTAAATAAAAATCCCCTCTCACCACTATGGGTGGCATGTGTCTTCCCCAATCTCAGGTCCTCTACCAGAGGCCTGGGAGTTTGAGGGTCCTGCACAGTATCTCAGCTGCTCCTAGCACTGCACTCTTCTGGACAGAGAGCTCTGATGTGGTTCCTGGGATCTGTTGGAGCCACTCTCTCAGCTTAGAAGTCACAGCCCCGAGCATTCCTACCACCTCTGGGACCACTTTGGCCTTTACTTTCCGTGTGTGTGTTTGTGTGTGTGCGTGCGTGCGTGCATGTTCATTTAGGTTGGCCCATGTTGACACTGAAGAAGATACCACTTCCTTCTAGTACTGCGTCAGTCCTTTTGTTCTCAAGAAACTGTTACATCCCATAATAATAGCCAAGATATGCTGTTTTGGGAGATAATCGATTGCAATACATCCATTCCCTACTTTCCTTTTCTTCTTTTCTAGTTAATTACCATGAACACTGAATTCACAATGAAGAGAAATGTGAGCCTCTAAAGTGCTTGATTAATCTTTTCATCCAAACTAGGGAAATCAGGTTGATAATCTTTTTGAAAAGGATCAGAATTGATAGTGATACCAAAGGGATAACAACAACAACAACAAAAAAGATTGGGAATCAGGAGGGTATGCCTGGGCCCAGTGGAAGCTAATGCTGTACCAAAATCTGTCTTCCAATTTCTCCAAGTTTGCTTTTGCTCTTTCAAAAGAGGCTTCTGTTTATTTCTTATACTTTGGGATCCTATCAAATTCTGTTGATCTGGGCTCCTGAGCTTCCATTACTGGTGTGAATTAGAAAGACTGTTGTTGTTTGTTATATATCCCTGTTATTGTGTGCTTCTCTGACATCCCATGTTTCAAAATCTGAAAAAGTCCAATGGCAGGGGTCTCTTTATAATCCTTTCCTTTGAGATATGTGAAGTTTGGGGCTGTATCCCACTGGAAAAATGACTGGAAAGGATACTTGGCTACCTCATAACCTGGCAAAACTTCCACCAGCCCCCTTTGTTAAAAGAAAGGAGATCCAAGCTGAGTATTAGGAGGCAATTCTTATAACAGCTTTTAAGGTCCCTTCCTAGTCATATTCCATGGTTCTATGACAAATTTTTTCTCTTTTGAGGGGAAAAAAAAATTAAAAGCAATTTGGTGTTCATCAAACTGAAGGAGAATCATAAAAAATGCAGAATAAATTTTCAGCACAATACTAGCAGTGGCAAGGGATTGAACAGTTTATTCAGTCACCATGTCTATGTCTTCCACACTGATTAACTCAGGAAAAGCAACCACTTCTGATTATTATAGGTTAAAATTCCCACAATGGGCTTAAGAATGATATGAAAGAAGGAAAGAAAGAATCAAAGTATATGCAGAGGAGTATTCAACTGTGTTTCCTAAATTCTAAAATTCTGGGCTGTCTGCTGAAGAAGACTTGCACTAACAAGGTTATCCCCTTATTCAGTCTTCTTATCACAGAATATGTACATGTAAGATCCCATATACTGCCTTCCTCTCATTCTACCATTTAGATGTATTCAGCTCCTATACATACTTTGGCATTATGGCCATTGAAGCCAACAAATCTGGAGGTACCTGACTGTGGATGTCTGCAGTATAATATGTTGCTTATTCTAGCTTTGTTCTTAGTACTTCTGAAGATTTTAACTGCATAGAAAATGATCTTGGTAGATCTGCAACAATGACATCAGGAGCTGTGAACTGCTAATGTAGGATATCTCCCATGGTCATAGGATGACTATCAGATTAGGTTACCTGACTAATGTGTCTTAAGTCTACACAAAATCTCCTTTCCATGAAGCTCCATCAATACAATTGATTATATTCACTCACCTATATGTGAGGATTCAATGATACTTAACTATACTGTACTTTGTAATTCTTTTTCCAATGTGCCTCTGGCTTTTTCTGGAATACAAAAAAGGTTCTGCCTTATTGGTCTTGCATTTCCAGGGTCAATTTTGTATTAGACTAGTGTAGTAGTACCCAACTTGCTTGTAAATACTTCTTTGAATTCCTCTAAGAGTTTTTCTAGATCAGCTTTCTTTTGTGAACAGAGCTTGGATCTATTTATGACTCAGAGTGATCTCTGTGGATCTCTATAAGCTTACTCTGCAGAATATTCTCTCTGTACTCCGATGCTACCCACTGCTGTTTTCTAGCAACCCACGTTCTCAGTAGGTTAGGTGATAGACCTTTCCAAGTCTATTTTGTAGTTTGTCCAATTTTCTGTACCACTATATAAAAGCTTTGCTACCTAGCTTGCAGCTTACATCCTACGTAGGTAACAAAAGTTCCCTATTCCAATAGACTTTGACTTGGTGCTTTTGAGTATCTTGTGAAGTCTCAGGCTTACTTGTTGCACATCACTGAATTTCTATGACATCATCCTTTGTGAAAGAATGTACTTGACTAAGTTCTTTGGACCTGGAACTTCCCCTATCATAAGAAGTTTTGCTTTATTTGAGGTTTCTTTCCCTCTGTCTCAACTTTTTTCAGAGTTTTTGCTTTTTGAGATTTTGCTTTTCACCTTGGAGTTACATCTCCTCCTGCTCTGGGACTTTTGCCAAACTCAGAGATTCCCCAGTATACCTCTGTTCTCTAGGGTGTTAAAGATTCCTCTGTAAGTTCTATTCCCCACCTTCATGCCTCAGGGTGGTGCCCTTGAACTGAGAACCTGACTGAACTTGACAGGACTTACTAAATTGTTAGAAGATTTCCTCTACTACTAATTCCACAGTGGTTTTTGAGTCAAGTGCAGTCATTTAATGCCTTGATCTGACAAACTGCAATGCTCTAATCCTGTCCTGTGAGTCATAGGAATATTCTCTGAATCACTTTTCAGATGTATATTTGGTTTCTTTATATCACATTATTTCACATTATCATACTTTCTTACCACTCTCTCTGGAAGATTAGTATAAATTCTCAAAACTTTTCCAGTGAGATTAGGGGACAAATGTGCAGCCAACATTTTTTTTGGGGGGGAGGCTTTGGCACGCTGTGATAATTCTCTCAAATGTTATGAAGTTTCAATGTCATCTCCATCTGCCAATCTGGGAACTTTAATATGGCAGGGGATTTCCCTAGGGAGAGAGCGAACAGCTGGGAAGGTGTTGCTTCACCTCCCTCTCCCTTTAAATGTGGATTAAGTCCTGGAACATTGTCCTCTGCTCCTCCCTCTTTCTCAGCTTAAAACCCACTTCTGATGTATGGAGTCCCTGTGGCTCTTTTCTTCTAAAAGCATCCACTTGGAGAGGTCCCTCTCTTCCTTTTACTGCCCAATTATTTTATGGGAGAAAAACACACACATTCCATCTCCATGGGTTGCCCTCCTTCTTCTGTCATGGGAAGTTTCAGTTTAGATCTAAGCTTAGTACTGAGCTTTACCTCCCTACCCACTGTTCTTTTCATGCCTGTTACATCAGCAGGAACAGTTTTGCCAAAGGTGGACTGCTCCTCTCCCTCAACATCTGTGGGAAAGTTTGTTGCATCCTTGGGCTCTTCCCTGTCTGCTCTTGTTGTCAGTATGTCTACTTCATCTGCAAAATCATACATGTGTGGCTTCACTTCTGGCTATAGTGTTTGCAAATTACTCTGCATTTTAGCCTAAATTCACTCATTCTCTCATTCTCTCTCTCTCTCTCTCTCTCTCTCTCTCTCTCTCTCTCTCTCTCTCTCTCACACACACACACACACACACACACACACACACTTTCATTCACAAGACTGTGCTATTTGTCTGCTGAGATCCCAACTCCCTATCACTTTGTTATGAGGCTCTGTGAGGAGATGGTTCTCAGGATCAATCTGATAAATTCCAGCGTGCAAAACTTCCTTGTGAACATTTTTTTCTGCTTTACTTGTAATACTGATAGAAAACACTGGTTTGTTTTCAGCCAGGCAAGATTAATTATGCAGCATTCAACTAGTATAAACAAGATACTCTCTGTCGGCCCCCTCCCCTTTACGTCTTTCGCCATAAAGAGTCCAGTTTGCAGTAAAACAGTGATTTATTGCTTGCTCTAGCACTCCTTTTTGTTGTTGTTGTTCAGTTGTTAAGTCGTGTCCGACTCTTCGTGACCCCATGAACCATATTGCGCCAGGCCTTCCTATCTTTCACTGCCTCCCTGAGTTTGCTCAATTTCATGCTCATTGCTTCAGTGATGCTATCTAGCCATCTCATCCTCTGCTGTCCTCTTCTCCTTTTACCTTCAATCTTTCCCAGCATCAGGGTCTTTTCCAAAGAGTCCTCTCTTCACATTAGGTGACCAAAGTATCTGAGCTTGAGCTTCATTATCAATCCTTCCAATGAGCAATCAGAGTTGATTTCCTTTAAGATTGACTGGTTTGACCTCCTAGCAGTCCAGGGGACTCTTAAGAGTCTTCTCCAGCACCACAGTTCAAAGGCATCAATTCTTCGGCGTTCAGCCTTCTTTATGGTCCAGCTCTCACAGCCATACATTACTACTGGAAAAACCATAGCTTTGACTGTGCGGATCTTTGTCGGCAAGGTGACGTCTCTGCTTTTTAATATGCTATCTAGGTTTGCCATAGCTTTCCTCCCAAGGAGCAAGCATCTTTTAATTTTATGGCTGCAGTCTCCGTCTGCAGTGATCTTGGAGCCCAAATAAATGAAGTCTGTTACTGCTTCCATTTCTACCCCTTCTATTTGCCAGGGATTGATGGGTCCAGATGCCATGATCTTAGTTTTTTTAATGTTGAGTTTCAAGCCAGCTTTCGCACTCTCCTCTTTCACCCTCATCAAGAGGCTCTTTAGTTCTTCTTCACTTTCTGCCATTAGGGTGGTATCGTCTGCATATCTGAGGTTATTGATGTTTCTCCCTGCAATCTTAATTCCGGCTTGTGATTCTTCCAGCCTGGCATTTCTCATGATGTACTCTGCATATAGGCTAAATAAGCAGGGTGACAGTATACAGCCTTGTCATACTCCTTTCCCTATTTTGAACCAATCGGTTGTTCCATGACCGGTTCTAACTGTTGCTTCTTGGCCCGCATACAGATTTCTCAGGACTAGCACTCCTAAGATTAGCTATTTCCCTGCCTGCAAAGAGGGTTTCTGCTATTGACCATGTGCCCAACTTACTCTATTTTTATGGGTATAACTATTTCTAAATTCTCTCCTTAGAGTTAATCAAAGGCAATAATTATGCATAGCTGGCAACCACTCATTGCTAATAGCACAACGCATTAATTTATCTTCTGATTGTTTTCTCTCTCTGGTCAGGAAGGTATGATTCCCTTCATGTCTATTCTGTGATCTTCTCCTCACCCTGGAGTGGTCTTGATCCACCCTGGGACCATCAAATCTTTAACAGCCAAAGCTGTCTAAATCCATCTTGGTCTGCTTGTGATCATTATCTTCTCCAAAATCCAACTGCAAATCTCTTTACCTGCTTTTACTTCCTTTATCTCCCCTGCCCCACCTTGTGAGAAACTCTGCATTTGGGTGTGAAATAGTTTCACACTATTTTCCAACTACAACTTGTATGTCTGGGAGATCACATGACAGGATGGCAGACAGCGTATAAGTTTTGCATTGTGGGACTCATGTTTTCATACAAAGCAAACCAAAGAGTCTAGGAAAAAGATTTACATGCATCTCCCCTCAAAAAGAACTTGGAAATTTAAATTAGTTCAAAATGCAGTGGCTTGACTACTTACAGGAGTAGTAGAGAGAAAAGAGAGAGAAGTTGTTTGGAATAAACTTCCTGGCTTCCAGGACTGAAACAGATGGAATGAGTGCTGATGGTCTGGCATTTTCTATGCTCAGCTACTGGCTAGCTTTGGCTAGGCAACTATAGCCTGAAGGTACTCTGTGTGAGCTTCAGAGTTGCAAGCAAATGGACATCATGCTGAATATGTTTTTGATCTGCAGATGGTAAGGGCAGTGTGAGGGAAACGTAGGTTGCTTTTAAAATGCATTGGGGATGATTTGCAGATGGAACAGCTAGAGCTATGGCACTAATAATGGACTAGGACTGGGGAGACCCAGGTTCAGCTCCCCATACATCTAATTGAGTGATTCTGGGCCAGTCAACCTCAAATTAAATTTCAGAGTTTTTGTAAAGGCAGTAGTATTCTCTTATCCCTGTTGTTTTCCAGTGGCAAATAATTTAAAGATATGGCCAGCACTGACTCCACTCCACTCCACTCCACTCCACTATTCCTTCCACCCCCCCTTTTTTTCCCCTCCTTTCTCTTTCTCAAGCCGTTTGTGGGTAAGACTGGGCAGGTTGTGATTTTGAAGTAAGTTTATCTGACAGATCAGTGGCAGCTGCCATATCTTTATGACTGTGGAGGGACTCCTGCATCAGTCCTCATGTTCCAGCAGCCGTGCTAGAGCTCCCAAGAGCAAACCATCTGAGAATAACTAAATATTTCATAAACACTTGCAATAAATAAGCAGTCCCAGAAATGGGAGGTAAGCAGAATTCCAGTGATGCTTGGATACTGAGGCAATTAAAATGGGAAATCTTAATAAATACATACGCATGCACACATGCATATGCACATATCACTTTAAAAACATTTAAATAATAAAAATAATACTATATTTCTCCTGGAGGTTTGCTTTGTGCGCAAAGTAAAGTTATACCATCGTGAAAACCACCAAGCTAAGCTTGTTGCATTTTAAAAAATAACTCATTTTTGAAGCTATAATGGGGTTTTCTTGAATTCTAAAGGGAATGTATGCAAATGATTCCAACAGCATCATATATTCAGTAAACAGGGGGAAAAAAGAAGAATGAAAAGGAAGAAAGAAAGTGGTTTTAAAAATATAGGCCGAAACAAGGGAGGAAGATAATCTAAAGGCACATCTGCAGGTACGACAAATGTCCATGGGTTTGCAAGCCTTCCCCACCTCTCTCTGAGAGGGTTGGGTCTGGGACCTATTTAAAGTATTCATATGCATGCTAGTCCTCCAGCAAGCCCACCTCCACCATACCAGTGAATGATATTCCATTGAACAGAGTGGGAAGAATGCCCTCATCTTAGTGTTAAACAAAACAAAGCAATACTCCCAGCGTATCCATATAGCTGCAAAATAAATAAATAAAATAAACAAATAAATGAATAAAACCAACAAGATTGTTGCTTCATTCCCAACATTATATTAATCTCTTCCTCTAACATAACTGCTTAGGATTATAGGAAAACACTACTCTTTATTGTTGCTCTCTCCTGCATTTGAATTGACAACATTTCATGGTATTCTGCTTCTCTGGAAAAGTGCATGAATTCTGTAAGTTCTGATAATAAGGACCAAATGAAACTCTCACTCATCTGTATCACTGAAATTCAGCAGATACAGCTATCCCAGCTGAGAGAATTGGAGAAGTTATGTCTGCTTGCCACATTGATATAAAAGATGAGCCTGTCACAGGGAAGAGAGAGAGAGAAGGGAAGAGATGCCATCCCTGATCCAGCAGTATTGGTATGGCTTGCCTGGATATAAAAACATATCCATTTTAAATGATTTTTTCACCATGAATTTGCAAATTTTGATAACTTTTCATCAAAAAGCAAATGGAATAAGCTGCTGACCTGTTTCTATTTAGGAATATTGGAAATATAATGCCAGACTTTTTCTTTTATCTATCTTTACCTGTAATTATTGAAGCCAGGTGCAAAACATCCATGACTTTCTCAAAGGATTGGAGGTACCTACATTCAATCCCCCACTCATGCATGAAACTTATTAAGTGACACTGGGATTTCTCTCTCAACCCTACTTTCTCAGCTGCTGTAATGACACAATGGGTCCCCGGACTTTATGAACAAATGATTTAAAAATGGAACTAATCTTTAAAATTAACATCCTACATTGATCATCCCAAATTAATTTCTTCATCAATTACCACTCATTATCCCCAAATTATCTGCCTACCTAAACAACTAGGAGATTACAAATTTCCTCTTTCTTCTCACTTGCTTGGGTCATGCAAATTCTTTATCAATCTCAAAACTTGGTGAACTGAGTTGTGAATGAGTTTTTGTGGTAGGAATTGAGGAGGGAAACTTCAAATCAATGGTGAACCCTATACTGTCCCAGAAGATGAACAGATACCAACCTTTTCTATTCTTTTCAATTCCAATACAATTCTTAATCAATACAGTCATCCATCAAAAAGATGTGGCAAGGTAAACATTTTCTTTTACCCCTTCTTTGAGAAAATGAGCATGTGTGGTGCTGCATTGTAATTCACAAGCCGTATTTGTAAATATTTATTTATTTATTTATTTATTTAATAGACTTGTCCCCCCCCATCTCCCCACAATGGGGGACTCTGGGCGGCTTACAACAAATTAAAATCAGAAATACATGATTAAAAGTTATAAAAAACCACACTTAACAGAGATAATTGCACACTTATGCTAGCTGATGCCAGCCAGAGATCCCCTTCAAGAAAGAGTGTTGTTTCTTTTACATGGTTAAGAACATCTTTATCTATTATGTTGATAAATATTACATAGATCATGTATTTAGGGCACTTCCATGTTAAACCATGACTTGCATCACAATTTAAACCTGACTCATATATTTTAGGAAATATCTGCTCAAACAAAAGCATTCTTTTCTAGAAAATATAGCCCAGTGAGTCAACATCAAAAGGATGAGATACAATAACAGGGTTCATACTTGAAGGAAAGCTATGTCCCTGCTTCAGTAGGAGAATGCTCCATGTACAAGAACATGGAAATAGGCTACAGACTTGCTTAGATTCTAAGCATCATTCTTTGGGCCAAAATCAAACCAAAATTGACCCATACAAATTTGTACCTCTATGTTTGTTCTTAAGATGATCTCTTGGGGTTTTCTGACTACTGAATAAAGAGTTGAAACTTGAACATAAGACATATAAAAAAAAAAAGAAGAAGAAAATGCACTGCCAATCTATTTTGTTTTCCCAATCAGTTAAAACTTCCTGATTTGTGAATATGAAAGAAAGTTAACAACCAGCATAATGTAAGGAGTGGGGGAGGGGAGAAAGCTGACTTATAATTGAGGGATATATTTGGGCCAGGAATGATATCAATCTAAAACCAAGTGAGAAAGGGTGTAAAAGAGCCCTGTTCCAGATATGAGATAGCAAACGCCATCAAATAAATACTTATAAGCTCTTATAAGTGGAAAGCTATGCAGCTGATATTGCCTCAGGCTAGTTCTGGGAAAGAACTCTGATTTATGCAGAGAGCAGAGTCCTCACTTTCAGTTTGCTACTTAATACCTTCTCCTCTGATTCCTTCAGTTCTGAGCATGACAAACATGATCCTGAAATGTGTCTGAATGTTTAAAATTACTGTAACATCCAAACACTGGCTGCTCCGTCTTTCTTAACTTCAGACCTTTCCACTCTCCTCTCAACTTTAGAATATCTGACTCTGTCCTTTGATGTCCAATTGCCAGAAAAATTGGACTGAGAATTGAACAGTCATGTGCACACCCTAGGAATGGAAACTTTCTTTTCATGGTACTATTTCATTTGTCCAAGAAATGCTGTGGTGTTTATAACTTATATTCATTTATGTTCTTTGGATAAAATTAGTGTGTGGGCAAGTTTTATGTTGAAGAAGGAGAAAGAAGAAGGGAGAAGGAGAAGGAGGAGGAGAGGAGGAGGAGGAAGCAGCAGCAGTAGCAGCAGCATTGTCTACATTCTATCATTCTCAACACAGCTTATTTGATTAATTCATTTCTACCTCCTCATAGGTTTTTATTTTCTCATGCTGTAAGTTATAGTCTTCCCTCTTTTTTGAGATTAGTTCATTGATAGTGTGTGTGTCTATACATCCTTCTTCTTTCCCTTTTCCTTGACTCCTTTTTGTTCCTGTTTGTCTGGCTATGTGGTAATTTCTGCAGAAACATCTAATTTATTACGTCAGATAACATTTCATCAGATTAATTTCATTTAGATTTTGTTAATTTCACTTCCATCTGGCTTTTTTCACTTTATTTATTTATTTATTTATTTATGGAAGGGAGGGGGGAAGCTCTTCACAGCTGGTGCTTCAGTTTAATAAAAAAACAGCACCGGGTAAATTGAGATGATAAGCAGTTATATGAACTTCTACATGCTTGTAGATTGAACAAAATCAGAAAAATAAGGGCATGCTTTTCAGTGGGCATAATTATGATTTTGTTTCAGAACAAATAGTCTGTGAGTTCCATCTTTGCATATATGCTTGAACTGATATATGACTGACCTTGGAGAATGAATACCTTGAGGGTAGTTACAATCTGAATTCAGATTTCTCTGAATTTTGGGTGTTGCTCATAGAAAGTTCACTTCCTGAGGCATTGCCACTTAGGTGATACCAACAGTAATGAAGAAAAAAAAGAAGAAGAAGCCTGCTGTTGAGTAATCCCACCTTGTATCATCTTTTTAGGTGACTGGATAACTGTGGCTCCCCAGACTTTGTTCTTTGACAATCCTGAATTCTGATAAGCATGACTGTCAGTGGCAAAATTACTTTTAGTTTCACTAGACCTTTTTGGATCTTGGGAAGCTTCAATTCCTAGCAATTTTAATAGATAGGAATTTCTCCTCCAATGTCAGGGCCAGTCAAACTACAAGAACATACTTCTTGTCCCCACTGCCACCTAAATTCAGGCAGTAGGGAAAACTATACATCCCCCATGTTCCCTCAAAGTAAAGAGAAGCATCCTTTCCATGGAAGCTTTGATATGCACGGTAAATTAACAGATGAATTTGTTTTATTTTGAGGTGGGAATGCAATAAGAGGAAGGAGTTATGCTTCCTTGCTTAAGTGTCCATTCCCCCGCCCCCAACAGCTTATTTTCAAGCAGTCATCAGCCTAATTTTAACTGCCTACTGCAAGAAATCAGTCTGGACCTCTGGTTCCCACAACCAGATTGTCAGAAAGGAGAGAGAAGGATATCAGAAAGAGAAAAAGGTGTCAGAAAAAAAGTGTCAAGGAGAAAATGGTAACATCATGTTCATCTGGCATTGGTCCTTCCCACTGTTTACTTCAGCCTCACTGAAAATGTGGCCCCACCAGATGACTTCTGTAGGAATGTGGCCCTTGCCAGGGGGGAAAAAATGCTCCTCCTGACTGGGGCAGCCACTGGTGTATAAGCAATTGCCTTATAGGACCTGAACTGACATGTGTTTTAATTTATTTCTGAAGATAGGAATCACCGCATTTGTATTTGGTGGAGGAAGGGAATATTCTTCTTCAGATGACCTATAATCAAGGATATTCTCCTGTTTCCTATCCCCCAGATGATCCTGGTCTAAGAAACAAGTGTCTAACAACCTTGCAAGCACTGTTTCCCTAAGCTAACTGCTGGAATTAACAATTTTCTGCAGTGTTTCAAGCATGCTAATTAAGGCTTAGCTATGCTACACCTCTCATATATCTACATTTAAACAGCTGTATTTCTGGACTCTACATAAGCAGAAAGAGAAAGCCCCATCTCTAATGCTCTTCCATGGCAGTGGTAACAGCTAAGAATATATCAGCCAGCTTATACTGAAATTGTGCCTGTGGCAGAAAGCAATAGGACCCCTTTCACATGTGTTTTGCTTGCAACATGTCAAATTACTGTCATGACACAAAATAGTGTTCACTAAAGTTTTTCTTCCTTCAGTGTTATGCTGTAGGGTAAGGCTTCTGTCATCTAGGTTTGATTTACCTACAAATTGGCTTATCCTTTTCTGTTAGAGAATCACAGTAGACATATTCAGGAGTTATTTCCAAAGCAGAAACGTAGTGTGGCAAATAGGGTGATAATGGAACTTATTTTTTGTTCTCCTTTCTTGCTCCTGTAAAATATCAGTAGTCAGCTCATGAGTCAAAGTCATATGTGTGCAAATAGTTGGATTCAGTCAACAAGAGCATTAAAAAATCTTGTGGTTCAGCTAACTGTGTTATAGAATGCAGGAAATGTTGTCCCACACAACTCTTGGTTTGTGTTTGACTTTCTGTTCTATGTTTTCTTTTACTGTTTTCTTTCTTCTATTTGGAGGAGTTGAAAGCTGGTCTGCTGGCCTCTGGGTAATCCTTCAAGGACTTGGATTTAAGGTTTCAAATGCAGATATCTGTATGTTGTGTTTTGATTGGCAAAGACTACTTCTTGTTTGGCACAGAAGTGTTTCACTACCTTTATACTGTGGAGGCAAATCTTCTGTACTGGGTCACTTCATCCATCTATTGAAGAATTTCTGTGATGACTAAGGAGCAACAGTTAGAACAGAATAACAGTTAATACCAATAGAAGAGGATATACATAGCTCAGACTTGAACTGTGGAGTCCTTGGGGTTTTCTGAGCTTGGTTGTTTTCTTTCAGATGCAAAAAAAACAACTTCCCCACCAACACTGACAGGGAAAGCTACTGTATATAAACAGAGAGCAAACCCCACACTCACTAGCACTGAAGTTGTTACCTAGATGGGTAACAAAATATCTGCAAGAAAATAACCAAGCTCAGAGAACCCCAAGGACTCCACAGAATAAAAGTTAGAACTCAAGTAAATGAGTCAAGGTTGGGAAAGGAGTGTGCCAAAGTTGCATATTGTCCCCTTATTTATTTAATTTATATGATAAAATATCATGAGAAATTCTGGACCAGAAGAAGCAAAAATTGGAATTAAAATTGCTGGGAAAGACATTGATAATTTCAAGTAGGGAAATAATACCACTTTGGCTGGAAATGAGGAAGAATGAAGATGAAACAAGAGTGTACAAAACTCAGTCTGTTGCTCAATATTAAAATAAAAAAGAACCCCTAAGATTATGTCAAGTCCATGGTTTTTCTAGTTGTTACTTATGAAAGCTGTGAAAGCTGCATCATTAGAAAAGCTGAATGAAGAAAAATAGATGCTTTTAAATTGGGGTCTGGAGAAATTGTTGAGAATATCTTGAGCCTCCAAAACAAGTCATTCAGTATTACACGAAATAAAACTATACTGCTCATTGGAAGCATTAATGATTTACCTACAAATTGGCTTATCCTTTTCTGCTAAAGAAATCACAGTAGAAGCTAAAGCTTTAATATTTGGACACATAATGCAAAGGCAAAAGTCACTGAAGAAGATTTTGATGTTTGGAAAAAAGATCAAAGGCAATGAAAAAGAGGCCAACTAAAGAAAAGAGCTTAGATTTTATTACCAATGCCACAAGCAGCTTACAAGAACTTCCAGTTGGCTGTTGATGTGTTTGTGTGTGGATGTGTGTGCATGCGTGCGTGTATGTGTGTTTTTAAAAAAATCCCCTCTCACTCCTAGGGGTGGTATGTATCTTCCTCAATCTTGGGTCTTCTACTAGAGGCCTGGGAGTTTGAGGGTTCTGCGTAGTATCTTAATTGTTCCTAGCACTGCACTCTTCTGGACAGAGAGCTCTGATGTTGTTCCTGGGATCTGTTGGAGCCACTCTCCCAGTTTAAGAGTCATAGCCACAAGTGCTCCTACCACCACTGGGACCACTTTGGCCTTTATCTTCCACAGCCTCTCTAGTTCCTCCTTCAGGCCCTAGTACTTCTCCAGCTTCTCATATTCCTTCTTCCTGATGTTGCTGTCACTTGGCACTGCTACATCTATCACTACTGCTGTCTTTTGGTCCTTGTCCACTACCATGATGTCTGGTTGATTGGCCAATACCTACCTGTCCATCTGGATCCAGAAATTGCACAGGATCTTAGCCTTGTTATTCTCCATGACCTTCTGTGGAATCTTCCATCTGGACTTGGGAGGGTCTAGCCAATAAACTGTGCAGATGTTCCTGTACACTATGCCAGCTACTTGGTTGCGCTGTTCAGTGTATGCTGTTCCTGCCTGCATCTTACACCCTGCCACTATGTGTTGGACTGTCTCTGAGGCTTCTTTGCACAACCTGCACCTTCGGTCCTGTCTAGTGTGGTAGACCCCTGCTTCTATGAATATGGTGCTTAGTGCCTGTTCTTGTGCTGCTATGATCAGTGCCTCAGTGCTGTCTTTTAGCCCAGCCCTCTCCAGCCACTGGTAGGATTTCCCAACGTCAGCCACCTCAGCTATCTGTTGATGGTACATCCCATGCAGGGGCTTGTCTTGCCATGGCACTTCCTCCACCTGAAGTTCCTCCCATGTCTGCTGCTGCATCAGGCATTCTCTCAGCAGCTCATTGGGAGCACTAATAATGCTGGTGTGTGTGTGCGTGCGCGTGCGCACACATGTGCATGTTTGTGTTTTCTTTCTAATTGTAAGCTGGCCAGAGTCATTAAAATTAGTGGCCTCAAAATCAAATCAAATCAAATGAATCAATTAATTAAGGAATCAGTTGCTAATGGACAACTCTGTCAAAATAATACCTATTTGGTGTTGAAGAGTAGAAAGTGACTGAGCAACAGTTGTACAACTGATTTAGAGACAGTCAAAAGTTGCAGCTGACTGTAGCAATATCCACTGCAACGTATACTGTACCTACTTGCTCTTTTTCCTTGAGTTTCTTCAATGTTTGGGTTGCAAACATGTTGCACAGCTAGTGTTTTGTTTAAAATATATTGCTGTGATTATTTCAACTGCATATCTGGTTCTCTAGTCTATGTGCAATGAAGCATGAACTTCCAGTCAGCCGAAATTGCATTAACTGGGGAACTTACTGAAGTCTTCACGGTATGAGCTGTGAAGGCAGCTTGGCACTTCATGGGAGCTGTTCTTCTAATATCAATACCTTAATACTGCAATTCAGCCTAGTTCATGGTGTGCTGCTAATAAAAAGATCCATTGCAGTATATGGAGAAAAACTAAAACCATAGAGTTCATCTGAGGAGAATGCATAGTTATGAACATATATATTTTGAGTCAATTCCTTTGCAAATAAATTCTCATTTTTGTAATGATAATGTAAACTTTCCAGTCAGGAAGAGTATGAAATTTTGAATGCTTAACCATGCATTCAGGCAGAAGGAGCACTGGGCTCAATGTTCTCCTTGAAAGGCTGGCTTTCTCTGTGCAGAGAAATGTTTCATGGGTATGTATCTGTGAAGCAATATAAAACTCTGTACCAATATCCTAATGTAGTCCAATCCGGGAAGAATTGTTTTGTTGATTGCTCTCATTTGTTTGAGTTTACTCAGATCCTAAAATAAAACTTTTGTTGTGCTCAGTTAAGATTTTTGATGGGAAAAACTTAGAAGGAGAGAATATTTTGAGAGGAATGACCATGAGAAGAAGTATGGGTATCTTTTTAAAATATTTGTTAACTATACAGGTCTCTTGTTAACAAAGATACTCTCCCCAGTACAGCCCCAGTTCTGTGAAAGAAAATATTCTTCTCCTTCTGGACTTTCTAAATTTCTCCATAACTGCCTCTGAATGTTATCAGAGCTTCAAGTGGGTCCTACTGATACATAAAGGGCTCAGAGTGAATAAGTGCTTGCTTCATTTATTTCATAAAAAGTCATACAATTTGCAATGAAAAATCCCCTCCCCGCCAGATCTATCAATTCAATTAATTTGATGGAATCAATTGTGTGAGTACTTTGTTAAACAATCAGTAGAACCCCCAAGAAATAGCCAATACTAAAGATATGGGAGAATTCAGAAATCTGACAAGGGGTGAATACTTTTTCACAGGACTGAAGCTGTGTTGAATATAGTGTGACTTTGTTAGATATTGTCAGCGCATTGCACACAAAGTCTAGGCACGTTGTAACTGCCATTCAGCAGAACTTCAGCCCCACTAGGGATTTGTAAAAAATAAACCTACAGTAGTGCAGCTGTCCACTGGAAATAAAATGTATAGTATGTTTTTTGTAAGAGAAAAGAAAAGCAGAAAAGGATAATTATGTGAATAGTGTTCTTTCTCTGTGAATTTTCATTCAAGTATAAGCCTTACATCACCTCTTATATGAAATCTTTTAAGTGTGTCACTAATTCAAAAGCTTTGTATGTTTACATGCCAAGTTGACTGTAAGGAAACAAATGAAAATACAGAAAATTTTCAGGGACCTTGTCAGTTTCTTGAATGTTGTAGTTTATAAAAAGTCCCTGGGAATTGAATCTGACAACCCTCCAAATTCTTCTCTGTTTTGTCCAATACAATATTTCATATCAGCAATTAATAAGTAATTACTGGAGTTTTTCTTTTATTTCTGTGCATCCTTCCTTTGTTGTTGTAGCCTAGGGAGAAAAAAATGCACGTACAGTGCACCTTGATGAAAAGTTGAGGCAAAGTGGGCCATCTCAACTGGCCTTTTCATTGCGTGATCTCTGCCTTCTGCACACAGGTAGCACATGCGCAGAAACCACCACTGTAGAGGGACAGACTACACCTCTCCACCATTTAGAGGCAGGGCACAATTTGCTTTGGAAAAGATCTCTGAAGTGGTACTTTGTTCAAATCACTTTAAAAGCGAAACACCCCTCCTAAGAACTGTGCACTATTTAAAGACATTTAAATATTTCAGGTTCAAGTAAACGTTGATGCGTTAGTTAGGGAATAATGATTGGCTACAACTCCCTGTTAAAGGTATTCGTGGTAGGTAGAAGTATTAAGAGTATATCTACACAGTGCAGACAGAATCAAGCAAAGGGTGCATTCTAATGTTAGTGATATTTTGCTTGGATTAGTGGGAGAATCCATGAACCTTGCAGGATAGAGTTGTGTAAAAAGTTGTAGGCTCAAGGCTTTAATTCAGCAATAATCAGTTTGCTTTTTTCCTTTAATGTTAAATCCTTATTTGACAAGGACCATGCCAAATTATGCATTAATATGTAGAATAGGTTTAGAGATATTTTAAATTAAATGTTAAAATTCAGCTTCATTCTTTTCTTACATAATGCAGTACGAGGATTACATATATCTGCAGGAGATTAACTAATTGGAAATAAAACATTTGGCAATGTTATTAACACAGGATGATCAACTAAAATACATATTCACAGAAAGATTAGGCTATTACTTTGCAGCTGTAATGCAAATTATAGGTAGAAAAACAAGAGAATGAATGAAAAAAGATTTGATTTCAGAAGCAAGGGCAGGGACAGGAATGTAGAGCAAATGCATGATAACAAAGCTTGATTGTATGAAAAGTAAGAAAACGGAAATATCATATAAATGGTTTAAATGTGACAGCCCAGGTCCTGGTCATCCTTCTTGTAAGCATCTTTTTAGCATTTTAACATCATTCAGTGATACAAATGGTGTCTCTTCTTGCTGTCTGTGCATCTTCTGATGCTGTATTAGCTTTCAGAATGATTTTGTCCAATTTATCTATTATAGGTCATCTGAAATTTCAAAGTGGACAATATGCTCTGCCTAAAATTTGCACAAAACATATAAGGAGAAGAGAAATGGGTGCAATATGTGCTTAGGCTCAAACAACAGATTTCACTGGTTTGGACTGGCATTGAGCTTTTTCTCAGAAGTGAACCAGAAACTCTGATATCTCAGGGGTTATATCCAATTGTTGCAATGGGATGATCAACAAATACCTCTCAGATTGTTATATCATTGGCAGCTTTGATAGAAATGTACACAAGAGTTCCTTCTGGGGATACAAAACTGCCTATATTTCAGAAAGGTACATGCAGAAGGGTTGAACTGAAGAAACATGCAAAGGTTGGGATTTTTTGTTTGTTTATTTTTGAAAGAATACAATTTCTCCTTTGTGGTTTTGTGGGCAATTTACTACATTGTTCAGTGTATGTGATGTATGACTCTTTTATGTATTAGCACATGTTTATATACACACATCTGTTGTTTTAGTATTTGGCATGCACCTTTGTAGTTTTTAAAGCCCCCAGTGCATTAACAGGCTGCCTTTTCAAATGGAGGGGGCTTATGGGTCCTTTGTGCCCTTTGTTTCAGCCTCAAGGAGCCTAACATACCCTTGAGCATTGAGCAGTGGAGAGAGAAGTCAGCAGAAATGGCAAGATCAGTCCTTCCTCCTCTCCCAGTTGTGCTACCAGGCTGCTGACCTTCATGGTCTCTCAATTGTTGACAGCTTGCATGATCTTTAGCAAAGTCTGGCCTTTCCATGCATTGTAAGGAGCCCCATTACAGTTGCCATGACTGTTTGCTGCCCCAAACCCGTCCAAGCATATTTTCTGAGGAAAAACAGTGGAGTGGTAAGATACTTGAGCTACAGTCATGAATCCTCCCCTCATTTAGGAATGACTAGATCCCTCCACCCTATACCATGCATGCCATCCCAAGATCCCTTATTGGGACCCTCACAGCTAACCACAAAATGGCTCTGGCTCGAGGCCATCATCCAAAGGGGTTTCCTCTTCCCTGGCTGTCATGCTGCCAATCTCCTGCTGTTGCAGCTATCTAGCTATCTACCTAGCTTGCCATCAATAGAATAAATTATTTTTATTGTAAATAAATAATTGAAAAAGAAATATGGTGATACTATTTAAAAATAAGAAATGATCATTTATGGGAGGATGGAAGAGTCCAGCTAAGCAGGCTTTTGCTTCCTGCTTTCTTTTTTCTCTCTTCAGGGATCCTTCCTACAGGCAATTGGCAATAATTGGACTGTAATCAAGTTAGAAAGTCAAGTTGAGCAGACTTCCCTAGACTCAACCATATTCTATGCCTTCTGCCCAACAGCTGTGCATTCTCAGATCTAAATGTCTCCCTGTGACATTTGCCCTTCCCAAGTTAGAAACATTGGCAGGAAATTCCAATTTTAACCCCTTTTGAGAGACTGGATGGAAAACTTCTCCCTTCTGACCAGCCTTTACTAACCTTGGAAGGTGGACCAATCAGAACTGTAAAGCTTCCCACCAGCAGGCAGCAAGACAAAACACAGCACACATAGATATTAAAAAGTCCCATCTATTTGCTCCCCAACACTCTATCAAAGTTCAGTCCTGCTTGAAAGATGTACTTATGAGTCACAAAACTATGTACCACCTCCCCCTGCTTCTTGTAGTTCCAATACATCAAACTGAATCTAAATAATAGGGGGGGGGGGGACCTAATTGGAAAACTCCCATTTCTCTTTAAATTGTTTTATACCCGAGTTTTCTTCTATCAGAGAAGAATGCTTTGTCTCACATCCATAGCATGTCTGAGACTTTTGTGCATCCCTTTTATTCAGGTAATATGCTTACTTTCTGTTCTCTTCTGGATATTTCTCATGCATGCCTCTGTTTTGAATGAGTAAATAAAAAAATAAAATCCTGTGAGTTATGCATTCTCCAGCCCAAGGTTTGGAAAGTTGTAGTAACCAGGTGTTTTCTTAGATTAATCTCCCAATCTAATAACAAAAGTAACAAAGCTTGTTTAAAGTGCAACACCATTTTACCTGATTCAGACATACAACAGGCTGGGAGACCATGAGTTGCTAGTCCCACCTTAGACACAAAGCCATCTGGGTGACCTTGGGCCGGTCACTTTCTCTCAGCCCTAGGAAAAAGGCAAGGATAAACCATTTCCAAAAATGTTGCCAAGAAAACTTCAGGGACTAGTCCAGGCAGTTGCCTGGAGTCAATATTGATTTGAAAGCAGAAGAGGAAGGAAGGAAGGAAGGAAGGAAGGAAGGCAGGCAGGCAGGCAGGCAGGCAGGCAGGCAGGCAGGCAGGCAGGCACACCCACACCCACACCCATCCATAAGCTGGACTTAGCAATGCATTGTCTGTAGGCCCCATGGTATATGTGAGTTTCCTCTTATAGAACATCTGCAGGATCCTAAATTTAAATGAAAATTAATTTTTAAACAACTAAATAGCTCTGAAGTCACCAAATCTCATAAGATGTTGGTGTTCCCACCTGAAATCTTACAAAATATTGGGCAGAAATGCTAAAATTTTCCACAATTTCCAGATTTTGTCCATTGAAAAAATAGGTGTTGATATTAGCACCTACACCAGGAACCACCTATAGTATAGGTTGGAACTCATTATAGCAGACCATTTCTTTCATACACATAAGAAGCACAGCACAATCTTCTTTACTTTCACCTTGTTGCTAGGCAACTTCAGTGCAGGACATCTAATTGGGTTTCCACTCTGAACTAACCCTATTGGTACACTATAAGTCACTAAGGAAGTATTAACCTTAGTGTGATCTTCTGTCTCTGTTATGCTAATATTTTGCACATCCACTCCCTTTTGTATGACTGCTCATAAGCCCTGAATTTTATTTCATGTCCTGTATTTTGTCAAATGCATCTCCTGTTTATGAGACTAATTACATATCTCATGGATATACTACTGTCTCATCTACAGAATACTCATTTGAATGGTTAATCACTGATACTGATACAGTTGCAACCTTTGTCTCCTAGTCTTTATTTGTTTTTCTGTTTTAAGAAATTCTGGGCAGCTGAACAGCTTACAATCCTTTTCAAAGCATCTGAGTGGAAGAACCAATGGTGAGGAAGAGTTAGGTTTAATAAATTGAAAGTATAGTGATTGAAGCCAGTTGGTATCTTCAAACAATGATGAAGCTTTTTCCCCCCATCTGTCTTTGAGTGTGTGTCCGTATGTATATATTTGTGTGTGTGTGTATATGTGTGTGTTCGTGTGTGCATGTATGTATGTATGTATATGTATATACGTATGTATGTGTATATATATATATATATATATGTATGTGTGTGTGTGTGTGTATCTATATATGTATGTATGTATGTATGTGTGTGTGTGTGTGTGTGTGTGTGTGTATATATATATATATATATATATATATATATATATATATATTCTCTTGTCTTGTCAGCAGACCTAATGAGAGGGGATATATGAAACGTATGAGGGAACTATGGATAGACAGAAAGCCTACATCCACACTAACTGAGAAACAACTAGTTATCCAGCGCTTCAACATCGTGAAGAGGAAGCTGCTCTCACAACTTGAGATAGACCAACTCCACATTACAACCCGGACTCAAGCAGACCTGGAAGAACAAGCAGATGTGCAGCCAACACCTGAAGCTGGAATGTCACTGCCATCCCTTCCATTACAGAGCACAGCAGCTGATATGAGGCATAAGATCATGGATAAACTAGCTACAGTCAACCCTCGAGTCCGATTACCAAGGCTCAGTGGAGAAGTACCATCAGAGAGTATGCTAGAAGATGCCAACAGAGCCCTCCAGACAATCCCTACTACCACCATAACTGAAACCAATGAATTGGTATATGCTACAGCCGCTGTAATCCTGGAAATGCTTGGCTACACGATCAAGAAGAACAGCAGTACATACCCACCCTGGAAAATGAGATTGGAGGCTAAGATCAAGGCAACTCGGAGAGAAGTCAGTCAGCTGGTGGAACTACAGAAGCATGTGGAGATTAAGGATAAGACTCAGCTACTGAAAAAATACATGGGCCTGACTCCATCTGAAGCCCTAGAGACTGCTAAACAAAGGCTCAAAGTACTGGCTACCAGGCTAAGGAGATACACTAGAGAAGCAGAGGCCAAGAAGATAAATGCCCTGTTCTCCAAAGAACCATCCAAAGTGTACTCCCAACTGCAGTGCAACCACAGAGTAGCACCTGAGCCACCAGCAGCGGAAACTGAACAGTACTGGAAGAACATATGGGAGAAAGAGAAGACGCATAACACCAGTGCAAAGTGGCTGCAGGACCTGAAAGCAGACCGTAGCAATCTCTCAGAACAGGAACCAGTCACCATCACAGTAGCAGACATCCAACAGCGGGTCCAGAACATGAAAAGCTGGACAGCACCTGGCCTGCATATGATCCACGCCTACTGGCTAAAGAAACTAACAGCAGTGCATGAACGCCTAGCAGCACAGATGAACCAACTGCTAGCAGCAGGCTCCCACCCAGACTGGCTAACACAAGGAAGGACAGTGCTGATCCTGAAAGACCCTCACAAACGAACAGCACCATCCAACTACCGGCCAATAACCTGCCTCCCCACAACATGGAAAGTTCTATCAGGCATCATAGCTGCCAAGCTACATGACCATATGGGCCAGTACATGAGCACAGCTCAGAAGGGCATTGGGAACAACACCGGAAGCTCAAAACACCAGTTACTCATAGATAGGGCAGTCGCCCAAGACTCAAGGTCTAGGCAGACCAATCTGAGCACAGCCTGGATTGACTACAGGAAAGCCTATGACTCAATGTCACACACATGGATCTGTGAATGCCTGGCACTATACAAAGTCAACAGGACACTAAGGACCTTCCTCAAGCACTCAATGGGACTGTGGAAGACAACACTGGAAGTGAACTCAAGACAGCTCGCACAAGTGGCCATCAAGTGCGGCATATACCATGGTGATGCACTGTCCCCACTGCTGTTCTGCATAGGCTTAAACCCCCTCAGCCAGATAATCACAAGGTCTGGATATGGGTACAAGTTCAAGAGTGGAATCACCATCAGCCACCTCCTCTACATGGATGACATCAAGCTGTATGCTAAGAGTGAACGAGACATCGACTCACTGATCCACCTGACACGGATCTATAGTGAGGACATTGGGATGTCATTCAGACTGGAGAAGTGTGGCAGGATGATAGTAAAGAGAGGGAAGGTAGTTAAGACTGATGGAGTGGAACTACCAGTGGGCCACATAGCAGACATAGAGACCAGCTATAAATACCTTGGTGTCCCACAGTCACATGGGAACCATGGGAACCGTGAGGACGAGGCAAGAAAAACAGCAACATCCAAGTACCACCAAAGGATAAGACAGGTCCTGAAGAGCCAGCTCAATGGGAAGAACAAGATCCATGCCATCAACATGTATGCCCTGCCAGTCATCAGATACCCTGCCGGTATAGTGAGCTGGCCAAAGGAAGACATGGAGGCTGCTGATGTGAAGACCCAGAAGCTCCTCACAATGTATGGAGGTTTCCACCCCAAGTCCAACACCCAGAGACTGTACACCAGGTGCAAAGAGGGCGGGCGGGGCCTGATGAGTGTCAAAGCCACTGTCCTGGTTGAAACCCGAAGTATCCAGGAGTATATCAGTAAGATGGCACCCAGAGATGAGCTGCTGAGAGAATGCCTGAGGCAGCAGCAGACAAGGCTGGAGGTTCAAGCAGAGGAAGTGCCATGGCAAGACAAGCCCCTGCATGGGATGTACCATCGACAGATAGCTGAGGTGGCTGACATTGGGAAATCCTATCAGTGGCTGGAAAGGGCGGGACTAAAAGACAGCACTGAGGCACTGATCATAGCAGCACAAGAACAGGCACTAAGCACCAGATCCATAGAAGCAGGGGTCTACCACACTAGACAGGATCCAAGGTGCAGATTGTGCAAAGAAGCCTCAGAGACAGTCCAACACATAGTGGCAGGGTGTAAGATGCAGGCAGGAGCAGCATACACTGAACGGCACAACCAAGTAGCTGGCATTGTGTACAGGAACATCTGCACAGCGTATGGGCTAGACCCCCCGAAGTCCAGATGGGAGGTTCCACAGAAGGTCATGGAGAACAACAGGGACTTCCAGATCCAGACGGACAGGCAGGTACTGGCTAATCAACCAGACATCGTGGTAGTAGACAAAGACCAGAAGACAGCGGTAGTGATAGATGTAGCAGTGCCAAGTGACAGCAACATCAGGAAGAAGGAGTATGAGAAGCTGGAGAAGTACCAGGGCCTGAAGGAGGAAATCGAGAAGATGTGGAAAGTAAAGGCCAAAGTGGTCCCAGTGGTGGTAGGAGCACTCGGGGCCATGACTCCTAAGCTGGGAGAATGTCTCAAACAGATCCCAGGAACAACATCAGAGCTCTCTGTGCAGAAGAGTGCAGTGCTAGGAACAGCTAAGATACTGTGCAGAACCCTCAAACTCCCAGGCCCCTGGTAGAGGACCCGAGATTGAGGAAGACACATACCACCCATAGGGGTGAGAGGGGATTTTTTTTTTGTTTGTTTGTTTATAAAATGACATTTTGGGAAAGAAAATTGGCAAGCCATTATTATCCAAGAAATTGGCATGTTCTGTACTTCAGTTTGATTCCTCATTTATCTCTGTATGACCAGTCTTGCCCTGTCCAATTATCCGAAGCTCACTTTCACTTCCTAAACAGATATATAGACTTCTAGAAGCTACAGCTAGAAACATTAAGCTGCATATGACCATATACTTCAGTTCAAGGACATCTCTTGCTACAATAACTCGAAACTTATTCTTTCAGTCTGGCAGGTGCCTCCAACATTATAAGAACAGAACTTGTCCCAAAGCCTCTGGGAGTAGCCATCTCTTATTTCTTGGAAGAGGAATGCCCAAAAGGTAAGAAAAGTGGCATAGGAGTCTTCCATAGCCTATATTTTAGGTACCTGTTCCTCTGAACTTCTTGCAGAGTGCATGCATGTGCACTTGTGATGTGCATGTTGGGTGGACTGCAGGTATCTTGACTTGAAATGTTATCCTAGTGTGATCCCATAGCAGCTTATTAAAAGAGAGCATCTTCTGCTACCCTCTGGTTAAGGATGTCCTCATTTCTGCTCTAAAACATTCTGATGTATATGGAGATCAACCTTTGGCCATAGTAGATTATACTAGTTTCTACTATATGTGGATAAAATGAGTTTTTCCTGATCTGGCAGCCTCCAGAAAACATGGAGTACATTCCCCATAATTCCCAGCCAACACTGGGTATTGCTGCGCTGGTTAAGAATTATGGGAGCCAGGAATTAAGGAAGTCTGGCTAAATTCATAATATATGTCCAAGGGTATTGTTTCTATGAGGCTGTGAGGATGAAATCTAAAAGTCCTTCACATTATCCCTCCTGAATGAGGGTGAAAATGCCAACCCACCCCCATCTTATTTTCTCATAGGATGGGAATACATATCCTTATGTGCCTTCTGGCTTTTATTTATTACAAGCACAAAGTTGTTTTACAACTGCCCTACTTACATGCTCAAACAGATTCAGCTTTCCCAACTAAGCCCCCTCTTCTTCTTCCACTTCCATCTCTCTCGCTCCTATCTTTCTCTTTGCTAACAACTTTGCCAAATTTGTTTCAAAGCTGGCTGGGGTAGGCTTTGGAGGACTGGATTGCTCACATGCTTTCCAAGTTAGAATTCTTGGTATACTGATTCATCCCCAGAGGAGAAGGGATGGAATAGCGTTGGCTGCAATCCTAATCGCATCAAGAACACAGAAATGTCTGTACTTTGTAATAGATTTTTTTGCTTTGTTTTGTTTTCACAATGGAAAAGAGAGTTAGAGAAAAGATCATTTAAGACCTAGACAATATATATTAGAAAGAGTAGGATTTTTCTTTCACAAATCATTTATTTTTATTGACTCTGTCTATTCTGTAAGTCAAACCTCAAACTACTTTAGGCACATGGCCATCTTTTCAGAAAAAATCCAAACACTGTCAACTCTGAAACATTTGGTAAGAATAAGGCAGTTTGTAAAACAGTTTAGTTATTCTTCATATTACAGATCTTTTTGGAAGCTTGTACTATTTTACAGGCTCTTTATGCTATAGTCACCAAATGGATTGTTCTTGATATGCAGAGACTTTCCTATTAACTTCATAGGCAAGGTAGGATGATCAGTTTGAATGAGAAGATCTCTTATCTAACTTGAGACTATCTCTCCTGAGGACCTTCTATAATTGCTCCAAAATACCTCTTCCTCCTTAGTTATCTTCAGGTTTTCCGTTAAGGGTGGATTGACATTTGGGTATTAAGTATGTTTCTTATGATTTTAAGATGAGACTAATCCAACAAAATATTTTTTTAATGTTTACTGAACTCCACAGAAAATGTTTGAAAAGGGCTAGCTATCACTTCACTATGCTGAAAGTGTAAAATGGATGATGAGACATTTACTCATAAGATATGGGCTTGTCCCATTATTGCCAAATTGTGATTAAATATTTATAACTTTGTTAACATGATCTTACAAAGTTCAGTATAGTTTAAAGATGTGTTATGTACTTTTGAATTATACACCAAAAACTTGCAACCCATGATTAGATGAAGAATTATCTTGTAACAAAATATTATGACACATTTCTATGAAGGCCTACATAAATTACACTTTTGTACCCTGGGAAATATTCTATTTCACAATTATCATCACTATGTAGCCTGTTGAGAACCTCAACTAAGAAAACTAATTCATGTTCAGTTCATATAGGCAGTGAATTCTGCTTCTGTACCTTAAAAAGCTAATGAAAAACCACCCCTATTTTGAACATATGCTGTGAGCTTGGAGAAATTGTGATAGAAAAAAGCTTAATGTGAAACCAGTGTTGATGTTCTGGTTCCAAAATATTTTCATCCTATGTAGAAATTAACCATGCCACATACAATCTGGTGGTTTGAGTGGTGTTTATTATGGTCAGGATCTGGCATTTCCAGTCCTTGTGTCCCAGTCCCTCTCTACATGGACATTTCAGTCATTTCTTTTTTTGATTGGAAAAGAGACCACTCCTTTCTTTCAAGTGAGGAACTGCTCCTTTAAACATTAGGAAGGAAGGCGAATGAAGACTCATGCAGCTAGGGAGCTACAGCTGAGAAGGATTATTTTTCCAGAGAAGTGGACAAAACAAGGAGATACTCGCATGCCCAGGACTGACAGTCTCGGAAGAATTTCAGCTAGGATGCTTCCATGGGCAAGCACACCTACTAACATTCCTTCAAATCATGTTGGGCTGGGCACTTATTTCTTTATTTTTGTGTACATGCATACATGCATTCATGCATACATGTGTACATGCATACATACAATTTATGTGGCTGCCTAGGTCAAAGCAATGACTCCGGGTAGCCATATAAAGATATTACAAGCAGACTATGCCCATTTTGATTCTGGAAGTATCCCTCTTCCCTTGCATCCAACTGCTTCTAGGAACCAAGAGGCACAAGGGCAAGCAAAGGTGATGGGTGACAGAGATGCCTGGAGGAGAAAAAAATGCTTTGGAATCTGCTTTGGAGAGGAGAGGGGTGTAATGGTATGTGGGAATGACCTTGGGAGACTAGGCCCAGAGACACTGCCAAGGGAATGGTCAGTTAAGAGACAGTATAGCCCACAGCTGGATAGTAGGCAGGGCAAGAGGCTCAGAAGGGACCCTTCCTAGTTTCTCAGTCTGTAAAGGAGATGGGGGGAGGGGGGAGAATGGTACTTTCTGACTTGCAAGTTTCTGTTAATGCAGCCTTACAATAAAGTAGAATTAGCTCATCTGGTCCTGTTTCTTGTCTGGTCTATCTAGTAAGGCTGACAGGGGGCAACATTTCAACCCAACATTTCAGGCAGACAACTTGTTTTTAATTCAGATTTTTGCTTCCTCCAGTAAAGCTCCCCAGCATCTATAATAGGGATTTGTAAAACAAAACAATAACTATTTTGTAACCAAAACAGTGTGCAGTGTAGGCATACTGTTGCTTTTTGAAGGGATGGAGGCTGGCAAGCAGAAGCTTAAGAGCTTTTAAATTTAGAGAATGGTTGTTGCTTTCTTTTTGTTTCTGTTTATTTTTTTAAAACAATAATCAAGGGGCTTTTCCCCAAAAGTCTTGACCTCTTCTAAGTGCCTTAAAAGAGCTAATTTCTTCTTATTAAGTGGGATTATTATTTTTATTTTTATTTTTTTGGTGTGATTGACCATACTGGCTGGGGTGATGGTAAGTGATTATGTGAATTTTCTCATCCAAAGAACAGGAGGTTGAGGAATTCCTGGAAGACTTAGTGCAAAAGTAGAATGTCTGCAGACTTTTTTTTTTTTCCAGTTCCTGTTTTGTTTTGTACTTATTTCATCACTGTGATTTTTTAAAATGTGAATTAATGAGGGACAAACTTCCCCTTGACCAGTTGGAATTAATGATCTTTAAAGAATTCTGAAAGTTATTTTCATTTTATTCCCCTTAGAACTGGACGGGATCCTGTTAATAAACTTATGGCTCTAGAACAGCATTTCTCAGCTTGGGATATTCCAGATCTGTTTGGCTATAACTTCCAGAAATATTCTACATTTTAGCCTGAAGTTACACTCTTAAGAGAGATTTCAACAGCAAGTAATAACATTATTGCTTAATATCAGACAGAGTAACCCTATAGAACTCCCTGAGTACCAAAAGGATTATGGTCAATCAATCCTTCACAGAGTTATCTGATACAGCTCTTATTCAACTACTACATGGTAGCCTTACAAATGGTAATTAATAATACATTTTGTATATTATGTTTTATAGTCATGCTAAAGAAAATAAGCATGTTGTCATTTAAAAATACTTCTTGGACGGTTAGCTTTTCCTACTATTACTGAAAACATTAGTTTCACCCTTCATATGAACATTAACACACAGCTTTCAGTTGTGGTGATTCGATGCTCATGTCACACTCACGTTGTTTATGTGATAATAGTAGAAATGTGAAACATTTTATGATTTCAGCAACATTGGTGCTTTGAGCTGGTGCCCTCTAGCGAGAGGCAATTGGAGTGGCTGATCTCTGCCAAGAGGATATTTGCAACAAAGCAGAGAATTGAAATCATTACAAATTGAACACACATAGCTCAAATTTGCTCCCACTGAGACCTGAGGCAGTTAACCCTCTGATGTTTATGCAAGCAACATTATTACCAAGCAAACAAACAAACAAAATGGTGGCAGATGCAAATCAGCCTAGAAGATGGTCCCCTAGAAAACAGCAAGGTCCCAAATATGATCACAGATTTTAGATCCATTTTAGATCCACGTAGAACTCTCTTCCCTGCCGCATTAGTCATAACATGCAGATGAGTTAATTTCCACATCTGCTTGAAATCTGTCACGAAGTATTTGCTATCTGTGAGTGTTAGAGCCCATTTCTGTGAAATGCCTTGAAAGTCTGCCATGGATAGGGTAAACCGGCTGTTTGTTTTTATAGAACCTCCTGTTCTGTGCTAGCAAAACTCTAAATCAAACTCCTATTTCATTAGGCAACTGAACAGACCAAGTGGTGTTTTAAACACAATGCGGAGAAAAAATGACTCCGAAAATCCCAAACAGATCTGTTTGTTTTTAGCCTCACCTTTTCATCGCAAATAAAATTACTCCTTCTTTGCAAATACAGTAAATCTAAGCTTTTAGTTGAGCATTTAGTGGAACGTCTACCCAGTAAGCTTTGCTTATGTTGCAGGCAGCCACCCCGAGGAGTGATTGGAATTTAAATGCGATTCCCTTATTAGTTTCTGCTAACTGCAAATATCCCAGGCACTTAATTAAGTGGCTGGATAATGTATGAATGCTCATTTCTGCCTGTCATGCAGAACAAAGTGATATATTTAGATTCAATGCACAATATGAAATTTAATGACACAGGCAACAGTCATTTAGAGAAAAGGGGGAACCCTTTTGTTTTTCATTGTCTTCATCTTTTACCGAGGCAGCTTCCATCTTTTGTAACAAGGCTTAGCCTGAGCATTGATAGAATTGTCTCGTCTTCAGCCCTGTCACCAGTTGGTCCATTCAGAGTGGATCACAGGTTTTCCAGCGTGTGTTACCTGTTGGCAAGAGACTCCTCCTGCCCCCAGTGTTCGTAGCAGATGCTCATTTGCATGAAGTCTTCACATAATAAAGATTTAAAGACAGAGGAAGTGAGAAGGATCTCTGTTTTTTGTTTTTGTTTTGCTAAGCTTAACACTTAAACATAGCACTAGAATGAGGGTTTTTCCACTACAATACAGGAAGAGAAATTGCCAAAGGAAAGGAAGGGAGGAGAAAATTGAGACTCACTTCTCAAGCGGATGGTTTTTGAAAGCTCCATGATTTGATCTCATCTCTTTATAGATTTTCTAATGATTATATGCAGTCATCTCCTGGCTTTTGACCTGCTATTCATTAGTGTCCATGGATGCTTACTTCAGGGATACTGTGCAGATCTTTCTCCTATTTTTGATTTTTTTTAAAGAAAAATGTGTACCCACTATGCTCAATGAATCCTCTAGCAATGTGTGACTGTTTAAGCAGAATAGCACATATGTACATTAATTTACATATTACAGTATTTTAAAATGAATTAATGTCTCACTGTTTTTGCTATTGCAGCTCAAGTGCCAGAACTCTCTTGCTCCTTTAATTAGAGCTCTAAGCATTTCTCATGTCTGCAAATACTAATTTCAATTATCTCTGTCCTCACCTGTAAATAGCATACTATTGGCCTTCCCCTTCCTGTGCACTTTTGAAGCTAGCCTGTTGGAAACTAAATGTAGCTATGGTGGGGTTTCGTCTGTTAGAAAGACTTACAAATGAAATTCCCTGGAGTCATTACATGCCTAAAGAGTGATTGTTTAAAATATATAAGTATCTTCTTTTAAAAAAAAAAATGCTATTTCAAATATTGAATTTAGATCATGTTGGGATTAAGATGTATGGAGAGAACTGGTATATATTTTCTCTCTTCATTACAATTTAAGAGTTGAGGAAACTTCTCTTGGATCTTGAATTTAAAGACAGCATTTTCAGGTGACTGACAATAATCAGTTAAGATGAGAAAAATTAATCCCCATTGTTCTCTTTTGCCTCATTCATACATTTGATATGATTGGTATTGATAGTTGTTTTCCATTCTTTTAACCCACAATTTATTTTTATTATTGTTTTGCCCTTCAATGTTTTTATAGTTTTCTATCATGCAAAATAGTTGTCTCTGTTTCTTGAAGAAACAAAAGCTGGATTATATCTGCAAGTAACAGGATTCCATGTTCTTCCTGACTCTGAAGAACTGAAAAAACTCATTGTTTTTTATTTTATCTGGTAGGAAAAAAAATAGGTGTAAAAGTATGAATAGAAACAAAACATCATGCACAAATAAGTGACTCTGGGTTCTAGGCATGCTCATCATGCTGGTTTTGTCAGATTCAGCTGCAGGTGCCCCACAATGGCAATTTGGTGGGAGAGCTGGACCAGCTTGGAAAACACCTTCAGTTCATTTGGTGTTCTGTAGAACATAGTTGAAGAAACACTGAATAAGTTGGAAATCCACAAACATTTACACCATAACAAATAAGTTAGCTTTTAAGGTTCCATATGACTTTTCATTTTTTTGCTGCAGCATACGAAAATAGTTACTCTTCTGGAAAGAAAAAAAAAAGTATATTTCACCAGCATATGAAAATAGTTACATGCATTTATCATTTGCTATCATTCAAAAGCATGTATCTTTGAATCCTGGATATTTCAGACAAGCAATAAGACAATATCATTACTTCTTTCCTTTATTATGTTAGAAATATAATATATTGTTATATTTTAGGAATACTGTTTGAAGTATTTGGCTAACCACTTCAGGAAAGGAAAAGGATGATCTCTTCATCTTTGTGAAGTTCCATTGTTTTGGTAGTTGTATACCATCTTGAATGTTTAACTATATATTCAGGTGAGCAATAATTCAAACCAATTAATTTCATATGCTTCCTCAAGCCAGTGAATAATTATGATTACCTGCCTGTGCTTAAGTTCTGTTTGGCCTCATATTAGGAAGTCATGTATAATTCATCTAGAAATAATCACACAGAGTGATGACTCTAGACCATAGAAACTGAGTTCTAATGCGTAATGATATTTTGGTGATGAGTGAGATAGTAGGAAAATACTTTTCAGTCTCATCCATAACTCTGTGCATGTGTATTGAAGGAACAGTAGTTTTGCTACTGAGCATTTGAAGAAACAATGAAACAGGAAATCCTTGGTCAAAGCAACAGAACTTTCTGTCACCTGAGTTCAACAAAGGCAGAGTATAGCTAGTATGATTGCAGTTAAATACCCCTACATTAAGAACATTGATAGTTTGAAGGATGAGCTACCTTTGTTCTGATGAGAGTTATATTTTTATTGGAGGCCACTTGGTTTGAGGGGTGAGATTAACCCTTTTTCTCTAAGACTGTTTTTTTTCTTTCTGCTATATTTTTCTCTTACACTCTCTTTTATCCTCTTGCAGGGGAGGAACAGCTATCTTTCCACAAGCCTGAACTGATATATTGCCAAGGTCACTTGGATGTATACTAAGGACTCATGTAACCTGACGATTCTGCAATGACGATTATAACAAAGTTGATTTATACCCTACTTTTCTTCTATGAGCTCAGGGAAGAATACATAATACTTCCTTCATCTAACAAGAACTCTGTGAAGTAGATTGGACTGAAACATTATGAACACCCAATCAGAGGCATTATGGGTCAGATAGGCATGACACCCTTCATTTTCTGAATCATTACTAAGAAGCAATATATTTTTGCTTTATGCTTGGGCTGCTCTGTACTAGAGACTGAAGAGATTTGCATAATAAGGAACATTTTATATCAAGTGGAATGAGACTGGATTCCTTGAAGCATTGGTATGTTTGGTTCTCTTATTTTATAGTTTCAAGCCTACTTTTCTGGCCCAGAGTGGCAATTTCTGTGTGGTCCCACAGATGTCAGAAAATGCTGACCAGTGCTTTATATCAAGTACCTCATTTACTCTTCCTCCCATCCCACCATTAATTTCTCTGTGGAGAAGGACAGATGGAAAGCTTATGGTTTCCTTCTGAAGGGAGATAAAGGTATTGAATAATTTGGTAACAATTATGCTAGTCTTTCTTGATTGTATAGCATGAGGTCCTGCACACAGGACTCCTGGAGTTTTTATCATGCTTGGTCCTTCCCCTTCAAAGTGCGATATGTGCAAAGGGGAACCAACTCTATTACCACAGCTATATGAATGTTGTCTACTACCTACTGACATGCAAACAAAGTACAGCAATAGTGAACACGGGCTTTGATGAAGGGATCATGTCAATGAAGGGCAGACAGGCCAAGCCTGTCTGGATGAAGCCTGCAGCTCCACTACAGCTATTCAGAAGCCTGCAGCTCTACTACAACTACTTTCACACTGAAGTGTAAAAAGGCTTCAATAAAACCTGGCTTAAATAGCACATTCTACAGCTCTAGCATGCCTTGTTTTTCTGTAGTTCTTTTCCTTTGCTGTCTTCTGACCTGCTCTCCAATTCTGAGAACAAGCCAGTATCTTTGTTCCCATCTTTTTCTGAAGCTTCACTCACTTCAGACTGCTCTAAACAGCCCAGTCTTGACAGGAGGGAAGTAAAAATCTCTCTCATCTTTGATCTGCACTCAGTAGTGATAGTGCTGAAGATCTGAATTCCTGCTTCATTGGCAGCTCATATTGCTCAGATAATATGCATATCAAAAACAATTGTATTCTGAAGTTATTCTCCAGTTCAGATTTTGAGTGTCAAAATGAGTGTCATTTACAGCAGTCCTGTCCTCCAAACCTAGTTATTTAGAAACAAAAAGATTTTAATGTCACAGCAATACTCTCAATAAAATGCTTCCTGAAATTATTACAAATGCTTTGAAAAATGTTTCTATAATTTACAAAAAAAAAATCAGTCTGTATGAATAAGGGCAGCTATAATTTTTCATTAAACACCTGGAAGAGGAATTCCACATGGAATAGATCATAGTAGTCTAAATGGAAGATAACCAGAGGAGAAATTCCTGGGACTAAACTATCAATATAGTCGAAAGACTACAGCTAATAAAGCTGTGATCATCTGGGCTTCCAGAGAAAATCAAGATGGGGGGACTAAACCTTTGTAACCAGAGGATTCTTCTTTGTGGGAGAAAGCGAAAAAAAACTAGTTGTTTTTCTAACTATCCAAACTGAGAATTGTGAATACAGATAGGACTGGCATAGCCCTTTCTTTTCTAGAGAAGGGCTGGGCAATTTTGAAAACTGTATCAAGCTTTATATATATACAGTATATATATATATTTGTCTCTCTCTCTCTCTCTCTCTCCAGGTTTTCTTGTCTTGTCCATAAGAGAACCTGGATATAAGAGAACCTGAAACAAAAGACCATACATGGACGAGACAAAAGAACCTGGAATTGATGGAATGCTATTACAAAAGTAGACCTAATGGTGGGCCACATAGCATCCATACAGACCAGCTACAAGTACCTTGATATCCCACAGTCACATGGGAACCATGATGAGCAGGCAAGGAAGACAGCAACACCCAAGTACCGCCAAAGGATAAGACAGGTCCTGAAGAGCCAGCTCAATGGGAAGAACAAGATCCATACCATCAACGCATATACCTTGCCAGTCATCAGATACCCTGCCAGTATAGTTTGGCCAAAGGAGGACATCAAGGCTGCCAAAGTGAAGACCCAGAAGCTCCTCACAATGTATGGAGGTTTCTACCCCAAGTCCAACAACCAGAGACTATACACCAGCTCGAAAGTGGGCAGGCAGGGTCTTGTGAGTGTCAAAGCCACTGTCCTGGACAAAACCCAGAGCATGCAGGAGTACATCAGTAAGATGGCACACAAAGATGAGCTGCTGAGATAATGCCTGAGGCAGCAGCAGACATGGGAGGAACTTCAAGTAGAGGAAGTGTCATGGCAAGACAACCCCTGCATGGGATGTACCATTGACAGATAGCTGAGGTGGCTGACATTGGGAAATCCTACCAGTGCCTGGAAAGAGCTGGGCTAATGGATAGTACTGAGGCACTGATCATAACAGCACAAGAACAGGCACTAAGCACCAGATTCATAGAAGCAGGGGTCTACCACACTAGACAGGGCCTAAGGTGCAGATTGTGCAGACAGGCCTCAGAGACAGTGGCAGGGTGTAAGATGCAGGCAGGAACAGCATACACTGAACAGCGCAACCAAGTAGCTGGCATAGTGTACAGGAACATCTGCACAGTTTATTGGCTAGACCCTCCCAAGTCCAGATGGAAGATTCCACAGAAGGTCATGGAGAATAACAAGGCTAAGATCCTGTCCAATTTCTGGATCCAGATGGACAGGTAGGTATTGGCCAATCAACCAGACATCATGGTAGTGGACAAGGACCAAAAGACAGCAGTAGTGATAGATGTAGCAGTGCCAAGTGACAGCAACATCAGGAAGAAGGAATATGAGAAGCTGGAGAAGTACTAGGGCCTGAAGGAGGAACTAGAGAGGCTGTGGAAGATAAAGGCCAAAGTGGTCCCAGTGGTGGTAGGAGCACTTGTGGCTATGACTCTTAAGCTGGGAGAGTGGCTCCAACAGATCCCAGGAACAACATCAGAGCTCCCTGTCCAGAAGAGTGCAGTGCTAAGAACGGCTGAGATATTGCGCAGAACTCTCAAACTCCCAGGCCTCTATATATATATATATATATATATTTCAAATGACAGAAAATGAAATTTTGTAATATAGACTGTGAGGGCTGAACCCACCAAGACTGGAAGGCAGCCTTAGCCTGGAGAAGACCACATCTAAGGCTGAAAAACATACTGAAAGAAGTCTATTACCTCATAAGAGTAGTAAAAGAGATGTAAGATTTAAATCCTGAAGCTATTATATATGGTAGGCTGGATTGATAGTTTCTACAGTAGGTGATCTTCTTCATTAGGATCTCTTGTATCTGTAATAAAAGCAACTTACCTATCTAGCCTTATTCTTGCCTTTTCCACTTCTGGCTTCTGAGTGCTTCCTTCTACCTAGGTAGATATTTGATTGCACTAGCCTCTTCACACATGTTCAACCCACTTGTAAATTCTGAGTTTCCAAAGTTCAACATAAAATAAACTTGGCTGAGTCTTGTGGTATCTGAAAAGAATGAATCTATTTCAGGCAATGTAAAGAAGTCAATTATATGAGACTCTGAGAACAAGTTGCTTTAACATTCCTTATAGCTGAGCACTACTGCAAAATTAATTCCAGATGTATATTCCTATTTATATACCTGGCTCATCCCTCATCCTATGCTATGCTACAACTTTGTTATTTCATTCAAATCATTTTCCCCCTACACAAACTATTGGTATATTCTATTAAGATCACCACATGAAAATTCTATAATATTAATTTATTCTCATGCCCATATAAAATTGGCAGGCAATTGCTCCTATACCTTAAGTGATTCAAACACGAATTTTGCACTCAAAGTAAAGGGATTACTTTGGATCCAACACTGGTTTGTTATCATGCTTCTGAATTATTTCTTCCAACAGTTTTTTTCTACTACAGCCATACATTTTCTCTAGAGCCAAATGTATTACCTATCACTATTTTATAAAAGCTATACTCAAGTGAAGTTATGCTCTTTTTTATTTTCATATCTGAATAGATTATGAATAGATCCAAACACACTGTTGATCTTGCTGTTTGTCACCAAAGACAAATTCCTTGTATATATTTTATACTTGGTCATTAAAGTATTTTGTATTTGTATTATTACTTTCTTGTTTGTCTGGAAGCTGATGTGGAACTTCTGGAATGTGCAAGTCCTTTCCTGTCAGGTAGATTCACAGTTGTCCTGGAATGAGAGGAATCTCTCTTACTTTCTCTAGCTCACCCATCTAACTGATAAAAAAAAGTGTTCTGACACAAATAAGAGAAGGTAAAGTTGATGCTGGATATGGCATTTGCATGTAGGTCTGGAGATTACAGTTTCATCATCACAAGAAAAACAACTCAAGTCTTAGGAAGAAGAGAATATGGAATAGTGAAGAAGAGTACTTGCATCTAAAAGAATACAAGAAGAGGTAGCTACAAGTGGTCTGGAGGAAAGGGAAACAGTGTTGCATCAAATAAAACAATGAGTAAAGAAGCAAGTCTGACAGATAGTTGAACCTAGTTGCAACTAACTCACCCAGCAGACAGCCAGATAAGGGTTTCTGCAAAGAAGATGGGAGAGTACTGGTTAAAAAAAAAAGACCGTGGGAAGAAGGGACTGAACATGAGAATTAAGAGGTAGGCTGGAGTGAAGGCATCAACATCTGAAGTCACCAAGTTTGTCAGATGCTGTGAAAGCTTGATTTGTAGGCAGCTGTTCATAAGCCTCAAACAGAAACCTGAAAAGGAAAGAAGCATATGAATATACAGAGCTAAAGAAAAAGGGCTGGAGTAATCTGTAAATAAAGCTAATAGGTTAATAGAAATAATCCTGGGGATTAGAAAATAGGCTAAGAGAAGCATAGGAGTACAAAATGGTTAGGATTAGGGCTTTGTATCAGTTAAACTCATGTTCTATTTTTGAAACAGTTGAGCAATAAACAACTCCCTATAAGGGTGAAACACAATCCTGTTTGACATCCTGCTTGGGTTTGAACTGTCCACAAGTGAACTTGTGACAAGAACAAACAAGACTTTCATATCAGTTAGCATGGGTCACTGAGCAATCTGTCCTACGTGTACAACCTACTATGATAATTAATTTATAAAGGCTGAAGTGGTGAGCCAAAAGCCAGCAATTCTCAGACCAGACAAAACCATTATGTAGACACTGAACAGATGCCTCTGACTTTTCAGGTTGAGAAAAGAATGACCAGAAGTCTACTGGCTTGAAAGGGAAGAAAAAAGTCTAGAATTGTAACCCTGAAGCAGACACATATATAAGCCCTGATTTCCATGTTCTGCAGTAGACAGTTTTTCTACAGATATATCACTTCTTTATAGTCTGCTATAAAGCAATTTGTCTAGTTATTGATTGCTGTGTCTGGTGTGAAGTCTGACATTAAGAAAGTTAACATGTGACTTTCTTGTGTGTTGAAAGCAAGTATGAAGGGACTGTTGGGCCATACAGCCTAACCCCTCTTCTCATCAGCCATGGGAAAGTTATCTGATGGTTCAGGATTTAGTGTCATCAATCCAGAATACTAGAGGAACTAGTTAATATTTATTTCATTTGGTAGACTTAAAATCAGGCCTGTAGGAACCATCCCACTCAGGATAATTTATTTTCTTTATAAGGGACAATTGTAACCTTTGCTTAGCTTGTTTTTGATGAGATAAAATGTTGATTTCTATAGAAATGATGAAAAATGAGAAGTGATAAAAAAATAATGGAGGTTCTTTGGATAAATAGCTCAAAGGAACATTGCAATATGAAGGACCAAAATTGCAGAATTGCTCAGATTTTGTTTTGAAAAAAATCCTACATTTTCAAAAGCTTTAAACATTTGCTGTCAAGGGAAGAAAATTCAAATCTTAGAAAGTTGCCTTTTGAAGAAATTAACACCATTTATGTATGTATGTATGTATGTATGTATGTTATATTTCAAATTTGTCACCTTTTATAATATTTAGCATCACCAGTCTTGAAGATGCAGGTGCTTGAAGAAGGATAAAGAAGAGTTTTGATAGTTTACACTGCATCTTATGAATTTAAAATCAGGTAGCCATCATATTAAGAAGGGCTTCTAAGATATGGATCTTATTTCTACAGCATAACTTTCTGGAAAAAAAAATAGTATATTTTCCACCTTCTTTAGGAGGTATAATAATAAACCAATATATGGTTACTTACAGGAAATGACTTTTCCCATTTTCTGCATCATACTGACCCTAGCAAGCTATTTCCAAATAATACAGAATCTCTGACCCCAACTGAGCTCAAGATCATAGTTCAAGGAAGAGTTTTATTTGTGTCATAAATGGCTATACTGATCTATTTCCCAGCTGGATTCTGCCTTGGTCAACTTTATTTCAGAATTCAAATCCATAATCCATCTGGCTATCTCAAGAGATGGAAATAACATTTCAATTCATTTCATTTTGTTTTGTTTTATTCTGTTAAATGGATCCAGGGCCAGAATTATGTCTCCTAAAATGTTCCTCATTTTTTGTGCCAGAGACCACCATTAATAGCAACAGGTTGCTGGTCAGGAAAAGAGCTACATAGCATAAGGTTGCCTGTCCCATACTGGTTTAAAAATGTCCCTGGAATGGATACAAAGCCTGTGGCCCCTTCACGGGCTGCCGCATTTGCATAATTATTGCCAGTGAACTATATTGGATGAAAGGATTGACCAACAGTTGCCAGTGCTGTGAATTAAAATCACCTAGCTCTTTTCACTTAAGATTCTTCAGATAACAGCTGAAATGTAGATGAAAAACTAGTTTTACTAGAATGAACACTAGATATAAGGAGTAACTGGTATTTCTTAGGAACACTGATATCTTGTCAGATCACCTTTCAATCCCATTTTTGTACCACTCCAAGAATCAACTAAACGCCTAGGGATTCTTCCAATGTTATGAATACTATAGAGATGGAACCACCCATGTAGGAAACTAATGTATGATGACATGTATGATAAGGACAGAAATATAAATTGGATGCAGTATACAGAGGTCAAATCATGTGGACTTTCAGGTTTTTGTATTCATCTACTGAAAGAGAGAGAGAGACAGAGAGAGACAGAGAGAGAGAGATGCATACATTCCTCACATGGTATAGCTGAGGTGAAGCCTATGAACATAACTGTATGACATGGGTCTTGTGAAAAGATGCTTTGGACATTGATTCCTGGAAAGCTTTGCTTTGTAAATTGTCACCTCACTCCAAATTCAAAGACTTGCTTTTTGATCCAAAAAAAAAAAAAAAAAATGTTTTTCCACTTTGACCTGAGCAGGTGGCATATAACTGAAGTACAGAATGAAGTGTCTCAGCTCAGACAAAGAGCCTAATGGATCTTTAGATATGCTATCAAGGATGAAACCATGCCAAGGCAAGAGAAAGCACTACTTTGTGTAACAGAATGGCAGAGCTGTAACGATATCCTGAGATCAAACAGAGGAAGGTCCTTCATAGCAACTAGGGTATTTATTCACTGTGTGGTCTCTTACAAATGGGTTTGGCAGCACGATGCAACCGTCTAAATGGATTACATTAACTTAAATTGCTCGGATTACACAGAACGTTGAAAGCACTATGAGAACTAAAATCATGATTCTATGTATGTTAACCCAGAAGTCAGTCCTACTGTGTTCAGTGGGGCTTACTCACTGGTAATTAAGCTTAGAAGGAATGAAGAAAACTCAAGTTTCCTGCAAAGGATGTTTCTTTTTCTATAAAAGTTGCAAACATGCTATCTTCAATGGTTTTAAGAAACACGCCTATCAGTAGTTTTTAGTATCATTCATAGATTGCAGGATTAGAGATGAAGAGCCCTCCTCCATGTTTTGGACATCTCCCATAAGCTCCAGTTTGCTGGAATATGGGGATTGTAGTCTAAAACATCTATAGGGCATCAGTTTATATATCTTAGCTTTATTATACAGAATTGCTGAGATTCTTTATTCTGTCATGCTCTTTTCTACCACTTCAGATCAGACACTTCATGTTACATATGCATGTGTGCATTTTCACCCAGCCCCTATGCACATTTATTCAGAAATATGTTTGAGTGAAGCCCCAACAATTGCCTCTGTTGAAATCTGTTTTGGAACAGTATGTCAGATCAAGGTAATATTGTCACATAGTAGCACTTATAGTTTTATGAGTCTGCTTGGTACTTAATTTGCACATCATTTTGCATGTATTAGAGCTAGGCACAAATGGGATTTCTGAATTTTCCTCCTGAGAAACTAGGTTGACACAGCCTCTGAATTTTCCAAGAGGAGAACTTCTGTAACTAGTTCCTGAAGGCAAGACTTCCTCTTGGTGCTGACAATAGCACTGCTACTAAAAACACATAATGGGAGAAGGTCCCTTGTTATATACCTTTCCTTGGGATTGAAATGTGGGAAGTCAGAGAAGCAGCATACTTTTGGGGAAGTGGTTGTGCAATGGAAGAGAGGAAAGTCTCTCTCACACATATCATGGCTATTTCTTGAATTTAGTCAAGAACTAAATGCATTCCACCATTGAGAAATTGGCACAATTCTCTTCCCCTTTGGGGAAAAAAAGAAAAAAAAACCCTCTAAAGCAAACACTCTTTCAGTAAATTGAATAACTAGGGATAGAAAAAATGCAGGAAATGTTCTCTGCCTGGTACTATTATAAAATCATAGAAGAAATTTAGGGCATTGAATTTAACCTCCTGCTTAGGGCAGGAATCCAGCATATGCAACCATGACAAAAAATTGTCTAGACCTTGCTTTAAAACACCCAGCTCCCAGAGTCACTGCTTTCACAGATGAATTGCTCTTAACAATAGGACATCTACCCCATCCCCAAATATTAAACCGGCATCTTCTGTCTTGTAATTTAAAACCTTTAATCTGTAAATCCTGCTTTCTGGGCCAATAGAGAACAGATTCCTGTTTGGCACCTTCCAGGTACTCCATCAGTCTTCTCTTAAGGCTAAATATACCCACATCAATCAATCTTTCCTCATATCACTTAGTTTTCTGTCCCCAGTCATTTGAAATCAAACTAAATCAGAATCTTTATTTAGCATATACCTCTAGCTTCTACCCAGAAAGGATGCACATAAAACAGTCAAACATTGAATAAAAAGAATTAAAAATGTCCATGCAAAAGAGAATTACAGGCTACCTTGGCCTGTATCCTAACCAAACAAGTTGCTCTCTACACAGTTGAAGGAAAGATTGAACAGATTTATTGAGCCATATATTTGCATTCACCTGTGTATTAACCCAACAGAGCAGTCGTGATGAACATGTGCTTTTCCATCCATTCCTCAATTTGTATGTCTCAGTGTGTATTATTTTTCTGACTGTGGTAAATGCTGCTAATATAAGGTGGGATGTTGTTCATGAACAACTCTGGATGTTCACCAACTTTAAGATCCATTTTAGTATGTGTCCTAATGAGTGCAAAAGACAACAAAAACAATATTTTGTGATTTTTTAAAAACAAATATATTGTATACCGTAGACTACTCCTTTGTAATTTAAAAGATATACATTAGCAATGCTTCTGTTCATTCGTTTCCCAGCAGGTGTCTCTATACTGCAGCTTTATTGAAAGCAAATGAGTATTCCAGGAATAATTGTACAAAAACAGACAGAAAAAAGTGGCACAGAAAAGATGGACAAGTGGCTTTGTCTTGCACAAAGTGCTGGTGTTTGTTACAGTATAAGGACTGTCTTATAATTCACACATCATATGCATAGTGACACATCTTGCATTAGCAAGTGCTGTTCCAAAAGTAATTCAAAATGGCAGGGTTTCAAGAAAAATCTTAGTTTTTAAAATAGAGTTCAATCATTTATTGATATGGAAGATTTTAATAACCTGTCTCATGGTTTAGTATGTATAAATACTAGGGATGGGCACATTTGAAACATGATTAAGAAGTGCTCTAGACCTCATGCAAGCATAGCTCCTCTTTCTTATTTATTAAATAAGACCATCTTTCTCCAGTGGTGTCTACTTGTCTGGTTAGATCTGGCAGGACAGGCATGGCCAGGTCCTGTCTGCAAGAAGAGTCTTTTCTGCTGTGAGGCCCACCCTCTGAAACATCATCCCACTCCCGCCCCCCCAGAAATTAGACTTGTCCCAGCCCTGCTGGCCTTTTGCAAGGCACTAAAAACTTGGCTTTGCTATCAAGCCAGGGTCCTAATAACATGGGTGAGCCCATGTCATGGCTTGTTTGAATATTTATGAGTCTTCAAAGCTGCTATTTTTATGTCATTTTTGGACTCAAATACAAACATTGATGCAGAGCATACTACAAATACAGATCCCATTTAAACCAAAACTATTCCTGTTGGGGATAATGGACTTCCAAACAGCAAAACACCTTATTAGAATTACTCAATACATGATTACCACAGCAAGACTTCTTTATGCACAATTTTGGAAAACCCAGACACTACCAACAATACAGGAATGGTTGTTACAACCACACTTTTTGAGAGAGCAGCAATGCTTGCTCTCACATAAGGTCCAAAGCAGTTCCTCTGAGTCAGTCCTGAAACATGCACAGAAAGACGTTTCTAGTAACGGGTAACAGTTGGAAATTAATCTTCATCAGCAACTAGAATGAAACTATTAATGTCTCAGAAAGATAATGTGCAACCTTTTCTGAGATCATAAATGTGAAGTTTAATGAAGACTTCAGGCAGTCTGAGGAATTGAAAGTGAGAATTATAAGGGAGAAATAATAAGTTATACAAAAAAGACAGTCACCATTATTTATAAAGTTTCAATTTTTTTTTTTCTTGGCTCATGGAAGAGAATGATTCAAATAATTTTATTTCATTGGTGACCTGATGTGGGGGAGGGGGGAAGAAGGGGAGAAGAATCAACATTTAACTGGCATTGTGTATTCTTATTAATTAAACTATGCCATTTGACAGATCTCTGTTTTAGTTCAATACTGAGCTAAATGGAATTTCACACCCCATATCTTCACATGTAAGGAGTGCAACATTATAAAAATATAGCAATAAAAATAAATAAAAGGGTCAGAATTCTCTTTTGCATTTGATTTCAATTCCAGATTTCATGCAGGTGAACAACAGATAAAACAGAAAGTACAGCTAAAATTTGTTAATGAACATTCTCAGTCATCCAGGTGGAATTATCTGGAGGTTGAGTCATGGCAACTGGACTTGATGGGCTCATGTCAGTGAGAAACGCAGCTACCCCGGAAGACATTTATGGGGTCCCCCCTAACCAACTTTCTAGACTGAAGAAGCTGCTTGGACAAGCAGCAAAATATATCAAACCAAAAAGGAAAGAAGTCCAGTAGCCATGACCCAACCTCCAGATATGGCCAAAATTCTATAAAAGATACAGAAACTCAGTATTCATCATCATTATTATTATTATTTATACTATTACGATCACATGAGAAGTAAAACTGAGAGAGAGAGAGAGAAGGAGGAGGTGCAGGAGAACTGATGAATATTCTTCAATATGACCGTTATTCAAAAGTTTGCCATGTAGCTGGTATGAACTCAATAAGATGTCAAAAAGGAGGAAAAGAAATAACAGGTTCTATTCATAGTTCTCATAAAAAGGTTAAAGACATGAAAAATGATGCACCTAGATATACTTTTCAAGCAGACAGTTAAAGTGTTAATGGTACTTTAGCTATAGCAGTAGCCTTAGCAATTAGCACTTCTGGCATATGAAAAGGAAATAATGCTTTACCATATAACATGTCAACTTAGATCAATGTGAAATCTCTCTCCTGTCCTAGCCAGCACAAACAGCCTGATCAAGCTCTGAATACCAAAAAGGAGAGACAAGAAGTTGGAGTAGTAACTGAATAGCAGAAACCACGACCGCAACATAGTGCAGTATAGAATATTCCATACAAGCTACCATATTGTGTGGTGCGATCAGTAGAATCCAACCCAACAGTTGAATCTAGTCACTTAGTGAAAATGTTATATTGATTTGTAGAGGGAGAAATGTTTGATTAATATTGCATGTAAGACCAATACATTGGTCATTTTTTCAGAACAAAATTATGGTATTTTACCATAAGTAGCTTTATTGAGAGGCCCAGAACCACACAGTTGGCTACACAGTTAAGATGGAGACCAATGACAATTTGCTGAATGTCACATATGTGCATCCCATGCACACACAGGCACACAGAAACAAAACATGTCATATCCAGTTTGTGTGGTCACCTGTCTAGATTATTCCCCAGCTGTTTTCAAGTTTTATCTGCTTCAATCCAACCCCTCAGTTCCACCCAGAACGTTTGTGGAGAACATTCTTTTCCTTTGCAGGATGGAGAAAGACATTTTGCTATCAATAATTGTTATCAGGAGGGTGTTTTGCTTCCTTTCCCCTCCCCTATCACCATAGAAATAGCCTGTTGTGAGAATATGGCCTCTGTAGTTTCCCATTATAATAATACTAGATGATTGCTTGCTATAAAAGATCAGCATTAGGAATTAGCAGAATCAAAACACAAACTACGGCAGGTATACTGGCAATGATGGAAATCCATGAAATTATTACTGGATGGAGAAAATTGGTAAGAAATTGCATTTCTAAAAAAAGCTATTTAACTTACTGACTTGTGAAGTCCTGGTCCACATCGTGAATGATTTAGGGGTCTCCAAAATGTCATGTTGCATAATAATATAATAACACAGGCATATTGGCAGGACAAATGGCTGTAAAAGGATCACATAAATATATGACTCACATAAATACTTGAAAGAGTACATCAATCCAGGAATGCATTCCTGTGTATAGTGGCAAAATCAATTTAATTATTTTGAAAACTTAAAATCTGATCTTCTACTAAAAATGAAGAACCTTGGATGAGAGAGAGAATTTATTTAGAGATGTGTCATATATAATCAATAACTATTCAAAGAGTCGATGGATATAATGAAAAGAGCAGCAAAAATGCATTCAAGGTATCAGTCCTGTAAACTGATTTGCCTTCAACATGTGGAACATGATGGGATTGGTATTAGTAAAGCTTTGATTTTAAAAATACAGCAAAATCAGGAAGGGCAGGATTTTCCAAAAACTGCTGTCCATTTGTTTTTTTCACATAGTACAGTTAGTAACTCAGACTGGATATGGTTTATTTAGTGTTGTTTAGCAGGTTGTGTGAAAGCACCCAATCAAACAAACATGATTAAGTAAATTATTGCTTAGAGTGCTGTTTAAACAGCTCAAATAGCAGCTTTATTAGTCTGATTAGTATAATAGTGTCTCCTTAGCCAAATGCTCTTACTGCAAGTTATATTAGCTTGGTCTTCTGAGTTACTGATGAGTATTGCTGTGCTGGGGTCATGATATTTCCAATTCAATTTTGCTGCTCCTTGTGGAAAGACAGAATACTGAACTATCTGAGCCATATATTTGATCTGCCAAAGCCAGTCCTCTTTTCTTATTTCTCTGGGCTGGCAAATAAAGCAAGTGCTGCAAATGATGGATTGCTTGCTTTGCTCTCAGACACTGACATTCTATACTTGCATTTATACAGGATATAATACTGTAGAAGTAAAGCAAAGTAAACTGGCTGACCAGGGTAGCTGAACAGCCAAGGAGCCATGCTATTTATTTAGAAGTTTCATTAATGCCAAATAAAGTACAAAGATGAGATTAAACACGATCACTGTAAACCTACCTGTTCAATAAAATTAGCCATGTACATAAATATTGGCTAGATCAGATGCAATGTCATATGACAATTTTATTTCACAGCCATACCAAACAAAATAATAGAGACTGGTCATGAACAAAAGTAGACACTCATGCATTTGCTCTTGTAATGGAGTTGAAAGTAAATTTAAAGCCTAGGAAGGCTACATGTAAGGAAGATTTATGTTTGTGAGTGGGGGTGTCCACAAGGAAGGGTATCAAAAAAGTAACATGGTGGCCACAGCCATGCAATCAAAGCTTCACCCCTTTTATATGTCCATCACGACTGCTGAAGTTTAGCAACTAAGGGACAGAGGCATGATAATAAAATCAATAAAAGTTAGCCTCAGAGAGGTTTTAATCATGTATTAAAGTTTTTTTTAAAAAAAAATAATCAAACCAGGGAAAAACTAGGCTGAAAATTGTGGATTTCCTCTAGACAATGGAATTTCCATGTGGTGTCTGAAATGGAGGCATATAAAATTCCTGATTTAATTGAGCATCTGTACAACTATGATCCATTTTAAATATCACACTAACCATACAGATTTTAGAGGGAGGATGTGCAGAACAAACATTTGGGGTAAAGGAAAGGCTTTCCTACACTCATTCCTCCAAACTACCAATAGTGCCCACTAGTAGAACAAAAGATACTCAGATTACCTTTGTTGCACCAGCTATTTATAGTTTCATCTCTCTCTCTCTCTCTTCTTTTTTTACAGAACTTATATAATCCAGGAATTACTTGACACTGAATCATAGGATTGGAAGAGACCTTGGAAATCCTGCTCAGAGCAGGAATTCTCATGCTACCCAAACATATGGCTGCTCAACATTTGAAAACCTACAGTGATGGGGTGCTTATGACTTCAGGAGGCAGGCTGTCCCACTGCTTAATAGCTCTCCCAGCTAGGAGAGTTGAGTTTGGATCTCCCGCTATACAGCTTCCACCTATTGGTTCTCATCCTACCCTATGGAGCACTATGGGCACTATGGAGAATAAACCCACCCCCTCTGCCCTGTGACTTTCCTTCATGTATTTGAAGACTGCACTCATGTCTCCCCTTAGCCTTCTTTACTTAACTTTTATTATTAGAGCAATCAACAATGCAGGCAAAGAAAATAGAAATGCAATAAAACTATTCCTCCCCCCATAACTCAATTCTCTAAGATGAAAATATTGCTATCTGACAGTCATAGAGAAGTGGTCACCACCAAATGCAGGTCATAGGTCATAGATTACCACTATGCAGTCCACTAACAGCCAGTCTGTGCTTCTGGTGTACAGGTTGTAGCATTTGAACAAGCCATTGATGGTAAGTAAACAAAGGTCCATAATGTCCTGATGGCTCAAGCCCATAGCTAGATGGGTCATAGAAAAGTCCTTGATTGGAGATGATGACGGGCAGGTATTTAATCATGGCAGGAGTAGCAGCCCACTGTACAATCTCGGTGACATGCTCTGGATGTCCATACTTGGGGATCTTAAAGTCCCAGGCCTCTTTCAGCCTGTATCCAGACACTGCAGAGATGTCTAGGATCCACAACTGATTGGATCTCTCCACTACCAGGTCGGGCTTAATAAGCAATGTACCCAGTTTCTTTAACCACCGTTCCTAGGATTTAGCCTCCAAGTCCCTCACCACCTTTGTCACTTTCCTCTGCACTCTTTCCAGTTCCTCAACATCCTTCTTGTAATATGGCAACCAAAACTGGATACAGTATTCCAAGTGTGGTATGACCAGTGCAGTATAGAGAGGAACTATCACTTTCCATGTTGAAATTATATCTACTGTATTATATATATTCAAAGTACTTTTGTTTTGTTTTCTCTCTAACTATCACAGAAATGCTCATGAATCTATTGATCAATGCTGGCTTGTATGCCTTTTGGAATGCACATATAAGAATAATGTTGAGACCATGAGATTGTGCACATATAGAGATAGTTTTATGGTAGCATTAAGGAGAGGATACATCTAGGGCTGTTGGAGCTTCGGAGCGGTGCTTTGATCCAACAATGCTTCGATCAAAGTATTCTTTCAAAGCAAACTACTAAACTGAAGCATCAGATCAAAGCATCTGCATCTCATCAGTTCATGGGCTAAAATGGTCTTGTGCACATTCTTGTTTTAATGGAAGTGCCATGTGAGAACATTTTGACAATATGAATCAAAGTGAAGTATCAATTTGAATTGTAGTTAAACCACATACCTCTAGACATATTGATGTGTGAGTGGGAGTGGAGAGAGACATATCTGTGTAATTTTGCCCTTTTATCTTATCTTCAGCTGCTGATATGTAAACGATGGTAGATGTTTATCACTAAGAATTGTTGTAAAGTCAAATTGGAACAAAATCATACAATAAGTAAAATAACTAAGTGTACAGTAGCATTATATCTGACATACCAGCTTTCAAATGTATGGTAGCTGGTAGAATAGCTTGCTCTTTGCTTCAATTTATATTCTTGATCTGCCTGGCAAGAAAAAGAGGAAAATACATTCAGTGACATAAAACACATTTCCAATACAAAGTGAGAGAAAGAGAGAGGGAGAGAGAGAGAGAGAGAGGGAGAGAGAGGATTTAATGTACTTTTGTCACTGTCACTTAAGAATTTTTTTACTTAGTTATTTTTATTTATTTATCATATTTATATAGCTGTCCATCTCACATAAAAGTGATTGTATTCTTGCAGAATAGTGGCTGCAAGAAGTTTAGGTCATCAAAGTAGATTTCATTATGAACACTTCATCCAGAATGAGCATCTGGAACTATTTCTCAAATATACAGAATAATTATCCTTGGACACAAAGAGTATAATGATAGAAATATTACTTATTTCAGTCAGACATAATAAAACTGGGTTCAGGAGTCAGGCCAGAGAAGGAAGAATGTCCAAAGAATGTCCATATCTATTCTTCATAATTTAATTTTAGATGTCAGATTTTATTTGTACACCATCTTTCTTCCAAGAAGATTGGCCAGGACTTCATTATCTTAGATTGGTTTTGAATTCTCTTCTTTCATATATATGAAACCTAATGAAAATCTTTTCAGAATGACAGGTAAGTTACTATATCCCTTCCAAATTTCCAGGCAAGAGTGTATCTTTATCAGAAAGGGAAAAAAGGAGATAAGCGATGAAAAGAGGGAAGAGATCTGTGGCAGTAAATATGAGATTAACCAACCAAGATTTTCCACAGGTCGCCTGATGATTTTTGTCACTGAACAGGTACTGGAATCTAGTCTAATATTCCTAGTTCAATGTTTAATCTACCACTACACCAGCTACCCTATAGTTGCACAAGTAACTAAATCATGAGTCAAAATGGAAGGAGACAACATTCTAATTTTATTAGGAGACAGTTCTTTCTCGTAATACCAACCCAAATTGCATTGAAACTTATGATTCTGAGGACTTGTTTTCCTTTTTTTGTTAAGGAAACAGAGGCTTCTGCCTATGTGCACACTGGTTACTAAGCAAAGTGAAGTGATGCGCCTGCTCTGTTCCACTGATAAGAAGCAGAGCCCCACTTTATGGCACAACTTTGTGGCAAGGGAATACTTCACTTGACTCTCTGATGAAGTGAAGTGCCTGTTCTCATATCTGTACCTAATCCACTGTTGGAGGGGAGAGATCTGATATCTAGGGTTATCTTCCTTTTATATAAACATGGTAACATGCAAACTAACTGGGAATTTTAAAAAATGCACTGATTATCCTCTTTATTTAGTACAATATTGATTTTACTGTTATACCAGTTAACCCCATGGTGCAATCTATAACTGGCACTGAAAGGGTGGACCTAGAAAGAAAAAAATAGCAATGAAATACTAATAAAACTAGCTAAGTTTAACTGGCTAGAATTTTAAATTACCCAAAGAATACAACTCCAGAGAACTTTATGAAATAAAAATTAATGTTTGGAACAAGGTTACTTCATCATACTTACCTCTGAAATTGGATTCTGTGTGGGTGGCAAGCTAAAGGTCTGATTGAATATCACCATGACAGAGAGCTAAGAGGGGGAAAAAGGGATGTATATGCATGAATTGAAGGGTGTGTGAAATGCTACGAGTTGAAATTACCAACTCTAGCTTTCTGGAGGGAACATCTGGACAAGTTCTACCAAAAGAGTTTCCATTAATATAAAGCTGGAAAAAGAGAAGCCCACTGGTGGATTAAGATGAAAAGATAAGTACATTCCAAAGAGAATTCTAACAAGCTTCTATTTTTTTTACATTCTTTTTTATATTATTGTGTATTGTTAGTTTGATTATTATAATTTGTCTTAACTGATTATATACACCTCAGAGACCAGTTATACCAATATAATCCATCACAATAATAATTAAAAAAAAATCCTTTAATTCTCAGAGAATCAGAGAGATTAAAGATGGGTGTGAACTCACAGATCCAGAAGAGAATCAAGTACAACATGGCTATGAATAACTGGACGTAACTGATTTCTGGGTTCTTTTCTTTCTAAAGGTGATGCAGTGCCTAAGTTGTCAAGCCAGGTTTGGAATCTGAGCTGGTAGTAGCTTTTGTCTGACCCATTTCCAAGATGATAACTGATAAGACTGGACAGTGGTTCAATTTCAACTATTTTGCTGAAAGTATAGTTCTTCTGGTAACTATAGTTGGGGGCTACAGTTCTTTCTATTAAGAAATGTTCCTTCTGCAAAGAACTCATGGTATTTATTTTATAGTTTGGTTGGCATTTCCCCTCAATATCTAGGTCTCTTCATATGAATAATATATAGAAAAGACTTGAATTATTTGAATAATTGACTGATGGTGCTGGCTTCTTGACAGCTACCTCTGGACCAGGGACATGTCCTCATTAAATGGCAGAAGCTCTCTGAGTTTTCAGGCAGAGACTCTTATGTCACAGAGCAATTTAAGTTGAAATGTGTTTTTATGTTAATGTTATATCTTGATTTTCTCTCAAGAGCACTTCTTCCGCTAATTTTCCTCAGGACAATAACTTTGTGGGAAAAGTTGGATTGAGAATAATGAGTGGCCCAAAGTCATCCAGTCATCATTCCATGGCTGTTGGTGGATTTGAACCTGGGTCTGTCCATCCTAGTCTAATACCTTAACCACTATACCACATTGGCAAGGACTGATGCATGGACCTTCTCCTTGTAAAGCTTATACTTTATGGCCCATCCTGGGTCTAACCTGCAATCCAGTCTGATGTTAAATTGCCCACAAATATGTTTTGTGCATTTTGAGAAAATAACACATTTTAATAATGTAATAAATCATTATAGTCTTTGGAAGATTTTATGAGGAATCCAGTGGGACATATGCTGATCAAATAATCTGATTTGAAATTTGAAATTATTTGTGGGGAGACTATTTGAATTTTTGTTAGGAAAGTTTCCTGAAGAGAAGCTACTGAGCGTACTAAACAAGAACTCTTAAGTCCATTCATTGGGTGGCAGAGAAACAGAGTCTAGGAGTCAAAATGTTACCAGTATTTATGTATGTATGTATGTATGTATGTATGTATGTATTTAGTATATCTCTTATTAACTGGTACTTTGACAGTTCTTAGAAGTGAAAAGTCTTAAGGTTGAAAGGGATAATAGGTCACTTTTCCATGGAACTATTCAGATGTTGCATCAAATAAAGAGAGGAAAACCTTGTTTAAAAAAGCCCTTCTTTTACATGCAATCTTCTCCATTATTTCTGACAAGAGAAGGAAATATAAATTCCAAGCTGTGGGTACCTTTTTGGAAAGACTGAGCTTTTCAGGTATAGAAGAGTTGCTGGGCACATAGTTCTTCAGGCTGGAGTACTGTATGTGGCACTCTGGATTGAGCACATAATTTGCCACAAGAAACAACAGATAACCAGAATTTCTACCTGTTTGAAAAGTAGTCAGCATTGCCAGTTGAAAGTGCTGGTAGTCAATCTGACATGGTTTCATATCTTGATATGGGACATAAGCAAGTTATTGTAACTTAGTACCACAACCAACACTTTGATGGCTATCACACACCTTTGGAATCTTAAGTTAATTCAACTTAAAAGTTTAATGATGATGAATTGAACACTTTAATTATCTAAGAAACAAATAGTTATCATCTGAAAGAGGTGAAATAAGATGAATCCTATGGTTAACTCTTGTTGAAACAGACAGATTACTTTGTCTGATTTATAGAGCATTGATGATTTTTAACTAAGGGGACATTCAAAACAGTGCCTCTCTCTTGCTCTCTGCTATTACAGGAATCTATTACTATATTATTCTGCTGTGATCAGGCATGGTGGTGGTTTATCCTCAATATATAGTGGCTGCACTATATACTTATCTGAGTGTAACATGTAGACTAGCCTACATTGGATTAAAGTAGAAGTCGAACCTTCAAACCTACCTTTCACAGTCTCTGGAGCCCTCTGAGATAATGCTACTAAAATCACCAAGGAGAAAAGAGCTCCATTTCCCACTCTTTTAATGAGATGGTAAACAAACTCGTACGTTAAGTGTAGATAGAGTTAAGACCACCCAGACAATTGTGTGGAAAACTCTAAAGTTTTCCTCAAAAGAAAAAAGAAAAGAAGAGGGCCCGAACTCCTGCCACAATTCCTTCAGGGCTGTCATTATATTGTTCATCTATCCTTTGCAGTCTTTTGTGTGGCCTCTGGGTTAAACCAAAGTTTTAGTTGGTGATAACCCATTAAATGAGAACATCCACTTGCTTATCTGCCTACCTACACAAATGATGTAGACCCAGTCACAACTCAGCATATAAAACCAAATGTGACCACACTGAAAAGTAGAATATGTCCCTAAAACAAAACTGTTATAGGACAGCTCAGAGCCTGTGGATATTTTTCCCCAACAACCATCTTATTGTTTATGAGTCAAATACTGCAAACCCATAACTCCAAGATAAATGATACTATTATACTTATGCCTCATGCTGTGAACAGTGTGGTAGATATTTCTACACAATTCATTTCAGTAAAATGATACAGAGCAGCCAGACTAAATATTTTTTCTTTCTCTGTTATATTAATGTCTTAGTTCAGTAGAAAAATTCATTTATCAATACAAAAATTAATGGTTCATGATTTGTATCACTAAGAATCATAAGATTTAGCAGTCTAAAAAAGTCTAATAAATAAATAAATTAAACTTTATTACTACTACTACTACTACTATTTGTGTTTCTTAAATAATTATAAGTTAATCTGTAAAACTATGACAGTTTGAACTTACCTTTCTCATAAATCAAGGTATCAACATTTTACAGATAGTCCTCGACTTACGACCATTTGTTCAGTGACTGTGTGAAGTTACAAATGTGCTAAAAAAAGTGACTTATGACTGGTGCCCAAAGTTACAGCCATTGCAGAACCCCTGTGGCCATGTGATCAAAATTCGGGCACTTGGTGGCTGCCCGCACTTAAAACCGTGGGGGCACTTCAACTCCCCTCATCTATCTCCCCCATCTATGCCCTTTCGCCCCCTTGCTGCCCTGTGCTCCACTGCCTCAGCTGACCTTCTTGCTCCTGCTGCTGATGAGGCGTATCTGGCTTCAGCTGTGGACAAAAAAAAAAAAAAAAAAGCCAAAAGCAGCCCCAGAGCCATGGCGCACCAAAAAGCCCATTTGCAAACAGCTCCTGGACCATGGCAAGCCAAAATGCACCTTTGCGCCATGCTCCTGGGCAGGGCTGGGCCTTTGGCTTTTGCTTCAAGCTGCAGAAGGGAAAAAAAGCCCCACCCAGCCCTACCCAGGGGCTTTTTGCAAAGGGGTGTTTTGGTGCGCTACAGCTCAGGGGCTGCTTTTCACTTTTCTTTTTCCCTCAGTTGAAGCCCAGCTGATGGGCCAGGTTGGGCATGCCTCATCAGCAGTGGGAGCAAGAAGACAGCAAAGGTCAACTGGGGTGGTGGAGTACAGGGTGGCAGGGCTCTCGAAGTGCAGGATGGGGAGTGCGATTGTCAGTGGGACTGGGCTGGAGTGGCTGTGGCTTCCTAGCATGTGGCAAGCAGCCTCAGAGTGCCACTGTTCTGCGACTGCTTGCCACCCCACAAGGCAGGGGGCAAGGTGGCCAGAAGGGCAGAGATGGGGGGCGGAGATAGTTAGGTGGAGGAGTTGGAGGCAGTGCCTTATCTTACTGAGGTTCAGGGTTGGGAGGGACCAAGCCTGGAGTGGCTTGGGTTGGGTTGGGTACTCGTTTAACAACCTGCAATTCTTGGTTAACAACAGCAACCAGGACTGCTGGGATTGTAGTCGCTAAGTGATGTGGTCACGTGATGTCTCACTTTATGACCGCATTGCTTAGCAATGGAAATTCCAGTCCCAGTTGTGGTTGCAAGTCAAGGACTACCTTTAGTGATCTTTCTATTTTATTAATCATCCATGTATTCAAACATGAATAAATATCTATGTCTGAAATACACACATACACAGAGAGAGAGAGAGAAAGAGAGAGAGACATCATGATCATCATCCTGTTGCATTTTGGGAAACCAACATTATGCAAAGCCCAAAAAGAGAGAAAAAAGTAGTAAGCAAAATAAATAAGGAAGTAGGTAAAATAAGAAATCTAACTTAATTTACTGTAGCTTACACCAACACCATATATTATATCTATCCATACTTTTCTATCCTTGTAAACCATTCTTGCTTCTACCTGCTGCTGATTTATACATTGCCTTTTGTTCTTTACATTTCTTTCTTTGAAAAATCTCATGAACACATCCTGCCATGCCTTTCTCAACCTTCGCCTTCATCTCAATCCATCCCTTTTTCCTTCATGTATTTGGTTTGCAACTTAATCCTCACGTATAATCTGTGTATGACCAAGCCACCTCAGTGTACTTATTTTGTGTTGGTCACTCACTTTTGTATTCGATCTACTTTCTTTCACCACATAATCATTTTGACCATATCTCTTTGTTTTACCACAATCACCTCTTAAGTAAATCATTCATATGGGATTCAACACACTTTTATATTTCTTCTAACATACAGGCCATATCTATCTATCATCTATCTATCTATATCTATCTTCTAACAGATCGGGCTTGCCCCAGTCCTGCTGGCCTTCTGCAAGGCATTGAAAACTTGGCTTTGCCATCGAGCTTGGGGCCTGCTTTTTGGTTATACTGACTGCAAGGGGTTTGATTATTCTTGGTTTGGTATTTTATGCTGTGTCATGCTATTTATGTTTTTAATTATTAATTGTCTTTTTATTCTGTTTTTATTTTGTTTTACTTACGAGCTGCCCAGAGTCATGTATGTGTGATGGGTGGCCATATAAATTAAATGAATGAATGAATGAATGAATGAATGAATGAATGAATAAACACACTGTCACTTCCATAAAATAAAATGGGCAGGAACATGTTCTCATGGATAGCCATTTTTGCTTCTTTTGACATTTTTTTCCTTGCAACAAATCACTATTTCTACTAGCATTTGCATGTCTTAAAATTTCTACGTCCATTCTTCTATCTTTTGTAAACTTTAAACCAAGGTACAAAAATACCTCCCCTTCATGTAGTTTTTCATTGTTAATGTGTAACTTGCAATCATTCATTCTATTTTCCCTGTCAAACACAACTTGGGCTTTGATGCATTATGTTGTATCATTCAGTCTAACATTTGCTGCAGATCATTCAGATTCTCAGCCAGCAACACAGCATCATCTTCATACAAAAGAACATACATATTCACATCCACAAACAACCTTCTAATGTCACCACAAGCATTCTTTCTCTATTTATCCATAAATACATTAAACAATCATAGAAATATCACATGTCCTCTCCCTGCTCAGTGCTGAACCATTTGCTAAGCATTCCATTTATATTCAGCATGTTTTACTACAACCATATACTGTTCTTTCAGCAACTAAATTTCAATTCCATATTTGCACAACATTTTCCAAAATTCAGGCACATTCTTAACATCAGGCTGGTTGTTTTCTTGAAAGGAAGAAATATACAATAGACTTTCTCATATTCATACATTTCTGTATGACCTGAAGAATTAAAATCTGGCCTGTGCATACCTCCTCCCTGACTTAAAGTACTTCTCAAATTTTGTTTTTTCATCCTTTCAATCAAAATTTTGCCAAATACATTCCCAGGGACACCTAACAAATAATCCATTGGCATGTCTTGCATTCACTCTTATTCCTTTATTTATTTATAAGGAAAAATAATTTATATCATAGTTAAATCGTGAACATACTAGAATGTTCCTTAAAAGTAGCAAATGTGTTATTTAGCAAGCCTTTTAAACGTGGTAGTCATTTTAAAGAAAGCATGCCATTGCAACTATCAAATCAACTACCAAAAGCTGACAAGCATTAATCTATATCCTACTAAAACTCTCAAGTCTGTAATCTTCAACTGGGCAAAATGGGGCGACAATTTTTGAACCAAGGTACCTCAAGTGGACTCACTTACAGAATGTGTCCAAAAACTGGGACCCATTACTCCCGTGGGATTGAAATTTGGGAAATCTGTGGCCATTTCAGCACTGCTGCACTGCCACACTGCCATGGTCAGCCCAGGTCATATGATCATCATGGGCATATCCTCAACCTCTTTCCTGCCTCCCTCTGTCCCCTGTGCCCAATTGCTTGGCAGCAAGGCCCAATGGGCAATTGGCTGCTTTGGAAATGAGGCAGAAATTTTAAATTTCTTAATGATGTTGGGTGCTGAGGAAAGGATGAGGGAGTGACATGGATGACTGCTGGTAAGGTAGGGCTGGTGGTCAACAGGTGAGCCCTCTTCCTCTGTCAAGGGAGAGGGCCCTTGGGGACACACTAGAATGGGGAGTCGGGGAGCAGTTTTCCTCACAGTCCACAGCTCCCTTTGTTCCACCTCTCCCCAGCAAAGTGGCAGGCAGTTCTGGAGGTTAGCCAAGGAGGAGGAGGCTTCACTGAGACTCTCCTGAGAGTTGTGAGGGGAGGGCAAATGGCACAAGATATATTATATGTGGAAAGAAGGGAGGGAGGGAGGGAAGAAGGAAGTTTTTTGATGCTCCCTGCCAGCTTCCTACAAGTAAAGTCAATGGAGAAGCTGGCAGCAAGTCATAAGGCGCTCACACTCCCACTGCTTGTTTGCCCTTGGTCATTCTGTTTCTCTGTTTCGGTAAGGAAATATCTCTGAAATGATGACCCAATGGGTCATGGGTTGTCTAGTCAGAATTAAAAAGCATTGAGATCAAATACCATTGGATTTCAAATACAGATAAGAAGTGTTCAATGAGCCTTTGGTGAATAATACAATAATCAGAGAATATCTGAATAATATTTGGCATAAAACTCCAGACAGAATGATTTTAAGAAACTCTGATGCAAATAAATTACTTTTCCAGATTCTCAATAATGCAAGTAGGAGTTGCAGAACCTTCCCCAAAACTCCCAGCTCTGTATTCCTTGTGTACCATTTAATGAGTTTAATAAAACTAAAGGTATCCTAGAAATAGAGGTTTCATTAAATACATAGTAATGTTGTTATTTTGAAAAATTAGGAATGAAGCAAAAATGGAATTGATATTCCTCCTGATCACATTGGTGGAAAAATGATAGCTCAGGACTATATGTAGTTTGGTGGGAACTGAATAGCATTGGTAATTTATTCATTTATTATAGTTGTAGACTACCATATTTGGAGTAATGCATCGGGAAGTTTTTAAAAAGCCACATGAGATCAATGCATGTGATGAAGCCCAGAGCCACAAAAAGAAGACAAGCAAGTAATATGGACTCTATGAATAGGACATTTTCCCCAGTACTTGTGTGGAAAAACCTATATCCTGCAAATTGAATAAGTTGATTTGATTCAATTTAATTATTTCTTAATCAAATATGTGATAATAAATAGAATCTGCATTAGTACAGCACTGATTGCACTTGTAATTAAGGCTTTTGGAGTGCACTAGGAAATTCTGAGTAAGAAAAATAGAAGAGTATTGAGTTTTGGTTGTGTATTTATTTTAATTTGCAAGATAGAACCCATTTCTGCCTTTTCTGCTCTCAGCTGTACATAATTGTTACCGATAACTGATGTTATCCCAATATTGGGTGAATGCAGTGGTTCTTTCTTGTACATTCCTCCTTATTGCAATGACTTGCATATCCTGAAAAACAACAACAACAACAACAAACATGGGACTTGGGAGGATCCTTAGAAAGATCTGATATGATGCAGGCACTTATGTATATTACCTCCATTCAGTTTTTCAAAATCTTACTGCCACTCATATAGGCTAGGTAAATAAGGAGAGAGTATACAAAACCTTCCCATTGTTCCACAAACTTCCAGGAGGGATTTTTAAGGGGCTCACAGAGGCACAATGTGGAGGAAGTAGTCTTTTTTCACAAAATTTTAGAAGGTAAATACATGGTTTTATATTTATAAATTATATCTTCAGCTTTTTTAAGTTAAGACATCATTTAAAAAGAATTCATTCATTATATTTGATTTCTACTCTGCCTATCTACTTTGGTAAAGTATTCAAGGTAGCTATCAATTAAAAAAAAACTTAAGCAGAATATGAAAAGATAAAAACATGAATGAAAAATAATACTACAATTAATTAACAATTAAAAGCCTAGTGAAAGAGAAACATCTTTACCAATTTTCTAAATGCTGGTAGTAAATGCAGGAGACCTCTCTCTCTCACATGTCAGAAAAACTGGCCCTAACAGCAGAAGAATCTTAGGCAAAGGCAATCCTTGCCAGGGTTGCCATCTGTGGATCCAGTGATGGATCAAGAAACATTCCCAGATTGTGAACATGCTTTTTCATGAGGACATCAATCCCATCCAAAACAGGATGAGCTTCTATCCCATAGTGCACTCTCCTATTTATTTCCATCCTGTCTTTATTTAATTTCAGCTTGTTGTCCTTTGCGGAGCCTGTTCTCAAACTTCTGTACAATTGAATGGTAAGAGATTTTGATGACATCACATTCAAAAATTCTGAAGGACCTTCTCAATCTACATGAAGCATGGAGACACATTGTAGGACACTACAGGTCAATAGCCTCTGTTACAAACAATAATCTCTCAATATGTGCTTCATTGACTATAGGAAGGCCTTCAGTTGTGTTCAGCATATCATGCTCTGAAATGTTCCTAGGAAAATATTAATTCCCAAAGAATCCCCCATCTCATTGTCCTCATGAGAAATCTATACCCAGGGCAGGGTGCCACAGTCTGGACAGAACATGGTGAAACAGACTGGCTCCAGGTCAGCAAGGAAGTGAGACAAGGCTGTATACTCTCTCCTTATTTACCTAGCCTATATGATGATTACGCATTGAGGGAAAATGAATTAGAAGAAGAGGAGGAAACATCACTAACCTCTGCTATGCTAGTGACACTACTTGGATAGTTGAAAATGCAAAGCTGTAGTAATAAAAAAACAAGGAACACAGTGAAAAAATGGGCATAAAAGAAGATCAAACTAATGGGAAGGGCAACCAGCCTTATAATTGACTATGAAGATATTGAGGCAATGGATAGCTTATGCCTTTTAAGATCAATTATCAACTGGGGGGGGGGAGGCAAAAATAGGTCACAGACTAGCATTTGACAGATTAGCAATGCAGATCTTAGAAAAGGTATTCAGATGCTGTGAGATATCTATACCTACAAAGATCAGAATTGTTCAGGCAATAGTTTTTCCTGTGACGCTGTGTGGATACCAAAACTGGACTTTGAAGAAGCAGGATATATAAAGAATATTGACACTTTTGAACTTTGGTATTGGAGAAGGCCCTTGAAAATACCATGGATAGCCAGGAAAACAAAAACCTGGATCATCAAACAATCAATCCCAAGTTTTCACCTGAGGCACTGATGATCAGTCTCAAACTATCATAATTTGGACACATTATACAAAGACATAGCTCCCTTGAGAAGTCTATAATGCATGGAAAAGTGGAAGGAAAGAGAATAAGAAGATGATCAGCAGGAATGGGAAGGATTCCATTACAACAGCAGTGAATGGCACTTAATCAATCAATCCCATTCTGGACATGCACTGATGGAAGGAACTGCAATTACCATCAAACAGTATCTTCCAAAGCCAAATCCTACCAGATAGATGAGAAGAAAGTTCCCAGCAAGGAATAATCTAACAGCATGCTCAAGATTAGTATCAGATTCCTGATACTAGCATTAAAAAGCAAAACTTTTAAGACATGTCAGCTACCATTACTCTCATCTTGACTTCCTGAGTTTTGCTGCTACCTAAAAGGAAGAGAAATAACTATTGGCATGCCCTTATTTCTCTGAAGCTACTGGGCAGAGTCTCCCACCATGTTTTCTCCTACCACTTACAAAAGGGCTACAAGAGCTGGGTTGAAAAACCTAGCTAACCACTAGGTGAAAGTGAAGAGCTAAAGTTTTAGTTATTTAGTTAATTTTATAACATTTCTAAGGAATCCTTACCCCAGAAGACAGGACACAGAATAATGGATTTATAACAATATAATTAAAATGTATCACCACTAATACCTGATGCTCCATTCAGCTTGGGATGGAACAATGGAATAAAATAATTTTAACCTGTTTAGAAAAAGACAGGAGAGTATGAACAGAACATACTATACTTCTGGAAGGGAGAAAGTTCTGTAAAGTGGGGCTACCTAATGGCTATCCAGATTTTTACAGCCCAGTTTTAATAGCCTAACTTGCAACTTCAGTGTTCTCTCTCAGATCTCCCATTCCATACTTTCCCCCATATTTTCTTGGCACATCAGACTACAAACAACCAATAGTCCAGATTTCTTCCACCTGCCCTGTCTTAGAGCCATAGCAATATACAAACATTGGAGTAGAATACCCTTATTCTCTTTAATAGTGTCCCAAAGAAAAGGATTCCTTTTAAGATCTAAGCCTTGAAAGCTGATGTAATCTAGGACAGGCAGACCCTGCAAGAACCCTGTAGTCAAAGAACCTATAGCAAGGAGCCTCCTTAGCACAGGAGGCAAACAAAGAAGCAGAAAGCTAAATAGTACAGCACACTTTCCTTGCCTCTGGCAGTCTCCCTCTAACAAGTGGTGGTCTCCTTCTCAGTCTCCATTCATATACATAACATGGCTCTAAGACAGCCATCCTTTCATGTCCCCAGCCTAGGAAGCTGATGCAATCCTGAGTACCTAGCCTTGGTCAGGATAATACTGTCAAAGGCTGATTCTGCAAGGAAGCTTGTTTTCCCTGTAAGGAGCAAGCAAATTACTCAACGGTACTAGAATACATCCTATACATGTAAAGGATTCAACCCGTGTTCAACCCAGACACGGCTGGGAAAGGCTATTGATGAGCTGTTGCCAGTCAGTATAGACAGGACTCAGCTAAATGGCCAAATTAACTGCCTCAGAATCAGATCCTATAAAGAGGGAACAACAACTTTTATGAAAGATTGGAATCCCTTTATGGATTTTATGCTGAAAATGGATAAAAATGCATTGGTGATTTCAGGATTTATTGATTAAAAAGGGTTGTTTATGGGAAGAAAGGACCCATGATACGTCATTTGGGAGGGTGGAAATGGTAATTACCGTGTTTGTAATTGCTACAAAAAAAGATTGGAAGTAGCTTCTTTAGATAACTTTCTTTTTCTTTTTTCTTCTCTTTTGTTGTGTCTCATTTTTTTTTTAATTCTTTAATGTCTCTCTTTTTTATACTTTTCTTTTTATGTTTCTGTAGTTTTTTTAATCTTATGTAATATCTTATTATGTGTGTGAGAGAGAGAGAGAGAGAGAGAGGGAGACAGAGAGAATCAGACCCTATATATTGTTTGAAGAGTAAGGTTGCAATCCATAATGACACTTATTGTGTAATAAGCTTCACTCAAGACACTGGGACTTATTCTGAGAAAACATGCATAAACTTGCATTGTAAGTATGTTATTTCTCCTGTAGAATGTATACTGTAATATGGAAATCAAATTACAGGTTTGGTGGGGATGGGGAATGATAGCATATGCATCATGACATCAGCATTCAAATGATGTGACTTTCATGTTTGTGTCAAGACATCATGATGTCATTACAAAATTGCACTATTTACATGAAGTTGCCATCATATATATGTCATGTTGACATCAATGTGGCTTGTAATAGACACAGCTGAAAGTAATATGATATGTTCCAACATTTTAAACTACAACGTTCAACTCATCCTGTAGTGATAGAGCTTTATAGCTGCTTACCTGAAAGTGGATCAAAGCAGGTACAGGTGAAACTCGAAAAATTAGAATATCGTGCAAATGTTCATTTATGTCAGTATGGCAACTCAAAAGGTGAAACCAATATATGAGATAGACGCATTACATGCAAAGCGAGATATGTCAAGCCTTACTTTGGTATAATTGTGATGATTATGGCGTACAGCTTATGAAAACCCCAAATTCACAATCTCAGAAAATTAGAATATTACATGACATCAATAACACAAGGATTGGAAATAGAACAATATCGGACCTCTGCAAAGTAGAAGCATGCATATGTACTCAGTACTTGGTTTGGGCCCCTTTTGCAGCAATGATTGCCGAATGCGGCGTGGCACAGATGCTATCAGCCTGTGGCACTGCTGAGGTGTTATGGAAGACCAGGATGCTTCAATAGCGGCCTTCAGCTCTGCTGCATTGTTCGGTCTCATGTCCCTCATCTTTCTCTTGGCAATGCCCCATTGATTCTCTATGGGGTTCAGGTCAGGCGAGTTTGCTGGCCAATCAAGCACAGTAATCCCATGGTCATTGAACCAGGTTTTGGTACTTTTGGCAGTGTGGGCAGGTACCAAGTCCTGCTGGAAAATGAAGTCAGCATCCCCATAAAGCTCGTCTGCGGAAGGAAGCATGAAGTGCTCCAAAATCTCCTGGTAGATGGCTGTGTTGACCCTGGACTTAATGAAGCACAGTGGACCAACACCAGCAGATGACATGGCTCCCCAAATCAACACAGACTGTGGAAACTTCACACTGGACTTCAAGCATCGTGCATTGTGTGCCTCTCCATTCTTCCTCCAGACTCTGGGTCCTTGGTTCCCAAATGAGATGCAAAAGTTGCTCTCATCAGAAAAGAGGACTTTGGACCACTGGGCAACAGACCAGTTCTTTTTTTCTGTAGCCCAGGTAAGACGCTTCTGACGTTGTTTGTTGTTCAGGAGCGGCTTGACAAGAGGAATACGACATTTGAAGCCCATGTCCAGGATCCGTCTGTGTGTGGTGACTCTTGATGCACTAACTCCAGCCTCAGTCCACTCCTTGTGAAAGTCCCCAACACTTTTGAATGGCCTTTTCCTGACAATCCTCTCCAGGCTGCGGTCATCCCTGCTGCTTGTGCACCTTTTTCTACCACACTTTTCCCTTCCACATAACCTTCTATTGATGTGCTTTGATACAGCACTTTGGGAAGATCCAACTTCTTTTGCAATTCCCTTTTGGGGCTTTCCCTGCTTATGGAGGGTGTCAATGATGGTTTTCTGCACAACTGTCAGGTCAGCAGTCTTTCCCATGCTTGTGATTCCTACTGAACCAGCCTGAGAGACCATTTAAAGGCTCAGGAACCCTTTGCGGGTGTTATGGATTCATTAGCTGATTAAAGGGGGACACTTTGAGCCTAGAATATTGAACCTTTTCACACTATTCTAATTTTCTGAGATTGTGAATTTGGGGTTTTCATAAGCTGTACGCCATAATCATCACAATTATACCAAAGTAAGGCTTGACATATCTCACTTTGCATGTAATGCGTCTATCTCACATATTGGTTTCACCTTTTGAGTTGCCATACTGACATAAATGGACATTTGCACGATATTCTAATTTTTCGAGTTTCACCTGTATACTTAAGCAGGTACACTTGTATATTGAACTGTACTTTTCTTAGAGGTAGACATAGGTATTCAAATATTACCTGAGGTGTTTTGTTTCCCAAAAAGTTTGAGTGGGTATAAAACTGTTATGCCAATTGCATATGACGGTGACCTTCTCTCACGATTTCCTGCTTTGAATTAGGATATAAACCTTCAAAAATGATACCACACATTTTTCACTGACTTAGCTTAGTCAAATTGTTCAGCATATACAGGCAATAAACCAATTAAAAGGACCTTGCAGAGAAGAAGAAAGCATATAAGATGGATGAAAACTCTGCCTAAATCCTAGCACTCACAAGACGACAACAAGTAAAGGGCAGAAAGGTCATTGAACAAATATTTTAATAATGCTTTATTTGAAATTCCATCAGTTACACATTATTAGCTCTGCTATGCTGCAGAAACACAGGAGAGATAATGTGAAGTGCCTTATTTATAATACAACAAACCACAGCACCTTCGGGGCATACATTGTCCAAACAATTGTATTTTGCAATTCATTGCTATATTTTCTGAAAGTCAGCACCTCCCTGCCTTGTTTTATGTGTGGACTAGCAAATACGGCAGAAAATATGGATCCATCGGAAATCTATGAGAATATCACAGTTTATGTATCCTAGAGCAATGTCATGTTTATTAAGATCAAAAGGTACTGGACTGGGGATTTTTGTTTTGTTTTGCTTGCAATATGTATATTGATGATACAGTAAGACGTAATAACAATCAAAGGTAAGACTTTAGGGCACCATTTCAGTTGCTCCAACACAAACATTAATTATCTGATATAGATGATTTTAAGTAGGAAGGCTTCCATCCTATTCAACCCCAAACCCACCAAGTATTTCCAATGCTCGTATCAAATATTCAGACCCCATAACTGGCTGAAAAATGACCTCCTCCTCCCTGTCAATTAACCTTGGACATTAACTGTTCCAAACAAACACACTTTATATTATGGGGAAAGTAAATGCAGGCTATACAATAAAGCATTCTTACCTTGCTGGGAAACCTACATCATCATCCATCTGCAAAACATGATGGAAATAACAGCTAAGATAACCCTTGTGGTGTCCTGAACTGAAATGAACAATTTCTAGTGCATGCTTGCTCTGGATGCAGTTGAAATAAATTAACAAAACCCCAAAAGGTAGAACAAAAATTGGCCCAAACTACTTTGCAATTGTTGTGGAGGGAAAAACTGGGTCAGTGAATGCAGGCTACACCAGCAAAGGTGAGATATAAAATGAGTAAATAAATTATGAATTTATAATATGTTAAGAATATATTCAGAATGTGGATTTTTCCTTACCCTACATTTGAGAAGCCAAGGTTCTATCAACAGTAACTAAGTCACTATGTATTGACAAAAGAAACTTCACTATAGGCTCTATCATTTTCCTGGAAATGTTATTTAAAATGATTTAAATAACATTTAAAGTGATGTGAAATGGTAATCCTAGCCCTAGTCAAAATATTCTTTGTTTTTTGTCAGGACCTTGGCATCGCCTTTGTCTGTGTCTCCTAGCTGCTGCTGCTGCTGCTGCTGCTGCTGCTGTTGCATTTGTAAGCTATCCCGTTGGCCCTTCATCTTCTTTCTTTCTATTTTGTTTTTGCTTTTCTGAGCTCTGCTGTCATGTTAACTGTCTGGCCTCCAAATTCTATCAGTCCTTTAAAGTGAATGAGTGGCAGTCTGTTAAATTGGACAGATATGGGAACTTTATTCTGGTAAGCTCCAGATAGCGTTACAGAACTTGGATTTTCACTTCATCCTGTCTATTTTTTCCTGGACTATTTTATGTTGCTCTCTGTAGACTACAAGAGCCTTGCCCTGACACAGCAGGCCTTTTGGGAATAATGTTGCACCATCATTGTCATGGGAGGTTGAAAGATGGAGGGATTTTCTCCTGAGATCTTGGAAGGAAGAGCAGAAGGCTGTAACAGCAGGCATGCACCGTCCTGTTCAGGCCACGTGTCTTTGCATAGTATGGCAGCTATGAGAGAACAACAGCACTGAGCATGGGCTAGATAAGGTAGGGTTCTTTGCTACTGGGAACTGAGGACTTCCAGAACTCTTTTTTTTTGACCTGCAAAATATTGATAGAATAGAAAACAAAAATAAAGATCTTGATTTAAAAAATGCATACCTGGGCTGGATGTGGGAGCTTCTTATTATCAACTCCCTTTTACTAGAAGGTTGAGCCAAGACTGAGGGAGTTTCTTCCTCTCCTAGAACTTACTTGCATGTTTAGCTCCATTCTCCACAGTAGATAGCTATTGCCTCTCAGTTTCATTCTCCTCTGACAGAAAAACTTGTATTTGCTTTAGCTGAAATGTTAATATTAACATTATATGTTTTTTTGTATTTAAACATAAAAAAACACCAACAGAACAGCAAAAATAATAAATGGAATGAGAATGAATAAGAATAACAAATCAGAAATCACAAAAGCAAATAAACTATAGTTTTAGAATATGTACATAAATACTTTTATAATTTTAAGGAGAGGTACAAAAATTACAAATGTCCATATGCCATATTTCTATCCAAAAAGACATTTATTAGGAATTAAGAATTACTTTGTTGAAACTAAAAAATGGAGATAATTTGTGGAAAAAGAGGTCATTTTTAATTAAAGGATTAATCAAGACTACTTTTTCCCAGTTCCTCAAAATGTTTCAGCTAACATACATAACTAAGAGGACATTGCCACCAAAGATACTAATATGTGACAATTTGATTATAATTCCTCCAATGCAAACTAGAAAAATATTAATGCAATGTAAAATTAAGAGGATGTCTATGGATTTATATTCAATTATTGAAGATTTGACAAAGAGATTTAAAAGGGAATTTATATCATAAAGAATTCAAGCTGACTGAAATTCAAATCCCAAGTCCTTTACTCTATCTAATGTCTATCAAGCAAGCCTATTTAATCTAAAAGTTCTGTATAATGTTTGAATGAAAATTCCTTTGATGTTAACTAATTTGCCTGTAAGCCATTCTTAAAGTACAGTTAAATTTTGGCGGGGGGAGGGGGGTGTATGAGCTCATGAGCTTAAGAACCTCTGAGGTCCTTTCCAAGTATATGATTCTATGATATTACTGCAGTTGTCTCATTTGAAAAATGAAATTGAAACTTGTGACCAATTCTTCTGTAGAATATATTCAAGAGGAGTATGCTTTCTCTGGGGATATGCAAAGCTAGCTGTTTCAGAGAAATCTGGAACATTACATTACTTTTCTAAACTATGCCAATCCAGCTGTTCTGGGATGGTCTTCTGGTTTCCTGGAAGTTAATCTTCCCAACCTGAAACAGTTTGTGGATGGTCTTTGCCTGGTACATTGAGGCCAATTCTAAAAGTATATGGTGCCATTTTTATTTTTTCTGTTAAATTTATGTATTTACATTTTATAATTTTTGGCTAGTTCCACTCCCAAAATTCAAACTGCACTTTTTTTCTTTATCAGTAGAGGAGATTTTGACATGGGGCCCTTTTTCCCCCAGGTTTCATATATTTTCATTTTATTTATTTACTCTATTTTTATTGTACCATATTCCCCAAGGACTCATGGAGGTTAAACAATTCCTGAACCCCCACACAATACAAAAGCATAATGAATTCATAATAGCCATCAATCATTATTAAAATATAACAGTGTTATAGCTCCCTCTCCTGTGAAAGAGGAAGCACTGCAAAGTTTTACACAGTCGTGACCATCATGCTGTTCCTTTCAGGATTAGCAACAATATGCAGATTGTGGAAGAACAGTAAGAAATTGGTAGGCCAAAGAAATTAAAGGCATGAGATAAGGCAAAGGAAAGGAAATATAGCTAAAGTAGTTTATCATCAGCACCACTCACTATTCCTCTCCATGCCTCATATCATGGCTAAAATACCTTGTTTATGCCATGTCCATGTACTGGTTTTTTCCTTTTAATATCTCCATTCTTGTTTGTTGAGGATGTCATCAACTGCATCCAACCACAGCTTTCATAGTCCTCTCAGCCCATTTTTGTTTCTTTCATATATTTGTTTTGTGATTTGATCTTCATTTATTCTCCCTACATGACCACACTACCTTAACATACTTTTTTTCATACTGGTTTCTCATTTTTTCTATACTATCCAAATTTGTTCATTGATTCTTGAACCCATCTGTTTTTATTTTACCATAGATACTTCTTAAGTACCTATTCCCATGTTTGTCCTGACATATTCAACTATCACTTACATATAACCAAGTGGGCAGAAGCATACTCTTATATGCAACCGGGTTTTTTTTACTTTTTCTGACAAGCCTTCATTCCTTGCAACAGACCATATACTACCCAGAATCTTTTTACCAGCATTTGCATATCTTAAAATTTCACCATTCATTTTTCCATCTTTACTAAGTGTTCTATCAAGATACAAAAAATTATCTACTTGTTCTCATTTTTGGCATTTATGTTTAACTCCATTTTTTTCCTGGTGAAACATAATTACCTCAGTTTTTGGTACATTAGTTTTCAGATTCACCCTCTATGATACATCATACAATTGACCTAACATTCATTGCAAATCATTTGGGTTCTCAGCAGACAACATGGCATCATCTTCATGCAACTATGTACATATATTCATGTCCCCAGCTAAATCAAGTCTAATATCGCCACAACCACTGCTTATACTTTCATTAGTAAGTACATTAAACAATCAAGAAGACAAAATACATCTTTCTTTTACTCCTGTCTCAATGTTGAACCATTCATTAAGCATTCCATTTATTCTCACACGTATTACTTCCAGCATTGCATTCAGCAACCAACTTTCAACTCCATATTTCTGCAAGATATTTTAAATTCAAGCCTATGCACTACAGATATGCTATCCCTAAATCAGCTGAAGTACAGTAAATTTCCTTTTTCACATTCATATTCTTAATGACCTGCTGAAGTGCAAAAATCTGTTCTGCCTGACCCTTGCCTGGCATAGAGCCATGCTGCACTTCTCAATTTCTTCTCATTGTCACCTTTCATTTACTTTCAGACAGAATTCTGCCAAATGCATTCACAATTACCCACAACAAACTAATCTCCCTTTAGGTTTTTAAGTGATTGATTGATTGATTGATTGATTGCTATGATTTGTAAACATCCTAGTATACCTCTGAGCAATTTAACACAGTAAAATATAATATGGACATTAAAACCCTTCCTATGCATACAAAAAACCTGGTTTAAATTTGTATCATCAAAAGACCTGAAAGAACACGTAGACCATATCCAAAACAATAAAAGGAACAAGCACCAGAAACAGCACTAACATCCAAACACCCATCTTAACAGCACAATTTTTACATCTTCCAGAAAGACCATTTACACCTTAGGAATGTCACACTGAGAAGTTCTGCTTCCAGGCCTCCAACATCTGTATCTTTTTTTTTTTTTGGGTTGGCAACTCTAAATGTCCCTCTGAGATTATCTTACAGGACAAGTAGATTTTACTCATAGTAGATGGCCCACCCAGAAGTAAACTGGCAACCAGTGCAGCTCATGAAGCAAAGGGGTCACATATGAAAGCATACCCATCACTGCCCATGCTGCTACATTCTGAACCAGTTGAAGCTTTTGAGTGGTCTTCAACTCATCACTGCCCATGTGGAGTCATTGTAGTAGTCAAGTGGTGAAATGACTAGGGCATGAGTAAAAGGGACCCCAATCCAGGAAAAGCCACAAATGGTGCACCAGATGAAGCTGTACAAAGGCCCTCTTTGCCACAGCTGCCAGCTGCTCATCAAGAAGAGCCCCAGATTGCATACCACCCTTGAATGGGGAGGTGCAACCCCATCTAAAGGTAATGATAGCATAACCACCAACACAGGCGGCCCTAATGTCCACAGTCACCAGCCTTAGCAGGACTGAGCTGAAGATGATTCCTCCCTATCCAGACCTTCACAGTGTCTAGGCACTGGGATAGGACTTCAACAGCCTCAGCCAGCCAGTCTAGGGTCAAAAGCTATAAATGGGTATCATCAGCATACTGAACCCCAACCTGGCAGATGACCTCACCCAGAAGTTTCACATATTTGTTGAATTAGAAGTGGACAAGGCTCTTGTAGCTGCTAGTTCAGGCACCCAGGAGAGGATGCGTGATTGGGTCTGGGTGGTGATTAATTCTTCCTTGAGGGAGGGGGTGCTCCCACTGGCTCTTAAGGAGGTAGTGTTGTACCCTGCCCTCAAGGGGCCATTGCTTGACCCAAATAGTCTGGACAGTTTCTGTCCAGTCTCCAACCTCCCCTTTATAGGGAAGGTTGTGGAGAAAGTAGTTGCATCGCAGCTTCAATGGATGAAGTAGATTATCTGGACCCCTTTCAGTCAGTGTTCAGGCCAGATTATGGGACTGAGATGGCATTGGTCATGCTCGTGGATGATCTCTGTCAGGAGCAGGATGGGGTAGTGCATAGACCTCTCAGCAACCTTTGATACCATTGATCATGGTATCCTTCTGGACTGGCTTTGGGAGTTGGAGGTGGGTGGCACTGTGTTGCACTGGTTCTCCTTCTTCCTCCAGGTCACTTCCAGTTGGTGTTGATAGGGGGAGAGGTCCAGCCCACAGCTCCTATTTTGTGTGGTGTCCCAGGGCTCAGGGCTCTCTCCTCTCTTATTTAACATCTACATGAGGCCACTGGGTGAGGTGATCCAATGGTTTGGAGTGAGGTATCATCAATATGCTGATGATACCAGTTTTATATCTCTACCTCGGACCAACTGAGTGATGCAGTGGATGTCCTGTCCCAGTGCCTGGAGGCCATAGGTGTCTGGATAGGTCACAATGGGCTTTGACTTAATCCAAGCAAGACTGAGTGGCTCTGGGTAATTGGGCCTTCAGGTGACAAGTTTGTTCCACCTTTGGTCCTAGATGGGGTGGCACTGCCCCAGATGGACCTGGTATGCAATCTGGGGATCCTCTTGGACTCATGGCTCCTGCTAGAAGAGCAAGTGACAGCCATAGCTAGGAGGATCTTTGCACACCTTCAGGTTGTGCACCAGTTGCGCCCATTCCTGGACCAGAAGAGTTTGTTCACAGTCACTCATGCCCTTGTGACCTTGCTTGGATTACTGCAATGCACTCTACATGGGGCTACCTTTGAAGAACATTTGGAGGCTTCAACTGGTGCAAAATGCAGCTGCATGGGTAGTAAATGGTATTGGATATTTGACATATGTAACAAAACTACTGCATAAGCTGCATTGGTCGCCAGTGTATTTCGGGTGCAATTCAAGGTGCTGGTTGTCCTTTTTAAAGCCCTTCATGGCTTGGGACCAGGTTACCTTCTCCCAATTGTTTCTACCCTTCCAATTCAGTCTGGCAAGTTGGGCATGCTATGGGTCTCGTCAGTCAAGGAATGTCAGTTGACAGGTACTAGGAGGCATGTCTTCTCTGCCATAGCCCCTGCCCTCTGGAACATTCTCCCTCCAGAGATTAGGATGGCCCCAATCCTGTTGGCCTTTTGTAAGGCCTTGAAGACCTGGTTATATGCCTGGGCCAGGGCCCTGAGTGTGTTAAGAGCTCCATTTCTTGATTATATTGACATCTATAGTTATAATTTTTTTCAGCTGGTATATACTGTATGTATGTATCTATGTATCTATGTATGTGTGTGTGTTGTGTGTGTGTGTGTGTATATATATATATTTGTATGGTGTTTGTATTTGGTTTTAGCTGATTTTATGATTGTTCGCCACCCAAAGTCACTTGTTTGAGATTGGCGGCCATAGAAATAAAAAAAATTAAATTTAAATTACATTACATTACATTACATTACATTACATTAAAATAATTAAAATAAAATAAAATAAAAGGTAGCTACCACTTCATAATGATATTGGAAATCAGAGGTGTCCACGGGGTGAGGTCAAAAAATCAAATGGCAGCTTTTTTATGTGTGTTGCATAAAATATATATCCCACAATTCATATTAGTAAGAAACCTGGCTGCAGTGTTTTCTACATATATTGGATTGCTTGCAGGGCAAAGAGTATGAAATCAGGTTGGTAAGATCAGATCCAGAAGACAAATTCCCACATTTTCTGTCCAGCACCAATGCCCAAAACTGGATGTAAAGCTTCTAGCACAAAGCAAGATGATTCCTTACAGATCCATGCTGCTCCATACTGGAAAACGTAGAGGACTACCACAAGGTGAAGTCCTCGTGCACATGTTCTAAATACAGATGTTGGTGATGATGACGATGGCTACTGTTTCCAAGAAGAGAATATTAGTCTGCAATAGTGAAATAACAACCACCACCTCCACCACCACCACCAACAAAAATGGAGCAGAGTTAGACATCAAAGTGTATATTAGAAAGCTGCCTACAAAGTTTTGTGTCTGGAGAAAAATATATGCATTGGGAGAAGTGTGCATAACATGTAAAAAACTCTGATTTTTTCAATATTCTTAGGAACCAATTTTGGTGGTTATTCATCACTTCCACAAGGACAAGCTTATTTTCTCAGGTGCTAACTTTCTTTTTCTTAAATTAATCTCAGATGGCATTAACTTTTATCTCGATTCTGCTGTTTGTTCATTGGTTTTCTGTTGTTCATGTGATTTTATAATTCACCTTTGGAAATATTTTTTACATTGAAGGAAAAGGCAAAAATTCTGTAATCAAACCATCACTGGGTATGGGACCCTCAGGCACAGGAGTTCTTAATTGAACAGAGCAGTCTTGGTCCCATCTCTAAGCAGTTACTGTGTTTACAACTGTGAGATGACCTATTTTCACTATAGTCTTCTCCATACTGATAGATCACCCCAGTGAAACCCTCAGAACTGTGAAGAGCTCACTCTTGGTAGGATTCAAGAAAAGGAAATCTTGCATAAGACACTATCCATTCTGCACTATAGAGAAAGATAAATTGCCTGAAGTTATATCTGCATGAAGAATGACTTGCTAGATATATTCCTAACAGCACCATCTATTGGGAGTTCAATAGATCTGACACATTCTCATAGTGTACCATCTTCAGGAAAAAGGGCTTTTTTTCAAATCATATTAAATGTATTTTAAATGACTAATGTTATACTTGTGGTTTGTTAAACATTCTGAAAGTTCTCCAGATTGTGGGTGGGGAAGGATTACAAACTGGAAAGTTTGAAAAGAAACAGCTGTATAAGCTCTGCTTTTTATATATATATATATATATATATATATATATATATATATATATATATATATTATTGTTATGGACACATGCTTGCAACAGAGGTCAAGTAGAGTTTAGTGTTTCATAAAACATGTTTTTAACCACTCTACTTATTTATTTCATTCAAAGCACATTGAACACAGTCCAAAGGAAATTAGACACATTTAACTCTCAGGGAAATCAGGATAACTGATGTTCATCTTTCAATGAGCTTGTCAGCCTGAGTATACATTTATTTATTTGGGAAGTAGAAATATCAGTATTCAGAAACATCAAACTGTATGGCTTACTTTAAAGATGATTTGTCATACCCCTCCCCCCCAAGATTTTTTTAGTATATTCAAATTTCCCAGTATTCATATATAGTAGAATGGTTGTAAGATCCAAGAAGGCCTATACTATGCTGAATTTTTTAGAGTAAACTTTTTGAAAAATGATACTGTGCTTCATTGACTTCAATCAGACTTAATTTCTAGAAGGAAAATTTATTTTAATATCATACTTTTGATCTAGTTAGAATGTCATGATAACCCATGGCTTGCGTAAACATGCTTTATAGAATAAAGCATGGTTTGGTTGGATTCCCACAACATTTATATTTGTTTTATAAATCAGACTAGCTGGGTTCCATACAGTATACTCAGCTCTTCCCTGCATCTCAGTTAAAGTGATCTTCTATCCATGAGCCAAAACAAAGCTAAATGGGCATGGATTTTGCTCTACCCTTTGTCAGTGTCAACTGCCTCTGTTCTGGTTTGTAGCTAGAGGATGGTGCCCTTGATTCACATGCAGGGAAGACTATGTGTCCTACAACTTCTCAGTGTCACGGCTGATGGGAAAACTTTCCAACAATCACAGCACTGCTGTGAATGGTGATGTTTCTGAAAGATGGCAAGACCCTTGGCAGTTGCCTCCCTTTACCTGCTACTTCGTCCTGTCTGAGGATTTGGAAAAAGAGATTTGGCATAGTCCAAAGATGCTAGCTGAAACGCTTTGAGGACACATTGTGTGAGCTGCCATTGTCTCTACTGTTTCATGATGCAACCCCCACCTCACCTCCTGCACCTGTAAGCTACTGTTTGGTCTGTTTTTGAACATGGTTTATTGCTCTCCTGAACCTGTGTATGCTATTTCAGCACTTTTCTGAAAGGGTAGTGAATCCATGTTCAAAAGCATATCAAACTACAGCAGAGAGGTGTGGAAGGGGATTGTACCTTGAAGTGGTAACTGGTCAGCTGTCCAGGCTGATTCTGGTTTCTGACTTAGGGATCCACTTGGAAGCCTGCCATGTTCAGGGGAAGTCCCTAGCACTTGAAAAGAAAAGCTTACATTACATGGGAACAGCTAAGAGTGAGGTAAACACAGGGGATAAGATAAAGGCATATCCCTAGGGACAAAGCAGAAAAGGAGTGGAATTTATATCATGGTTATGTCTGGGGCAAGGCGGTGGTGATGGTGGCAAAGATCCTAAGTCAGAACAAAGCAGAACACATTTTGTGGTATGGTGCCATTCAGGGGTGTCCACAGCAAGCCAGGATTTCATCAAAATGTTAAAAGGAGAGTGGTGATTCCACAATGCAAGTTGTTTTACATAATTTCATGTAACATTACAGTGCAGAGTTCCTCAACCTCAGCAACTTTAAGATGGGTGGACTTCGATTCCCAGAATTCCCCAGCCAGAATTCTGGGAGTTGAAGTCCACCCATCTTAAAGTTGCTGAGGTTGAGGAACCCTGTTACAATGCAAGTACAGGAGAAGGGGAGCTTGTGTTATGACACATAATCTGCATTTGCACATGTGCATGTGCGTGCACACACACACGGATGCCCAAATCATAACTTAAAATGCATCCATTCTAATTGCTTTCATAGTGTAAGTTAGTTCAAATAATGAAGCTTGCCAACAGCTATCTATGCTTTGTAACTTGATGTCTTGAAAAAAGATTTATGACTAAATTAATCTGATCAGTGATCAATAACAAGGCATTCCTCTCCATTAAAACATCTTAAAATAAGTATTTAAGAAGATATCAGCATTTTCCTTCATGTAAGACCTCCATCAAACATTCCATCAAGTAATTAAAGCCATGGAGCCAAGAATTTTCTAACTTGTGGCATACCTTGAGAGAATAGATTAGTAATTCCTGGTCTACAAGGAAGGGTTGTCAAGGGATAATTATATTTTCTCTGTAGCTAAAGATTGGGGTGGACAACCTTTTTATTGTGGAGGATTATGTTGGCTGGGTGAAATCTGCTGGGCCAGTCAGGTGAATAGTGGATAGAGCTGAAGCAAGCTGTGAAAATTGATGGGGCTACCTCTTTCCTTCCTTCCTTCCTTCCTTCCTTCCTTCCTTCCTTCCTTCCTTCCTTCCTTCCTTCCTTCCTTCCTTCAGATCAATTTAGATAATTTTGCTACAAAATTGCAGAGGCAAATGAGGAAAGGCAGAAAAAAATAGTAACAATTTGCTGGCTCCAGTGAACAAGTGATGACAAGTAGAAATGGCCAGAGGCAAAAAAAGTGAAAATAGATATGAAAGATTTATTTAATGACAAATTTTGGGAGCATACTAAATCAACAACAATAAAAGTATAAGAATATATATAAATGAGATACACAAACAATATACATATGAGTACAATAACTCTTATTGACCAAAAACGTTAACAGGTGAAATAAACTATAATTGCAAAGTAATATAAAATTAATTTAATGAATAAGTGCAATGGGGAAATTAAAGATAGCAACATTTTTTAAAATAAAAGTTATTACAAAACAAATAGCTAAACAGCTACCAATAAAACACATATTTTATTATAAAGAACCAGCATTAGGCCAACATCTAAGCTACAAATTGGATCCAGGAAACAGATTTGTGAGTTTGGATAAAATTCAAGGAAGATTATTCCACAACCCAGCATAAAAAATTCTGACAAATCCAAATGGAAAATGGGCTGTAAGGGGTGAGGAGAATAGATTTGAAATGACTTTGTATTTGAGTCTCACAAGAGAATAAACAAAAGGAAAAGAAAAGGTTTAAAAGCTGAGCATATTCAAAACTGCTCATGAGCCCTGCAAAGACTAGCTCAGAAAAATACGACCAGGAGACAGCTCCACAAATTGCGAGAGGGGTACAAAGAGAAAGCAGAACAACAACAGCTCCCAAAACAAGGAAGCATCTACAACATTGGAACTAAACAATACAACAGAATTAAGTAAAAAAGTAAGTTCCAGTACCAAAGCACAGTTGATATCTTGACATATTAAAATGTTTTTCTTACTTCTGACACAGAAATTACGGTTCTGGACTGCTAGATATGTGAGGCCACAGTGCTGCATAAGAAAAGAACTGCCTTGATTTAGGATGGGATAGGCATAGCTATCAATAGAGGTGAATATGCGTAGCTCAGGGTTGAACTGTGGAGTCCTTGGGGTTCTCTGAGCTTGGTTCTTTTCTTGCAAACGTTTCATTACCTGGCTAGGTAACATCTTCAGTGCTACAATGGGATGGGGTATAGCTATCCACAGTGATGAAGACAATGCAAATGGTCGGTATTGTTATCCTGACATCAGATGCAAGTAAGTCACAAGGTTTGCACCTTGACATCCTAGCATGTCTTTCATCACTTGCCTCTTGTAGGAAGAGAGAGTTTGAATGGTTGGAAGTCACAGTTGACATGTTTCACTGTATAAGAGTCTTGCTAGTGGAACAATGATGCAAAGTACAATAGTAATCTTTTGGTGGGCTCCTGTTTTTAGAGGGGAGTCTGGGACACAGACTTTCGTTTGCTTTTTTAAATTATGTTAAGTCTGTTTTAGTGCTTATAATAAAACTTCAAAACATTTCCCATTTCTACATTGCAGAAAACTGTGCTATAGGTTTTCAGCAAATGTGTCTGGGAGCCACTGAAAGGAACTCCATAGCCATAGGGGGCTCTGCTATGTCTCCTCAGTTTCATGCCTAGACCTGAGGATGCAGAACACAGTGAAAGGAATTTTCTTATTTTCTAGGCAGCCGCTGTGCTATTACCTTTCACAATGTCCAGATATTTCAGACATGCACCAGAGTTTTATGGAGAACAGAATCCACATAAAACAAGTTTAGGTCCGGCTGATTTGTTCCCAATTGATACAAATCTGTTCCAAATTATTCCAGTCTGCATCAGGAATTGAGCTAAATCTTTTGCACATCTTTACTGTCAGAATTTCTTTTTTCTGTCATTACCACATCCTAGAATCTAAGCAAAGAGAACTTAACTTCTCCAAATAGTTAAAAAGTTAAGAAGAGTCCTGCTGATCAAGCCAAAATCCTCTCTAATCCAACATTCAGTATACCACACTTCTGAATTGATGCAGCCAGGAAATTAATTCTCCTCCATCATTGCTCCCTAGTAACAAGTATGTAAGTTACATTGTCTTTGATTCACAGGAATTAGTCTATAATCATTATGGCTAGCAATAATTGATAGCTTTATCATTCATTAATTGGCCTAGTCCCATTTTAAAATCATATAATTGATAGCTCACGCCATTTCTGAAGGCACAGAATTCCATAATATAGCTTTGTGTTCTATAAAAAAGTATTTTTACTGGATGTATAGTACTTTTGAATGTCCTGACACAATTTCAGTGAGTGGGCCCACATTTTAATATTATATGGGAAAAAGACCCACATTTCCCTGGATTTAAAAAAAATATATCATGTGCCTCTTTTATTCATCTATCTAAGCTAAACATTTCCAAATGCTCTGGTCTTTCTTCAGAGTGCATCTTTTCTAGTCTCCCACACTGTTCTGTGAATTAAACTATGAACCAGCATCTTCCCTTGACCAATTCTTTTCCATTCCATTGCATAGCTTCTGTAGACCTCAGCATACCAAATCTCTTAGGAGCCTTCTGCAGCTTCTCATTTTTTTAAAAAATATTTATTTATTTTGTGCCTTTGACTCAGTGTTGACTCCTGGTGACTGCCTGGACATGTCCCTGCAGTTTTCTTGGCAAGATTTTGGAAGTGGTTTGCCATTGCCTCATTCCTAGGGCTGGGAAGAGTTACTGGCCCAAAGTCACCCAGCTGGCTTTGTGACTAAGGCAGGACTAGAACTCCCAGTCTCCCAGTTTCTGGCCAGATGCCTTTAAGCACTCGGCCAAACTGGCTCTCATAGACATAAGAAAAAGGGAAGAGTGTTATCATGTCCCAAGGGTCAAAGCAATATCTTAAAGAGGGATCAAGGTCTGATGAACCCTAGATCACTGCATTTCAGGGAGAGGCTACAGCACCCCATTTTGTACCTTCCCAGCCTGAAGTTATATCCATACTACTGTCTGAGGATACAAAGATGAAACCTTCACAGCCTCTGTATTTACAATCCCTCAGTTATGCAAACGTTTGAGATTTCAGAATTGTCCAGCAGTAGGACATTATTAAGATCATCAAGCCATTAATTAGATCCCAACAACTGCTGAAATAACAGCTTTTTTGTAACATATAGTTGTAATACAGCTCTATATCACACGCTACAGGGTGCTGATAATTCCTGTCTCATCAGAACACAATCCTTGTTGTGATTCCTTGGGTATCTCAGGCAGGCTAGGTTAAATGTAGCTTTACAAAATAAGACATGAACTAAGAGTTCTTGTCTGTACTATGAATCCATTAAAACATTGAAGTTTTCCACACATACTAGGAAAGGGGAGTAGGATCACTGGACCATGCTGGCCCTTCACTATCCACATACTTTGACAGAACTCCATTTTCTGTGGCTGCTTTCCCATGTTTCTCTATAATAACTACATTTTCCTCCTCATCCTCAAGTGTTGTTCAGTAGGTGTAGTCTCTTACCGCCTCCTCTCCCAAACTTGAGCCTTTGAGGTACGAAAATGTCAGCCTTCTATTTAGTCCTACCAGTGCAAAATAATTACAAAATAATCACATTTTCCTAGAAGAACAGAAACTTTTAAAATAGTTTTTAATAGTAATTAAAATTGTATATCTAGCATTGATTAATACCACCAACAATCATGAGATGCTGCTTTGTGACAACTGTGTGATCTATAGGAGGCCATAGCAATAAGCATATGTACTTGGGAGAAGTTCTGTTGAAATCAATGGTATTTACTAGTAGATAAATGTGATTAGGATTGAGCTATAAAATAAAGAAGCCAGCAAATTGAGTGTCACATGAATCATTTGGCTAATTTAGAGCAGCACTCTGTAACCTTTTAGTGCTTCCACGGTTTAAGACAGCTCAGAAGGCAATCATTAAATTACTGGACCTTATCTAATTTTATTTTCAGAAAGACATAGAGATCTCGACTTTTACTTTATATCAACGTTGGACATTTAGAAAAGTGTTATGGTTTTATCTGTGGCTACCACCAAAATGTGGATGAAACAAAAGAAATACAGTATGCTTTAAGAATTTTAAGAGTGTACTTATTTCATGGATCTTTCCTCTTATTCCATATAAGAGGAAAGATCCATGAAATAAACACGTTCTGTAAAAGCTATCAGAAAAAGTAAAACAACAAACAAACATGGGTACACTATCAGAAGATCTGAAGGGCCAGGTTGGGGACAGATCATCCTGGAGAAGGTTTATCTATGCAGTAAGGAAGAATCAACACTAACTTGAGGGCACATAAACAGTGTTTTCAAAAAAAAAAAAAGGCCTCTGATTCCATAGCATAAGACAATGTTACACATGAGCATGGTAATATGTAAGAGGTTTTACATACACAGCCAGATTAATTTATTATAAGTATGTCCATCTCAGGTGATCATTGGAAGATCCTCTGGAAGGAATAGAAATATTAATGAAAAAACTAAAGGATTTTGGGGTGTTAGCTGGTTTCAGTATTAATAAACAAAAGATGAAGATGTTAACAAAGAATATGGAAATGGAAAAACAAATGGAATTGATGGGGGGAAAACTGGTTTTAAGATTGAGAAAAAAAGTGAAATACTTGGCTGTCACTATGATTAACATGAATTTTATGTTATACCAGAATAATTAAGTTAAGACGTGGAATGAAATCAGGAAGGACATGTTAAGATGGGAGAAATTATAACTGTTATTCTTGGGGAGAATTTCTGTGATAAAAATGAATGTTTTGCCAACAATGATGTTTTTGTTTCAAATAATACCTACTATAATAACTGATGTACCATTTAAATAATGGCAGAAAGATATATCTAAGTTTGTATGGCAAGGGAAAAAACCAAGAGTTAAATATAAAATACTTCAAGATATAAAGGAATGAGGAGAATTGGGACTGCCTGATTTGAAACTATTTTGCAGCCTACTAATTGGTCTGGGTAAAAGAGTGGGTTTTGCTGAGAAATAAGAACATTTTACAATTAGAAGGGCACAATTTGAGGTTCAGATGGCATGGTTTTCTATGGTACAATAAACTTAAGGTTAATGTAGATTTTAGAATCACTATATTAGAAGTGCCATATTGAGAATATGGAACAGATATAAATTCAAACTGTGCCCAAAAATGCCTTAATGGGTCTCAGCACAAGAAGCATTCAGGAAGGAAACAGTAGGTAAAGAAAAATGGTTAACTTATTGAGAGTTATTAGGACAGAACATGGAGAATATAAGATGAAACCAAGAGGGCAACTGGCTGCAGAGGAATTTAGTTTTCAGTGGTTTTTGTATGCACCGCTAAGAAAGATTTAAGGTAAATAATAGGACATTTGGAACTGAGCAGCAGAAGACAGAACTTGAAGTTGAGCTATGAACAAATGATGAACATGTAGTTGCTGAAATGTAAAAAGTTATACTGAAATTTGAAACAGAAGAAGAACAAGTGAAAGACTATAATAAAATGGGCTAAGAATTTTGGACACAATATACTGATTGAACAGTGGGACAATATGTGGTTAAAAGGATTGAAATTTACATTGTATAAAAGAATGTTTATAAAATGATATACCATTGGTATATGACTCCAGAAAAAATGTCTAGAATGTGTAAAGTTACTTCAAATTAGTGTTGGAAATTGGACAACATGAGGGATCATTTTATTATGACTGGTGGACTTGTAACAAAGCCAGAAATTTCTGGGTTCAAATATATATAATGATACAGAGAATTTTAAAGATCTACATTTAACTGAAACCAGAACTTTTCTTGCTGGGTTTAATGGACAGTCATTATAAAAGAGCCATGGAAGATTATTGTTATGCATGTTATTGTTGTGAGACTATTACACGTACAAAAATGGAAAGACTCTGAAATACCCGCAATGGATGAATGGTTGGTGAATATGACAGAACTAGCAGAGGTGGCAAAATTAACTTGTTTGATTAGAGAAAGATCAATAACTACATTTATCAGTGACCGGAAACCCTTTATGGACTTTTTGCTGAAAAAAGAGAAAAAATGAACTTGTGATTTATGGGTTTGAGGATTAGAAAGGGTAGCTTATGGAAAGAAAGAAATTATGATGCAACCTTAGAGAGAGAGAGAGGATAAAATATAAATGTATTTATAACCACTGTCAAAAAGATTAGAAGCCACTTCTTTCTTTCTTTCTTTCTTTCTTTCTTTCTTTCTTTCTTTCTTTCTTTCTTTCTTTCTTTCTTTCTTTTTCTTTCTCTCTCTCTCTCTCTCTCTCTCTCTCATTTCCATTTCCATTTCCATTTCCATTTCCATTTCCATTTCCATTTCCATTTCCATTTTCTTTCTTAGATATTCACTATTCTTTCTTATTTTCTTTATTTCTTTTTAAATATTTGTATGGCTATTATCTTGTTAAAATTTTGTTCAATAAATAATTATATTTAAAAAAAGGTGTCAATTTCTTTTTCCAAGGAATTTCAGGCAGTTCCTACAGTTACCTGGCCAAATACCATCATTATGAAAGATGTAGAACCCACCACCTGGTTCTACACTAGTTTAATACTACTTCAACAGTCCATTCAGAGGCATGCCTATTAAGCAGCTCAAATGGAGTGAAGTCATTGAAGGGTTGTGACATCACAGAGAGGAACATAGAAGAAAATATCTGTAGCTCAGGGTTGAACTGTGGAGTCCTTGGTGCTCTCTGAGCTTGGTTGTTTGCTTGCAGACATTTCATTATCTGACTAGGTAAGATCATCAGTGCTGATGATGTTACCTGGTGATGATGACGTTACCTATTCAGGTAATGAAATGTCTGCAAGCAAACAACCAAGCTCAGAGAGCACCAAGGACTCTAGAGAGGAACATGCATGCCATATCCTATACTTAGTCCATAGCCATGCCCTTTGATACTGCAACTTTATATTAGTCCTAGTCCTGGCAGAAAAGGGGATTGGTCAAGTAGATAGTTGTCAGATTTGAGGTAGTCCTGACCAGAAGCACCAACCATGAATACTGACATTACCTTTATGGTAAGATTACAGTAACAGAATCTTGCAAGTATGAAAGTACCTCTCCCCTCCCTTACTTTTATTCTCCTGAAAACTAGGGAGGGTCCCTTCTGAGATGTTTTTTTCACTCGCATTCCTCCTTTGGACTCAGATTTTGTTGATCAGACCATTGTCTATGCTGTAGCTCTTCCTCCTATCTCCCAAGGTCATTCCCACATACCATTACAATTGTGTCAGCAAGGGTGTGCAAAATGACTCAGTGGTCCAAGCATGAACATGTCTCTGCAGTGCTCCTGATGATTGATTTAGTTGTGTCTGCACATGGACATTCCTGCATATATATATATTTTTCTGTTTGACAAAAGAGTCTTTCCCTACCTATGTCTTTGTTCTTTCCAGGCCTCTCACCCAAAGTACAACGAGGATGCTATCTGTGTGTACTGCTGTACCTATCTTCCAGCTTATATCCCAAGAGGACTCAAATCTCTCCCTTCAAGAATGCAGCCTGTCTGTAGCAGCATCCATCTTGCCTGTAGTATGTAGACTCATGGGAAGGGTCTGCTGTGGCATTGAGGAATCTTCGATAGTTTAGATATGACAGTATTGGTTCCCTCTTAGCCTGCAATAAATCACTGATACAGTTTGGCAATATTTTCACAGATCCTAACTGAAAATAGCTGCGACTTTTGTGCAAAATAAGGCTTTTCTGAATGATGCCCACCTAGATGAACTTATACGGAAATGAAACCCATTCTATTGGCATAGTGTGTTATAACTTCCCACCCCAAGAACATACTGTTGCTCATTTAAAATACCAATATTACTACTTGGCAGAGAAGGTATCCTATCTATCTATCTATCTATCTATCTATCTATCTATCTATCTATCTTACTACCATCTCAATCAATTTGGAGAGCCAGTCTGGTGTAGTGGTTAAGGCACTGGACTAGAAACTGGGAGACTGTGGTTCCTAGTCCTGCCTTAGGCACAAAGCCAGCTGGGTGACTTTGGGCCAGTCACTTTCTTTCAGCCCTAGGAAGCAGGCAATGGCAAACCACTTCTGCAATCTTGCCAAGAAAACTGCAGGGACTAGTCCAGGCAATTGCCAGGAGTCAACAATGACTTGAAGGCACACACACACAATCAATATGATGAAAGAATATATTGTGTAGAAGTGTGATGTTCTTACACTTATTTAATTACGAATGTCCTAGTTTTTAGAATATAATTATCAGTCCAGTGGTCTGCAGCTACCATGGCTTCTCACACTTCAATTAAATCTCAAGTCAAATCTCTTTCCACTAGATGTTTTCAGTTGTATTCTTCCTGTTGTCACTACTGAAAGGAAAGTCTGTTCTTGGAAAAATACATTGGAGCATTTCCACTGGAGGAAGCATCCAACCCCAATCTGAGTTAAATTTTCAGAAGGTGGTGTGTGCCCAGCACTGATTTATATCCTGCTGTTCCCAGGCTTCAAATTGTTTGCAACATTAATTGAATTATGAAGGTAAAAGTAATTTAGCTGGGCAAAGGTTTCACTGGGTGCTTCTTTTCAACAGTGATCTGAGTGAAGTCAACCCTTGAAACCTCTCTGCAAGCAACTACCACACATTTTTTTTTTATTGTTTTGGTACCTTCAAGTCAGTGTTGACTCCTGGTGACTGCCTGGACTAGTCCCTGCAGGTTTCATGGCAAGATTTTTCAGAAGTGGTTTGCCATTGCCTTCTTCCTAGGGCTGAGAGAGAATGACTGGCTTTGTTTCTAAAGTGGGACTAGAACTCATGGTCTCCCGGTTTCTGGCCTGCTGCCTTAACCACTATATCAAGCTGGCTCTCACTCACACACCCTTGTTAGCACATATACATAGTTTGACACAGCAGCAATGGCATTTGCTTTTTTGAGGTATTTCATATCACTTCTGGAGTCTCCTGGAAGAGACTTCTGCACATCTGCTGTGCCTGAAAAGAATTGCTCTTCAGATGCTTCCAGTGAGCAGCTAGGAACACCGGTCCCAGAAGTGACACAAACTCCCTCACTGAAGCAAATTGTGTCCTTGCTGGGCCTAGACAAGACAAACACTCTTGTTTCCATGATACACAGTGAGTGTGCAATAAAGCAAGAGCCTCCTGCACAACTGGTATGAGAATGTTAGTAAACAAAATGTAGAAAGTGTCCATGAAAAGCATTTGGTCACAAGCCAATGAAACAGAAAGGATTCTGGAAAGAAGAAGCTAACTGCTAATGTGACAGAAAGCAATAAATATTCTTTATCCTAACTCTGACCCTGGCATCCAGTGATACCATATTAGAAGAATTCAGGATGAGGAACTTAGAGCAAATTACAGTAATAAATTCTAATGTTTGATTCATATATGGGGGGGACCTTGGCAATATGACAGAAAAAAAAAATGTTCATGAAGACACTGCACAGATTTTGGGAGTATGATTTTACCTATGTAAATCTATCTCAGGAAAACATACATTGATTAAGATGTTTGACACAATCATATTTTATGATTTCAAAGAGAAGATGTGTTGTCACATTATCTGTTCATAAATCTCTGTCAAACATGAGATGTGAATCACTAAGTAAATATTAAGATGAGAATAAAAAGGAACTCATGCTGAAGCCACTTTAGCGATTCAGAATGGAAAGATCAATCAGTTTCTTCTTAGGTATGGTGGAAGACCAGCTCATCAAACACTTTACATGTCTTTAGGTAAAAGCATGTTGCTTTATTGTGCGAATCCTTTGCCATGCCACACCAACTTTATAATCTTCGGATATGCTTTTGCCTGTTTTAACCTATCTCACAACTGTGCAGTAGTTAAACAAGAACAATACACTTTTTACCTCAAGAACGATTTAAAGATAAATGTTTTGCAAGAGCTCAAACAAGAAGTGTGAAGTTCTACTTCAAAAATTGCAGCTGGATTGATAAACTATTAAGTCGATGGCTTAACTAAAACACAGGCATACAAGGGGATTCTTTGAATACCAAGCCATAACTCACAAGACAAAGCACAGCTACTTTGAAAAGGCCTAATTAATTAATAATAATAGTAATAAAAATAATAAAACAGCAAAATCAGCAATAATAGTTTCTTACCCTCTAGGGCCCTTTCTGGTCCATGTTTTTCAGGTCTCAGGCAGTTGCTCAGATAGGCTGGAGCCTGCCTCATAAACCCAATTGAGAAATCTGCCTTCACATAGTAAGAGTGAGCTTGCATGACCAAATGCTTTCCTGGGGTGGGGTGGGAGAACCTCTTTCAGTTGGCATGCAAAGAAAAAATGGAGTTTGGGTCTTCCCTCTAAGATCTCTATATATTCAGCATTATTGTTGTCACTGCATATTACCTGGTGCTGGATTTAATATTGGAATCAGATATTAATAATCCCAACACAGATTAATTACTCATCAAAGGTAGATTTACATGAAGCACCTGCAAAACTTTATTTCTTATATTCTCAAATGCATCAAAGATGTGTGAAGGCTTTTTCCTTCATCTGATTCAGTCAAATACTGGGGATGGATTTATGAGGCTCCTGCAGTAGATGATGATTGCTGAATGAATAAATGGTCACTGATTGCCTATTGGAGTGCTTTTATGCAAGAATACTTAACTATTTGGAAGGGTTTTTTTATATATAATAAAGATACATATTTATTGCCAAACTATTTCTGTTATGTTTTATGCTTTCTCAGTTAATGTTATTGCTGATCTTACCACAGAAGTATTGCATTCATACAATGGCCAGGGGATTGCATTAAATAATCCATTTCAAACCTTACATTCTAGGATGCCAAAGGGGACTTGGACAAAACCATACATCTGAGACCTCCATCCTAGTTAGTGTTGTTTTTGTATGGGCCTATTATTTCCAGTGCTAGTGAAAGGATTAATTACATAATGAAACAAGCAAGTAAATAATATATTGTCTCAGTAAGTCATTACTTATCAAACAATCCTATGCATATTGGAGTAAGACTAAATTCCTTTCTGATCAAGGTGACCTCACTTCCACTTTACACTAAATGTAAAGATTTAGGCTACAGTCAGCAACATGTAGGGCTCAGTGTAACTCCTTATATCCCTTTATTGCCCAGCTATTGCTGAGTTTAAAGGAGCAATACTAAACTCTGAGCAATTCTAGAGCTATTCATGAACTGCAGACATACAGTGAAAGAGAGGAACATATTTGATTTGTTCCCAGGAAGAAATTCTGTATCTGTATCTCTGTCAATGCATGTGTGCATAGATGTTTCCTATCAGAGGACTGCCTGGCACAGTGCATAGATGCAGAGACCTTCTGAGATGTTTAAACATATAAGATTTTGAATATCAGGTTCAACAACAATAGAAATATATGACTGTATATATGAAATATATAGCTGTATGTATAAAAATAAAGAATCAACTCATATCTAAATTTCTGCTTTACATGAGGCTGTCCTTGAAAAGAGTATTGAAATTATACTAGATCAAAATGCATGAGCCATTCTCTTGAGGGTGTGTGTATGTGTGTGTGTGTGTGTGTGTGCGCGCGTGTGCGTGTATAAAATAGACTATATAACACTGGGCTTGAAACAGATCTGTTTGTTTTCAAGTCCAGTTCAAAGTGCTGGTACTTACCTAACAAACCCTAAATGGCAGAAGAGTAGGTTATCTGAAAGATCTGAATAATTCTACTGGAATTTGTGGTCACCTCCTGAGTCCATCTGCATGTCTCATCTACTGGACAGATGGAATTGGTGGACAGTTAAGACAGGTATTTCTATGTTCCAATGCTCCAGTTGTAGAAGTCCTGTGCCCCCTCCCCAAGAGATGTCAGTTTGGCTCTCTTTTCTACACAGTTGGAAAAATATAATGCTGCATGTTGAGTCCACTCATTTACCTTAGGGGAATTTCTTATTTTATATGCTTTAATTATTGTTTTCTAAAATTATGCCTTTTGTAAGCAGGATTCTGTTTTGAGCATGTATCCCCTTTTCCTGTGAAGATTGTACCCTATACATAGCCTACTCCATAGTATCCAATAATGATTGCATAGAATGTATTCTATAGTAGAACATGTCAAGGTTCACTTTAGGCATACCTGATGCCTGGCAGCATATTTGATATCTTGCCCTTAAATAACAAACATCCCATATTATAAGCGCAACTTCCCCAGAGCACTGATAAAATGGGACATGAGTTGCAAACCCATGTCAAAAGGCCCCTTGTTTCAATATTTCTTTGGCTCTCTACCTTCTGTATTTTACATGAACAAGTCCATTATAATACTTAAACACCTTTTCATACAAATCTACCAGCTATACACAAAAATGAAAAAGGTCAAGTCTATAGTTGTTAGGAAACAGGAAACGTGTCATCTTTTCCTGAATTATCATCAATGTCCAATCACTATAAAAAAGTGACATTCTGGTCACCTCCCCCTGATTTAAAAAAAAAAAAAAAAGCCCACTTGTGCTATTTGTTGAGGAGTGTCACAGCGTGACATAAGATGCTGACCATATAATGCATCATCCGCATTGGTGCTATGGGCATGTCACCCAAGTGGATAGGAATAATTGGACTGTGGTAAATGTATGTGTGCCAGTGACATTTGAGAAGTATTAGATGGGTAGGGGGCAAGTGGAAACACTAAAAAAGAAAGAAGAAAAGAAGAAAAAGGCCCACAAAGTTGAAGATAACTGCTTTCACCACTAAATGGAAATTACTTAGAGAGCTGCAGTGCAACATTGATTCTGACAACCTGATTCTGTAGCAGAAGGAACTTGTTGAAGATATTGTTCACAGTGTTTTTCCTTACAAGTGGCTAAATGTGGTTGATTTTCTCCTGACAAGATCAATCAGTGTTCATCCTGCAAAATAAGCCCATACTAGATAATATTTTTCCATGAAAGCCGGTGAAAATTAATTGAAAACGCTGGGTTTTTGTCTGCCTGCATATATGAAATAATGAAGCCGGTGCCTGAAAATGAATGTGTACCCTCTTCATTGAACTAAGAGCTACATTATTTAATATATGAAAACAATATTTCATGAAACAAAGATATATGCTACCTGCATGCGTTATAAATTTCCCTTAATGACTGCAATATATCAAAAAGCTGATGCCTACATTTTAGAAACAAATTTGAATTCGATGCCAGTGTTCTTTCTGTACAATTCTCCAGTTCAAAATTTCATCTTGCTTGAGTCCTTTTCATTTAGTTGTCCCTCATTACTGAGTACAAAAATGGATGGTCCTCCTCTCCCGTCACATTAGGATACTGCTCAGTCGTTGCAATATTATCTATCTCTCTATCTCTCTGTCTCTCTATCATGTACCATCTTTATTCTTTTCCTCCTACCACACTACAATACAAATTCCCTAGGTGATGAGTTACTTGGACAGCTAAAAATATTTAAGGCCAATACAAAATAATTGATTCACAGATAAAAGCAAACAAACAAAAACCCTTAAAACAAAAACACAGTAGAACAAAGAATGGAATAATTCCAGCCATAGTTATGTAATGAACATGTAATAAAGCCTTGAAACATCCCCATAGGGCTAAAATTACTCTCACCCATTGTGAAAAGCCAAGATGAAAATATTACTATAAATATAGTAAATATAACCCTGTTGATCCTGAGTTTGCATAGTGGAAGTCCTTGGAATTTTGCTTCTTGTTTCCCCACCATCCTGATTCTTCTCGAAGGTGAGAAACATTAACAGTGGCAAGCTAAAAAGGGGCATGGTGGGAACTGAGCAGGGAGTGGAGTGGGAGTATCCACCTTTGACACTCCCCAGACTGGGGAGAAAAATCAGACTAGCTGCTTGCAGTGGGGAAGAAGCTAGTTACAAAAACAACAGCAGAAGAACTGATGGATACTGTTCCCCATTTCCAAGCTCAGTATTTCCTAAGCTGGTGGGTAGTGTGTTTCTGGGGATCCAGACTGAAGCATTTCCAAGCCCAATTGAGAAATGTATTACTTATTTATATATTAAATATTTCTATATTGTTTTTCAACATAGAAGACATTGCTATTTGTTTCTCTCTCTCCTACTTCATTTATGAATGAATATGGGCAAAATCACCAAATACTAAAATTGAGGTATGAATTCACAGAGGAAATATACAGTAGTGGACGGCAGGGTGTTCTTGGATTATTTTCCTATATTGAAGACCAATGCCAACCACCTGGACCAAGGTGCATTTATTTCTACTGGGAATGATATGTAAAAGTACTTATTCTAACAAAAATTAATAGCAAGGGAAATTTGATCCAACATTGTGATGACTGAAAAGCAAACGAGGGAGAGATGGAATTGTAGTTTTGTGCTTCAGAATGCTGCAGGTATTTCCACATAAGGCTTATGTATAGTCATTGCTCCTGCTGCATATGCATAAGGTAATGATTAGCCTGGAGGTAGATCAATAGTTTCTGTTTGGGCCAGGATGACACTATTGGATCCTAGCTCAATTGGGTCAGATATTCAGAGGCAGCACATCTGTATTCGTAAACATCAGTCTAGCATCAGCAGTTCTGAACAGCATTTCACAGGGAGAGTGTTTCCATCTTCTAGATTTAACAATGCAGTCATCTAAAATAAACGGATAAATGCACATGATCTGTCACCAACCAATATTGGCTGTGTGTTCAGCAGCAAGCCACTTGCCTCTGTGCATTTTTTCCCTCTTCCTCAGCTAGACAACTCAAAGCTGCAAAGACAAGCAGGTGTATTCATGCAGTTATCCAAAGCTCTCTGGAGGACTGTAAGTCCATTAAGCAATGAGTGGTTTGCACTCATCCATGTATGTGTCTCTTGTTTTCCCAACTCTGACAGAGAAAACAGTGGCCACAGACTTGATTGCTGAATAATCAAGATATGGTTTTATGACATGGCATGAGAGCAATGCCTTCCATTTTATTATTAATCAGGCAGAGGAGCATGAAGGCTAGATAGAAGAACATAATATTGAATGGACAGAAGCCATTGTGTGACATATGACATTTCTATGAATAAAAAGCAGTATTTTGCCTCCTCTTTCATCTTGTAGCTGAAATGGCATAAATCAGCCATCCAGCAGTGAAATTCATAAAATGTTCCTCAAATGTCAAAAGTCATCCTTGTCCACAAATTAGTCCAGGTATTCAGTAAAACACTGTCGAGTTATTTGTGGTTAACATAGCTGATTGTATGTACTGCAGATCGTTGTTGTAACTTTTATTTCTTCCTGAGCTATGTCTGCAATAGAAATGCATAGGGCTTTTATACTGATCCTCATTCTTCTTATTCAGGCAGATTAATATAACCACAGATACTACTGTTATAAATTATGATTATTTAAATAGAGTGGTGATAAATGAGTTTGGCCAAGATTGGGGGAACCAAGTTCACACTCTGCCAAGAAAGCTCATTGGATAACTGGGCCAGTGACATAGCCGGGTATCTATACCTCTCTTTAGGTGAGGAAAAGGAGCAGAAGAAGGCACCCAAGCATCATATCCTGTGCTGTCAAACCCTAGCAATGATGCCAAGAGAGAAATAATTTTATCTCACAGATACCTAGACCTGGGCTTAATAATGATGGTCCATTAGCCTTTGGGACCAGTTCTTTATAGAATACCTTCTCGGATTGACTTGGTGCATCTCTGACCTCTCTCTGTCTGCTCCATTTGATACTCTCTTCCTGATGAGTCTACTTATCTGGGTATGATCCTTCTCCCTTATCATTTCATTTTTAAAGAACAGAGTAGAAATGACTGAGTCCTTTTCTCAAAATGTATCTTCAGTTCATTGAGGATTTTCTTTTTCATTACATTTAAAGCCATTGTCTGTTACCATCTGCACCCTGGAAAAAGACAGCTAGATAAAAACAGGAAGACCATGTGATACAGGCACACATTATTTAGAGTAAGTTATCTCTTGAACTGCAGAGACTATTAATTTCTTTCCCACATTGAAGTGTATACATTCAGAATGAGCTAGGTTGTTATTAGGAACTAACTTTCTAAAAGTAGGAGGAAGAATTATCTTATTTGTCTTTGCCTTTGCTAAATTTAGCTTCTTTCTTAACAGTTGGGCATAATAAAGCAACAACACAGAGGGAAAGCTTGAATTAATGAAGTGGGAATGATGAATGGGCCATTCATCCAAAGCTTCCTTTTGGTTGGGAAAAACAAAGACCTGAGTGTAAGCTGTTCTCTGGGCAGCTGAATGATAGGTCAAGGCAATGTCATTTCACTGCTAAGGATGAGTCCTTTCCAGGGGCAGGAAGAAATGCCATGAGTCAGCTTTGTGTGTCCAGATGCTACTATTACTCATATTTGGGACACAGCATCACAGTATATTGAACACGGCTCCATTCACAGTCTTCCAGCTACCGCATGACTTTGTTAAATGGAAACAGTTCACTTTTTCTTTCAATCCTTCTCTTAGCTTGAAATCAGTAGGAAAAAACCACAAGAAAGCAAGTTGAAACTGGAGCCTCCCCATTAAATTGCAGGCCAGATAGAATTCACTCTCCTTATCTCATATGTGATAGAATTTGCAACAATTGAAAAAAATATTGCTCCTATTTTACGATTAGTCAAATATCATTCTTCAAATATTCCTGCTAATGCAGGGGTCTGCAAAGAAGCTCTAAACTCAAATTTTCAGCTGCATTATTTCATCTCCCCTGCCAAAATGTTTCTTTTTTTAACAACAGAATATTGAAGGCATTCAGTTCAGGTGGCTGATTGATGCAGAAAATTCTGAGCATAGTATTAGCAACATACCAATGTCCAACTTTTGCCTGAAGACCTTTAGCAAGAAAGAGTTCATAACTGATTTCCTTAGGATAAAATTATACAGTTCTATCATTCACACACACATACACTTAGGGAAGTGTAAATATTCTGTGCATAAGCCATTCTTTGCACAGAGCAGCAGATTTTGAATTATCTGTGTACAAAACAAATCACACACAAAATGGATGTTTTGTTCTGCACATGATCCATGATTCAGTTGTGTTGGACAGAAAAAGTATTGGGGCATGGTCATTTGTATTTCCTGCCTAGGCCCATATGATAGCAAAGACTGGTCATGTCCCTACTCCTTTTGAGTAGGCTGGAAGGAGAGGGGTAATCTGGGTGGAATTTAGAAGCCAGGAATCAAGGATTTAGGGAGCACCTAGCACTTTGGGGGAGCCACTCAGGTATGAAACTGCTGTGAGGGATTATTGGCCTCAATCAATGCTGGACTGGAATTTCTGCTTGGTTGCCTGCCTTTGAAGTAAACTCCACAGTTCTAATGTTCCGCTCTGTTCTATTCTGTTAGTTTAGTTTGCTTTCACTTTCAGTTCAGAACAGTGGGATGGGTCATGGTTTTAGTTAGATAGAAAAAGAGAGGGATCCACCCCCCATCCCCTCCATTCTCGTGTGTGTGTGTGTGTGTGTGTGTGTTTTCAACCTACCTTTTAAATTAAAAAATAAAATGTTCCTTCCTTCCACTCCCCATAATGCCTGATTGCTTTTTGGGAATAATTATTTTGTTCTAATTAATTTTGTGTCTGTGTACTGGCATCTCTTGTACTGTTGCTTGCTATGAACACACATTAATTACAGACTTTTCTTTTCCCTTTTCTTTTTTTGTTCTTTAAGAAGCCTTTAAGACTTCTCTTTACTCCTACTGCAGTTTAGGTCTAACTAGGAGTATATCCCCCCCCCCCCCCCATAAAAACTCCAGTGAACAAGCCACATCAGGAGAGAAATCTCAGAGAGAGGAATTAAAGACAGAGCAGGCTCCGTAAGAGGGAAACATTGCTCTATAATAGTAATAGTACAGAATTAATAGTAGTTGTATAACAGCAATAGAAATAAAGTATAGGATAAGATAGAGGCAATGGAAAGCACTCACACATACATGTTTGTAAATTTCACATTTCACTTTTGTATTCTGGTTTTTTTTTTAAATAAAAAAAACCTTTATAGGGAGGTTTCTCCAACCCTTCCCCAACCCTTATAAGGAGATTAAAAGGAAAAAAAAAACTGTCCAGAGTCCAGTCCTTTTGTGGATCTTTTGAGTCTGGGTCAATTTAATTGGGTACGGTTTTAAAAAAGAACCTGTGACAGTGATGTTCATATGGAAAGAGATTGTACACTTTTTTTTTTTATGTGCCATCAAGTTATTGCCGACTCTTAGTAACCACATAAATAGATAATCACCATGAAGAGATTATACACAGAGCTGTCGGATATTTATAAGTAGGCTTTTCTCTTTTTCTTTTTCTCCTCCCTCCCTCTCTCCCTCTCTCCCTCCCTCCCTCTGTCTAGGGTTTATTCTACCAGATAAAACGGTAATTCTTAGCTTTGTCTGGTTGTTTTTAGTGATCACCCAGGAAAAGAAAGTGTAAATCTGCAGGTGAACCTTTAAATACTGGAGTGGAGGAAGACAAAATGTTCCTCTTTGCAAGGTTAGATTTAGGTATAGACAAAAGAGGTTTGGAAAAAGAGGTTTACTTAGAAACAAATCCCATTTATTTCAGTGTTAAAATGGATTTAGAACCCCAGTCTTTTCTTCTACATTTATCTGGAAATAAGTACTAAATCAAGAGTTTTAAAAGTTTTTCAGGTTATGGAACCTATTCATTTAAAATAAAAATTCCCAGAATTCCTGATCCAGAGGCAAAAGTCTTGTGACAGAAAACTGGCTGCATTTGAGTGATTTTTTCCCCCCTTTAGTATCTTATGGAACCCCATCAAGTTCTCACAATTTCAAAAACCCTACATTAGATGACCCAAATTAAATTATAAATTAGAGTTCTCTGTAGAAGTCTATAGCAGTGTTTCTCAACCTTGGAAGCTTGAAGATGTGTGGACTTCAACTCCCAGAATTTCCCAGCCAGCCTTCAAACTGCCAAGGTTGAGAAATACTGGTCTATAGCCATGTAGCGGTGAGTCACATTTTTGTAGTCAAAAAGGTTTGTTCTGAATCTTCCCTATGGCTGGAAGATCTGGAAGTGTTTCAGCATTTTGTATGTATGTTTGTATGTATGTATGTATGTGTTGTTGGCTGAACTGAGCCTGAAATAAAACATACTTTTTTTCATGCATGCTCCTAGATATTATGACAAACCCTCTAGATGAAAGTGGTTACCTTGAATTCACTAAGGTAACAGAATAGATCTGTTTACTGGTTCAGAAATACAGGTTACTTCTGTTATTTTCTCATAATAAGAAAGTCTGATACTTCTAGATATATAAACTAGATAATTGTTTAAGCTTTTAAGATGTATTCAGAATTATATATCAAGTGGTAATGTGAGAGAACCCCTTCATGGATCACTGCCTTGTCGTGGCGAAGGGGCTTGTGTAACTCAGTGAAGCCATGAGCTATACCGTGCAGGGCCAACCAAGACGGACAGGTCATGACAGAGAGTTCTGACAAAATGTGGTCCACTGGAGAAGGAAATGGCAACCCACTCCAGTATCCTTGCCAAGAAAACCCCATGGACAATGTTAAAAGGCTAAAAGATATGACGCCAGAAGATGAGCCCCTCAGGTTGGAAGGTGTCCAATATGCTACTGGGGAAGAGTGGAGGGCAATTCCAAGTAGCTCCAGAAAGAGTGAAGCGGCTGGGCCAAAGCCAAAAGGACATTCAGCTGTGGATGTATCTGGAAGCAAAAAGAAGGTCCGATGCTGTAAAGAACAATATTGTATAGGTACGTGGAATGTAAGATCCATGAACCAAGGCAAGCTGGATGTGGTCAAACATGAGATGACAAGATTGAACATCGACATCTTGGGAATCAGTGAATTGAAATGGACGAGAATGGGTGAATTTAATTCAGGTGACCATTACATCTACTACTGTGGGCAAGCAACCCTTAGAAGAAATGGAGTTGCACTCATAGTCAATAAGAGAGTGGGAAAGGCAGTAATGGGGTACAACCTCAAAAACGACAGAATGATCTCAGTGCGTATCCAAGGAAAACCATTCAACATCATGGTAATCCAAGTCTATGCCCCAACCACTGATGCCGAAGAAGGTGAAGTTGACCGGTTCTATGAAGACCTACAAGACCTTCTAGAACTAGCACCAAAAAAATATGTCCTTTTCATCATAGGGGATTGGAATGCTAAAGTAGGAAGTCAAGGAGTAATCGGAATAACAGGCAAGTTTGGCCTTGGAGTACAAAATGAAGCAGGGCAAAGGCTAATAGAGTTCTGTCAAGAGAACAAGCTAGTCATAGCAAACACTCTTTTCCAACAACACAAGAGACGACTCTACACATGGACCTCACCAGATGGTCAATACCGAAACCAGATTGATTACATACTTTGTAGCCAAAGATGGAGAAGCTCTATACAGACGGCAAAAACAAGACCAGGAGCTGACTGTGGCTCAGATCATGAGTTTCTTACTGCAAAATTTAGGCTTAAATTGAAGAATGTAGGGAAAACCACTAGACCACTCAGGTATGACTTAGATCATATTCCATGTGAGTACACAGTGAAGGTGATGAATAGATTTAGAGGATTAGATTTGGTAGACAGAGTGCCTGAAGAACTATGGACGGAGGTCTGTAACATTGGACAAGAGGCAGCAACTAAAACCATCCCAAAGAAAAAGAAATGCAAGAAAGCAAAATGGCTGTCTGATGAGGCTTTACAAATAGCTGTGGAAAGAAGGCATGCGAAAAGCAAGGGTGAAAGGGAAAGATATAAGCAACTGAATGCAGATTTCCAGAGAATAGCAAGGAGAGATAAGAAGGCCTCCTTAAATGAACAATGCAAAGAAATTGAAGAAAACAATAGAATGGGGAAGACTAGAGATCTCTTCAAGAAAATTGGAGATATCAAAGGAACGTTTAGTGCAAAGATGGGCATGATAAAGGACAAAAAAGGCAGGGACCTAACAGAAGCAGAAGAGATTAAGAAGTGGTGGCAAGAATACACAGAAGAACTCTACAAGAAAGATCTTAATGTCCCTGATGTCCATGCTGGTGTGGTCACTGACCCTGAGCCAGACATCCTAGAGAGTGAAGTCAAGTGGGCCTTAGGAAGCATTGCTAACAACAAAGCTAGTGGAGATGACAGTATTCCAGCTGAGTTATTTCAAATACTGAAAGACGATGCTGCTAAAGTGCTGCACTCAATATGCCAGCAAGTTGGAAAACGCAACAGTGGCCACGGGATTGGAAAAGGTCAGTTTATGTTCCAATTCCAAAGAAGGGTAATGCCAAAGTATGCTCAAACTATCGCACAATTGCACTCATTTCACATGCTAGCAAGGTTATGCTCAAAATCCTACAAGCTAGGCTTCAGCAGTACGTGAACCGAGAACTACCAGATGTACAAGCTGGGTTTCGAAGAGGCAGAGGAACTAGAGATCAAATTGCCAACATTCGCTGGATCATGGAGAAAGCACGAGAGTTCCAGAAAAGCATCTACTTCTGCTTCATTGACTATGCAAAAGCCTTTGATTGTGTGGATCACAACAAACTGTGGCAAATTCTTAAAGAGATGGGGATACCAGACCACCTTACCTGTCTCCTGAGAAATCTGTAGGCGGGCCAAGAAGCAACAGTTAGAACCGGTCATGGAACAACCAATTGGTTCAAAATAGGGAAAGGAGTACAACAAGGCTGTATCCTGTCACCCTGCTTATTTAACCTATATGCAGAGTACATCATGAGAAATGCCAGGCTGGAAGAATCACAAGCCGGAATTAAGATTGCAGGGAGAAACATCAGTAACCTCAGATATGCAGACGATACCACCCTAATGGCAGAAAGTGAAGAAGAACTAAAGAGCCTCTTGATGAGGGTGAAAGAGGAGAGTGCGAAAGCTGGCTTGAAACTCAACATTAAAAAAACTAAGATCATGGCATCTGGACCCATCAATCCCTGGCAAATAGAAGGGGTAGAAATGGAAGCAGTAACAGACTTCATTTATTTGGGCTCCAAGATCACTGCAGACGGAGACTGCAGCCATGAAATTAAAAGACGCTTGCTCCTTGGGAGGAAAGCTATGGCAAACCTAGATAGCATATTAAAAAGCAGAGACGTCACCTTGCCGACAAAGATCCGCACAGTCAAAGCTATGGTTTTTCCAGTAGTAATGTATGGCTGTGAGAGCTGGACCATAAAGAAGGCTGAACGCCGAAGAATTGATGCCTTTGAACTGTGGTGCTGGAGAAGACTCTTAAGAGTCCCCTGGACTGCTAGGAGGTCAAACCAGTCAATCTTAAAGGAAATCAACTCTGATTGCTCATTGGAAGGATTGATAATGAAGCTCAAGCTCAGATACTTTGGTCACCTAATGCCAAGAGAGGACTCTTTGGAAAAGACCCTGATGTTGGAAAGATGGAAGGCAAAAGGAGAAGAGGACGGCAGAGGATGAGATGGCTAGATAGCATCACTGAAGCAATGAGCATGAAACTGAGCAAACTCAGGGAGGCAGTGAAAGATAGGAAGGCCTGGCGCAATATGGTTCATGGTGTCACGGAGAGTCGGACACGACTTAACGACTGAACAACACCAACAACAACAATGTGAGGGAAAGATAGCTATTTACTCATTCTTTCCAATTCTAAAAAAAAAAAAGTGTTGGAGGCATTTTGATTTCAACCAGAAACCCTGGAAATGGAGGGAAATAACTGAAGATAATTTTCTAAGGCATAAGCTGCATGACCTCTCTTTTAGTTTGGGAAGGGTTTTATCTAAGGTTAATCTCCAGTGTACTTTCATATACTTCCTCATTAAACTTCAGGCAAACATTCTGAAATGTTTGCCTCTGAGATGAATTATCACAGTATTTGCATTAGGATGCAAACCTGAAGTTGCCTCCAAGAGATGCTAGAGTATTTCCTGAACAACTGAAGAGAAAAGTAACAAACCTGGATTATATCTCAGACTTTCCCCATTAGTTACTCAGTCCGCTGATGGTTTGGCAGGGATACAGAACCGAGAAATAGAAATCCACGAGCAAAATAATTCCTTTTCTTTTTAGATGAAGAACCTACCCTGGATCTTTTAAGCAAAGTTCAAAATTAAGATATCCATTGGCAGATTTTTTTAAGGATGTAATACAGCTGCCAAGCTTCAATGCATAAAATATTGAATAGAATGGAAAGGTGACTCACACTTCTTTTCAGGTGCAGACTAGCTAGTGAACTGGTAAAAAGGTTTTCAGTTAGTTTTATTGCACATCTTAGATCTGCATTACTAGATGCTTGGATACCATTCCCAGCTGTATAGCTTGGGGGAGAAATATCACATTGTTGCCAGTGAATTCCCGAAGTATGCCCTCAATGCAGGTGGTAGAAAATGAACAGTGAGGAAGGCTAACACATGACAGCAGAGATCTTCTAAGTCTCATTATTAAGGTCTCAGTCAAGTGATGGGGAAGCAGGGAAAACATCTTTTCCCAGGCCTCAATACTTGATTCATTACCATTTCTGTGCATGTTCCGGTAGATTCAAGAAAATCCATTTAGAATGTAGCCAGGCTTCAGCTGTCACTGTGCTGTCCTTTTCTGCTATTAACTCTCCTCTCACTTCACATGCTTAATGTATAAAAGGTGTGCGGAGGCAGAGACTGGTATAAAAGACTGGACACTGTTTTCTCCCTGGTTTCATTTTTGCAGCTTACCAAGAAAACCCTCAAAAAGACCTTGAGCTTCAGCAAAAAGATTTTTAAGAAATCTGAGCAATGCTCTTCTAAGTAAGCTAGGGACTGGGGAACTTGCCTGTCATTAATGTGCAGTATTTAAATTCAGTGAAGTCTGGCAGCGTCTGTGATGAAATTTTCTCTGTGTTCTCCCGAAAGAACAGATAATTATACAAAGCATTCTCTGAATAAAAACAGCCATTAGCCAGATAAGGCTTCCCCTCCAGATGGATTGGGACTACAAATCCCAGAACCCTCAAACAGATGTCATTTGTCCCCAATGGCTGGGAATTCTGGAGGGAGGAGCCAAGTTTTATGCTTCTGTGTCTTCGTACGTGTGATGTGAATGTTTGACTCATACTGTTTGCAAACCGTTGCATTCTATCTTCCCCAGTATTCCAATGTAAATGTACTGCAAGTTAAATGCATTATTTGTAATTTCTTTCCTGGTAACTCATGCATGAATATTTAAGCACACCAATTCTTGTTTGTACCTGCCACATTGTTGCAAGGAAACCGAAACCAATCGGCTTACTTTTAAGCCGATCTGAAACCAATCAGCAACACAGCATTTGCCCTTTTGTTACATATTTGACAGGGAAAGAAATACCTATGTGGTTTTGTGAAAGGGAATAATTGAGGGACCAAGTGGGTCAGCCTTTTATTAATGAGATACAAACCCCTTCCACTATGAGCGTCTCTGCTAACCCGAAGCAGGTCAGTAGGTGGGAACCAAAAGTCATTAACATCTGACAGTTGTTCAGTGACCTGTGTAAAATGAGTTGATACTTTCAGTCTAGTTCATAAAACACCAGAATAATTGGTGTTAATTCACACCCTTGTTGGCAGTCTCAGTGCAGAGGCCAAAGATTGAATTGGCATGAAAATTAACCTACCCCATCAGCCACAAAAGTCTCTTCAGGTCATGGCTAAGCTGCATTAACTGGCTAGAAGAGTAGTATTTGCACTACCGATACTCAGCTGAACAGTCTGTGCAGAAGCCAAGGGATTTATTACATTGTCCTCTAGGGCTGGGATTAAATGTACAGGCTTCTGGTATGTGTCTAATCTGTATTCATCTTCATATGAAATTATTAATCCATAACGTATCTCAGAAATTTGAAGCAGGTTTGCATTCATTCAGGATGGATACTTAATTAATTAATAAGATTTCGGTAATTAATTAATTATAGGATATCTATAAAATACTAAGGGGGGCGGGAAACAGACTGTGTTTTTATTTGAAGTTTAATACTCTTTATGTATACAGGATGCAAAATTCAGTAATAGTAAGAAGGAAGTATTCCAAACAATAGAATGTTTATTAAATCAGGAAAGCAAATAAAACCAGCCAGCAAAAGCTTTAGATTAAAATTCCAAAGCTAGTTAATGAATCTTAAAGGAAATCAACTCTGATTGCTCATTGGAAGGATTGATAATGAAGCTCAAGCTCAGATACTTTGGTCACCTAATGCGAAGAGAGGACTCTTTGGAAAAGACCCTGATGCTGGGAAAGATGGAAGGCAAAAGGAGAAGAGGACGGCAGAGGATGAGATGGCTAGATAGCATCACTGAAGCAATGAGCATGAAATTGAGCAAACTCAGGGAGGCAGTGAAAGACAGGAAGGCCTGGCGCAATATGGTTCATGGGGTCACGAAGAGTCGGACACGACTTAACGACTAAACAACAACAACAGTTAATGAATCTTTACCAGTCCTAGACTCCTCTCAAAACAGGTTATTGGGTAGAAGAATAGAAGTCCCTTACAATCTAAAACCCAGTTTTTATTTATCTTTTGTGCATGCAATTTGCATAAACCAATAGTTATTCTCATCTCATGCTCTTTGCTGGAGTTACATGAATACATTGCCAAATAAATTTTAAGCAAGATAAATATGTCTTTATCAAGTTTTTTTGCAAAACACTCATTGCTTCATTCCCTACATATCTCTGATTCTCACTGTTTACTAGCCAATCTCTCTATAGCCATTTCTGTTGTAATAATCGATGCATGTCCTTTTTAGTTAACATGTCGAAAAATGAGGAGGGTGTTGTACAGTGGAATAGTATTATGATTGGTTGTTTGATTGAATGATTCATTAAGCACTCCTGTGATTTTGTATTGTTGTTCTATTACCTGGAGCTGCCTGAATATGTTACAATTCTATCAGACTCATGAGTTAGTACTTCTAGAAGATTCAATAAAGCTAACAGCAGGAAAAAATACTTTAGTGTCTTTTGTTGATGACTAGAAAGGACATAGTTTGCAGAGCACTTAGTTGCTTCATATTTTCTAATAACTGTTTCTTCTAACTCCATTTCACTTGTAGCTTTTGGTTAAAGACTCAACTTCAGGATGTAAGTGCGAATGTAATGTACAGTTGTTGGTTACTGGTACATCCAATAATGCATACAGACACATGAAAAAAACACACACTATTTTTAATAAGCTTATATTGATTAGCTAGAGGATTAATGTTAAGATCTTATGATATATGCAATATAATACTGTTACAAAAATCAGATAAGGAAGATAGGCAAACTATACCCATTGTCCTCAAATGAGAGGGAATGAACCCCACCCAAAATATGAATGGGAGTTTTATAATCTCTTGAAAGACATCATGACCTCATCTACAGCCTTGTAAGACTGAATATGATTTTCCAGGGACAGCAAAAGAACTTGAAAACTTGCATAACGATTTCTAGAATATTATGAGAGGGGACATCTTAAAATACCAGATGACAACAAGGATGGTTTGCCAATCAAGTGCAACAAAGGAATTGTTAAAAAACAAAACAAAACAAGGAGCTAAAATATGAGACAAATAGGCATATATGAAATAGGACAGGAAAACCAGACACAGAAATGGGGCAAAGAACAGGGAAGTGAAGATAATAGTAACTTATACAAAGCCATAAAAGCAAACCCTGAACTCAAGTAAGAAAATTAAATAAGATTTGTTTGATTGCTTCAAATAACAGATCTACAAACTTGGGGGACTCCAATCCATTCCATAGATTTATAAGTAAAAATAATAGAAAATGGAAAGCATTATTGGAACAGAAGGGACAACTTAGCCTAACAATTTTATGTAGTCTGGGTGCTTTTGATATGGTTATCTTATGAGAAGCTACTGTATGAACAGTATCCTTTGTATGTATAATGGCAGGTGGCAAGATGAACAAACTGAGTGATAAACATTAAGTGTGTTCCAATACAGTATCATTTTCAAGCTGTGATTTCAATATATATTAATAGCATGATATGGACATATTTATTGCATGGACTTGCTTTTAATTTAATGCATGACCAGTGTTTAGTACCATGGATGGTGGGCCTTGCATTCGCAAGTCTACAGGTCAACTGGAAAGTTCTACCCTAAGCCAGCTGTATTTGCCCTAATACAGGTCTGAAAGGTTTATTACCTTCTTCATTCACCTCCATATGGAGAGGAGGAAGAGTTAGAAAAAAATAATAATAATTTGTAAACCCTGTTCCAGTATTTACCAAACAGCATTCTAGAAATAAATAATATTGAATATTAAAATAAAAGTAACTTTAGGAAAGCTAAATGTCTTAATTTTATTTGATTATTTAAACATGGGTATCAAAGCAATAATAATAATAAAAAAAAAGGCTAGAGAAAGAATTACAGTGGGCTCTTTGTATGCAATTTTCTCTTGATTCATTGGAACAACTGATCCTGGAGTCTGAACAGATATCCAAGCCAGCACCTGAATCTAAACAACTTCATTAGAAGCTGATCTTTGCTCATCCACAAATTGTATGAGAATTTGCAATGCTACCAGCTTTGGGGATTTTTTCCCCTTTTTGTTACTGTTTCCTGTTCAAAAGTAAATGATATTCTTTCTGTTGCCAAGCAACTGGATAGGGAGTGATGCCGAGGAAGAAACTGCTGGGGACAACGAAAGTAGTTTAAATTAGAGAAGTTAAACTTCAGTTCTTCTTGGTAGCAGAGTCTCCTACTCTCTCACTTAGGCACTTATTATCTCTGATGACACTTTTTAAAATTATAATCTCAGTGCTATATCAATCTGCACTTGGTCCAAGTGAACAGGTACATTAAAAAGAAGAAGAAGAAGAAGAGTCTTATCTATATTAAAGGCTAAGCAATTTATTATGCATTACCATAAGATTTGTTTTCATAGCAGCAGACCAATAGAATGATCCCTCTGGGAATTTATTCTAATAATAGTTCAGAAAATGTATGGCTAGCTGTAACTGCTTCATTGGAAGGAAAAAGAATGAAAACTCTGATATCAGTACCTGATATCTGATAAGGGGCAAAGTGAACAAAGGAACTATGACCATTTAATTCTTAATCAGCAGAATACATCAAACCAGTTTAGATATTTCATATAATTATTGTTGTCACATACTGCTTGTCAGGAAGCTGCAAGACAACCATTAAAATGTTATTCTTCAAAATGTAAAGGGGAAAAATATCTTCCCTCTGATGTCAGAAATGTCTTTTGTCATACTATATTAGACTTCAAAGAGATTTATTATTTTGGTTTATTATGACAGAAAACCATAGCATGCAACTTGAAATATAGTTCTTTTTTTAATATATATATTTTCCATATTGGTTAGGGGTTTTGACATTGAGTATTCTTGTCGAGCTTCTCAAGAGGAATCTGGGACATGCTATTTCCATTAGTATCACTATTGCCAATTAAAATACACCAGCATCAATATTTTTATACAAATAAAACATTAGTAAATAAAATCTTAAGTAAAAGCTGTGGCAATGTCAATTTGTTTGGTATTTATAAAATTAATTTATATAATACAGTTAAAACTTTTCCTCTAATTTCTGCAAGTTCTTCCTCTAAATGAGAATGAGTAGTAAGGATGGAGAGTACAAGCTGAAGGGGTTTTGCTTTCAAACTTATATAATGTATATATAATGTGATTTTGAGGTTCTGTGAGCATTGATCCCTCAACTGAGCTTAAAGATCAAAATAGGCTAAGGTAAGAACCCGTTAAACACCTGAATTCTCAAATTGGGCCACCTATTTGAATTGGGAGGGGAAGGGAGGGGAGAGAGAAGAGAAGAGAAGAGAAGAGAAGAGAAGAGAAGAGAAGAGAAGAGAAGAGAAGAGAAGAGAAGAGAAGAGAAGAGAAGAGCTTTCTATGTTTGTAGTAAAAATATAAGTGGCATCAGCTGAACTTAAAATATTCTGTTTGGGTTTATTTTGTTACTAATAGAAGTATCTTTCTGAATCCTTTATTTTTTTTTTCCTCTGAGAGTACCATTCATACTCTCATATCCAGTAACATTATATCCAAAGTGAAAGGGAAATACTGGGAATTTTCCTGGGAGAGTTTAGGAATAAGGTGGAATAAGGAATACGGAATCCACAAACAGCTGGAGTGAGGTTTTGCACTCCTCTAGCTGCATCTTTTTCTCCACAATCATGTAGTTGTCTTCATATTTTAATTATAAGTCTTCTTTAGAATGTTCTTTCAGAAAATGCAAGACAGGGAAAAATAACAGCCCACTGTTTCCGTCACATTAAAAAGCAATTTTAACAACCTGAAATGTTACAAGTATTAGTGGCAAGGAATTGGGAGATCCTAGGATTATACTGATTTACCCTTGGTTATTAAAGTTGCTCATATTCAAGCTGTTTCCAGGTTCCTGGGTGAAACCATCTTCATTGTGGGTTAGATTATTTTTTTCACCATCCTAACACATAATAAAAGCATTGCTATTACTACAAATTATTAAGCATGAAATTAAATCTAAAATAATAATAATGATTATTATTATTATTATTTGGGAGGGAAGACCTTGAGGGAGTTAATTCAGATAAAGTAATCTGGATAAAAATGTATATTCTGAAATTTCGTGTTTATGAAGCATCTTCATGGAAGGTGGGGGGGAACCTTATCTGGGCACTCCAGACCACCAGTGTTTCCCTCCTCATTCTTTCCCTCCCAATCCATCACAACCCAGTTTGAAACTGACCTTCAATTGCCTTAACTTTTGTTGGCCTGCAAAACCTAAGAACATACAAAGAATGCCATAAGCCAATCAGTGCTTACCTTCTTTTTCCTCAGTTGACCACTAGTAGAGATCAAAAACATCATCATATCAATATCCTATTCTCTGACCTACCATCACTTGTGCAGTAATTGCCACTCCTCACAAAAAAAGAAATTAACTGTTATCAAAATGCATTTACAAGTTTGAATTATTATGGTTGGTCACACAGTCAGCCAGTTGTTTAGACTGGATTTGGCATTTTTATCCACCTATTAAGTCCTTCCCAAGGACCAGGGCTAGGCAGATATGGTTGTTTGATGGTGTTAAAGGTATTGTGGAGGATGCAAGCTGTTCCAAGTAAAGCTGCCTTTTGCAATTGACTGATGGTGATTTGTCAATGCTGATGGTCTTCAAGTGCTGCTCCAGATGTTTTGGGATTGCACCTAAGGCACCTATAACTGTTGGTACTATCTTTACTTTCTTTTGCCATAGTTGTTCTACTTCTATTTGCAGGTCTTTATATTTTGCAATTTTTCTCCAGTTCTTTCTCTTCTCTTCTGCTCTCTCCAGGTATTGCAGTGTCCTTGCCTTTCTTATCAACAAGTGTTAAGTCTGGGGTGTTGTGTCGTTGTTGTTTTTGTTGTTGTTGTTGTTATTGTTGTTGTTGTTATTGCTTCCACTCCATGTTTCAGTATATGTATTTGCATGCATTTGGCTGGTGGCTTGCTAAAAATATAAGGGAGGGCTGCAATGGGAAACTTGGAAGAGTGTTGACTGCAAAAAAAGAAGAAAAAAAATAAAAGTACTGAAATCTTCCAAAGACTTTCCAACTATCTTGACAACATCTCTTGGTTGCAAGTAAGGACCACCGTGAACTTTGAAGGAGAAATGATGGCATATGCTACACCGGGTAGATGAGAGGAAATGACAGACCTCTGTGAGACAGAGAAGAGAGAGCAATGACTGGATTCAAAGCTGGGACTAAGATACAACAGTTCCCACCAATTAGAAAATGAACCACCAACAAGATCTCAGAGCTACAGTGACACAATAACAACAACAGAATATTAGCTTTGCTGAAATGTATAAACTGGAGCAGAATCAGAAACAAATTGAACCATCACCTGAAAGTAAGCATTGTGAGATCAACCAGGACTAGAGCTGATTTTGAAGTGATAGGAAGCTGTGATATGGAAGTGCCCACTGTGAATAAACCTGTGTTTAGGCAAAACTATTGATTTATATATTGTGCAGATAAATCTTACATTAAATATATTGTGCAGAAAAATCATACATTAAAATATGCTATGGAGATATATATTTACATGTTGTATACAACTTAATTAATACTTACGTTTTATTCAGATAAGACTGGCCCAGTATGTTTAGTACAATACATATAAGTACATCGAATAAAAAATTAGAACTTCTTCTTAGAGATACACAGGAGAAAATTATTATTCCAGAATGGAACATTCACTGGGCTTTGCAAGAAAGATTCATGAGTGTAAGCCTAGTTTTATGCTCACAGATCATTCTTGCAAAAGCCATTTGTGCTCTACATTTTTCACATGTATTCTGCAGGCATTCTTCCTTGGAGGAAAAAAAAAAAATGTGTTACATCGGAATCTGGATTTTCTGTCTAACAAGTTTTAATTCCCGAATGCTAGTCAAGCACATCACACAGGTGGACGTAAATGTTTCAGGATCATTAAATGCTGCTAATTTTTTCTAATAAATTATAATTAACGAATCACCTGTGCTAAAACCTTTTTGTGCTGATCTACCATAAAGATTTATTAGACTTTAACATTCCTCATTGTTTAGCTTTCAACAAAACCACTTAGTGCTTGAAGGTGATCTGGCACCTGAGCTATTGGACTTGATTTCAGTACACACATCAGTGTTTTTTTTTCTTTGTGTCAATTACAGTCTCCTTTATGCATACGTTTTACTTCTGTCTTTCCTTCCAGAGAAGAAATAGGGAATATACAGCATTTGAATCAACCTCTGTGATTATGCCATGCTGACCATTTGCCCATATGTCGTGGTGAACAAGCAACAGTCTGATGCTTCATTACCTTAATATCTTTGAACTGAAGCAATATCTTTTGTGGCTAGGTTTATATCACTGTCCGTCACAGAACTGTTTTCTGTTAGAGTTGCCCACAGGCATCACTTTTTTCTAACACTGTGTATGTTCCAACAGACTGCCAGCATTGTGCTAAAATATTAAGATGTTCCATGTTTTTTGGTATTAAGCTTCTCTTAGGTTACAAAGGGAATGTGTCTGATGTTACCAATCAACAAAGTGTCAGGCACCTTCCCCTGTCTTTGGGCTTTTCCAGCTGTTCAGGGCTTTTAAAATATTTGAAATCTAATGTTTGTTTGTCTATAATAAACATTATATTTATGTTTTCTCTCTGAAAAAGGGAAAGGCCAATTTATCAGAAGCAGCAATGGAGGAAGAATTTTTTTTTTTCCAGCTTTTTCTGAGGTGATTATTGGCCACACTGGCTGTGAATCCTGGGATGGGAAGAATTCTGGGAAGGCAAGACATCTAGAGGACATAAAATGAGGGAAGGTGAACAAGTTACAATCAAGATGTGTAAAGGAGAGAAGAAGGGAGGCAAGAGAACTTATTTAACCTAACTTGGAGTATCTTTAGTATACCCAAGTAGAAGCCTTTAACTTATTTCTGGGGCTTGGGAATGGGACCGGGATGTTTGCTGTTGTTGTTTTTAATTGAAGGGTGATGTATGTGTTTTTCCTCCCCGCCCCAGTGGTAATAGCAGAAAATACAGGTTCAATGGCTGTTGTGGAATAACGGCTCTGTGCCCAATGAGCAGAGAAAGCCAACAGATTGTTGGATCTGATTGTTGCTGAATAAAGGAGCAGATACCTGCATTGGGATGGCTATGGTATTTATGAACATGCATGGATGATAGGTCCATTTCCCATTGGTGCAATGACTGTTTTTGCTTTATATGATTAATATAATCATTTTTTTTTACATATACAAAGGCACTTTGTTCCATATATGTGCTTGTGTGTGTGTATGCATGCATGCTGACTAGTCAGTTCCCCGTCCTTGAATATCCCGACATATGTGTGTACTAATTCATTACTTTGTATGTGACTTGTCTATTTTGAGATAATGGAGAAGTGCCTTTTATTTGTTACTGAGAACAGGCAATTAAAAAAAAAAAAACACCTGGAAGACTAACATTTCAGTTTGGTTAGTTGGTTGATTGGTTGGTTGGTTGGTTTAATGAACTCTTTCATAGTCTGCAAAAGGACATGCTTAATACCAATCAATGCGATATCCAAAAACAACCCATTTTCTTTTGGATTCTTTCTCTTAAGCATACAGGCTGTGGGAAACAACCTAGGAGAGTCAGCAGTCAACTATTTCTGATTTCATCTTTATAGTAAAACAAAACATAGAGAAAATGTAGAATTATTGCTTTTCCATTGGGGAAAAATAGAAATAAATGGAATGAAACAGCCTTCCCCAATAACATTTTATTGTATTCTTGGTTGTTCCAGTTGAGGGTATATAATTTTACCTCCAAATTAGTCACAATGTTCTCTGCTATGGGAATTCTGAACAAGTTTTTGTCAATTTCTCCTCTTGAGCGAAGCTTTTCATTAAAAAAAAAAAAAAAGCTTTTGCCAAAGGTGGGATAGGAATCAAATAAATAATGGTCCATTTCTTATTCCTCCTTCAAAGACATTAAAAGTTGGTCTTAGCCCAGTGACATTTTGAAGGAAATTTCTCCCACTTTGGAATGTCTACAATAATGGCAGTGAGAGGGAAAAGAGTTGGACGGATTAAGCCCCAGCAATTTTTGTGTCTTTTGCAAAGGAATTAAATAGTGCATAATTATAGTTCTTATACAGTGCCAGCATAATGATTAGAAAGAATATCCTTATTTCTCCATTGTCATTCAGAGTTTCTTTTTTCCCAGATCAAAAAAAGTATACTAAACTTTTCTAGGTACAAATGATCACAGTCAATCCTTTTGTCTGCCCCATTAAATGTCCATTAGTATGGAATACCCATGTATCGTACTAATTAAACTGTTGGACTCAGAAGAGGAAGATTCTGATTCAAGTCTATCCTTGGCTATAGACCAGGATTTATCAACCTTATCAACTTTAAAATGTGTGGACTTCAACTCCCAGAATTCCCCAGCCAGCATTCTGGCTGGGGAATTCTGGGAATTGAAGTCCATGCATCTTAAAGTTGCTGAGGTTGAGGAACTCTGCTATAGACCATATGGCTTAGCTGTCTAGGCCACTCATACACTTTCAGTCCAACCTACCTCACAGGGTTCTTATTCTATGGGGAAAAAAATGAACCCATGTATTTTATGTATGCCACATATATACTATTGCAGAAATAGCAGAATATATATCTTATAGTAAAATAATGATAGTAAAAAGTGAAAAACAAGGAAGTCAAGAAAATGAAAAAAGTGAGGTAGTACAGAAGCTATGGTATTAGTTTACATTAGAGCAGGTTTCCCAAAATGTGAGGTGCACCTGCCTTGGGGAGATGCAGACAGAGTCCAGGGGAGGTGTGAAGAACCTTTTAGTTACATTGTCACAATAAATCCACCTTTCCCAAAGTTTCATTGTATTGTTTTGATTTTTCATTTGTGCTTGTTTGGGTGTTTGGATTTTTAGGAGAGGCATCCACATTAAGATTACACTAAAGGGAGGTGCGATGGCAAAAAATTTAGGAACCCCTGCATTGGAGGAAGCACAAGGTCCAGCTCATCAGTTGAGGTATTGCTCCAGTCACTAGCTCTCAACCGAGCCTATCTCACCAGAGAATTGTGGGTATAAAATTGGAGGAGGGAGTTGTACTGGAATATATCTATGAAGGGGGATGTGGTGTGATGGAATGCAGTAGGGATCCAGGTTGTCAGGAAGGAGGGAGCGCATTCCAGGGGGGAGACAAGAGGCAACACAGTCCAGAGCAGGAGTGTGGGAAGAAGAAGAAAGTTAAGATAGTCACTCCCTAGATTCTCCCAGAATATATCTATTAGGTTAGCAGAGTACAGATTTAGTCTGGCAAGATTCTGTCCATGTGGTGCAAGCAACAAAGAACTGAACTTGACTGGATTGTTTACCTGTTGTTCTCGGGCTGGGCCTGACAGGAGTAGCATTCATATGGCCCTGAGCTTGTAGAAGTAAGGCAGGATAGAAATAAACAGGTACATGAAGAGCAGGACAAAGAAAAACAGATTATATATAAAGTTTTAATAAATATATAAAATATATGAAGTTTATGTTCTAAACCCATTTCACTGAACAGTGTTGACATTTAAAAACATTCAACAATGTTGTGTAACTTTTCCAAACCTCTCTACAGTGTTTCAGTGTAATGCATTGCTCCAAAAGTATAGTTAGCTTGAGCTCAGTGACATGAATGGATGGATGTTATGTTTCAGAATGTTACAACCAATCCAGTTTAAGGATTTTATTGATTCAGTGGGTTTGGGATTTGGTATCATGACACCTTCTTCAGCATTTAGTTGAGATGTTATTATCCATAAACAGGGATTTACATTTGCCAGAGACATTGTCATAATGTTTTTCTTTTCTTTTTTCCTTTCTTTAAGGTAGCCACACTAATGTCTCCTTTTCTTATCCCCTTAACAATTAATGCATGGGAATCATTTCCTGCTCACCATATTTTAACCAGTTGCTTTCATGGGAGTGCTTTAAGTACTTTTTGTCCCTGACCTCATGTTACATTATTTGTTTAAGTTAGGTTGCAAACCCATAGTTCAGAAGATGCACTTTCTAGAGTGCCAGCTACAATACTGCAAAAAGAATTTAAACATTTTGATTAACTCCCCAAACAACAATTTTGTTCTGTAGTTTCTCAGTCAGCTGCTTGGATCCCTTATATTTTCATAACTGATCACACTGACCATTTAACTCAACATAATTTTTTGTCCTATTTCCAAGCCTTCAAAGTTGTGTGTGACTATAACTTTAAAGCAGGAATGTTTTCTGGAATGGATTTCATTGGCACCCTTGAGAATTCAGTGGACTACAGCTTAGGAAAGTATGCCTAGTATGGGCTTAAAATGTGCCCATAGTCAATGAATTTGGGATCAGTACCTCAAGCTTAGCTTTTAATATACTGAAATATGCAAAATATGGCCAGGAAGAATATGAAGGACATAACTGTAGGAGAAACCCTTCTGGTGAAGAGGAATATAGCAGTAAGACTGGTCATGGCAAATCACTAAAAAGCAACTACTGTTAGTAAAGGCATTCTTCACGTTCCACCATCCTATATTTATTCCCTTTAGTCATACTTACATCATTGGAATGAACTTGGAACGGACACATTATTACATGGCAGGGCAGATAAGGATGACATTTTATCTGACAAAGGACACATTCACTGAGGGATAATCTAATGGGGGCCATACGTCAAGTTCTGGGTGGGGTCAGACCCAAATCCCAATCCAAACTATTCTCTTTCAATTTTATTTTATTTTTTTAATTTTTTTGTCCTCCCTCTTTTTGTGGTATCGTCTTCATTTTCTCCAAGGCAGCAGGCTATAGAGGAGATATAGCTAGTTGTTATGAGAAATCTGAATGGATCACTTGCAGAATTAATTTGGAGTTAAATATTGAGCTAGTGATTGGATAGTAAGTAGTAACCAAGTTCAAGTCTTCACTGAATCATGAAGTTTACTGGATGACTTTGAGTTAGTCACTACGTTTTAGCCCAGCCCAGTCACATGATTTGTTTCTGAGAATAAAATGAGAAGAAGTCCCCATGTCTACTACCTTGCACTGTTAAAGGGAAAGAGAGATACAAAGGTAATGAATAAACAAAATATACAAATAAACAACATATCTGGGGATCTGGAGCAGTATGAAGCTTCCTAAGTCTTCCAAAGTGCAGCTTAGTTGTTCTCTGGAGCCAACAAACTTTGAAGGTTGAATATTCTTCCTTAACCACTTGACAGTGTTAAGAACTTTGCCCCTACAATAAATAAATAAATAATCCCAATTGCTATTCTGATAAAGAAAATTGAACTCATGAAGAGCTGTCTAGAACCCAAATTAAATCTGTCTAGTGAATGAGGTATTCACTGCCCTGCATCCCCTTTTGCTTTCTAAATCTATACCGTGGACAACAAATCTCAGGTTTTATAAGCTGCAGTACAAATTGTTATGGGTAACTGGTCCCCAAAACCATCCATCTTAATTCTTTCTGCCACCACAAAAAACTAGAATATATTTCTTTCTTTTTCAAAGAGGGAGAACAACATTCTTTAAGCACAGCTGCAATGCAGGGGAAGGAAGGAAGGAAGGAAGGAAGGAAGGAAGGAAGGAAGGAAGGAAGGAAGGAAGGAAGGAAGGAAGGAAGGAAGGAAGGAAGGAAGGAAGTCTGCTTACAAATATCTGACAGCTGTAGAATACTGTATTCTTAGGTTATATTTTGGTATGTCAGATAAGAAACAAGACATCTCCTTTTCAAAAAGAAAATTGTTTGCTTTGACCTAAGACAATAAAGATAAGCAAACATCCTGAAGAGATTTTTTATTATTACACATGTGGACAGGCTGATCATTTGCATTTAGTTTAGTAAGATTCACTAAATAATGCTATTTCAGCTGAGGAACTGGGAAAAACGCACGTAAATATGAAAAATCTCAAGGTTGTGATATGTTGGGCTGTATGTGCATATGTGAATGGGCACACAGTATTTTGTACTAAAGCTTTATTAGTATTTAAAAATACATTTTTCCAGAAAGCAAAACAAGGCAAAGATAAAAGACCATTGATAATCCATAAAATTTTGTACAAGTGTTGCTTCATCTGGGGTACCAAATGGATGGATCGATGACATCCAGCAGTGTTTCTGGAGGAAGATACAGGGGCTTATGCATGGGGTAACAACTCTTTTTCATCTACTTCCTGCCCCATCATAGGGATGTCCATGCAGAGGAGGTCAAAAAAGTCAAGGTGATAATTTTGGTCATGGCCACAACCTTGATCTTATCTGGGGGAGCAGGAACAAGGCCAAAAGGAATCATGCTGAGGATAATTTGGGTGAGCCCTAAAATGTGTTGTTCCTTATCAAGTTTCCAGAAAAGGATGGGGAAAAAAAATACCACTTTTGGAACTGATATATGGATTTTTTCTCCTGCTAGTGTCAGTGGGAAGTAAAACTTTAAAAACAGATCATGGCAATGATGTTAAAAAACAGCAACCCCACAACCACTACCTCCTTCCACAAATTTACTGAACTGACCATTGCACCACTGTGGAACCTCCTCCTAATTTCACCATGTTAAGGATTATCCTGCTTGACATTCTTAGTTGTGAAGCAAGAAGAAAAGTTGACAAAACAGTCCTATGCATGTCTGCTCAGCTTTCAGAAGCAAGTTTCACTGAGTTCAATGTGACCTACTCCAGGTAAATGTAGGAAAGACAGCTCTCCACGTTCCTAGCTCAAATTACTTCCACTAACCCTGTATTAGGTTGGTGCAGCCTGCCTCTGTGTTTTGCTTCAGGCTGTATCTAATTAGATGTTCCACTTAGCAAAACATTGGGGTAGGGTCAATCCCCCACAGCTGGCCACTTGGCTTTCAGGCCAAGACCACTGTAGGGCCACCAAAACAGTAAAAGTAAAATAGCACTATTACTCTGGTCTGGTAAGTGAGGTTATAAATAAAAGCTCTGCTTTGCTTTGTGAATCTGCTTTGATGGGTATTTGATCAAAGAACCCCACTGAAACTTTGCATAGCCCTGTTAAGTATATCTATTTGGCATCTTTTGGTCACCATCTCTCGCTATTATTTTGGCTTTGCTATTCCCCAGATCATCCCCAGACAGGTTTGATTCAGCACAAGTGAATGGCAGCCAAATAGGCACAGTAGGATACTGTGAAGATTATTGCAATGATGATAAGAAACAAAAAATGGAAACTGGAGCAGCAGTCAGTGAATATAAATTCACTGGAAACTAGGTTGGATCAAGAGCAAAGTGTCTCAGACTATGTTGACAATACAAATTCCAGTGTTGCTTGCTCTCCCATTACAGGGCAGAATGTGAACAGCAAATCTGAAACCTATGTGGTTTAATGTATATTCAACATTAAATAGCTGTAGGATAGAGCTACCAACTCTGGGCTACAAAAGTCCAGGTGGCCACTAGGTGGCAGCAAAGAGTTAGCATTTTCTGTATCTCTTGCTTTTCATCTAGGGGTCACCTGGATTTTTGGTGGCCCTCCTCCTAGGATGTTTTTCCTATTTAGCTCAGTTCTATAACACATGAAGAGATAAAAGCAATACTTCAAAGTTTAATATAGAGTCTTAAGTTTCTATAACAGTTATAGCTGTGGGATTTCACTTTTTCTATATTTATCATTAATATCCTGATTGGAATCCTGTGGTAGAGCTTGGAACCCTCACTAATACACACATACACAGAGCTTTATTAAATACTTGGCTTAGAATGATCTTCACTTTAATATCAAATAAAACATTTCTTTCTCAAGGTTGCAGAACAAAAAATACTAAATATACCCACTGCGCTGTCAGGAAAAAGCAACACAACTTTATGGAATGTTTCCAGTGGTCAATAAGGAATAGGATTTTACTGTGTTAGTCAGCCTCCTCTTCTATTCTTACTATTTACAGTCTTCCGTATCTAATGAACAACAGATGCCAGAAACTGAGATAACGAAACACTAATGTGGGACTTACATTGAGGCTAAATTAAATAAGTCTTCCTAAAGCAAAGATAAGGTGTTACTGTCTTTCAGGATGAAAGGTGAATGAAGAAAAAAAAAATACTATTTTACTGCTGTATTCTGAAATTCATTGTCATCTGATACCATGATCATTCTAAGTTAGCTCACACTTGAAAAGAACTTCTAGAATAAAGTTCAACTAATTAGAAACAGCTTTATAAATGTAGCACAAAACATCCAAGGAGAACTAACTAATAGCCCAAAATTACAAAAGTAAACCACAAAAAGGAACAGGTTGAAAGTCCAACCTGATGTGAAAGTTCTCATATAGACAAAAATAAACAGCCAGATACTGCATTAGACCAGGCCATTATCAAAACAAGGAACATATGTAGAAAGAGGTACCAAAAAAAAAAAAAAAACATTGATAGTTATAGAGTTTACATTACATATTCAGCAGTTGATTAATGTAATGGCTTCATAATTTTGCTTCAGTAAAGCTAGTTATCTAAGCCTTCTTGGACTAGGAAAATATTCTACAGCAATTTGCCTTATTAATCAAGAGAAGAACACTGCTATAATACTTTCATTGTTCTGTGAACCACCAGCAAAACAAATGACCTATGGCTGAATTGGCATCTAACAATCTCATCTTTCTACTCATCTGTCACTTTTCAGATGTCTTATGTCTACCACCTACACCCATCACCACACTCTACCTCCCCTCCCCCATTCCTAAGACACCCCAATTTCTACAGAAACTTCAGGTAATACATTGATTCTGCAGGAACAGCTGGATCTTGTCAAGTCTTCCTACAAATGTCCTGCTGATCAGCAACAGCAGGAAAGCCCACCCAGTGTTGTGAGAGATTGTGGATGGCTCTCTCTACCAAGTTTTGACATTCCACACAACCCTCCAGGAAACTGTATGGCAGATTTATTTCCTTTTCCTATATAAGCTTGGATCAACTCAGATACATTTCACCTGCAACATCCAATGCTTATGAAAATGCACACATTTTTCCATCCTTCCCTTCTGGTCCTTGAATGCCATCCATGTCCCTTATGTTCCTCAGTCCTACCTCCCTCTCCAATCTCAATTGGGGAGAGAGAGAATTCAAGGTGGAATATATGGAATATATTTTGGATTCACGCTGAGGAAGCAACAAATTGCAGTCTCTGATTTAATGGAAGGAATACCCAGACATTTGGGAATGACTGAAAATGTCAGTGCATTCTATCTTCTTCACCAGTTCCATTTGCAATGCCCACACAATCCCAAGCCTTTTATTTTCCCCCCAGTCTTCCAAACCACCTACAGACTCTTCAGACTCTGAAGGGTAAGGCACCAGGTTTGGACCAAGGAAGAGATCCTTTGATTGGTTATAAAGGATCTGCCTCACCCCAGACTGATTCCATGGAACAAAATTCTGGACAAAGGTGTGTGTGAATAAACATGTAAATGAAAAGGGGTTTTTTTTTGGCGGGGGGGGGGGCGGAGGTTGCATGTCTCTGTTCCTCAGGTTGTAAATGACATTTTTCCACTTCCCAGGCTCCCTCCTTCAAAGATACGAGGGGAATGGGTTTTGATATGGACCCCATGTCTGACTAGAAATTGCTGTTTGCAGTCACCCTTTGGAGAAGATAGAGATTCTTCCATGATTCTTTGAGAAGGGAAGAAAGAGGAGTGGTTCCTGTTTACACTGGAAGTGGGGGGAGAGTTCTACAGTTTCAACATACACATAAAGAGTCACAGATCCTTCCTGGACCAGCTATGTAGGAAAGGGCAGAGGAAGAAAAGTATCAGATTCCTCTCAGTATAACAGAAGAAGAGGAGAGATCTTGAGGGAAAGATATGTGAAAATTAGTTCTCATATGGTCAGAACTAAGCATTCTAATACTAGATCAAGTCATTTCCAGAACAAGGATCAGATAGAAACCACATCTCCCACTCAAAGAAATTTGCTTGTAGACAGGAAAAAGACATGCAGGAAACTTATATGTTGAATTATAATTATATAATATATTGAATTATAAATAGGCATATCTGATGCATAGCAGTTGTTGGAATTCTTTCATGATGGCTTCATAGTTCTGCCACAATGAATCTATACCCTGCATAAGCGAGATATTACAGATTTTTAAAAACTCCTGCCTCGTATGAATGTTAGTTTTCATCAGGTCTATGATATGAATGTGGTGTTGTGAGAACTAGATTCCTATCCTCTTGCAGAAGGACCAGACTAACCCAATGTGGAATACACTCTCATGAGGCCAAGAGTGAATGTGTCCACCACATACTCAGGGCTGTAGCAGGACTTAAACATCTAATCATGGACCAGGGTGTGAATTAATTAGCACAGTAATTGATTTGGAGGGAACAATTATAGAGTCCATTTCCATTATTTGCTCCTCCAAAACAACTCTTAATGCATTCTTTTCTGCAGAACTTTGGCGGGAAATTAAGAGGAAAAGTTCAGTAAAACTCTTAGCCTTATTCTACTGTAAACATGAATAAATAAATAATAAAACAAATCCAAGGATTAACAACAACAACAAATCGCTGAATGTCCTAGTTCCATCCCCTATGGTGATGTCAATATTGTCACAATGTCAACTGTTACTTCCTTGTGGTGCTCAAGTACTGAAAAAAAAGAAAAGGTTAATAAAAAGGACAGCACCAAGCCATGAAAAAATTGCTGCTCCTGATCCATGTCATCCATTGGATCTGTGCCATCACAAATCCAATTATTTACAGTAAATTATATTTTCCCACTATAAATTTAGAAATTCTGCTGGCTGACCAGTTGTATTCTTGTCTTCCACAAATATTTATTGGCTTTCTTTCATCATCCAGCCTCCTTGTTTTGAACTCTGAAACGATCAATGTACTTTTTGATGCATAATTGATTGTTGCTATGAGAGATGTTGTCAAGTTACCATGTAAGGAGTCTTGGATACATTGCAGAACTGTCACCCAATTGTTGAGATATATAAGAGAAAAATTCCTGATTCATTGTTGACTCCATGTAAAATCAAAGAAATCTTCAGAGAGGAGGATGCATTATTAAATAACTCAAACACTATGAGCATTTTTAATGTTCAATACTTTTAATGGAAATTTTAGAAATTATTTGAGTAACAGAGAGAGAGAGAGAGAGAAACAGATATATAGAGAGAAAACAGTAATCAGACAGGACCCCATGTTTGTTACTTTACTTTATATATTTATAAAAGAAGTAGCTTCCAATCTCCTTTATAGCAGTTATAAATACAATTATAAATTTACCTATTGCTCTATGGTTACAACATAACTCTCTTTTTTCTATAATCTGTTCTGTCTAATCATCAAAACCATAAATCATGTTTTTTTTTCCATGCAAACAGTCTATAAGGGGTTTCCAATCAGCAAAAAATGTAGATGGTGTCTTTTCTCTGATCAAAGAAGTTTATTTAGCCATCTCAGCAAGTTCCATCATCTTCACCATCCATTCGTCCATAGTGAGTAGCATCGAATCTTTCTATCTTTATGCATACAATAATATAATAATCTCGCTGCAGTTATCATGTATAAAAACAAAGTTCCATGACTTTTTTCCAATTGATTATCCATCAGTCCCAAAAGGAAAACCTCTGATTTCAATTGTATATTAATCTTTAAAATCTTCTGAATTAGTGTATGTATTTGAATCCAATACTTTCTGGCTTTTTTGCACATCCACCAAGCATGATAAAATGTTCCTTTCTTGTTGTTCACATTTCCAGCATAAATTTGAAGTACCTTTATACATTGTAGACAATTTCTGCTTATCTTTTCTGGGAATTTCTTTCATTCTTCTTTTTTTCTTTATCTCATTCAAAATAGCTTGTGTTTTCTCTTGACTCTTCTTTTTGAGTTCACTATTATGTTGTATAAGATAACCTCTAATAGAAGCTTTACTTGCATCCCAAACCATTCTTAAATCAGTGCCTTTACCAAATTATATTCAAAAGATTCTTTTAATTTCTTTTTACAAACCTCCAGTATTACTTCTTTCTGTAACAATATTTCATTTAGTTTCCATCTGAAAGAACTAGATTTTCTTTTATAAACCAAGCTCACAGGATTATGATCTGAAAAAGTCTTTGGCAATATCTCTAATTTACAAACCTTAGTAGCCAAGTTCTTTGATTTCCAAATCATATCTATTCTTGTAAAGGTTCTATGCCTTTCTGAAAAATAGATGTACTCTCTTGAATTGCCATTTTTCTGTCAACCAGCCCTAAATTGTCCAAATAACAACAACAACAACAACTTGGTAATTTATCTTGAGTGATTTTAATGTTTTTCTCAGTTCTATCCAGTTGTTGGGAGATCACTCCATTGCAATCCCCCATGAAACACCAATTTTCATAAGAAAAACCTATTAATTTCTCCATAAGTCATTTGTAGAACATTACTTTATTCTCATATGGAGCATAAATTCCTAGCACCAAAGTCTTAGTCCCATGCAAATTAACTTCCACCCCAACAAATCTGCCGTGCTCATCAGTCAGTACAAGTTCCGGTTTTAGTTGGGGATTAATATACAAAATAACTCCTTCCTTCCTTCCTTCCTTCCTTCCTTCCTTCCTTCCTTCCTTCCTTCCTTCCTTCCTTCCTTCCTTCCTTCCTTCTCTTTCCTGCTGAAATAAATTCTTCACCCAAATTTTTATAAATCAAATATTTTATGTCCTTGTTTTCTAATATGTGTCTCTTGTAGGCAAATTATATCTTGTTTTAAGTTTTTCAAATAATGATTTTTTTTTCTCTTTTGAGGAGCACTAGCTCCATTTATATTCCATGTTAAGCATTTGTAATTCATAATCAAGCCAAACATTTAGAAAAATCGATACCTGTAGCACCTAGTTCAGTATCATCCCTTTCAGCTTCCTGTTGCATCTCTTGGAGTTTTTGTGTAGTCTCCTCTGGCACCTCCATTTGAATCTCCTCCAATTCTTCTTTGAATTTTTATAGAAATTCCCTTGCCTTCTGGACAGAATTCAATCAAAACATCTGCTGTTTAAAAGTAAAAATCAGACCTTCCAGTGTGTCCCATTAAAATGGAATCTTTTTCTGCTTTAATCTTTCATTAAAAAAAAAAAAAACAACCTATTTTCTCTTACATAAAATTCTGATAGGAATTTATTTAAGGACAATTATATCCATATTATCAATCTTCAGTCTTGTATTAAAATGCTGCTGCAAAACTTGATCCCTTGTCTTCTTCCTGACAAAGTGCACCAAAACATCCCTTGGAACATTTCTTGTTCTTGTAGATCTTGGATATATTCTATAAACTTATCAGTTTCTGCCTCTGTATTCTTCTCATCCCAATGCAAAAGAATTCATCAAGACTTTAATAATCCTTTCTCTAATATTTTCATCAAAAACCTCTGGGATAGCTGTAAATTTCAAACAAAATTCCTTCTCTCTCAATTCCAATACAGCCAGATTATCTAGTTCTCTTTCCAACTCTATCTATAACTTCTTACTCTCCAAAATTTCCACTTTGTCATTAATTTGTTTTACATCTCCAGACACTTGTTTTACAGAGCTTTCCATCTTTATAACTTCTTCTTTTATCTTCTCTTTCATATTTACAAGTCTTTCATCCATTCTTTTTTCAAAAGCTATCAATTTAGTATCAAGTGATTCAGCTAGCTTACTGCCAGGTTGCTCAAACATTTTCTGAAGCAAATCTGGTGTAATTCCTCTCTTTGCAGGTTGCTGTAATGATCTTCTCCTCCCCTCTATTCTTGCCATTTTTCAAGTTGTTGCCATTATGATATTATAATCCAAAAGTGAAAGTGTCTCAAACAAGGGAAAAGGAAAAGGCAAGTTCCCCCCCTTCCCCCCCCCCCCCCCTTCTGTCTTCCTCTGCCTTTAATTCTTTCATCTTTAATGGCACTCCATAGTCACAGTCAACATCACAATCCACATCTCCATAGTTGTGGTCAACATCACAGTCTGGCTCATACTATGCTTATCTTTTGTTTTGTAAAATCCACCAATTGTCTATACTCTTTAATAATAAACAAACAACATTCCCACAAAGGTTCAGTTCATTTGCCTAATTTAATTCCAATTTTTTCAAAAGCAGTGTCACTAAAATAATATTTCAAAACAACTGTCTCCTTTATCCATTTTAAACTTTCTTACATCAACTTCTTGTTAAACATTGTTGTCAGAAGTCCTTAAGTCTTTAAAACTTTTTTTTTATTGTTTTGTAATCCAGAAAAAAATTATAACTCGCCAAATGGAATCTTATCCTGCCACAAAGAAAATCTCTCTTTAGCTATGGATTAATTAGATTCAAAAGATTAAGAAATGAGGCTTGGCTGAACTTTATGTCCATATAGGCTACATTATGGCTGTGAGCTTAGATAGAATCCCTCGACTCCCAGCCACTCAACTCATGAGCTGACTGTAAAAACTTCCATTCCTGTAGTATACTTATGAGGAGCAGCTGTCCAGAGTGCAAGTGGGAGATCTCACAATCTCTCCTTCATCTGGAGAGACTTCACCAGCCAGCATTCATCCTCTTGCCACCAATTTCCACCGCAATGTCATCCCTGTTCCTTCAGAGACTTCTAATTCACAATGATCCTCATCGGAAGCTATGCTTGTTGCTTTAGATCATCAAGTAAAAACTCTTATACATAAACCCCTACATTTAAGAGCTTTTAGAGTTTATATCTTTTTGTTGAAGATTAACTGTGAATAAAACTCAAAATATATTATTAAATGTGTTGCATTTTCATAGGATATCAAAAATAAACACACCAGTAAGAACACTGATTGCTGCACCCTAGGCTTTAGGAGACCAAATACAACCTGGGGCCACAAGTTGTGAATCTCCATTCTTGTGGTAGTGGTTACCCTTGTACTGAGGACCAACACAGTAGATTCATATTCAAAAAGTTCAAGAGTTGAATATGAATCTATTGTGTTGGTCCTCAGTACAAGAGTAACCACTACCATAAGAACAGAAGATTCACAACTTGTGGCCCCAGGTTGTATTTGGTCTCCTAAAGCCTAGGATGTAGCTATCAGTGCTCTTCCAGATGTTAGCCTACATAAAATATAGCTCAAAAGCCAGATGTGGCTCTTGTTTAAAAACAAGGTGGTCAGGCAGATGAATTTTTGATCCAATCTATCTTGCTTTTCTGATTTTCATGTGTTGTAGAAATACTAATTTTCTGTCTCATTATTTCTTTTGGAGCTGTCTGGAATCAGGGGGAGCTGATTCTAGGCAACAATAGTCTGAAGAAGCTTAAAAAATTCAGTGCCCAAATCTCTGCTTGAGAAAACACAAAGGATGTGATCACTCTTTCATCATGGTGTTTATTCTCACTGAACCTGGTGAGTCTCCCTTCTTGGAGGACCACTGTAGTTTATGATGGCTTTTTCTGAGCTGGTCTTTTAATTCTGGAGTTGGAGGGCTACTTGTTCTGATCATCACTACTTTTAATATAAGTTTGGCACTCATGAATCCACCCTCTTTGCCTGAGCTTTTAACAGTAGTATTTTGTAATGTAGTTTATGTATATTGTACTTGCCTTATTGATTAACTGCTGCTGGGTGCTATTTTTCCTGTTCATACTCTTGCACAGGAGATTGTTACTTCTTGCTGTGTATTTCAGTTGTATATATACTCCTGTTAAAATGAAAAACAAAACAAAACAAAAACAGGTAATAAATATTTGAAATAAATAATCTGATGGAGCAAAACCAACCAGCATTCCAAAGCTAAAATCTGATAGCAGTGAGCTTTTTAATGCCTTTCTGCTTTAATTCAGCTCTTCAGTTATTTCTGCTCTGCCACTTACAATGGCCTTGGTTTAAAAATGAAAGGAAAAACAAAACAAATGCAAATCCAGATCCTCTTAATTCCTGAAACATGCTGTGCCAAATGCATTCTGAAAGCACCTTCTAATTAGGAGGCTCACGGGGCCCTAAAACTCTGTTAACATGCAGAGATCTTCAGCGTAAGGACTACTAGAGGGCTCTTTGTTTGGAAACGGACACAGCTGAGTCACCCAGCATATCTCTCCTACCCAAACAATACAGAGCAGCCAACAAGTTTGGAGGGGGAGGAATCATTTTCAGGTAGGTCTCACACTGCGTGATTCCAGCCTTCTCAATTGATTTTGCACGCAAATCCTGCATTGTGCAGCTGCCAGTGACTGTCACTCAATAACCCATTCAGAGAGAAAGAGGTCCAAATCAGAAATGAATACAGCCAGCAAGGGCACTTTATAAATAGCAAAGGACACACATTAGAATGGTTTTCTCTCTCTGGAGTTGGTCAACAGTATTTGAACAGTTTCTCAGATAGTATCAAGAGATACCCTTAACAGAAAAAAATTACTTTTAGCACCAGGTTCCATAAGCATTTTCTCTCTCCCTCTTTCTCTGAATGTTTTCTGTTTACTTAGGAATACTTGGCAACTGGGTAGATGAGACTTTTCAAAAGCCAGCCCCATGTCCAACTACATGTGACTGCTGAATAGATCGAGTTCATTAAAAAAAAAGAAAAGAAAAGTGTTTGTTTGCTATGGGAGGCATTGCTAAAGAGAAACTTTGAGACAGGAGGCAAAAGATGAAACAGCTTTGCAAATGAGATGCTGAGAACATTGCCAGCACACTGACCAGGCTTGTGTGATGTTTTACTCTGGGACCCTCTTCACAGGATTCTGATGTCTCACAATATGACATCTTGGTAATACACTGAATATGAATTATTTAAAGGGCCTGTGCCACCTCTGATATGCCTTTGCTCACATTGGGCTCGGCAGGTATCCACCAAAGCTTTACGAAGGCTTGAGGCTTGCCGCGTGCACTGCAAGTTCAAATCTGCTTAAAGAATAAAATCGTAGCATAGCAATTCCAGAGTTCTTTGGCATGAAACAAGGAGAGAAAACTTTAAATCTACTTTCCCTGACTTCTGGCTTGGAAGTACATTAAAGACCAGCCAGTCTGCCACAGTTTTTAACAACTTGGCATGCCATCAAGAAGTATAATCAATACTGCAGATATCGAGTAATTATAGGATTTGCCCAGAAATATGGACATTGTGGTATTTAGACAAGACCTAATAAGTGATAATGATGCTCAATGAAAAAGAAGATAATCAGAAAACAAAACAATCATAATGTAACTGACTGGCAACAAAATGATTGTGGCCAGAACTCAAAACCCACTCTAATCAAATGCAATTATCAAAACAGTTGCTTAAAAATGGAAACTAACAGCCTAACTCTAAAGAGTGATATCCCATTTTCTGCTTCTTTTTTAGCATCATGCTTCAATAGTCAATGAATGGCCATTTATATGCTAATCTTCAGAGAAACAGTTTTTTCCCACTCAGAGTCTTAATTTCTGTTTAGTGATAAGTAATAGGGAAGCCTAATCTACACTAGAAAAGTTAAACTTCTGTAATGTACACATTGCTCAATAGAGCTATTATTTAGCAGGTGCCAGTATAACAGATGCCACTTATGCATGAAGTGTTAGATACTCTGCACACAAAAGAGAGTCTGCCTTGCATCTGCTCTATAAAATGCCTACAAATTCCCCTGTAAGCTCTCCCACCTGAGAGATAAAACCTCCCACTAATATGGTCAAGTTATATAGCAGAACTACTTACAGTGTCCTAGAGAATCTGATGGCCTGACTTAGGTAGCCACTGCTTCAGTGCAGCTTAGCCTACTGTAACTAATTGATATCCTATATTGTTCTATCAGCAATGTCAAAGCAATGTGATCTGGTGTCATCATTCAAAGGGCTCATTTGGGAGAGGAGGTAGGGAAGGTTTCAGAAGCAGGATAGGCGATAGATTGACTTTTTCAGTATGAATCTTCCCTGGCCCTGAATTCCATAGATGAGGATCTCCTAAGTGTCCTTCCATTGTCAGAATTGTACATGGCAAAAATGTACATAGCAACAGCATCTCAACTCTGCTTTTGTTGGCATTCTGTTGAGCAGCGAAAACATTTCTGTCCCTGGTTGCTTTTATGCTAGTGACTCACAGCATTTTCATAGCATCACTCTGCCATCAGAGTAATATAAAGCATGTCCTCATTGCGACTTATTATTGTGGCATGATGATGGTTGGATGACTATAGAAGACACTCTAAATTACTAGTGCAGAAATTATCTCTCTCTCTGTGATTAGTGTTTAACCAGTCTCTCTCTCTCTTTCTCTCTCACACACACAGACACAGGCACACAGGCACACACACATTTACTTCTTTTCAATATTTTTAAATATCCTCTTACTATGTTTTATATTCTGGATTTTTGGAAAAAAAATTAAAAGACTGAGTAAGAAAAAAGTAGACTTCAGAAATCATGGTACTAGTAAGTTTTGCCAAATCCTTCAAATCATGGCCAGTGGAAGTGTCAACCATTGGCAGAAGGGAGCATTGAAGACAACCTGGAGGAATATACTAATTCTTGGTGCATCCAGCTAGATGGGAGCACCAAGCCAATTTTGACTGATCTTGAGAAGCTAAAGCAGGATTTGACCTGTATTTGGATGGGTTAAAGTGGGCTATTGGGGGGGGGGAACCCTGAAAGAAGTCAGTGGCAAACCACAGACATTTCCATGAACTCGCCAGGAGCCAAGCTCTCAATCTGCAGACTTACCTTTTTAATTCCAGAAAAAGACTGAAACAAGTTCTGCACTGCACCATTTATATATTTTATATAGCCTCATCATATCTACAAAATATCATTTTTCAGTCTGTTTTCCCTTCACTTTAAGGGGAAAAGCAGTATTTGGAATATCCCTCTTACTGGATATTTTGAAATAAATAATTATAATACAGAAATTGAATAGTACAAAATTCAGGACAGATGATTGGAAATCCTTCTTCACAAAGTGCATATTTAGCCTGTGGAATTTGGTATTAGAAGATGTATTGATGGCTGGCAACTTGAACATATGGATATGGAGGCTGAGTATGCCACTGAATGTGCTAATTACCATGCATTCGTCCTTAAGATTGGGAAAGTTACCTTTTTCCAAATAGGACAGATTAAGACAGTTTCCTGTACTATCTAATTATCTGAAAACAAACAAACAAACAAACAAACCCATACATGAATCTAAGCAGTAATACAGCTGTTTGTAAACAGTAATATTCCAGGGTACACAAGGAACATGACTGCGCTAAATTATTCAGAAATTCCATTTTAAATCTCTGGTCTAAAGGTTCTTCTTCTTCTTCTTCTTTTTTTTTCCTGCCAGTGAATTTTGTAATGACATGTTTTTATCAGGAACAAAAAAACATAGTGACATTTGCAAATAAATAAATGGTACTGTGATGCAAAAGAAGTCAACTATTCATCTCTTCCATGACATTCAAAAGGCAGAGATATCATTTATAAACTTTTAAGCCTGACTGTTACTTATCTGTACTTTTAAACAGATTTTTTTCCCACTCAGTCTGTGCTTTGTCCAGTAAGGTTTCTTGATGGTCAACGTACATTGAAAAAAAAACGATACAGTGGTAGTTCATATAGATTTAATCCTTTCTTTTGACATTTCTTTTAACCCTCTAGGTCTGGACTGAATTGTATGTGTTCTGGGAGTAACTCAGATTATGAGAAAAGTGGGACGTCAGTTCCAGAGAGGGAGGGCAGAAAGGAGAATGAGAAATCTTGGTTCCCAGGCCTGGGTTCTGGTTATCGTACATTAAAAACAATGTGTTAAAACTGGAGAAGATGCTCTCCCCAAACTCCTCAAATGCTTACAAAGCTAGGGCAACACCCATACATATATCATGTTCTATGATGTCTCTCATACAAGTGCCATGAGACTTCCTGCTTTTTTTCCTGCTTGTATAATAATCCCAGCTTTAAATGGATCTGATATGACTATTGGCTTTTACATTTAAGAGACAAATGTTTATCAAGTTAGCAGCAGCCAACAATTCAGAATTACTTGATTTACTTACTTTAGTTTAATTAAGATTCCAGTATAAAAATTGGATTCCTTTGTGGCTTTTATGAAAGTGTGGATCAATCCTGTTTTGACCAAGGAGCAACATCATTTTATAATAACAAGATTTATATATTTTTTTCCCCTCTATCTCCCCCCCCCCCGGAAAAGAAAATCAGCATAATTGATAAAAGATGAATCAAACTAGGGAGGATTGATGTTACTGCTGAAGGCAGCATTAGAGATTAGGTACCCATTTGGCTTTTCAGAAGGCCTGGTGACTCATCCCACATAAATGCAGTTTGTGATATGTAATGAAAAGCTTTCTATCCTCACCACAATCAAATTAGCAGGTACAGTGGTACCTCGAGTTACGAACTGAATCTGTTCTGTGACTCTGATCGCAACTCGAGTTGGTCGCAACTCGAGGTAAATTTTCCCATAAGGTTCAATGTAAATACGGTTAATCCGTTCCGCCCTCCAAATTTGGTCGCACCACGAGGCAAATTTCCCCATAAGGTTCAATGTAAACTTATTCTTGCCAAGCCTGCTCTGCATTTTCTTTGGAGCCATGCTGACAAGCACACCAAAAACCTTCCAAACGCCACAAAACACACCACAAGCCTCACCGAATGTCTCCTTGCTACTGCGATCTTGCCCACAGGAAGCCGCGACCGCGTGGCAGCAGGGCAAATGGCCGCGGATCTGGTTCATAGCTCAAGGTGGAGTTTGCATGTCAAGGTAAATTTTTGGGGCCGGAGCTGGTCGTATCTCGAAAAATTTGTAAGGAGGGGCGTTCGTAACCCGAGGTACCACTGTACTTTGAGGAAGGAATGCTACTGTTACCCCACATTTGTTTCAGATCAGGGACATTTTAGGAGAGGTTTTGGTTCCTATTTGGGTGCTGAAGTTATTGGATCAAGGTCACCTTTGGAAAAATAGTGAGTGAGAAGTCATTATAAACATGCAAACCTAAAAATATCATCAGTCTGCTCCATTGCCTAAAAGTAATAGAGCATTTCCCCCAAATTGGTCATTCTCTTTTTCTGAGAATAATGTTCATCTGCACTGTTTTAAATAATAGGATAAAATATGCTTGGGGGAGGGTGTGATGGGGAAGAGGAAGGTTAAGAAAAGTAATCTTCTTCCATTAAAGCAGAAAAAAATCAGTCTGCCTTACAGCTTTTACCACTGAAGGCTGCAAAAGCATGGGATTATGTAGATAAATGGGTTCTGCCTTCATGGTTATCAGAGCCAATCTGCAAAAAAAAGGCTACATCTGAATTAGCAAGGGTAATTATGGGTGCTTTGAGAGCAAGGTTCACATCTGGAGGAGGAGCAGATGCAGTAAGCTGCAGCCTAGCCTTCCTTGACCTCTGCAAATAGCATTACAGGTAAGGGGGCCTCCCTCCCCACACCCTTCAGATATAGGCTAGCACATAAACCCCATTCCAGCTACTTCCTACATTTAGCAAAGTGATCCATTCAATTTCACTGGAAATGTATGCCTAATGTTGAGACGGGAAAAACAATAGGACTTGCAGCACTTTAGATCTGAAGGCAGAAAGATGCTTTGGAGTACATGGGGAAAGCAGTTATGGACTATGACAGACAATACCACAATTTTCCACTAGCATATAATATTCTAACCATTTTGCTTGGATTATGCCAGATAGATACTGCCAGTTTGCAACTGTATGCTGGCCCATTGAGGCCTCAAGCAAGAACCCTTCCCTGAACCCTTCCTTCCCCTCATTGTCAGCTGCCCAGTTATGTTTTGCCTCAGCCCCATTCTTCTCTTCAAGAAGGGCAGAAGAGAAAGACAGGGCAGAATGAAGATGACACAAACAGATCTTACCAACATTCCAAAAGTATTGAAGGTGGGATCTGCTCTGCTTTGTTCACCAATTGTCCCTTCCCTGGAGCAGAAGAGTCAACCCAAATAGGAGCACTTTGCAATATCCTGGCCTCTGGCAACTTTGCTCCAGTTACATTTTTGACCTGCATATATTCATGCTTTCACTCCCAATATCTGGAACAAAGATATAACTTCACCTGGTTCCCATATGAACCAAGGCTTTGAAAGTTTTCTATGCTGCAGATATCCATTCTGAAAGTGCAAAACTCCTGCCAACATCTATCTATCTATCTATCTATCTATCTATCTATCTATCTATCTATCTCCCTCCCTCCCTCCCTCTCTCCCTCCCTCCTTCTGGAGGGACAATTGGGAAGGATTGTATGGAGCACTTGTGGTGAATACTCCATGTTTGCAACACCTGAATGGGAATACAGGCTTGTTTCGATGCCAGCCTTCCAGAAAGTCCATGAAGGTGACACTATGGGGAATGGACACCAGCTTCCTTTCCACATGTTTCAAGGTTTCCTGATAGAGCAAGAAAAAAATTGTACTGCAATGGCTGTATGATGGTCATACCAGAAAGAACTCCATGCATTTTGTACTTCAAAATGGCACCATCAAACCTCTTCTCAAAACCAGGAAGAAAAATAGTGGAAGGAAGCAATATGATATGCTTCATCAGGGCAAAGGGGCAATGAGATTTGCTATCAAGATAGCTTGATAGCTTCTGCTTAGCTCCTCTGGCAGGTACCAAGCTAGAAGCAGCAGAAAAGGGATGCTTCTCTCGAAACTTCCCTAATGTGAGAGAGTGCTTCAATATTTGCACTCCTCTAGGGAAACAAAACAAAACAAAACAAAAACACAGAAAAGATGAATGGAAATTCAAAGTAATTCTGCAGTGGGAATTGATATGTTTAATGGAGCTGTGTTAATATTTTTTTTATGATCTGTAAAAGTGACTGCAATCAAAGAGATTACAATTACACTATTAAATTGGCCTATAATTGAACAGCCCTTATTTCAGTAAACAAAGTTTAATAAGGTCTATAGGCTCTGAACTGCCTTAGCACTATGCATTTTCTAAATGGATCGAAGCACCAAAACTTTTCCTGTAGTTACCGCTACTAATAGAATACCCTCCCCCAATATGTCAAACCCCAAAACTCTGTGGGAGTTTTGGAAGAACATTTAATAGCTGCTCTGTTTGTATTTGTTTATTCTCATTACCAGGATCTAACTAATCCTTTTATAATATACTTAGGGATAATTTCAGTATAAAAGGTGTTATATAAAAGTAAATTATATTTGTTTCTAATCTAGTGTGGATTATTTCTTACCAAGAAAGTTATTTGCTGTTTTCATCTAGCAACAATGTAAATGTTTAGTAGCAATGAAGAGACATTCTCCTGGTATGACTCCTTTGTGAAGATGCTTAATGGTGTGTTGAAAATGCTTGGGTAGCATAAATAGTTCAAATCGGCATCATTACAAAAACGTAACATAATTGATTTTAATGTACTGTATGATGGTAAAATGTATCATTTTATAATCTGTTATAAATAGCTTAAAAAGAAGGCTTCTTGTAAAAAGTAATACAAAATAAGAGTAACAGAGGGAACCAAAGCCAATTCAAATCAAGAAATGAATGTTAGTCTGTGTCACAGATTTGTTGTTGTTGTTATTCTGTTAGGATTGGTGCCATGACTCTAGAAGCCACAACTGAGAGACTGTCAAAACTGTATAGCTAGTAAACATCTGCCCATTGTCCAACTCTTTAGATTTGCCATTCCTTTCTGCATTTTCTTCTGACCTATCTTTCTGCCTCTCTTCAGCTTCATATCTCCATCACTGATTATTTCCTCAAACTTCTGCTGCCCAGGTGACTGTCTAGTTTGCTTCATATCCTTTAGTTACTGTAAATAGATGTACAAAGATACTGTGGGCAAAATTTTGCTTCTGAAATGGTGCTCCTTACCCTATGCAGGGCTAATGAAAAGGAAAAAGCATTTGATTCTGATCTTTTCTCCTGCATCTCTTTCTTCCCCGCAGAAATTTGCTCTAAACAGTTGAGAGCCTCTGTATGGAAGATTGATTAGTAAAAAAGGACATAAAAACAGTTGCCTCCCTATTGTCCATTAGCAGAATTTTGTACTGGATTGAAGATCCCATTGTTTGCAAGGAATACCATGATTCCTATTCCTTGATCTGCCTCCCTATCATTCTTCCATTGCTAACTATACAGCACACCCATTTCTTGATCTAAAGCACCATGAAACTTCCTTAGAGGCTCTGCTCTGATTAATTCCATGTTGCCTCAATTTTATATCCTTCCAATCCTTTCCAACAAATCTCAGTTTTCATTTGTCCTTCCTTCAAGTTTTAATTATATCAATTAAAATTGTTAACCAACTATAAAATCATTGAACTGGCCAGAGTGCAGATGTCTGTCCTTTTCCCATTTGCTAAGAGGTGAAAGGAAATTATTTTTCTTCTCCTGGTTCCTCAATCTTATTTGCTTTATTACTATTATTGTTGGTTGCATAGTCATCCAGATGTTTAGACTGGATCTGGCTTTTTTATCCACCCATCAAGTCCTTCCCAAGGACTTGGGATAGGCAGATGTTGTTTGATGGTGTTAAAGGTATCATTGCAGGATGTAGGCTGTTCCAAGTAAAGCTGCCTTTTGTAATTAACTGATGGTGATTATATCAATGCCGAGGATCTTCAAGTGATACTCCAGATGTTTTGGGATTGCACCCAGCTGCCTATTACTATTGATACTAACTTTGCCTTCTTTTGCCACAGTTGTTCTATTTTTATTTGCAGGTCTTTGTATCTTGTGATTTTTTTCCATTTCTTTCTCTTCTATTCTGCTGTCTCCAGATATTGGAATGTCCACTATCCAGACTGTTTTGTCTTTCTTATCAACAATTGTTAAGTCTGGGGTGTTGCATGGCAGGTGCTTGTCTGTTTGAATTCTAAAGTCTCGGAGCACTTGAGCTTCTTCATTTTCTATTACTTTGTCTGTTTTGTGGTCCCACCAGTTCTTGCTTGCAGGCAAATGGTATTTCTTGCAGATATTCCAATGTATCATTGTTGCTACTTTGTCATGCCGTTGTTTGTAGTCAGTCTGTGCAATCTTCTTGCAGCAGCTAACTAGGTGGTCCATTGATCCTTCAGCTTCTTTGCAGAGGTACATTTGCTATCTGTTGCTGTCTTCTCAATTCTGGCTTTGTATACATTTGTTCTTAAATCTTGATCTTGTGCAGCCAGAATTAGCCCTTCTGTCTCTTTCTTCAACTTTCCTGCTCTTAGCTATTACCAGGTCTTATTGTTATCTGCTTTGCCTGCTAGTTTTTGTGTGTGTGTGTGTGTGTGTGTGTGTTCTGGCCATGTAATACTTTGCCTTGCTATGTTCCTTTTCTATTCTTCATTTGATCTTTCTTATTGGCCAGTTTGGTCTCCTCATTATTCACTAAGCCTTCATGATGTACTAGTTTCAATGCATCTTCTTCACTGTCCTTCAGATATTCTTCTAACACCCTTTTTTTCTTCTTCAACTGTCTGGTGTACTTGCAATATTACATGCCCACCCATGCTCCTTGGTAAGTAGAGTCTGTCAACACCACTGCATGGATGATGGGCATGATTCATGGAAGTGCTGAAAGGTGTACATTGTCATTATTTTTCTGGTCTTCCTATCCAAGGCTTCTAATTCACCTTGAGTCCAGTCCACTCTTCCAGCTGTGTATCTAATGACTGGAATTGCCCAGGTGTTAATTGCCTTGATGGTATTTCCTCCACTGCGTTTGGACTTTAAGATCTTCTTCACTCTCATGATGTATTCACTACTAACCTTCTTCTTGACTTCAGTGTGCCTGATGTCAGCTTGAAGGATTCCCAGGTATTTGTAGTGATTTGTTCACCCAGACTCTTAATGTTATTTCCATAGGGCAACCTGATTCCTTCAGTTTTCATTATTTTTCCCCTGTTGATGGTAAGGATGGCACATTTGTCCAGTCCAAACTGCATTGCAATATCTTGGCAATATATTTGGACAGTGTTGAGCAGCAATTCTATTTCAGATGTTTTTCCATACAGCTTCAGATTGTCCATGTGAAGGAGGTGGGATAGCCTGGCAGATGTTTCTGATGTTTGATAGCCGTGGCCTGACTTGTTCAGTATTGTTGACAGAGGAATCAGTGCAATGAGTGGGTGCAGAGGAGTCAGATGTTTCAACCAAAAACCTGGTGCTGACCAATTCTTGATCTTCTTTGCATTTTTCTCCACCATTTCTGCTGTTATTATAAATACTTTCATTTCAGCTTCTTTTTTATTCTTATACACCTCCCTTATCCAAGCCTCATTCTTATTGCATTTCTCTGGGTTGTCCCATAGCTGTGCCCAGAACTGCACTGTTTCTTCTTTGTCAGGTGTTGACTGGTACATTGCAGTCTCTCCATCGATGGATTGGTAGAAACGTTTCTGATTCGACTGAAATTGGAGATTCTGCCTATAGCATGCAATATGAGCTTCGTATCTGCTGATATTTTTGGCTCTGGCTGTTATTTACTGCTTTATTATTTCCAGTACTTCTTTGATCTTCTTTGTTTCTAGGTGATATTTCTTGATCAGGTATTCTTTGGTCTTCTTGTTCTTCAGCTTGTTTTCTTTCATCTGTTCTATCTTGCTTGCTTCTACTGTTAGCATGCTGATCTTATTTTCCAGCTTGATCTTCCATTTTGGTGGTGCACTGTTTGGCTTTTTTTCTTGTTAGTTGATTTTGCATCCAAGTCTTCAGTTATAACGACAGCTGTGCTGTACATTAGTTGGTTTGTTTCTTGCAGTGAGCTGGTGCTTATATTTAATATTACATATTGTTATCCTTTAATACTTGTGCTAGCTGTTCTAGATGCTCATTTATTCTTTGTTTCAATTCCTCTTGTTTTGGTTGTTCTTCCTGAGGAGAAGGCAGAGGAGAGGGTGCCTGGTTTGGGAATGAAAATGATTCAATAGCTATGCTGGCTTCCTCTATTGCTGACTCCTTGGATTGCCTCTATAGTCTGAGCTACTTCTGGCAAGACTTTGATTTCTTTGCCCTCGGTAAGCCTTTGCAGTTCTTCCAATTTTACTTATCTGAATACTTTATTTCATATTATAAATCAATGTTGATCTGCTAGCCTCTCTTCTGTTTCTTTTTTTTCTGATTCTGGATGTTGTTCTTTCCAGAAGTGGTGCATTCTTTTCAGATATCCTTTTCTCATTTGACTTGATTTGTGATAGCAGATCATTATTTCTTTGTTTCTAGTGTTCATATATTTGCGATGGGTAAAAAATTTTTCTTCCAATAGTCCTGCAGCTGCTGGCCCTGGTTGCTCAGCCAACAGTCCTGAGTCCTATAGCACATTTGTCACCAGATGTCCAGGAACTAGAACACCTAATGTGACCCTTGTTGACCTGGACAACAACCAATCCGTTATGGGTTTCTGAAAATTATGTCTCACCATATTGTTTATGGGAGAGACACTCTTCGTCTGGCTCCTGTGATGAGACCTGTCCAGTATGGTTGGACCTCTGGCATAGCTGTCATCCTTCTTGGAGCATGCAGGCCCTACAACCACATTAAGGTAGTGCCTCACTGGGGGATTATTATTATTATTTTTATTAGTAGTCATATTATATTTTGCATTATTATTATTACTATTGCTATTACTATTTCTGTTTGTGAATGCATGCATACGTGCAGATATTCTTAGGGCTGTAGTGGACAGAACAGATTGTCTGCAAGTTACATTACTTATTTTTAATAACTAAATTATTTTTCTCTTGCCTTTCTATTAAAACAAAACTCACCGGCTGATAAAGGAAAATGTGGTGTTGTCTCATGGTAAGCTGCTTAAGAAAAGAATTCAGCCAATCTGTATCAGAAGCTTAACCCCATAGCTTCGAGAATTAATGGCATACAAATATAGTAAGTATATATATAAATAAATAAATAAATTTACCATAAGATAAGTGGTAAGGCAAAGATCAGCTTTTTTTTTTCCTTTACAGATTCTGATCCTTTTCATCTCCACTAAAAAAAGACAGATTAATGTGCTGCCATATTCATTATTTCCATGCTAGGTTATTAGCTGGCATAAGTGCAGAGTTTATCTGTATTTGCATTTTGAATATTCAAGCATATTTGTCCAATTAAAACTTCTGCCAAGCCTCCTGCCAAACTAATGTGCTAACAAAATTGAAAGATATTTTGGATAAACAGCTATAAATAATAATTCAGCAGCAACAGTTGGGGTTGTTTTGACAGACCCAACCCTCTTAAAGAAATATGTGGTTCCATATTTGACACATATGTGCTTACTGGAATTCATTCAGATTGTATGCTGACTGCAGGAGTGGTAGACTTATTTTTGTCAGCAATGTTAGAACATTTATCTTTGCCACCAGTTATCAATAGATCAGTGTTGCAAACTATACTTGCTGGATCACTTTCCATTGTTGGCTAAAGGTCAACCGATCAATCTATTTACAGCTCTTCATCATCTTTATACAAGTTCACCTAGAAGTCCATCCCATTCTGCTTCCTCATGAGCCTGATTTTTTTTTTTAATACAATTAGCATGACAATTTTCAGTTGGCTTCTTTTAACAGACCAGAATCTTGTGGATGCATTCCCTCAGTGAATCTGTACCAGCCTCCAGGGTTTCTACTTTTCAAGCTTGGATCTGAGGGTGGGGTGAAGGGGTGGCCCAGAAAGTTATTCAAAGCTCTTCCAGCCTTCTGCCACGTCTGCAAGCAAAAATAAAAAATAAAATTAGAAATAGACCAGTTGTTTAAAAATAAACTTTTTTAAAGGCAAGAATGATGAAGAAGCACTTGGGGTGTACAAAATCTGGTGAATAAATCAGTTTTGATTTTCACATTGATTTAGGAGTTACTGACCAAGTGACAATTTTCAGATGTAAGTTTATGGAGCCCCAAAAGCAATTTTCACTCTGATCTTAAAAAAGGAACATATGTTTTAGGGCTGAATAGAATCATTGCCAGGAACAACCTTGTTACATGTTTGATGGTGCCCATCATATTTTACGTATAGAGATAAGCCCTATTCAGAACTATTTTGTATCAGCATTGCAAAATATTTTTAAAATTCCAAACAGGGTCAGCAGCTCAAAAAGATTGCCACATCTGGTATATTGTGTAAACCAAGAATGCAGTTAATAGAGGGATTTGAAAAGAATAACTAAAGTAGAACATAAATACATGCATACATACATACGATATTATTCCCTCCTGGATAAGTACAGTTCTGTAAAGTGCAGAAAAGGAGCAAGAAATAGTAACTCAAGGAAATGAAAGGTAAGAGATAAAAAAAGAAGTAATAGCTAAATCTTTACCTCTCCAGACCTTTCTGTCCTTGCAAATCATCTTTGCTTCCACCAGATATATTCATTTCGTATATTCCCTTTTGCTCTTTCAACTTCTCACCTATCTATTCTTGAGGTTCTCATCAATTCCATCCTCAGTCTTGCCCTTCCTCTCAACCCATTAGTTCTTCCTTTGAATATTTGTTTTGTGGTTCAATTTTCATTCTTTCTCTCTGAATAAGCAAACCACCTGAATGCATTTCTTTCCTACTCATCACTCACTTTTGTATTCAATCTGCATTCCTTCAGCATCCATCCATTTTTTATTCCATATGTTCTTCCTTTACCACACAACTTCCTAAGTATTTCATTCCCACTACATTCAACTTATTTTTATGACTATCTGAGATACATAGCTCTTACTTCCATACAACAAAGTGGGGAGAAATATATTGTTATACTCAGTATACTCAGGATGCACTAGACTTTGCCAGTGTGTCCATCTTCACTCCAATGCAGCTTGTCTCACCTTATCAACACCTTTTTACTTTGGTTGTCTTGCATGCCCAGAATAAGGAGTAGCTTCTTTGAGGAAGTGCTGAAAGGTATACCTTGTGTGTCTAAGCCTGCTCTGAAGCATTTTTTTTTCTTTTTGTCTTCAGATCTGAAGCACACCTCCCTGATACAAAGAAAACGTCTTTTGACAAAGAAGTAATTCCTTCCAATACATCATATAATATCCACCACCTTTCTACCAGCATTTGTATATCTGAATTAACATTCTATCAAAGTGCAAAAACTAATCTCCTTGCTGCCATTTTTTACCATTGATTTATCATTTGCAATAGTTCACTCCATTTTTTCTTGTCAAGCACAACAATTTTTATAGTAATTTTATTAAAAATTGCAATTTACAACAATAAAAACTAATACAGATAAAATAAAAATAAAAATAGAAGGTTCAGGAAAGAAAAAAACTCAAAAAGAAAAATAGAAAAGAAACAAATAAGACTACAGTAAAGAAAAAGAAAAGAAATATATAAAGAATGTACTTCCCTCTTCATCACAATAAGTATAAACAATTTTAGTAACTTATCACCTTCTCTTAAAATACAACAAATGATCTCTTCTTCCCATATCCCATCTCTTATCTATAAACAAATCCATAAAACATCATTGTTTCATTCCTGATGTCACAACATTCCATTAAGGGTCACCAGAGATAACAACATTATCTATTTTAACCTTGATCAAATAAACCAACTTTATATTTCTTCCTTTTACTTCTAACAGTCTTGATCTTTAGTCTCTTCAAACAATGTCCTAGAACTTGATTTTTAAAGATTTGTTCTTTGTCCCTTCTCACAAAATTCTTCAAAGCTTAAACAGGTCTCTTTTGTAAATCCAATATAGGAAAATTATTCATGTCACTCTCTTGGTTTGTTATTTATATATCCACTTTAATTATTAAGACATCAGCCAGTTTCTTTTGTATGTCCAGTGTAACATCTTTTTCCATGTCATTCTTGTAGCCTGTCATTTTTAATCTACTTTCAAATCAGTCTCAATCAGGTCAGGTAATACTTGTTCCTCTTCCACAGCATCTTTTAAACACAGTCTATCTATAGAGGCAGACACTCTTAAAATTAAGTTTTGGGTCCATTGTTCAAAAATACCCTTCAATATGTCCAATGTTAAAATATTTTGCTTCATTCTGCATTAGTAAGTTGAGTTTGTGTTCTTCTCCTTTAATTGTAATCTTTAGTTCCTTCTAGTTCCCTCTAGTGTCCAATAAAGTCTTATCTAATTATGTTTTTTTTCTTTTAAGAATTCAAAACAAAAATATTTTCCCACAGGAAGGATTCTTTATATTTAATTCCAAATTCTTATTTCAAATTTATCTGGACCCATAGTCAGTTTGTAACTTTCTGAAATCAAGTTTTAATCACTCTTTTTGTCAGGTTCAGCCCAAAGAGCTCCCCGAGACAGCGCAGATACAGTTCTGTTGAGTTTATTAGCTTCCACCTCAAGACAGAATCTCTCCAGACTGAATCTAACTTCCCAAACCAGCAAGCCACAACACCGTGAATTCCTTAGGGTGGTGCCAGTCTCATCTTCTTAAACTTCCCATGCTCCTGTTGAGGGCTAAGGGAATGCTTATCTCCTTGAGTGAGGCCTTCGTCCAACCATTCCTTTACACTTTTGCTGTTTATTATGGAAGAAACAAGTTAAGTCTTTAAACTTGTATTTATTTTTTTATATTTCAAATTTGTCACCACCCACCTCACTGCAGAGTGACTCTGGGCAGAGTGACTTCTTTTGCTAAGGATTGAAGAAAACTCACCCAATATTGTAAAACTTGTTGATCCAAAGGTTTCTAATAGCTGAAAAGCAGTTAACAAATAATTTCCAAAATTTATTAGAAAAGGAAGTATGCAAATCTGGTGCCCTTTTAAAGGCAGTGACTGTGGTTTGAGCAAGATGGCTATTCTCTCATCTCCCAGAACTCTAAACCTGCTGGAGACCACTGTCTTGCAGTCTCCTTGTAAGGAGCAACTGTCTGGAGTACTTGTGGGTGATCTTATGTATTTATTTATTTAATTTGTATGCCACCCATCTCCCCCGATGGAGAATCTTAAGTCCTCTTCTTGTTCAGAAAGGAATTATGAAAAACCAGTCTACTCCCCAGATCTTCATTCTACCACAGGTGTTGGCTCCACTTTTTGTAAAGCTGTCTTCAGTTCACCATTTCTTCCCCAGAAGTCTGGTCTTTGATGTGCTTAAAGAAGTCACGCATCCTTCCATAAGCAAACCATTTCCAAATTTTAATATTTCTCTAGTTATACCATCCACACCTGCAGTCTCACTATTTTTCAACATTGTCATAGCAGTTATTTTCAGTTATTCAGATGTTTTATATAGCCACCCTCTCAAAACAATTCAGGGTGGTGTACAAATAAAACAACAAAGAAAAAAGTATTAGAAATATAAAATATAATAAATTGATAGAAAAAAACACCAGGCTTAGCTAACAAACATATAATCACATTACAAAGGAACACAGATCCTCCTGACCATATATTTAAAACAAGCAGAGCATTTTCTAAGCAGATACTACTAATGAAATTGTCACAGTTCTCATTCATTGCTGGGTCTCCAAATGGATCAATCACTTTTTCTGTATTCTTTCATCTCATTCTGAACCTCTAGAGATATCATTTATATTACGAAACACTTTTTTTCCCATGGATCATATTCGTTCATTTACATAATTTTTCCCAAAACTCTTTTCTGCTTCTTCCATTCACTGAAACATAACATACAACTGTTACCAACCTAGGAATTTCTTCTTTCATATACAGAAAGAACATTCTAGATGACACCAATTCATACTTTCGGATCTAATTTTATTCCTTTATTTATTTTTGGTGCCTTTGAGTAAGTGTTGACTCCTGGCAACTACCTGAAGAAGTCCCTGCAGTTCTCTTGGCAAGATTTTGGAAGTGCTTCGCCATTGCCTCCTTCCTACAGTGAAGAGAGAGTGATTGGCCTAAGGTCACCCAGCTGGCTTTGTGCCTAAAGTGGAACTAGAACTCACGGTCTCTCGATTACTAGCCTGGCACCTGCACCACTACACCAAACTGGCTCCTTTTATTCCTAATACACCCTAAACCTTCACTTCTAGGAAGCATTCAACTCTTCTTCATAAATCAGATAATCTTCATTCAGCACTATTGCATCCTTCTCCTTTCTCTTAGTTTCTCAAAAACAAAATGAAACTTTTTTTTTCATTTGTAAATTCATACTCTTTACCATTTCTTCCAATTCACCATACAGTCTTTCATATGCCAAGGGCATTACCAGATATCCCCAAAAATATTGACCTCCAGCATCCATAATATCCTTGGGCAAGTTAGGCACATAATGCTTTTTATAAGACAGAAGATTCAGACTAGGTTACCAGCCTTATTCAAGATAAGATCTCTAATTTATAGACAATCTTGCAAGTCAGTACATTCTTGGTTTCATCCCACCAACTAGCTGGTGTGTATAAGGAGAGAGTTTAGAAAAGAAATAATAAGTTAATGGATTGTCACTGGGGTAGCTGGTGGAAAAGTAGTCAGTTAAATGGAACTAGATTTATTAGATGTACAGATCTTTAGCTCTAGGAGTAACACTCAAGAAAGCTGAAAGTCATTCAGTATATTAGTTAAAACAATGTACCCAAGAAGAAAAATTTGCACAGCACTTAGAATATGAATACTTGTCTTCAGTCTAAAGCAGTGTTTCTCAACCTTAGCAACTTTAGGATGTGTGGAAGGTCTGGGGGATGCTTTTGTCATATTTACCTGATTTTTTTTTTAAAGATGGCCTAGGCAAGCCTATACTCAACCTGGCATCTTCCAGACATATCAGGATCAGAGATGGAAAATAATTCCATCAAAAAATCTGGTGCAAATATATTTAGATGTCCTATTCCCACTGTGAAATTTTATTTTCCATGTAAATGATATGAAGCTCTTCTCTGATAACTTCACTTTTCATCAGTGCTTTTTGGAATGCCCAGGTGATCATGCAAGTGGGCTACCAAAAAAGAAGTATTTTCAAGAAACCTCATGCTGCTGCAAGCAAAAAACATCTTCATGTGTTTAAGATATAATGCACTTGAAAAGTCACATTTGTGGTCATGTACAACTTTCTCAAAAATATGCATTTTATAGTTACCTTTTCATAGTAGATTTGTTCCCCTTTACAACAGTCCCTTAATGCCCATTGAACCTAGACTCTTCCTCTTTGCATCACCATCTCATCCATGCATTGAAAAATCAGCTCTGAAATCCCTGTCACTCCAGGAGAGGATGCTAAACTTTTCTACCAACTTCTCCCAGATTTTCAGGTCAGCTACCTTGATTTCAAGGTTAAAAAATGAGGACTTGGTTTGGAAGGATTTAGATGATGGATGGAAGGAAGGAAGGAAGGAAGGAAGGAAGGAAGGAAGGAAGGAAGGGTTGATTGCTTAGTTACTTAAATAGTCTGTCTACCTGTCTTCATCTCTGGTACTCAGGTGCTTTCTCAGCTAGGTTTCTTCTCATGTTCCTGGAACTTAATTCTCTCACAAGCCTGCTCTCTCTCAGACTTTCCAGTTATGATCTCACATGAAACTTGTTTGCTGCTCCTTCATTGAATTGGCAGGCTACCTCTTGAGCCGTCCTATTTCAAAACAGAATCATCAGTTATAACCACTGTGCTTCTACGCTTCTTTCTTATTGACTGCTGTCATATCCTCCTCTTCCACTTGCCTCTGAAAAAGGATAAGAAAATGTCTGGCAGCGAGGCACCTGAATTTTTCATCAGCAGGAAAGGGGTGGGGGTGGAGGGAGGAGAATTATCAGTGTCTTCAGGAAGATGCAGCATTTACAAACAACTGTATGATGAATATGGATAGTGGCGGTATAAGGCAGGCGATTAGAGTTATCTGAAACTTGCATTGTGAAAGTAAACCCTGCAGTCTGGGAATCATCTCAGCTGCTTCTTTCATTGAGAAAGTGATCCTTTCCCCTGAGTTGGAGACTTTGCAATGATCACTTTTTAACTGTTGAGAATGATGGGACTTCTGGAAAGAGGTTGGGCTTCCATGACCGTTTTATATGGTCTAAATGGCATATTAAAGGGATATGAAACTGTGATGTGGTAGAGCAAATCAGGATGTGAGGGAGAGCCTTTTTTTCCTTCCTACTAAATTATGCTATACATAATATGAACAATTATTCCAGAAGGATAATCTGAGTCATAAAAAAATACATGTTATATCTCCTCCTTATCCTGCAACACCATGAGCACAAATGAGATGAAGAGTTTTGTGGAGGTTGAACTGGAGTCCCTGCAGTTCATGAGTGGGAGATCTACTCATAAAGATCCACCACTCTCATCTAGTTGTATCCTGCGTAAAGGGCTTACCTTCCTTCTAAATGTCTGTATCAATATGTTTCCATAATTGTCAAAAATACAATTGGATTACCATGTCACACAAATTAATTCATATGGTCCATTATATGTCATAAGCCATATCTGTAGGCATTTTTCCACATGCACCTAACCACAACACACACTTTTTTTTCCTCCTGTGTTTCCATGGCATTGCCTTCATCTCATTCACAGCCCATGAATATAACCCTTAGGAATACAAATGTTAGATCAGTGCCTTTCCCCCTTATTCAGTCACCATCCAAGGACAGCCTCAAGGGTTAAGCTTTGCCACCCATTACCCTGGTGGGAAATAGCAGTGACTGGGAATAAAGGCAAGAGAGAGACAGGAAAAGCATTGGCAAGCAATAGCAAATGTCATGCTGCTATTCTTTCTGCCAACCCAAAGACAGGTGGGTAGCATTGCAGTGGGAAAGGCCCTAAGTCTGGATTTGGATATTAAAATGTTTTTCTACTTAATATTAATGATATTTAATCTTTGGTAACATTTTTGAACTATGATTATGAATTTTCTTCACAAACTAGGAACAGTTATAGAAAACTTTAATATTTTTATTTACTGACCAACTTATACAGATGAATGATGTGGCAAACATGTTTGCTGAAAGCAACATTTCTCACTTGGTAATAATATGCTGGCTTTACTAACTATAGATGTATCTTACAAAATTAATAAAGTAAGCATGTATCTTAGGAAATTAATAAAGATATCAATTAGAAATGCTAAGTTCATAAAAGTCATCCCTAAATCAGATGCTCAGTGATGTGGTGAGAAACAACTGGGGTTATTGCACAATGCAAAGATTAATGAAAGAATCGTAATAATAATGTCATTTCCTGACATTTTAATGTCTATTGTTTTTCTGGAGGATGCTGTATGGGATATTTGCAAAGTTTTTTGCTAAAAGGTTATTCAGTGAGTACCACCTGGTTCAGTCAAAAGCAGAGATATTGATAGAATTCAAGCTTCTACAGCAGCCAAGGGAATTACAGAGGCTGTATTAAATTTTAAACGAAACACTGTTATAAGCCATTTTAGCTGCAGTGGTATTTTTTAAAATATATCTCAAATACACCTTTACAGCCACTTAGGTTAGGAAAATAGTTTTACCCAACGTTTGCAGACAACACGCTTTCCAGATCAGGACCCCCTATGCCTGTTTTTATGTAGAACTCTCTTTTTACCAATGGATATAAATTGTGGGGGGTTGTCTTTGTGAAATCAATAAATGTTTCTTTTTCTTCCTTTCTAGAAGTGGAGAGAGTTCATTAGTTAGTCTTGGTTCTGTATATTACCTGTTCACAACAATTCTCTTCATATCTATTCCCTTTACACACTTTCCTTTTTCTGTATCTACATTTGTTATATAATCATCAGACTACTCAGAGTTCCTAAGAAAAGTATAATTTTGTGCATTTTTTCCAAGCTTTTGAAGACAAACCTTTACAATATAAAAAGATTAACAATACCTTTGAGGACCATGCAACCCTCCAATTCATGCTGTAAAATTACAGAAGGACAATTCTGGAAGATGGAACTCAGGCCCACAATATCCCAAGCTTCTTAATTGTATTTGTTTATATTCTGGGCTGGATAGCTATTTGTTCTCTCTTTCTTTCTCACATTTCTTCCCCTACCTCCAATTTATTCTCTATCATCTTTCTTCTCTACTCATTTCATCGTCCAGTGTCAGAAACAATTTATATTTTGGGGATGGCATCTAGAATTCTGAAAACATCTTCCAATGCTTTTTTTGGGGGGTGGGGGGCGGGTGCCTTCAAGTCAATGCTGACTTCTGGCAACTGCCTGGACAAAACTGCAGTTTTCTTGGCAAGTTTTCGGAAGTGGTTTGCCATTGCCTCCTTCCTAACTCCTTCCTAGGGCTGAGAGAGAGTGACTGGCCCAAAGTCACCCAGCTGGCTTTGTACTTAGTTTTTCTAGCCTGGTGCTGTACTATACCAAACTGGCTCTGGTGCTTTGTTTTGTTTTGTTTTGTTTTTTGGTCCTTTCAAGTCAGTTTTGACTCCTGGCAACTGCCTGAACTAGGCCCTGCAGTTTTCTTGGCAAGGTTTTTCAGAAGTGCTTCACCATTGCCTCCTTCTTAGAGCTAAGAGAGAGTGACTGGCCCAAGGTCACCCAGCTGGCTTCATGCCTAAGGTGGGACTAGAACTCATGGTCTCCTACTTTGTAGCCTGATGCCTCAACCACTACACCAAACTGGCTGTCTAATACTTTGTACAGTTCTTATTCCCTTATATGGCAACTCTAACTTCTCTCTCTCCCTCTCCCTCTCCCTCTCTGCCTACTTTCTGATTACATGTTTATATTTAGTATGATAGCTACTAGTAGAAACTTAATGAGGTTAATCTAATTAGCTTCTCAGTAGGGGTGTGTACAAAACTTTAAATGTGATTTTGAATTTGTTTCAAAATCAGAATAACAACCAAATGGGAACATTCTGTTGGAACATTCCAGGTTGGTTGCATTCCAATGAAACTAAACCTGAAACAGCTTGAGTGTCAGATCAAAACTCAAAACATTTCAATTATTCCAGCTACAGGAAACAATGGAAACTCAGAACAAATCTCTTACTCCCTTGTTTTTCACTCCAGGACCAAAAAAGTTAAAGTGGCAGTCTCTAATCAGTCATCCAACCTGCATAGAAATCAGCCAAAATATTTATTTTTAAACATTTTTTAAAAGTCCCATTATAGAAATTAAGAAAACAATTGCTTCCTACATGAGGGTCTAGATATACTAAATAACCTTGTTTCCTAGCAAATACAAATAACATCTTGAGCTGAGTTCAACTTCTGATGACTACATGGAAATGGCTATGCAGATTTCATGGCAACAAGACTGAAGTTATGTACCATTTCCTTCCATATGTGGTTTTTCAACTTCCACATATAAGATTTCTGCAGATCTTCCATCCAAGTATTCAGCCAGATCCAATTCTGCTTATCTTTTCTGAGGTCAGCCAAGGTCAACTAGGACTACTAACTATAGTAATTTCACAAGTGGAACTTATATATTTATTAGTAAACGTATTCTTAGACTTTCATTTTAGTTTAAATTTAATAGCTAATAACTTCTTTATAATTATAAAGCACACCTTAGCCATAGTGCATTTTATTTCCACATCTAGCCCATTGTAGGGTGCCACAGGATTTGTGGCTATTTACCTTCACTGTCTATTTAACTTCTACATGAAACCACCAAGGGGAATCATGTGTTGGTTTATGGTGAAGTATCAACACTACACTAATGATAATCAGTTTGCCCCCAGCTGGGCTGGGGATAGGCTAGGGATGCTATCAAAGTTTTCTGAAGGTTGGATAGGTCAAAATAAGCTCAAACTGAATTCCAAGAAGGTGGAGTTGCTATTTTTTAGTGAGTCATCTGGATTGATCCTGATTACTGAACATTGACTCTGGATGGAGTCACACTTCTTCTGAAGGAATAAGACTGTCATTTGGAGGTCCTCTTGGACTTGCAGCTCCTTATTCTGCAGCAGGTAGAGGCTACAGCCAAAGAAGCCTTTGCCCAAGGTTAGGACCTGTTTCTGATTTATGACACAATAGAACTAGGGGACAGAGAGAGAGATTCAGCTAATATCATATGAACCAGTCCAGAATCATTGCTTTTAGTGGCATTTCTTGATTGATTTCTACTTACAAACAGCTACCACTGCTTTCTCTACTGCCAAGCCAGGAGAGGCAGAAAGCCAATAGGCATCCTGCCAGCAATGATTTCATTGTGTATTACAAATGATGCCAGGATTAGCAGCCCATGACATGCCAACCAGTCCTGCTGACACCACCTTTGCAGTAATGGTAATTATGATGCCAGCGATCACCACTCTGCTTCCCAGCTCCCTTCGAAATGATGTCCCATTACTGCTCGATATTTTGCTATTATTATAACTATGGTTGTTATTCTTATTTTTTGATAGCCCTCTTCATAAAAAAAAACAAAATATCAGCTAACAGCTATGATAAGAAATTGGTAAAAGGGTGCATTTTTATAAAGTGGTCAACATTGCAATATTGAAGATAACAGATACAACAGGTACATACCAAGGGAAGTGCAAAACTGAAGACAAGAGATATAACAGGTACATACCAAAGGAAGTGCAAAACTGAAAAGAACCTTTTTTGTGTAAATGGGGACTGGGTGTTGCTATCCTCACTTCCCAAATGTTGGCAGGCCAGGATGATGTGTATCAAGAGAAATGCTCTAGCAAATGCTTTAGACTTAGGAACTTCTAAGTCAAGAACAAACATTACAGTGGGCTGGGAGGTAACTGGGCAGTCAGTGCAAATATAGTATAATTAATATAATATAATATAATATAATATAATATAATATAATATAATATAATATAATATAATGACTCTGGCATTACAATCTGTGCAGTAACTGAGCAGAGGCATTTTGCACCAGCTCTGAAGCCTCTGGACTACTTTTAAGAACAGTTCTATGTAGGGCCCCATTATAATAGTACTGATGCCAAATAAATTCATGATCTTAAACATTTGGATGTCAGCTGTATGACATGACAGAGCAGTAATGTGAATTGGATATGACCAATTTCCATTTTAACTATTAGCATCGACCTTTATTTATTTTAGGATGAATGTAAACAAATTGCTAATTGAAACCAGTTTTCCTGGCGGTGAATGTGAGATCTTTAAGAATATGTCAAAAACTTCTGAAGGGAAATATTTCCTTCAATATACTATGCACACATATTTAATTTAGTGTGACAAGAAATTCCTTCAATATACCGTGCAGACACATTTAATTTAGTGTGTCAACAAGAGAATCACTCTTTTTAATTGAGGACATATTATTTCTGAAGAAATATTCCCATTCTATACATGCCTTGGATACAACATATTCTATGGAAGGAGAAGGAGAAGGAGAAGGAGAAGGAGAAGGAGAAGGAGAAGGAGAAGGAGAAGGAGAAGGAATTGACAGCAATAACTATTCTACCAAAATTGAACTTCAGTTTTCAATATGGATTTATCCTGAATGGAATTGTTCATAAGTTTCATCTGAAGGGAAACTTAGGGTGAATTTCAAAGTACATAATATGTCCAATATGAAAAAATTTCAGTAAGACCAATGGAATGTCTCAGGAAAGTTCAGCTTTCACCGCATCCTTAGATAACCATCAAATTTCACTGAAAAGGAATTCAAAGTTAATTTGGAGGCTCTTGTTCAGGCATAAAATGAAATATAAAGTCTACAAAATTGGCAGTATTTTTCCAGCTTCTCTGTTCTTGTGCCTTTATTACTTGAACAGTCAATATTAACAGTTTCAAACGCCAGTAACAATGTTGGCAGACTCCTTGAAGTTGCAAGTCCTTCTTTATTGAAATAAGATTACCAATTAGTTGATTATTGCAATCCCTTCATCCCACTAATTAATCAGATTATAATTTAAACTGAATTTAAGGTTTGTTTTTTTATGATAGTTACAATTCTAAATAAACGTCATTGAAAGAGATAGCCATTTAAAAGGGCATTCTGCATTGTAAGCTTACTTCATCATACCTTTGGTAATCAGAAAATACCTGTGGAAGCAATGTTGTTTAGAACAGCAATACATTATCTAACACAGTATCATTATGAAAGCCATGAACATATATATTTTTAATATTGCACGACTCAAAATATATTTCACCAAGTTCAGTCTATATTTACGACTTTCAGCAAAATGTATTTTGTGGTTTGGTTTCAGAGGGCATTATGGCTACTAGGTGAAAATAAATTTACACATATTAATATATCTATGACTTTTGATTTCTCAGAGTTCAGCATTTCAAGTGATCATTTTCCAGATAAGTGAATTTTATGTATGCATTGCTATCCCTTTATCACATATGGTTGCATTAATATATCCGATGTAATTATTGAATGGAATTAGCCAAAATTGTAAGTCCCCATGGTCAGGTGTTTGTCCTTTGGTAACACAGAATGCAAAGATTAGTACATTACAGAGGAACAGCATTCCTGGACTATTTAATATATATTTTTTAAAGATACTTACCAGATGGAGACCTGTCATTGAAAAAGACCATCCTCAGTTTCAATCAAAACAAGAAAGACTTTTCCACACAAACTTCTCCAGTCCTTCCCCCTCCAAAAGCCTGAGGCCACCATTTTCACCTGCCCCTTAAAACCTATCTGTCTGCCAGCAAACAGCATTTAGGGTGTGGGAGAATGAACTTTCAACATGGTGCGATACTAAGATCCCTGCTGAAAAACCTTCCACAATGGCAGGAGATTATCCTTCCCATCTTCCTTTCTCAAACATTACTCAGGCAGGCTTTAAATCATGTATCTGTCAAAAGGATGAACTCATACAGATCCAGCAGATCCATACACATCAAAGGCAGGATCAGGCATTTCCTGATCCTCTTAAATAGCAAAGACTTTATGGAAACAAAAGAAATAGATACATTTTTGAACATGGCATTAAGAGCAAAAGTTAGGCACTGAAAAAAAAATGATAGCAACTTCTCTCTGACTAATATAAATTTGCTTGTAATTGAAACACCCATGACCCTCCCAAATCCCTGACATTCTGGAATGACTACACATTTGCCTCTCCCTCCTTTCCCTTCTTCTCCAACTTCTATGATGGCTTCTTTGGCATGGCAGAAGCATCCCTCTCTTTCCTTCTTTTGTAGCTTCTCCTACTTTTACTTTTCACTGTCTGTCCCCACCCCAACTCACCCCCAAGTTCCTTAGCAAATCTAGTTAAAGAACAACAGGAAGGATGGAAAAGAGACACAAGGGGGAAAAAGAGAGAGACAGCAACAGTGGGGACAAAAAGAAAGAGAGAGTTATTACTGCGTATCTCTGCTGCTGATGCCAGAGAAGGAGTGGATGAAGTGGGAATAATAATAAGGGAGGGAGATAACATGGAAAGTTGAAAAAGAAGAGGGAGGCTTTCATGCCTAGCCTGGATTAAAATCTGAGTCAGAAAAGAAAATGGAACCTGAATGGTAACCTCATTTTTATGGCCAGCATTATTATAAGTTCTCATTGTCCATATTCTGAGCCAAGAAATTATAAAGTTCAGTGACATCTCTACTTTAAATTGATTCTTACAGAATGTGATTGCTGTGGCAGCAGCTAGGTGAGTTGCCATAGTGATCTTTGGACTTGATAATTGAGACTCCTCTCAATGTCAAGCAATATGCATTGCAGCTGTTTTCACACACCATACACATTGCAGCCATTTACTATCTGTTTAATGAATCCCTGTGTACATAAGAGGAAGAATGGAACTGGTTAGCTCCTACCCGAATCATATGCATGAAAATTCATTCTGAAATTACCCTGAAATGGACTGCTATATATATGAAGCCCTTTTCCTAAACATTTGTGTGCCTAAACAAAGAAAATACGAATACATATATGAAATATATGAAAGAAAAATAGTACTATCACAAGCTTGCAGGAAGAAACACACAGGTCACATCTGCTTCATCTCCCTCCTGCATGTTGACAACAGCTAAAGATTTTGTAAATACAGTTAAATGAGAGGGAATTTGGGAAAGTTGTGACATCTCTTTTCAAGACGCTGCTGATCTATCTGGACAGAGAAATTCACTGAGAGATAGGATCATTCCAGGAAGAGGTTTTCATTGCAGGTTTAGATTTAGAGTTCGTCTTTTAAAGCAGAGCCTCAGTGCAGGCTTTATCTTTGCCTTAATAATGCTAAAATATGAGTTTAACCAGCAACATGACTTTTAGCAAAAGAACGTCATAACCATTAAAAGGTTATTCTGACAGTGAATGGCAGACACCTTCTCAATCTCCCTCTTGCACTCTGTCCAATTTGATACGAGAAATCACCTCCAACAAGGTAACAGGTTTGAAGATGGAAGTGAAGTCATTTCTGTTTGCCTTCCTGAAGCTACTGAGAGCCAGACTTCTTGAAATATTATCATGATGCCCTGTGTGATGGTAATTTAGGCTCCTGGATGTGAATGGCTGACGTGCATGGTTTCTACGTAAGTGGGTTCAGTTGAGCATACCTCATTGCCAACAATTTTCCCCCAGACTGATATTCAACACACAGTGAATTCAAATGAGTTTTATACACATTCTCTTGATTAATAGAAAATGGCAGAGTGTAGGAGACTGAAACAGTCCGTGCTTTGCTTGATTAATTAATAAGGGACTCTCTTTTCCCAGCTTCAACTCATTATGCTAATGAAGTGTCATCAATTAAGGCTTTCCCCTGATTATTGAATCTGTCAAGGAGTGTTCAGTTTAAAAACTGCATTCCTTTGCTATCTTATTCTTTGTGGAATTGCCATTGCAGCTTTTTATAAAATGCTCCATCCATTAGCTATTGTTTGTTCTACTTTTTCATTATTATATCTTCCTTCTGACCTTGAGGCAGTTGGAATACGGAATGATATAGCAAAATGATATGGCAACAACCCTATCAGTGCAAGTGTGGGTCAAGATAGTGCATTAACAGCAAGACAAACTGTATTCTTTATCCCCAATTTCTTGATAATTATTAATGGCTTGGCTGAAGATAAGCTGAAGGACAGCATGTTACTTAAAAAAAAACTGTGTGGCTACAAGAGACAGTTATGATAGATTAGTTCTCAATGAGAATGATGTTTTAACACTTTGGACACTGTCTTAGAAGATAAAGTAACAAAATGTAGTTGTACTTTCAGTGTATTTAGAATTAAGATGCCCTGTGCATGAAAAGTAACTTAGTAATTGAGATTTTTAAAAAGGAAAGAAAAGAATATGAATGCAAGGTTTAAACAGAAGGATTTGCTCTGACTGGGAACTATATATTTATTAGGACTCTACCTTCCTCCAAGTAATTTATGTGGGATCCACACTCATGCTTGCTCCAGTGTGAGGATGAGCATCCTCAGCTCTCTGCTAACCTGCTGGGAAGATGACTACCAACTGAATTTTCTTTCTTGGCATCAGAAGTAGAATTCTTCCTTCTTCACTAGTGTAAACAAAGCAGTCCAGTCTACCTGCTGCACTTCATTCTATCTTTCATAAATTCCTCCATTCCAATTGGCTGGCATCTACTCTGGCAAGAACTGCCCCCTGCTCTAGCCCCTGTTCTCTGCCTTTGATGACTTGGGTTGCTACACTGCCTGCCAAGAAAGTCTAGATGTTCCCCTCTTTCGGATTCAGTAGTGGAACAGTGAAATGTTTGCCATTATTTGTATTTTAAGAGTTTCAGCAGAGGAAAGGTGAAACAATGGCCCTTCCTTCCTTCCTTCCTTCCTTCCTTCCTTCCTTCCTTCCTTCCTTCCTTCCTTCCTTCCTTCCTTCCTTCCTTCCTTTTCCCCCTTCAAATAACAGAAAAAAACTGTAAAACTGTTCTCTAAAGACATCTTACAGAACAGAAAACAATTAGCTCTTCCTTTCCTGCATGGATAGGAGGAGAAAAGAATTTGAAAGCCATGTTAACTGCAGTCCAGAAAAAACATCTGGCCATCACTGTAGTCAAAATGGAGAAAGAAGTCAAAATCAAGAAAATTACCTCTTAAGCCAGATTCATTTCCAGCCAGTTTATGCATGGCGGACAAGCAATTCAAGGCTGCAGTACAGAACAGCTCTGAAACCATGTGCAGGTTTTCTCACATCAATATATTTGGTGGCAGAGCTCAACCTAACAAAAGCAATACTTAATTGGAAGTGTCTCTGAGCACACGCAGAATACATTTTTGTTGGGTGCCAAGGAAAACATCAAGATAATACTGAATACTAATTTTCTTTAGGAAGGATTCTCTGAAGAAATCTAGTTATTCACAAATGTGGAAATAAGAATTATCCAGTTATTACAGCCAGAACTAGAACTGCAAGATCGAATCAGAACTAATAAAATCCACAAACTTCCTGAATAACTAAATGAAATAGCACTTGCTTTATGAATTAAAGCTAGTTGCCCTATCTTCTAAAACAGCAGTGATTTGCAGGTGCTTGGTTGACTCATTTTTTTAAAGAGGAAGATAACACATAGAACTACTCCAAGAAGGACAATTAACATCTTGGATAATGAATGTGGTGTTGCCTTGTACTCTTTGTCTGCCTAGCCCAGCATTATGTATTTTGCCTTCCAATAACTTTATTTTCCAAAAACTTAGCAGCTTTTCACATTGCCTACTACCTGATATTTTTCTTTGGAGATATGTGAGATCATCAAACTTTTTATCTACTGTATTCAAGCATATATTTTACCATGATTCCACTGATGGTAAATAAGCTGATTGTAAAATAAATTAAATATTGAAAAGATTTTCTCCATGGCCGAGCAACATAAAACTACTATTGAATTTTCTCTAATTAACATATGAGGTCAATTTGGAAAGTGACAAACACAGATGTGGAATTCAAAGAAAGTGTTTTGCTGCTGTTGTTGCTTAAAGGTTCTGTTTCCCCATTCCCAGGAGTTTATGAAATCTCTGTCTGATGCCATTAAAATTTATTGAGGAAAATCTGCTAACAAAGGTTGAGAGTTCTGTTTCCTGACAGAAAGTGAATAAACACAGCTTCCATATAGTGCCCATAATGAGTAACTATTTCCTTATATTCCTTGTGCAAAATGATATTGTAAAAGGCTACCTGCTGAAATTAGTTTCCAATTACTCCATTCCTCAAAGGAAGGAATGTTAGTGGTTATTGTTATCAAATGGAGATTGCTATTATTAAATGAAAACTACTCTAGAAAGTTTATTGTATGAGCCAAATGCCATTTTTAAAAAGAATTTATCTGACCTGTATAACTTCAGCATTGACTAAACCCAAAAGGGGTAAGTTATTAAAAAATCTTACTGAGAATATATTGTAAGGATAAAAGAGCACCTGACTACACAGTAGATGAAATGGATGATAAAAACCTTAAAATTCCATCTAAAGCATGTGTTATCAAATTTAGACAAATTTGTTCTCTATCTTAAGAGAGTTAATCAGAGAACTAATTTACCAACTAGCGTCAGCCTTTATCTAGTTAAATGCAGGGTTTTTAATTTTTTTTTTTTTTTAAAGAATGAGGAAAAAAAAAACAAGGGAAAAATGAAAAGAAAAATAGTTGATGCAGATATAAAATCTCAGTACACTGGCAAAGAAGTTACTACTAATTTTCAGTCTGTCTTCTTCCCAGTCAAGAACTCCAGTCTGTTTTCCAGTATGGTCCCTACTTTGCTTTTAGCAAACACATTGCATCATTTGCCCCTAGAACTTACCTTGGGACCAAGAGATAGCTAAAGGTCCTTGTTCCTCCAATAAATGTTATGTCTTAAGGTAATACCATTTGTAAAGGTAAGATAATAATGCAATTACATAACCAGATTTCAAGAAATTGCACTTTGGAGAGCTCTCCCTCTCTCTGTCCCTCTCAGATATGTTCTTTGACAGGTTAAAGTCAAGCTATGTACAAGCCATGGGCAATTATTTTAGTTGCAAAAGATGTCATAGATATTTCTGTTTTCTCCTGATACAGGGCACCTATATTTCACTTCACATGTTTGACTGACAGAAATGTAAGTCACCTTTGACATCAAACAATAGTATGCAATGAAGTAGTGCAGGTTCTAGCTTTGCTTTCAGGCTTTTAAATTTTTTTAAACTTCAAACTCTCCATTTTGTGACGAGAAGCTCAAACATATATGATTAAGTCACAGCTGGGAGATAAGTACAGATCTCTTGGCTTTCATTCAACTTACTGTCCTTTTAGATCAGTTAATAGTCCAATATTTCTTGCTCAGTGTCCTAGTTTCGAAGGAGTAGGTAACTTAATTGCTTTTCATAGCCAGAAAAGGATTCCTTAATATTGGAATAATAAAAATAAAGTTATATGGCATTTCATCCTTAAGAGTTTGAGACTGTGAAGTAAGCTGAAAGATCTTTGCTGGAAATCCTAGAGCAGGTATGGGCAAACTTGTTGACCCTAAGGATCACGCATGATGCTGGATCAAGGTCAAATGTGTGCAGCCATACACACACAGTCTCCTCCCTATGCTCCAGCAATCTCAGCCCAAGTGAAATTGTAAGAAAAGGAAATTATAGCAACATTCGCCCTCTCCTAAGCTATCTATCTTGCAGATGCTGAAGATATTCTGGACAGATCAGTTTCTGCAAGGCCAAGCAACCATAGAATCCTCTCAGTGCCACAGCAAAGCATCTGGCTTCTGTTCTCCAAGGGCTCAGTTATGGCTGGGTCTTGCAGAATGAGGTTGATGCTATGCTAGGCCCTGCTCCTTATATAGCCCAATGATCACATAGTCTGCACTCTGAACAGGAACCAGATTCAATCCAGTTTCTGCACCAGAGGACTCTGTAACTGCTAGGCCTTTCAAAAACAGTCTCTAAAGATGCAAACATCACTGGCTGCTACAAATAGAAGAGCAGGAAAAAGGGAGGCAACAGATGGATCGTGGGCATCTAGAGCACCATGGATTGCCTACGCTTTCCCTAAAGAAAGCAATGAACAAATCTGTATAGATGGATAATACCTGATCTGGTATAAAAACCAACTATCTTTGGTGGGGTGGGGTGGGGTGGGGTGGGGGAGAGTTTATCGGTAGTTTTTCACAGTCTGGATTTGTGATCTGATCCACTGTGCAAAGCTGAACAGTGTCTTTAGCTTTGAAATAATTATGAAACTACAACAAAGCTGAAATCAAATATCTGTCATATTAAGAGTAATTCCATGATCCTTTCTGGATAATTGTCATAAAAAGGAATTTGATCATATGAATAGTTCACACACTTTTTTTTCTTTCTCTTTCTCTTTCTCTTTTTCTTTTTTTGTTATTTCTCACCAAAGATTCTCTTGGTTGTGCTTTCTGCTTTTCTTTTTTTTGCTGTTGTTGTTTGTCCCTACCTGGATCATTTCACATTATTAGAAATCATAAAGTTAGTAGGATGATATTAGGGCTTTTTTCTGATGTAATATATCCTGAAAAGTCAATGTATGAGATCAAAGCCAAACTGATTGATTATGTGATGACATCACTAAGGCAATGCCAAGTAATAACACATTAAGCAAATAAATAGATTTGCAAAACACATCAAAAAGGGGATGCATTTTTAAATAATATTGAAAAGGTTGATGGAAAATAGTGGTTGACTAAAGAGTAAGATTATTTTTTCTCATGTATGTAACTGAAACTACTTTCTGAATGTGGTGATGGCATTAGTATTTTCTGGTGGATAGACCCAACCACATAATATCATTTTTTTCCCATATACAATTATAATAAATTATAAATTTCTCCCTCTTCGTTATCATTATCAACAAGCCTGCCATCTTCAAGTGAGAGATGGGGGTGGATGGGGGGAGGGGTTGCCTGACAAGTCCATGCGATATGAGGCTTCCCTGCCACCAAAATGAGAGCAGGTGGGACCTGGGTTGAGTGGGGTGAGGTTTGTAGGTCTGGTTGATTTGGAGAAAGGACCTTCCCAGGTGGAGATGCTGAATGCTAGACAGAAGTACCAATAGCTGATCAGAGCCTATATGTCCCTGTTTGTTTCTGGGTATTTGGATGGGTCCCTTTCCCTTGGGGGTGGGAGGGCATGAGGGAGGAGCTGGATGATGAAAGGGAGGAGAGGTCAGGGAGGGGGAGGACATTGCAGCAATGATGGGTATGGAGACATATGGTGGGAGGCAGAGGCGGCTGCTCTTCAGGAAGGCGATCTTCGTGTTTAAAACCAGTATCACGTTCCAGCCCCCTGTGCTCATCCCTAAGACCTGCCAGCACTTCAAGTAGACCAGACTAAGAAACTAATGTAATGTAGGTCAGGACTACTTTTATTGTAAAGCTATAGTAACAGAACTTTGAAAGTCTGAATGCCCCCCCCCTCCTTTTATCTTCTTGTGAACTAGGGAGGAGCTTGACTAAGATGTTTACTCATTTTTCTTTCTTGGCCTGAGCTCAGGCTCCTTTACCTGACCATTGCCTTGGTAGCAGCTCCTCCTGTTCTTCAGGACCATTCCGTCTGCCCTCTACAAGACCTGGTCTGCAAAGATTCAGTAGCTCTGGCCTCTGGCTGCTGCTACTTGAAGTCCCTTCCCTCAGATGTGGCTATCTAGTGGGACCTAGGAAGCATGGCTTTTCCATTGGCAGCCACTGCCCTGTAGAACAAGATTCTGGTAGCTCCCACTATCTTAGCCTTCTGGAGGCTTACTGTAGAACTAGCTCTTCCCCTCCCCACCTTTGCTGGGACAGAGTGAGGCTGGAACCTGTGGGTGCTTTTGTTGGATGGATTGGAGGAGGATGGCTGAGGCACCAGGTCTTTTTATTTTTCTTTTTCGTTTTTTTTTATTGCTATTGTGAACTGCCCAGAGTTGTGTTTCTTAAGAAGGGTGGCCATATAAACCTTCTAAATTAATTAATTTAAATACATGCACGCATTCAGCTATCAGAAAGGTTTATACTGTTGATTAAAATGGTGTTTAATTGTTTTAGATTGTTTTAAAATGTTATTGAGAATTTTGGTATGTATATCACTGACAGTCATTTTTATTAGTTTTGATTCCACATTTCTGCTTAAAAACAGCCTTGCAGTCAGTAACTTAGAGTAATTACTGCTTAGAGGCAGCATGCATGTATCAGTAGTATCACTCATATATTACTCTGAAATCAATAAAAATAAGAAATTAAATGCTTCTTTCAAAACATTTAATCAATAGAATCTATCCTTCTGGCTATTTTTAAACAAGTGTGGTTTTAATGAACCATATCCTTCTATGACTATTGGATATTTCTGCATCTCTCATTTAAGCTGGTATGTCTTCAGTGAACATCATTTCAGTAAAAAGGGAGAAAAATGCTGGGAAAGACTATAAACCACATCATGTTTTGAAACAAAGACCAGATTCCTTAGTTCTTCATTAATTAGGAATAATCAGAAGCAACCTTGAGGCATAGGTCCTATTACATTGTTGTCACGGAACTTCTCCAGCCTTGTGTTTACAGAATTTAGTCTGTAATTCCAAACATTCCCAGAATCATGGTCATACCAGGTGGAATGATATGGAAATTATACTCCAAAACATTTGGAGGGCATATATGACAGTAATGCATAATTTTTATTGTACAAGGACACTTAGCTCATTTCGTTTCCTTAGCTACAGCCTACATTGCTGGTAAATATTGTGGTTTCTATGTAGGACACCAAAGCATCTTTTTCCAGATCCACCTATTAAACCAATGCTTTCAATTAGCCTGTTACATAAGATATATAAAACTTGTAACAAAATTATACCCCAAATTTAAATGCAAAACTTAGCTCAGTTCAACGGAACTATCTTCTCAACACTACAAACTTTCTTTCTCAAAACTCTTGCACCAATTTCTATGAAATTAGTTCGGCTAGGTCTATTCATAAAGCTCCATCTTGTTTGCATGTTTAATTCATTCTTTTGAAAAACAAGTAAAAGAACACAGCCATTAGTATACTTCCTATGCATGACAATGGGAGAATGGAGCTCAGTTTTGCACAATCTCTCCCTCAATCGGTATATCAGATTGTACTAAACTGTCTCCAGACTGCCCAGACTAGAACATGCTATTTCTAAAGCTCCATGAAGTAGATTGTGTATTCCCTGCACATACTTAATTCAAATAAAAGAGTATAATGTTCTCCCCTTATTGAATGAAGTGTGATAATATTTGCACACCATCAGATACACAGTATGAATAGGGCACACCCATTATTGCACAAGTGGAGAATCAACCCAAAATATAATTTTAGGTATGACCTAAATAGGTTTACATAGAATTAAGCAATTAAGCAATAGAGTCTTAAATATGATTTGTGGTAGACAAATCATGGAGACAGCATTTTTGTGCCAGCATATTTGCTTGCAATGTTATGTAAAGAACCATATCTGGAAGGAAGCCAACCTTATGATGGAAAAGAAACATCTTAAACTGAGTCAGAAAACAATCAAAAACCAGTGCAGATGGAACAATATCAATCAACCAATCTCTCCTTCCCAACAGGGCTGTGGAAGCATTTTGTAACTGTTAATACTTCTGAACATATATATTAAAAAGCTAGGGGCTTTACCTCATTTTTTCCCCAATATACCAAAAACCAACTCATACTTAAGAGGTCACTACTATTTAGAATGACTGTAACTACACAAAACTTAAATAATATTATATATTGTTTTTGAAGTAGTGTTTAACAATATACGCATCACATTTTGGACCTTTTAGTGACATCCTATTAAGCCCATATATATCTTATATGTTTCTCTGCTTTACTTCTTTATGCACTCTGATCTACTGTTAAAATGGAAGAATGATTATGAGTACAGAGTTCCCATATGACTACCTACACTATTAGTGGATAACTGAATTAACTAACATGATCTTCTCTAAAAATCGTCTCTTTGATCTTTTATATACAGCAAAAACCAGGACAATCAGAATACATTTTTTGCAAAATATTCTTCATTTATTGTTTTAAACGAACACTGTAGGGGAAAAAAAAACTATGAGTAGAAAACATCTGACAGAAAGATTAATTAATCATCATTGCTCAAATAAATCTTTGTTTTTAGTCCTATTTCTTTATTGATCAGTAGTATCACCTAAATGTCTTTTCCCCAGTGTAGTTCAGAATAGTGTAAATGGTTTTCCTTGGGCAATTTTTTCCCTCCAGATGCTGGATGGGAATCATAAGAATTATAGACTTGCCAACTCCTTTAAATCTGGAAGGTTAATTAGTTCTCAAAAGAATATTGACAAAACTTGTTTGGAAGAAGACAACCTAACAACTTCATCATAGAAAACTCTGTGCTTCACTGAGAGACCAACCAGCCTTACCAGAGGGGTCTTTTAAATATTAAAATAGTTGCCACCCAACTTTCAAGTGCAGCTAATCCTTGACTTTATTTTTCTAAGGGTAATGGTTAGAGAAGGAATTCCCAGACTGATAAGTCTTTTGCATGTGACTTAAAGACTGAATTCACATGCAGAAGACTTATCAATCTGGGAATTCATTTGATTTAGTTCCTACATTTACTCCAGTAGCTTATGGCAGGATCTCTCCATTTTATTCCTATAACAATAACCCTGAGAAGAGTCTTGAACCTGGTCTTCTAACACCTGGTCCAACACCATAACCATTATACCACACTGGCTGTCATTGGCTCTCAATTGTTTAATACAGCAATGCATGAAAATTGCAAAGTGGCATGCCATTTTTCTCTCCAAACTAATTACAACATCACAAACAGGAATATGCTCTCCAATGTTTCACTATTTAAATCAACACCAGCTCTGAAGGGATTCACTTTGATCTGGACCAATCTATACCAATTGTTTCAGATTGAATTTCATTTATTGCTTTTGATTTACTTGCACGTGGCATTGCTGTTTCTCTATGCAAGTAAATGCCACATTAAATTAGTCTTTCAACGTCACTTTGTTTTCATTTGATAAAGTTTACTAGAAAAAGAAAGGGTAAGCTTGGTCTTTTTAACATACCATTTTGCCCATCGAATCCATTTTTATTGTTTGGATAGATTCACATGATCATGGTATCCACAAACATTATTGGATCCAACAGTGGTGAACATTTTGTCCTGTCTTCAACTTCCCCTTTTTAAGGAAGTTTGTTGAGAAAGTGGTAAGGTTGCAGCTGCAGAGGGCTCTGGAGCAAGTAACAAGAGTCTGCAGATGCTGCTGCCCCAGTCTTAGTTCAAAAGTTTTAAAACGTAAGAGAACTCAAAACTTGAGTTTGATGTAACTCAGAATGCTTCATGGCAATTTATCCAAATTAAACATTCATTATTAAAACATGGTTTTTCAAACTGTGCGTTGTGGAACTGTAAGGTTCTACAAGAACTTGATGGAGTTCCTTGAGAGATAAGCTCTCCCCGTCAAAAAAAGTTTACTTAAATGCATCCAGATTTCTATCACTAGAGCTTTGCCTCTTGATCATGCATTCTGACAAAAATATATTAACAGGTTCTGCAGACTGAAAAAGTTTGAAAATCACTGATCAATATTATTTGATCCTGAAGTCATTGGTCTTCTGAGTTTCCCACATCTTAGTGGTTCCCAAACCACTAGCTCATTTTCTAAGAAGTTGAAAGAATTTAATAAAATTTAATATTAGCTGGGAAGAGTAATTAATGTGAACCTTTCAGTGAGGCTAATACAACATTTAATTGTGTTCTGATTCAGGAACTGAAACATTAAGTCCCTTGATCTGGGTCTGTCTTATTATTACCACATTTTGAGCCAAAATTTAACAAGACTGTTAACCTGAATTTAGAACAATAGTATTTTAAATCTCTCAAGACATCAAGAAATGGGGAGTTTTGATACATGGGTAATGGCCAAAAGAATTATTACAAAATAATAAGATAAATCCACATTGGTTTGTAGCAGTAAATCGCTAATGTATGGTCACTGCCAATGTTACTTATTTATTTATTTATTTGTTTGTTTGTTTAACCATTTAGCTATCTATGTATGTATTTATACTTAATAGGGCAAGGAAGAGGACTTTTAAGTAATTTGGTCAAAATGTTCGATTGTTATATTATGATATAATTTGCCAGACCTTTTTTATTCTTATTTTTTATTCATCTAATGCTATCTTACATTGTTATATGTGTCCATTTTTAAAGTTATTTGAAATAATAACATAAGTACAAATACACTGGACCAAAATTATGGAGATTTTTATTTAGAAAATATCAGCCACTGGAAATCTGTATCTGGTGTAGGTAATCTATGAAACCAGACCAATGGAAAGAACAAAAAAAATCACAGGTGTTTTGTTTTTGAAATGATACTTTGAAGTCTCAACTTGTATGTCTCTAAAATCTGAATTTAAATGTTAATAGATAAAATAAGTATGACTGTGTCTCAGGATAACAACATTTATTGTAAATTGCAAATTATGTTGGAACAATTGAATAATGTACTGTCTTTGTACGGTGTAAATATTGCAAACATAATTTACTTTGAGATTAATAAAAGATGCAGTAGCCTAACTTGTTCCTTAGGTCACTTTCCAGTTTGATTTCTTTTCATATGGAACTTTCAGGCCTACAATACTATCAAAACCTCTCCTTGCTGGAAACAGAGGAGAAACTTGCTACCTGGATTGTAATGGGACTGAAGAAAAATGAGATGATCTCTGCAACATGTTTTTAATATCAGCCAGTTCTAGTCTGAATTTATGGAGCACCACAGAGAGTGCCAGAACAGGGGATGAATAGATACCTTCTGGGAGGTTAAGACCAAAGCCCTTTCTCTTTTATACCAAATTTTGGGTTTCCGTAAAGCATATACATAAGCCCGGAATGATTCAGCAGAACTGAATAAAGTGTTTGTGTCTCTCTTTTAGGAAAAGTATGCAACTTGTCACTAACTCAACATCCTCACCAGGAAATAATAAGATAGTCAATGTAACAGCAAATGTTTTAAAAGAGATTTAAGGGGAGGACCAGAAAATTACAGTCCTTAGAGCCTAATAGCCCTGAAAGATTGAAGTGAAAGGTACTTTGGGAATGTAAGGTGTGAAATGGCCCTGAATGACAAGGAACTAATATAGCAATGAATGAGGGCATTATATGAATGATTTTCCAATAAGAATGAATCTGGGCATGGAGTTAGGGGGACTGCCCTTGATTAATGTACAGAAAATGCATAACCAAATCTAGAAAGAAACACTGAATGTAGTAAGGCTCAACATTCCACAGGCTATTAAGTAGCCATTACCATGGAAACTGTAGAGAGAGGCTCACTAGAATTCAATGGAAGTAAGAATTACAATCAGCAAGTGACTTTGGTGCCTGCTTATCGGTATATTTTATGATAAGCTTGTATTTAAACTATTAGAGGTATAAAATAAACACTCTTATAGTAGGGGTCAACAGGTGGTGACCAATGGCAGAATTAAGCTTGAAGAAGTCAACCTCCTAGTCACAACTCTTAGTTGAGTATGAAGGGAATTACATTATTTATGATCCCATGACAAAGTGACAGTAGCAGGAACATTGAGAAAGTGGTCATATGATGCTGAAAATTGTCAAGGATACTAATGCAGACTGTAGTTACAAACTTATTTCAAATGTCAAAAACTATGTTTTCAATATACTCAGAGTGATAATAAATAGAATTCTATGCCAGGAGATGCTGATGGGAAAAGGAACTCAAGATGATTGTGCATTCCTGGAGGGGGGGGGGAGAGAAAATACTCAAAGCATTCCAGTGAGAGGGCAAAATGAAAGACTGTGGAGGAAGCCAGAATGGCTGCTCAAAAAGTTTAGCTTTGAAAACTAGAGATCAGAGTTGAAGACAAAACATATAGGAGGTGAAAGGAAGATCACCTTGGAAGGGTGCTTTTGGGCGTATTGTAGAGCTAATGTTAAAAATACTAAAGTTCAGGATGAGTTGAGGCTAGCAAAGGATTAATCTGGCAGGTCCAACTTTTCTTATACCAAAAAGTGACTTTCCCAAACTATGGAAAGCTTCACAGCACTGTGAAAATCCTTCCTGGACCTTGCTCTTGTTTGTGGCAAGAAGACCTGTATCAGATATACTATAACTTGGAAAAGTTGATTGCAGCAGAGTAACTCCCTTACGTGATTTATCATTCTTCTTTCTTCAGTTATCTATGCCCACTTCTATTTACAGAAACATAACTCTGTCTTCCATTGAATCACACAGTGTTTCCTCATGTTCTATATTCATGAATGTCCATGAGAAGACAATGGGGGCAAATGATATAATGTGTATTGTGACATCATCATGCAAACGTTGTCCCTTTTGTACATTAATCTGGGACCTTTTCCAAACAAACTTTCTACAATTCATAACACATTCAGATCGGTTGTGTTTCATTCAAAAAGGTACCTAATGGGAAGGGGGCATGGTATTCACCTTCCATTGATTAATCCATGCTCAGATTTAGTTCAAGATATATTATATGACTAATTGGTAGATAGTTCACTCCAAGTTCTGCTGTGTTGCTTCATCATAGCAAGAGGGATTTCCTTTGAGGGCTGAAGAATGCTGACAGTTTACAAGAAGAGTATTTTGAGTAAGCGTATATATAAAGCTGATGTTGCCATGTAGAAAAAGAAGATCCAAAGCTGCAAAGACAAAATTAAAGTGGGAACATAGAACATAAGTAACATGGGAAATCTCAATATAATGAAGGATGAAATTAATCAACTTCACATGGACATTTTAGGCATCAGGAAACTGAATTTGACACTTTCAGCCAAAATATCGTGTTTGCTACTCATGAGATGAAAACAAAAAAGGAACAGTGCTATTTTCATAGCAAGGAAGGATATACCGTTAACAGCACTTGGGTACAATGCAGTCAGTGATGAATAATATCAATTAGACTTTGTGGATAACCCTTTAATATGATGGTTATCCAAACTTATACTCCAACCTCTGATGAAGAATAAAAGGAGGTTGACAAATTTTATGATTAAGTTCAATCCGAAATTAACAGAACATGCAAGCAAGATGTGCTGCTTGTGGTTGGAGACTGGAATGCCAGCACTGGAAACAGTGAGGAGGAAAACATCCTTGATTGTATGGCCTAGGAAACAGAAATGAAGCAGTTTATGCCAATCCAGTGATTTCTTCATTGCAGCAATGCCAAAAACAAAATTAAACCTATATACAGCAAGCAAAGAAGAGTCAGTAAAGATTTTAAACAAATTGTTCCAAGAAATGACACAATGGTTAATAGATTAGAAGAAGTCAAACTATAGAACAATATCAAAGAAAAGAGACTTAATAAATGTGCAAACTCTTACACAATATTCTTAATTTCACATGCTAGCAAAATAATACCTAGGATCATCCAACACAGATTAGAGCCCTACATGAAAAGTGAGGTGCCAGACGTTCAAGATGGATTTAGAAAAGGCAAAGGAACAAGATACACTATTGCTGATGCATGCTGAATAATAGAAAAAGCCAAAGAATTAAAAAATAAGTCTATATGTGCTTCATTGTCTATAGAAAAGTCTTCAGTTGGGTCTTCCTCTGATTAATGTAAAGTAAAAGTATATCCTGCTTAATGTACAAGCATGAAGTGTACAAAGGAATAAACTTTGAGATGCAATGGAAACATCCTCTCATACTGTGTAATTATTGAAGATAAAGGTGTGATTAATGAACTACAACCTCATAATAAACTTCAGGAGGCATGTTCCTAAATACAGCTATGTTTTCCTATCTTACACATAAACTTTCTCATAATGTATTTTCATCACTTATACTATTAGGTTTAGTAATTTTTTTATTATTATTTAGTAAATTTGTATAGCTGCCCATTTCACTAATGGCATCTCACTATACCATCTGAGTGGTATACAATCAAACAAACAATTAAAAACAAATATAACAACCATTAAAAACAATTAAACATAAATAAAAACCAAGATTTCAGGAGAAGAAACAACATCCTAAGTACAGTGCCACCATCTTGCAGGCTCCCCATGGAATCCCCAAGGTTGTTGGAAGAACCATGTTTTAAGGGATTTCCAGAAGGCTGGTAAGGATGGGGCTAACCTCACTATTATATTATAATATCAATATATTATATTTATATTTATAAAAATATTTAGATTTACCATTTATTTTATATTTACCATTTTCCACAAGTGGGCTGTATTTGAAATAGCTCACAAAAGAGAATGTTGAAATGCAAATATCAATCAAATATAAAGTACATTCTTGAAAATAGTTCATGCAAAACATGCTATATTTAAAATAGATGACATGTGAAACATTTGTAGTAAAAAAAGGGTATCAGCATTAGCAGTAGTAGTAGAACAAGAGAACAGCATACAACTAACATGAAGGAAGGTAACAAGAGTCCAAAACTGAGTGAGAATTAATATATAGTTTCATTAGCAAATAAGAAGACATAATTATTTAGTCTCCCAAGGTGGAATTTGTCAACCATTTTCTTCTTTTGTTCCTGTGCTAATAGACCAAATTATTTTGTATGTTAAAAAATTCTGGGATATACCTTAATTCTTCAGAGTTTTTAACTGGAAGTTGAAGTAGAATTATTGTTGGACATTTATATTAGATTTTTTTCTCTATGAATAAGAGTACTTTTACAGGCTTTGAAATCTGATATTTCTATTATAGCTGCAGGTTTCACCAGAACAGTGAAGAGTGATATGATATAATCTCTGCCATTATATACAAGCATGTCACATGACACACACATAAAAAAAGACAGCATTTGTGTTGTGATGCCACAATGAGCTTTCCATCATCCCCCCACCCCACCCTGTAGATACCTATATTTGAAATGTTGCTTGAAATCATTACTCTTTCCATCATTTTTGACACTTTTGTAGACTATTCACTGCTTGCTTGGCAGCTGATTCACCATCAGTTCTCCCTTTTAAATCTGGGCTCATTTAGGAAGTCATTCATTCCCTTGTATGTCACCCATTCCCAAATGGGTCCAGGTAGCTAGTATGTCAACCTATGAAATAATGAACCCTCCATACATATAAAGAGTGTTTAAAAAAAAAAAATGAGGAAACCAATTGCGATGTGCCTGCCAACCCCGTTCAATTATTCAATCTACAATCTTCCTGTATGTGATGGAAGAAAGTGCAAGAGGGATGAATATCTATCAGCCTTCCCAGGTAGACCAGACAGGAAACATGATCAGATGAGCTAATTCTACTCTATTGTAAGGCTACATTAACAGAATCTTGCAAGTCTCAAAGTGCAAATCTCCCACCATCTCCTTTACCGCCCAAGAAGCTATGGAGGATCCCTTCTGAGCCTCTTGCTCTGTCCACTATGCAACTGCAGACTATGCCCTCTCTTATCTGATCATTCCCTAGGCAGCACCTCTTCATCCCATCTCCCAAGGTCTTTCCCATATACCATTACAATATCTGCAGGGAAGAAATTTCAAAGAGTGAGGGAAACTACTGAAAATGCCTGCTTCCAAGGCCCCATAAGATGACAGTCCTGCAGGTACAGGATCTGGAGGAATTTGACCCCTGTTTGGTCTGGTTTGGCAGATGAATACCAGAGAAGTCACCACCATTCACCTGGTCCCTCAGATAATCAGATCTGGAGCCATCTAGGGCCAGCACCACCAAACTACCAGTACTTCAATCACACCCAGAAGCCAATTGTCAACAACGCAGCTCCCAAAGCAGTGGGTCCACCTGAGTATATTGGGAACACACCCATCACTGCCTGGGACACCATATTATGTGCCAGCTATAGCTTCTGAATGTTCTTCAAGGGCAGTCCCTGCAGAGACCATTAATTAATTAATCCCTACCCACTGATCAGCTGGGAAATCATACAGTCAGTATGCTATGTGCTAATGTCATAATCCCACCTTAGATTTGGTTGCATTTTAACATTGCAAAGCTAATTCAGAGCAAGAGCAATATTTTCTGCCATTGCTCTCTATGGTTCAATATATATATATAATATATTGCCCTGAGAATTTGCCCATATGGAGTTGCTTTTCACAGCTAATGATGGTTTTCGTGTAAAGCATTTTCCACCACCCCTTTGGCTCAGCTCTAGTTTTAATCATGTTTGCTTAAGGAGTCTGATTTTCCCTTACCATCTGATGGTCATATTAGCATAACAAGCAGTGTTGTCTGTTTCGTTACTGCCTTTCTTTCTCTAATTACTATTTTGGGTAATTTTTGGTGTTCACTGGTAATTTTGAGCCACAGCTGCTGCCTCTCATTTGATTTGTTTACTTTCTATAGGGCAATTTATATTAGGAAAATGAATTTCATTAGACTGGAGTTTTTATGCATCTTCTGGGAGTGTAATCCATTTCTGAGGGTTCTTATTTGCAAGCTTTTCTTGTAATTATTTGTAAAGAATGTAAATGTTGTATTGCTGTATGCATTATTTTCTTTAAAAATAATCCAAGTGCTTGGTTGATTTCACATTGGATAAATGCTTTGCTTTTGTATTGTTTTAAATCCTGTTTTTTCCCTTATTCCCTCAGGATATGATCCTCCCAAACCTTCAGATTTTAAGGAATGTAATGTTTGAAATCAGTGATTCTTAAATGAGTTTAACATTGTCTGGGTGGTGTGAATATAGGCTCTTTCTGTGTTCTGCTTGATTTTCAGAGACCTAGATAATAAACAGTGTTTTGATGGAACATAAATACATACATACATACATACATACATACATACATACATACATACAGAAAGAGAAAGAAAGAAAGAAAGAAAGAAAGAAAGAAAGAAAGAAAGAAAGAAAGAAAGAAAGAAAGAAAGAAAGAAAGAAAGAATAGGAAGAAAAAAAAGTAATGTGATAAAACCAGTGAAGTAGAAGCATTAATCAAATGTATAGAAAAAGGATTCACTTTAAATAATAATCCAGTAAGTTTGCTAGGTACTCACACTCTTAGAAGCAAATCTACATCTCACTAATCTGATACTGTACAAATGTGGCAAACTAAGAGCAAGAGGAACATAGATGACCCAATTCCAGGGGGAAAAGGACTGAAGACTGGAAATGAAGCTGGCTTAAGAAAACCTTTTCTAAATTTCAGCCTTTCCCTCTACTTTCCCCATACTGATAGCCTGATATTCTGTCTGGACTACATTGACCACAGCTCCCGAGTGGTGGATTCCCTTTCTATTTTCTACTTTCTCTCTTATGTCAGTAAAAAGAAAACACTAGAGTTATACCATTTTTTTCCCCATCCTTCCAGTTAGAACAGGAAAGTGATATAACTCTTGTCAATTTTACCTTGTTAAAAAAAATTTTTTTTTTTCAGTGAACTTGTAAAAAAAAAACATGTGTACCAATTTCCACTTCTTCATCAGTAAATTTGTGTATGTATGTATGTGTGTGTGTATATATATATATATATATATATATATATATATAATCTGTGAACTTGTAAAAGAACAACAATAATCCATCTTTTTATTGTGAACTTGTTAAAAAAAGGGGCCTGTGAAGGACAATCAATAATCAGATTGGAGGGGGCATTCCTATTACAGCGGCCAATAGCCAACTGGAATTGAGATCTTTCCCTATAATGAAATGAAGCACAACAACACTTTCTGAGGCAGCACACATCAGAAAACACTAGAAGAACAATATGGCCAGAGGTTGCCTTCCTGGTCAGCTGGGGGCAGGTGGAGGACAATGCTGTGCATTCCTGCTTTCAAGAAAGAGTCAGTGGCTTGATTTGCACTGGTGCAAACTGGTCATGCCAATCAGCCTGGATTTGATTAAATCCCTATCCCATGATTGATTGATTGATAATGTGCCATCAAGTTGTTTTTGACTCTTAGCAACCACATAAATAGATTTTCTCTATCACAATCTGTCCATAACCTGGTCTTTCATGTCTGCCAATGGTGCATTCATTGCCACAGTAACTGAGTCCATCCACCTTGCTGCTGGTCATCCTCTTCTTTGAGCAACCACCATAATGGTGCTCCTTTGTACCATCTTGTATGGTTTCCTATGCTAAGGGAAATGTACTGGCCTGCATTTCTTAGAAATCAATCAAGGTGGTATAACAAGAAAAAGTCCAACTAAGGCATATTACTAAACAGGGCACACTCCTATAGAAATATTGCCACAAGTTATTTTGAATATTTATGAGCTTTTATGTCGTTTATTTAAACTTTCATTTTGTTGTTGCTGGACCATATTAGAGAACAATATTTAGTGAGGAGCATAGGTTTTAGTAGCAGATATTCCAACACTGCTCCAATGCTTCTGCTGTTTTACAGCCTGCTGTGGCCCGGCCAGGCCTGGCCTGCTAGAAAGTATAGGACTTTTTTGTTTCTTTCCTTGTGAATTCATTGGCTCTGAATTTTTAATTTTTTTTTTTAATTTATTTATCAGTCATTGGTATGTTGACGGATGGTGTGGGTTCAGTGCCACTGGGAGGGGAGAGATGGTCTTGGATCTAGAAAATCCAAGGTCCATAACTTTTTTCTGATATAACCTTTTCTGATATAATCCCATATAGATCCCTACAACTAGCAGGAACTGTCATGCCACAATGGAACTCTTCCCAGCTGGTAAAACTGGAATCCATTCCATTCTCTCTGCCTGTGTGTGATAGCTGGTTAAATGAAATGGGTTTTATTTATTTGTTTATTTTGCATATAGTTTTTATTAAAGAAATTTTAGCAAAATAAAAGCCATAAGAGAAAATTTAAAAAATAAGGAAAAATAGTGAGTAGTGAGGAAAGGAAATAGAAAAAGAAAAGGAAATAGAAAAGGAAATAGGAAGGGAAAAGAAAGAAAAGGAAAAACAAGATTATAAAGAAGTTGCTTCTGATTTTCTTGACAGTGGTTATAGTTATGTTCATATTTTACCTTCTCTCATTAAGATTACATCATAGTTTCCTTCTTTCTGTATGCTACTCTTTCTACTTTTCAAACCCATAAATCACAAGTTCATTTTCCCTTTTTTCAGTAAAAAGTCCCTAAGAAGTTGAACTAATAAATGTAGTTGTTGATCTTTCTCTAATCAAACATTTTGCCATCTCTGCTAGTTCTGTCATCCTCACCAACCATTCCTCCATTGTGGGTATTTCAGAGTCTTTCCATTTTTCCACATACAGTATAGTAGTCTCATAGCAGTAATCATATATAAAAATAATCTTCCATGACTTTTTTCTAATTGACTATCCAATAATCCCAGCCCCCCCCCCCAAAAAAAATCTGATTTCAGTTGAATGTTGTTCTTTAAAATTCTTTATATCATTGTGATTATTTGAACCCAAAATTTTCTGGCTTTTTTACAAGTCCACCAAGCATGATAAAAATGATCCTTCATGTTTTCCATATTTACAATATCAATTTGAAGTACCTTTATACATTCTAGACATTTTTTTGGAGTCATATACCAATGGTACATCATTTTATAAAAAATCTCTTTTAAGTTATAACATAATGTGAATTTCAGTCCTTTAACCACATATTTTCGCACTGTTAAATCAATATGTTATGTCCAAATTAAATTACTTTTAAAGCTCTTTTCTTGTTCTGTGGGAGTTTGAGGCTCATGGGAAATCTGGAAACAGTCCAACAGGGACTTGCTTCTGAGCAGGTCAAGTCAAGCAAGGTGAAAGTCAGTTATATCAGTGAAGTCAACACGTGAGTCATTGAAAACAAAGCGAGACCATAGATAACTCCCAGTAGGTCCTGACAGAGGAGCTATGAAGGGATCTTAAGAAAAAGATGAAGCAATTTGTAGCCTTATAGAGTTCATAGCATAATGCAGTAGGATACTCTCATATCAAGAAATTGTTGAATTAATAATACTGCTCCATTTTATAGAGATGCTTGTGAAATACACTATCCCACTTGAGTGAGAATATCCAGCTCTTTTGTTAGTGTGTATTAAATTTAGCTGAGTGGTAAAATAACTTCATGCACTTTCAAGGATGATTTTACAGCTTTGGGCAAAATTTAAATGCTTGATACTCAGAATGTATTAGATTTCAAAGCAAATTTAAAATTTAACACTGCTTAATAATATGGAAGTACTGATTTGCTAAAATTATTTATCAAGTTGTGGATGAATGCACACCATTAACAATGCCATAGACAATGCTAAATGAAAAGAATCACACATAAAACTGCATTCTTTTTACTATGTTAAATATGTGAGAATGTATCTAATAAATAATAAAGTGGCAAAGTGCTTCCAAAATATTTAGATTCCATTAGCTGAGTGCTAGAAACCAGATATAGCTCTGTTGGAGAAAGAAAGGATGTAATAAATGTGAGTAGTTAAATAAACTTTCTCTTCCTGAACACACTAAGAAATATCACCCTAAATGAGTTTTCAGGAATTATTGTCAATTATTTTTTGGTCATTATCTTGAACCTTAGTTGCTTCTAAGACAACCCCTAGAAATGGTTCAAAATTTCATGGTTACTGTACTTTAACATTACCAACTGCAATTAAGAGAGATACAATTGGAATTACCATCCTCAGGCTCTTGTTGAAGAATCTTTACATGTTTTGGCTAAAGGGGTCAGCTGATAGCTCTGGCCACTATAAAGGCTTCCAGGTGTGGCCTACCTATATGTAAGTTTTTTAATTATCTAGAACTCAGTTCTCACTGTTAGTTATAGACCACTATGCTTGCCTGTATCCTATTCAGTTTGAGGTACAACGTCATAGGAAATCAAGTAACTTCTTCTCATTCCAAGGTCAGCAGTGTAATGGTCTGACAGGAAGTCCCATCATGAGAAGGTTAAAGATTTCTAGTTATAGCTATTCTATATAAATAACAAATGGGATGCTTTTTTTTTTTTTTTTTTTGATAGCTCTTTTATAGCTTGGTACAGCTGGATTAAACTCAAGTGCAAAAAGAACTCAATTTTCTTTATCATCAGTTTGACACTGTTTAACAGATGTTTTCTGGAAACTATTGTAGTCTTTTTAATTTATCTCTCTATAATGTGTAGAAAATATCACTGGTTAATAGCCTGATTATTAAACTTAATTCTTTCTCAATCACATGTTTCATTGTTGCAGAAACTTTGAATTCAAAGGACAAAAATGATTAAAAACTGTTGTGTTCTGACTCTGAATGCTTGAACATTGGGATGGTATTCTGACAATTTTCACTTTCAAAGGGAGAGAGCTAAAATTCAGTTGTGTTGCTTAGTTCAATAGTAGAAAACAGCTATGGCAAAAATTCAAGTGCTCACGTATTTTGAATAATCATTGTTAACCACCGTTGTTGAATCTGTATAACACTAAACTCTAGAATATGATCTAAAAATTCCAGTGGCTGGGTTCAAATAACATTCTGAGTCATAAAGTGGCAGTTTGGTTTTGGCTTATCATGTTTTATGAATCCAGCCTATGTTACAAAATAAATATTCATATGAGCCTACCCTTGATTAGGGAAAAGAATATTACCAGTCTCCCTTTCCCACAGAACTCTTTTTGCAGATGGCTCTGTGAGGCTGTTGTGAGTCATTCCCTTCTAGGACCCCAAAGAGTAGCAAGTCTTTGAAATTGCTAGCTGCCATGAAAGTGCTCATTTAACCTCATTTTTGTTTAATAAAGTTCCTGAACATCTCTCCTACGGGACTGAGACCACCATCAGCTTATTCAGTATAACATCCCTTGCCAGTGAAAAATTCTGTTAGAAGCATCTTTTAAAAGATTGCTCCAAAAATGCACTAAAGTTGGATTTTTTAAAATTATTATTATTATTTTCCATTGTGGTGAAAGATGTCATGCTGTTGTGGGTCTGAGACTGCTGTAGTGGAATTAGATCAGAGCCATGGAACCTCAAGCTAGGTTGGGAACTGACTGCTTTCTTTCTGAGGAGTTATGCTGGAAGATCTTCTGGCAATGGCAATTGGAGTAGGAAGGAAGAGAAGGAAAGTGCAAAAGAAAACAAAGAGATTATAAGGAAAGGATTTAAGATAAATAATTGGAACCATGGCAGCCCTAGTAACAACTGGTGGTGGAGAAGAAGGAATGGAATGAGTTGGGTGTGTAAGGATGCTGGAGAGAGATGGAAAGGAAAAACTGGACCAAGAGAGATGAAACAGGAAGAGAAACACAGGTCATGTGGAGATGAGGTATGGAAGACTTTAGCCCAAGGAATCTCCTAGCTGTCAGAACAACAAAGTGGCCCAAAATATTGGCATGTGGCCTCAGTTGTGAAGAGGCCAAGAGGAAAATGGAGGGGCTTGATAATATGCCCACCCCTCTGATGGCCATTACTGCTGCATTTACTGTGACTGTGAAGGGAAGGAAGAAGCTGGTGGTGGCAGATGTAGAGCTATTGGGCCATGAACCCCCATAGTTGACAAGAGCAGAGTTCGGAAGATCAGTAGAAGAGCTGTGGGACCCACAGGAGAGTCAAGGTGATGCAAGTGATCCTAACAACCCATGAAAGAGCAAGCTTCAGAAGAAAGAACTTTGGACTAAGCCAGAAATGGCTTGGGGGATGGGCTTGTATGTGCAATGTTTTGGACTCTTCAGCATTATTTGAGAGAGAAGTGGATGTGGAGTGATTGGTTGGAGATTATGGATGGTTTCTTGAACTTGTTAATGATGTGATGTGATGTGGAGTGAGTACATTTTGATGCCAGCAAGCTATGGGAGATAGGGTGGAGGTGGTGAGCAAGTCTTCGCAGGTAAAATAAACTGAGAGTTGGGTAATGGTCTCCACTTCTAGTGTGAATGCTCCATTCTTGGGTGCAAATGATTAGATTGTTGGTGACTCTGGCATCAAACTGCTGATGGTGAATGCCAGGTTAGTTTGCAACATAACCACATCATCCATGCTTTAATTGGGGGTAGCAGACCTGATGTGCATTACCAAAACCTGTTTGCACAAAGGAATTGATGTGGCCCTCTTAGTTCTGCCCTTTTGGTATAGCTGTGGTGACACTGTGGCCTAGTCACAGATTTGGTATTGTACTATATGTGTACTTGTTTTACTGTTAAAACTGGTGTTTTATTTTAAATTTAGACAGTTGAATAAACCAGAATAACCTAAGACTTTTGAGTTATTTATGAACAGTCTGTGTTACTAAATTTCATTATGCATTTTGCCCTGAAGATCACATCATACCATTGTACCAGAGCCTATTCATACTAGTGCAGTGATTAAACACGCCTTTACTTTATACATTAACTGCATATTACCATTGATTTCTTGAAGGGAATGCTTATGAGTGATGTGATATATAGTTTCTTCTTCAAGGAGACCTATTAATTAAAAAACTTCAGTCCAATTATAGCTTCCTAAGCAACAAATATATATACCAATGGAACAGTTGTCTTCCCCTGGTACTGATAAATCTAATTCTGACAAAAATATGAATAGATTACATACTGCAATGTACAGAAATATCTAATGGCACCTACGGGTAAGACTAGGGAACAGCTAATGATTATTATGAATTTGCATAATATGTATACTTGAGGGAAATAAATATTCTACTATTCATGGTAATTATTTCAACTTCAAGAAAGTTCTTCTCAGTTAAGATATTTCATCAACACTGCTTTCCAACTGCAATATTAAAAAAGAAAAGAAAAGAAAGAGCAAGCATTATGTAGTCCATGAAGGCATTAAACTTCATTTCCCATTTGTTTTATCTGGCCATGTCCCAAGGTTTCTTGACCTTATTTTAGTGCTGGAATGAAGTTATAACATATTTTAAAGATTCCAACATCAAAAAGGATGCTGAATATTTGCAGTTTCCTTGCTATTCATATCTAATGTTGCTAAGAGTTGAACTCCATTCTTTAAATCTTCAAGTGTAGACTTGAGTGTAGATTGCTGTCCATCCAAATGTGCGTCCAATCATATTGCCATAAGAATGCCATTTTATTAAAGAATAAATGTCTACTATTATATAGAGAGTTGTAAAGCAAGCACATGGATAGGCATCTATCCAAATGCTCACTGAAATATAAATTTGCTTCTTGCATCTTCTGGAATTCTGACCAATAAATGCAAAAAGATCAGGTTTAGCTAGTATTAAACATCTTCAAATATCTTGCATTTTAAAACTGTGTTTTCTTTTTATGAACATTTAGTAAAGTTGATATTCCAGGCTCTCTATATTGACATAAAATTTCTGGATATGAGTGTGGAAGACTGGTGCAAACATGATAAAAATAACAAAAGGTGCATTGCAACATCATGATGCAAACCCTGGCCTTTCACACTTAGCTGCGCATGTGTAACACATGTTCAAGTCTTGTCATTTGCCTTCTTGTCCCTGCCCCCATAGACACCAATTGATATGGGCCTGATACTTAGTTTTCTGAATCAGGGCCAGTTATTATTTTCTCTTTTTTGTGTTGCCAGTAGAACATTTGTTCCATTGTGCATCTGTATTTTCTGGAGCTGGACACAAACAGCATCCTGAAAATCAAGGATCTATTTGTGGACAGATTTTTCAAAGGGAGGAGAAATTCTCAACTCTTCCTGGGACTGAGGCTCATCAAAAGCTGTGGCAATAGGGCAGCTGCTGCTTCTCCTTTTGGCAGACAGATTGTGCAGTAGTTTTGTTTTTCTAGGGTAAGTGAGAATAAGAAAACTCTCCAATATTTTCTCAGAACATGCCATCTTGCAAATTCCCACTCTGTGTTTCCATCCTCTTGGTCACAACTCAAACTGCTGTTCCTGAACTTACCTGGTGGGCCTTCTGTTAATATTTCTATTAATTTGGCACTTGAATCTGCAATATCCAATCAGTCAGGATTTTTGTAAATATCTGACTTCAATATATTCCAAAATGTTCTTAAAAATAACACTCTGCTCCTTGATTAGTGTCCATCATGATGGTAGAAGCCACACTGTGCCAAGTCCAGAAAAGTTAATGTGATTCTATAAGAGTTATAACTCCATTTTAGAATCAGACTATTATAGGAGTCACCTCTACTGAAGAAACACATTGGCATTCCGGTCCTTAGGTGTGCTGTTTTCACCTGTTGAAACTGTTAAGCAACTGTTAAAACAATTAGTAGGTTTTATATTCAACAGTGAAAATACTTGCAGAAAATGTTGCTTCCCTCCACCAAATAATACGTAAGCCCAAGCTGTATCAGGAGGTATCTCAAGTTCTATTAAGAATGCAAAGAAACTTAATTATGGTAGGCAAGATCAAGTATCAGTTGGAGGACTATATTTACGGCCATCACTGGAAATCAGATTTTTCTATATTATGTACAAACAGCTTGTGCTAATTAGTGTGAAATTTAATTTGTACTAATCAGTGGAAGGAAGTGCCAAAAGAACATGTCATGTTAATTTGTGCTTTCCAGAGCTATGTGGAGAGAAGAAAAATAAATCACAAAAATATACAAACATGCCCAAGTGTTTGCAGTATGGCAAAAAAGCAGGATGAGGACAGCATGGACTCTCAGCCTCCATAGTAGCCATACTGCAGCAGCTCTGAGAAACATTGTTCACATTTTTGTTTCTCAGATTTCAAAGTTGGCACTTGTATCTGTGCCCCCATAATACCCAATCAGTCAGGATATTTGTAAATATTTGACTTCAGTATATTTCAGCATATGTACGTTAATTTGCAAGAGGATATGAATACAATTCTTTTTCTCCTTGCTTCCTTGATTCAAAGGTTCCTAGCCATTAGAACCAATTTTTCTCAAAACAGAAGGTCTTAATTTCCACATGCCTAAGAGGAAAACAAGTTTTAGGGCTTTTGAAATGTTCTTATTTGTAAATTTCCTGCATTCTTTGGTCATATTCTCCTTAAGCCTTTGTCTATCAGATGTTCTTTTAGCTGCCTGCTTCTAGCCTATACCTTCCTGTCTTCCTATCTTCAGCCATGTTCCTCTAGTCCTCCATGGTCATCCAACATTCTTCCAACCAGCATGAATCTCCTCCTGTTTCTAAAGTCAAATCTATCTATCTATCTATCTATCTATCTATCTATCTATCTATCTATCTATCTATCTATCTCCCTCCCTCCCTCCCTCCCTCCCTCCCTCCCTTCCTCCCTCCCTCCCTTCCTCCCTCATATCAACAGTATTTTTGCTTCTTTTGCTAAGAATGCTAAGGCATACACTCTTCATATATGGCCAAAAAGGTTACGGTTACTTGAAAGGAAAACAAGTCTGCATTTGCTTGCCCTGTGAGTTTATGTTCTTTTTGGCCCTACTCATGATATCCATGCATTCAGCATGTCACATTCATAGACTCATACAGGTGAAACTCGAAAAATTAGAATATTGTGCAAATGTTCATTTATGTCAGTATGGCAACTCAAAAGGTGAAACCAATATATGAGATAGACACATTACATGCAAAGCGAGAGATGTCAAGCCTTATTTTGCTATAATTGTGATGATTATGCCGTACAGCTTATGAAAACCCCAAATTCACAATCTCAGAAAATTAGAATATTACATGACATCAATAACACAAGGATTGGAAATAGAACAATATCGGACCTCTGCAAAGTATAAGCATGCATATGTACTCAGTACTTGGTTTGGGCCCCTTTTGCAGCAATGACTGCCGCAACGCGGCGTGGCATGGATGCTATCAGCCTGTGGCACTGCTGAGGTGTTATGGAAGACCAGGATGCTTCAATAGTGGCCTTCAGTTCCACTGCATTGTTCAGTCTCATGTCCCTCATCTTTCTCTTGGCAATGCCCCATAGATTCTCTATGGGGTTCAGGGCAGGCGAGTTCGCTGGCCAATCAAGCACAGTAATCCCATGGTCATTGAACCAGGTTTTGGTACTTTTGGCAGTGTGGGCAGGTGCCAAGTCCTGCTGGAAAATGAAGTCAGCATCCCCATAAAGCTCATCTGCGGAAGGAAGCATGAAGTGCTCCAAAATCTCCTGGTAGACGGCTGTGTTGACCCTGGACTTAATGAAGCACAGTGGACCAACACCAGCAGATGACATGGCTCCCCAAATCAACACAGACTGTGGAAACTTCACACTGGACTTCAAGCATCGTGCATTGTGTGCCTCTCCATTCTTCCTCCAGACTCTGGGTCCTTGGTTCCCAAATGAGATGCAAAAGTTGCTCTCATCAGAAAAGAGGACTTTGGACCACTGGGCAACAAACCAGTTCTTTTTTTTTTTTTTTTTCTGTAGCCCAGGTAAGACGCTTCTGACGTTGTTTGTTGTTCAGGAGTGGCTTGACAAGAGGAATATGACATTTGAAGCCCATGTCCAGGACCCGTCTGTGTGTGGTGGCTCTTGATGCACTAACTCCAGCCTCAGTCCACTCCTTGTGAAAGTCCCCAACACTTTTGAATGGCCTTTTCCTGACAATCCTCTCCAGGCTGCGGTCATCCCTGCTGCTTGTGCACCTTTTTCTACCACACTTTTCCCTTCCACATAACTTTTTATTGATGTGCTTTGATACAGCACTTTGGGAACATCCAACTTCTTCTTCCTTATGGAGGGTGTCAATGATGGTTTTCTGCACAACTGTCAGGTCAGCAGTCTTTCCCATGCTTGTGATTCCTGCTGAACCAGCCTGAGAGACCATTTAAAGGCTCAGGAACCCTTTGCAGGTGTTATGGATTCTTTAGCTGATTAGAGGGGGACACTTTGAGCCTAGAATATTGAACCTTTTCACACTATTCTAATTTTCTGAGATTGTGAATTTGGGGTTTTCATAAGCTGTACGCCATAATCATCACAATTATACCAAAGTAAGGCTTGGCATATCTCGCTTTGCATGTAATGTGTCTATCTCATATACTGGTTTCACCTTTGAGTTGCCATACTGACATAAATGAACATTTGCACGATATTCTAATTTTTCGAGTTTCACCTGTATGTAGAAAATAGGCGCTCCTGATTGTGTGGAAACCTATACATGCTGCTTCTCTTTTCTGGATGCCAAACAAAATGTATGGACCAATAAGCCTAATTTCCCCTTCTTCTTCATATACTTAACCTATAGTTTCAGATAGCTTTACAAGGATGACTTAAGAACAAGACCATTATTGGCTCTGTAATTAGAACAATCGTTTATATTGTCTCTGAAGCTGAACAGGAATAGCACAGGACCAGTGAGGACAAAATTGGAATATGTTTCTAATTTTACACCACTTATAGAAAACCTTCAATTGATGATGCATTTGGTAACACAACTCCATGCATTTTTCATGCAAATGGAGGGGCTTTGTATTCATAATGTTATGTACGGAGACTTTCTTCTTCCAGATTAGATGAAAAAGTTCTACATGTAACTGGACCCCCTGTGAATGGGTAACCCTTGGACATGGAAGGGATGGGGTGTGACTCACTTATTTGGTGGCACATATGTATGTTGGTGATTTAAAATTCTCCTAAAAACACAGTTTTCAAGTGAAACAAACAGCACCATTGGGATCAGTCCACCATATCACTCTATATTCATTGTTAAGTGTACCTCAACAAGAAGTAGTAGTAATCCTCTAGAAGTTAAATTACTTCAGAATTATACCTTCTATCATCCTTACAAAGTGAATGTATTTGTTTCATTGATTTCGATACCACTTCCTATGACTCTACATGTACCATTATTACATATATGTCCTCAGACTGTTACATTAGAAGTGCATAGTCTGACAATTCTATTGCTATTCCTGCACATCTTTAAAAATTAAGTAAGTTATTCAGTTTTTCTTTACTACAAACTGTATATAAAAAAGTTTTTTCCCCCCTTTTCTCTTGCCATCTTCAGTAAAGCGGTGGTTTTGTATTTTCTCTCACCATTTTAATCTATCTGAATTTCCTTTGGGCAATAAGCCATTCCAGGGGGGTGTATAATTTACTTTCCTTATCGCACACTGATGAGTTGATTTCGTTTTTCTTTTATCATATATTCAAATTATTGTTTTCCTTTGGTGATGGGTTTTGCTGCTACTCTGCATACTTATTAGCTGAGTATGTGGCAGGGATTCTTGGCTTGAGTTGGAGAAAGACTGTCTTAAGTGTTGTCCCTGAGCAATCAGCTACACAGTGCAAACAAACACCAACAAGTGAACAGGGATACACAACACAGTGAATAGGGATGGGGAACTGCTTTAATAAAAATGCTAATTTCCTTTTTCATATCTGAATTAAACCATACTTTTTAAATTATAATGAATTATTGGACATGAAATGATATTGGCAAAATTAAGAGCAGTGCAAAATGACAATGTAGTTTGAAGTGATGCTGAAAACAGGGGGCACTGCCATGCATAATGCCATAGAAAATGTTGGTGGAGTTTTTGTTTTTTGTTTTTGTTTTCCTTTTAGCTTGTCTGCATTGTGCTAGGGAGTTGTAGTCACTAGTAGCTATCCTTTAGGGCAGGAAAGGATAACCTGCACATCAACTTGCTGTTTCCCAGTTTGGAATGTAACATCTAGGGATCCTTCATGGCTTACATTCAAAGTATGGCAGGAAAATGGCAGGAAAAGAAAGTGATTAAACACAAAGGGTATAATGATATAACTGTGCTTACTTAATTAAAACTGATTTTAATTATATTGAAATTAAATCAAATGTAGGCTTTTGTTCTGTCCCAATCCACTTCTTTATCTTGGCTCTAATGTCCTCTCCCTAGTATAGTTCTCCAAGCCATATTGTGTTTGACTCCAAAGGGCTTTCAACCTTCAGGAACGGTTTCAGTAGACAGGGCAAGGCTGAAATGGATAGATGATGGATTATTAAAACTCAAAGGAGTTAACTTCCATAAGTAGAGGAACTATAAATGGATAAAACTGCTATTTTTCAGAGTATCTGTTCTCTATGATTTAATTGAGAATCTCATCCATTGCTCAGTGGCTACAGTAATTGTCCTGAAGTATCATCCATACAGGGAAGAGGAGTAGCTCATAAATCACAGGAGGGAGGGATCAGGACTTACACTAATATATGTCAGAACTAAATATCTAATTTTTTCCCCCTCTCTTTTTCTTGCCAAAGCTCTGCATACCATTGTGGAGCAATATCACCATAAATATAGTGTTTGTGGGAGGAAATATCAAGTCCAATTGTTTTCTTATCCTGTAGTTGTCACATAAACTCTGTCAAGTAATGTTTAGTTCACTTGCAATCTAGGAATTGATGCTACGGTTCCAAACAGCATTTCCACACTACTAATTGATTGAGAAATGGGAATGGCTGGCCTACATCTGGATTTCCTTTTCAACCACAGAACAGTTTATTCATGGCAGGGGAAAGCAGTACTGGCATTCTGTTAACCTACTGTGAAGACAATAGTACTGGCTTCAGGGCTTTTCCTCATCCCTAACAAATAATCCAATAGGTACTCCTTTCGATAACTCTTTTCTACAGTCAAGTATTTTGAAGGCAATATGAATCTATTGTTATATTATGCAAATATCGATTTTTTAAACTTAAGCTTTAAACTAAATCTGGTAAGTAGTTAAGCATTTTAATGTTCAGACAATTTGGGAAGTAAGAATCAAACCAGAATTTCATTCCGATAGATTCCTCTGAATTTTAGAAAAGGAAGAATGGTGTTGAATCACACATAACATGTATGTGCACACACATACACCCATCATCTTCAGCAATTGTGATAATTCTCAGACTCATTCTCGGTGGTTGCTATTATATATTTAGGATATGAATGTGTTTTCCAGGAAAACAGTTGACATTCAATTTACATGCCAGGGCCCACACTAGTAATGGATGGGACCAGGACAGAACCGACATTTGGATTTAATTAACGCGTAAATGTAAGTGAAATTAAATATACCTAATATACTGTATAGAAAGAACATCCAGGTCTCCCCTTCCTATTCACTCTGACTTTCTTCTAAATTCCCTAACATTTCATTCAAAATTAACATTTTAACATACATTGAAATGGAATCATGTTGACTTGTATACCTTGTTCTATTACTAACATTCTTTTCATTTTCTCACACAGTACTTGTCTGTTCTCCTCACAATACTGATACAATCCCTGCTACAAGTAAAACAGGAAGAAAAAGAATATAAATGGCAGAGACTAAAGGCATTACTTTCGCCCAGAAGTCACAAACACTCTAAGCATTGATTTCATTATCTGAATAATGCATTTGGCTTGTTCATCCTTCTGAAAACAGAAAGAAGAGAATTTGGCCAAAATGTTCTAGTGCTGATAACATTATTTTTGCTGCTAGATAGAATGTGTGCTTATCATTTCCCCCAACTTCTATTCTTGCTATTTTATGAGGCAATTTGAAAAACAACTCTGAAACATTTCAGTTTATCCTCTCTTTTGCTCTACTAGTTAGCATAACACAGAAAATGTGTACAAATAACAAATACCTTTAAAAATATTTATTCCTTCATTACACTCTATTACACTGAGGTCAATCTGTTCTTTTCCTGTAACTAGCCTCTGGCGTTAAAACACCACTCTCTTTAGCCATCTGGAGCAAATGACTGCACAGATTCCACTAGATACACATTTTATGTTTAATTTGTGGGTAACTGTGACAAACCCTTAATTTTTTGCCTGCCCCCTAAAGCATTTGGTAAATTGACCCCATGCTGAGAGACCTGAATGCATGGAATTCATTTTAGTTTTCAAGGGAGGAAAAAAAAAACTCATTCCATATAACACTTTTTATAAAATGGCACTACTGATGAAAACTATAGATGTCTCTGTCATTCCTCCACAGTGTCATTAGGGAGGTGGGTTCAGTCATCCAGTTTCTTTTTTTCCCCCTTTTCTTAATTTGCATCCCTGACATCAGAGCAGGAATATTTGGCTTGATTAGAGAAAGAAGCAGTCACAGTCCCTGTAGAAGATAGTTTTCATTTTTCCACCATGTTCTAAAAAACTGAGGACAGTGCTCAAGAGGGAAGAAAAAGATGCAAGGAGCCCCTGCATAAACATCTTAAACAAGGACCCCAGTTAATCCCTTTTTACCATTTTCTCTCTGCAGTGAATGTTACACAAGTGTTAAACCCCATGTTCTTGAGCAAACAGGTAGTAATTATTTCATTTCAACTGACTTTTGTCTGTGTAGTTATTATTCCTGTCTCCCCATTTTTCTCTTTTTGTAAGAAACTCTTTTTTATATCTTTATTGGATTAACAAGAGTTCTCATTAAAACCTTCCCCATGTGCAAGCCTGCATGGTGGTACAGCTTGGAGCCCTTGTGTTTCAGGATTGGCACAAGGTTTGTATAAAGTCTGTATTGCTGATTTTGGGTGGAAGGATCCAAAGCATTTTCCTTCCCCCCCCCCCCTAAAGTTTAGCCCGAGGAAGGGCTAAGGGGTTTCCAGTTGGACAGACAAAATGTGTCAGGAGGTTCAGTTGATTGTAATGATTTTTTAAAGTAATTGGAAAAAAAAGAATCTGTCAGTGAAGATGTTTAAATTAGCCTCCTTCCCAGTTCACACTAGTATGAAGGTAGAAGCACATGTTATTTATCAATTTACCTTATGCCATGCCATTTCCTCTAATGAAGGATATTCAGCTTTTAGCACAGTAATGTCACAATTAGCTGAGATAGCTAGATAGCTAGCTAGATAGCTAGATAGCTAGCTAGCTAGATAGCTAGCTAGCTAGCTAGCTAGATAGATAGATAGATAGATAGATAGATAGATAGATAGATAGATAGATAGATAATCTCCTAGTGACCATTTTAGAAAACCATTCAATGTGCTGAAAGACAACACATTGTTATTGCTATTATAAAAATGCTTGTATTTTTTTTTAAAGAGAATTCTCTCCAAACACCTTTCAAAAATCAACATAAACATACAAATCACAAGGACCTGCAAATGTGCAGATAAATCAACTACTATTATAAATCAACTAAAATTATCTTCAGTGTCCAGCATCCCATCCCCTAGACTTCCCATTGGTTGTGCTTAACTGTGCCTGTATAGTATATGCAATCAGAGCAGGATACTGCTGGGCACTCCCTGGCTTAGCTGTCTCCCTGAAATTTCTTGAGTATGTACCTCCTTCCTCTGCATACTTGCTCCTTGCTGGATTACTCTTCGTGGTTCCTTCTCTGGTTTAGAATTGACCATACCTGAACATTCAGGAAGTGTGACCCAGTTTGGTATAGTGATTAAAAGCAGTGGGCTAGAAACTGGGAGGCTGTGAGCTAGTCCTGCCTTAGTCATGAAGCCAGCTGGGTGACTTTAGGCCAGTCACTTTCTCACAGCCCGAGGAGGAAGAAGGCAATGGCAAACCACTTCCAAAAATCTGGTCAATAAAACTGCAGGAATTAGTCCAGGCAGTCGCCAGGAGTCGAAAGTGATTCAAGGGCACCAAAATAAATAAATAAATATAAATAAATAAGTAAATACAATCAGGACACTTATCAAATATTCTCATTAGGACTCTGTGAGTCATTCAAGATCCAGTTTGAATTTGAGATTCTAAGGTGGCAATATCTGACCTGAATTTCTGTTCAGGACTGGAAGTTGGCAAGATATAGACAAGAAAACAGAGGATTAAATGTTTTTGTGAGGATTGGGGAGGGAAAGGGAAAGAAATGGGGTGACAGAAATAAAGTCTAATAGGGTTTTATACTATAGGTCAGACAAAGGCATCAGTTCAGAAACTGGGAGACCGTGAGTTCTAGTCCTGCCTTAGGCACAAAACCAGCTAGATGACCTTGGGCCAGTCACTCTCTCTCAGCCCTAGGAAGGAGTCAATGGCCAACCACTTCTGAAATCTTGCCATGAAAACTGCAGGGACTTGTCCAGGCAGTTGCCAAGAATCAACACTGACCTGAAGGCACCAAAAAAAAAAAAAGGATAAAAGGGTATTTCTTTGGGAAAGATAGAGTGCAGATCTGGACTGCAGTCTTAAGTTCCTTGTCTCCCATACAGAATTTACCTGGAAATGAAATTGTGTTAAGGATTCTCTTTACAGATGTTCACTCTTCCTACACTTTGGCCATAGAATAGCCTAGGGTCTGGTATGGGACATGCTTCTTATGGAACCCAATTGTTGGATTGTCCCACCTATTGTCAGGCCTAGCCCAAGGAACTCCAAGAGACAATGCATGTTCAGTTCAGCTATGTTTATTAACTACAACCTCTAGAAAGAATCTTCCCAGAATGAAACCCCATCTCCCAAGTCAGCCAGCCACAACAGTGTGAATTCCTCAGGGAGGTGCCAGTCTCATCCTCTTGTAGTTCCCACACTCCTCCGGTGAGCTAAGAAAATGTTTATCTCCCTGAGCCTGGCCTTCATAATTCCATTCCATTACACCTATTCCCCTTCCATTTGTGCTTGGAAGATAAGTATCAACTATTTTTCTGTGTCTGGCTCCCATTCACAGTTGTTCTTTCTTTGTCTCCCACACTTCCTATGGGTTGATGCAGGGGTATCCACATGATGATGCACATAAAAAACAGAAGGAACTTCGATCACACTATCATGACCACCATCTTGCCTTTTTTACCATACCCCAGGGTCAGTGTGACATATTCCCAATTAAGACCTGAGCTTATGTGTAAGTGTGTGATGATTGTCACTTTGAAGGTCTGTGTCTGACCCTTAGTCCTTCTATCAGGAAAGGGTGTGGAAATATGGGTGTGAGGGAAGGGGGCAGAGACTGTTCCCATTGAATCGTACTGCATTACTACAAGACCATAGTAAGAAAATTATTTCACTGAAATTTGTATGGCCACTTCTGGGTGGGGGCAGCTTTCATACCTCATGTGCAATAGTCCCTTCAGAAAGGGCAAGCAGCCAAGCAGGCCAAGATGAAGCGGCCATCCATCAGGGTGGAGTTTGCCTTCCTAGCAATTAATAGTAGACTAAGCATGATATCATTCACTCCCAATTACATCAACCTGTCCCATTAGATCTGGCAGGAAAAGTATACTACATGGTCCATTGGCCAGGCATTCACATTTGGTGGGTTCCAGGAGGCAGGCCTTCTCCACCATGGTTCCATTCTTGTGGAACATTCTCCCTCCTGAAGTTAGGCACGCCCTTTCCCTGCTGTCATTTAGGAAGTCCCTCAAGAACTGGTTGTGTCATCAGGCCTGGGAGTCTTTGGGAACTGGAGACATTCTTAGATGACTCCACTGTAACTGATATTCTGCTCTCTCTGTGGGGTTTGTACATTTTAAAATCTATATTTTTTAAAAAAAATTGTGATAATGTTTTTATTTTAATAATAATTTTTAAATCATTTTATAATGCTTGTTTTTATTTACTTGCTATTTTATTTAATTGTTGTACGCCACTCAGAGTCACTTTGTGTGAGATGGACAGCTATACAAATGTGACATATAAATAAATAAATATAATAAATTTAAAAATATCATTTATTCCTGGAATAAAACTAGTAAAATAAAATTTTTTAAAAAATCAAACTTTATTGAATCTTCTGTTGGCTAAGTTTTTTGCCGAAATGGCTGGATTTAATATCTGTATAAGCTACATTGCAGCTGTGAGCAAAGATGGGATCCTGAGACTCCCAGCCACTCAACTCAGGAGCCTACTGCAAAAACTTTCATTCCTGCATTCTGTACCTGAGGAACAGCTGTCCGAAGTATGTATGGGCTACCTCACAATCTCTCCTTGATCCAAGAGCTTTCTCCAGCTAGCATCTGCCCATCCAGCCCCACTCCTTTGGAGATGTATAATCTGCCATTAATCCCCACTGGAAGTCGATATAATTAATTCATGCCCTCCCAAAATGGAAGGTGGTCCATGCCCACAGTGGGGCAAGCAGGAAGTCCAAATCAGCCCAAGGAGTCCCACAAGGAAAAAAACAAACCAAATCCGAAAAGAAAAGGCAACTAAATTTCATTCTCTCTTTCTCCTTTCCGAGTGAACCTATCTAAACAAGTTTTAACAAGAGATACAAACTAAAGGACATCACTTCCCAAGTGCTATGATACACAAGGTATGAGGAAGCACATTATTATCAGCCCTCTCTCCATTTTGCCCATATATGGAAAGAAAGCTATAATTACGTTTGACACTTTGCAAAATCAGAAAGTTCCAGAAAGTCCATTAATTTTCCAAATCACCTTTAAATCTCTGTGAAGCTATTTGAATGTGCCTGATTCAGTTTGATGCCTCAGACTGATCTGAAGATTTGATTTGAAGATTCCGTTCAAAGGACTGATGTGATTAAATCACCTTTGAATCAAATAAAATTGCCCTTTTGAAGCTTTGCATAGCACTAAATTTTTGACCTTTGTCAAGTCTGGATTTTACTCTTTGTTTAAACTGCTGAGACACAAATTTATTTAGTTGAAAGGTTTGTGTGGAGCTTCAGATTCAAAGGCAAACCAAATTATTTGGAGTGTGCAGATGCATGGACCACCATTCCTTAAAACAGCCACGTTTTCCCCTAGATTTCCCTTTGTAGAACTAATAGGAGAGATTCTTGGCAACCAAAATGAGTCTACTGATCCTTGAATGTTTGCTGACTATACAGCTTTTATAGTTAAACTTGTACAAAGAATGAAGTATGAGCACAATTTATTACACCTATAACTAATCATAGATATCTATCCCTGTTCACTGATTTAATCATTTCTATTTACATCGGCCCAACAACATGTAAAGGGGGATAGGGCTTGGAGGTGTCCCATGGTTCTAGAGGGAATTTTCCTCTATCTTTGGTTGCTTGATGTTGATGTTACTGTCTTTTAATTTGTTGCTTTTATCATTTTATGTCTAGATGCTTGTCATGTTATATTTCTGGCTAGCGCTCTTTGCCTATGAGAATGGCTCCAGCAGCCATTCCAAACCATCATTTTCTCACAGTACTTGGTTCTTTTTCATCATTATCCTCTTTCTGAGTTTCAGCATTTTCCTACTTTCACTTTGGCCTTACTTCAGCCATTTTAAAGTTTCCACACATTCTTCCATTTGCTTGTTAAAATGGCTGACTCCAGCTTAATACAATAGTTAGCTCCAGCTGCCATAAAATACATTAAGTAACCTAAATTCACAAGACAACAATACAAAAGAATTGTTCAGCTTATATGTGCCTGTCTTTGAACAAAGGAATTTCAAAAGGAGATTGGGTCAAGAAACCAAAACTTGCAAAATCTTGATCAAGATGTTGGGAGCACCATTTTCTCTAAGTCTTTTCAAACTAATCTAGCTGGTAAGGTGGGATTGGCAATTGTTCTTTGTTGATTCCTTCTGCCCCTGCTGTCCCCAGCAATGCTCCCCACCCTGTGAAGACAGGTCCCCTTTCTTCCCAGGCAGGGTTGGAAAAGCATAGAAGACTGCAAAGAAAGCAGAAAACTATTACCATTCTCTTCTATTTCCAGTGGATTGGGGCTATTCAATCAGAAATTTTCTGCTGAGGTTTTCTCCAAAACCAAGTGAGTGCAAACAATTTACTTCTGAATTTTTAACTTAAGCAGTATAATTCAAAAATGAATGTGTGCAATCAGTGTTTTATAAGAATCATAGGACTCTAAATAAGGAGTGGGCAACCTGTGGCTCCTGTAGACTAAAACAGTCCCTGAACCTCATTTTTCAATCTCTTGGAAACTTATTTGACCGTGCTGCAAAATTACAGCAGCATGACTGCCAGAAACCTATCTAACATTTTGGAAACACACAAAAAGTGTAGTGTAAAACAATTTTAAGAGAGTTAAAAATAAAAGATTAAAAGCATAAAAATCTCAGCATACCCCTAAAATAGAAAATAAAGAAGTGGGAAAGTGGCATGACTCCACTTCCTTTCTGTTATCCTTCAGTTGTGTTCCCATCCCAAAAGTTTGCCCACCTGTAATATTAATGAGCTTAAAAAAAAACTACTAATAAAATAAATGCTATTTATTTTTCTTGCACAGCTTCCAGATGAAAACTTGGCAGAGTGATACCTATCTGGATCTGATTCCAGAGGAGTGGTCTGGGAATCCTTCTGGGGAAAAGTGAGCTTCTAAAATTTTAAAAGGAGGCTTTGTCTTTAATGTGAACATTATGGTTTTTAACCGAAGCGTTATGACCATGTCATAATGCTTCAGTGGTACAATCACCAACTGCTGATGATTCTGTAAATGTCTTCTTAGAAGTGCTTTACTTTTTGTACCCTATCAAACATTTTCTGGCTAGAGCATTTTTCAGGTCTCATCCAGACAGCCACTTTATTGTTTTTCCTCCCATCCTTAGGTTGAAGTATGTTGACATAAAGTGGTCTGCTCCCACAGTCTACATTTATCATGCCTAAGAACATCATCTCTTCTGTTGTTGCCTGCAGAATCTTAGTGACGGATGCTTCAAGGGTAGTGATTCCCTGGTGTACACCTGCCCAACATCACCGACAGGAAGGGCCATCAACAACTGCTATCAGGAATGTAAGGAAGGGCAGTGTGAAAGACTAAAGAAGCTGTATACCATCACAAGGTTTGGGGGGGGGGGGGTGACAGTTTCACAGGCTAATTTATTTCCTTTGAAGCTGACAGTGTTTTGTGACAATAAAAAGGGAGGCACAGTCTGATACATAACCAGAAAACATTATTGAATTTATATCAACTTAATCACAATCAGATAAGAGACAGCATAGCCAGCAGCTGGACAGTGGGCAGGTGTGAAGGAATGGAATTATGAAGGCCAAACTCAGGGAGGAAAACATGCTCTTTCGTCTCCTGAGGGGCGAGGAAGAGATAAGAAGATGAGGCTAGGCCTGACAGCAGGACAAGAGACTCAGAAGAGACCCTCCCTAGTTTCTCGGGCTGTAAAGGAGAAGGTGGAAGAGTTGCACTTTCAGACTTGGAAGATTGATGCCAGCCTTACTAGGTAGACTAGACAGGAAATATGACCAGATGAGCTAATTCTACTTTCTTGTAAAGCTACATTAACAGAATCTTGCAAGTCTGAAAGTGCAGTTATCCCACCATCTCCTTTACAACCCAAGAAACTAGTGTAATGGTAAGGATGACAACTAGGCTCTCTTGCCCCACCCACTATCCAGCTGCTGGCTATGCTGTCTCTTCTCTGACCATTCCCTAGGCAGTGTTTCTTGGCTCATTCTCCCAAGGTCTTTCCCACATACCATTACACACTGTGCAATCTGTGAAGGACTGATTTCTCCCATGGTCCTTCACTGTACCCTCATCCCAGCCAACTACAGTGCCTATTGATGTTAGGAGGAGGTGGAGGCCAAGCTAAGCCTGATCCTGGTGTCTAGCAAGGTCGCTAAGCTCATAGCCACCCACCATCTTCCTTCAGCCTCCTTGTCCTGAAGGATCACATGGGGGCTGAGAGGGAAGGCTTTAAGAGATTCAAAACTATATTCAACTGCTACTGAAGGAGTATGAAAGTAGGCTACCAGTTCCCCTCCAGCCTCAATGATATCCCACCATGAAGATGATTTAGTTAGCCAGTGGTAGGTCTAGGTGGGAGGACCAGCACCCTGAAGGTAAGAACTCCTCAGATTTTATTAACCTATAGTTCTTTATCTAGGGGGTATTTCCCATGTATGCCCATGTATGAAACCTTTTTCATCTACGAGAATTACCAGGATCACTTGCTTCTTATGTAGGGACTGGTGCTATAGAAGCCAATATAAAGTGGTTTCTCTGCAACCAATGATCTCAAGAAGAAGGTTTTCCCAAGCTTGGCATCTGCTAGTACACTTTTTACTCTAGAAAGAAAAAAGAAAATCCCACTTAACCCTGAAAGTACACATATCAATATTTTTTCCTTGGTTCAGTCCCTTCAGGGCTTCCCATAATAAAGCCCAATCTTGCATGTTCTATATCAGTTTTCCTACTGATTTTATTGATGGCATCATTGACCTTAAGGCAATACTTGCTGGAATTTTATCATCTTAACTTTGGACTCCTGATGAGTGTTACAGGGATGAAAAATATATTTCCTTTCATTAAGAAAGAAGATGGAACAGAAATGGAGCAGAGCCTCAGTGACAAGAGAAAGCTGCTTTCCATCCTGACACCCTCTTTGGCTTGGTTTGGTCTTTGGAGTCCTTGGGGTTCTCTAAGCTTGGCTGTTTTCTTGCAAACATTTTGTTACCCGGCTAGGTAACATTTTCAGTGCACTAAAGATGTTACATAGCTGGGTAATGAAACGTTTGCAAGAAAACAGCCAAGCTCAGAGAACCCCGAGGACTCCACAGTTCAACCCTGAGCTACACATATTCTCTTCTGTTGGTTTGGTCTTTTTTCTAAAAAGCCCTCCTTTTTCCTCTTCTGTTTTAAAATGGCCAGGTGTTAGCTGACTATGCAGGAGTGGTTTTCAAAAAAAATGCTGGGAAGATAAGAAGTCTTCCATTGTCTTGCAGAAAAGTGGGAAATGGAAAGCAGGTGATTTTCATGTGAAGGCCCTTTTCCACAGGAAGAACACTTTTCCCTTCAATATGGGGTCTCCAATTCAGCCCAATTCAGCATTAATTAGAATCTCAGAACTACTATATCAAAGAAATATACAGTTCTGAACATCCCATCTCAGTTTACAAATGATATGTTTAATAAAGCACAGTTTTTTGCAACATTTGGCAACAGTAGCTACTTCATGTCTTGATATTCTAGGTGAAGGCAATAAAGCAAGGAACTCAAATGGGAAGTGCTAAATAAAGCTAAAGAGAAAGAAGAGATGTATGCATCATTACCTTTCTCCAGCCTGGCACAGATTTAAACACACATATACACAAAACCAACATATTGGTAGAGCTATCACAGGTCATTTCATTAACATTAGGAAAAAGAAAGGCATTTCAATGGCTATTCTATTTGGCCATTTGTCCAACAGGAACAAGGAATGAATGTGTGCTGATGCTTTTCCATCTGTATTTGTCAGTGGTTTCACAGCAAGCAAAATCTCCTGTCAAATCCACGTTAATGTTGATTCTAATTTTGTTTGCATAGATCTTTAGCAGTACCATAAATATCTCTACTGATAAATAGTTGTCTGTGAAACATCTACATGAATTTAAAGTTCTCTTAGGTGTAATTAAAATTGAGCATTACTGAAATGTTTATTTAAGCAATATGACTAGAAATCAAACAACAAACCTAATTGTGATTGTGCGAATGTGAATGGTTAGAACGTGGTGTCCTGTAATGCATTTATTTAGTACAAAATATGCTCCTGCATAAGAATATGCCAAAATATTACACAATCCTATTGGGTCCCCCCCCCCCCTTCTATTCCTCTCCATGCAATAGTTGTGTAGAGGGCCTCATTATGTTGAAGGACTTGTGCTATATTTCTAGCTACTTCCCAGTTTTGAATCAGTATGAAAAGCATACAAAAGGGAGCAAATACTGTAGTACCTTTGTATATGGCAAGATTGATTAACTGATTGATTGTGCTCATGAGTTGCCCCAGGGTACATATTTCTGGGCAGTGAGACTGGCTGGTATGCAGATGCTAATTTTGACATGCTGTAATTCAAAAAGACAAATTATGCTACTATGGCTATAGCAGCGCCTGCCCTCTGGAATGAGGTTCACCCGAGATTCGAATGGCCCTCACTCTGCTGTTGTTTAGAAGAGTGGTGAAAACCTGATTCTTCATCCAGGCCCTTACCCCTTGCTTCATCACACTTGTCATATTTTATCTTTATTGTTTATGTTTTATTGATTTGATTGTAATTTCCTTGTTTGGTTGTTGTGGGCTACCCAGAGTCATTGAGAGTTGGGCAGCATAAAGGTTGAATAAAGTATGATTATTAAAGTATGATTGCTTAGTCTATTACCCACGTGTTACATATTGATGAATACTTGCAAAACCCTCTTTTACTGACTTTGTTTTCAAAATGAATTGGGCAACCATTCTAGTGGAGGATACTATAACAGAGCAAAAAATCAGGAATCCAGTAGTATCTTTTTTGCCACCATAGACCAAACAGCTCTCCTCCTACAACATCTACAACAGAGTGGTGTCTTCTGTCAACTCTTCAAATACTACCTACTGTAAAACCAGATGAACAGAACCTTGAACACTAGGGACAGTTAAGTTAAAGAGTAACAATGCAGCTGATTGGAAGGGTGTGGAAAAGATTGGAAGATAAAAGAACTGGAGTTATCTGGAATTCTTTTGGCTTGTACAGTGAGTAGAATGGAGGATAGAGAGGTGTTAGCTTTCTTTTAAACCCATTTTTATTTTTTATTTTTTAAATACAATTTTCACTTGGACTGCAATGAAAGAAAAATTATGTACACCCTTTCCAGAGCTATTAAAACTCTCCCAGTTGCAAGAATATATCAGAAATATAGGAACAAAGGCTACTTCACTGACCCATTCCCTGGTCTGCTCCAGAACCCAAATCCCAGACACACCAATAGAAAGTCTCTTCCTCCACCACCGCTTTGTAAATGCTAGAGCTCTAGAATCAAAACCAGAAGGATTATGGAATTTTCTATAGTGGTTGAGAATGAGCTTTTGTTTGTTTGGAGACCAGAGCTCTTTCTCAACCCTTGAATACTCTCTCAGGGCTTAGAAGATTGTAGCCTTACTAACTTACATGATTAAGTGCCACAGAAAGCAAAGATCAATATGGTAATATTGGTTTAAATGCTCACGAAGTAGCACCAACAAACAGGTCTTTAAAGATAGATTTTGCAATGATTCAGAGTGCATAATTCCATTCTAGATAAGCAGGATATATTAGGAGTAGTAGTAATAGTCATAGTAATGGTACACTGGCAATTCGCAAAAAAGAGACAAATTAAACTAATTTTTCCTTTGAAACATTGTATATAATATTGCATTACATTCCCAGAGTCAGTTAAGATGTATTTCTGAAAACTTTTAGAACAGAGAAGGCTCTTTAAAATTCTGTTTCCAATAAACAAATAGCCACTGTTTTTATAGTGCAGGTTTCCTTAACTTTTTTTTTTTTTTTGCAGTTCATACACGGACAGATATGTTCAGCTCCTACAAATGGACATTGGAAACCCATCTCATTTACAAGCAGAAGGAGTTTCAGCTTGCCTGACAATTACATTTTGTATAGACTATTGCAATGTGCTCTACATGGCGCTACCCTTGAAGAGTATCTGGAAGCTACAGATGATTCAGAATGTGGCTGCATGGGCAATTTTAGGTGCCCCAAGGATGGCACATGTAACACCTTTGCTGTGGGAGCTGCTTTGGGTGCCAGTGTGCTTCCAGGCCCAATTCAAGGTATTGGTCTTTACCTTTAAAGCTCTACATGGCATGGGACCAGGTTACCTGAGGAACTGTCTCATCCCCATTATATCGACCAGTCCCACTCAGTCAGGCAGAGAAGATATGTTACGGACCCTATCCACAAAAGAATGTCGACCGGTGGGCCCAGGAAGAGAACATTCTCTGCCATTGCCCCCACCCTATGTAACACTGTCCACCCCAGAGATGAGGTGGGCTCCCACTCTCCCAGCCTTCCAGAAAGAGGTGAAGACCTAGCTCTGCCAACCCTCATGGGATGGGAGGAGGGGTAACAAACCCTGGGGGTGGTTAGCACCCTAAAGAGGCTCCCATAGACGAATAACTTTTCATTTACGATCTATTCCTTGGAATACATTATTTATTTAAGAACACTGTTTTATTGTATTTTAATTAGTATGTATTCTTGTTTTTATTGTAAACCACCCAGAGTCACTCTTTGAGTAAGATGGGTGGTGACTAAATTTGAAATATAATGAATGAATGAATGAATGAATGAATGAATGAATGAATGAATGAATGAATTTTGCTAAGGATAATAATTATTTATGTATAGTTTAACACATGTTTAATAATTTAGAACTTCCAATTTATTTTTGACAAATTTTCACAGGGGAGCTCAATTACAATGATTTGAAAAAATCACTTAGTAGGGAGGATTTAACTTTTTGGGATTTGTTGTTATTTAGCACTGAAGGACATTTTTTCCTTCTGTTAAAATAAAAGTTCTTATCTCTAGCAGTCCTGGGCTGTACTTTAGATTTTTTAAAAGTAAGTTACTGACTTTGTCTATGCTTTGAAGCCAAGCATGGTCAGGTCTCATCAATACTTGGATTGGAATCCTCCAGGAACTACCAGAGCTGCAAATTAGACTGTAAAGTGGGGTGGGGGGGAATCCCAGAGGAAGACAATGGCAGGCCATTTCCATATTGCTGTTATGAAATGACATGGACATGTCCATTTAATCACCAGTTGAGCATACTTAATGGAACAGCCTTTACCAAGCTAGTTCTGTTCAGCTTATTTTTGCAAGGTCAACTCAGTGTCAAAAATGAGACTACATTTGCAAAACCAGACATTGTTCATAGGCATCACATTTGTAGAAAGAGTGCCCAAAATCATCCTTTGGATATCTATTCATGACTACTCAGAATTAATTCTTATTAATTCTGTTAGCTACTGGAATACATACATGTGCTCTACATGGAGTGGCCCTTGAAGAAAATCAAGAAGCTTTAATTGGTTCAGAATGTGGTGTTGCAACCAATTATGGGCAGCTCCTGTTTCATCACTGTTACACCCTTGCTTCTACACCTATGAAGCCCTTCATGGCATGGGACCAGGATATTTGAGGGGCCACCTTTCTCTGATTGTCTCTACTCACTCTTAGATCTGGCAGGAGGGACATGCTCTGGGTCTCATTAATTAGAGAATGCCATCTAGCAGGAGCCAGAGGTGTACCTTTTCTGTCATGGTGACTGTTCTTTGGAACACCATTCCATCTAAGATTAGATTGGCCCCACCTCTTCTGGCCTCAGGAAAGTGCTTAATATCTGGCTATTCTCTCAGGCATGACAAACAGGAAGTTATTAGAGATGGCATTGCTGTTGAGGAATTACCCCTGGCTGCCATTTTTTTGCTTTGTTTCTATGTTGAATTGTTTTGTTATTTGTTAATTAAATCTTTTTTTTTAATTCTGTTTCCCACCTAGCATCACTTTGGTGAGATGGACAGCTATATAAATCAAAATAAATAAATAAATAAATGTCTCTGAAAGGAAAAGGAATACGGACAAAACCAGTGTTGCGTGAGCAAATGATCAATGCAATAGGATTGTCTTTTCATCTTTTCCCTCATGAAGCCCTTCCAGCTTCTGAAAATTGTCCCAACAAGGAGAGTTTACTTGGCTGTGTGTGTTCATGTGTTCGTATTGTGAGTGTGTCTGCTTGATTTTAATAACTAATGTAATATATTGGCAATGCTAACCTTACAAATACAACTGTCTACGAATTAAAATAGCAAGATAAAATGTTCATCAACTTCTTTCTCTGTTTTGGAAAATATCAATTAAACAGTTGCCAATTTGTCTATCTGCAACTAATATATGTTGCAAAGACTTCAACATTGAAAGTATAGCAAGTTCTCTTCACATTTCCCCCCTCCTCTTTGCAAAGTAATTATCCATTTCATTTCTTCTAACACAATCAGATAAAACTCAGAATAGTACTAAACGATTCTTGGGTAGTGATCCAGTTTGGATTATTGCAATATGTTTTGTATGGGACTGCCCTTGAAGATCACCCAGAAGCTATAACTGGTCCAGAAAGCAGTGGCGTGCACAGTATTGGGTATTTGTAGGTTCATCCATGTTACACCTCTGTTGTGCGAGCTGTACTGGCTCCCAGTTTCCTTCTGGGTACAATTCAAGGTGCTGGTTATCATCTTTAAAGCCCTACATGGCATGGGATCAGGTTATTTGTGTGACCACCTCTCCCTGAGAGTATCTGCTCATTCTGCCAGACCAGATAGGGTAGGCATGCTCCAGGTTCCTTCCCTGAAAATTTTACATTTAGTGGGACCTTGGAAGCATGTCTTTTCTTACTTTATGGAACACCCTGCCCCAAATGATTTGGCAGACTCCCACCCTTTTGGAGGGCCATCAAGACCTGGCTTTTTACCCAGGTGCTGGGATAGTATGAGGATATCTGGAACTGGTTGTAGGGCATCCCAAGGGGATGACTGAGGTGCTGGGTTTGGTTTTGGTTTTAATTTTTATGATTTTGATTTTGATTATGAGTTTTATTATTGTTGTGAGCTGCCCAGAGTTGTGTTTTTAGATGGGCAGCCATACAAATCTTATAAATAAATAAATAAATACATACATACATACATACATACATGCATACATACATGCATACATACACTCTCTAAATACTTGTTTGTGCAGCCCAGGAAAGGTGTTTTGTTTTGAGGGGGTTTCCCCCATTTGTGTCAAGTTAATTTCAAGTAACTTAGCTCATCACAAAAATAAATCAGGAAAATAAATTGGCTTTATCTCAGGCATAGTGAAATGAAATCAGTGCATGAAATAATTGTCTTTATAAATGGAGAGGAAGCATTAGAATATATTGTAACTTTAGTGAATATCAAACATGGACATTTTTACAAAATGACAGATTTAAACTGGACAGATTCTTTCTATATCAAATGTATAAATATAAGGGAAAGATGCCCTGAAGGACGGCTGTTCATTTTACATGAAAAGGTGTTATTACCTTTGTAGAGCAAAATCCCCCAAGCAGCACCTGTGTTGCCGCTCCAGGGATTTTCTAATGGGGGCAGGCAGCCTAATGTTTATCTAGATGTTTTAGACTACAATTCCCATAGACCCTAGCCATTGGAAAAATGAATGCACCTGATTTGCCTGCTTGATGTCAGAATGACCCTGATTTTAAAATATTAGATTTTAAAATATTAGATGCTGTGACCTTGGTGGTCATTTTGACATTAACAAAAAAAGAAAGAGAGAGAAAGTTCAATAATCTAATCTCATTTTGATTCGATTACTTCATTATATTTGAAGCCAAAAATCTAATGGGGAAAAAATTGCTTGTGTTCGGCTCATATTTTGTTGGATGCACTCATTTGTGTACATATTTCAACAAATTTGTGTTCACTCTGAAGTCTTCCAAAAAGTACTATTTCTTGTACGCCACTGTACAAGAAATTGTACATTCTTCTCTTCAATTTCTCTCACACTTTGTACAGTAGAAGTCTTTCTGTTATGAGTTCACTATCAGCAAGATATACTGAATCTCAGATAAGAATATTTAAACTGATCAATAACAGTGATATGTTCAGAGAATGTGACAAATACCTGTTAACTCTCTCTTTCTCAATCTCTCTCGATAATGATAAAATAATGAGAAATGCACTTATTAAGACTGGATATTTGAATTTGGCTGTTCATTCCTGTGAGTTGCTTATTAAGTCACGCTAGTTCTAAAGCATGGAGTTGCAATAGGCGCTTACTTCATTGTACTATACAGGTAATCCTAGACTGATGACCATTCGTATAGTGACTGTTTGAAGTTACAACAGCACTGAAAAAAAGTTACTTACAACAAGTCCTCGCAGTTATGACCATTGCAGCATCCCCACAGTCACTTGATCAAAATTAGAGCACTTGGCAACCAGCATGTATTTGCAATGGTTGCAGTGTCCCAGGGTCACATGATCACCATTTGCGACCTTCCCAGTTGGTTTCTGACAAGCAAAGTCAATGGAGAATTGTGTGATTCACTGAACAACCATGTGATTCACTTAACAACAGCATGATTCGCTTAACGACTGCTACAAAAAATGTTCTTAAATCAAGTGCGGTCACATGATGCCTCGCTTAATGACTGCACCACTTAACAACAAATCTTCCAGTCCCTATTGTGGTTGTAAGTTGTATGAGCAATGTGCTTCATGCAAGCTGCTATTCAGAATCATGTGTAATGCACATTGTGTTGGACTAAAACTGGGGAGACCCAGGGCCAGGTTCACTCCCAGCTGTGAAAATTGGGTGATATAGAACCAATTACACTAGTATTTCAGCAAATATAAATTGATCAACAACAGTATTGAAAAGAGTCATAGAATCATAGAGTTGGAAGGGATCTTGGAGGTGTTCTAGTCCAACTCCTTGCCGAAGAGAGGAATCTTCATACTATCCCGGACAATCCAACCTTTGCTAAAAACAAAGCAAAACTTCCAGTATTTACTCTGAAGTCTTCCAAAAAGTAGACTTCATAACTCCCATAACTCCAGGATGGTCTCATGGTCAATAGCTCTCACAGTCAGGAGTTTCCTTATTTTGAATTTGGATCTCCCACTGTAAAACTTCTACCCATTGATTCTTGTCCTACCCTTGGAAGATCTGGAGAATAAACCCACACCTCTTCCCTGTGACAGCCCTTCAGGTATTGGAAAACCGCTATCATGTCTCCCCTCAGCCTTGTCTTTGTTAGGATAAACATGCCCAGTTTCTTTCACTATTCTTCATAGGATTTAGTCTCCAAGCCTCTCACCATCTTTGTCATTTTTCTTTGCAGTCTTTCCAATTCCTCAGTCTCTTTCTTGTTTTGTGGTGACCAAAACTGGACACAGAAAGAGGTGAAATATTGTGTAGTGTATGATTTGTCAGTGTTGACTCCTGGTGACTGCCTGGACAAGTCCCTGAAGTTTTCTTGGCATGTTTTTAGAAGTGGTTTACCATTGCCTCCTTCCTAGGGCTGAGAGAGAGTGACTGGCCCAAGGACACCCAGCTGGCTTTGTGTCTAAGGTGGGACTAGAACTCACAATCTGCCAATTTCTATCCTGCTGCCTTAACCATTACACCAAACTGGCTCTTATAATTCATTTATGCTGTAGAAAAAATATTCAAGAATAAATACAATTGTGAAAGACAAGCACACATAAAATGTCTAAATTGCCTTTATATAATTGGCAGTATGATTTGGGTGATGACTTAAGATTTGAAACCACTGAGGAAGTGTTCAAAATTCCTCTGGCATACTCAATGTCAAAGTTCCCTTGGCATTTTGAAATTACCGTTCATTTCCTTTGCACCACGTTCAACTACTACCCTCACACAAGAGACAGAACTTTTTACCAGAGGACAATATTTCAGCCATGGAAACTTGTAGGCATTTAACTCTCAGGAACTGGAGTGTATTTTGTTTGGACATTTTATGTAAGCTTATCTTGTGTAACAGTATTTACTCCTGAGTAATTTTTCTAGAGTATATAATTTGTTCTATATTCACACTGAAATTAATAAGGAGTTAACTTGATTCTTGCTTGACCTTGCACTATATATCAGCTTTTATCAATTTTTATTTTATTACAACAGATTACTTGAAGGAGTTTCTTTCATATATTAGCATGCTTATAATCAGTAATGAAGATCTTTATCAGCCCATCTTTGAAGGATGTGAAATTGCTCAGGACTATGATTACCATATTTGAACTTTCCCAAAAGAAAAAAAACTGGTCATGGATAGATATCTCTACTATAATCTACCAATTCTGGTTGCATTAATTGTGTTGTATGTATGATGAATAATCACAAGGATATAGCAGTATATAGTACATTATGGGCTACATGTTGCATTAACTTTCTAAAATGGCATAATAATTTCTTGTCTAAATCAGAAAAGTCTTGGATTACAATAATAAGCAATATTGTAAAACAAAAGAATTGCTTTCTAAATCAGAATCTGCTTTCTGAGAAATTACTCGTGGAGTAATCTGCAATATTTCACCCCCCCCCCCCACAAAGAAAAATCTGAGAAGGGTTGTCCTATGTTAGAGTACTAAGGGTCATTAGGCCCTTGGCTTCAGAAGTGTATTTGTCAAGCACTACCAGACTTTGGACTATGCCCCAGTTTACAGCACATTCAAGGAGATCCAGAATAGATAAAAAAGATAAAAAAGGACAGATGGCGGTCCCAACTGTACAATTCAAGCCTCAAGTGCATGCAGCACATGTAGCAAAAAGGGCATGGCTTCAACTATGCAGACACCATCCTCACTTTGTTTAATCACCCCTGGGCATATCTTGCAGCCAGCACCTCTGCGTAGCATGGCAGGGCTTCATGGCTGCTGTTTTTCTCCTCTGTCATGGGTCTTTTGACTTTTGTCACTGGGCAGCCAAAATCAGGGACTTAAAATTAAAGAATCCAAACACTTTCAGATACTTTTTTAAAAAGTGGTTGGGTAGAGATTTAAAGGCCAAAAAGGTAATATTCCCAAGGGGGAGGGGGGAATAGATGTTGAAGAACAAACAACAGTCTCACTTCTTCTGAGGCCCAGCTCCATAAGATTTTAAAATAGCTCTGCTTGTCTCTTTCATATGTGGCAGAGGTATTTTATTGTACTGCTCTTCATTTTGGCTGTAACCATGTTTTAGGTGTTAGCAGAATTAGGGCTGGATGTTTTTTATTGATGGTGTTTGTGGATTTATTATTATGATTATTTTTATTATTGTACAGATTTTCTCTAATTGTGTGATCTATCTTTGGCCAGTGTGCAAGAACCTTTGCCCTTAATGATGGCTTTGAAGAAGGTTAAATAATTAAGTAGTAACGTTCATCATCTGTTTTCTAGTAACTCATTCTGAAAAAAAAAAATATATATAATAAAAGGCTAGCATAAAACAGAACAGTAAAAAAGAGTTTTACTCAAGAATGAATGAAAACAAAGATAGCCAGGCCATATGCATAACGATGGAATCCAAGAGACAGAGGTCCATGAGGGAAATATCTCCATTTCCTATCATTTCCATCCTCATCGGTGAAGGTACTTAGATGTGGATTAAGACTTCAGGAGTTCATTTAACAACTGTGCAGGTTCTTACAGGAATCAATTGTTGTACTTGATATTGTATATCTATAAACTTTGCATGGATTCACAAGCTATTCAAATGGGATTCTGCCTTCTGCTTTTTATAGAAATTCTTCACAAAAACTTGCAGGGTAGTATGTTCACATCCCATGTACCAGTAAATTAGTGTTTTGTTTTGTCTTGTTTTTTTTGTTTTTTTTTAAATCTATGCAAAATTACCTAATGCTTATGATTATTTAATTCTTTACTTAAATGCCATGGCTCAGTAAGCCATGGAAATATAAACACAATTAGAACAGTTTTCTAGTGATGACCAACATTAGATGCTATTGATTCTGAGTATGTTTCCTGCTGTTAATAACTACAAATTAGCCAAAGTTTTCTTCTATTTTTTTTAATGGCTTAAATGGGCACTATAATCCAAATACAGTTTGATCTCTGACTATGCAAGGAAAACTTTCAGAAAACCCCCATAGGTAGGCGGGCAATTTTAATCTTGTACTGTACTCATGTCATATTAACATATCAATGTGCTATTTGCTTTCCTTTAAAAATATTATCAGGTGTCATAATATAAACAATACAAACACATTCTCAACAACAACCTTAATTGGAATGATTAAAAGGATTAGCACAAAATAAAAATTCACAGATAATGATCAGTATCACAGACATTATGTTGCAAGTGAAGTTACATAGGGAAAAAAATGCCATGTAAAATCAACAGCAGCAGCAGCAGCAGCAGCAGCAGCAGCAGCAGCAGCCGCAGAAATCGTGGATAAAGCTACATATATCTATCAGTCTGTAATGGAGCAATCTATATATTACTGAAACTCTCATGTCTGTAACCTTCAGACATGAGAGCGAAACGATGCATCATAGGGCAACAATTTCGGAACCAAGGTACGTCAAATGGGCTAACTTACAAAATGTGTCCAAATTCTGGGACCTCTTACTTACATAATTTGGGAAATTTGTGGCCGCTTCATCACTGCTGTGCTACTGCATGTGATTGTCATGGGCATATCCCCAGCCTCTTTCCTGTCTCCCTCTGTCCCCTGTGCCCAATCAGCTGGCAGTAAGGTCTGATGGGTGAGCAGTGATTGGCTGCCTTGGAAACAAGGCAGAAATTTGAAATCTCTTAATGGTGGAGGGCATTGAGGGAAGGAGGAGGGACAGACGTGGATGCTTGTTGGTGAGGTAAGGCTGGCTGGGGGACACCAGTGGTCAATGGATAAGCCTTCTTCCTCCCTTGAGGGAGGGGGCCCTTGGGGACATGCTGGAATGGGGAGCAGGGGTGCAATTTTCCTCACAGTCCATGGCTCCTTTTGTTCCACCTACCACCAGCAAAGTGGCAAGCAATTCCACGTGTCAATTGAGGAGGAGGAGGAGATTTCACAGGGGTTCTCCTGAGGGTTGTGAGGGGAGGGCAAATGGCACAAGCCTATATTATATGTGGGAAGGAAGGAAGGAAGGAAGGAAGGAAGGAAGGAAGGAAGGAAGGAAGGAAGGAAGGAAGGAAGGAAGGAAGGAAGGATTTCTGAAGCTCCCTGCCAGCTTCTCACAAGGAAAGTCAGTGGGAAAGCCTGGAGCAAGTCATAAGCTGCTCATACTCCCACTGCTTCTTTGTCATTCTATTTCTCTGTATTGGTAAGGAAATGTCTCTGAAATGATGACCCAATGGGTCACAGGTTGTCTAGTATTCTCATTTCTGGAGATATTAAAATGGTACACCATTTTCAAACATCAGGTATTATCAGCACACTGATGACATCTTGACTATGGGTGAAACAGGAGATAAAGCTGAGGTTCTGTCCTTGTACTTGGAATCCGTTAGGATCTGGATGGGGAAGAATAGGTTCAGGCTTAATCTCAGCAAATTTAGAAGCCAACTAGCTTCTAAATTTGCTGAGAACTAGCTCAGTGCCTTTGAGTTTACAGCTCCTGTTCAAAGATCAGATGGTAAATTTGGTCAAGAGGGCCTTGCACTATTCCATTAGATCCATTAGTTATAGCCACCTCTAAATGAGGAGGCTCTGCTCATGGTCACTCATTCCTTGACCACCTCTTGTTTGGATTATTACAGTGCACTCTACCTGAGGCTGCCTTTGAAGACCACTCAGAGGCTTCGGCTGGTCTAGCGAGGTTCAAGTAATTACAGGAGCAACTTGATTTGCCAGTATGACACCACTACTTTGAGAATTGAATTCATTGCCATTGACTTCCATGTGAAATTTAAGGTGCTAGTGGTTACCTTTGAAGTCCTATGGAGCTCTGGACCTGCATACCTCAGAAATCTATTCCAAATGTCACCTGTCTATTTGATGTGATAAAAAATAATGGACTTACTCTGTGTTGTGACCCCTCAGTACACCTGCCATCAAGGACTGCTGAGGCAGACTTTTTTGTTCATTTCTCCATATGGAACAAGATACCTCCAGAGATCAGAACCACACTGACCTTGCTAAGATCTCAGAAAGTCATCAAGACTTGGCTTTTCCAGAGTGCTTTTGGGGGATGACCTGAAGTTTTGGTCACTCCTAGAGAATGATGCTTGTATTAACTGTTGTTGGTTTGCCTGATGCTATACCTTGTTATATTTAGTTATATGTTTTAATCTATGTACTATATTTTGGACCTGTAAGCCATTCAGAGTAATTTTTTTTTCATTAAAACAGCATATAAGATTCATTAAATAAATACATAAATTATAATTCCTCTTACAAACTGCCATGTATGTAGTTCCACTAGGCAGAAAACTGTAGCACTCACTAGTTGAGGACAACGGGTTCTATCCAATATTATGCAAGCAAACCCTTACTCATAAAGTAAAACCCTGCTTTCCTTTCATCACTACACCCATAACTCTGCACCATGCTACTCACATCTGCTTTACAGAACCTCTATTTGATGTTCTTGTAATAGTATGTGGGAAAGACCTTAGGAGATGGGGGGAAGAGATGCTGCCTAGGGAATGGACAGATAAGAGACAGAATAGCTGACAGCTGCATGGTGGGTGGAGCAAGAGGGTCAGAAGGGACCCTCCCTAAATTCTCGGGCTGTAAAAGCAAAGAAGGGAGAATTGTTCTTTCAGACTTTCAAGATTCTGTTAATGTAGCTTTACAATAAAGTAGAATTAGTCATATTTCCTGTCTGGTCTACCTGGTAAGGCTAACAGTTCTCTTAGCTGCCACACTGAATCTTTGAATGGCTGCTTTGCTTAGTGACTTCGAGGAGTACATTCAGAGGGACCCTTTGCTAACAAAGTATTTGCATGACTCTGATTGTATATAAATATGTATTATTTAAATTAATCCTACACCAGAAATTGTCATAATATGGAACATTCATAATACTGTTAAGTTAATTATATTCTCTTACTATTTCTGCTGCTATTATTGTAAAATATGTATATTGAACAATAAAACATCCAAGATATATTAGGTGGATAAGGCAGGGAAAATGGGAGAGATAAAGGATTCCCAGTGGGGAGTTAAGAGAACTTAGGTGGATTTGGCTGTAAGCAGATATGTAGCGAAGGTAATGCAATCTTCCTAAAGAAAGAAGACTTGAAGATGGAGTAAGAAGAAGACAAGGGTCCTGCTTGATGAGCACACATGAACAGATGTGGAGGAGTACTGTGGATGATATTTTTCTTTAAAATGGTCTTGAACTTGGATTTCCTTTTCAGTGTAAAACAGGTTAATACAATCCTTGTGGTCTGAGTGAAGGATCAAGTGCTGTAGGAGGAGGGCACAATTTCTCTCTTTGGGGAATTTCATTAACCTTTTCTACAATTGTTAGACTGACAATTCCTCTCAGGCCATTTGAGCTAATTAAATCCTAATGGGCAGCAATTGAATCACTGAGCTACTTTCCATTTGCTAATGTTGGTATCTTTGGATTTCCTACAGTCCTGAACTATTAAGATGCACAGTCTCAACCAGAGCAATGCAAAGATCATTGCAGAATACATACGCAACATGCTTAAAACTACACTTGAAAAGACTAACTGTAAGGTGGATATAATAGAAGGCACTGTATAATACTTTCCATCCTTTCCTAGAGTTGTTGCAGGAGATTTTATATACATGCTTATTTTAAATAATTGCCCAACCTAAGGAGGCCACAGAATAGGATGGGACAAAATCTAAAAGGAAGAAGAAATATACCCATCAGCACAAACTTTATCTCAGCCTGTTGAGGCATATAAATCTCTTTAGAAAAATAGGAGCTGTCTAAAAGTAAGGAAAGCAGAAAGTATAAGTCTATATATTGCTGGTGTGAATCTACTTTTTTTTTTTTTAATGAGGCTTATAACTAATTTCAGGATCATGTCGCAAAATACAGGATCGATGCCGCAAGGTTATAATTCCAACAACACTGAAAATAATGATAACAACAGTCCCTCTTTCACTGGCTCCCAGTTTTATTATGCTAAAAGTGGAAAGGAAATGTGGGCACTATTTTGCTTTTTCTACTGATCACATGAAAGACATTAGAGTCCGGAATAAGCTTTTCTGCTGCTTGCTTTACTGATAGTTACTCCAGCGAGTCTGCAAGAATTACATGTGCAGGCAACCCAAGGTCACTGAGTAACAATGTAAGACATGCTTAATCAATCATTAATCATGACAACACAGTACACCACAGGCACATGCAAAAAGGCCTTCAGTTCTGCTTTTCCTTTTCTCTGTACACATATATTTAAATTCATGGACATATACATGTATAGAAATGAAGGTGCCTTATAGAGGTATAGTGGATATTCCAAATGGATGCACCGTCATTCAAGGAAATGGGCAATGTAGTCAGGTGAGTCTCATTCCAGTGGAAGCCAGTCACAAACAGTGGTGGTAGCATTGAAAATTCAGGGAAGACTGATGAGGTGGGGCAGCAATGAGAGTGTTCTGAGCAGCCGAGTAGCCACTTTAACTTTTTACTATTCCTAGAAGATAATATTGCTCCAGGAAGATACAAGCAGCATATTATACATTATAGGACATTCAGCTGAAGGCTGTAGGCTCCCTCGGATTTCAAGCAGCAGAGATCATTTCCATGGTGGTCTAAAATAGATTTCTATTCTATGCTTTGGCTTTACAGAGAACACCAAGCGAAGAGAAAGAATCTTCCCATTGTTTACTACAAGTGAGTGTAATGGTATGTGGAAATGACCTTGGGAGACAGGAGGAAGAGCTGCAGACTAGACAACCATTATGCAAAATGTATCTCAGTCCACAGAAGCAGAAGGGGCAAAGGAAACATTTCAGAAGTGATCCTCCTAGTTTTCTGGAAAGTAAGAGGAAAGGATGGGAGGAATACTTTCAGACTTGCAAGATTCTGTTAATGTAACCTTCCAATAAAGATAGAGTTAGCATTCACTGATGTGCAGACAAAAGGAAATATTTATATATATTTACAGAACATACAATTTGGCTTTGGAATTCAGTCCCAAGAGATGTGGTGCTGGCTACTAGCTTGGCTGGCTTCAAAAAAGGCTTGGACCAATTCATGGAAGTCATGGGAATTAGCGGCTATTAGTCTTGATGGCAATCTGACTGCTTCTGAAAGCTACCTGCTGGGAGAATAGTGCAGTTGGTTGGCCACTGCGAGAACAGACTGCTGGTTTACATGGGCCAAGGATCCAATCCATCAGAGAATATCTTAAATTCTTGAGTATTACATTTTCCATTTGCTTTTTGTAAATGCAATTATCTCTTAATTTTGCTACATCTTTGAATGATACTTTTTTTCTTCTCAATAATAGTAATGTCTGGTGTGTGATGTTTTAGGTGTCTGTCAGTCTGCATTTTAAACTCTGGACCTCCTCATTTTCTAAGACATTTCAGATGTGTGGCTCCAGTAGTGTTTGTTAATAGTAGAGCCAAATTTTAAGATAAATTTCAGTGTAAAATTTTTGCAATTCTATTATCGCATTGCTTATATTTGGTTTGGATACTTTTGCTACAACCACTACCACCAGGTAATCAACAGTCTCATCTTTAATCTTATACAGTCAGGATTTGATATCATTTGAAATATTTATTCATTTATTTATTTATTCATTTATCAAATTTGTCACTGCCCATCTTGTTGAAATGACTCTGGGCAGTTTGCAGCAAAGATAAAATTCATTAAAATACAATATAAAACAGACCTAATAATAGCTTCCAAGAAAGAGGGAAAGTTGGCGAATAATTCAAGGGAGTGTCATCAGGGCGCTAACCACGCCCAAGGATGGTTAGAGTCCATATCACCCCATGCACACTGGCAGAGCCAGGTCTTTAAACCTTTTTGGAAAGCCAGGTGGGTAGGGGTCCACTGCACCTCTGGGGGAAGAATATTCCAAAGGGTGGGGGCAACAGCAGAAAAGGGTCTACTCCTGGACCCCACCAGCCCACATTCTCTTGCTCATGCAGTCTGCAACATGTCCCCTCTGCCTGACCGGGTGGGAGGGGTTGATGTAATGGGAATGAGATGGTCCCTCAGGTAACATGGACCCATGCCATGTACAGCTTTAAAGGTGATAGCCAACACCTTGAATTGGACCTGGAAGCAAACTGGCACCCAATGCAGCTCCTGCAGCAAAGGTATTACATGTGCCATTCTAGGGGCACCTAATACCTAGCATCTGCATTTTGAACCAGCTGTAGCTTCCCGATACTCTTCAAGAGTAGCCCCATGTACATGTGGCTATATGGGAGATGACCAGGGCATGAGTGACTGACTGGAGAGCCTCCTGATCCAAGAAGGGGAGTAACTGGCACACCACACAAAGGGGGGCAAAGGCCTCCTGGCCATGACTGTCACCTGCTTCTCAAGAGGAGTCATGAGTCCAGGAGGACTGCCAGATTATGTTCATTTATGGCTCTGATGATACTTGTTTGCAGAACTATTACTACTACTACAGGTAATCCGCAGTTTAAGAACAAGTTCTGTTCCCAAAGTCTGTCCTTAAGTTGAATTTGTATGTAAGCTGGAACAGTATTATTATATAATACTATATAAGTAGTATTGTCTAATGAACTTGAATCATTGTCTATTTAACTTGAATTGTTGTGTATTTAACTCAAATTTTGCTACAATAGGCTCTGTTCGTAACTATGGGTCATTTGTAAACTAGGTGTTCTTAACCCAGGGACTACCTGTACTACTACTGCAAAGGAGATATAAAAAAGAACAGTGTGTTTCAGTAAATTTAATTTAAATTTAATCATGTTAGTTAAAAATCTCATCTTCTCCTGTTTGTCATTTATAGCATTTGGTAGCTGCTTCAAGTTTGCCTCTTGCATTGCTTCCAGCTGGCAGTGTCAATAAACAATCACCACTCTCTCTTTCATGCCTACAGGGCTCCCCAAAGAGGCAAAAATAGCATTTTCAATTATAGTAATTCAACTAATGTCCCAATATACATTTTATAAACAGAGGAAAAAAAGTATTTCTACGTTTGGTGAAATTTTGGACATGCATACAACCACATTTTTATGGAATGGAACTGTGAATTAGATCTACCAGATGATTTGTATTGAATCAGCTCAGTTTTTTGATTCACAGTGCAAATTTGAATTCAAACTCAGCTGATTTGACACTGCTGTTGGGAAACAGCTGATGATAGACATCCAGAGATTTACCAGTATTTCAAAATCTACTTCCTTCTCATTTTTGGAATATTATTAAGTATCCTCCATGACATGTTCAACATTTCACTTTTTCCACCCTCCCTTCCCTTAATACAATTGTATGCTCTTTGAGTTTCCTTAATCCCAATATTTATTTCAATTAAGTAATCTGGTGTGTTCTGACTAAAGAAAAGTGTGAATACTGTTTTAAATCATCCTACATGGTTTTAACCATCTCAAAAAAAAAAGTCACTTTCAGAGGAGCTGGGCAGACAGTGATTGGAACTTGTCAGAACTGTAACTTAGATGTCTTTTTCCAATGTATATTTTAAATTCAAAATGATAAGTAGAGACTGTTATGTAGATAGTGGTAGAGCAACTAATCACTAAGAAGGAAAAAGACTCTCCAAAGAATTCCAGTGCACTTAAACTGCAGTTTAAAAATACGTAATACAGAGAGATGTTACACTGTAAATGGTGAGTGCTTCCTTGAAGCCTCTTTCTTCAGCCTGCCTATTAACCAAAGGACCAATTTAATCTCACTGAAATATGCATACCTGTGTCCCTCGGTCTTCTTGGTAGAAACTATTTGAGTAATTCATTGGAAATTGAATTACTGTTCACCAATTCTCCTGTTATGGCTTCTGCTGTGTTTTATTATTATTATTTTTTTAACCTTGTATGAGGTTGGGCTTTATTTATTTGTTTGTTTACTTATTTACTGCATTTATATTCCACTGCAATCAATTTGACTCTTGGCAGCTCAATATCCCATACATAATTTAAGGAAATTAAAATGGGTGCTTCAGAATCCATGTAATGTCAGATAAGGGCTGAAATATGCAAATCTGTTGTGTGTTATTGCCCCAAGAAAGAGCCAGAGAACCTCTGGTTAGCACATCAAAGGAACATCTAGGTCAGCTGGATGTTAGTCCTGGTATCCCAGAAACTCACAAGAAGGACATGAATACAATTACCTCTTTGATTTGTCCTCCAGAATTAGGTATTATAAAATAGCCTTTGTGGAACATCTTTGTATGAAGTCTAACAAGGACAATGACTGCACCAATTTGGATTACTCTTTTGATCTAATTCAACACTTGGAACCCAGAAGGAATTTGTAAACAGATTTCTCTTCTTTCAGTTTGCAGTTCCTTGGTTTTCATGAGCTCTAATCCTAATGTAAATTCAAAAATAACATAGGAAAAAACAAATCCACAACTTTACAGGACAGAGTAAGAAAAGATTGTATTGTATTGTGTGTGTGTGTGTGTGTGTATGCACACGTATATGTGTGCTTTTTGCCATTTAATCATGCTTTGCAAAATATGAGCAAATATTATAGTTTTATTCCCCCAAATCATCCATGTGTTCCATGGTTCATTTGGCTTTCTTGAATAAATATCCTTGTTGATGGTGATTGCAATTGAGTCAGAGTATTAAAAAAAAAAAGTCATGTTTAATGGCTTGTAGCCTCAACTTTCAAATATCAGCTTAGAGCTCATACTAATAACTGCAGGCAGGAAAATAATATCCTCTACTATTAAAACAACAGAATTCATCTCAAAAGCTTCTGACATGTGGACGTGTTTAGAATGGTCATTTCCTAAAGTTTGAAAGATGTTAAGTTTCTTTTTTTAAATCATAAAATGGTTTTTGATGTCTTCTTCAGATACATCAAAGGGCTTTATAAAGCGAAGAATTAAACTGATAGTTTTATGACTATAGAGAGAAGAATTCCAATTATTATACATTCAACAAAAGCTTTGTTTGAAATATTTAATATTACAGAGATAGAAAATATTACTGTGCATACATATAGCTTTGATTCTTTATTCCCAAGACTCTGTTCCATACAGCAGCAAGAAAAGTGTGGGATTAACCCTCACCTACCCTAATTCAGATTGTTATTTCTCGTGTATGGCTCAGTGTTATGCTGTTAGGATCCATACAAAAGATTTAAGGATCATAGCTGGAATTTCTGGCACATGACCACACTTGAAACTTTGTAACACTGGTAATATTATTCAGCCTTTTGAAAATTGATCTTACCCATTTTTCACCTCTTATCTTCACACCTTTGTTTTGGATCTGGCAATGGGATGATGTCAGAATTCAGGGCAAATAGAAAGGATTAGCAGCTACTGTTGAAAAAGGCCTAGTATCAGCTTCTCACAAGGAGGGCAGAGATGTTCCCAATCCTTTTATAGCTAGAGGGCAGATTTAGAATTGTAATGGTATATTGTCACAATATTTACATATAGATGTCATGGTGGGATAATTAACTGAAGTTCTCCCTGCCATCCCCTCAGCCCATAAAGTTTGCCATGATGATGATCATCATCACCATCATGATAATAATGCACGAAACAAAACATTGGACTGTACCCAGCCACATTATTTTAAGGAATATTTGTTGGACCCTTGTAGAATTAAGTGGCATTTTTGGAAATTGGACTTCCTTCCTTCCTTCCTTCCTTCCTTCCTTCCTTCCTTCCTTCCTTCCTTCCTTCCTTCCTTCCTTCCTTCCAGATTTTTTCTAAAGGAATATATAACTTATAAGGGCACACTGTTGATAGGGCCAGCCTTCCTTCTGAGCCTTAAATAAACAGTTTTTCAACACATTTTGAAGGAAACTGGAAAGAAAGGCAGAACCAGCATTGTGAGAAAATTAAGAGGTGATGGTTACTACAGCTGGCTTATCTAATACTCTTCTACCACCTACCACTGTTATTTGAATCAACTAAATGTGCCCTCCATCCCCAAGCAAGATCAAAACTGGCATCACCCCTGTTGTGAAAGGCATTCATTATAACGGTACATTCAACTTTGTGTGTGTGTATGTATGAAGGAGAGGAAGAGAATGCTTGCTAAATTCAGTCTTCACACCCATAATACTTTTCATGGCAGACAAGTTATGGTTCCCACACTGTCTCAGGAAATTATAATGAAATGTGCAAGACATATTGTGTGGATAGAACCTACTCAAAAAGGAAATTACTTGTATAAAACAGATGAAGAGCTCATTTACCACTTTGAGGATGACTCCCATATTATCCCACATACAAAATCTATATGATTTGGCCAGGTAAAACAGAACTAAAGAATAATTAAAATAGGGAAACCACATTTCAGAATCACTGGATGAGAACTGCCCACACATACTGAACAGTTTTTTCTAGGGATGGCTAAGGTTTACTTAGTACAAAATTTATATCCTGCTTTACTGCTGAAGATTTCAGAGCAGGCTGTCCAAATAACCACACAATAAAAATTATTGAAGGAATGACACACATTCATAGAGGAGTCTTTAAGTAAACCATAGACAGTAGGTTTTTACCAAGATAATTTCTTTTTAAAAAATTCCCTAGCTACTCTAAGACTATATGAAAATTAGGGTTAATAATCTGAGATCACCACCAAAAAGATCACCAGAATTATGCTAACCTATTACACTGAACTTTTGGGACGTGAGTTTCATCTATTTCTTAAGAAAGAAAGAATAAGAGAGAAAGCGCAAATGAATTTTTGAGGATGGAAAGGAGTCAGAAGCTGTGGAAATATACAAAATACCATGGGTTGCAAGATAGAGATTAAAATCACCATTAAAACTCTAGGTTGACCAATAATCTGACTCAATATAATTAAGCTTCCTTATCTAGGAAATATATACCTGGATGTCAGCAACATATTCATGACACCCGACCCTAATTTTCTGAATGCTTCATGTATCTTTTACATTGCCTAGACAGTGGCTTGTTTAGGACTCCAGTGAGTTACCTGATATTGGGAGTGGGATTTGTGCAGTATCAATTTTAGTTTTATAGACTTGTACAGTAGGCGATGCTGTTAATTAATTCAGAGAAGCATGTCCAAATAACTGCTGAATTTGAAAATGTAGTATGCTTTCTGTTCTCAGTTGATCATCCTACACCAATACAAATGTAAACAACTTGCTGAAGATCAGATACTACCGGGTAATGACTGTTTCTGGAAAGAAAAAAAGGACTGGATCTTTCTAGAAGCTTTACTGTACATATTTCAGACATAAAATCAGACTACCCATTACTGATTTCTATAACATACATTAATCTTCCTTAAGCTTGTACCCTCCATATGAGTTGGAATATGGCTCACAACTTCTCCAGAGTCTATGTTTAATAACTTTCAGGTTGTTTTAATTATTGAAGATGGCAACATGAACACCTTAAAAACAATTTTTAAAAGAACCCCACTTCAGTCCAAATACTTAAAGCAATTTTTTTTTACAGTAAATAAAAAATAAATCCATAAAATATTCATAAAAAAGAATAGGCACTTAAAAGACCATGAACATTATAATAAAAAATTAATACAACCTGCAATTATACCCAGGGTTACTAGTGGCCTAGTCTTCTTGACTAATGCCTCCTGAAGAGAACTGTCTTCACTGTTTTACAGAAAGACATCACGCTAGAGGCACATCTAACCTCAGGAACAAGCTGTTCCAGATGGAAGAGGCTATGATCTCTTTCAAGATGGGCATCACAGCATCCTCTTTCTCTGTTAGATAGTGCAGGACAGGCAGATTCTGCCTGAAGAAGATGACTTCAAAGGTAACAAAGGCCCAACCCATAAGAGACTTCTTGAATTAGGTCTAGAAGTCTCCTGGCAACTAGTACAACTCCTGCAGTATTGGCGGTATTCTTATAAACTGAGTGGCACTGCTTAGCAAGTGGGCTGTTGCATACTGTGCCAACTGCAGCCTCCATCATCAGGGCAGTCCCACACTAAGTGAATAGCAGTAGTCTAGCTGAGAGATAACCACCCTGTTGGCAGTCTGAAAACCCTTAAAGACCTGGCCTTCGGATTGGGTAGCTGAGGCTCCTGTTGGATATGTTTGCATATGTCAGTATTGTTGGACAGACTCACCAACTTCCTTTCTTTTCCTTCCTTCCTTCCTTCCTTCCTTCCTTCCTTCCTTCCTTCCTTCCTTCCTTCCTTCCTTCCTTCCTTCCTTCCTTCCTTCCTCCTGTATTTTCTATTTGTTTGGTTTTATTTTGAGTTACCCAAAGTCATTTGGAGGAGTTGGGCACTGACTAAATTGAATTAATTAATTAATCAATCAATCTTAATTGAATGAATTAATATATAAAGAAATAACAAAGATGAGTCACTGTCCTCAGTGCATCTTGGCCCAGGAGACTGAAAAATCATGGCATTGAAAATCAGGGATTTCCTGCAAAATTTGCCACCTCTGGAATGAGGTCCCCCTGAGATCCAGACAGTTCCAACCCTCATGGCATTCACACACAGCCCATTTAGAGATGATTGATACTCTTTTTGTTTTGTGTTCAGACTGCCATTGTGTTATTTCTCTTACTGTATTTTTTGTTTGTTTTTGTTTTTTTTATTCTATTTGCATTCTTTTTTCCATTCTGAGCTACCCAGAATTGCTCTGGAGTTGGGTAGTGCCAAAATCAATCAAACAAACAAACAAATAAAATTTAAAAGTATTATCTTAGGAAGCTTGGGGGCCGCAAAATTTGGGCTGGGCCCATGACGGGCAGGCTATCCACTACTGTATTAAGTGAGTTTGTACAAAGTATTGGAAAGAGGTGTTCCACAAAGTGCAAAAGTGAGAGCAAAGCACCACTTCTTGAAGCATTAAAATAACTGAATCCTCTGGAAGGCCTGTAAAGCTGCTTTGAAGGATTTGGTGTTTGTCTGTCCAAGCAATCCTTCTGGGGTCACCAGCAGAGGAAATGCACATGCACACAGGTGGACACCACTTGGAAGAACTTTCAAAGTGGCTGAAAGAACCACATAAGGGATATGACTGCTTTCACATTCGGAGGAATGCCATTTCCCTCATGCAATGTGCTTTGTAAGGTCCTTCTTCAAATGCTTTGCATAGCTCCATTATGTAATGAAAGCTGTTTTAAACTGCATAGCCCTTTCTCCAGTCCGTTTCTCCAGTTCCTTGCTTCTGAGGTTGGAAATATGAAATATTTCAATGTTACATGCCTGTTGCCTATAAACGCTGTAATATGAGCTGGTCAGGGAGTGAGACTTATTTTTATTCATAAATATAGCTCAGACCAGTTTAGATGGTTCCCGTCTCTTTCTCAAGTGCTTCTGGGAAGTGGAAGGAATTGAAATAATATGCCTATTAAAGCAAATGGGGATCATGTGAACACATCACATTAAGGATTGGCTCTTAGTATGCTTGGCTTTATCTTGGAGTGTATTTTCACAGCCTGGGAGAATTAATACTTTATAATAGATATGCCAGAGACCTTCCACTGAAACTATAATAAAGAACACAGCAAGCACAGAGAAAGTGAGAGAGAGCATAATGTCTCGAAAAGAAAAGAAAAGAAAAAAAGAACAACCGTCACCAGTCTTTGAGCTAAATGTCTTTGAACTAAAGAGGAACAAGAGCAGCTGATTGGCCCTTTGTTACTTGAATAGCACCCCACTGATGAGGCAGGAAGACCATTAAGGGTGATGTTAGCACAATCTAAAAACTAGCTGATGTCAGACATAACAACGATGAAAGTAATAATGGCATTTATAAAGAATGTTCCCAAATCAAAGAAACATTACCTTCCAGAGACATCTCCGATGCATTTTTCTTCTTCTTTATGGGTTGTTAAAGGCCCTCTTCATCATTATGCCTCTTTTTTTCTTCAGCTGCTTTACAAAAAATATCACACTCATTGATATTCAGTACAATCATTCCGGTTATGAGTGTGATAATATAAATGTATTTTATTAAAAACTAAAGAATGTTCATTTTTTTAAAAAAACTTTCCATTGTGACAAAGAGTAAAATTTCCTTACTTCTCATCCTGTCTTTTTCTAGTGCCATTTGAAAGAAGTGTCAAATTCCCAGCATCCTTAGATATTTTTGTTCTTTTTTCCCATTGTCCATGCATCTACTGATATGATTTCTCACTTTATTTAGCAGTTTTAAAATATTAAACTAGCAATTTCTTTACTTGTGATAATTTTTATTTTATAGAAACATCTGAAGTTAAAGAATGATAACTTGATAAAGGTTACACATATGTTACATATGTTACACATAATATGTTCATATTAAGGGTGGTGCTTCATCTAAAATCTTTTTTCTCTAAGTCTGTTTCCATAGTTGTTTCTAGCTGATCAAACTGACACCAAAAATCAGAGATGCTTGATCAGGTTGTGAGTCATGAAACCAACTGGGTACCTCCCATGCCCAATCACACATTCACAATGCTCCAGAAGTTTTGCATTTTCCAGCAGCCAATTCAAAAAACTATGACTGGGGAGTCACTAGTGCAACTGTGGCTAATTGGTTGGAGTAGAATATGAATTACTGATCCTTGGCCAGATTGGAGAAGCTTCTGATATTTTTATATGTGTTCAGAAGTTTGGGGGCATGAAAGAACCCTGAAATGATAAGGCACTAACCTGACTGAAGAAAAATAATAAAAATGTCCATTGGAAAATAATTTAAAAAAAAATCTACAGAAAAGGTCTTTAACGCTCAGTATTTGGCTTCATTATGTAAACATTATTTTTGGATGATTTGGACAATTTTAAGACAAGACAGAATAATTTCATCAGCTGAATAGATAGACCAGATATTGTCCACATTAAAGTTAACATAATTTTTGTTTCTCTTAAAGTACCACTGGAGATTTATTTGGCTTTCAGAACCGGCTGCAGCATTTTGGCCCTGCAACATTTGAACTGGGTAATTGAAAAGAAATATTTCTGGAGATACTCACTGGAGTTAGTATTCTAACTCTCACTAACTGCTGGAGTTATCTGACCTTTGTAAGTATAAGTTGCAATTGTAAGAAGCAGCAGCAGGTATTCTCTTCATTATCATACGGAAAAATGATTTGCCACAGGCAGGTCTGGATCACTGAAAGGGAATCCATGAACAGGGAAAAAATCCCTTTTCAACTTATGTTTCAAATACTTTTTTATACAGTATTGGATTCTGTTCAAACAAAGTTGAAGCCTATATTCCGCATATCTTTCCAGAGTTCATTATGGGAATTCACTGGGAATTCTAGAAGAAAAAAAAGGTGAATTACAAGTAAAAATTCTTTTATTATTTATACAATAAATGGCAGTATGAAACCTACTCCTCAGTAACTGCATATGTACAACTATGATGTACCAATAAAAATGTCAGAATACCTTGTCTGGACTCAGAAACTAAGCAGCATTGGGCCTGATATATCCTTGGATGGGAGACCAACTGTGGGAGTGTGGAGCAGGGGTGTGAAACATGGACTCTCATCCCCAGAGGAGCGGACAAGAGATAAGAGAATGAGACTGGCCCCTCCCTGAGGAATGCTAAGGATGTTTGTAGTGTGACCCTGGGAACTGCTCTGATTGATGTAAGGTTTAGCCCAGGAAACTCCAGGAGACTATACAGATTCAATCCAGCAAGGTTTAATTGGCTTCACTCCATTCACAGAATCTTCTCAGACTGAGAGCAGTTCCCAGGGTCACACTACAAACATCCTTAGCATTCCTCAGGGAGGGGCCAGTCTCATTCTCTTATCTCTTGTCCGCTTCTCTGGGGATGAGAGTCCATGTTTCACACCCCTGCTCCACAATCCCACACCAACAGAAAAATCCAGGGCTGTAAGATAGTCTTTGAAGAGGGGAAAAAAAAAAAGTCCAATGTCAAATGAGTCCTTCTAATATATTTGGGATGGGGGGGGGGGGGGGAGGTAAACAGTATATACACAAGAAAAAAATAAAATGCATTCATAACCCTTGTGATGAACTAAACAAATATTTATTCTGTAAATAAGCAAAGAGGAGGAGTTTTCTTGATAGACATCCTTAAAAAGGAGCAATTTATATCCTATACTACCAGGTTATGGTTAAATAATGCTTTAATTGTTCATTATCAACTGGTCCTTAGAGTAAATGAGAGACAAATATAGTAACCTCCTCAGGACTGAAATGCTGTTCCCGGAAAATAACTGAGTAGAGACAACCTCAACATAAGAACTATAAGTTTATCATTTTGGGGCTGTGGTAGAGAGATTCTACCCCCAGATCTTCCTTCCAGGAGTAGCCACAGGAGTGGTCAAAAAAGTCAAGCTGCAACCATGGGATCAAAGCTGTGCCCCTTTTTCATGTGCCTTGCCGTGCATGTAAAAAAGAGGTGTGGCTTTCATTGCATGGCTGTGGCCACCATATCTATTTTTTTCATCCCCTGTGGACACCCCTCCTTCCTTCCTAAAGTCTCTTAGATTTATGCCTGCTTGTCTGCCTTGTACAGAAGTGTCATTTTACCCTTTATTTGTTTTAACAAAATGATCACAACATTTATAACCAAGAAAATTACATGGTTGTCAAGCTTGCCTCAAGGATATCTTTACCTTTGTCAAGTCTTTAAGGCTGGAACGTGGGTTTCTGGACAGATCTTTATTGTTAGCAGGGTATTGTTACAAAATTTTGAGGCCAGCCAAAATAATTCTCCAGCTCAACTTATATCTAGCATAATCAAGGCAGAGTTATTCTGAGTCCCTTTCTCACATTTTGCCCTTCCCCTGGACTTAGGAAACTTTTCTGGAATGGCCCTGCTTCCTCACATAATGGTCAGCTTCCCTCCTCTGTATTCCCATGACAAACCTCAGTGACACCCGAATGATGACATATGTTCAAGGATCTCATCACACAAATGCTGGAATGAAGTACTTGCATCATGACATCTGATGCAAGTACGGAAGTCACAGCCTTTGAAGGAAAATATCAAGAATGTCTTATCATTTGCCCCTGTTGTCCCCCCACCCACCGCCAGCCTCCAGGACCCTAAATACTTTTAGCACTTTTGTGGAGTTCATCTTTGATCAAAGTCTCTGGGATGGGATAGCATTACTCCTCAGCCTCCTTTTTGTTCTTGGATCACAAAAGGCTATGTATGCCCTTGGAAGTACTGCCAATAGAAGTATACAACTGGATAACTAGAGAAGCAAATAGTGGCAGGAACAACAATATCAACAACAGCAAAAATTGAGGGAGAGTACAGAAGGGCAAAGTGAATTTCTGAAAGGGTAAAGTTAGACCCATATATACAAATTTTGACAGTAATAAAATATTTCTGAACCCAAGATTCTAATGCAGCTCATTCACCTAACTGGCTATGTTAGAGTTACTTTATTTGTTGTTGAGCTGATGAGGATCCTTAGATGGAAACAAAGGGTTCTTCTAATAGGGGATATCTCCTTGCTGCCAGATTTTTGGAACTCATATATTGTTAGTTTGAGGGTTGTTTTTTTTTTTCATGTCCCTCTGTGTGACTGTTACTTTCCAGATTTTCTGCTACCTAGCCCTCCCCCATTTATTAGAAAGGCAATGTTAAATACTTTTCACATTTGGCTTCAATGATTTTGGGGGAAAAATCAATAAAATGTTCCCTCTTTGCTAGGACTGCATGATCATTAAACTCCTTGCTTCAGTTTTAAAGACAGTGTGCAAGCTTGTGTAAGACTGAATATCTTATGGGCTATGAAAAAGCAAATCAAAAAGTCCTTTGATTTGGCATCCAGAGGAGTAGGACTTAGAAATGCACAAGCAGCTGGACAGTTTAAAGTAGGGATCAGCAATCTGCAACCAAAGGGCCACTTTCAGCCCGTGACCATATTTCATCTGACCTTGGGTTAATTTGAAAAGCCCTCTGCAAGCAAGCAATTTAGACTTCTGGCAAAGGTCCTTCTTTGGCAGTTTGTTGTATGTATAGAAGGAAGACAAAGTGTAGACAAGAATGACAGAGTGAGAAGGAAATGTCAGAATGTAAAAAAAGGTATCAAAAAAATTGAGGTACTCAACCCACTATCTTCTCTGCTTCCACCCAAATTGCACTCCACCTGCTAAGTTCCTTATACTGGCATTGCCACAGTTCAATGGTATGGCATTCTGTTGGCTCTGTGTAAGAATTGTCCAGCATGGTTCAAAATGGGTGAGAATTGGCTGTACGTTTGGACATAATTTATAAATGATTGTAAACCACTATTACAACCAAGGGCTTTTCATGTATGCTAAAAGGCTCTATTCTCCTTCTGGATAGAAAACTGCTTTCTAGATAAGTGATAAACTTTGAGTCTTAGCTTTCTGCATTTTCTAGAATGCAGACAACCAAAAACTATTTCCTTGTATGTGAAACATTTCTTTTCTGTACCTTTCACAATTCTAAAGCCCAGAAATCTGAATGTTTCCAAGCTAAGACCCATTTTTTAGAAGAGGGAAAAAAATCCTTGTTCTGCTGGCATATATCCACCATTTACAAATTTCTCTCTTTAAAATCAAAATAATTACAGACATGATATTAAGGTTTGGGGATTGCATTGACCAAAGCTAAGCCTCTGGCAAAGAGACTTGGCAAGCACCGAATGATAAAGTCCCTGGAACAAATTATTTCTTGTGAACTGGGATATAAGAACTACATGATCCAGAATCTAAAACAGATTCGATAAAACTATAGTTCCAATATATGGAGCAAGAATTATTGTGCATTCGGCTGTTGGTTTTTCAAGTACACTGAAAACTGTAATTGTTGTGTTAGTCTCCTGTCAAGGATAAATATAGACTATGGCATGAATATGTACACTTGTTTTATTTATAATCATTAATGCTTATTCTCTGACCTCAACAAGGATCCATTAGATATTCTGTCCCCCCGCCCCCAATATATTTTCACCCTAGGTATCTTTGAAACTAGAAAACGTAAGGCTACAGGATCCAAATGATCTTCCAAGCCACCCACTGTACTTTTTCTGGTCCTCCTTTGTTTTGTTTCTGGTTTTGAAATGCATCAGACTCAGAAGATCCGTGGAGACTTGGAAAGGATGTCCGACATTGGACATTCCTCTCTAAAGAGAGACCCCTCTCTTTAGTCCTAGAAAGGAGAACCTTATTGTGTCTGAGAGATCTTTTCAGGGACTATAGTTTTCAATCTATATGGAATGAATCAATATTTCATCTTATTAACACCAGTTTAATATAATAGTTCTGACTTGGATCTGTGTTTTTTTTTTAAAACAGTCCTTTGGATAAGCTTAGAATCTGTGCTATTTTCATGATATTTATATCCTGATATTTATATCAGGGGAGGAAGAAACTTTGCCAATATTTCATATTTGTTCTTACATTCATCTGTTACTTTTGAGTGTAATCAATAAAGGAGGCTGGAGGGGGTAGAGAGGAACTTTGGGAGCCAAGATGAAATCAAGAACATATGAAGATTAGAGAAATTTGAGGTCTCATGTTTTGCTTTTCTGTGTGAAGGATGAAATCGTTCCAGCTAGGTTATCTTGCCAATAGTGATAAAGATTAGCAATACAATTTCTTCAAGGTCTGTCCCTGAAGTCCTCATTTCAGAACTTAATTTCTACACATCCTGTTTCTTTCAAGATGTATGATGACATAGTAAATGCATAAAGCACCTTCATTCAGAAGGCAGCCCATCCATAAACCATTGATACTGATTATGACCCATGCATGAACAAGGAGGACTAACAATGTTAGGTGGTGAACAATTGAATTGCATGAAAATAGTAGGGTAGCATTCATTATCTGGATACTTCCTTACTTTCTGCTCCTGATTGTCCTAGCCTTTATGACATGATCCTTATCAGAAATGTAGGCACACTTGAATTCTCTATAGCTTATTCTGAAAGTGGGTGAGCTTTTGCATGCACTCAATTTGAACAATTTATTTTCACAAAACACCAACCTCCATCATCACTTTCTCCACCTCTTGCCTAAATACAATTTTGTGAATTTGGGGCAAAACAGTAGGCTAGCAATACTAACACTTCATAAGACTTTGGCAAGCCCATCCTGGACTGCAAAGCAGGAATAGCAGAACTATATTTATATCAACACTGATCAGAAATATTTGAACAAAAGAAAATATCCCTTACAGCTTACTAAAGAGGATACTTGTTGATTGATTTTAAGCATTCTATTATGAAAAGTTCTCATAGGGAAGATCAGCTGGATCCAACCATGATTTATTTCTGCTCCAGGCAAATATCTTGATGATCAGCTAAGTACTGCAGCATGTGGGAAGAGCTGGTTTGACAATATTTGAATATGCTGTGTTGTAGAAATCGTATTATGCAGGGGTGTGTGTGTGTGTGTGTATATATGTGTGCGTGCATGCCTTTGAGTCACTGTTGACTCCTGGTGACTGCCTGGACAAGACCTTCAATTTTTCTTGGCAAGACTTCAGAAGGAGAACAGACTGCCTGAGGAAGTGGACTCTCCTTTTCTGGATGCATTTAAATAGAAACTGTATGACTGTCTGTTGGAGATGCTGAAATGGTAGAGTCATGCACTAGAAAGGAGGCTGAACCAAAGGATTGCCAAGGAACCTTCTAATCCAGTGTTTCTCAACCTTGGCAGCTTGAAGATGTGTGGATGTCAACTCCCAGAATTCCCCAGCCAGCATGTTCTTATCTTTCAATTCTATAATTCATCAGCTCCACTCCACAAGATAAAATCACTTTCACTCAGATCTATCAAATCCTTCTTTCTCTTTGTTTTATAACCTAACAATATGTCTAGTTTTCTTTCTTGCTTGCTTGCTTTCATTTCATTCATTGATTTTGCCTTCTACCCTTCTTACATTCCAACTGACAATCTTCCATATGCCATGGCTATCATTAATTAGGCCCATCAATATTAATTTCTGCAATTCATCATGGTTTTGGTCATCTGTAGCTTTCACATAATACTTTTTAGTGAGATAGAGAAGGTGTAAAGTATGTTCCCAGATTTAGTTGTACATCTGACACAGGCAGCATTTCCTGATGGTGCTAAAAACAGTATTGGTCAGCTTTTTCACATTTTCAGCCAATATACGAGAAGCTGAACCAAAGCCCAATTTTTCCCCAGGCTTATTCGTGCTATTCTATGCAAGCTAGAATTACTAATCTAAATAATACCTTCTCAGTCTAATATAGTGTTGCCTGCATCCCACCAACTCAGAAGTACATGCAGTGTACTGACACTCAGGATGCCACAGTCCTGTTATAATAATAAAATGTGTAAAATGTGTGTTTTAACTCACATAAAATAAATCAAGTTTTCCTAGAAAGTAGTGGAATTTTAATGATTCAATATATTCTCAAAATGAGATCATCTGTAATTAGGGAATATACACAATCAGATAGAGACACACAAACACACAAACACAACACACACACACATAGAGAGACATAAATATAATCATGAAGAGAAAAGGCATACATTTATCTTAGGGTACCTATTAAAAAGAAGAAAAATAGTAAGGGTTGAGTAAATATCTTATGGAAATCAAGTAAATGCCCACTGCATTAATTTCATAGTTGACTGACAAGACTAGCTAAGCTGGTTTTCTACATTAAATTACTGAATCAGAAGCCCTTTGAACTCAGAAAGAAGCACACAAAAATGCAGATGAGATACTTATGATAAAATATATTTTGTTGTATTTGAAAATTCACAAGACCGTAAAGGAACTATAATAAGTGGTTCACTCTCCAAATTAGGCTAATGCTCCTGGTTTAAGTTGCTTTGTTATTTATTTATGAATGGATTTAAAGCTAAATGCAGGCACTTAATTTGCTTCTTCAAGAACAGTATTAAGAAAGAAGATAAAAAATATACTGGGATTATTGTTCATTGTGTTTCTTTAAAAAAAACTTAGAGCCTATTATTTCATGAGAGTTGTTATAAATATACACAGGTCCTGCTAGCTGTCTCAAAGAAAACAAAAGTTACTATGTACACTGAAAATGTTGTCATTGTCAGATTCAGCTGGCACAGCCCGGTACAGCGAAGGTACCGCTCAGCTTCGCCTAAGTCAATTTCATCACCCAGGCGCGAGCAGAGAAAAAGGGGTAGTGAAACCGCAAGCGGACGCTCTGCTGATTGGCAACAGGTGGCAGCACTTAACTCAAAACTGCAATCGGATACTGTGATGGAATGGAATTATGAAGGCCAGACTCAGGGAGGGAAGCATCCTTTTTCGTCTCCTGAAGGGCGGGGAAGAGATAAGAGGATGAGGCTGACCTGACAGATACTTTGTATCAGTGCAGCTTCCCTCGGGTGCTGCAAACAAAGGAAAGCGCAGAGGCTCAGAAGCGAAGCAATCAGCAAACAACTGAGAACTCCTGGCTTTGCGCGCAAGCAGGCAAACTCAACAAAGGCAACAACAGCATAACCCATAGACTGAAATCAGAAAGACAAAAGCACCGGACTGAATCTGCCATTTGGGCGAGGGGGGATTACTACGGGTAATCTATAACTAAGCAACGGGTAAAAGCGCGAGAACGGGGAAGCTATAAAATACCATATAAGCTATGCCAAGCCAACCCTGGCTTTGTCTGTACTTATGTTACGCTTGAGTAAACTTCTTTGCTGAACACACATGTCACGAGAGCTTCTCTGAGACGAACAGGGTAAACCTTACAGTCATATCTAGAATACTAAATCCAGTATATCCATAACTTTAAAAATCTGCTGGACAATCAAGGGCAACAATTATTTCATCACTAAACATATATGACAAAAATGAATTCAGTAGGGCAGAGCCCAGCCAAAGTCAATGTGTGCTTGGTAAGCCCTGATTCAAATCAGATTGGAAATACAAAGGCGGCATGATCTAATTCAAGTTTAGGATTCAAGTTTCAACAGCAAATTTATTAGAGGGGCTATTGTTGGGGGGGGAGGGTCCACTGGCTATAATCAGAAAACATCAAACTACATGTGACTGGTGCCTTTTATTATATGATTGGATGGAAATAAAGCCGTAGCAGACTCTCCAAAAGACATTTACCTGCCTAGTTTCAGCTGGGAATCTTCAAGAGGTTCACTTAGCAGCATCAGCAGGAAGGAGCTAAAAAGTCAAGAGGATAGCCATGACCAAGTGACAAAGATCTACCCCTTTTTTACATGTATTATGCATGCAACACACATAACAAAGGGGGGGGGGAGCTTCAATTATGTGAGCACAGTTACCTTCTAGATTGTTTTGATCCCCAAGGACAACCTTGGGTTCACTTCAACACATTTTTGAAATAGGCCTTTGAATCTCTTTTAAGGCAGACATAGCAAAGATGAGAAAGGACAGCAAAGGAGCCTCCAAAATATTCAGTAAAAAACCTGTTGTGCTGATCAATGCAGCATAATATATGTCCAAGGCAGAAAGTGTCCTACCCCAATTAAAAAAAAAAAAACTTTCAAAAATGGTTTGCAAAGTAAGCCCTTACCTCTCCGATTGCTTTTCTGAGCTTCTAGGGTTTGTGTGACCCTAACAAAATGAATACTGGCTTGCTCTTGGGAGGTAGTATGCATTTGGGGTCCAAGAGGGTTGGAATAGCAAGTTGGCAAGCAGGGGTCACACCTGGGAAAGACCCCTTAATCAGTGAAAGAACTAGGCTGGGTCAGGATTGTGGCTGGCTGGCAATACTCTATGGTAGTTAATTAGCAGAGGCAGTAGAACCAGGCTAGTATAGAGAGATACAGTGCCACTGAGATAGGCCACAGAGAAAAAAGGCTGGTGCAAAACTGGTGTTATTTGCTACCTCGCAAGTAAATTTCTAGGCCAGTGTCTGATTTAGTCTGGCAGCCTTTTGCTCCAGAGACCTCAACCTGACATAATCATGCAGAATTTAAAAGTAAGGTTTGACTCAAGAGTACATAAAGGGCTGATCAGACTTGAGCCTACATCCAAATGCTGTGAGCCAGGTTGAGCTCCCAGTCGTGTTGTAAGGACCAGCATAGACATGTGTTGTTTCGTTAGCATCAGGGAGAATGAAATTAAGATTTGTGGCTGGTTGCATTAAAAAAGTTGGGAATGGAGAAAATGATGAAGCCCAAAGCAATATTATCCTTGCCACCTCCAAAATTGCTATCATAGTGAGAGAGTTTAACAAGATGATCAATTCACTGGCTAGCTAGAGAAGAGACTTTGCAGCACTGCATATTGCCTGTAACAACTCTAAAAGCAGCAAAAAAGAAAAAGTTCTTCAAAAAACAGGAAAGCCACTTAGTTCAATTCACTGCTTTGAAGCAGGTCCTCTTTCTGATGTGATTAAAGCTTCACTGAATCGAAGCAGTCCTTCAAAGCTTTGCATAGCTCTATTGTTTTGGATCTGAATAATTTTAATGTGAAAGAATTACAGCACATGTTTAACTTTCTCAGTGATTGCAACAAGCTATGAATCATACAACCTGAAATCTGGATGAATCTATGTTGGTTTTGTTAATTCTCATCCCCCCAAGTCTTTACTTTCTTCTTTCTCATGTTTTTATTAATTTATATTTTTGTAAGATATTATATGAATTTTGGAATCCATTTCTCCACCTATAATGCATTATTATATTACGTTTTCTGTAAAATGTGTCTGCTTTTGCATACACTTCCTTCTGATAAATGTATTTACTTACAAGGCAACTGTATCTAGCTTGTATTAAATCATGCTGGGAAGCGTGATTTATATAGATTTGATTTAAAAGCAAACCAAAGGATATTTCTCCCTCATTCCCTATTTTGACCAAAATCATGGGCAATTGTGCTTTGTGCTGAGAAAACCAAGAGCTCTTCATAGATCCTAAAGTCAAATATTGTGTAACATGCCACTTTAGTATGCATCACCAAGTTTGAATGGTTTATCTGCCTGCCCACCACAAAGATGACATAAGATCGGTAAAAGGATCACAGTTTGTATTAATTGAAATAGTCAAAGATCTGCAGTGAGCAATAATACACAGAAACATAGAGGAGGCTGGCTGCTGCATGTTGTTTTGATGGCTGATAGGTACCTGAATGGGGTTGAAAGTGATTCCACCCTGGGATTATGAAGCAAGTCCTTTATACAGACTATCTTCTTGAACTGTCTTCCTACCTTGAAGGTTGAAGGAGCCTTTACTCAGTTGAAACTTCCCTGCTTGACAGAATAAAAATTGTTCTGATCCAGGGGTGGCCTCTGTCCCATCCTCTCAAGCCAGTTTGTATGAGGTTCAGAAATGTGCCAATGCCTCTCCCTAGTGATGCCTCAAGATATTTTGTAAATATCATAAAGCTCAGCTAAAATGTCAGCATCTATGGTTAAAAGTTAAATAAACTGAATTGGAACCAACACCCTAATAGGAAAAAATAGGAAAGGGCATTTTTGAAAAAAATGCCACCAAACTCAGTCAAGAGACACCCTATGTTTTTATCTTCAGCACCTACTAACTGGCTAAACTGTTCCTCTATGGAGGGAGGGTGGAGGAAAGCCCCATCAAAACAGCCTGAGGAGTCCAGGCTGTACCTCTAAAGTAAGGATTAGTCTGGCTCCTGTTGGATGACCACACCTATGTCTCTCAATGTCAGCAGCTTCTATGTCCTCCCTGAAAGAGAGGGCAAAATCAACCATAGGCATGCAAAGGTGTATGTTTGTCTTCAACCTGATATGGAAGAAGTATTTTTGAAACCACCCTTGAGCATTACTTCAGAAAAGAGGGTTTAGAATGCCATTTACAGAACCGGTTCCTCAGGTTGGTCTAGTACCAACACACACTCTTGCTCTATATAGACTGGTCTCTTCTCCCAGACTTTTAATCAGCGGTTGGCATTTGCAGGCTTTGTGATTATTTGTATTGATTGCTCTTTCTGTTTGCAGCTGATGCATAATTAATTGTGCTTTGATATTGGTTTAACAATGAACTTTTTTTCTGAATTGCTCTGGATATCTTTTGTGGAAAAGTAGCTAAAAAATATTTAAAATAGCTACCAGAGTCAGGCTTACAGGATGTTGCACATGAGGTCCTCCAGCCCAGTGATAAACTGCTTAACTCATCTACAAAGGCATAGAAGATGTTGATGTAAAGTATGAATATAATAGCCTCACTGGTTGCTGCAGTATTTGTGCTGATGATGCTTGGCAGCAGCATGAGGTCTGTTATGACTTCTCTATATATTATCTTTAAAGTCAAAGACATATGCCTCTGACCATGAGCTGTGGGGGAAGATGACTTGGAGAATCCTGTTATGTTTATAGCCTGCTTGTGGGCTTCTCTTGGTATCTGCTTGGTCACTGTGAGAACTGATTGCTAAACTAGCAGTTACTCTCTCTCTCTCCCTGTATTAAAATATATATTTATCCTTCTCCTATTTTGATTTTATACTACCTCACATATACTGTTGGTGCTTTTTTTCTTTTTCTTTTGCTATATACTGAATTTTTCTTGTTTAGTATTTTATTAATTTATTTACATTCTGCCATGCAAACTTTAGTAACTAGGCAGCCAATAAGAGAGATAAAACATCATTATGATAACTCTGTGGACTGATCTAGCAGATCTTTTCATGTTCATGTAAGTACCTAGCACCTGTGTCACAATGGTGAATAAATCATAGCACCTGGGCACAAAGATTTAGACAATTTAGATTGCTTTGTTAAGCTTCAATTCTTTGATTCAAACTAATTTGCATACAGTTTGGAAACTAGTTTCTGATCTATCTTCAGAAAATATCTCATGCAAAGTTGAGTGGACCTTGGTTTATTCCTCATTAATTGTTATACTTGTTATCTTTCCTTTAAGAAGGGGTTAAATGGGGGTGGGGCATGTCTTCTCTATTTTATCCTCACTACAGCTCTGGTTCCTACTTCATTGCCTTTCTAGTATCAGATGAATTCACTAAGGTCTTTGAAGGTTAACCATGGATGCTGAAATGATAGTCCTTAATTAATTTTAGTTTTATCATCTACCAATTATTTTAATGTAATCTTAGAGGTTTGTTCTGTATGTTATGCTACTGCTTTTAACTTAATGTTTTAAATACAGGTTTTGGTAAATCACCATGGATAAACATTTGTTTTAAAGGATGGGAGAGGCATTTTTGAATAAACAAAGAACATTCCAGAGAGAGAAACAATTAGATTTGCAGAGCATCCACATAACATAAATCTGACTCATGTAGGGAATCCACTCTGAATGTTTTGTTCTGGGACATGCTCTAGCAGAGCAGAAGGAAGAGTTGATTAGGTGCAATGGTCCTATATTCCAAGAAAGGCCAGTGTTCAAAACTAATATAATACCTAATAGGATAATGACAATGCAGTGGCAAGGTTGCATGAAATCAGGTTACTAGTACTGAGTGCTAGTTCCAAATATTCAGTCTGATGCTAACCCAACACTTACGTTTCCGCTTGAAATGCCAGCATGCTACTCTCAGCTAATGTGAGATTGACATAATTACAAGAGCATGATGAATGTGTCAGAGAGCATTATTGCTATTCTCATAGCTTGGGTACTGCTGTTCTACCCTCAGAGAGCAAAAGAACAACCTGGTCCCTATTGCTTAACTATTGTAGCATTATAACTATGATGGTATTGTAGGGACAAAAAAAGGAAAACAAAATAATGTTAGTGTCAAAGTAGATAATATGGAAATGGAGGGGTAAAGATGTCCATGTGTGCAAACATCTAGGAAAGCAAAAGAAAAATACAGGATTAGTGAGAAGGAAACAATCAGGAAAAGATGGGCAATGGTAGACTAGTTCAACTGCCGTGCAGGCTGATCCAAGCCTTCAAGCCAGGGATTGGCTGAAAGATCTAGTGGGTATGGAGATAGAGGTTGGTTGGAGGGACACAGGAAATGTTTTCAGGAAGTTTCCCTCTGTGTTCTCGAGAGATTATTACAAAATATTTAAACATTAATTTTTAGAGCACTTTTAAATTTGAATGTGCTTTTCTACAAAATGTTGCAATGTTCTCATACTAAGAAGCAAAGGAAGGATGAACTAACAATGCAGGTCTCAAAAGAGGGGGGAATGACCCTGAAATGCCTGTCTTTGGAGACAGAAAAGAGGCATTCTAAACTATCCTTAAATCTCAGTCTCCACTGAGAACTCCAGAGTGTTTCAACTTTCCTTTTAAAATGTAGCAACTATTTCTGAATATTAATAACTCAGTTCAAGGTTAGATGATTGAAGTTTCTCGTGTGTACCAGCAGCTGGTATCTAATTTGATTTTCCCTGTTTTCCAAACTATTAACTTAAGAATAATGCTTAAATTTACAGAATCAAATTGCTTGACTTTTTTATTCCAGAGTACAGTAATACATAAAAATAGCTAGAGTCAGCATCCTCTCATTTTTATATTTTCAGCAAGAAGAAAACTTGTCCAGATTGTTCTCAGATGACTGTGAATCAGTCTTTCGCTGAAACATCCACACAAGGGATTTAGCAAATGATTTTCTGTACCAATTAAAACCAATTATTATCTAAGGATAAGGCTTTTTCAATGAGATTTCAATGGACTTATTCAAGCTCTCTGGTCTGAGTTAATTTAACTTATAAATGTTGTTCAGATTTTTTTCCTTTGCATTCCTTAATTGATCATTGACCACACATTGTACAATTTACTGATAATCATAAATATAAATTATTCAGAATTTATGGTCACAGAGACATCCGTTTCTGGGCTTCTATTAAAAAGCATATATGCATTTTTATTGATTTATTTCATTCATTTGATTTGTATGGCCACCCATCTCACCTAGGTGACTCTGGGCACCTTGCAACAGTTAAAAAAACAATCCAATAAAAACAAGTTAAAAACTAATATACAAACATATAAAACATTGATAACTACTTTAAAACAAACAAGCCATGGTCAGTCGCCAAAGTCTACCCTTGTGCCAAGCTCAGCAAAGCCATTGGAAAAGCTCCCCACCATTGCCAGACCCCCCAGGCATGATATCAGAGCCTTCAGGGCCTTTTATACATGTATAAATGCATAAGTGTGTGTGTGTGTGTGTGTGTGTGTGTGTACACACACGCACACAGTATATTCCAGGTTGTCTTGTCTCATCCATGTCTTGTCCATGTGCAGATGTCCTTTGTGTACAGGATTATCTGCACACTGTGTGAACTAGACCCTCCCAAGTCCAGATAGATTCCACAGAAGATCATGGAGAATAACAGGGCTAAGATTCTGTGGGACTCCAGACGGACAAGCAGGTACTGGTCAATCAACCAGGCATCATGGTAGTAAACCAGAAGACAGTAATGGTGATAGATGTAGCAGTATCAAGTGACAGTAACATCAGGAAAGAGTATGAGAAGCTAGAGAAATACCAGGGCCTGAAGGAGAAACTAGAGAGGATGTGGAAAGTAAAGGCCAAAGTGGTCCCAATGGTGGTAGGAGCACTCATGGCTGTGACTCCTAAGCTGGGAGAGTGGCTCCAACAGACCCCAGGAACAACATCAGAGCTCTCTGTCCAAGAGAGTAGTGCTCGGGACAGCTAAGATACTGCACAGAACCCTCAAACTCCCAGGCTTCTGGTTCATATATATATATTTTTTTCTATAAAAATATAGAATAATGTCCCCGAACTTACAGCCATTGCAGCATCCCCATGGTCACATAATAAAAATTTGGGTGCTTAGCAGCCCATCCACACTTAAGACCACAGGGGTGCTTCAACTCTGTCCACCCACCCATCTCCTCCCACATCTCTGCCCTTTCAGCCACTCTGTACTCCACCAGCCCTGCCACCCCGCACTTGCTGTCCCTGCTGTCCCTGCCAGCTTTGCTGCCCCCAGCGGACCTTCAACTTCTTCCTGATGATGATGATGATGATGATGATGATGATGAGGCATGCCCAGTCTGGCTCTTTGCAAGGCAGCTGCTGGCCACACCAGGCCTTCTTCCCAAGGCTGTTCCCATCCTTTGTGCAAATTGCACATGGCCTTGTCCAAATTGCATACAGCCTTCTCACAAGGATTTGGAAGGCTTTGAAAGGGGTGCCAAGGTTGGTAGAGGTGGCAGGGCAAGCAAGCATAGAGCAGGAATGCTGGCATAGATGTCAGTGCAAGGCAGCCAAAAGGGCAGAGATTGGAGGGAGATAGGCTAGTGGGGGGAGTTGAAGAAGAGGCAGTCCCTTACCTTACCAAGGCTTGGGGCTGGGAGGGACCAAGCCGGGAATGGCTTGGATTGGGGTGGGTCCTCGCCTAACAACCAGTGAGATTTTGTTAACGATGGTAACTGGGACTGCCAGGATTACCATGGCTAAGCAATGTAGTCATATGACTTCACACTTTACAACTGTATCGCTTAGTGATGGAAATTCCAGTCCCAACTGCCACATAACTCGAGGACTAACTGTATTTAATAGGCTTCTAAGACTTGTAAGATGAATAATAGAAGGTATTCCAAGCCAGCAGCTCAACTCTCGTTATGCCTCACTGGTCCACACAGCATACAAAACAGAAACATATATTCCTGTATTTTACTGAATAGTTAAAAGGTCAATACTTGTTGTTTCTTATACATGATACACAACATGACACATGCCAATTTCTTTTCTTCAGAGGACTAATAGAAAAGCATGTTAAAATAAAATAAAGTTCAAAGGGTATGAGAACATACTGAAAATGTTTTTAACGCTTCTGAAAAGTGCTAGAAGCAGACCTTGCTTGCTGGTAGGTTTCTTTTCTTTTTTTTTTTAATCTTTATGAAAGATTTTTTCCATTTTTTCTTTGACTTAACCTCAGTAACTCAAGTCCATCCTTAATAGCTTAGGAGGTCTGCTCAAAATGAGACCCTGAATATTTACTCATAAATATTGTCATTTGAAAGTAAAGTGGCTTTCTACTGAATGTAATTGGGATTTACTGCAGCATCCCTCTCAGTTATAGGCATGGTCACATGGAAACAGCACTGGATTCAGATCTGCATATTTGTCAACTGATAACTACAACACTGAGCTTTTGCAGACCTTTCATATCTCCTCAGACACATTGCTTTACTTTGAGTTAGTTTACCAGTTCAGGTATCACCCAGTTGTAATACAATTAACACATGCATGAGCTAATCTTAAAGAGCATTGGTGTAAATGGAACTCACTTCCAATCCAACATGTAGAGACAGTAGCCTCTGTTGGGCCCATTTATAGCTTTAGGCTGGTATAAAACTACACAGATGTGCTGAACTGCTTGTTCTGCTTCAATTCACCTTGTTTGTGAAGGATGCATAGAGGGTTGAGAATGTCATTAAAAATATTGTATGGTCACCTAACGACTGGTCTGGTATGTGGTCCATTGCCTGGCCCGTGTAAGAATCACCAATCCAGGCCATCCCAAGAATTGCCACTGAGAAGAATTCCTGTGCTGCCCTGTGTAAGTATATGTGCAGGGCATTCTTAAGGAAGAAAGAAAAATAAAGAATACATAGAAAAGAGAGAGAAAGAGAGACCTGCTAAACTACTTATCTAGTAGGTTGATCTTTTCCCATGGAGATTTATTAAAGAATGGTTTTTAATCCCTGCAAAGGAAGAGGGGAAAAAACCAAAGTTTTTTTTTTTTTTTGCAAGAATGAAGGATTTCCTGCAGGGACAGGATTCAGTACTACAGGAAATGTAAGGAACTTCAAAACATAACCAAGAAACATATATTGTTGCCCCCTAAAAAAAAAAGTGGGGGAGGGAAGGAAAGGAATCTTGAACATTTAACTAGGAAAGTGTGATGTAGAATTCAAAACCATTCTGTGGTTTTGTGAAGCAAAAGATCCTAAAACAGAAGGTAAAATGTAGTGCATGGGGTGAGTACAAAAGGTTATCTGAATCCCAATAGCACCGTTACCTATTTTGAAACATATCCTCCCAAATTCCACTGATACATAAAAAGAAAGTACACAGCAGTATAAGATTGGTTACTGGCTCTCCCACCTATCACTAGAAACTGCTAGCCCTGTTTCTTACTCAAGGCTGAGTGTTTGTTAAACTGAGTGACATGATCTTCTCAGGAAGGAGATCTTGTTGAAAGACAGAGCCTTAAATATGCTGTCTTTTGAAAGCCACCAAAACTGAGCATCAGTTGCCTGTCTGTGTTGGTTTTGGCATACAGCATAGTGAGTACCATTTTCTTCCTCACTTCAGGCAGCAATTCTCTTGAGCCTGCTCTGCCCTGCCCTTCATATGCAAAAACAAAAATGTCTAAAAATGAGCAGTCAAGTCAGTTCTGGATAGGTGCCATGATGGGGTGAAGCTAATGGGACACAAAAACACTGAGCCGGAGACAGCTTTTTGGAAGGAATAGTACTAAAATTTTCCACAAAATCATTCCATAACTTGCTTTCCTATAATGAAAAAAGAGGATTGTTAATGATTTACCTCACAGAATTATTCACATCTTCACAAGTGGGTAATGTGTGTGTGTGGGTGGATGGGTGTGTGTGTGTGTGTGTGTGTGTAATATAAAGAAGTCAGACTAGAGGTAAATCTCCCTCATTCCTTTCAACTCTGGGCTTAATGATTGTAGCAGAAATAATTTAATACTCCTCTGAATCACTTTTTCAAAATCAATTAATTTTTAATTCTAATTGCAGTTATTTTAAGCCATCAGTTCTTTTCTTCATTAAACATTTCAAGCCATACACAGTGGAACTGCTGTAGTTTGTTAGAAAAGGGCATTAATTTGTTCCTTTCATTCTGTTTTGTTTATCTCTACATTTTAGGCATAATGTAGGTTATATTTAGTAGTGTAGTTAGGTAATAATTTTAATCCCTGCACAGACTGAAAAGGTCATTTGCTCTGTTATTTCATTCCTTTCTTCCTTAAAACATTCATCTACTGCCTGTTGCACCATGAGGAATGAAGCACTAAAATATCTCTAGTGTAACCTAATCGAACCTAATAAAAATAACCCATGTATTTACATAAACCTACTAGGATGGTATACATTTGCCCCTTGGCAGGAATATGAAAGGGTGACCATCAAGGTTAGAAGAAGGAACACGATCGGGGATTGGGACGACATGAGATCATCCCGATACTTCCTTTCACTCTCTATGTAGGCTAATTCTTGTACTCCATATTGAAGATTTCCAATTTTGGAATTTCAAAAGTTAAAAGAAACCAGCTGTGGAAGGGAAATGGGAGGTAGAATGCTGGGGCCCTGTTATGATCTCAGAAGAAGAAATCTGATGTATCTAATTCATTTAGAATATTATATTGCCATCTTATTAGCCATATGGAGGCTTCCCCCCCCCCCCTCCATATGATAGCATGTTTTACTCTAATTATGTCAAAAAGTAATCCCTGTTGGATCTGACAACTCCAAAGTCTGGGTGATATGACTGAGCATCATTCCTGTTTATGAGTGTGATATAAAAATCATTAATTTGCTTCCTTAATACAGGTGAATTGAAATAAAAAGGGGGATGTACCTCTCCCTCAATTTTCACTAAGCTTAGCAAATGGTTTCCTAGTCTCTTATGTAAATTAAAGAGTTTCTAAAGGAATTTTTATTATGTATTGGCAATTCCCCTACTTACTAAAGAGAAAGGTAACTTACACATAAGTCTGAAGTAGACATGATAGTGGAACAATTATACATAAAAAATTTGAGACTGCAGTTCTTCACACACACACACACACACACACACACACACACATCCCTGAAGTTTAGTTGGTCTACTTCCTTTTTAAGAGCTGAGTTAATATTTTCTGCTGTATAGATGGAATGAAAAAATGCTTGGATAACACGTAAATCAAAGATAAACCCAATGGAAATAACAACTGATCTGGAAATCTGGCAAGGGAAAGATAATCTTGAACATATTGTGGAAATGAAAAAATCAGATTGGAAGTACAGATACCTCTGATAAGAGGCAATTTGTTCATTACAGATTTGTATTTAAGGATAAAAGAAACAAAAAGGATTTTACCATACACATACCATTTTTCCTCCTAAAAGAGCTCTGGATAAAGAGCTTTTAACATGTGCATACCAAATCTGAGTCCACACACAGGACCTAAGTTGGATTAGTCTGAAAATAAGTCAATGCCAAACAAAATGTCAAAATGATCCAGTGCATTCAAATGTGTACTTCACTTTCTCCCTTTTCATTTTTGGCCACCTGGAAGTGTCATCTGCAAATAACAACTTCATCTAGGTTCTAGAGTCTATGTATCCAAGAACATTAGAAATATTAGCTGTTGGCAGAGATGAATGCAACATATATATCCCACATGTTGTCTTCCTAGAAGTGTATGATTGGCTAGGTGAGTGTAAGTGGACTATCTAGGTAAACCAAGGCTCAGATAGCAAATGACAACTTTATATATAGCAATCTCCTTCCTTTGCTATACAACACTGCTGAAGATTTTCAAACTTTTCTATAGCCTGCAAACAATATAGTTCAAGATATTAAATTGATGTAATGGTAGTACTGTAAATAATACAATTTTTAAAATGTTATTTAATTTATTTTGTTCTGCAGCATGTTTGCCAACTTATTAACAGGCTAGTGCAATCCAGTATTCCATCATATTTTTTATGGTTCAGCAATTCAAGAAGATTAATTAATCCCCTATTCTTCATTCACTGTGCTTAACTTGAAGATAGGGTATTTAGTTTAGCTCTTAGTGTGACACCATTGGTATGTCCATGTGGATGGCATCAAAATCAATTAGCTTAGGATTGTCTGATCACAGCATTGGCTGCTTCAATAGTGCTGCAAAGCATCATGAATTTCATACAGATTCTTTAGCTGAAAGTGCCAAGGATTAAACCTAACACTTTTATGGTTTGATTCACTGAGCTATATGTTGCCAATAAACATTCAGAATCAAGCTCAGTTATACAATCATGTTTTTTTGGTCCTGGCCCTGTAATTCTATGGCTATGTTTGCTTTTTAAAAATGAAAAAGCTGTATTCTATGGTAACATTCAATGGTTAGAAAACATATTTTTTAGTGAAAGGAACCTGAAAGTTCATTTCCCAGTATTGTTATGAGTAATATTGTTGGAACTAGTAAGTATTTGCTATGGTTGTTTACATTTTGTCTCTATATTGTATGCAACAAAGAACATTTTGTACCTTTTTTTTTTTTGGCCCAATTTCCCTATTTTCCCTAATATAAAAGCTATGAGTTTCCAAAATAAATAAGTCCATCAGAGTTCATGACACTGTGTTTCAGTAAAATGACAAATCCTGAAGCTGACACAGAGAAAGTGATTCTTGGGTGTATCACTTTGGAACCACATATCTAATGAAAGACGTTACTGGACCTTTTTGTATTGCTGAAATAAACCTCCACCCTCTTACATGCCTTTATTTAATTCTGAGGATGGGCGGAGTGAACCTAAAGAATTTATTGGTCTAGGGAACTGAATCAGGATCTTGCTGGGGTAAGATTAGGGGTATTGCTCCCAGGGGATTCAGTGCAGCCCAAAAATTCATCAAGAATAAAGTCCAGCTATCATTTCATCTTCCCAGGGACGGAGCTGGTGCTGGTTTGTTCTTTGAAATGTACAGGATGGATGGAGTCTTGGCTCTTTTTCTAAAACAAAATATTTAACAGCAAAATGCCTAGCATGGTCACATAGTCACTCCAGGAAGTGCTGCAAAGGAGAAGCAGTCTTTCTGGTCCATGGACCTGTTAGCATCCTCATCCACTTTGTACATTTCTAAAAATAAATCTAATTACCTTCTGCTCTTAAATCAGGAACAGGCAATTCCTTTGCTGCCAAGAATTACCCTGGTTTTTAAAATCCAGCTTCAAAGGGCCAGAGGGGAGACAATACTGACACAGAGCCCCTGAAACAGGAAAAAGCTAAAATTTTCAACCCAGTTGGGGTATTTTGATTTTTCTATTTTTTTTTTAAAGCAAATAGATGTATTAAGCCTGGTGAAATAAAACTGATGGAACTCTGAAAAGCTTAACTTTGTAACTTCAATACTAGTATTTTTGACAAAATAACTTTATTTTCTCTTCCCTTCTCTTCTTTCTGCCTGTCTCTTTTCATTTCTCCTTTGTTCCAAAGTTGATAAATATAAGTATTTATCATTAAAGGTCAGGAAATGTTCAACTTAACTACCATTATTTAATTTACCTTCTCTTTTCATTTTTGTGTCTCACAATATTAAACTACCAGTAGTACAATCATTCATTGAAGATGTGGGTTCTTAGCCATATCTTCCCAATTCATGGTTGGAGCCACAGATTATTCTATCCTGTTAACTTTCTCCAACTGTTCTGAATTACAACTGCCATTAGCCCTACACTTCATGGCCAATGGTCAACAATGATGGAAGTTGTGATCTAAAACATTTGGTAGTGCTGGACTGAAAAAAGCTTACTTCAAATGTAAGGATTAATTCAATTTTGTATGACTCATTGGCCTTTTCTGTTGACTTTATCCTGATATCAATAATCGGGTAAATGCAAATGGGGCACATGACTGGAGAAACAGGAAAGCAAAATGTTTCCAAAAGCAGTCAGATAGAAAACTATATAAGATGCTCAGATTTCAAGAAACGCTGAAATTATTGCCATTAATGTTGCATCCAGATAATGATTGTCAGGCAAATTAGGCAAACAGTTAAGACTACTATGTTCTTTGAAACGTTGAAAATATTACTGTACAAGCTAAAGGATCCTTCAAAATGTTCTTCACAACTGAACTATAGAAAGTACTAGTGCTGAGAAATATGTGCATTTCTTCTGGAACTATGATATTCCTATGCTTAAATCAGGGCCACAAATTGTGTTTATGTAATTAATCCAAACCTGATTCCAACTTTAACAAAAGCTTTCCACTTTTGAAGCTTGTGTATCAGTTATTTCAAAATCCAGTGAAGGCCAAACTGAGCATTTCTTACTAAGTGGCATTTTTGACAAAGTGGAGGTACTACAACAATTTCAACTACTGATATCTTGTCTTGAAATTATAATACCTAGTTTAATAGTACTTTTTTTTTTAATGATACTTTTCACTATTTTGGACATTGGATTGTATCAGGGGGTTTACTAACTGCTATCTCAAAACTAGAACGTGTCAAAGATTTCAAGAAAAAAACACCTGTAGTATTGTATCCTTTATAAATCATCAGTGTAAAAGCAACTATTTGGGATTTGTGGGCATCAGTAAAGCTCCAGTATACTAGTATGGCTCATCTTTGACTCTTGCCTTAGGCAGATTCTCCTTCTCTTTCTCATGCCCAAAGCAATACTGGGACAAGGACACATTTTGCTAATATTTATATTGCTGCAATTTCCTGAAATAATGATCCTTTGAGGACATCACTGAAACTAAAGTAGTGCTAGACTACTGCCTAGCCTACTGCATACCAGCTGTTCAGGGCACTGCTGCTGTCTGTATCAAAATCTTTCAGTAGTGCCTTCTCCCAGGTTACTTTACCCAGGACCCCCTCATAACTTACATGGGTCCAATATTTTGATACGCTTAACTGCATCAGCAATTCTGTAGATGTGTGTTGCTTAAAGCAGAATAGGTTCAGTTTGCAAACCATTCAAGAATGCTAGTGATGGTGTCCACGTGTTTGAGTAGACCTGCTGGATCTTATTAATATTTTGCTACTTTGTGGCCAAACCTGTCTATGGAATATATATGTGTTTCTCTGTAGTATTATTTTAACCATTTTTAAATAATGTCTTTGAAATGGCAAAATATAAGTGAAAGCACGTAGTTTAAGATAGGAAATGGCTTTGATACGTATTTAAATCTTTCCTATCTGCAACATATATTGCTCCAGCAATAAGCTGTTAAAATCTACAAAGCTCTTCCAGTATTTTAAAGGAGTTTAGAATGACTCGGTTAGTACCTAATGAATTTTTAGTTCATTCAAGTGTTAATAGAGAAAATGAAGCCCAAGCATTGCAAAATTTATGTTGAGATACTCTTAATTTCAATTAGTTTGCTGCACTACTGAAGCAGAAAACAGGCAGCTCTATGAGTAATAGCCCTTGGTTTGATGGCACCATATATGTTATATTTGACTTCAGCTCCATTGAACACTATCAAGGAAACAGGGTTGTGTTCTAAATGGAAAGTGGGGTGGAATTTCAGACAGCTTGGCCCAGTGAAGTGGTGGGAAAGAAGGGATTGAATCTTGCTTTTTTTTTTTTTTGCAAATCTATTTTAATTATCCCTAGAAGCTCCACTCTATGCAGATTTACTTAGAAATAAGTTCCATCGAGTTCAGTAAGGTTACTTTCAGGTACGTGGTAATGAATTGCAGCCTCAGATATTAAAAATATACTGCTCTATTGTATGCCATTAGTATGTATGTATGTATTTATGTATTTATTTATTTAAATTTGTTTTTGTTTGTCCCATTCTCCAAATGCAGTGTTTGCACTTTACAGATGGGGACTAAGCCTAAGTGATCTTGGCTTTTGTGTAAAAAAAATCTGAATATTTGAAAACCTTCAACACATCATGAAATTGCAGTTTTCAACTGAAACACTTTGTTAGTGCATGTTTGTGTGTGTTTGCAAATTGTCTCCCCAAATTGATAGCTCTCCAGCTGAAGTCAGATATTTCAGAAACTGTTTCAATCTTAAAGTTTACCATTTGTAACTCTGAAAGTATAGAAAAAGGAAAGTCATTACTGGACAATAAAAAAAAAATCCCTTAAAGATATTAGTCATGAAGTGAGCTATAAAATGTTCATTCAGGAAGATGAGAAATAACCTGTCATAAAAACTTCACAAAATTTGCAGAGGGTAGTCTTTCTTTGTGTTAGCAGTGATGAAACTAATGATGATGTCCTTATATCACCAGGATCACTGTATCAAATCATTTTATTTCCTTTGACTGTCTCCAGTCTTTTGTCCCCTTTTCCGAAAGAGCAGTCATTATCAATCATTTGGAGGGTATCCAAGTGGGCTGAAAGGTCAATCTAATTAAAACAAAAATGAACTTTAAATTGGGGGAGGTCCTTTCTAGATACCCAAAGATCAGACACAGGTAAATGTATAAACAGACCAGGGAACTAGACAAATTCACATAGGTGTCAAAAATATAAAGGAAATATCTATATGACCTTTTTCAATGTGTGTATGGTTTTTGTGTGTGTGTGGTTGTTTTTGAGGATCTGTCTTGTTTTTATGAAAAACATTGTTCATTTGACAGGAGATGCACAAAGATTCACAATTAAAGTGGAGTCTTCTGTCCTTTCCTTCAATGAGTTCAAGCATTGTATGTTCCTAAATGGAAGGATTTAAAGCATCCATGTTTTAAAAAGTTTTAGGTTAATTTAGTGAACGTGGAAGCTATCCATCTTTTAAAAAACTTCAAGGAAACTATGTTTTATATAATACTGTTTAAAGTTATAGGGGGAAGATGATTTACAAACTCAAAAATGTATTTATGATGTCCTATATTAAAAAGAAATATATTAATCACAATCAAATGTTAAACACAACATTTTAAATGGTATGGGGTTAATGGCTGAAATATAATGTCATGTGAATAACAAATCTGTTATTTTAACTTAAAGAAAAGGAAAAAAGGGGGAAAAAAACCCTAATGACTGATTTTAAAAAATGCTTTAAGATATCTCTAGGGGCCAGTCTAAAAGATCCTGGAGTAGAAATGGGGTGAGTTTCCATTGATAAACTCAGTTTAGAGAAAAGGAAGTTAGTGACAATAGACACACTGGATGAGATTATTTCCATTTTCCACTGATGATTAGAACAAATTGTCATTGGGGTAACAATGATGACTTGTTCTACAGCTAAAATTAGCTAAATAAACTGAAATTAAACTTCAATCATTTGCGTTCTCGTCTGAGTGTGTTCAAAGCCGGACATACGTCACTGCCATGCTGGCTCTGAAATATACAGGCAAGGGTACAAAGAGGAGAGTCCCTATTCAGTTCAGTGGGTGATGGAATTTGGTTCTTTTGAGTCCACTGGGGGAACATCAGAACTCAGTGACCTTTGCTACATAGATCCAATTTCAGAAGTGTTATTACTTAATAAAATGTGTGTGTGTGTGTGTGTGCATGTATGTATGTGCATGTATGTATGTGTGTGTGTGTATACATATACATACATACAATAACTACAAATTTAACATAAGAGAAGATAAACTATATCTGTCTTTTGATTTACAAATACTGTTTCCTTCCCTACCTGCAGAAAGCCAAACCCCAAATTGACACTGACATTTTCATCTCTACATAAATGTTGTCTCTTGAACTTTTTTTTTAAACTCTTCCACAGTTTTTCCCTTCAAATATTACCACTCAAATATATATCCATTGTCTCTCTCTGATGCCTAGGAAACTTGTTTCCTTTCTGTAGCCAATGGTGTATCTGTCCGAGTATCCCATATCAACCTACATTGGGGGCTGGCCTGATGACCTTCGCAGACAGTTTCAAGTGATCATTGCACCAAATGAATGTACAGGAGGTACTAATTCTGAATAATTGCTTATGCAGAACATTCATGTAGATACAGATGTGATCAAGGGGGTAATACAAGGGGGTATTAAGTGATGTGTGGTCATAGCACTGATAATAATCTCAGGAACTGGATTGACTTAAGTCAGTGCTTTAAGAAGCTGTCGGTACTTCTTGGTACAGTGCACAGATGATCTTATGGCATCTGAAATGGCCTTCTGTTTTGCAGTGGTCCACATGGCCATGAAAATTGCTATAAAACTGTCAAAAATATATTGATTTTGGTATGTTGAATCACTCAAGATGCATTTTTTTTCCTCAGGTATCAGTGGAATTCAGCTCCCTGGTTATCTATTTGAACAGAAAAGGTTATTTTCCTCTGCCACTGGTTCCTCAGTGATTTCACAGCTAAATTGACTCTGTAAAAGAAACAAAAAGAGTCTGTGTTCATGTGAGTACAACTTTTTTTTTTTAAATCTTGTGAAATGAACACTGAATCCTGATACAGGGAGGCAAGGAAAATGTATCTGAAATTCTTTGCATGACAAGTTACTTTGTACACCTGCTTCATAGATTATACTGTAAAAGAACAATACTTTATCCATATTTTAATTACACATGGACAGTTGAAAAAAAGTACAATCTAGTGTTATTTATCAGCCAGCAAAGGAGTCTTCACAGCCACAATAATTTCCCTCCTCCTGAAACCTTTCATACACACACACACACACACACACACACACAGAGAGAGAGAGAGAGAGAGATTATCCTGAATTCCTGGTTCCCCTCTCTCTCATACTGACTGATTCAGTGCGATGAGAATTGCTCTTGTCCATTTTATTCCATGTTCTTTTTGTGGGGGGGCTGTCTATTTTAGCATACAAATTTAATAATAAATAAATAAATAAAATTTGGGCATTCCCTATTTTCTCCTTAGCAGAGAGAGAGACCATCAAAGGTGAAGCATCCTCTGGGGCGAACCTGGGTCCTCAATTTAGTCCTACTATTGAAACAGAACAACATTTGTGTTCTCACCGCACCCCTACCCAGTTCAGGTTATATCGTATCCAAGGCAGCCTTCCCTTAGCCGGTATTGTTCACATAAATTGGGGTTATAATTTCCAGCCAATGAGGCAAGTTGAACTCATGTTGACATCTCAAGATGAAGCTCAAGCAAGCAACTCTTCTGGCTGTTGCTTTTGTTGCTGTTGCTGTTGTGGTTGTGGTTAGTAGCAGCAGCAGCAGCAACAACAGTAGTAAACTGTCGCTCTTCCTTCATGACATCCATAGTGCTTAATCTACCAAGCTGATAGTGCCTGATCATATATTTATGGCAGTTGTCTCCACTCTTTCTTTCTGTGATATCCTTTAGGAGATAACGTAACAACATAAAACAACCCCATGCAACTTTCATTTTATGAAAATGCTGTGGCACACTGCAACAGAACCAAAGGCTATGTGAACAGAAATTCTAGTGGTCAGTAAATTCCAGCTAAAGCTAAAAACTTTCTTCATTATCACTAGTAGGTGAATGCCAAATCATAGGTCAAAGAATATTGAATTAACTTAGATTTCTGCAGCACTTCAGAACAGCACTGTTTTTCCCATATAATTAACACATGTAAGTATCAGAACCACTTGAGCTACCTTAATTGCAAGCTATAGAAGGAATCAAGGGAAAGGTCCCTATAATTTGTTTAAAAATAATTTTAATACAGATCAAATAAAACTAATTATATTTAATCATATTCAATAAATGAAAAAATATTTTATTTCTGCACAATTTTACCCATCTCCTTTTTGGGAGGGGCATTTCATATTTCCTACAATCAAAGATAGAAACATGCACACACACTTATGGATGGTAATGAAATTAGCTCTTGAGGGGCAATGCAGATTCTGAGTTTGTTTGAATGTTATGGTCATGAAAGTTACTAACAATGGCAAATATTAATCCTAAGGGAATTAATAACAAAAATTATACATTAGAGATAGTAGAATCAATAGTGCCTACTGCTGCTGAAAGGACTGACAAAGCAGCAAGATCCATAAAAATAATAAGACTATGTCTATTAAATGAAATGAGACATCATTCTGGAAGAAACAAGTTATAGTAACTTGCCCTTAAATCATGGATCACATGCTGATTTATAAACAAATCCCATCATTTTCAATGTGGCAGGTAAACTTCTTAAGCAGACCTTTTTCTAAAATGTAATTGTATAATTTTGTAGCATGTAAAAGTGAAAATATAATATAAAATGTAATGATAAACATTATGCAGGCATATAATTTATAGAGTTAGACTTGTTTATTGGCAACTTCCTTTTGACAGCTCTGGCTTAGACTTGATAAAAAAACATTGAGGGGTTTGTTCTGTTTACTTCAAAGAAAGGTTAGAAATTATGAATTTATTTATTTATTTATTTATTTATTTATTTATTTATTTATTTATACATAGACTTATGCCCGCCCATCTCCCCACAATGGGGAACTCTGGGCGGTTTACATCAAGTTAAAACAATAAATACATAATTAAAATTTATAAAAAGATGAACACATCTACACAGATGGAAAGAAGAGAAAAAAATAAATAAATCCAAGACATTGGTGGAAGCTTCTAGGGGGCTAGCCAACCCCATTTCTGACATCCTCCCTCCCCACCCCAGGCCAGATGGCAGAGCCAGGTCTTCAAATCCCTGCGAAAGGCGGGAGTGAGGGGGCTTGTCTCACCTCCAGGGGCAAGATGTTCCAAAGGGCGGGGGCTACAGCAGAGAAGGCCCGCCTTCTGGACCCCACTAGTTGGAGTTCTTTTGCCGGAGGGTCCGGAGCATGCCCTCTCTGTGAGATCGGGTGGGACGGGTTGAAATTGTGGAGGTGAGGCAGTCCCTCAGGTAGCCTGGGCCCATGCCATGTAGGGCTTTAAAGGTGATAACCAACACCTTGAATTGGACCCGGAAGCAAACCGGTACCCAATACAGCTCACGGAGCAAAGGTGTTATATGGGTCCTTCTTTGGACCCCAAAAATAGCTTGCGCGGCTGCATTCTGAACCAGCTGAAGCTTCCGGATATTCTTCAAGGGTAGCCCCATGTAGAGCACATTGCACTAGTCTATCTGGGAGATAACAAGGGCATGAGTGACTGTTCGAAGGGCATCCCGATCCAGGAAGGGGCGTAACTGGTGCACAACCCGAAGCTGTGCAAAAGCCCTCCTGGCTGTGGCTGCCACCTGCTCTTTGAACAGGAGCCGTGAGTCCAGGAGAACCCCCAAATTACGCACTGGGTCTGTCTGGGGCAGTGCTACCCCATCCAGCACTAACAATGACAATGTCCCAGATACAGAGGAGCCATTAACCCACAGCTACTCGTCTTACCAGGGTTCAGCTGGAGCCTGTTGTTCCCCATCCTGACCCTCACAGCCTACAGGCACCACGAGAGGGCAGTCACAGCATCACTTACGTTACCAGGGATGGAGATATATAATTGAGTATCATCAGCATACTGATGATACCTCATCCCATGATGACGGATGATCTTGCCCAGCAGTTTCATGTAGATGTTGAAAAGGAGCAGAGAGAGAACCGAACCCTTCGGCACCCCACGGAGGAGGGGCCGAGGATGGGACCTCTCGCTCTCTATCACCACCGACTGGGACCAGCCCCAAAGAAAGGAGGTGAGCCAGCACAGAATTGTGCCGCCCACCCCCAAATCCCTGAGCTGTCCCAACAGGATACTGTGGTTGACGGTATCGAAAGCCGCTGAGAGATCAAGGAGAGCAAGGATGGTCGCACTTCCATGATCCCACTCCTGCCAGAGATCATCCATAAGTGCGACCAATGCCGTTTCCATTCCATAAGCAGGCCTGAAACCTGACTGATAAGGGTCCAGATAATCTGTTTCCTCCAGGACCCTTTGGAGCTGTGATGCCACCACTTTCTTAACCACCTTCCCCAAGAAGGGCAGGTGGGAGACTGGACGAAAATTGTCCAGTACAGTAGGATCCAGGGAGGGCTTCTTGAGGAGGGGGTGCACCAATGCCTCTTTAAAGGGTGCTGGAAACACTCCCTCCTGCAAGGATGTATTAACTATTGCCTGAATCCAACCACATGTCACCTCCCGAGCTGCTTTCACCACCCAGGAGGGACATGGGTCCAGATGACAAGTGGTGGACCTCACAGTCTGGAGGATTCTGTCCACTTCCTCAGGAACAACAGGATCAAACCGTTCCCAGATAACTGGACAAGAACGATCCCTTGGTATCTCCCCAGACCCTGCGCCACGCTTGGAATCCAACTTGGAATGAATCCGCACGATTTTATCCTGCAGGTGCTCTGAAAATTCTTCCATGCGGCCCTGCAAATGAATCTCCAGCTCGCTCCTACTGAGGAGGGATATAGTGATCCCAAACAGGGCCACCAGGTGACACTCTGTGGATGCAGTAAGGGCAGAGAAGCGGCGCTTCGCCGCTCTTATCGCCACAATGTAGGCCTTAATAGCAGCTCTAAAATGTGTTCGGTCGGATTCCGTCTGTGTCTTCCTCCAGCGGTGCTCTAGACGTCTCTTAACCCTCTTCAGCACCCTCAACTCTTCTGTAAACCATGGGGAGTGTCAGGGCCAATGTGATAAGAGAGGTCGCATAGGCGTGATCCTGTCCAAGGCCCCAGCTGCCTCCCTATTCCAAGCAGCAGCCAAGGCCTCTGCTGGACCATGCAGCAGGTCCACAGGAATGCTCCCAGCTCCCTCTGGAACCCTGATGGGTCCATCAGGCGCCGGGGGCAGACCAATCACATGGGTCCTGCCTCCATGCAGAGGGGGGTGGCATAGGAGAAACTCAGGGTCACCAGGGCATGATCTGACCATGACAGCGAGGAAAGCTGTACATCTCCCCTCAGATCACTTTGCCATTGCTCAGAGAAGAAAACTAAATCCGGCATGTGGCCACTGTCTTGTGTTGGGTCCCATACAATTTGAAACAGGCCCATGGCTGCCATAGTAGCCATGAACTCCTGAGCTGCCTCCGAGAACCATCCCAGGGATGGCAGGTTGAAGTCCCCCAGAAACATAAGCCTGGGGAACTCCACCGCCAGCCCCGAGATGGCCTCCAGTAGCTCAGGCAGGGAGGCTGCCATGCAGCAGGGAGGCTGGTACAGTAGCAGAACTCCCAACTGTTCATGGGCACCCAACCTAAGAAACAGTGTCTCACAGCCAGAAATTTGCGGAGCAATGCCCCTGAAGGCCACTAGAGACTCTTGGATGACAACAGCCACCCCTCCTCCCCTGCCCTGGCATCTCAGCTCGTGCCACACCATAAACCCAGCTGGGCACATTTCAGAGAGGGGCACACCCCCCTCAGGCCCCAGCCAGGTCTCGGTGATACATGCCAGGTTTGCCCCCTCCTCACATATGATGGGGGCCTTGTTTTTAACTGACCTGGCATTAAGCAGCAGCAGCAGCAGCAGCAGCCGGAGGCCAGGGCCCATATGAATCTGCTGGTCAGGACCTGGGACTGAGCAAGGAGGGCCAGAACATGCCACCGGCAGCACACACTGGGGTGTCTTCCCCGAAGATGGCCTGCCCTCCTGCTCCCACCATATTGTTCCCTACCCATCACCACCTCAATAATGTAGCCCACTGCATCGTCCCCGGGGGTGCCAGGCCCAAGTACCTCCATTCCCAGGCCCTCGGAGTCCCCAGTCTGGGGCAAAGGTCCCTCCATCCAGTCAGGCATCCACATTCAAAACCAAACACTCCCAGGTGAGGGGAGATCCTGCCCACGCACCAGCTCACACTCTCGGCGCTGGCTGAGACTCCCCCCCACCAATCTCACACCACTCTGCCCCCCTGCACGACATCTCTCGCTAGTCAGCAGGGCAGGCATCCTATACACTAACTCACACCTCCTGGCTCTCACCCAGCAGGTGGACCCTCACATCCCCATACGCTCCTGGACTCCCCCCAGACTCTCACTACCTGGAGGGAGTCCCAGATACACACTGGAGGGACCCCACGGCTCTACACTGCTCTGCACTGGCACTAGGTGGGATTAAATAGGGGTGGCTAGATCCTAAAGCCCCAGTTCACCCCTCTTGAAAACAAGAGTCAATTGGGATGCTGTCTGGCACCCCTCCTGCCGCCCAACTGTTCCTCCAAAACCGATGGGTCTTCCTCCACAGTTGGACAGCTGCCTTGCATTGGGACCTGCTGGAGTTCGCCGCACCATATGGGGCTGGCTGGGGCCTGCTGAGCCTACTAGGCCTGGAGTCCGTTGGGTCCATTGTGTCGTTGGGCCCACTGGGCCTGGGGTTGGAAATGCTGTGCCAGGCCCCGCCAGAGTTCATCACATAGCGCTGCTGGTCACTGGAGCCTGCCACGCTGCACCGCACCGCAGATCATCTGGGCTCCCCATGGCTCGCTGCACCCCACGTGGGTCAGATAGTCTAAAAGCTCACCACTGGTCACCTGGCAGAACCCTCCACACTGCTCCAGAACTCAGCGGGCTTGCCACGATGCACTGGCGCTTTCCAGGGCCCACCGCATCGACCCCAAGCTCGTTGCGGATTGCCACCCACACCAGGGCCCGGTAGAGCTCCCCGCCCTGCTCTCAGGATCGATGGGGCTCACCACTCCACATCAAAACCACACCGGAGTTAGCCAGGTCTGTTGCTCATTGCTTGCCCAGTGTTGCTGCTCTGCCACGCTCACTCTCTGCTGCACTGCACTGCTCCGCTACCCTGTCCCAGGGCTTGCGCCTGGGGGACCCATTCGAGGGGAAAAACCCCTCCAAGGTCTCCCTCCACACGCAATTCAGCCCTAGAAGGTGGAAAGAGTCCCGGGGGAGGGAGTAATCCCACAATCATCCCCCTTAGTTCAGCGGCCGCACCCGGCATTTGCTGGCGGTTGCCATCTTGGATTCAATCTGTTTGTTGAACTTGAATCAAATTGATGAAGAATTTTATTTTTCTGCTCTCCAAAACCTGTTCACGTGTGATTCTGTTTTCTTTTCTGTGGGGTGCCCTTCAAATTTTCTCTCAACCAAATTTTGTGGAATATTTCTTCCTCTGTGGAGGAAAGAGTTCAATTTCTTTTCCTTTATGGCTAGTAGGCTCATTCCCAGGAACATTGTCTTGCAGAAAAGTTGCTGAACTGCTTGAAAAAGATTGGCTGTAGCCAGTCACATCCACAAGGGAAGGATAAAAAAAGTGAAGAATGCAGGATCAAAGCTTCATCCCTTTTTTACATAGGTGTGATACATGTAATATATGCTATTTTGTAGCTGCACCCTGTAGGTTTCATTTAATAAGTTTATTTAGTCTTGGTTGCTGTAACCTGTAATAAGAATTTGATTTGATTTGAAAAAGGAATGAGCTTCAATGGCATAGTTGTGCCAGCCATGGACACTGATGTATGTGGTTACCTATTTTGGTGAACAAAAAGCACTTGATTATTTAGTATTTAAAAGTAATATCTTCCCTTTCATATCAAAAGGTCATGAGTAGCATGTCAATTTCATCCACACTTTGAAAACTAGTTCTATTTCCCCCCCACCCTCCCTTAGGACCAGGAAGAAATATTTTTCTGGATTTTTTTCCCCTGGCAGTTCTTATTCAGTTTAATGAACAAGAATCCTCTTTAGAAAATAATTCAAAGGAGAAGAGAATTCTGAAGAAATCTTATGAATAGAATGTGGTGTTCTTGCCCTTATTTTGTTACATCCTCTCTCATCTCTCCAGCAGTATAAAGCCTCTGTAGTTTCCTGCATTTCAAAAATGGGAAGGAATCATGAAAGAATTCCTCCTATTGGGCTTTTTTCAGTAGTGTTATATTGCAATTATTAAGGGAGAATCCTGTCCTGGAGAAATTGTTGGAGAATTTCTCCTTCTGCTGGAGAAATTATAAAAATCATCCACACCATTCCTTTGCTCACAAATCTGGAAAAATTTTAGAGGATACTTGGTCCAATATTAGTATTTTAATATCATTATATTAGTGTTTTTATACCATTATTATACCAATATTAGTATTTTTATACCATTCTTTGAACTTAATAAAGGACCAATATTTTAGCTTTTTCCTAACCTAAAAACAACCACATGATTAGGAATAATGGGATCTGTAGTCCAATCTCCCTCTCTCTCTTTTATAGTAATGTTATTAAAGATTATAGCTACAAGAGTGAAAACTAATACAAACTAAAAAGAGGTAGAATAAAAAGAAAGAATAGAAGGTGCAGAAAAGAAAAAAAGGAAAAAGGAAAGTAAGAATATAGTAAAGAAAAAGAAAAGAAATATATAAAGAAGTGATTTCCCAACTTTATCACAAGTATTAGTTTTATAATTTTACTTATCACCTCCTCTTGAAATAGCTAAAATGATCTCTTTTTCCCATATCCCATCTCTTATCTATAAACAAATCCATAAAGCATCGTCATTTTAGTGCTTGTGTCAGCAAAAGACCATTAAGGATTACAGAAACAGCATTTATTTTAACCTTGATCAAATAAACCAACTTCATATTCTTTTCTTTTACTTCTAGCAATCTTAATCTTTAGTCCCTTCAAATAAGGTCCTAGAACTTGATTTCTTTTCATTTTTTCTTTGTCCATTTTTACATGATTCTTCAAAATTTTAACAAGGCTGTTTTGTAAATCCAGTAAAGGAAAATTATCCAGGTCACTCTCTTGCTTTATTGTTTGCATATTCCTTTTAATTATTAAAACATCAGCCAGTTTCTTTTGTATGTCCCGTATAACATCTTTTCCCATGTCATTCTTGTAGCCTGTCATTTGTAAATCCACTTTCAACTCAGTCTCGATCTTGTCACGTAAAACGTGTTCCTCTTCCATAACATCTTCTCGACACAGTCTCTCCATAGGGGCAGCTATTCTGAAAACAAAGTTTTAATCATCCTTTTGCTCTTTATTCCAAACAATTTTTTTTTAAGTTCTTAAATTTGTAATTAAACTTTCTTTCACTAAGGATTGAAGGAAACTCACTCACTGCCATCAGACTTGTCCATCCAAAGGTTTCTAATAGCTGAAAAGCAGTTAACAAGCAATTTCCAAAAAATGATTAGAAAAGGAAGTATGCAAAGGTGCCAACAATGGTTTGAGCAAGATGGCTATTCTCTCATCTCCCAGAGCTCTAAGTACCAGTAAAGTCCATTGTCTTATGGTGTCCTCACAAGGAGCAGCTGTCTGGAGCACTTGTGGGCAATCCCAAGTCATCTCCTTGCCCAGAGAGATTTTGAAGAGCCGGTCTACTTGCTGGCTCTTTATTCTGCTGTGGTCATCAGCTCTGCTTTTTGTGGAGTCATCTTCAGTCCATAATTTTTTCCTCTGGAAGCATGTAGTCCAACATATATTGAGGGTAGTACACTAGCAAAGGTTGCTGCACCACTTTATCCAATTTATTTCTGAACAGAGATTTTTAGGAATTTGTCATTGAAACTTAAACTGAGTCAGGTAATTTATTGCTAAGACACTCAGCAAGTTATCACAACACAGTGTTTATGCTAATGATGATGATTAACTTCTCTGCTTGGATACATTGGGATTTTATTCTCATGCTACAGTGCTTTCCATGATTTCCTTCAGGATCAGAAACACATTAATTTTGCTTTATAGTCAGTACAACTTGCAATTAAGGCAATTGTACTAGCTCATTATAAATAAGAATCCCAAACAAACCACTTAAATGCTGGTCAGATGTGAAGAGGCTGGAACATTTATTTGAAGCATAGTTGTTAAAATCCCATCTTGGATATATATTAAATGGTTTACCCTTCACTTTAATCATCTCTGTCTGCAAAAGCTCCTAAGGTTATTGCAATTTTTTTTTTCAGATATCCATGCATGTTTTCCATAAATATTCTTCAAAAGGTCATAGGTAGCACACCATTTTTCAAGTTCTCTATAACTTTTCATTGACTAAGATAATAAACAAAGTAAACACACAGAGATGGAGATGACTCATGTGGAATCCAATTCATTGTAATCATTACAAATGTGGAACATGTTTGATAAAATTTCAGATTAGGTTGTTTCAAGTGCACAAGGTTGCACAAAGCCTCTCTAAGAGACAATTCACACATTGATAATGTAAATAGTAACCATTATGTAAATAAGACACACAGAGTAGACTGCCACCTCAGACAAGATTGGCATCCTTCCCATTATATCTAAAATGCAGCTGGAAGAAAGCCAGAATCTAATGACTTTGAATTGCCTCTAAATGGGTTCCACATCTGAAAACAAAAGTTACTTGCCAGAATTCTTATAATTTCACATCACTTTTTTTCCTAATAAAGTCTATTAATCCAAGCTTAGAGAATTATTCCTCTCCTGTTCTTCTCCAGACCTGATTGTTGTTAGGCAGAGCTGACCAAAAACAAAGGTCAAAACCCCCTTGTTGAAAGGATATATCCCAGCTATTATTCTGTTACCACCTTTGCATGAAGAAGACATGGGATGCCCCATGTATAGTATGAAGACTGCCACACAGATACAAGAATAATTATGCTGTTTATTTAGTATTTTGACAGAAGAAATCTAACTTTTTTATTGTCTATTTGAGAGCTCTATTGCCACAACTCACTTGATGCATTTCACTATATATATGCATATACCTACTCTCAATGAAAGTGTTGCCAATATGCTCTGTTACTAGTTGGATAAAGGAAATAAGCATGCAGAACTGAGTTTATGAAATCTATCTATACGTTCAGCAACTTCTATCCTAACAGACTTTTGATTAGTCAAGGTATGTTTTTTTGTATTAACAACATGGGATTAAGAAACAACAGTGCTTCTCAGGTGAGACCTGAAAGGAGGAAAATGTAATGTGGGTTAATTCCATTTTTGCAACATTAGGTTAAGCTAACCATGCCATCTCTGGGCTGCAAAAATCTGAACAATAACATAGAGTTACCACATTCAGATTTTTGCCACTCAGTTATGGAAGCCTTGGCTTACTCTCTGTCCCACTTCACCATATTTTCCCTAGAAGTACCTAAGAAGTTTTGCTCACATAGTGGTTAGCTTCTGGATGGTATTAAATTATGATGTGGCATGATCACATAGCCTGAGTGTCTGACTGATGCTTTGAAAATTTGTGCTTAGCAACTATCAGAACTACCACAGACCACAAAATCTCTGGCAGCAGCAAAAACAGTGAACTTACATGAAACTTTTGGCTTCTCACTTTGTTTGCTGAAAAGACTTTGAAGAGAAAAAAACATCTTTATTGTTTCATGAAGGTATACATTTCTTACTATTATTCCAGTTACTTATAGCCTGTCCTGCAAAGAAACTTTCTCATGGTGGCATGACAGTAAAAAATAGGAATACATCCACAAAAATATTATGCATGTAATAAAAGAACAACAATAAAAACTGTCAGTCTGGACTCTCATAGATAAATTTGCACTGGTGGATTAAGGTCCATCTACAGCTTTATCAGAAGCTGTCAAGTTTTGTGACAGACAAGGGCCAAAGAAAGTACAAGATTTAAAATAATGCTTTGTACTGAATGCAGACCAGCTTGTAGTATTAGCTAATGGGATGTTTTAGAGGGCACATTTCCTGATTCATTTCCTTGGACTTACTTTTAACTCCCCTTAAGAAGTTGCTTGTTGCTTTTCCAAAACAGTTTCCTAAAAACTGTTCTAAATGATCTATTTATGATGAAGCACAGAGTGGTGTTTGCAGATTATTTAATTCTGAAAGCAGGAGTTTCAGTGCTATGTGGACAGAAATATGAGAGAAAAATCATAAATTGTCCAGTGAGAGAGGTACACAGATATGCAGCAGGTAAAGACATGGAATCAGGCCAGTAAAGGAAGGATGATTCATGCCACAGAAGTATATGGAAAAGTTTAAACCTTGTGAAGGTTGAACCTTGAGAAATGTTTACCAAGGCTTGGATTCACCATTGGGCTAAAAGGACTTCATATTCTTAGAAGGCCCATAACTATTCTCTTCAGTCTTCTTCTGTGAGAAAGGAACCAGGGAAATCACAGCCCTCACAGACAATTTTCAGGTCACATCAATCATAAGATCACATACATGATATCCATTTGGCTGAAGAAGGCATTTCCTATATAAACTTGAATATAGAATTGGATCTACTCTCCTGGGACAGCTACCATTGCTCAGAGAAAACTTTTGTGAAATCCAAAATGTTCATATAGCTGTGATTGGGTAGCAATATTACAACAGGTAGCAGCAGCAATGATAGGAGCTCTCAATCTTTTTTGCGCAGGTGTCAATTTATAAATTCTCTCTCTCTTCCCCCCCATCAATCAATAAATGTATCTTTTTATAAACATTGTCCTGTCCATAATATTATGTTTGCCATGTTATACTGGGAAGTGGGGGGAGTACCATGACTGAATATGAGTTCCATTAGTTACCAACCCTTAGGAGGGAGAGACAGCTGCATAATCAAATGAGGTTATCAGAATACCAAAATAAGCCAGTCAACTAAAAAAAAAATTAAAAATGGAGTTGAGGGAGGGAAGAGGGCTTGCTATTGTAATCACATTTCATTGAGATTCTTATTGAAATGAAAGGGGATTTATTTTGGATATACAGTGGTACCTCAAGATACGAACGCCTCACCTTACAAAAATTTCGAGATGCGACCAGCTCCGGCCGCAAAAATTTACCTCAACATGCGAACTCCGCCTCAAGCTACGAACCAGATCCGCAGCCATTTGCCCTGCTGCCACGTGGTCACGGCTTCCAAGAGGAATTGCTAATGAAATCTGAGCACAAGGACAAAAGCCCAAGGAAAGCAATGCAGAAAGAGGAAGTGCTAATGAAATCTGAGCGCCCGGGGGGAGGGAGCTCCCACTCCCGGCTGTGCGCGCGCGTGCGACATAAGCCTTTCCCCCCAGCGCGCTGATATTGCTTTCACTGTGCTTTTGTCACTATGGAGAAAGGAAACAGCGCGGAGGAATCAGTGGGGGGGGGAAGCTCCCGCTCCGCTGTGCGCGCTACATAAGCCTTCCCCCCCATTGCTTTCACTTTGCTTTTGTTGCGCGCGCCAAGGGCTATGCACAAAGGAAAGAGCGCGGAATTAAGAGGAATCAGTGCGGGGGTGGGGAAGCTCCCACTCCGCTGTGCACGCTACATAAGCCTTCCCCCCCCATTGTTTTCACCGTGCTTTTGTCGCGCACACACCAAGGGCTATGCACAACGGAAAGAGCGCGGAATTAAGAGGAATCAGCACGGGGGTGGGGGGGAAGCTCCCGCTCCCGGCTGTGCGCACGGGAGCCTTTCTCAGATTTCATTAGCACTTCCTTTTTCTGCACTAGGGCTGACTAAAGCGTGCCTGGGGAATTTCCTAGCCGTGCAACGCCGGCTGACACATTGAACCTTATGGGGACATGTGCTTCAGGATGCGACCAAATTCGGAGGGCGGATTAGCCATATTTACATTGAACCTTATGGGGAAATTTGCTTCAGGATGCGACCAAATTCAGAGGGTGGAACGGATTAACCATATTTACATTGAACCCTATGGGAAAACATGCTTCAGGATGTGACCAATTCGACTTGCGATCAGAGTCACGGAACGGATTAAATTCGTATCTTGAGGTACCACTGTACATATTATTATGATGAAAATATGCATGCCTATACAGTTACCTGTGAGTAAGCCTTACTGAACACTTACCCCTATTTACAGACCTACAAGTTTGCCAGCAACTGAGAAATGTGCAGAAGATGGAAGTGTATGGACAGGGCAAATGAGGGGCAAGAAATTGTCTTTTTCAAATTTTGATAATGTGTGCTAAGAATTGGTGTCAGCTTTAACAATTATTTTCCTTCCCAGCCACATGTGTGTAAGTATGTACAGATAGTCCCCAGTTTAAGAACGGATTCCATTCCCAAGGTGTGTCCTTAAGTCAAATTTGTATTTAAGCTGGAACAGTATTACTATATAATACTATGTAAGTAGTATTGTGCAATTAATTCAAACCATTGTGTATTCAACTTGAATTTTGCTACAATAGACTTCATTCTTATCTATGGGTCGTCCTTAAACCAGGCATTCTTAACCCAGGGACTACATGTATATGTATATGTACTGTATATGAGTGTGTGAGTTTGTGTGAAATAATACTAGATACTGTGCATGCTGGAATCTATTATGTGTCTCTGGCACAAACATATAAATGTGTTCATATAACATGACATCATGCAGTGCACAGCTGGCCCTTGTGCACTGTAGAGACCCTGAATTCATAATGTTAATAATGCAGTGTGAAACAATTACACTTTAATTTTTTAAATATTATTTATTGAATTAATAGCTCTGTCTTATCTTCACAATAGCCTATTGATGTAGGCTAGGTTAAAAGCTCTTGATAGGCATCAGGTAATTCAGTGAGGAATGTGGCCACCTAACTGAGATGTCTTGTGCCAGCCCTACTTGAATGTCAGAGTTTTCTTTGTCCTGTCCCTTCCTTTCATGTTTGTGTGCATTTTCAAGTGTTTCTAGCTCGTGTCACCTATATCAGTATGTCATGTAGTATAAAAGATGAAATGATCAAAGAGAACTTCTATTTTCACTTAAGGTTTTAAGTGGAACAGTTGTTTGTCCAGGAAAAGATAGATTACAATTTCCATTTAAATGTGTGGTAAAAAAAGATGTGTTAAATAGAACACGTGTGTGTTGGGGGCACTATTGCCTGCTAACCATTAGGTTTGTCACGGCTTTGATTCAACCCCATTTATAGCAGTGGTGAGAATGCCAGTGTACCATTGTGTTTATTTCAGATTAAAAGTTCCTTAGAAACCAAGTGATTGCTCTGCAAGAGCCCAATATAGGTGGCTCTGATCTCTGTCAATGTCTAGTAAGTAAAACCATACCAGAATATCATTATATAGCAATTAGCCCCTTTTGCCCATTCAGAAACACATCCAACTTCCTAATTACTTTTTATATCATCCCGTGGTAAAAATGCCCAATGATACAGTGCATTAGTCAGAGCAAGGGTCTATGGAGCTTGCATATTGATAATCAAGTTTAAATGGAATGCAACTTTTGACAGCCCACTGCAATTTATCACAGATATTAATAGGGTTAATTAATGCTTTCACCAAGAATATTTGGATCCCAAAGGGCTATCAGAAGGACTTGACAATAATGTCTGATGAACGGCATTTTCAGAACTCTTATAAAACTGTAAATTACTGTTAATATTATTATACATAATTAATAAATGAAAGTATAGATAATTTCAGAGGATAGATCATCATAAAAGGAAACCATTCAAGTTTCAAAGCTTCTCTCCTTTAACTATCCATGAAACATTGCAACAGTAAATCTGCAGAGTGCTCTTCTCCACAAATCCCAACTATGCATTACGGTAGTAAAATGCAGTCAGCTGGAGGAGGAAGAACTGAAGGTCAATTATACATGAGAAAGAGAAACCAGCAGTTCCATATCAGTTCATCACATCAGTTTAATCATCATGGAAGTATCTCATGTTTTTTAAGAGGCGAGGGTAGGCACAACCAAAGTTAAATAGTATATGTATATGCCTGTGAGGGAGGGAGAAGGAAATAGCTGATCTTGGATACTAAAAATTAATTTTAGGTTTTAAATGGTAAGTGATAAAATATGCTGAAAATATAACAACACTAAGGGAAATCCTACTATTAGTTGAGATCATGGAGACAAAAAAAAAAAAAGGCACAAGAAAATGAAAGCGGGGGGGGGGGGAGCTTGAGGACATTAGCTTATTCTTAATTATGTCTGCTGTGCAGTAGTTTGAAAAAGCTGATGCAGGGCTATCAGAGCAATGATATTTTATATATTATGACAAACTGAACAACATTGGTAAGCTCAGCAAAATGCTGTAGAACCAATTTTGCTCCAAGACCATTACAGAAGCTATAAAACTAATTTTTTAAAAGCATAATTTTCAGACCCAATTCTTATTCAGCTCTGCAGTGAAGAGCTACTGTTCCAGGCATTGATCTTAAGGAGTTTATGAAGAATGGAAAATATAATAACTTCTATACTTGGTCAATACTGTCACAACTTTCTTTACTATCCTTGACTATATTGTCACAGCTTTCTGCTGCTAACATCAATTTATCATGCATGAGTGCTATAAAGGATATGCATAAAGATGTTTAGAAAAATGTATGATATTGGTGATGGTATTGTTTGGGTTTATGTAGAAGTCTCATTGTAAATCCAAACTTGTATTCACATAGGAGTAATCTCACCCCAACCCGTTGACCCTGAAAATGGTCATGTTGGTTATATATTACGAGAGCTTAAGATTCGTGCATAGGATTATACTCTGTAATTGATTCTTTTTCTGGGCCTGCTGTTGCTGGCATACTTTAATAAGATTAGGCCCTTCTAAATTGACAACTTCCATGTAGTTACCTTAAATCCCAAGACAGCCTTATTCTAATAGGAATTATTTAGAAAATAATGGCTCCCACCATCAGCACTAAGTTGCTGATGAAAGGGAATATTGCTGATTATGGAAAAGGGGAGAAGCCATTTTCACTGATTCCCCATTCCTGTGCAATACTACTTATTTTAACAATCTGCTCCAGACAAGGGTGTGGAGCCTGCTGAGAGCTTGGGAGGAGTCCTGAATCTTCAGCAGAAGAGGGCAAATTAATAAAGACTTCTCTTTGGACTCCCCATCAAATACAGCATCCTGAGTGGGAAAATATTCAAGGAATGCTCTTATTTGTGGGAAGAAATGTGGATTAAGCGTCTTTATCCAACTGAAGTCAGAGGCAGAGACCATTTTGATGCTAACAGAAGTAGATAGTATTCACCATTTTTTTTTTTTTTTTTTTGGAAGTCCTTTTGGGACTGCAACATAGCAAAATAGCTGTTTAATAAATGGTACAAAATGATACTGATGGGGTACAAGCCAAGATGAGAGTGACAAGGCCATTTAGACTAAGGACTGTTCCACACTAGGTATTAAGAGCCTCATCAGAATCTTAATTATTTGGAAAGAGAGGGAAGATGACCTACAACAGCTGTTTCTAGAATGGCATCCCACTTATGGAAGTTTTTTTAGGGAGGCTTGCCTATCACTAATCTTTATTGTTGTTATATTTGTTGTTGTTAGTACCAAATAAAAGCCTCTCTTTATTTTTGCAGGTTTTATGCTATGTGTTAAAGGGGTAGCCTTATCTGTTTTGCATGTGTGTCTCTGTATTGTTTTATTATATTTTTACTGATGGACATTTCTGTATTTAAATTATTTTTATGGTTACTATTTTAGGTGGCTCACCTGAATAATATAATAGAAAAGGTAAAGACAGTGCTAAGAATGTTGTATCAGTCCTGGTCTCACAATATGAAATACATTTACTGAAGCTTGTAGAAAGTTAATCTCTCTGTCTTCACCTGTTCTCTCGCATAAAAACTTCCCTGCTTCCCATTATTTTTTGTGAGACTTCCAGCAAAAGACAATGGTTTTCAGGCCAGAGATGGAACATTCAAGGCCAACAAGCATTGTGCCATAGACATGGCTTGGCTAGGTAAGAATCTTTATTGCAAGCAAGAATGAAGCCAAATTAAATAGCTGATTGCCCACTGAGTGAGTGTAAATTCCTTCCTTTCATTCTTGCTTGCAATAAGGATTCTTACCTAGCCAAGCCATGTCTATGGCATTTCTGCCAACTTTTAGTCTAGGAGTTAAGCTGCATAAAGTTAAGAGCTCTATGATTCACTGCCAAATCCCACTGGCAGGAGTTTCAAGCTTCCTATGGTTCTAAGTATTCCTTAGTATTTTTGTAAAGGCTTATAGAAGTCTGGTGTGGATCTTCCGGGTTGTGTGGCCGTGGTCTGGAAGTTCTGTTTCCTAACGTTTCGCCAGCATCTGTGACCGGCATCTTCAGAGTACAGGAGCACAGACAGGAGCAGGTACTCTGAAGATGCCGGTCACAGATGCTGGCGAAACGTTAGGAAACAGAACTTCCAGACCACGGCCACACAACCCGGAAGATCCACACCAGCCTTCGTATGCCGGCCGTGAAAGCCTTCGACAATACATCGCTTATAGAAGTATTTAGCAATGTAAACATCTTAGCACTTTCCAGGAGTCTTTTGTGTCATCTCACTTTCCATTGCAAAATATAGGAAAAAAGGAATGGAATGGAGGTTGTCAGGAAGTACTGCAATAGCACTTGGTTCTAGCACATGGCACTGATACTATTACTATGTATCAGCTCAGGACCTCATTAGCACTAAACCTGAGGATTGAATGTTTCATTCAGTAAAATACTCAGACTTTCCACAAACCTATTTCCAGCACATTAATAGACTAGGCAGAAAACTAGATTGACCAAGGAGTAATCTTTGGGGATACACGGCAAACCTGTGGTACCCAACAGATGCCTTATGCTATTATAGCAATAGTATAAGTATGCATATATGCGTGTATGCGTGTGTGTATATATATATATATTAAATGAAGCTGTGAGAATGTGTCTGAATGCTTGCAGGCAGGAAGGCATTACTAGGGTCCTGCAAGAACTACACTGCATACCTGCATTTGCTTTTGTCCATAATTTAAAGCTTAGTGATGACCTTCAAAGTTAGGATTCCTCAGATATTATTTTTTCATATACCAACATCAATTCCTTAAGGTCCGATGGAGTTACCCATATCTAAGTCCCACCCATGACAGAGGAATGTTTGTCTGAGACAAGAGAAAGGACCTTCTCAACACATATACCTAAACTCTGGAATCTCCTACCATAGGAGGTCAACCTGGTCTCTGTTACATTGTTCTTAAAAGATGTAACACTACCCCAGGCCACCTGATTCTCAATTCCAAACTCCAGTTTGTCAACAACCTGAGTAGATTTAATTTAGACAAATAGAAGGGTGGTTCATAAATCTGCATATAAATAAAAAATGGAAAAGCATGGGGAAAGTTACAAAAAGGAAAATTACAAAGAGGAAAGATTTTATTGGCTGTGAATAAGTTCTAGAACCTTAGAAGTTGTAATGTGTTTTCATATGATTCTAGGTTTGTCACTTTTAGCTGGGCTGTAGATCAGGGTGCTTATAAATGTTTCTGCCCCCAGCCTTTAGGGTGTCTATGCATGCACAGCTACTGTACAAAAATTGTGTTGTTTGTTATAAAATGTAGATACGGTTACCTCATTTCATGGCAACCAAGTAAAAGATGCATCTAGGCATTTCAGTAGGGCCTAGATAACCATTGCAATATGAAGGAATATGCAGAAGAAGATATTTATCCACATCTGCTGGTAAAAAAACAGAAAATTGCTTCCAAGTAGTGTTGATCTCCTTTGCTAGGTCAAAGCACAGATCATATTTACTGGCAAATAGAAACCATTTTTTTGTCCAAGAGAAACAGCTGTCTATGATGAAAAGACAAAAGAGGAAACAAGACTGAAATCCCTCACATGTAGAACTGACTATCTGAACAGCAGGGATATTAATTTACTTTTGCTTTAATAAAGCAAAACAGTAACACTTTCCAAGTTTTTGTTTTCCTGCTGATTGAGAAATAAAAAACTAGGCGCTAAATGTTTGTCCTAAATCTATCTTTGTTCCCTCCCCTCCCCCCTCTATTTGTTTTTATGGGGGGGGCTGGAGTGGCTATTATTGTAACTTTTCTTGCACCTTTTCTGTCATGCATAACCTAATGCCAGCGTCTACCTCATTTAATTATCTAATTTGACTTAGAACACAATCAGAAGTGAAGCAGCTGTGCAGCCTTGGAAGAACCCTGCTTTGTTAATAAGTTGGATAAAAAATAAGAACAAACAAGCTATTAATTTTAATACAAGTCATTCCTCCTGACTATAGCCTGGACACAGTTTAAGAAACAGCATCCACTCACAGGATAAATTTTGCCTCCCTAGTGCACTCATTAGAACAATGGATTCAATTCATTTTCTGACACCATGACAAACTAGATGGCTGCAATTGGCCAATAAGGTTACCTTTTGGGTTCAGGTTTTCATGGGAATAAGATAGAAGGACTCATGGAAAATTAGTCAAAAGCAAAGCACTGTCTGCCTGCCTGTCTGTCTGTCTGTTTATCATCATGAGTGAGTGAAATCAGTTTTTAGTGATCAGAAAGCAATATAAAAGCATAATGATGCCCTACTATTTCAAGGTTCCTAAATAATCTAATTAAATAAAGTTATATGTATTTTGCTTCTATGTAATCTACTGAAATGTTAATTGTTCAATTTAAATAAAGGGGGAAAAAGAGAAAGCAATAACTTACAATTAGGTTACAAATCCTAACCATCCCAAGAGAGAGTTTCTGCAGGGAGCATCTTCATTTCTACCAAACAAAGTCAGAATACATGAATTTATCCTTAAGTTTCAGTTTAGTGATGTGGCAAGTCTAACCTCCTCAAATACTGTTGTGTGATGTTGATATTGTTTGGGTTATTGTGTTAAAATGTTTTATTTTATTTATTTTATTTTTTAGACTTCTGGCAAGAAGATTCTATCTGGGATAGGTTTTGTGGCTTAGCTTATTTGTTCATAAATGTGTTACTACTTTTGGGTTCCTCTGACCTTGCTCTTTGGCTCTCCCAGACATGCTCATATGGAGTATAGGCTAGCTCATGTTCAAGCCAACTCTTTTGCGACATGATTCTAGATGTGTTCCTCAGGAATCTGTGTAACAGTGCAAAGGATGTGTATTACAAATCAAATATTCAGTAGAATTATTTATTGGCATTCTAAAAAATAAAGTTTGCTAGTTTCCTACTTACTGTAATTATGAAAGAAAGATTCTGTTGGGGCATTATTTAAATTTTAGGTAAAACATGTAAATACTTATCCAATTTTGAACAACATATTCAGGAAGGGGAAGGCTAACTCTTACAAATTTCACAACTTGAATCTCTTATATATTACTTATTTATATGCCATCCTTTAAAAAAGCTGCAGATAGTTTGAATGGCACTCTAACGATAGGTCTTGGAAACTACAAATAATGGATATATGAACAATGCAAAGAAAGTTACACTAATGTCAATACATATGCTTAGTTCATAAAAATATAACACTGACTGAAAAACTATTTTGACTGCATTGCTATGGCCTCTGGGAAGACAATCCTTCAAATTATTTTAAAACTCCCTCCCTGAGAGCAGAGGCAAACTTTTCTGATTCCAGAACTCCAATGGGTCCTAGAATGAAGGAAGAAATTAGACCATAGTTAATCTAGCATTACTTCTTTTCTGCTAGAATCAAAGGGGAAAAGAAAAAAGGAAGGCAGACAAATAGCAAGAAGAAAAGAAAATGGCCTTTACTTTCCCAAATAGGAATGGAAAACAAAAGTCTGCTACTTTTTTTTCCTCTCCCATAGGATTGCTATGTTAATGAACTGGAAGTTGAGTTGGCAGCTGATGTTAAGCAATCAATCTACCTGAACATTACTATTGTTCTGCTGTATGGTGCTCTATAGCAATCTGATATTTAAAAAAAAAAAAAATTAATTAAATAAAATCCTAGGAATCTGAATGAGCTTTCAAATACTTTAGAAGTACTGCAAACAAATGCATGTACTGCAGATTTCTATGATAAGTGGTTGCGATAGTAGTTATAAGAGTAAGAACTAAGATGATGGTTAAGCACATCTAAGGCCCAGGACAGAGATGGGCAAACGTTTGGTGCATATTTTGAGAGAAGGTCTTGATGATGCAAAATGAGTATGAACATAGCATATGTATGGCCATAACAGTCAATTTCCTTTATTTCAGAGTTGTTGGGGATTGGATTGAAGGGTTTTGTTTGCTTTTCTTAAATAACAGTTCTATTTTATTTATTCATTTACTAATAGCATTTATATCTCAACTTTTCTTTGAAAATGCAAAGAAGCTTACAGGGAGCCTCCGTTCTATCTTCATAACAAGAAAACAAGATTGACTGAAACAGTAATTGATCCAAAGTCATTGAGTGAACTCTGTGACTGAGTGGGGAGTAGAAGCCAAATCTCTCCAGACCAAACTTATATATTAGCCACTGTTTCATACCTTGAAAAGGAACATTGTTATTGTTTTGGGAAATGTGATTGTGTGAACAGAAAGCTTCATGGGTCACACCAAAGGGCTTCAAGAGTCCAGCATGCCCTAGGGCCACACATTACCCACTCCTGACCTAGGACATATGTATTGGATTAACATTGTATGGGAGGAAGCATCTATTTCAATTAGTTTTCCTGCCTTTCTCAGCAGACCAGTGTCTCAAGGTTGACTACTTTGACATAACAAGAGGTGCTTTTTACAATCAGTTTTGAGTGAATTGGAATTATGTCTTATACCAAAATGGCTGCTGGTGAAGGAGTAGAACATGAGCTATTAAGGTGGCTGTGCTGCCAAGTTTCTGACCTGTGCTGTTTTATTGTCCCCATTTGTACTTTACATTGTTATGTTATGGGGAAAGTGACAGCTCACTTTTATAACAAAAAATCAATATATGGCCCTTTGTTGAGCTAATCTTGGAGACATTTTATGGACCTCATCTCTCCCTCTCTCAAAAAAAAAAAAAAAGAGAGAGAGAGAGAGAGGGAGGGAGAAAGAGAATGAGAGAGAGAGATTTTATTACTCTGAATTACCACTGCCCAGTGTGAGTGAGAACAAGACTGATATCTGATGCCTTTTTCATGGCTTTTACATTTAAGGGGGATAGAGTGGGAGAATGTGACATCTTTAAAACCATATGGCGAATCTTTGATGTGATTGCTTGGTGAACCAATTCTATTGCACATTGTAGAAAATAATGCTATCTGTTTTTATCTTCACAACCAATTCCGTGGGAGGATTAGGACACAATTTACTACCTTGCCTGAAGTCACACACTGAAATTTCAGAATGGGTAGAAATTTAAACTGAGTTTCCAACTGTCTCCTAACTATGCTTGCAATTTTGAAGAAGATGCATAAGGCCTTGGTACTTTAAAATAGCAGCAAGGGATCTCCATTTCTATGGCTTGGACTCACAACATTCTATAAAGACCTAGTGCAGTTTCTTTAGGTATGATTGATCATGAAAGCTACTAGAAAAGTAGTGGGCCAAAATGTTTCTCAAAGAAAATTTCAATAGATTATGGGAATGGTATAAACATGCAACAAATGAATTTACTGGCATTGATAGTATATGGGGAACAGAGCCACTGGCTACCACCATCAGCACCAAGAAAAGCACATGTAGTCTAAGCTTAACAGAAGTAGAACAGAAATGATGAAAATCTGAAGAATGGAAGTTACAAAGAGATGTAAAAAGGGCACACCAGACAAGGTCTCAATGTAAAAACAAGAGAAACCTGCCTATTCAGAAATCATTAGATATCAGGTAATAGCACTCATTCATCACCTCTAAAATAATTTACACTATCACCATCTTAAAGCAGTCATACTAGATACTAAGTGGTCTAAGCAAAGACTAAGGGATTTAACTGTTTTTCAAAGTATGAGGTAGCCAAGGTAAGTATTTCAGCTCTGCTTAACATTTTAAAAACCTGTGCAGATAAAGCAGTACTGGACTTTGGAATGGCCATGTGACAAAGCAAAGTTGCATTTCATACAGTTAATTGAGTAAGTGCTAGAATAGGAAAGAAGCTTCTTTAAAAGAGGCTGGAAGCTAGAAGCTTCCCAGGCTTTTAAAGATTAAGCAAAGCTGGAAGATTTATCTTGACCCCCTCATATACTGTATATTTCCATATATTTAAATAAATATTGATTTTGTTCACCTTTATCCAGTTGTCTGAAAACTTTTTTGGTACTAAACATTCTCAGGAAAACACTGGACTTGAAAACTGTTCTGCTGGGAAAGGCAATAAATGAAGCAAATCTTTATTCCATAAGAAAGGCAAGCTTTTTCCCCACTCAAATTATAAATTCTGTGAATTAAAATGAAGCGTACCATATTTCCATTAAAACATATGGGTCACACCTGTCCTATTCAGATGGACAGGATTTTCTCTCTAACTTTTTTGGGGGTGTGGGTGGGTGTGGGGGATGCCACCAGTAGCTCAGAATACTTTTTGCAAACGTGTAATTTTTTTTTTTTCAAATATAAGATGTACTTATATCAAATTGGTTTTCTAATATTATTGTATCCAATTTACTTGCTACATTTCCTTCATATGAATGGACTTTGAGATCCTACTGCAGAACCAAAGGATATTATTCTAAACCCTGGGGCAGGGGCTCTTTTCAAGACTATTGAATATAAAGTGTAATATTTTATGTACTTAAGTATCTTTCCTGATCCCAAGGTTTCTTAAAGTTAAAATGTGAATGAGATCTTTCAATCTGTGTCTCCACACTCTCTAACATACCCAGTTCAACGAAGCATATCCAGCAATGTAAATGGTGGAATGTTACAAATAATGATTTGATATAGATATTGAATGATTTAATGTTCAGTATTGAAAGAAGGGATATTTAGTACTTCTTTCTTCCTCCTACAGCTGGGAAAATAGAATGAGCTTAAGCAAATTCTTCCAAAGAGTTGGGATTCTATGAGAGTCCTATATGACTTCTATCTGCAGATGAGACTCATGTTGAATGTTCATACCAAAAGATGGTCACTTTAAATGATGGTCCAAAGCAATTGGAGATAGGTGAAATCCTTTACTGGCATACACAAGTACAGTGATCACTGGGCTCCTTGCTAAAGGAACACAGAAAAGCCCCAAACATAGCAAGGTGACAGGTTATACTGTTGGCTTGTTACATAGGAATGATGAAAGAAAATACCATAAATCACAATATGACCTCTAAACTGGAATAGCTTTGATAAAACTTTTGGGGATAACCTTACCATGTTGCCTTACATTCCTCTATACTATTAGAATCCTATCTTGTTGGATACTGACATTTAGTTCTATAAACAATGGCTTTATTGTGCCCATATAGTGCATCCTTTCACACCATTCCTTTTCACATTGTTAGGAAGGGCAACAATCTGGTTTCCATTGTCTGTCTCCATTCCAGGGTCACAGCCTTCTGCCTCTAAGTAAATTAATTCAAATGAATTAAACCTCCACAGACTCTACATGAGAACTCTAAATGTCAAGAAGAGTTCATTATCTTCTCTTAGGAGAGCTACAGACCAAAATGGTACAGCTAAGACAAAGGTACAATGAATTAGGGCTTAGTGGTACCAAATAATTTCTTCCCTATACATTTATGCCCAGAGAGGTTTATCAAAAGAAAAGATTTCAGAGCAGAACAAAGAACAGATCTCCTTTTGCCTACATCAGAGCCAGTTTTGTTACTGCAGAAATAACTTGCCCCAGCACAATTCAGAAGTAGTCCATCCTGACTTATCCCCAGTTCAGGAACATAATTTGGAGAGGGAGGGAGGGAGGGAGGGAGGGAGGGAGGGAGAGGGAGAGGGAAAGAGTTTAATGCTTGTTGAGAGTATTTTCTTATAATGGTAAAATGTGTGTGTTGCTTTCAAATATTCCTTGCCTAATAAAATAGTTTGGTCCCAGAGAGGTACTTTTTTCAATCTTCTTCTCGGCTGGAATTTCCCTAAACATTCTAGAGGAATTCTGGGCAGACAGACTTGATCTAAGACCTCCATAGCCTAATCAAGGAAGACCAAGGGAGTGAAGTGGAGATAAGTTGGTGGCCACAGAAATTAAAATGATCAACAAATTGTCCTTTTCCAAAGCCCAATCTTGATGCCATCAATGTTGTCTGTCTGAACAGTCTCTCTTGAGCCTGACAAATTCAGGCTAGAGACATAACCCAGCTGTTGTGTTCATAACAAGTATTATTTCATTGGCTGAAATGAAAAACAGGCATAATTCTGACCCACTGATACAGTAGTAATTTCCAGGAGTTAAACACTAGTTCAGTAGGGCTTAGTTTTTAGAACTAACAATCATAAAGATTGGATGTTATTGTTAAAAAAACCCTCAATGTTTATTATAAAGTTAGCAGCAGATTCTAAAAATATTATGCAATGATTTTAAATGGACAGGATAAAAGTCCTTGCCCTCACTGTCAGTTTTGTAATGTGATGATATGTCGCAAGGGCAAAGAGGAATCTGAAACATTCCAGGCTTTCTGGCATCAGGAACAGAGGAAATTAAAATGAATTTGATCTTCTCATTTGTTAGGTAATGGATTCATGCCTGAAAGGAAGCCAAGTTCTTATTAGTTCGAACATAGTGAGTATATGCTACCTTAAATTATGGCAGTGTGCATAAAAAAGACACATCATTGGCATTTTGAAGGAGATTCCAGTATATATTAGGTGCTTTGTTTTAAGTGAAGTAAGGAGAATAAAAGGCCAAACTCGAATTCATTTCTAATGAGCCATGCATTAATGTCAGCATCTCTGTTGTCCACTCAAATGCCATAGAACACATCTGACTTTATAATGAGCCAAACAGTTGTCTGTTCCTAATCTTGGTTAGCCTTCTGTTGAATATCCATTTCCAGATTTTATAAAATAATGTTTTAGAAGAGGTTTCAGGTGTTTAATGGATTAAATCCATTTGGAAATGTAGCTTGTAGACCATACCTTATTTTTCTCAGGATTATTAGAAAGTATCAGCCAACCTAGCCTCCAATTTAGTGTACACAAAATTAATCTTATACAGTCCAAGTCCCCAGTTTCAATCTTTTCCTATTAATGGGAAACAGATCAAGCTGGCTGATAGAAATCAAGAAGCCAGATTATCTGATAAAAGGAAGCTAAAACCTACAGAGGAAACATCTTTTCTTCCTTATTTGTTTGTTCATTCTCTTCTTTATTACTTTCTTGTTTGTTATTTATTTCAGTCCTGGGAAGACAACAAAGCTACACATACATGCACCCCACTTTGAGAGATGTACTGCTGGATACAGTATATATATTTAAATAACTAGGATATTTCTTATTTATAAACTTCAATTAAATTATTTAAACTAAAGGACAATAAATACAGCAATAAATAGAACAGAAAACACATAAACAGAATATGTAAAAGCAGCCATCCCAACATAATACGAACACTCACTGATGTAATGGCATGTGGGAAAGGCCCTGGGAGACAGGGCGAAGAGTTACTGCCTAGGGCAGTGTTGTCCAAACTTGGCCACTTTAAGATGAGTGGACTTCAACTCCCAGAATTCCCCAGCCAGGAATGGCTGGCTGGGGAATTCTGGGAGTTGAAGTCCACTCATCTTAAAGTGGCCAAGTTTGGACAACACTGCCCTAGGGAATAGCCAGATAAGAGACACCATAGCCTACAGCTGAATAGTGTACGGGGCAAGAGGCTCAGAAGGGACCCCCTCCCCAGTTCCTCAGGCTGTAAAGGAGACAGCAGGAGAATTGTACTTTCAGACTTGCAAGATTCTGTTAATGTAACTTTACAATTAGAAAGCAGAATTAGCTTATCTGGTTGTTTCCTGTCTGGTCTACATGGTAAGGCTGACATCAATTCTGCAAGTCTGAAAGTACAATTCTCCCAATGGGCCAACAGTTAGAAATATGTATATTTTTTCACCTGTTCCAAGCAGCTGTATTTAAGTTCATGCATGTGAAAACTAATGCACATTGACCTTTTTCCTACTTATTAAAATCACTGGATTTATCATTTCTATATCACTATTTATATGATACCTAATGAGAAGTACAGTAAATGTACAGCATGAGGACAAATGTTGCACAGGGGCAGAAGCCAACGGAAGTGTTAGAAAATTGGCCAAATCTGTCCAGGGGGGTACAGAGAAAACAAATCCTCTCCATGCACCCCAATGGGAAAGGCTGCTAGGCAGGGACTGGAATGGTCCTGGCTGCTCATTCCTAAGCTGCTGTCCTCTTCCCTCCTGGTCATGTGACCCAGGATGGAGTTGCTATTGAGGGTCTGGAAAGAATTCCAGAAGTCATATTCTGCACAATTTTCTTATCTGAGAAGATACATATTTTCAAAGAAGGTTTTCCTGAAAAACCCAGAAGAATAAAAAAGACTTTACCTAGGACCAAAATGACAAAGTAGGCATAAAACAAGATTTTTTTAGAAGGACATTCTACGACTATGTTGCCCACAATAGAAAAAAGAAAAAAGCTCCTTTAAATCACAATTCAGTGCTTCTTGCTTGTTAAGTACAGCTGAAAACAGGCCTCTGAAGATGAAATCAAGCTTTGACTAGGAACACACTGGAGGAAATGAAGCTTCAAGTAACTTGGTCCCAAGGAGTTTGGGGCTATATAGTCACAAGGAATTGAGAACCAAAGAATTAAGAGCTTTTGCAATTAAAACCAAGCAGGATTTTTATTAATTAATATGATGCTTACTACCTGTTTTGGTAAAATATAATCTGTGTCTTAGAGAACACTAATAGAAGCACTATGCAAAATTAATTTCTCAATAGAAAAGTATATTATTGCTATAACTCACACATAATTCAATCTTCATAAATTTATTATACTATGGTTGCATCATGCTTACTCTAAAATTTCTGCATCATGTTTATAACTTAATAACTAAAATGGAAAATATGGCAAACATTTTGCATTGTTATAGCTGGACAAAAAATTTAGATAAAACTTCCTCCCTCAGTTGAGAGGAAACTGAAAGCAAAAGAATACAAGACACAATTATATTTTTGTGTCCTGTAGATAGATGGGTGGATGGGTTGGTGGATTGGTGGATGAGTGGAGATTTTATATACATATACATATACATACATACACATACACACACACACTCATTCATTCTATACATTTATTTACAAAATTTATGTCACACATTTCCATTATTTTATAGGAGTAGGGAAATGTATAGGTGGATACTGTTGTTTTAATTATCTCTAAAACATTTACTGCAGGATTCCCTAACTACAGGTAGTTCTCGCTTAACAACCACAATAGGGACTGGAAAATTGGTTGTTAAGCGGGGTGGTCATTAAGCAAGGCATCACTTAATCACACTCAATTTTACAATCTTTTTTGCAGTGGTCATTAAGCAAATCACTGTGGTCATTAAGTGGTTAATTAACATGGTTGTTAAGCAAATCACACAGCTGTTAAGCAAATCATGCAGTTCCCCATTGATTTTGCTTGCCAAGCCAGCTGGGAAGTTGCAAATGGTGATCACATGACCCCAGGATGCTGCAATTGTCGTAAGTGCGAGCTGGTTGCCAAGTGCCCGGATCTCAGTCACATGACCATGGGGGTGCTGTGACTGTCATAACTTCAGGTACTGGTCATAAGTCACTTTTTTAGCACTGTCATAACTTTGAATGGTCGATAAACAGTTGTTAAGCGAGAACTATGTGTATCTTAGTTCAGGATATTTCATTCTATCTTCAGAACATGCTGTGTCTTAGGGCCTTAATAGTTTTAAGCAGCAGAAAATCAGATAATAATAGTAAGAAGTGCGTGAATCCAAATTAAAACTTCCCTCTGCCTGAACACCTTCAGGGAAGGGGATCCTATAACCCCTCAGAGTAATTGGATCTACTGTTCAACTGCTCTTACTGTTAGAAAAATTTTTCCCCCCCCTAATGTCTGGTTTGAACCTATCTCTTTATAACTTAAATCCATTATTTCATGTCTTGCCCTTTAGAAAAAAGGAGAAGAAGCCTTGACTTTTTTTTCTATGCTATCTTATTCCCCCCTCAGTTTTCTCTTCTCAGAGTTACACATCCTCGGTTTCTTCAATATCTCTTCATAAGATTTGGTTTCTGGTCTTTGATCATCCAGTTTCCTTCTCAGAACCTGTTCTAATATCTTCTGAATTCTTAAACTGCTCTGTCCTGAACTGATCACAATACTTGAGATGGGATCCGACCCATATAAAATGAAATAGAATAAAATGGAATTATTCCTGTGATTTCAAAATTATACTTTCATATTTCCATTCTCCTTTACTGCATCCACACTGCTGGCTCATTTTGGTTTTTAATCAACTACTATGTCAAGCTATTTTTCACAAATACCATGTTCAGTCCAGATATATTTCTCAATCTCTACCAATGCATTTGATTTCCGTTTCCTACCTGCATCAATTTGCAATAATCTCTGTTATATTTCATTCTATTTTTTTTTCAATTCAACAGTAATTACCAAACATTGACAAGTCACTGAATAACATGAATCCATCTATCTTCTATATAGTACTAACACACTCATTGTGTTTATCTGTTTGTCTGTTTGTACCCTCAGTTTAGCCCAAATGGTGCATTATACTGCAACAGTTTTTAATCAAGGTACCTAAAATCCACTAACTTAAAGAATGGATAAAAAATCCAGGACCCATTACTCCTGTGGAATTTAAATTTCCATGATGTTCACACCAGTTTTATTTGTAAAGTTGTGGCCATTGCAGCATGACCCCAGTCACATGATTGTTATTTCCGACACTCCCTGCCAGCTTCCCACAAGCGAAGTCAGTGGGGAAGCCAGAGGAAGTCAGAAGTCACTCCTGCTCCCACTGCTTTTTTGCCTGCCTGTGGTCATTCTGTTTATTTGTTTAGATAAGTAAATATTGACTTATTATTTAAGTTTGTTTGCCACTACAATTATTTTTCTGATATATACCCTTCTTAGATGATCATGGGACCATCCAGCATTGGGATAAAAAAATATGGTCAGGTTAAAATTTAATGTTCATTCTGGTCACATCAGACTGCACTACCTTTCTGTCAAAGGATGACCCAACAGGTCACAGGGTTGTCTAGTGATGAATAAAAACAGGGAAAAGGACTTATGCTAGAAAATAAAAACTGGAGAGAAACAGATAATACATCTCTTTTTATTTGCCATATATCATCAGTAGGTCTGTTATAAAAATAAAGCATAAAATCCATTCAGATTTTATAACATTTGGTTCCTGCATCTGATGTTTCATTATTCTGACTTTATTTGTATTTGTATTTGTAACTTTTTTTACATTGCAATTGAAGAAGTCTTACTGATCCACACCTCAGTTATTACATTGTGTAAGGATTGTTGCCTGATTATTATTTTAATTATTAAGATTAAGTAAACAATATGGTTCTTATTTTGAAGCTGAAGGTTTGATTGAATATTCTTAGATTATCCTACTGAAAAGCTTACGCCAGAAGGGTATAACTTCATGACAACCACATATGAAAGAATGCCCCTTTTGTGAATATCCTCTCCAGCGTTTTAGAAGAATAGTTGTATAGATGTATGCTAAACTTACAGGGTCAGACACCAGTGTTGTATGATCTTCTATTGAAGCTCTTGCAGAGAAGCTGAGATGAATCCATCTGGTTCCATAATGCCTGCCATTTTGTCTCCTCTATAACTTTACCAAAATCAGTATCCCAAGCTTCTTCTAAGCCAAAGGATAGATATGCTATTTCTAGTTGTAACAATAACCCATACGTTTTTGACATTGTTCCTTTTTATTCTTCTAAATAATAACAATCAAATGTGATATAAGGGTAATTGCACAAGTTCTAACACCCTTATTAGCCAATAGTGATTTAACTTGATACTTAAGAAAGATAGCACTTAAGAAAAGTCATAGCAACTGGTCACCTGTTTGATGTTCTGTTATTCTACAAATATTTTATTGTGTAAAAGTTGCAACTTCTCAAAAGTTTTATTTGAGCCAGACCAAAGTTTTCTGACCTGTTTTGTATATTATTTCTGTCTTCCAGAATATTAACAATCAACTCGATTTTGTGTCATTTGCAGATTTGAGAAGCATTCTCTTTACAACTTAATTCAAGTCATTCATAAAAATGTTGAATGGGATAAAGTTCAGGACATAGCTGGCATACCACTCAGTACCTTTCTTCAGTTTAATGAGGAAACACTGATGAACACTCTTTAATGTTGATTTCTAAGCCAGCTACATATCCACATAATTGTCCTGCCATTTAGCCTATATGTACTATTACTAATAAAATATTACAGAGTGCAACAAGACAGAATATAGTACAGCAATGTGTGGAACAAAAGCTTAACTTATTTTTAGCTGTACATAATGTTAATCTGCTTTGCAAATTGGAAAATGTTTGGGGCACAAGTCCAAGGGAAAAACTATAAAATGCTGGGAATGAGGGAAGATCAACCTCCAGAGAAATTTACACCATAACTGAGAAACGATGAAACAAGGCAGGGAGAAAAGTTAAAACTGGTAACATTGGTGTTATTGATAAAGTTATGCCCACTTGGGATCAATATCATCCTAGGACCAAAACCATATATTTCATGAAGAAATCCTTTTACTTCAGCACTAAACCTGTTGGCATATATCTAGCATTGTGTCATAGAGATAGGACAAGGGTGTAAGTATGTACACCATTTCGAATTCAACCTCATTGGTTGAGGTGTTCTCAGAGGTGGGGTTAGAGAAGTCCTAGAGACTACACTATCCACACGGAGCCCCCTTGATTTGTTTGTTTGTTTGCACATTTACCAAATTTATATGGCCGCCCATCTCACAAAAAGTTACTCTGGGTGGTGTACAACAATTAATGAAACAATAAATACATTAAAACAGGCATTATTAAATATATATATTAAAAAATCCTCTCTCACCCCTATGGGTGGTATGTGTTTTCCTCAATCTCGGGTCCTCTACCAGAGGCCTGGGAGTTTGAGGGTTCTGCGCAGTATCTTAGCTGTTCCTAGCACTGCACTCTTCTGGACAGAGAGCTCTGATGTTGTTCACACACACACACACACACACACACACACACACACACATATATATATATTTGGGATTCGTTTGGAACTTCTTGGTTACCAGAACCAATGAAGAAAAGCTCCTGCTGCACTTTTTCATAGGGGACTCCTGATGGCTTCTCTGAGATCGGAAGAGAATCTCCAACCTACCTGGATGTAGCAACAGAGGGAGATGGTAGTTCTTTACTGCCTACTTCTTTTTCATGGGGTGTCTAGTATGACATACAATGAAGAGGATTATCTGATGCTTTTGCAAGCCATTGACTCAAGACAAGGGATAGGAGAGAAGAATTCAGACTCTTTCATCCATTTATCTGGTTGAAGCAAGAGCTCACATGGGTGTTGTCAGTGTTTTTCCCCCCACTAGAGTTAAAGAAAATTGTAGAAGTCCACCTTTTCTTTGCCAATACATGATCCCATGTCTTTCCTCCTGAAAACAGGAGAAGCAGATGTGTAATTGGACAACATTTAAAAATATATATGTATTATTCTAGCAGTAATGGAGCCAGTAGAGAGCCAGTTTGGTGTAGTGGTTAAGGCACCAGTCTAGAAACTGGGAGACTGTGCGTTCTAGTCCTGCCTTAAACACAAAGCTAGCTGGGTGACTTTGGGCCAGTCACTCTCTCTCAGCCCTTAGGAAGCAGGCAATGGCAATCTACTTCTGAAATCTTGCCAAGAAAACTGCAGGGACATGTCCAGGCAGTCACCAGGAGTCAACACTGACTTGAAAGCACCAAAAAAGAAAAAAAGTGGCGTCGGTAATGCTCCTCTGGCATTTACAGACCCAGCCAATTTACAGAACCCCACACCTACTGACAGTCTTGGAGATGGGATTTTAATGCTTTAGTCCTAGGCAGAGGCACCTGATGAAGGTTCAGGAGCAGAATCTTCTTCACAGTTGTGAGAGGCTAGCTGAAAGACATGGGAGTGCTAATGGGAGAGCAGACTCTGCAGCTCCTATGTGATGTGTGCCAGTTGTGCACTGTGTAGATGCTTGGTGTGGCTTATTTATTGCATTCCCTTCCTGTTAAAAGTGTTAAGAAGAACTCTTCAAATCTCAGCTCTGACCTGTATTTATGTTGCTTTGTCATATCTTGGACCTTGGATTTTGCCTCACCTTGTCTCTTGCCTCTCCTCTCGATTCCTCCTGATTGTTGGTTTACTGGTCTCTATCCGTGCCTGACCTGTTTGACCGGGAGCACAGTCTAGCTTCAAGGTACTATGGAAGGACGTTTTCAAAGGCTGCTTATTTTCTACTAACTGTGAAATAGCCCAAGTGTGCTTATTTCTGGATGTGACAGATTTATAGCCTGCTAATTTATGTCCTAGCAGCCAGCTCAGCCAGTACACAAATAGGCAAAGAAAGAGGCTCTCTAAAATCAGTCTATGGCCTTCCACTCCAAGATTCCTCTTTAGCTTTTCACAACAGTGATGTTATGCTATAGCAAGTGTTATATAATGGATGCTCAGAAAACACTCAGGCGTAGTACAGGATGAATTTATTAAACAACCCTTCTTATAGCTCTCCTTAGTTGGTGCTTCCAACCTCCTTTCAAAGTATGGCCCATTATCCTGTCTTCTTTGAAAAAGCAACGGAAGCAAGCAGAAGAGCACAATTCTGGAATTAACTTCAAAAATTCTCTTGGGATTAAAAGGAATAGTTCAAAGGGCAGATTAGAGAAACAATGAAGCAATGATATGGAATAGCATAAAATATGATTTACATATATATGATTCACATACCAAATGATTATTGGCAGAAGACTACCAATCACAAAATGGTGGTCATGGGGAAGCAACCAGGTATGAAGCATCACTTTGCAAATTATTATCCAGAATGCTACTTCCACACTTTCTGTCTCACCTCATCTGGGACGCTTACTACTATCTCATTATTTTTTTAGTCAGGTGGGCACACTTCCAAACAAAGCCCTAGGTGGCAGATGCCCATCATTTCTGACAAAGCAGAGAAATATTCTTGGAAATGAAGATGTTGGAATCTGGCAACCTTACTTTGCCAGCTTCCCAAGTATGTCCCCTGTTAGCCTTTTGTAAGACATTTAAAACCTCGGTGTTCCTTCAGGCATTTAGGCTGGGATATTAAACATGCTCTGCTGGTTGCTTGCTTTGCTTTTATTTTTATGTGATTTTTCTCCACCCCAAATTTTGGTTATGTGGAACATTGATTGTTCATGTTTATTGCTGCCTGCTTTTTAACTTCTTCTATGCTGCTCAGAATCATTGGTATAAGATAGGCAGTCATACAAATTGTTTAAATAAATAATTAAAAAAAAATAACTTCAGGTCAGGTGGGGCTCAACCTTTGTGAGCACAGAGGAAGGGTTTTGCAGATACACTGGTGCCTCATCTTGTTTGGGATCCCAGATATTTAACACACCAATGCAGAATGCTTAGTGTAATGTATATTGCTAAAAGTATGATTAACTCCCTTCATCTTACTACACTATGTAAACCTAACCTCTATACTGTATCAGATAGCAATCCTGCTAAAATTATGCTCTGAGCATTTTTCTTGGACTGCCTTCAGCAGAACTTATTTTATGTTTTATTATATTTTATGATTTGTTATTAATTTTAGTGTGTTCTTGTTTTAATTGTGCACTGCCCTGAGAGGCTGTCTACATAAATTGCCTAAATTATATATGTGTGAAAGAAGAATTTAGTTTGGAATAAGCCTCCCTGCATGACACTAGGGGATTCATCCTCATCCAGATCATTAGCTTGGTGTTGTTTACTGTATTTTGTACTATATTGTTCCATTTTTGTACGCTGTTTCCTAATGGTGTAAGTAATACAGTATAAGAAGTATATGCACTATATAACAAGTTTGCAACTAGAGGGGAGATTGGTCCTTCCTTCCTTCTTGGAAGAAGGGAAATAGCCTCTTAGAGCTCCCATCCTGCTTTGTGAAAGCTTTGACAGCAGGCTGATGAAAATGAATTCTGTATATGCAAAAAGAAACCCTCCTTTGGAGATTTTTTTTTTTTGGGGGGGGGGGATCAGTTCTCAAAATCATGGCCAGCTTCAGTATTTCAGCAGAAATAGATAGGTCTAGAGAAAAAAATCAACAAGCAGCATGTAAAATCCAGAATTAAATCAATCATGGTCCTACACACCTTGAACCTGGCAAACAATAGTGTTGTCCTAGTTTATTCAGAGTATATTTTTGCCCAGTTACAGTTTATAGTTCCCTCCCTCATCCCTAAAAGTTCATATCTGGCAAGTTCATGGCGATCATAGATTCCATTGACATAACCAGTCCATGACTCCAACAACTACAGGGGGCAGACTGATCTGATATTGGGGGAATTTCTAATATCCCCCTTGTCATGATCAGATTATGGCCTGATTATCATGGGATTCTCTGGTGCCACTATCTGGTGCAGGGAGGCAGGACCCGTTAGATCAGTTTACCTCTGGCAACTGATGGACCCTGATGGGTTTCAGAGGGAGCTGGGGGTTGTTCCCCTTGGTCTGCTGCATGGTCCATCTGAAGCCTTGGTGGCCACTTGGAATAGGAGGGCTGCCAAGGCTGTGCCTATGCAACGTCTCTCCTCTCATGGATCCCATCATTCTCTGTGGTTCACAGACAAATTGAGGAAGAAGAAACAAGAAAAGAGATGTCTAGAGCATGACTGGCACACAGTGAGGGAAGAACTCGACCCAACATGGATTAGAGCTCCTAGTAAGGCCTCATGGTGGTAATGGCAGTGAAGTGGCAATACATCTCCACCCTTATTATGTCTGCAGATAGCCGCCCTGCACCCTTGTTTCAAGTGACTCAAGTCATCTTGTCAGTCAAAGTCACCCAAATTCATTCTCAGCTGGATGCTGGTCTTATTGCAGGTCTTAAGGAGGTGCCCAGAGCAGATTCCTGCCCTGTTATCTAGGACTGGTTTGAACCTGTTGGGCCTGAGAAAGTGGATAAGGTTCTTAGGACTATGAGCTTGGTCACCTGCTCTTTAGACCCATACCCTTCCTGGTTAATTAAAGCTACCTGGGAGGTATCATGTGGGTGGGTTCTAGCAGTGGTGAATTCTTCCTTGGATGTGGGAGTTGTTCCTCCACCTCTTAAGAAGGTGCTAGTTCACTCCCTCCTCAAGCAGCCATTGGTGGACCCCCTATACTGGACAATTTTCATCCAATATCTAACCTCTCCTTTTTGGGGAAAGTGGTTAAGAAGGTGATCATGCAGAGCTTCAGATTATCCTGGATGAAGCAGATTATCTGGATCCCTTTCAGTCAGGATTCAGGCCTGGGTATGGGAAAGAAATGGCATTGGTCACGCTTTTGGATGATCTCTGGCAAGAGCAGGATGGGATTGTGCATCCATCCTTGCTCTGCTTGACCTCTCAGTGGCCTTTGATACCATTAACCATGGCATCCTTCTGGACCAGCTCCAGGGATTGGAGTGGGTGGCACAGTACTGTGCTAGTTCTCCTCCTTTCTCTGGGGTCAATATCAGTCAGTGATGATTGTGGGGGGAGAGATCCTTCCCTGGGCCCCTACTTTGTGGGGTGCTGCAGGCTTCAGTGCTCTCTCTGCTCCTATTCAATATCTATGTGAAGCCAGTAGTTGAGCTAATAGTTGTCACCATGGGTGAGGTATCATCAATGTGCTGATGATACCCAATTATACATCTGTGCCCCTGGCAAATTAAGTGACACTGTTGATGTCCTATCCTAATGCCTGGAGGGTGTGGGGATCTGGATGGGGAACAACAGGCTTCAACTGAACCCTGGCAAGAGTGAGTGGCTTCGGGTTTTGGGGCCCTCCAGTTCAGGGACTATGCAATTTTTGGTACGGATAGGGCTGTACTGTCCCAACAGACATGGTGTGCAATTTGGGAGTCCTCCTAGACTTGTGAAATCCTGTTCAAAAATCAGGTGGCAGTTGTGGCTAGGAGGGCCTTTGCCCAGCTTCATGTTATGCACCAGTTGTGTCTGTTCCTGGGCACCTCCTAGATAAACTATTGCAAAGTGCTGTACATGGGGCTGCCCTTGAAGAGTATTTTGAAGCTTCAGCTGGTACACAATGCGGTGCCACAGGCAGTTATGTTTGCCCCTAAAACAGCACATGTAACACCTCTGCTCTGTGAGCTGCATTGGTTACCAGTTTGCTTCTGGGTGCAATTCAAGGTGCTGTTTTTGATCTTTAAAGCCCTTCATGGCATGGGACCTGGTTATTTGAGGAACCACCTCCACCTGATTACATCTGCCCATCCCATTAGGTCTGGTAGAAGACGTATGCTGCAGGTCCCTTTCTCTAAGGTGTTTCAGTTGGCGGGACTCAGGAGACGGGCCTTTTCTGCCATGGCAGCCATCCTATGGAACATCTTTCCCCCTGAGATGAGACTGGCCCCATCCCTGATATCCTTCAGAAAGTCCCTTAAAACATAGTTGTGCCAACAGGCTTGGGGGTCTCAAGGTGGTGGTGAATTAGTGAAATGGTGTTATTGCCCATAACAATAACTTTCTCTGCTACTCCATTATTAATAACTTTGATTGTGTTTTAATTGTTGAATTTTCAATTGTTAGTTTTTATGATTATCTTTTTTATTGCACACTGCCCAGAGTCACAAATCTGTGAGATGGGCGGCTATAGAAATATGATGCATACATAAATAAATAAATATTATGGACACTCTTATGGAAAGGGTGCAATTTATAATGGGCAGCTCCACATGGGGAAAATTACTCAACCTCTGTGCAGGACTAGCAGCCTGAGAAATTATTATAATTAAAAACAGTATGATGTTATATATAATCCCAATATGGAGGCAGCATGTTTTACTAATAGCAGTTTTCTTTAAGTGCTGCCTATCAGTGACTCTTACATACTGAGGTTGTGTAGGTTAGATAAGGAAAATCATTGGAAATGAGCTCATAATGACTTCATGTTCAGAACATAGAGTTCCAGAAGACATTATTATTTGCTTTGATTGATTGATTGATTGACTGATTGATTGATTGATTGATTATGCACCATCAAGTTTTTGTTGACCCTTAGCAACCACACAGATGGCTTTTCTCAATGATGATCTGTCCTTAACTTGGTCTTTCAGGTCTTCCAATGGCACATCCATCGATACTGTAACTAACTCCATACACCTTGCTGCTGGTCATCTTCTCTTTCCTTCCACCTTTCCCAGCATTACAGCCTTCTCTTCAGAGCTCATGTGTCCAAAGTGGGATAATTTGACACTCAAGAGAGAATTCTGGGTTGATTTGTTCAATGATCCATTTCTTTGTTTTCTTAGCTATCCATGGTATTCTAAGGCATCTTCTCCAGCACCAAAGTTCAAAAACTGTCAATATTCTTTCTATCCTGCTTCTTCAAAGCCCAACTTTCACTTCCATAGAGCATCATAGGGAACACCATTGCTTGCATAATTCTGATCTTTGTAGGTATAGATACAGCAAAACATTTTAATATCTTTTGTAAGGCCTTCATGTTTGCTCTACTGAGTGATAGTCTGTAGCATATTTCTTGATTGCATGTTCCTTTACTGTTGAAAAGGCAGAGGCTATCTATTACTTCAGTATCATCACTGTTAATTCTAAAGCTGGTTGTTGTACCAGTTGTCATTAGTTTGTTCTTCTTTATATTTAATTTTACTCCCATTTTTTTCACTGTGTTCCTTGTCTTTTTTTACTAGAGCTTGCAGATCCTTTGCAATTTTTGGCTATTAGGGTAGTGTCTTCAGCATAGCATAAGTTATTGATGTTTCTTCCTCACTCTTCTTCCAATCCAGCTTCCCTTAATGTATATTCAGTATATAGGTTGCATAGATAAGGGGAAAGTATACAGCCTTTGCCAACCAGGAACCAGTTTGTTTCACCATGTTCTATCCATACTGTGGCTTCCTGACCTGTATATAAGTTTCTCACGAGGAGATGTTCTGGAATCCCCATTTTTCTGAGCACTTTCCACAGCTTGACTGACACAATTGAAGGCCTTTCTATAATGAATGAAGCACATAGTGACTTCTTTTTGGTATTCTTTGGCTTCCTTAATTATCCGGCATGTCTCTATACTAAAGCCTCATATTCCCTGGTGTTTTCTAGTGCCAGATTGAACATCTGGCATCTCTTTTTTCATCTAGGGCTCTAGTCTGCACTAGATGATCCTAAGCATTATTTGGCTAGCATGTGAAATTAAGGATCTTGTATGATATTTTGCATACTCTGTTCAGTCTTCTTTTTTGGTATTGGAGTTGATCTGATAGTCCTCCCTCCACCCCCATTTTTCTTAATAGAAGTGTTTCAAGGCAGTTTAGAACTATCAGTAAACATATTGAAATAACAAAGTAAATCAGGAACCCAGCATTAGAATATTTTAAAAAATTAACATAGCAACAGATATGATAAATTAGATCAATTCACTTTATTTAAAATTTGCATGAGCAAATGCCAGGTTTACAAGCCAGTCTAAACCATTCTGAAAAATAGCTGTTCTCTGGTCACTGCCTCTCTAACTTCTAAGGCAGAAATAGTTTAATGATTAAGATTAATAGAAAAGTACGCTATGCTGGGATACCTCAGTTTCTATATAGTTTTACAATAATTTTAAATGGAAATTGGAAATACTTGGTAAATTAATGCTCTGTATGCCTGTATCTTTATAATTGTAACTTTCTTTTTCATAAATCTTTTTTCTGCTTTTTGAATTTTTTTTTCAACATTAATGTGATAATCAGTTGAAGTTTGACAACATTTGTCTTTAGGTTTAGCCACATTGTTATGCTATGCTTATTTTATCTTAGGCAGAAACCAACCCATTTTTATTGCAGTAAATACTCAATTATTAATACATGCAGCATAAAATCCATACTACAATCCATTTTTCCCTTAATTTTCACCCTGTTCAAGGAATATGTAGGGTTTTTTTCCCCAATTACTTCTATAATAGGGAAGAGTTTCAATTTAGCTCTGCCTGTTGCCACTTCTAACTGGTTACAGGCACAATATATTTCCCATGTCTTTTGCTAGTGATCTGATGAAATATAATAAGTACAGAAGGCTGTTTATATAATGATATACATTTTGATGTAGAAAAGGTCTGGTAATCATTCTGAGGTGAGATATAAGAATATATTTTGTTACTGAGCACAGCAGCTGAAGTACTGAAGGAGTGTTATCCACTGCCAACATAATTCTGTCCCCCCTCCTGCAAAAAATCCAACCCTAAATTGAAACAGATCAGTTTTTCTTCTTGTTGTAGAGATAGAATTATGTCACAGTAATCTTACACAGTTTAAACTGTGCTTTTTTTAAAAAAAAATCTCTCTATAATAAATAATGGATTCACTGACTTGGATATTATAACCAATATCTAAAGATTTAAGTATGTCAGATAAAATTTCAGATTTTTCCTCTTTCTGTGGTACACTGTGCCACATATACTGTACTTTATACCTATCAGAAATACTGAAATGCTAAAGTAACTTCTATAAACAGTCAAATGTCCTTGGCCTTTTAAAATATGCCTTCTCAAGGAAAGAAAACAGCTTTTGTGTCAAACTGTTTTAAAGACAGATGTGAGCCAGCTTGTACATAATGAACACACAAAAGTCATCATGAATGCATTTCCCCCACTTTGTCATTGTTTTGTTAGAGGTGGCTTTGTCCTTATTTCATGACATGCTAAGCAAAACAACCTCCATCTATGCAAAATTTTGGAGCTTGTGAGTTTATAGTATCAAATCTGCTTTACCAGGAGTTGTGTTAATTTGCATTAGGAGAAACTTAACTAACATTTATCCCTAGTTATGCCTTTTACAAAGCCAACAGAAAAGGATCTTGGACTGAGACAGATAGATGTCCATCTGTTTTTAGCACTCTAGGGAGTTATTTAAAAGGGACATAGTCTGCAAGGATCTGATTCTTCCCACTAAGGCATTCCTTTGGTATGTATTGAAGGTGTAAAAACAGTATCTTAAGCAAGCAAGAGAACAGAAATGGGTAAAATGTATGGAAAAAGGGGCCCCAGAAGGCCTGTAAGCTTCCATATTCAGAGAGGATTAGAGGGAAGAAATTGCATCAGGAGAGAGATGTTGTTGCTGTTGTTGTTGTTATTAAGATTAACCATTTCTCACGATTAAAAAGATTTCAAGGCCATGGCAATGTTGTCACCCCTGAAGTGACAAGATACAACCCTGTATCATAGAAGGCCAAGTAGAGGACTCTAATCCACTTAACCCCCAATTTGTGCCCCCCAGAATAACCTACCCATTTGTCACTGAAATGCAGTAGAAAAGCCAACAATTTGTAGTGGTGTTTGCAATGGCACTTTTAACATATTTTCAGCAAAATACCTTAAGAATCAGCTTAATGCAAATCAGCTAAGAACCAATTCAGATTCAAGATTTCAATCCAAATTCAATTTAGAACTACATTTCAAAATTCAATTTAATAAAAGTTTTCACTTTAGGCAAACAAAATGCCTGCAGCTGTTTCACTTTTGGCAGAATGTGATGAAAATAGCAGGGATGGTACTTTGTTTAGAATACATTAATTCTGCAAGTTTTTAGTCAGATAGCTTCAAGGGATCATTGCAATAAATTTGAATCTGCTTTGCACGTTTTTAAAGACACAGAGAGCAGGGATGAGGAAAGGATCCTTCAAACTGTCCAGTGATGTTGATATAGAAAAACTGTCTTGAACTAATGCTGAAGGCATCCTTCAACTTAAAATGAAAAACTTTCAAATTGTATTAAAAACTAAGCTTTCACTAATCACTGTGGAATCTTGTTTTTTGGGGCTAATAAGCTTGTTGGCATGGCTCATTGGCAAGATTACCCATTTTATGAGAGTCTTAAAGGAGCAGTTACTTTTTTTTTTTTAATCATAACTACTGTAATACACTCTATACAGAACTATTCCTAGTCTAGAAAGTTCAATTGGTATAGAACCCTGCAGCCAAGCTGGTCTCTGGAATAACTCAAAGTGATTAAATTTGTATTACATGGACACCAACTGGTATCTTGCCAAAATACAGAATGTTGGCTATTATCACAGTAAGTACTGTGGACTGATCGACACTTTACATATGAGAATCCACTTACGGAGTTATCTGAGGATTGATGGATTGATTGATTATGCGCTGTCAAGTCAGTGTAGACTCTTAGGAATCATATGGATAGATTTTTCCGTGACAATCTGTCCCTAACCTGGTCTTTCAGGTCATGCAATGGTGCGCTCATTGCCACAATAACTGAGTTCATCCACCTTGCTCTTGGTTGTCTTCTTCTTCACTTTCCTTCCACCTTTCCCAGCATTAGAGCATTCTCCAGAGAGCTGGGTCTTTCCGTAATGTGTCTAGATAATTTGAACCTGATCATTTATGCCTCAAATAAGAATTCTGGGTTGATTTGTTTGATGATCCATTTCTTTGTTTTCTTAGCTGTCCATAATATTCTAAGGCCTCTTCTCCAACGCCAAAATTCAAAAGTCTTAATACTCTTTCTATCCTGCTTCTTCAAAGTCCAATTTTCACTTCCATAGAGCATCACAAGGAACATCATTGCTTGCACAAGTCTTTTCCTCAATTATCTGAGGAGTACAGCTGCAGTTGTCAAAGGTTCAACTCCTGTCAATTCAAGTTTCTTGGATGTATTCAGTGTTATCCTCCTTTTTGGCTTTTTTTAAAAGGCCATAAAGTGGCATTTTCTAGAACAAGTTTTGAATTGATGTTCTCAATTGTTTTAATGTCTTAGGTTTTAATTTTGAATTTTCTGTTTATTTGAAAAGCACTGAGAAACCTCAGTCACTAGTTGTATTAATAAATAAGTACAAGTAAATGAATAAATGAATAATACACTATAATTTAAATAAACTGCCTCTATTATACACAATAGTTTAATAGTGTGCATACTAATATCAGTCTACTTATGCAATTAAGAAAGTTCACTCAGCAAAAGACAAGGTGGAGACTGAGAAGTTGCTTACTTTTTAGAACAACTGAATAGGAAGAGTGAAAAGGAAATAAATGATATGAAGGAGGGGACTGAATGAGCTGAAAAACTACAGATTGAACAGAGTCACTAAAAGGGACTATATTATAAGTCAAAGAAATGTATTAAACCTTAATGAAGAATAAGAATAAAAGATTTTGGATCTGAAGAAAGGTAAGTAATTGCACAAGAAAGAGCAGATTCTAAAAAGAGCAGCATAATACATTTGAGTTTCACCCTCAACCTCTCCCTTTCACTTTATATCTCTCAATTTCCACCTGAACCCGCCTAAACTATTTCTAGCCAGAGAATGAGATTGCAAAAATCACTTCTCCAAGCACTCTGAAAGCCCAAATTAGAAGAGGTGATGAAACTTACACTGCCATTATACCACTCAACCCCTCCAGCTATGTCTATTTATCTATCTAAAATATAATATACATTTATCTATCAAATTTATTTATCAGATTTATCAAATTTATATAAGGCTGCCTCGATAGCAACTGGGCAATGTACAACACTAAAAACAGCACAGAACAATATAGCACACTGTATATATTGTTATATGTACTTAGAATAAAGAATGATGCATGTACAGAAGAGAATAAAAAATGCAAATCAACATACATCTTATTCTAGGGGGTGGAGTCACTGTTCACACATGGACTCAGGGCAAAGCCAAGTTTTTAAAGACCTTTTGAACAAGGTAAGGGTAGAAGCTATGCAGCTCTATGTGAAAGGAAAACTGCAGCAGCATTTGAAGTTATGTAAATTTGAAAGTTTATTGAAACTGAATCATAGGACTGCGTTCAGCTGTAAAGTAAAGCTTTGATTTGACAAAGTTTTGATCAAAGCATCCCTGCAGAATACCAAATCAAAGTTGTATTCCCCTTCAAAATGGTGGATCAGAGCCACCAACCAGTCTAGATGCTGAAGGGGCTTCTGCATATGCACAGCTCATAAGCAGAAAGTAAATCAAGTTCACTCGCTTTGACATTTCTATTCAAGGCATCAAGGTGGAACATCTTAATTTTTCAAGTTGAGTCTCTGCTTCAAAGGAGATCTTTGTGATGGAGGCAAAGCATCAAGGCAGAGCAGGGCTGCTTCGCGTAGGCCTACAGAATCTCTGTGAAGTGATTCAAAGGCACCTCGTTCAATTTGAAAGGGTGATTTGACTGAATCTCTTTTGAATAGATGCTTCCCTTTGAAGCTTTATACATCTCTAACTTCAAGTCTCTGGAACATATAAACTTAGTGTGTGGACATCTTGGTTGAGAGAACGTGTATCCATAGATCTCTTTGTGTGAAGGCTTCTCTGTGAGCTGGAATATGTTCAGATGGTGTATTAAGGTTATCTTCATGATTCTGCATATCAAGTATAGATTAGAATCAGTCGATACATAGAATATTTGGCTGCTGGTTTTGTTTTCTTTTGCTTTTATGGAAATGGAAGGTAAAGGTAGAAAGGAAGGATTGGTCTGCTCAAATCCACGATGAGAAGCAGTTAGGATTAGAAGTGAAATACATATCAGTAGGTTAAGAATTTTTCTCATTACTATAAGGGAAGATTCAAATATGCATGAAAGAAAAAATCAAAGTTTCCCTTTTAAACTCCATAGGTCTACAGGCCTCTTTCTCGTTTAGAAGGATCTGGACTGGGTGTGATCAAGTGTTATATAGTATCTCAGAAAAAGAGTTTGCGAAGAAAAAGTATTACAGGTAGTCTTCATTTAAGTGATCGTAATTGGAACGGGTAACTAGGTTGTTAAGCAAAGCAGTCGCTAAGTGAAAATCATGTGACCACAACTGTGCTTACGATTTTACTTCAGCTTTCCTTCGCTTTACAGCATCAGAAGGATATGAACACCAAAAAAAAAAAAAAAAAAAAGACAGGTGAGCACAAACAGTAGGGAAGATTTCCAGAACTTGACTCACTAGGAAGCTGGGTAAAAGGGCAAATCTTATAGCCTTTTTCCCCCACTGCCCCATTTACCTCAGTGCTGGGATAATTATCAAGAAGAGAATTATCGTTTGTATTTATGTTCATTGGAGAAGAAGGGATTGCAAGAGAGTGAGCAGGCACACAGTGGGGAATAGACAACAAAAGGAATGCACTAGCACTGGCTGTTTGCCTAGCGTGCTGGCAGCTGCAAGCCTGGAGTTGCTTAGGAGGCAAACAATAGCCTTTAGTGTGAAACAAGATTAGGGTCTTGTCAATTTCAGGCAGCAGCTGTGAGTTGGCAGAGAATTATGGTCACAGAGCTGAGATTGTAAACTTGTGGTTAGCACTTTTTAGGGACATGCTACACTGCGGAGAAAAGCAGCTCAGGAAAAGATCACTTGTTTAGGCAAACTCTCTGCTCCACAGTGGGGAGGGGAATGGGTCAGACACATGACAACCAATGCTAACTGACTGTAATGGTGAACACATGGCTGACAGACACTGCAAAGGTTGTAAATGTGGGCATTGGTCACAAAGTTACTTTTTCATCACTGTCATCACTGAATGGTTGCTGTCTGAGGCAATTGCTAAATGAGGACTACCTATAATTCTATCCTTGAAGTAATACTTGGAAAGACACTAAAAATCAAAGTCTCCTTCACGTGGAATTCCACTCCTGGAGATATCATTGGCATATTCAAGTAATTTTCTTGACAGATTGAAGGAAGAAACAGTTGCCAATGCCTGCCTGCCTGCCTGCCTGCCTGCCTGCCTGCCTGCCTGCCTGCCTGCCTGCCTGCCTGCCTTCCTCTCTCTCTCTCTCTCTTTCTCTTTCTCTTTTTGATTTTTTAGCCTGTCCTACAGTTCTAATATTTCTTGACAGTCTCCCATCCAGGTAATAATCAAGTCCAACCCTGCTGATCTTCTGGATTCAGACAAGGTCAGTCAGATATTGCTACCTGCTGAAACCCCACATCTACCCCTTAGGAGAGTGAACTTTCAGTATCTCAAGTAGAATTCGTTCATCTGGTTATCATTTCTATCTGGTTTACCCTGCAAGGGAACCTCTGCCTTTCTGTCAGCCTTGCAGAATAAACCAGATAAAAATCACAACCAGATGAGCTAATTCTACTTTAAAGCTACATTGACAGAATCTTGCAAGTCTGAAAGTACAGTTCTCCCCCCATCTCCTTTAGAGTCAGAGAAACTAGGGAATGTCTCTTCTGAGCCTCTTGCCCTACCCACTATCCACCTGCAAGCTATGCTGTCTCTTATCTGACTGTTCCCTTGGCAGCATCTCTTTTGGCCCAGTCTCCCAAGGGCTTTCCCACATATCATTACACTTTCCTGCTATAATTTAGCACTAATGGCTGGAATTACACTTCAGCATCGTCTTACAAGAATGCCAAAGAATACAAAAAGAAGTCAGTATGGGATTCATTGACAAGATAAATATTTTACATTGTGTTGATCATGTCAAGCTGTGAAATGTGCTCAGAAAAATTGGAATCCCAGAACATCTCATTTTCCTCATGAGAAACTTACATACAAGTCAGAAAGCCACAATGGGGACAGAACATGGTAAAACAGATAGGCTCCAGATTGGCAAAGGACTGAGACAAGGCTGTATACTCACCTCTCATTTATGCAACCTATATGCTGAATATATATTAAGGGAAGCTGGATTAGAAGGAGATGAGTGTGGTTTTAAAACTGGAGGAAGAAGCATCAGTAACTGCACTATGCTGATGACACTACTCTGAGAGCTGAAAATGCAAAGAATCTGCAAACTCTAGTAATAAAAGTTAAGGAGCACAATGAAACATGGGACTAAAATTAAATATAAATAAGACCAAACTAATGACATCAGGTAAAACAGCCAGCCTTAGAATTGTCAGTGAAGATACTGAAGAAGTAGATACCTTCTGCCTTTTAGGATCAAGCATCAACAGTAAAAGAACAAGCAATCAAGAAATATGTTGCAGACTAGCACTTGGTAGAGAAGCCATGAAGGCCCTGGAAAAGATATTCAGATCCTGTGGTGTATCTATACTTACGAACATCAGAATTGTGCAAGCAATGATATTCCCTCTGATACTCTATGGAAGCAAAAGTTGGACTTTGAAGAAGCAGGATAAGAGTATTGATGCTTTTGAACTTTGGTAAGGCTCCTGACAATACTGTTGACAGCCAAGAAAACAAAGAAATGGATCATCGAACAAATCAACCCAGAGTTCTCATTCAAGGCATAAATGACCAAGCTCAAATTATCCAGCTTTGGTCACATTAAGTGAAGACCTAGCTCTTTGGAGAAGGCTGTAATGCTGGGAAAGTTGGAAGGAACAGGGAAGAAGAGAATGGTCAGCAGCAAGTTGGATATGGTCATCAATTACAGTGGTGATGGGTTTCTTGTTGGAAGAGCAAAGGACCAGATTAGTGACAGATCATTATGGATAAAATCTATCTGTGTGGTTCCTAAGAGTTGACACCAACTTGATGGCACATAATCAGTCTACTGCCTTGCAAGGTTTGTTTGTCCCATCCAATTATAATTCATATTATCAGTTGTACTATGCTGTTGTGCTAGTGGTTGCTTCATTGTTTGAAGCCATGGCGGTTCTTAACCTGAAATTATTTTAAATTTCAATCTTATGAAGGGGTAGAGTTGAAAAAAGCTTTATGACAGAAAAATACAGAGGCCTAATACAACAAAGTAATGCATGCAAATATGATATGGGAGTTGAATGACCTTCTTTTTAGCTGACTGCTTAGGAAGCTGCCTCTATGATAGATAGATAGATAGATAGATAGATAGATAGATAGATAGATACAGGTGAAACTCGAAAAATTAGAATATCGTGCAAATGTTCATTTATGTCAATATGGCAACTCAAAAGGTGAAACCAATATATGAGATAGACGCATTACATGCAAAGCGAGATATGCCAAGCCTTACTTTGGTATAATTGTGATGATTATGGCATACAGCTTATGAAAACCCCAAATTCACAATCTCAGAAAATTAGAATAGTGTGAAAAGGTTCAATATTCTAGGCTCAAAGTGTTCCACTCTAATCAGCTAATGAATCCATAACACCTGCAAAGGGTTCCTGAGCCTTTCAATGGTCTCTCAGGCTGGTTCAGTAGGAATCACAAGCATGGGAAAGACTGCTGACCTGACAGTTGTGCAGAAAACCATCATTGCCACCCTCCATAAGGAGGGAAAGCCCCAAAAGGGAATTGCAAAAGAAGTTGGATCTTCCCAAAGTGCTGTATCAAAGCACATCAATAGAAGGTTATGTGGAAGGGAAAAGTGTGGTAGAAAAAGGTGCACAAGCAGCAGGGATGACCGCAGCCTGGAGAGGATTGTCAGGAAAAGGCCATTCAAAACTGTTGGGGACTTTCACAAGGGGTGGACTGAGGCTGGAGTTAGTGCATCAAGAGTCACCACACACAGACGGATCCTGGACATGGGCTTCAAATGTCGTATTCCTCTTGTCAAGCCGCTCCTGAACAACAAACAACGTCAGAAGCGTCTTACCTGGGCTACAGAAAAAAAGAACTGGTCTGTTGCCCGGTGGTCCAAAGTCCTCTTTTCTGATGAGAGCAACTTTTGCATCTCATTTGGGAACCAAGGACCCAGAGTCTGGAGGAAGAATGGAGAGGCACACAATGCATGATGCTTGAAGTCCAGTGTGAAGTTTCCACAGTCTGTGTTGATTTGGGGAGCCATGTCATCTGCTGGTGCTGGTCCACTGTGCTTCATTAAGTCCAGGGTCAACGCAGCCATCTACCAGGAGATTTTGGAGCACTTCATGCTTCCTTCCACAGACAAGCTTTATGGGGATGCTGACTTCATTTTCCAGCAGGACATGGCACCTGCCCACACTGCCAAAAGTATCAAAACCTGGTTCAGTGACCATGGGATTACTGTGCTTGATTGGCCAGCAAACTCGCCTGACCTGAACCCCATAGAGAATCTATGGGGCATTGCCAAGAGAAAGATGAGGGAATGAGACTGAACAATGCAGCGGAGCTGAAGGCCACTATTGAAGCATCCTGGTCTTCCATAACACCTCAGCAGTGCCACAGGCTGATAGCATCCATGCCACGCCGCGTTGCGGCAGTCATTGCTGCAAAAGGGGCCCAAACCTAGTACTGAGTACATATGCATGCTTATACTTTGCAGAGGTCCGATATTGTTCTATTTCCAATCCTTGTGTTATTGATGTCATGTAATATTCTAATTTTCTGACATTGTGAATTTGGGGTTTTCATAAGCTGTACGCCATAATCATCACAATTATACCAAAGTAAGGCTTGACATATCTCGCTTTGTATGTACTGCATCTGTCTCATATATTGGTTTCACCTTTTGAGTTGCCATACTGACATAAATGAACATTTGCACGATATTCTAATTTTTCGAGGTTCACCTGTAGATGCAGAGCAGTATGGGAATTAAATTACCCTTCTCTTCTACCACATTTAGATCTAAACATCTATGTAAATGGGAGATTACACTATCTTGATGTTGCATTAATGCAGTAGCTTTGAACAGAATTTAATGTATTCTTATTCATGTGTAATTTCTTTCTGGATTATGCTTTCATACCATTAACTTGTGTCCCATTTGCTATAAATATTTTATGTGAGTAATTTGCATCCTTATTTCCTTATAGGTTTACTCTTCATTATTTTGTTTTCTTCTATAAATTAGTATTAGCTGTACAAAGGTATATCATTTGTGTCTGTGTGTGCTTAAAAAGAAAATAAATGTTCATTGGTATTTCGAAGTGATTTCATTCTTGCTGTTTCATGTTAATATGCATTTGCAGATCAAATGCTGGATTAAAATGCACTGTATATCTGAACATACTTACATATTTACTATATAAATGAATGATTCATTTAGCAGCTGTAATGTAGCAGGAAAGCAGCCTGATGTGAAATTAGGAACACCCAGCAGGACATTTACACTACAAACACTGTTTCACACCTGTTAGTTACTCTGAAAAGGCTTTCAAGAACACCAGGCATTCTATTAAAATGTATCATGGTGGGTTGTTTGGACTACTGTTACCCTATCTGCTGTCAAGGGTAATGCACTGCAAAAAAAATGATCGTCTGATGACCATCCCAACATAATGGATATTCTGGGTGAATAATATCATTATATAGTTTAGCTACTAGGTGGCACTACGTTATATTTGGGTGGAGTCCATTTTTTTCTGTCTGTTTTTTCTTCCCACTCTTCTCTGAGAGTGTCTACACTTCTTGTTTATCTTCCTAACGGGTATGCTTTCTCGAAGCCTTTTAAATGCTAATTAAAGTGAATTCTACCATTGTGCATTTAAAAAAAGAAAAAAGAAAAACTTCCAAACTTAAGAAGGAAGTAACCCACAAAGTACCAAAGTATATAAAGCATCCTTTCACTGCAGTGGAAAAAATATACAGTCATTCTTCTCTTTTTGAACATTTGTCTGACCTATTTTCTCATTATTGACTACATGTTATTCAGTTACCAAGGATTGTTAGTTGTACAGCTCAGGAACACTCAGTTCTATTTAAGACAAAACCCTATTGTTAAATCCAATGTCACAACTGAATTTTATAGCAGTGAAGAATTGCTTTGATAAATGGCCCTGACATTAGAGTTTTCATGACTCCACCTTCAATGTCACCACAAACACAGCATAGAGTGTTAAAAGTAAGGCCACTGTTTGCTTCCCAAAACATATTAAGTTGAAGCTCACTTTATCTCAGGATCCCATAGGCACAATAAATGGAGAAAATAACACATTTACAAACTGATAAAACCCAGCAAAGCTAATAAAATCAGACACTTTATAGCTTGGTTAATAGTGTCCTTTGAAGGGCATCAAATAACACATCATGTACTGCTCTGGGGGAAATCAAATTAGATACTGCAATGTTCCTTCACAAGTATGCATTTGAATAGGCAGGAGATTCTCTGTCTCACCACTTTGTGCAGCTAGGTGTTTTATAATTAGTGTATTGTCTGTGTTGGGATGGCAGCTTATTCTTTTAATATTTTTAAGCACTTGCTCTTACTTGTCAAGCTAGGCAGTTGAGTAAGAACTTTTCCCAAAGTGCCAGAAATATTAAATTCATATTTTAAGGAAGTATTTTTTCTCTTGTAGTGTCACACTCTATGGACAAGGTGCCATCCTAAACCAACCATGTGTAGGGCCCATTTGTTACTATAGACAACTAAAACAGTTGAGATAGTGCTCATTTGTTCCACTCCCTCTAGTAAAAAAATATAGAAAAATGCTTATTTCCACGTTGTGTATCATTTGCTATCCCTAAAAAACCCTGCTCTTCTGAAACCTGCTCAGCAGTATTTTAATGATTTCTTTTCTTTTTTACTTGCCTTTCAGTTTCTTGGGAAGAATGTGCTGATTCTCACAACAAATGATGGAAGTTACTTTAGAGGCACTGACTTGAACTTGCTTTCTTGTTTCAACTTATCCTAGAAAAGTTGGAAGAGAATCTCCAGGGCATCTATAACCATCATCCTTCATAGCCTTGGATATGTGTACATCTACAGTAGTTCAAAGAAGCACTGTACAAATGTCCCACCTACCCCTTGGGAAGATATCAAATGTTTTCTGTCTTAGGGCTGATGTATGAGAATAAATGGAAAGGATATATTACCCCATCCAGTTCCATGTCTGGAATATTTGTTGGGGAAGGAGATTAAATTGTACATTATACTTGGATGATTAGATTTTGAAAGATCCTGTAATGGTATGTGGGAATGACCCTGGGAGACAGGAGGAAGAGCCGCAGACTAGACAGCCATAATGCTAAAGGTATCCCATCCCCATAAGGAAAAGGGATGCAGGAAGCATCTCAGAGAGCATCCTCCCTAGTTTTTTGGAAAGTAAAAGTAAAGGAAGGGAGAAATGCTTTCAGACTTGCCAGACTTTGTTACTGTAACCTTATAATAAAGGTAGTGTCAGTACTCATGGTTTGTGCTTCTTGGCTGGATTTCATTGAAGGTCTGAAAGATATTGTGGAATCTGCTAAGTCATTCAGAAGCAGTGTTACATGAAGGACTCGCCCACCTTATTGGAAACTGGTTCGTATCTAACAAACGTGGGGCTCTGCTTGGTGACCTACTAAAGGTACATTGATAGGCATGAGGGAGAGGACAATCTCAATGATGGTATCGAACATGCTCTGCTTTGCAACATAGTCTTAATATATAGACCTCCAGATGCCTGCAAACCCATTTTTTCTTTTGTTATTGTAAGTTTAATGCCATCCTAACCTCATGGTCATGACTTCTAGTTGCTACTTAATATTTATTGTTTTTATTAATATTTTATTTATCCTGCTACTTGCCTTGAAAATTTGAGAGTGCTTTGGTGAGGGTTTTATTTTAAAAATGAAATGTAGGGTGTATGTATGTATGTGTGTGTGTGTGTGTGTGTGTACACACACACACACACATACATACATACATACTGGAAAAAAGGAACAGAACAATCAATAGCCTGACCACTGAACATGTGGGGTCTCTTCTAGAACCTAGAGGAAAAGAGATGTGCAGATTTGATCTTCCTCTTCTGAGAACTATAAAAGTACTATCCTACCATTTCCTATGCAGACTAGGAAGACTGAAAGGATCATGGAGAGAGGGAGGGAGGGAGGAATCAGCAGTAAACCCCTTTCCAAAAAAAAAAGGGGGGGACATATTTAAAAGACTTGTGTCAGTTGAAGTCAGTGCTGGCAGGATTTACAGACCTCAGGAAGAAAGTTGAAAAGGAAATTTATTCACCTGTTAATGTGCAGTTATCCAGTTCCCATTTCCTGAATCCATACACAAATCAGAAAATAGTTTTCTGATGGTTAAGATCAGAATCTGCAACTGTACAATGTGTACAAAAATGTGGATAGAAAGGGAATGAGGACATAAAATATGAAGGAATGTGAGATACACGGAGAGAGAGAGAGAGAGAGAGAGAGAGAGAGAGAGAGAGAGAGAGAGTTCTATCCCATTCCCTCGTACTCATTTTCATGAAGGGTTCTTAAAATGTAATCACAATTAATGTGGAAATGGTAGAATGAATTTTAGCCTAAAAATGAAGAACTGAGTGAAACTTGGTAGACTATCCAGGACATCAATGTAAGGAAATATCTTTAGACCCTCGTCTCCAGAGTTCACAGAAGAATAGACCCCTTAGGCATAAGGAACAGCTTTATGAAGCATTTTCTCAAGGTTCTCTTGTTTATCATTCCAACATGCTGGAGTGTAAGTACAGATTAGGGAATTAGAAATGCTAGGAACTTAAACAAGAACTTAAAAATTAAAAAGAAGACCAGCATGTTCACAGGTTTTTCCAAATTAATTACGGGATCATTGAGAGAGAAAAGAAAGGTTGGTGGATTTATGTTTGGGTCCTTTTTACCTTCTATTATGATCTGTCAATGTTATAGCACTGTTTTTTGTTCTTTGACATGTTGAACTTCGACCTTTTTCCAATGTTGATCATTGGGTGAATTCCATCTCCCACTGAACTTCCACCAAGTGCACTGAAGATGTTACCTAGCCAGGTAACAAAACATTTGCAAGAAAAAAATCAAGCTCAGAGAACCCCAAGGACTCCACACTTCCACTAATGTTTGTGCAGTAATCTGCTTTTCATGTATTGGATGTACTGCTATTCTTACTTTCCTTCCTAATAGATGTTGAACATTTTAACCTTGTCAGCCAATTTCTTCTACAACTTCATTTTCTGAGACTTTAGAAATGACACTATTTTCTTCATCTTTTGCTTCTCAACTCTGACCAATGTTATCCAAAGGATTGGAGCTCCCTGAGCCCAAGAAATAAACAAACAAACACACTTAGGTGATTCATTGTAGACATTTGCCCTATTTTACAGAGCACAGCACTGTTTCAGAAAGGCCATCAGAAGACAATTCATTCTGAAGTGTTATCAAGGCAAGTCCGGTTTAAAGATGAACCATTAGAAGATGGGAGAGTAGAGGACTTAGACTTGCCCATCTCAGTTGCCACCGTGAGAGGAAACTGAGAAGGAATATAGGCTCTCTGGTCTAAGCACTCTTGATAATTATATGATTAATTACTGTATTTGCATCCCTCTATATATCACTTTGTATATGAACATTATGTCTGAATCTATGTTCTCTTTTGCCTTTCATAACACACCTTTTCAACAGTACATAAAAGTAACTACCTCATCCAGTATATTCTGTCTGATATTTGTAAATCAGGATTAAAATAAGTGCATCTCTGTTCAGCCTGATATTGAGAATCATCTCTGTCTTCAACAGCTCTCTGTCCTTTTCCCAAAAGTTAAAAAAAGAAAAAAAAGTTATCTTTTGAGATCGGGAAGGGAGAGGTTATCCCAAGTTTTCTGAAAACCCTGCAATGTGCTTTGAAAACATATACCTGCAGTGACAATGAACAAACAACTCTAATTTTTCAGATGCTTCCCTGAGAATAAATAATCAACATTTATTCAATATTTCACTCTTGAGAATAGGTACAACTCTTGTTCCCCAAGCAAGTGACTCATGTAGTCAGCTGAAAATGCAAGGCAGCTGCTAACATTGCAGACTTTCCAGTATGAAATACTAAATTCTGAACGTGAAGTGAAAAGTTAAGCTTTTATACATATGCGTACCATTAATGCAATGTACATTGAATAAATTGCATTGTACAATATATACAATATATCATAGATTTCTGAATGGATTTTTTCCTGTTATTTAGACCATAAATGAACAATGTTTGCAATTTTGGATACCATTCTTGACTTAAGATTCTAGTCAAGAACAGAAATGAATTGAGCTGAGCAAACTGTACTGCTTTGTTAGTAAACATAGGAGATTCAGGTCTAATAAAAGAAAGTATTTATTCACACAACACATGGTTAAACAATGGAATCGCTGCCATCAGATGTGGTCGTAGCTTCCAATTTAAAAAGAGGTAGACAAATTTAAGGTGGCTCAAGGCATGAATGGCCATTAATCACAACAATATACCTTAAATACTAGCTGTCATGGAGCAACAGTGAAAATGCTTGTAAGCTTTCCAAATGCAGTTGACTGGCCACTTATGACACAGAATTCTGGATTAGGTGAACCCTTGGCCTATTTCAGCAAGACCTTTCTATTGTTTTATAAAAGACATGCTCTTATACATTAAATTAAATTGAATTGAATTAAACTAATTCGATGACACCTTGTGGATACAAAGCAAGTGAATGTTTTCAAATCTTCTGTTTTGAAGAAATAAAGGCAAAATGTTCTGTTTATATAGTATATGTTTGTACTAAAGTTTTAATTTCATTAAGTAAATTGCCACTTCCACTCACCATGGACATACTGGATGGGGATAATGGGCACTGCAATCCAATATATCTAGAGAGCACCAAGTTGGGGAAGGCTGGCCTATAGATTTATGTTTTTCACTAAATAGTTGTGTTCATTCCTAGAGAATGTATAGAAAGGATTTAACCTCCAATAAAGCCAAGTGAAAAAAATCTATCAGATGGCTTCATTTATATGCAGATTGCTTTGTGTCTGCAGATGCACATATGACACATTATACTCAGGAAACATTTGGGGGAGGAGGGAAAGGAGGAAAGCAGGTGAATAACTGAGGATGGTTTAGTTATTCATAGGCAACGAATTTCTCTGACTAAGGAAAAATAGATCATGGCTGAAGAAAATTATCATGTCTCCTCTCAAGTCAACTGAGCAGTACTAATTTATATCAATATAAATCATAGCTGACTATATGCCCTTAATTCCTAACCTGCTCTTTCCCCCTTCTATTATTTTTGCTGACGATCTTGTACAGGCCTAAACATTTAACCTTTTGTACTATGGAATGCAATAAAAATATGTGTCCATGCTGAATCAGACCATATGTTGATATTTAATGTAGCACATCATTGTACATGAAGCTTTATGGATCACAAAGTGGTGTATGGGGAAAGGTTGGTATTACAGTATATGTGATTTTAGCCATCTATTTTATTCCCAAACAGGCAGAGTGTTGCACTGTGGCTTTGATAGTGTGGAACAATAGACAACTCAGATATGAGGCCAAGAGAAAATGCCACATGCTACTTTATTATTACAGGATAAATGAAAGTTTGTTTAGTATTTAATGCATGTTCATGCATGCATTCATGGGCCTGAAATAAACAAATGTCAGCTCCAAACCTTTATTCTCTAGGTTGACTCTTGAAACTTTAGGCCTTGGAAGATGTCATGTTTCTAGGGCTTGGAAGGACTCCTTGTTAAGATAATACCTGTGTCTTCTTGTAAGAAACCTGTCCTTGTCTGCTTCTGCTGATTTTCTCACATCTGTCAGGAATGAAACTGGCAAGTCAAGAACCAGCCTCAGAAAACCATTGTGTTTAACAGAAGCCAGCTGCCTCCCGTGGCCTTGGAGTGAACAGCCAGAAAGGAAAGGAGGAAAAATTAGACCTAGAATTAGAAGTTTCTAGGGAAAAAAATATCTAGAATTAGCCCTTGGAATATCAACCTTTATATAGGCTTTAATTGCAATGTATTACAGTAGACAGATTTACTCTGTGTATATGGCTTCATTCTGGTTTGCAGCAAAGAATCAAATCTACCTCTGTCATGTCTCTGACACAGAATTTGGCACTATGGTCTCTGGCTGTACCTTTCCCCAGCACACAAATGTCTCTTTGTGCTGATGTGCAAGATCTGCCGTGAACATGGGAGCTCTCTTGAGACTTGAGTTGATTGTAACCACATTGAACAGAAATTAAATTACACTAGCACTGGGACCAACATGATGTCCTCCTTTCTTTTTTGCATTTTTTTTTTCTGCCTCCTTGATGTAGGTTAGAGAAATGACATAATGAATGTATTCTGGAAGGGACTTCCAGACCCAGATTGCCTCTAGGGGTAATTGGGCTGAGTAGTTTTGTACAGTAACAGTGTGGGTATCTGAGCCCAATAAATGTAGAAGAATGAAAGCACAAGTAGAAATTCAGAGGAACAAATATTGTAAGATATCCAGTGTCTAATGATAGGATTGCCATAACGAAGTTGTGGAGGACAACTTTGTGAAGTATGAGGAAGACATGAAGTTAAGGAGTAAAATTTGAAAAGCAGACTCTAGGAAAACTCCTGGAAAATTTGGGTAAGTCACAAGTGAGAGGACAGAAGTATAACAAATATAACAAGTATAATCAAAGCCTAGTTTCACCCCAAGCATGTGCATGCCATTCTATGCAAGCTAAGATCTCCACCTGGGAAGCCAACATCCTGTTGCTTAAGTCCTACCACTTAGAAATTACATTCATTGTGCTGACAGACTTTGGATACTATAACACATCCCTTATTTCACAATCAATTCAGATATAAAGTACTAATAATAGATTAAAATTTTATAAAACATTTTATTATTTAAAATGTATGGTGTATATGTCAGTACAAGAGTAAGATGCTGGGTAATATCACCACCACCCTAAGTTTCTAAATTAGTTAATAGTCAGTTATTTTTCTTTAGTTAAAAAAAAAAAAAAAAAATTAAAAAGTGCAAGCAGAATGAAAATTAAGAAAGCATATCTGGCAAGTAGACTGAAGCATCTGAATGATGAAGTCATGGTTACTCAACCTATACTTCATTTGCCAATTCAAGGGATGTCTTTTGGACTATAGAGTTTTATTTAACTAATCATTAGCAGCAGAGTTGGGCCTGAGCAGCAAAAGGTCTCCTTGTCTGATCCTTAGGATAATCATGACATAATAGGCAATGATTAACTATTGAATTCATCTCACTATTCAGCCAAGGTGATATTACCCTTTAAGCCTTAAATATTATGGAGACAAAGGATGCCTTTTCCAACTGTGTTATTTGGTTAAGAAAATTTGGAAATTAACTTAATTGCATTTTTCATTATTAATAATCTTGGGACACTGGTTCATGTGGGAGTGCCATGGGCAAAACAGTATGTGCAAAATCCCCTAATCCTTCTTCCAACAAAATTTCCACTGAAGAGAATTCAGTTCCAGAATAGAAGGAACCATTCCATTCATTTAATGGCCAAGCTGAATCCATTTATATATATGTTTTATCCTTTAACTGTGGGTAGGTTTTTCAGAATTTAATTGGTTGAAAATTTTACCCTTTGATTTTCAGATGTTATAACTTATATAAAAAAAGGAGCACAACACAGTGTAACACAATGATATTGTAGTTAAAATACAAAAATCACAAAAATAGCATATATTATATTCAGAAGGTTGTATAAAAGAAGTACAGATTTTAAAAAATAAAATCCAATTATGCTTTGTCTATTTAAAAATCTTAATTACTTCTCTAAATGGGCCAAGATTTTTTAATGGCACTTTTAATTGGTTTTATTGTTTCTCAGTAGTATCTATGTCTAAGTTATAAATTTCTGTCCTCCTTCTTGAAACATGGAATGCTTATTAATTTATTTGAAATGGATGAGTCACCCTGAACTGGATGTTTCTTAGAAAAAGTCAATTAATCCTCAGGTGTTAATTTGAAAGTTACTTTACAACTGGTTAATTTAGGTGACAGCCATAAATTCAGATTTGTTCAGTTATATTGGGTCACTTTAGACCAGTGTTTCTCAACCTTGGAAACTTTAAGATATGTGGACTTCAACTCCCAGAATTCCACAGCTTTAGACAATGCTTATTGATAGTTATAGCTCTTTCTACTTTCAGAGTCACCCTATATAGGCATGCAGTCCTCACTCAGGAGGATATAGAGAGCCATGGAGATAGCCTTGAAGGGAATATTCAGAATCCATTACAGAAACCACAAGGGCAGAAGCATTCCTTGCACCCCGGGAAAGGAGACATTATTAGGAAGAGGCTCAGGCTGGTTCTTGCCTGGTTCACTTGGATATAAGAGGGAGGGAAGGTAAAACATAAACAGACTTGCAAGATTCTGTTACTCTATCTCAATAAAGTTTAGTTATAGTCTTCCTATGGAGTTGGTTTCTTGATGTGATCTACCTCATAGAGTTGACAGAGGACTAGAATAATGGTGGATGCAGAGAAACCCAGCCCCTTTGTCCTCATTGTCATCAAGACCTGCTCCATCACCATGCAAAGCAAAACAGGTGGCAGTTTTTGAAGTGGAAGATATTGGAGAAAACATTTATGCATGTTTTCTCACTTGTTTGCATCCCCTAACTATCAAGGATACTATTTCATTGACAACACTGAAATAAGATTGAACTTTCATTAGATGTGGGTTAGAATGCTAGAGGGACACATATTATCCTTTGCTTCAAGAATTCCTGTTCTTACCTTAGTGAACAGGAATGCTGCCATATTGCTTAGTCTACATGAGATGATGTAAACTCTAGAAGAAATTGAAATCTTGGGTTTGCAATGCACAAATTATTTTACTTGCATCCAAGCTTCCTCAACATAGCTGTTACATGGAAATTTAGCTCCAAGGAGATAACCCTTGCTTTATCATGCAGCCAAGTTAATAGCTTGGGGTTCAATGTAGAGGAGAGGTTGCCAGTCTTTGGAGAGGCAGGCTAAACTTATGAACTGAGCAACATCAGACATTGAGATTCAGAAACAATAAAGCTTTATTGATTTCAAAGTTTGTAAAATAAAAATTCAAATACATGCACTCACTCCTACCAACAAACCTACCTACCAATGATTAAGTTGGCTGAGCTTAACCTGGATTGTTGGGGAACATAGCTAGGTAGCATATGTAGATGCTCCAGGCAATGGAGTCTTCCAATATAGGCCTGTAAAACTTGTTCCTTTATCTTTTGCCAACAGTGTCTATCACACATTCCTTTTCACATCACCTTAGTCTTTCATTGACCTGTTACATTGCTTGGTCAAATATGACTTGCTGCATGGCAGTTGACTGTTAATATTCTTATCTCTTGTAGCTATCCTTCAGTCCCTATCTGGTCTTGATGGATTGCCATGAGAGTTCTTATCTCTGATAGCTGATCTGATGGCTTCCTTGTATTGTATATTGTGCCTTCCTCTGCACATCCATATTTTTCCTAGGGTTCAAATTTCCTTCATCTTTCTCTCTCTCTTCTTCTAACAGTAGCAAGGACTATGACAGGAACAGATGGGGCAAGTATCACTGGGAGTCTCATTACTACCTCCCCCTTTTAGACTTTTGTTGTATAATTTGAAATTTTGCATAAGCCTAAAGGAGAGGCCCTGTTTGGTCTAGTGCAGTGTTTCTCAACCTTGGCAGCTTGAAGATGTGTGACTTCAACTCCCAGAATTCCCCAGCAAGTTGCCAAGGTTGAGAAACACTGGTCTAGTGGGTTAAAACACTGAACTAGGATTGGTGAAACTGGAGTTCTAGTCCTTTCTTAAGGGCAGAACCTAGCTAGGTGACTTTGGGCCAGTCATTCTCTTTTTAGCCCCAAGAAGAAGGCAAATGAAGATGTTGCCAAGGAAACTGCTTGGACTTCTCAGAATAGTCACCAGAGGTCAAGACTAATTCCAAAGCATGAGAAAACAAAACATACAAACAAGGAAGCTTTTCTTCTCTGGAGTATTTCTGTGAATTATAGCTTGAAATACCTGGATGATGCCAGATAGCTGAACATTGTGCTAATCTGATAATGTCTTGACAGGAAATACTTTATTGTATTTTATTTATTTCTATCCAAAGTTTTCCTATCTCAGCTTACTACTATTCTGCTGAATAATGTTGTGTATATATACAATGAAAATGTACCTGGTATATTTTCTCTCTAAGTATAAAATCTTGAATACTTGTATAAGCTTTCAGAGTTTTGGCAGCAGAGTAGATTATAAAACATATATGAATAGATGGATTGATCTATCAGTGGATAAAGGCACTACACATTTGAATCCAGTATAATGTTGTCAACCCACTTTGCTTTTAAGGCACATTTTCTCAGGTCAGTTTATAAGACTAGCAGAAGGAAGTACATTATATGATGCCAGTATGGAGGATTCCCTGTGCTATCCTTTTTCTTTGGTAACAAAGGGAAATATGAAGACTTGATACACTCACTACATGCAAACCTGGAAAATTCAAGCATCTTTTCCATAAATATTCTTACTGTACGACTCAGAGCTTTGAAAATGCTGAAAAAGCTTCCTGCTATTTTGCCAGCAATGTGTAGTAAATCATTGCAGAACTTGGTAATAATCTTGTTGACATTAAAAACAAGAGAGGAAGGGAAAAACTACACAGGAGGCACATTTCCTGTCAGTCTAAGTGTACAGATGGGCAAGTATGGAACAATGTGATCATAAAACTGCCCCCTTAAAAACATTCCTCTTCATCACTAATCAAACTCTACAGAAGCGTTGGTTACAAAAAAGAATTACCCTGGTCCCTGGATCCCAATGCCTAACATATAGCTGAAAGTCTCATTCATATGTTACAACAAAATGTGATGATGTTACTAAAACTAGTCACTGTGGTTACATTAGTTTACAGGCAGAGAAATGGGGCAAAGAGAAAATAATATTGCAACCCATAAAGAAATGAGAGTGGCCTCTATGACAACTAGGTTTTGCCTGACTCAATCTTATTACAGCATCACCAGGTTCACGGAGGATGTCTTGAATTGATTTCTGCATTTTGCATTTAATATTCCAGTGCTCCCCAATATAGGGCACTAGGCAGTATTAGTTCTTGACAAATAAGGTATCAGTTTTATAAGATCAGGGTATATGTGCATGAGGATTTAACTGGGATTTCATAACTGAGTTGTACAGAACCTGGTCTTTATTTCAACCTAGAAGTACTGAATTTCAGCATGCTTGGACACAAAGCAATGTGTTTTTTGCAGAGCAAATCTAAATTGTCTATTATTCCATGCATGTTGGAAAGGCTATCTAGTTTGTCTCCTAAACTTGCACCATGATTTCCATTCATAAGTAAGCAGATCAATCCAAGCAAGAGTATTAAGATTTTAAAGGGAAAAAAAGGGATTACATGTCAAATGTGTAACTGGTTATGTGTGCATATCTTTTGCATCCATATAAAATGTTGGGAATGAAGTTGACAATAATACTAAAATTTTCTGCCTATTCAGATATTTGCCTACAACAAAAACACGTTGAGTGTTGGACTAACAAAACACAAATATGATATCTAAAGCTCTATGCAGGTCTGCAGTACTGATACAGCTCAATTGCAGAGGGGCATGTGGGCATACATGGGCATTTCCAACACCCCTGTGTGCCTGGATCTTTTGTAAAATGCATGTATGCTTAGCATAAAGATCTGAAAAATTCCTATAAGCATGTTAGGTTGAATGCATGTATCACCTTAGGAACTGGTTCTCTCTCTCTCTCTCTCTCTATTCATAGCCTCCCCCTTTTTCTTCACTTCCCCCTTCCATATACACTTTGTAGAATTTTGGGGAAGAACAGATTGAGTTCAGAGACTTCAGGGGATTCAGAAAGTTAGCCATGACCTAAAGCCAATTTTTATTTTCCTTATCTTTTATTTTAGATGAATGGAGAAAAGATTTGTCATCTATGTTCCTATGGTTGTTTTCCCATTACATGCCCTGCCTGTGATCTCTAATCCCAATCAAATTATAGTTATACAACTTTTGCTATTTCTCTTAGGGAAAAAGTTTCATTCAACTAAACAGGTAACAGTTATCAGATTACCTATGTGTAGCTTTGATGCTACTCATGGATATATCAGAAATGTTGTATTTTATTGCTCCTATCTATTCATAGTTTTCCTCAGAATGTCTCAATAAAATGTCTATCACTATCTCTGTGCTTTACGTTAGATAGGATTTTCAATTTATTCCTACAGAGCTTCCAAATGACTGCTGTTGTTTAGAAGAACTAAGAGAAATTTGTGTACCAAAAAAACCTTAATGGCAAGTGAAATAGTGTAAAATAAATGGAACATAAGAATAGAAAGACTTTTCACATAAGTTACCAAGATGTGATCTGGAGGATTGTAGACATCTACAATCAGGAAAATCGATATCGTGAATGCTCTCTGTATGTCTAAAACTCTTCAATGCATTTTTAAGTGAACATGGGTTAATATGAGAACTAATGCAAATGGAATACCTGTAGTTTTGGATTGGATGTGTCTCCTTGGTATTCTGAATTAAATAAATTAATTAAATTAAATAAAGTTACCTAAGAGTTGACAGTTGATGATGCTGTTTTTATCTCAGAGTCATAATTTTTATGAATTTGGGGAGCTTCTTATCAGTCAGTGTAAACTTTGGTACTAGAATACATAGCACATCCCTGGATTGCCTGTGGTATCAAGACAAAACCTCTCTCTCAATTAGATTTGCAACATAAGAAGGAACAAAGAAGGTTCCAGGCTTCAAGTTTTTTATACAAAAGCTAGTGAATAGCCATGACTTCAGTGTTCCATTAGTAAATTCCTGGGAAGCCTTCCAAATCCACTGTCCTCCAGATGCATTGGCTTAAGTCACTTATTTCAAGTTAGTATGGGAGTTGAAATCCAAGAGACCTGCAGGATGAGAACAGCTGCCACACCACCGATTCTTTCCAGTCCTCAGTTAAAACTTTACAGGATCTGTTCTAGCTGGTCAGACGCAAAAAGCAGTTAAACTCTTGCACCTAAAATATTTGTGTTGTAGAGGGTTTCAAGAGCTAAAATGCATCATTCATGCAATATCTGCTCTTCTACACAATGATAAAAGGTTAATGAGCCTCAAAGATCTGCTGAAAAATAGCAGATTATCATTAATCATCATTTAATAAGAAAGTTGGAGAAAAACCAAAGGAATGCATATGATTGGATAAGAATGTAAACCAACTGGTGAGAGAAGGAGTGGAGAAATGTATTTGCTTCAGAAAGCACCACTTGATAAGTCAGGAATCAGGTAGTAAGAGGAGTCTAAACCAATTGTTAAATACCCTAAACAAATTTTTAGCTTTAACTGAGTATGTATAAGTTTCTGCATAGAGAAAGGGATAGGAGTACTATTGGGTGCACCTAATATAGTTCTGAAGGGCTTATTTTGAAAGAATTCCATATCATAAGGGGTAGAAATTTCCCATAACTCTGCTGCATATGAAAAATAAGGGATTAGCTTGCTTTTTAGGAGAGTTAGGATTGGGGAAATTTGACAGCCACCACTCATATGCCAGAACTTTATTATTCCTACCAAAGCTTTCTCCATTTTTTATTTTTTGTGTTCAATAATGAAAACGCCAACTATCCGTAAAAGGGAACTTGTTCTATATTATGTACATCAGTACTCCATTTGTACCTTTTCCTCCCCCTAACCTGAACCTAACCTGAATTTGAATGTTTGTATATAATGTCATGATTAAAATTAATAACCTTCTATCCAAATTCAACTGATCTAACATAATCCATAGTTTGTTTCTGCATGGAAATCCAAAAAGACAACACACAGTTTCCTGTGGGATTGTTTTACATTCTTATTTATCAAATAATCCAATACAAAACCATGAACAATGGTTGAGTATTCTCCCCTAAACCCTGCCTGTTCCTCTGCAAGCATATTGTCCTCAGTGCTTCAGTCCTCTAATTTATTAGCTAGTGTTTTGCATACATTTTGACCATGATGTTATTCAAGCTAACTGATCTATAATTCTCTGGATGTCTGCAATCACCTTTTTTTATATTCCTGTTCCACCCTGGGGGAGTTGACTTGAGGAGTTAACAGTATTAAAAAGTTTAACCAAAATAGACTTCCATCAAACAATATTAGCTTTGAATAAATCTCCAGGGATATAATCTTCTTCTGGGGCTTTGCCTGAGGACAAAGCCAGGATCAGAGATTTGATATATTTTTTTTAAAGATTACTGAGATTCAGATTAATTGGAAAATTAGCAGGTGTGGGATAGAGAGCAAACAATCTATTATAATGGTTCACCCATTCTTCTTTGGACACTCTAGCTGTAAATGGTATGTGGGAATGACCTTGGGAGATAGGGGGAAGAGCCATTGCAGTGGTCGGATAAGAGGCAGCTTAGCCTGCAGGAGGAATGTGGGCATGACAAAAATCTCAGAACAGACTTTCCCTAGTTTCTTGGGCTATGCAGGTGAGGAAGGAGTAATGTACTTTCAGACTTGCAAGATTGATGTCAGCCTTGCAAGGTAGTCCAGGCAAGAAGCATGCCCAGATGAACTAATTCTACTTTATTGTAAGGTTACATTAAAAGAATCTTGCAAGTCAAAAAGTATATTTCTCCAAAAGACAGTGAGAGTTGACCTAATTTCGACTGAGAAGCCATTCCAAAGGGCAGACACTGCTACCAGAAATCAGCACCTCCAACCAGCAACTTTTCTCAGAAAGATTGAAATGGTCCAACCAATTCAAGTAGAAGAATAAGGTTCCAAAGGTAATTTGGCACCAAACCATAAAGAGCTTTATAGGTCAAGACCAGAAATTAATTATACATCTATTGGTCACAAGTGCAGGCCTGCAGCATAGATATAATGTGCTCCTACTGCTGAGTACTGGCTAATACATGGGCTATTTTGGTCCAAATGAAGCTTATGAGTGGCATTTAAAGGCAGTCCCATGTAGAGTATGTTGCAGTAGCCCAAATGAATGGTGATGAATGCATGAGTCACTCTAGCAAGTTCCAGCAGGAACTATGAGTCCAGGAGGATACCCAAGTCATGGACTTGCTTCTTCAGAGGTAGTACTTCCTTATCAAGAGACACCAGTGAAGTAGACAAACTTGGTCCTTCGAAGAAGATTCCAGAGTTTTAATTGGCTGTGTCAGATGACCTGTTAGCCCAACTCTCCTGTATAGGAAAAATTAAGGATCAAAAGATGTATAAAACCTCCACATTTTTTACTTCTTTAGCCTTTCAATTGCAGGCAAAGCAGTGCTTTTCTAAGTGTTTCTTTGGGAAGCTCTAAATGGACTGATGCGATCTATAAAACAATTTTAAGAAATTAATTGTGTTGTATTTAGGGGTTTACTAGTTAAATAGAAGAGGAAGGTTTTTAATTTTTCTTTCTCACTTTCTCATATTATAATTTAACAGTGTATGAACTCTGCCACAGAAGCTTCCACATACAATTTGTAATGTTTTCCAGCCATCCTAGTGATGCAGGCAAGGTTTGTATTATCACTGTGATGGCTGGCAGCTGAGTGGATAGTGATTTCTTTTCCCCAACATTCAGCTACCTTTTGAATCCATGAACTTTACATTAAGTGAGAGCCATGCTTCTAGAGAAGCAAGCCCACAACTGATATGAGTTGTGTGGTTCTGAATCAAATGAATTTGACTCTGTAATTCATATCACTCACGATCCAGACAGAGGCAAGCCAAAAAGATGTATTTCTGCAGTACTTGATATTTTACTATTATAATTCCATAGCAAGGTCTGTATCTGCAGATTGAAATTGCAAGCTTTAGATCTGATAATCTGCAAAGTATTTTGCTCAAATCCTTTCAGTGTTTAATCTGCCTACAAACTTTTATTAGTCTAAAAAATGCCATTTTAAAAACATTGTTTATCTTCTTAGGTATCCAGCTTCAATAATGAGACTGGAGCTAAAATGACTTCAATTTTATGTTTTATAGCTCAACTGATGGTAGGACCACTTTTGTGCTGTGTACAAAAAAAGAAGAGAGAAGAGAAAAGGAAAAAAAAATGTATCTGAACTGTGGTACAGAAGGGAAATTGATTTTGCTAGGTTTGCATACTGTTTTGACTATTGTTATTTTAAAACAAGTTTAATATTGATTTTAGATGGGAAAGTATATTTTATTCACTTTCTAAAAGTAATATTGCCTATACAGGTGGAGGAGATAAGAAAGAGAGAAAGAAGCAGAATAACAAATAGAACTTTAATTTCCATCTGCAAAATCTTTAAATGTTTGCAAATATATTTAAGAAACCTCATAGGAATTACAAACCAGAGAGAAATAAGTTAGTTGCTGATTTTGTGACCCAGTAAGAGCTTGGTCTTCTATTTAGTGTGGAAAATGTTTATATTATCTATGAATTTTTAAAAAGGGTCAGTTGCACAATCATCTAACTATGTTACCCACAAAATGCCTCATTTTTTACTACCGGCCATTACTGTATCTAAGCACTGGTCCAAAAACAGGCAAGAAAAGATGAATTTTCCAGACAAAATTAATGTCTTTTTCAAGTTTTCTCCACCACCCTTCAGATATATTACATTCCAACTCCCATAAGTGTGTGTGTGTGGGGGGGGGGGGGGTTATAAAAGTTAAACCTCCCCACAACTGGAGAGCATGTGATTGGAAAAGGCTTTTCTAGGAAAAAGAATTAGCAAAAATGTGAAATGGATTGAAATGCTTTTCAAAACTTAAAGTGAAGTGTACTCCTTTCCTGCAATTTCAGAAGCAGTCCTAAACAGACAAAACTCACAGTTTGTAAGTCTTCTCAAAAGCAAACTCTGTTGATGTCAATGGAACTTATCCCTACCCCTTATAAAGGGAATTACAGCTAAAGCAGATTTTTCTGTTGTTCAGTATGGAATAGTCTCTCCTTTGCTATAATCCAGAAGAAGAATATAGTGGGCCATGGACGCAGGTAATAATGACTTTTGGAATTTGATAGATAGAAATAAGTGCTTTTCATTCACTTTGATTTTAAAAAATGCCACTTTCACCATTTGTTCTGGGGGCCAAGTTTGTTCCTGCCCTCTTTACAAGGAAAGGAAAGTGGGGTGTTGAATGTGTCTTATATATGAACAAACAAATGCCACCAACATTCATCAGTCCAGTGAAAACTATAAATATTGGTCCTGCCACTATTCCTTCAGAATGTTTCTATGAATGACAACTCCAACTTCCTATAACTGCTGTTTGCCAGCTCTGGGGCCATATCTGGAAAATGGCTAGTTTGCCTTGACCAGTGCTTAGATACAGCACTGGACCAAATGATAACTATTGCCATTAAACACAAGGTAGAGAAGATGGAGGTGCTATTAGAAAGACATTTTTCTGTCCAACTGGGCAGTATTTAAACACTCTGAAGGGAATGAGGAAGGATCTCAACAGATCAGACTGGGAGGGGTATTTTAGGCAGAGCACTACCAGTGCAGAAAGAAGTAAGGTTTCTCTCTCTCGCTCTCTCTCTCTCTCTGAATGTGTGTGTGTATTTGTGTCTGTTGTCTGTTTTCTTGTTGGGCCTGACGGGTGTATGGATTCCCTCCTTCTTACTGTGGTCTTTTCTTTGGGCAGCAAGAGAAGGCCTTTTAATCATAATTTTAATTTAAAAGACATGTTGGTGCTTTCAGCTCTGCTATATTGGTATTTGCTGCTGGGTTTTATACTCTTTTTAAATAACATTGTGTGTTTTATTTTGTTTTTAAATTCCATCTGCAAAACCTTTAAATGTTTGCAAACATATTTAAGAAACCTCCTAGGATTTACAAACCAATTAAAACCTTTACTGGCTTTAATTGTTGCAGTTTTCAGTTTTAAAATTTTACTGTGAATTACCCAGACAAGCTGCATGATTTCTATATAATTCAAACAAACAGGTTCATGCTGTCTGAGTGTCAAATTCCTAACACCAGACTGCCACCAGCAAGGCTCTCATGAAGTTTCATTATTAAAGTCTGATGTCAAGAAATAAGGGGTTATGATATAGAATCTGGGAAACCGAACAAGCAGGACATCCAGGTTCTCTGTGTGTTGAGACTTTTTCCCCCCAACTAAAGGGCTAACTGCCCTTTTCCCAATTAAGTCTGACACAGAAACATCCATCTAATTTTCTTTGGTGAATGTATCATGATGGGCTTTCTGAGGCGTTTTTTTGGTGAACAGACATTTTTCTGTATCCCTGAGAAGAAGTACATGAGCCAGTTTCACTTCATTAGTTTTATTACATGTAGACCCTATCAAGTTGGATGGCCTGAAACTGTCAGGGTCTTTTCAGCACATCCTTTGGAGGAGCAGGTGAGGATATGGAGATCCATCAGCTGCTCTGAACATGGTTGGGATTGGCCAAAGCAAGATGACTCATCTTCAACAGGCAAATAAACAGTGCAACTTGTCTTTCTAGCTCTCACCTGAAGAACAAACATTGGTAGGCAATTTACTTGCTGCTCTTGTACTTGTTCTCTGTGCAGATTTTGTTAAATAATAATAAAAATTCACTCCTTAATCCATTTACATCTTCTGCCTTCAGACCTAGAGTTGGGGTGGGGGTAGCAAGAAAAACTTGAGAAGAAATATATATATTAAATGTACAATGCCACTTCTTTTTCTGGTTTATAATTAAATATAAAATCAAAACATTAATTCCAGAAATATTTTGAAAAAGAATAGTGGAAAAACAATTAAAGGCCTGTTTGGAAAGATTTGTTCTGGAGCCTTTTAAAATTCCAACCAAGACAGTAAATGCTTCATGTTCACAGACAGTATATTTTAAAGTGGGACAGCTACACAAAGGATCAAGTTAATACTTTGGCTACTATAAGCAAACCACCTTGAATCAGAGGTGATCATATAAAAAGGCACATTCCCTCAAGTGACTTAGACTTAAGCAATATAGGAGTTAAAGGATTATAATTAACACTCTGTATTTTGTTTAGAAACAAATTGGATACAACTTTTAGCAACTGATTGCTGAATTTTCTACCAACTCATTTCCAGGCTAGATACAAAGAAATACCAATGTAAAACACACTGCATACTCAAGTCTGGAGTTATCAATGTGTGCACCATAACTTTATAGTAATTTTATTCCAGGATGGAACACAGTTGGTTTATCAACACTGATAATGATTTGGCCCATTGCCTCAAATTGGAGAATCAAAGAGAGATTCTGATTCAGAAGGACCCTCAGACTATAACACTGCTCTTTCTAGGAGATTGTGACCTTATTCAAAACAGGGAGTGTTACCATCTGTTTAGTACTGGGGCCTCTCGCAATGGACATCCTTTGTCTGGATTTTGTTTCAATTTATAGTCTTCATCTAACCTCTTAACTGACTATAGACAGGCATTCAGCTGAGCCAACAATCCCCAGGAACAGTTCTGAATGATGCCTGAGATATCCTCCACTGACATACAATTACTTGTTCTTATTTGTCAGCTATATAGTAACACTTTCCTTATGGTTAGATGTAATCCTCAGTGACCACTATCTGATGTGATACAGATGACCAGAGGAATACAATAGGGATGAATACTAGCTTCATCATTTCATCATTTATATTCTTCACAGTATGTACTTCATTCCCACATTAGCTGCTAGACATATTTATATCTTACTCTTTGCTAAGTACATATTACTCTTTGTCTGAACCCTTATATGGATCAGAAGAACTCTCCTTGCCTTACCTGCTTACTGGAGCAGGAATTTCTGGGTGGGTTTTGCTAAAAAGTCTTTAAATCATTTAATTCATTAATGAGAAATAGATTGGATATCCAGTTGAGAATGATCTTCCATGCAAATTCCTGAGGATTACAAAAACATGTCAGTGGCCATTCTCACACATCTGCCTCAGCTACCCTCATTTAAAAAAATAAATAAATGTGGACATTATATCCCAGCAGCTAACGAAGTTTTTGAGGCTAAAGTTCTACCCTAGCTGTTGTACAGCTCTAAGGTTTGTTCTTTCTGTAGTTTTATTAAGCTGGAAATGGTCCAACCAAAACTTCTTCAGCCCATGCTTTCAATAGCTTCATACATCCCTAATGAAACAGTATGATTGGAAGCAGTTCTGATCAGCTTGGCTCTTACTGAACACCTATTAGCTTAAGCTAAGTTTCTTTCCAATATAAGCACCTCTTACAGTAACTGTATATTCACAAAATTTGCACTGTCTTCGTATGGTTTTTTAACTGCAAGCCTTATTATCCCTGGGACTGAAAAAGCTACGCAAAGTATCAGGCAAAGCATCAGGCAAAAAATTGGATTTGTCTAAATTAACAAATATCAGTTATTCTGTTGGATTTTTCTCTTTGTTTCAACTAGCCTTATCTATTTATCCACTCTCAGGCAATGTAGGGCATTTCTGTAAGCCTGCTTAATATTTAACCATCAGCAATCTTGGAAGGCAGATCTAATATTCCTATGGAGGACCAGACTTGTGTCTCAGGAGAAACTGAGATGTTAATTCATGATTTATTATACTGTGTATTTATCAAGTGATCTGCTCTTGATTAACCTATTGACCTATTTTATATTTCTTTTCTTTTGGCAGATGCAGATTAGGATGTAGCCAAATTTATTCTGTGGATTGTGGTGTCTGCCAAATGATGCTTTAGTATTTGGCCCAGATATTTATTTGGTGTATGCTGATAAGATGTTATTTTTGCTTTGTTAAATTTTCATTCTGCCATATTTTCATTTTGTACTAGTTAAAGACTAATAAAATAACATGTGTATGTGTGTGTCCCCTTCATGGATCACTGCCTTGTCGTGGCGAAGGGGCTTGCGTAACTCAGTGAAGCCATGAGCTATACCGTGCAGGGCCACCCAAGACGGACAGGTCATGACAGAGAGTTCTGACAAAATGTGGTCCACTGGAGAACGAAATGGCAACCCACTCCAGTATCTTTGCCAAGAAAACCCCATGGACAATGTTAAAAGGCTAAAAGATATGACGCCGGAAGATGAGCCCCTCAGGTCGGAAGGGTCCAATATGCTACTGGGGAAGAGCGGAGGGCAATTCCAAGTAGCTCCAGAAAGAGTGAAGCGGCTAGGCCAAAGCCGAAAGGACGTTCAGCTGTGGATGTATCTGGAAGCGAAAAGAAGGTCTGATGCTGTAAAGAACAATATTGTATAGGTACGTGGAATGTAAGATCCATGAACCAACGCAAGCTGGATGTGGTCAAACATGAGATGACAAGATTGAACGTCGACATCTTGGGAATCAGCAAATTGAAATGGACGGGAATGGGTGAATTTAACTCAGGTGACCATTATATCTAGTACTGTGGGCAAGAAACCCTTAGAAGAAATGGAGTTGCACTCATAGTCAATAAGAGAGTGGGAAAGGCAGTAATGGGGTACAACCTCAAAAACGACAGAATGATCTCAATGCGTATCCAAGGCAAACCATTCAACATCAGAGTAAACCAAGTCTATGCCCCAACCACCGATGCCGAAGAAGCTGAAGTTGACCGGTTCTATGAAGACCTACAACACCTTCTAGAAATAGCACCAAAAAAAGATGTCCTTTTCAACATAGGGGATTGGAATGCTAAAGTAGGAAGTCAAGGAGTAATCAGAATAACAGGCAAGTTTGGCCTTGGAGTACAAAATGAAGCAGGGCAAAGGCTAATAGAGTTCTGTCAAGAGAACAAGCTAGTCATAGCAAACACTCTTTTCCAACAACACAAGAGACGACTCTACACATGGACCTCACCAGATGGTCAATACCGAAACCAGATTGATTACATACTTTGCAGCCAAAGATGGAGAAGCTCTATACAGACAGCAAAAACAAGACCAGGAGCTGACTGTGGCTCAGATCATGAGCTTCTTACTGCAAAATTTAGGCTTAAATTGAAGAATGTAGGGAAAACCACTAGACCACTCAGGTATGACTTAGATCATATTCCATGTGAGTACACAGTGAAGGTGATGAATAGATTTAGAGGATTAGATTTGGTAGACAGAGTGCCTGAAGAACTATGGACTGAGGTCTGTAACATTGGACAAGAGGCAGCAACTAAAACCATCCCAAAGAAAAAGAAATGCAAGAAAGCAAAATGGCTGTCTGATGAGGCTTTACAAATAGCTGTGGAAAGAAGGCATGCGAAAAGCAAGGGTGAAAGGGAAAGATATAAGCAACTGAATGCAGATTTCCAGAGAATAGCAAGGAGAGAGAAGAAGGCCTTCTTAAATGAACAATGCAAAGAAATTGAAGAAAACAATAGAATGGGGAAGACTAGAGATCTCTTCAAGAAAATTGGAGATATCAAAGGAACATTTAGTGCAAAGATGGGCATGATAAAGGACAAAAAAGGCAGGGACCTAACAGAAGCAGAAGAGATTAAGAAGAGGTGGCAAGAATACACAGAAGAACTCTACAAGAAAGATCTTAATGTCCCTGATGTCCATGCTGGTGTGGTCACTGACCTTGAGCCAGACATCCTAGAGAGTGAAGTCAAGTGGGCCTTAGGAAGCATTGCTAACAACAAAGCTAGTGGAGATGACAGTATTCCAGCTGAATTATTTAAAATACTAAAAGACGATGCTGTTAAAGTGCTGCACTCAATATGCCAGCAAGTTTGGAAAACGCAACAGTGGCCACGGGATTGGAAAAGGTCAGTTTATGTTCCAATTCCAAAGAAGGGCAGTGCCAAAGAATGCTCAAACTATCGCACAATTGCACTCATTTCACATGCTAGCAAGGTTATGCTCAAAAACCTACAAGCTAGGCTTCAGCAGTACGTGAACCGAGAACTACCGGATGTACAAGCTGGGTTTCGAAGAGGCAGAGGAACTAGAGATCAAATTGCCAACATTCGCTGGATCATGGAGAAAGCACGAGAGTTCCAGAAAAACATCTACTTCTGCTTCGTTGACTATGCAAAAGCCTTTGATTGTGTGGATCACAACAAACTGTGGCAAATTCTTAAAGAGATGGGGGTACCAGACCATCTTACCTGTCTCCTGAGAAATCTGTATGCGGGCCAAGAAGCAGCAGTTAGAACTGGTCACGGAACAACTGATTGGTTCAAAATAGGAAAAGGAGTACGACAAGGCTGTATCCTGTCACCCTGCTTATTTAACCTATATGCAGAGTACATCATGAGAAATGCCAGGCTGGAAGAATCACAAGCCAGAATTAAGATTGCAGGGAGAAACATCAATAACCTCAGATATGCAGATAATACCACCCTAATGGCAGAAAGTGAAGAAGAACTAAAGAGCCTCTTGATGAGGGTGAAAGAGGAGAGTGCCAAAGCTGGCTTGAAACTCAAGTTTAAAAAAACTAAGATCATGGCATCTGGACCCATCAATTCCTGGCAAATAGAAGGGGTAGAAATGGAAGCAGTAACAGACTTCATTTATTTGGGCTCCAAGATCACTGCAGACGGAGACTGCAGCCATGAAATTAAAAGACGCTTGCTCCTTGGGAGGAAAGCTATGGCAAACCTAGATAGCATATTAAAAAGCAGAGACGTCACCTTGCCGACAAAGATCCGCATAGTCAAAGCTATGGTTTTTCCAGTAGTAATGTATGGCTGTGAGAGCTGGACCATAAAGAAGGCTGAGTGCCAAAGAATTGATGCCTTTGAACTGTGGTGCTGGAGAAGACTCTTAAGAGTCCCCTGGACTGCTAGGAGGTCAAACCAGTCAATCTGAAAGGAAATCAACTCTGATTGCTCATTGGAAGGATTGATAATGAAGCTCAAGCTCAGATACTTTGGTCACCTAATGCGAAGAGAGGACTCTTTGGAAAAGACCCTGATGCTGGGAAAGATGGAAGGCAAAAGGAGAAGAGGACGGCAGAGGATGAGATGGCTAGATAGCATCACTGAAGCAATGAGCATGAAACTGAGCAAACTCAGGGAGGCAGTGAAGGACAGGAAGGCCTGGCACAATATGGTTCATGGGGTCACGAAGAGTCGGACACAACTTAACGACTGAACAACAAAATGTGTGTGTATCCTAACTTTATACATTTCTGTATGATATATTTTCTTAGTGCATACATTTTACTGCATATCCTAATCAGGAACACATTACTGCATATCTTAATCAGGAACACACATTATAATCTTGTTAGAAATGCAAAAAATGGTCAAACTCTTATTTTAGCTTGCATGTTAGTAAACACAGATTATGATGGAATGATATCTCCTATATTTACCCCTTACCATTCATTACACAGGCTGACATTGATTCTAGATCCAGTGGTAGAACTAGATTATGTGGATCCTGGATATTAAATAATGTATCTCCATTACTTCAATTGTGAAGTATACAAATTGTTGGCAATAAGACCATTTCTCTGGGGAATAACCATCATTTTATTGTGGGAAAGGTACAAAGATAACAAGAATATGTAATTAATGTAATTAATTTAAGGATGTAATTTAAAAATAATAAAAAAGAAAGATGCTGACAAGTGGTGTATTTGTTGCTGTCTCCTCCACCCACAGTTGTTTTCTGGTCATTTGGTTCCTTCTGGGTCCCTGGACCTCAGATCTGAGATCCAGCTCTCATTGCATCATTGGTCAAACCATGCAGTAATTTTCAGGGAAACCTTCAGAGAGAGCAAAGAGAAATAGAGAAGGAAAAACAGAAAGAATTGAATGAATTTAGGATCATTGGCAGATTGGTTTAACACTGATATATTCACAGTCTCTATAGAGAAGATTTTATCTAGTATTGCTGAGAAATTATCACTGATTTTCAGAAGTCAACTTTATAATGTCTATTGTATTATTTATTCCCAGATTCTGCTGAAGCCACAGAAGTACTTTCCATTTGTCTTACATGCAGAAAAACCTCATTTTCATGACACAGCACACATCAGTGTGGCTGTTTATTCACTTGACTAAAATATTGATCATAGAGATTAGTCATCATAAAGTTGATGAATAAATAAAAGCCCTAAGTAGCCACCTATTGGAAATGCTTGAAGGGCTGTTATGATGTTTCCCATTTGTCTGTGAAATAAGATTACATTTTGAGTAGCACCTAAATAGACCACAGTTGGTACTCAGAAAAGAATGCAGAAGACATTTGACTCTTTTGAACACTGAAAAAATGTTTTAGATTGAATAACTTAATTAAAGGCATTCATGGGATGAATTCAGTTCTTTACTTGATTAAAATTAAGCCACCTGGTGCACTTCAGTTCACCTGGTGCTGATCTGAGGAGAATAAATATCTGTCCCAAAGATGGGCCATTAGCTAGTGTACTCTGTAATGAATGCTTATTTCCCAAAGTTCAGCTCATTTAGATATCACACAACTTTCAGGGCTATAGAAGAGGTACCATATATTATATAAGACTGAAAATATATCTAATATGTAATGCATATTTTAGGAGTAAACAACATAGGAGCCAACTTGTAACAAAATGTATCAATAAGAGAATAATGAGATAACCTATTGGAACTTGTTCTGAATATTGGAAATTGAGATAAATTATGTCTCAGAACACAGAAACACAGTTATGTAATTTACTTAATATTTCCATGTACATCTGGAATTCTTTTTCATCTCTTGTAGATGTTACTTTTCTACATTTCAATGGTTACTAATCAGGAATATATTACTTTTACTTTTTAAAACAGAAGAAATTCTTTTAACTTAATGGATAATACTGTTTATTTTCTGAAAGCTTGTTAGAATTTCTCAGTTTTTTCTGATCCATGCTTTGGTATATATGGAAGCTTCTCATAATTGAAATTATCGTATCTTTTAAAATTTCTGGTTCAAAAACAATTACGTATCTATTAACATTAAAATTGCCCTATTACCTAAAGACAGCTCTAGATGAAATATGTCCGTAATATCTTGATTATATAATTATATTTGACTCATTGAACTGAATGCACAAATATTTCAAAATGTCTTCATACATTTCTCAAAATACAAGTGGAAAGGTAGGAGGACAAGGCCATGTCTGTCCAACATCTTCCCAATGTGTGAATTCTGACCCCTTCTTTCTTAGACTTTATGTTTAGCAAAGACATGTAAATATATTTTCTCTGAATGACTGGAGAGTGTAAACCATGACTTTGGTTTTCTAGTTTTATAAGAAAATTAGAGATGCCATGGGAGGGAGGGAGGGAGGGAGGGAGGGAGGGAGAATCTTTGGGAATGAAAACTGGCTGTTGATTGTCTGATGTAATAAAATAATGTGACATAGCTCTCCAGGACTTTCCTACTTTATACTGTTTTTTTGTTTGTTTGGTGCCTTTGAGTCAATTTTTGACTCCTGATGACTGCCTGGACAAGTCCCTGCAGTTTTCTTGGCAAGGTTTTTCAGAAGTGCTTCACCATTGCCTCCTTCCTAGGGCTGAGAGAGAGTGACTGGCCCAAGATCACCCAGCTGGCTTCGTGCCTAAGGTGGGACCAGAACTCTTGGTCTCCCAGTTTCTAGCTGGTGCCGTAACCACTACACCACATTGGCTCCACAGTTCCACACAGTCATTCTAGCCTCTGCTTCAACACATTCAGTGAAGAGAACATCAACCCCTTTCCCTACATTCAATCAGATTCTACCTAACTATAACAGAAATTCATTATTCTTTGTCCCAGGGTCCTTTTAGGTATTTGAAAAGTGATATCATATCTCCCTCATTTTTTCCTCTAAAGGCTAAATATTTCCTGTCCCTTGTATCTTTTTTTTCATAAGATTCAATTTCTAAGCCTTTGTTTTGTTGCTGTTCTCTGTGCCTGTTCCAGTTTGACTGAATCCTTCTAAAATGGTAATGTCCAGAACTGGATATAATACTCAAGGTCTAATCAATAGAAAATAAAAAGACACAATTTCTTCCTATGATTTAGAAACTACACTTCTGTTATGCAGTTTAAAATTGCATTACCATTTTTGCAGCCACATTATACTGCTGACTCATATTTAGTGTTTAATTAATTATTATTCTTCAATCTTTTTCATATGTGCTATTCCCAAACTGAGTATTCCTACTGTATACCTGTGTATATGATGTCTGTCCCCTAAGTGAAGAACTTGCATTTATCGCTTCATATTCTGGTATTTTCAGCTCATTTTAAAATAATATCAGTATCATTTTGAACTTTATTTCTGTCTTCTATAGTATTAGCTGTAATCCCTCCCAATGTTAAGTTATCCTAAAATTTGATAAGCCTTCTCTCCATTTCCTAATCCAAATTATTAATAAAAATGTAAAAGGTTATTGGATGTAGGGCTAAATTTTGTAGCACCATGCTCAATACTTTACTCCAATTTTATGGATAAGCATTTCCTGAATACATTTTTTGAGCTAGCTATGTATCACTTTACAGTCAAGCCATTTAGCCCATTATCTATCAAGGCGAAGGCGAAGGAGGAAAAGGAGGAGAAGGAGAAGGAGAAGGAGAAGGAGAAGGAGAAGGAGAAGGAGAAGGAGAAGGAGAAGGAGAAGGAGAAGGAGAAGAAATATATAGCTTTTCCAATGTTTCACCTCCCAAATCCCAAATGTACAGTATATATGCCAGGTCTGAGCAACACTAAAAGTCTTGGGTTTAATACTTTGCCTTTATGCCCTATACAAGAGTTACAGATAGTCAGTGACATGATGATTTCACTAGAATGAGGGAAGCCAAATTGTTCAGCTGTTTTATACTCTGCAAAATGAAAAAAAAAAAAATGGCCCAATGAGGTTCTGAGACCATTTTTTAAAAGTAAATTTAATACCATGAGATCTGCCAAGCTTCCACAATACTCAGAAGATGAGCAACAACTTCAGCTCTGCTACATGCATATAAATCAGAATTAATTAATTAGTTAAAATCTGTAGGTTGCTTATAAACCATTAAAAAAAAAAACATGACCTAAAAATGAAGGAAGTCCAGAGAAACAGATACAATCTCATTGTCCAAAATGCCACCCAGGAGGGCCTGTCACCTACTCTTGTCCAAAGCCTGGGGGACAGCCAGGTTTTAAGAGCTCACATAAATGGGGTCAGGCTAGGAGCTGTACAAATCTCAGGGGGAATGTTGTTTCACAGGGAAGGCATCCTACAGAGAAGCCCTCTTCCAAAATGCATGTTTTCAGAATTTTGTGACGTAATTTGCAATTGAAAAACTGAGAACAAAAATGTGCATAGCATAGCAAAGTATGCACAAAAATTAGAAAAACTTACAGAAGTATGTTTATTTGGAAAAACGTGCATGGAATATGTACAAATGTTCATGGGGAAGTCACTCCAATTTTGCTGATTAATGTAGAAATGGATAAAATGAAACAAGAAAATGACAAAAAACTAAAATTAATTGATTCCTACATCTCTATTTTTGGTAATCCAATATTTTGAAATGCATATATAAAACATATTCATCTAGCAATGAGTCACTGATGCCAAAAAAATATCATAAGCAGAATGTTAATATTTACATAAGCAAATATGGGTAGCTGAGACCTTTTTTTTTCCCATACATAGGTCACTAAAAATAATTTATGTTCAACACAATCCTGACAATGCATTCAGTGAACTTAATCTGTAGTAAGTTGAGCTTGCAGCCTTCAAATTTTTAATTCAGCTATTAGTCTGCATGAGCCCTAAGGCTTTAATTAAGTTCACAAACAATATGAAAGTAATCAATTAAAAGTCAATAAAACTGATAAAAATCCCACATTACTAAATGTTTCCCTCTAATAAAACAATACAGGAGAGAAAGGAGAAAATGTACTACTTACTAAAGGGAATGGACTGGGACCCAATGCAGCTTGTGCAGAAAAGATGTTATATGTGCTGTTCTTGGGGCACCCAAGATTGTCTGTGCAGCCACATTTTGAACCAACTGTAGCTTCCAGATACTCTTCAAGGGTAGTCCCATGTAAAGTGCATTGCAATAGTCTAGCCAAGAGAATACTTGTTTGTTTGTTTGTTAGATTTAGAGATTGCATAGCTCCAGAATGACTCTGGGTGGCTTACATTTTAAAGCAGAAAAACAATAAAGAAAGAATCTAAAGCTTGGATTTGCACCTGAACCTGGGGTCCTGGGCATGGGGTACAGCCCATTTTCTGGCTGTGTGGATGATTGGTTGGATAATGCCTAGCTGCTATGTGTTTTATTTTTATTTTTTATATTGTCTATTTTATGTGTTTTATTTATTTTATTGTAAGCCACCTTGAGTCACATAAAAGTGAGATGGGTGGCTATATACATTGAATGAATGAATGAATGAATGAATGAATGAATGAATGAATGAATGAACAAACAAAGCATCTAGACAACAATATCCCATATAAAATGCATGCAGAACAGAAGACTATAGAAAGGCACAATAGTTGTGTTCAGGTATCTGAAGGGCTGTAGTGTAAAAAATGGGGAAGAAGTCAGCATAAGAAACAATGGGTTTAAATTATACAGAAGTATGTTTTGGTTGGACTAAAAGGACAAAATTCCCTAATAGTAAGAGTTGTTCAACACTAGAACAGGCTGCCTTGGGAGATGGTAGGCTCTCCTCACTGAAAGTGGCTTAAGCAGACACTGGATATATCTGTTGGAAATGTTGTGGTAGTGGATCCCATCACTGGGCACAGTGTTAGATTAGATGATCTCTGATGTTGCTTCCAACCTCCACATTCTATGATTCTATGAATTCAGTCCCTTCTATGGAGAAAATAAATATTGGAGAAAGTCATGAGTCCAAGAGAATATTGAACGCCTGGACTGTCCTGAGACTTCTTTCCACAAATGTAATACAGAACTTTGCTGGAGCCATTTCACTTAGTCCATGTCATCAAGTGACCTATAGAGGTCTCATGAATGTGCTGCTCTTGAGGAGGGAGTTGCTTCTATACCCAAATTCAGACTTCAAAAAAGGACAACTGATGACTGACTTCTAATACCTTCAGGACTTTTTAATGATATTATGTAACTTCATCTTGACAATGACATCGCTGCTACTGGGGAAAAACAATGAAGAAAGTAAGTGTGAAGTTCTCAAAATATTCTAAACTAAAATTCTGGTTACTGCCTGTGATGAAAGGCAACACAGGGAGCATGCATTAGAACCTGATTTGTTGCACTGAGAATATTAATGCTCAAAAGTCTGTTGGCTTCAGAAGGAGAAGGTGAAAAATTAATGTACTGTTGAGAGGAAAGGGAAAAATTGCTTTGGATATACACAGTTAATTTCACAATTTCTGGCAGTAATTTTTTTTGAAATATCTCTTGGGTTTTAATAGTATAATAATGTGTCGTAAATACATTTCAGAAAGCTGCCAGAACAATAATCAAGGGTCAGACATGTTCTGAATATTATCATTATTATTGTTGTTGTTGTTGTTGTTGTTGCCAGAGTATGGCTTCTTCATGGGCCATTTTTGTTTTAACTGAAAAGCTTGCTTGCTTTTTTATTTATTGATTTGAATTTATTGGCTGCCCAGCTCCAGTGGACTCTGGGCTGTGTACAAAAGTAGAAACAGCAAAACAACTAAAAACATTGAATCACACAGGCATTCCAGGTTAAAATAATCTGATAGATGGCAAAACCAATAACACAAAACAGGGACCATTGAACAAATGATAAACATCAACCCCAGGCTTGGGACCAAAGCCAGGTTTTCAGAGCTTTCCAGAACCCCAGGGGTGAGGGTGCTGTCCTTATCTCTGGGGGGAGGCTGTTCCAGAGGATGGGGGCTGCAACAGAAAAGGCACCCTTCTTAGGTCCCACAAGATGGCAATGTTTAATGGAGGGGACCTGGAGCACACCCACAATGCTGGATCATACTGGGTGGGCAGAAACAGCTGGAGATAAGCAGTCTGTCAGGTATCCAGGCCCTATGCCGAACAGGGCTTTATAGTTAATAACCGGCACCTTGAATTGCACTTGGAAGCCAACTGGCAGCTGATGCAGCTTGTGTAGCAGTGGTGACACGTGGCACAACAAGAGGTACCTGTTACTGCCTGCATCGCTGCATTTTGAACCAGCTGTAGCTTCCAGGTGGTCTTCAAGGGCAGCCCCATGCACAACACATTACAATAATCCAGTTATGAGGTGATCAGGGCATGAGTAACAATATCAATGGCTGTTTCTCAAAGTTTGACAAAGAATTAGTCCTGCTAAAGAGAATGATCACATTGTTGCATGAACAGAGATCATATAATACTAGAATATGGGGGAATTACATGACTATTGTCATCATAATGAAGGCAGTAAATAATTGTGGAATGAAGATGGATAACTATATCTGAGAGTCAAAATTTGGATCTGAGATTATCCTCTTGATTTAACCAGATAGCGAGTAGAAGATTAGTTGTAAGATCTTTGGAGGAGTAACCTGCAGCAGAATCCAAAGATGTAATAAGAACTAAAATTTTGGAATTGCAAGAAGGAAGAATTTGGAAACTGTGCTTTGAAAGGTATATGCCACAGGAAGGAACTGAGACTTAAAGGAAATATTATATATGCCAAAGAAGGCAAAATAATGCTGAGCTAATGCAAGAAACTGATGGAGAATTTCTCATCCCTTGGAGAAATGTTTTTGAAATGGTCCATCCAATTTTTATATAAATTGGTTAACTTCAAAGAGGTTATATGCACAGAGCTCTACATGGCAGGTCAAAGTTACTGGAAGACATTAACAACTGGGGCCAAACAAATTGGGCTGAACCACCCTCAGCAATATAACTAGAGGTATGTAGTCTCAAGTCTTTTCCTCACCATATTAATCTGCAGCTTTCATCTATATTTCACCTAGATTCTGAAATACCTTTTGCTAGTAATAATTTATCCCATAGTGAAGATGGCAGGCTGTTTTGCTGCTGTTCTCCAATTCCATGGCTGGTTGGTTGATTTAGTATAAATTTGCATAGTTTTGTTGTCAGCTGAACGTCTCTGGTCAATTGTTTGGGACACCCCCTTATTTGTGAACTTTGCCAGTTAGCTAGGAGGGAGCAAAAATATTTTTTTTCCCATTCCTTATAGATTTTAGCCTGCTTTGAATGGACAGAATCATAGTTATATAAAGATGCATACTATTTCATGGGTGTGCTTTAGTAATCAACTGAATTAATTGTTTAGTAATTAACAATAAACTCAAGAAAAGTGCCTAAAACATCCACTGGAACATGTCTGCAGGATTGTATAATATAGGTTCTAAAATGTTGTTGTTTTAAGATGTATGATGCTGCTTTGCCTAATAAATGAGCAACTTAACTATGATCATGGCACAAGATAGGGTCAAGCCTTAGAACTATTTCTCCTAAATCTGACTTACAATTTTTTTTGTGGATTCCTACACACTAAACCAAGGCATTGTCAGTTCCTGAACAGCAGAACCATTCACACCAGCAATCTCAGAGTCTATTGGAGTGGGTGGCCAAAACAAATTGAATCAAGAACAACAATGGAATGTACCTATACATGCCATATCCATTTATGTATGCATTTGCTACACCAGTAGAGCTATACATCAAAAGCCAACTTTCTATGAATACCAAGCCCTGAATTGGATTGGAGCATTAGAACTGAAAAGAACCATAGGCCATTTAATTCAACCCCAATTCCAAAAGAAAGAGGATTTAGTCTTCATCTTCATCAGATTCAATCTATAAAATCAAATCTGTAGGACATGCTAGCAGGGAAAAAGTATACTGCAAAAACCTGACAACAGAGCTAACAGCTTCTGATTGCATAGTTATTTATAAAACGTTTATAGATTGTTCCAACTGTGAGAGTTTGGGTGGTATCACAAGACTTGCATCAGGATGTGATGTAAGAGGACCAAAGAAATATTACTTTGTGAGAGCCTGTGGTTGCTTGTTGGTTCTGAAATCAACAATTATTTTCCTGCCCCAGAACAGCATTGTGTATTGCATGGTAATTATTATTTTATTGGCTTTTAATTGTTATGAACTGCATGGGACTTTTTGTAATGGGGAGGGGGTTGAAAAGTAGGAAAAATGTCAAGCTGATTATGTGAGTTGTTTTCACTGAAAAGCATTAAGATATTTTGAAAAATCAGTGGATTTGATTTAGAATTTCAAAACAGATTTATTTAGTTCAGTGGAGCCATAACTTCTTCTTTCCCATGCAAATTCCCCAAAATGTGTTCTGAATCTTATATAACAGAAATGGAAGTACCATTTGGGATCCTGCAAGAGGAAGAAACATTGCAAAAACAACAACAGCAACAATAAGGGGGTGGGGAGGTCCAGGCATTCATACAGATATACTTGCTGAATGATTTAGTACTATGCAGTCAGAGATCCACTTTGGTGTACTGGTTAAAGGCAGCAAGCTAGACCATGAGTTCATGTCCCAACTTAGGCATGAAGCCAACTGGGTGACCTTGGGTCAGTCCCTCTTTCTCAGCCCTAGGAAGAAGGCAAGGGCAAGCCACTTCTGGAATCTTGGCAAGAAAATTGCAGAGATTTGTCCAGGTAGTTGCCAGGAGTCAAGAGTCACTCAACAGCACCACCACCACCAGCAATGACAAAAAAATCAGGGTACTAAAACAATTTCAGAACTTGCAGGCTCTCTTATTCAAATCTGTCAGCATGTGCATGGCATCAGCCAAATAGAGCTGCTGTAATAGAAATTGGTGGGCAATTTTTTATTTTATTTTTCTGTGAGGAAATGAATCTATTGGTGGTCTCACCTCTTAGAAAAATCTGCATCAAGGTGAGCACAGCTTAAGCAAACTGTAGTTGAAACCATAGGCAAAAGTAGAAATGCTCCCCCCATTCTTCTTTCTGCTATCCTTCCTTTTCATTTGGACATTTTTCCAGCTTTCCCTTTCTGATACATAATAAACTGTCAGGATGGAATAGCTCATTCTTATCATTTGTTTGAACTGAATGTTTGTGTTGGGCTTTTCAAATCAGGGCACAGGCTGCATGTGGTCTTAAGATACTCCTGTTTTAAGGTTGTTGACTTGTAATGTAAAATTGGGGTGGGGGAATGTCATCTCTGAATTGAAATAAGTTTGTGACTTTGGGATTGCCTTTTATTCCCCCCCGTGGCAGGCCCCCCATGCTTATAAGAAATATATGACAAGAGAAGACACTTTTGCCACTCATATACTGAGAGGGAAGTGTTGCTGCTGAAATCTAGTTTGCTATGCAGATGTTAGAGAAAGAAGAATATCTTATAGAAACAAATACCTGTGTTTTTACTCTGCGTATATTATGCCACAATCTAGAAACCTGTTTCTTTATATCATTCTGGGGTACAACTCTTTGACATATTATATATTTAAAAAGCATTCCCAAGATATTGGCAACAGAGCAGTGCAATTATTTAATTTATTTCACAGTTATCTTTTGTATGACGTTGCCAAATTGAGCTACCTCCTCAGACCAACTTAGAATTTTCCCATAGTTTTTGGCTGATACATTGTTTTTCCATAGTTTTTGGCTGATACATTGTTTACTCTCCAGGATGCTGACCTTCAAAATGTATACTGTATTGCCTAAAATCCAACTCTGTGTGTTGATGAAATACAAATAACACCATATCAATAGAAAGCTTTTTTATTAGGCTCAGTTATCAAAATTGCCTGGCTGGCAATTCATCACCCACATCAAGATGACTTTGTTATTTTTAGAGCAATGAAACAATTCTTTGTGCCACGTTGTACTTACTGCCATTACTTTGAATGAAAAAGCCATTTATATCAACATTTTGAATTCTCTGTAGTAATACTTTCACCTGCTCAGTAGTCATAAAATTATAGGCCATCAAGTTCTACTCTACACTTAGTGCTTGAACTGAGCTTCCCTGAGCACATTCTTTGATGGAAAGTCCACCATCCTTTTAGGTGATTAAGCTGTTCTTAACATTAGGGACTTATTTCTTATTTAACATTCAATTGGAATTAGTCTTCTTATAACTTAACACCCTAATTTCATGTCCAGTATTTTAAAACAGCAGAGATCATATATTTTTTCTTACATCCTTTCAAATATTTGAAAAATGCTATCATAATCCTGTCAGTCTTCTTTCCACAAGGCTGAACATTTCCAGTTTCTTTGATCACTCATTGTAAGATTTAATTTCTACTCTTGCAAATAGAAATTCTTGTTACCTCTCTCTAAATCTTTCCCAGTGTTTCTGAATTCTTCTTAAATTGTGATGCCTTGAACAGGAGAGCATGTGCAGGGTAACGTCTGAACAATGAACAACATACAATTACAAAATCTACTGTAGTAATGTGGAACCTGTATTCATGCAGCCTGAAATTATGTTTAGCACTTCTGGATGCCACATTATAATGCTGACATATATTCAGATTCAAGATCTTTTTCACAAGAGTAATTGCCAGATTAGGAATTCTCCCCTCCCCCATGCCCACACAGTGACCCACATATCTTACATCTGTGCATTTGACTTTGTATTTCATTAGGTACATTTCAGTCAATTTCTCCAACCCACCCAATTTCTGCCTCTAAGGCATTGACTATCACACCAATTTGTTATCTGCAAATTTGGGCAACATTCCATCCCCTTTGTGTTCCCAATCCTTAATAAAAATGTTAAACAATACCTTAGCATACTATTTCTAAACCAAAGGATAGACAGCAGCAACAGCTTTGAAGCCAGCCTTATTTCCTTTCTGTGAGGTAAGTAATACATGAGGAAGCTCCTAAAGAAAGATATCAGGACTTTTATTGATTCTTCTGTGTACCTCCTAGTGACAACAGTAGTATATGACCTTTCTAGCAATCCCTCCATCCTTGAGAAGAATAGATGCTTGGCTACCAGTGCTTTAAACATGCAACTACAACTATCTTTGCTGGATTTAAGCTGTGAAAGAGTTCTCTAACATGCATTATAAGAAATTCCTTTTAGAAAGGACAAACGGCCCATAAGAATGCTAGAAGCATAAACTACATTTATATTGGTAGAAGCACCATTAGAAAGACCAATAATATAAAATGTCAGCAATCCCTCATGTTGCTAGGTAGGCCTAATGGCTTATGGCATAACAAAATGATGTTCCAGCAGCTTCCCATTTACTACAGGAATCTAAGTGGACAGGCTTTATACACAAGTGTGTGGAGTAACTAATGAGCTGGTATCAGTGATTACCTTTGTGAAGGGCCAACAACATTGATCAGCATTCCTTCACTAACATTTTGGCTTTAGTTATCCATAACAATCACACTGTCAGCTATAATTTCTAGTTGCTTGCTGTGTGAGCATTCTGCTTCCTTATCTAAAGAGGCTCCCTGCCCCAAATGCCAAAGATATAATATCATAGTTCATCCTGCTACTTCATGACAACATTTCACTGCCTATTGATTTTCCAGATCCTGTCTCACCTGAATCTGATCTGTGCATTTGGTATGTATGAACTCACAAACTGCAGCAGCTACTTTGATAGATTTTTGTTTTGTTTGCTACAAGAACACTGAATTGCCGTTACCCAAGTTAACTTAAAAGAAACAATTAGAATCCAAAAGGTTGGATGAAGAATGTTAAGACAGATAAGAGAGAGAGAGATGTGGAGAGTTTTTTTTCCCTATATTTGTTGACCTTCTCAGTTTTTAATCATCATAGACCACATTCAACTCATTTTCTGGTATAACTTATAGTTCCGTTAATCATTTTGTTTGTTTTTACATAGTTAATCAGAATAAATTTTAAATCAGTCACTCACCTAGATGGGTCCAAACCTAGACCTCAACTTTTACTGTAGATGCTTACCAGCACAACTGAACTGTTTACATATGAATGAAATGCAATAAAGCAAGAGATTACAGAAATGAATTGTGTACAAATAAAGCACAAATAAACAGCACAATCTAAAAGTATAATGAACAGTTGATTAATAATACATTACTTGTTAACACTGAGATCAAATTAGCCATCTTTGCATGATTCTTTCTCTCCCTCCCTCTCTTTCACTTCCCCACCCCCATTATTGTTGCAGTAACAGTTTTTAAAGCAAGTGTGTGTCTAGCATGAGTTCATTTGGTATTCAGTGTAATAGCACTGATAATAATGAAGTCATTTGGCTTCCATTATATAAGCATTAGATAATGGATACCTATATTAAAGTGTTACTGTTATGGTAGTGCTTATTTTTGTCTTAATTTGGTACATAGTGCTAAATCTTCAAAGCAGAAGCTTTTATGCAAATTGCTGATGTTTATATCTTTGTATCTTCTTGACATATTATATGGACCCTGCTAAGCCATTATTGTAAAAGTTCTTTCCAACACTGTGACTTGCAATGGTCCTACCTTGTCAAGAAGCATTGAAGCTATTTGCTTCTTCTTAGCATTTCCCTTTCATTTTCCATTCCTTTGTCAGCCTTTGAAATGCAGCTCCTCATGCTGTCCTTCTTGTAAATATATACTGCAACACTTCAGCAGACCCTTTCCTAATGTTAGTCATTGTTAAAATGTTATTGTTTAAGACAGTACATTGCACTCTAAGGAAAGATCTGTTCTCTGTGGTATCTCCCTCCTAATTGTCAACTGCAATTGGTTTGACTCAATAGGCTGATTTTAGGGATATAGCTGATGATTTTAGAAAGAATCGTGAAGCCTATTCAAAATGACTATTGCATATAATATACGTAGGTTATTGTAATAATGGTTCAGAAGTAGATCTGCAATTGAGTGATGGGTTACTCTATCTGGAGTATACTAACATCTGATTCTTTGCTCAGTATGATTCCTAATTAATAGCATTACTAACTTACCTGATTTAATTTTAATATATTCACTTTCACCAGGCTATTTGGATTCCAGAGAGCTTTACAACCCCAATAATCTTTTCTAGATCATGTAAAAAACAATATAGAACTGTGTATCATCTGCATATGATAAAAACTCACTTCATCCCCCAAATGAAAAATCTCTTGCAGTAGTTTCATGTAAATGGTATAGAGCAGAAGAATAAAACTGATGCAACCCCATTGATTAAAAACTGGAATCCTAATCCCAGAAAAATGCTTTAAAAAATCTTTCTTTTTTAGACCCATCCCACTACAGCAACAAAGGAAAGGTAATAGGGCCAGCTGTACCAGAAGACACAGCAAGGTCCAGTAGATCTATAGGGGATGTACTCCAAGGAAAATTAATTTATTAATTTTATAAATATGGAAATAATGGAATTATTTAGACATTTTCCCCTAAAGCCAGATCATTTCCCATTCCAGAGGTTAAGTGTGGCCTCAGTGATCAGAAAATTCCTCAGAACTACCAGGAATATTTCTAGATCTATAGGAAGGAAATCAGAGAGTAATAGATATCTCTTCCTTGAATCTAATAGAATTCCTATGAATTTATAGGAAGGTTAATTTCATCACCCTTCTACCTAGTGGTTAAAATCAAGTCCAAATATGTCCATCTTATTTTGTGTGGTTGAGAAACTCATAGTTCCAACAGAGCTAAGAAAACGTGCACTGCATCAACCATGAATGTTCTATAATGGCCATTAAGGTCCTCTAGACTAGAAGTCTGAGGATCTCTACAGCTATTTTCAAAACCATACTAGGCAGTTCTGACAGGGAGGTTGTTGGCAGCAGAGGATCCCAAGAGGATTTCACCCTATCCCTCATACCTAACAAGAAGAGACACTTAGAGCTTTGTGATTGCTGAACAGAACAGATTCTAGAGAACTGTGATAGAACTCAATAGAAAAACAGATTATGTAGTTTTCCCCAACTCACTTCTAAAATTCACAATAGAATATCCAAGTAATCAATGAAGGAGTGAAGAATTTGGAGAAAAGCACACTCCAAAATGAGTGTAAAATTTCCAGCTAAACCTGTCCTACTGCATTAATCAAAAAGGTCTCTTATAAATTGCTTTCCAAGATTTGTATTCTTCCAAAATATACACTGACCATCTGCATTTGCCTGTTAGGGAAATATCAACAGATCCCAAATGGAAATTATATATCTCAGTCTGTTCTTTTTGAAGGTCTAAGAAGAACTAATTTGAGAAGCTCAATATGTCTCCTCATCCTCATAGCAAATTGGCTTGGTTCAAGAATATCATATACCATTGATCAAATTTTAGTCACTCAAGTTGAATTATACAATCTTGATTCTTTGGATTTGCTTCCTGGAACAAAGTATAAACTTTAGTGGGCACATAAAACTGGATAAATTAATTTGTCTTTTCATCTTGAGTTACCCCTTGGAGGAAATCATTATCATAAAAACATTGTAAATTCATAGGCCTGGCAGCTTTTGCCCTGAAGAGGCAAAGACTTGAGTAAATATGGAGATTTAGAGATTTACTGTCTTATCCTTTGAAAAGGTAATTTCCCTAGGTAGGAATAAAGAGAGATGGGCATAGCTGTGGAAAGTACCTTAAGCATTATATAGCTAAACTGTGCTGCAGCATAGCAGAATTCAATTTACTTGGGGGATGCTTATTCTTCTTATTAGTAATAGTTCTTTTTATAACTATGGCAGTAAAATAGAATCTTCAACTCTCTTTCATTATTGTGTAGAGGTTAATGCAAATAACCACAACTTTGAGTATTCATTTATTAATTACACCCTTTGCCCTATTTGTATTCCCCTTACTAGATCTTATCTTTTTGCTCCCAGATTGAAATCAGAGAAGTCTGTACACAAATCCCAATTAATGATGTAATAGTGAATCACCTGAAAACAAAAAGTAAGTATTGAAGTTTCCCAAAGGATGGAAAAGAAAGAATGTCTTATTGAATTTGGTCCTATTCTTGGTTCAAGAGGAATAAAAGCTTAGGAAAGAAATGGTGCAGATATGTGCAGTATCAAAATACGGCACATTTTGGTGCATTCCAACAGCAACATTACCATCTCTCTCTCAGAATGCAAAAAATCCAGTATCTGAATCTGTAGTTAAGTTTTAGCTGACAACATAGATAGCAGATTTTGAATAGTCATATCCAAATTTATGAAATTGTCCAGAAAATAAATGCGTAAGGACTGAAACGATCATATAGACAGTTTCTGCCTGATTAAATATCATCAGCCTACAAAACTCTTATGTTGGTGGACCAAAATATCCATTTCCCATTTTCACAGGAGCATCTGCCCACATGCCATATTATGGCTACTTCTGGTACTTGATTAGAAAATATAGTAAGAAATATACAAGGAAGGTTAATTTACTTTTTTTGTTATTACTAAAATCAAATTCAAGGAAGAATCAAAGCTGTATTCACAGGCGTTTCACTTGAAACTGGAGATTGAATAGAAATAGAAAAGAAGCTACCTTGAACAATCTTGGACAGGCAGGATAAGATACTCCTTCCCTTCCCTTCCCTTCCCTTCCCTTCCCTTCCCTTCCCTTCCCTTCCCTTCCCTTCCCTTCCCTTCCCTTCCCCTCCCCTCCCCTCCCCTCCCTCCTTAAACGCCTTTTCATACCCTCTAAAACAAGCCTAGTTAGTTGCAGTTGAAGAGATTGTTGATAGTTTCACAAGTGCTAGGCTGCATTTCTCTGCTTGTGCTAATATCCAAGCAAACAATCTGTATCCACAGACAGGAAGTTGCTCAGTGCTTCTGTAGCTGAGGAAGGGAGGAAGGGAGGAAGATGGTGATATGGAAAAATTGGATGGAAGTGGGGATATTGATTTTGGACCAACTGATAGATGATGAAGATGAGTTTTTAACGTATTCTGTCTTAAGAGATAAATATCATCTATCAGATGTATCCCAATGGCAATATTTACAGCTACAACATTTGTTAACAACTTTCTTTGGACCAGCAGCATTTTCAGTTCTGAGACACCTGAGATATTAGAACAACTTGTTAAATCCTTTAAAACTAAAAAACCTACTATTAGTTTTTACTGATATTTGTTATCAATAAATCAATTTGATATGCAGATATTAAAGGATGAGTGAAATAAAGGATTAGAAGTTTCTATGTTGCCTAGACAATGAGAGAATGTCTTAACTTTTATAGAAAGAGTGTCAATGGACCTTAAACTACAATTTATATAACAAAAAATAATATTTAGAAATTATTGGACTCCACTACATCTGTATAGAAAAAGATTGTCATAATCAGCATTTTGTTGGAGATGTAATAAGGACAATGCCTCTTTAAAGCTTATGCTTTTACAATGCCCTATACTTATAGTACGGGACTATATAAATATGATTGTGCGACAAAAGCTAAAATTTTCAGAGGATAATATTCTTTTGAACAATATACCTAGTACATGGAATTTGACACCTGGACAATGTAAATGGATTCTCCGTGCCCTTACTATGGCCGAAAGACTGATATTGCAGCATTGGAAAGATAAATGTATGGCTCCATTTATTCAATGGATTGAAGATCTGATTGTGCTTATCACTTAAGAGCGGATTTCCTACAGATGTAGACCCTGTATGGACAAGTATAATGAAATGTGGACTCATTTATACAAAATACAGTAGGTTAAAAAAAACATGATAGTCATATAAATCTATTAGAAATATATATGTACTTGAATAATATTTGATGCTGAAAGTTGCCGGCCAGAAATGGCTGACGCTTCGGCGGTTCGAGTCCAGCCTTCGCGTTAACAGGGTGAGCTCCTGTTTTCCCCCCCCCCCCAGCTCCTGTCAACCCAACAGGTCGAAAACTCATGTGAGTAGATAAATGGGTACTCTCACTCCGGTGGGAGGAAAAATGCTGGCAGTGCCTTGCACAGAGAGATGGGACCAGTTGCCGGTAAGCGCGAAACTGCGCTCGCCCGAAAAGGGCGCGAAGCAACGGAAATCCCGCCTCCTGCACTCGCCAGCTGGGCTCTGCTCTAGGAAGGAGGCTCTGGCAAACCACTTCCAAAAAACAATTGCCTTGAAAACTGCAAGGATTCGTCCAGGCAGTCACTGCAGGGTCAGTAATGACTGAGCGCAGACAAAAAAAAAAAAAAAAAGAATACAGTGGTACCTCAAGATACGAATTTAATCTGTTCTGTGACTCTGATCACAAGTCAAATTGGTCGCATCCTGAAGCAAATTTTCCCATAGGGTTCAATGTAAATACGGTTAATCCGTTCCGCCCTCCGAATTTGGTCGCACCACGAGGCAAATTTCCCCATAAGGTTCAATGTAAATAGGCTAATCCGCCCTCCGAATTTGGTCACTCCACGAGGCAAATTTCCCCATAAGGTTCAATGTGTCAGCCGGCGTTGCACAGCTAGGAAATTCCCCAGGAGCGCTTTAGTCAGTTTCACCACTCAAGCCCTAGCGCAGAAAGAGGAAGTGCTAATGAAATCTAAGCGCGCTGGGGAAAGGCTTTTGTCGCGCGCGCACAGCCAGAAGCGGGAGCTTCCCCCCCTCCCGCGCTAATTCCTCTTCCTCAAATTTTTCCTTTGTCCATAGCCCTTGGCGTGGTGCGCGCGGCAAAAGCCCAGTGAAAGCAATCAGCGCGCAGGGGGAAAGGCTTTTGTCAGGCGCGCTTTAGTCAGTTTCACCACTCGAGCCCTAGTGCAGAAAGAGGAAGTGCTAATGAAATCTGAGCGCACGGGGGAAAGGCTTTTGTCGCGCATGCACAGCCGGGAGCGGGAGCTTCCCCCCCCCCCGCGCTGATTCCTCTTCCTCAAATCTTTCCTTTGTCCATAGCCGTTGGCGTAGTCATTGCTTTCCTTGGGCTTTTGTCGTGCACACAGCTGGGAGCGGGAGCTTTCCCGCGCGCGCACGCACAGATTGCTCTTCTTCAATTCCCAGTTCTTTCCTTTGTCCATAGCCCTTGGCATAGTCATTGCTTTCCTTGGGCTTTTGTCGTGCACACAGCCGGGAGCGGGAGCTTTCCCGCGCACGTGCACGGATTGCTCCTCTTCAATTCCTGGCTCTTTCCTTTGTCCATAGCCCTTGGCGTAGTCATTGCTTTCCTTGGGCTTTTGTTGTGCACACAGCCGGGAGTGGGAGCTTTCCCCATGCACTCATGCGCGCGCGCGCTAATTGCTCGTCTTCAATTCCGCAGCTCTTTCCTTTGTCCATAGCACTGGCAGCCCTCTGGCGTTAACAGATTAGTGAAGAGGTGCCAGGTGGCCCTTTCATTAGCACTTCCTCTTTCTGCACTAGCGCTCGAGCAGTGAAACTGACTAAAGCACGCCTGGGGAATTTCCTAGCCATGCAAGCCGGCTGACACATTGAACCTTATGGGGAAATTTGCCTCGTGGAGCAAGCCTCCTTGCTACCGCGATCTCGCCCACAGGAAGCCGCGACCACGTGGCAGCAGGGCAAATGGCCGCAGATCCAGTTCGTAGCTTGAGGCGGAGTTCGCATGTCGAGGTAAATTTATGCGGCCGGAGCTGGTCGTATCTCGGAATTTTCGTAAGGTGGGGCGTTCGTATCTTGAGGTACCACTGTATATAGAACTGAAAATGTTTATTGTTATAATGATCTATTAAAACTTTTTTTCTCTTTGTTGTATTTTGTCACTTTTTTGTTAAACCACTTTTACGTATTTTTTTCTTCTTTTTGTAATCAAAAACTTTTTAAAAAATCTAAAAAAAGGAAATAAATCTGGCATTTTTTTTTTTATACAAAGCACATACTCTGCATTAAGCTCCTTCCCATCCCCTAGCAAACAATGGAAAGTTCCTAATGCATTGTTTCTACTTCAAAAACAAGACAAGGTAATTTAGAACTCCAGATCCATGGAGACTTTCAGCTGAGGAGTATCTCAGAAACATCTCTAGCTGGCATTTGGTAAGGTCCCTCCCAGCACTGGAAAGAGAGCAACAGCTGTGCTCTTGTATCCGACTGGGACCGTTCTGTTTGATGCTACAAGCTGCTATGCTCACAACAGCTGTTTTCACCCGCTTATATTGGCTAGAGAATCTACTTAAGCAATAGGGATTATGATCCTGATATCTATTCTATCTCTTCTTGTTCCTAGGTAGCTCTGTTTTATATTGTTTTTTAAAAAAAAGACCCAGGTCCTTATTGTTTGCTCCTTTTGCAAGTGCCCCCACACACACACAGATACACAAAGCATTACAAGTTATCTACTGTGGTTATCTTTCTCCCTGGATTGTCAGGAAAAAGTCAGAGGAGCAGCTGAACACTGTAGTGAGACTTAGTTTAGAAAATCAAAATCCCTTTCAAAGGAAAAAAGAGAATTTTTATTGTCTTTCTAAGAAATATAGTTTTAAAAGGTGCTGAGAGTTTTGCTCCCAGAAACCTTTGCCCAGCCTTTCTGGGGAAAGTAGAAATATTGTATATGAAGCAAAAGTGCTATATTTGTACTTTTTGAACTTATTTTTATATAGGAATATTTGATCAAATTGTAAAATGAGATACCAACTAAAATAAAACACTACTGAGAAGGAACTAACTGAAATTATATATATATATATATATATATAACCAATTAAAATTTAGATTAGAACACATATTGTTACATAAATTATCTTTTTATGTGCATTATGATTCAACAAAAAAACCTGCCACAAACTATATTTAAAGATCGAGAGCCAGTTTGTTGTAGTGGTTAAGGCATCAGGCTAGAAACCAGAAGACCATGAGTTCTCGTCCTGCCTTAGGCACAAAGCCAGCTGGGTGACCTTGGGCTAATCATTCTCTCTCAGCCCTCAGAAGGAGGCAATGGCAAAATACTTCTGAAATCTTGCCAAGAAAACTGTGGGGACTAGTCAACACTGACACAACACTGACTCAAAGGCATAAAATAAATAAATAAAATTAAAATATAAAGATTAATCAATCAAGTTGTATTCAATTCCTAGTGAACACACAAAAGTATCTAAGTTGTTTCTTGGAAAACAATATAGAACTGGCTTGCTATTAATGTCTTCTGAAATGTCCCTGCCTAGCTTACAGTCTCAGGTATCCTGGTGGTCTCTTATACAAGTACTAAGTCTGATCTTGTTTTGCATTTCTGAGTTCAGCTGAGGGTGGATACGTATTGCCAACTATTGTGACAAAGATTCTGCATTCCTCCAAATGTGCAAACTCCTGTTAATACTGATCAAAATTTGACAAAGTTGTGTTACTACAGTCTTTCGAGATCCTGTTTGCTGACACATTTATGTCCACTGAACATGGCTTTCTGTATGTGAAGAGATTATTACAACTAACTTTTATTTTAGCCTCACTATAACCCCATAGTGTATCCAGACTCAGTTATGAACCCTTAGCTATTAGGTATCCATGGCCAAGAGGTCTGTTGGTGCTAGAGGCAAGCCTGTAACTGTGATCCTGCTTCCTTTCCTATGTTCATTAAATATATGGAAGTCTGAATTGAACAAAGACTCATACTGAGGCAACATTCTTAAAGAAGCATATTTTGACTTCAAGATTGATTCAAGTGCCCTGGGTGTGTCAGCAGAATGCCTGTACTTTCTGATTGATGGGATATAAACACTATGGCAACTTGCAGGATAGTCTCTAGATCTTAGCTTGCATAGAGAAGTATGAGCAAAAATTGATTGGTACTGTCCTTGCCAGTAGCAGAGAAATCTAAATGTGATATGGGTATTTAAAGCTGGTAATCTAGCCTATAGTAGTTAGATGTATTTTCTTTCTTACTGGGTCATAATATTCCATTGCACTCAAAATATTTTAGGGCAAAGTAGTTCCACCACTTCTATAAAGGACATAGATCAGGGGGTAGAATGAGAATGTAGTTGACCATAGCCCACAATAATTTTGTAAGTAAAATCCTGGGGCTTCAACAAGGCATACCTGCTGCACCTCTAAACTTGGAGACAAGGCTGCTTTCAAACTCTATTAGGCTATCTGATATTGCTAAAATATTGCCAGCCTCCCAAATGGCCATTTAATTAAATCTTACTATCTTACTGTTTAATAAATGCTTACTATTTATTAATTTATAATTAAATATAAAAGATTTATATTTATACATTTATCTTTTAATTTGTTATTAATATATTTATTCCAAATGTAATGAATTTTTATTATTACCGTTACCAGGAAAAAAAAATCAATGGACAAATATGTTGTCCCATATTGTGCTATTGTATTCCTTGTCCTCTCTAAAGGAATTTATATTTTGAGGTAGGGAAAGGCTTAGTCTGTAGTTCCTGGAATAGGATGCTAGCCAAGATACAGGCTTGGTTTAGCATTCAGAGCTGTCTGTTTCATATCCTCAGTTTAAGAAAAACAGATATTTTTGCTGTATTTACTCAATCTATCCAGCTGACTATTAAGGAAGACTTTCACCAGCTTGTGGTTCCAAGTATGCCCTTAGCATACCTTGAAGGCAGATTCCCCCAAATCCCCAGGGACCAGCATTTTTGCCCCTACAGTATTTTGCCTTACAGGTAGAGGACATCAAATATTATGTCTGACATGGCCCCTTTTATTATGTAATGAAGAGAAAAATACTGGGCCGGTTTACTGACAGGCTCTAAACATAACTTTTTTTTTTTTTTTTGCTGGTGGATGTGATCTTATTAGGGATCAAGTGAACCTTTTTATTTTGTTATCCTTTAAAATTAGAAATAAATATGCACTTGTTACAGCTTGACTAGATTATTCTTTAGAATTAGCTATGCACAATTTTTAGTTGTATTAGTGTGGTAACTGTGGATATAAATAAATTTATAAGAATCTTAAATGTCAGATTAATTGAGTTCTCTGTCCTTTATGTTTTATGTCTTATGTCTGTGTTGTAATCTATGGTTACAACAATAAACTGACTTATTCAACAGAAATGCTGGAAACATATAGCATGTAGATTAATTTGTTCCTTGGGGACATCTACAAAATATTGGGGAAATTGATAGAGAAACATTATCAGTGCTAGTGTGGATGGAAGGATTGTGGGTAGCATGTGGCCCATTGGGAGGAATTAATATTTGTCAAAAGAAGTGAAAATGACTATGTTTAAAAGCATGCTTCTGCTCATTTTGTTGTATCAAAATATGAGTTGGGCATGTCAGGAGAAACAGGAGTGAAGTTGAACACAGTGGAAATGAGGTATTTAAGAACTGTGTATGTTAAAACAAGAAATGGTGGGCTCAAGAATGAATGGCTGCTGAATTAATATGGATTTAATACCAAAGTGAGTTAGTAATATGAAATAATTATGCTTTGGTCATCCAGAGAGAATGAATGAGGATTAAATTACAAAACAATAAATGAAGAAAGAGTGAGACTGGATGAGTTTAGATGAAAGGGATGACAAGTAAGTTGTGATTTAACAGAGACAAAGAGATCCTCTAAAAGAGAGATGAGTATTTAAAGAACAAAAAAAAAAGTATTAAATGGTGTTAAATGGTTTATGGGCTAAGGAAAAAGAAGGATAGTTTACAAAAGAATAGAAAGGAATAGACAGATAAAATGAATGGTGTTGGTTGATATAAACTAGATTTAGTTAGATTTTGTTTTTTCTCTGATCTCCTGTCTTTAATTTCTTTGGCTTACTAGTTCTCACTCATTTTATGAGTTTTGTATAATGCACCTTACTTTGAAAAGAAATAGTATGATGGGTATGGTATAATTTAATGTGTGTATAATTTAATCAAGCCCCCAGAGGGACTGGAAGTGGCTATAAAAATGACACCTGTGGGAAATGGGACAATTTCCTTATAGCATGAATAGACTAAATTCTCATATCTGTCTAGAATTCCAACTTTTGGAACGTAGGTAGACATTCTGCCTGTCTTATTTGCGACGAGATTGGGGGGAGGAGTTTGGAAATTGAATAAAATTATGCAGTGGTGACACTATCTACAGTGAAATAAATTGAGGTCAAAAGAAACTATAGCCTAAAATTGCCTTAAGGTGGGGAAAAAAAACTTAAAAGTTTCAATGGAAAGCATTTTCAATAGTCAGTTGTTTCTTGGGACCTAGTTCACGAGCCAATTCTTTTTTTTTCGGATTTCCTATTGCTTTCTATTAGACCAGAAATTGTATATGATTTTATAATTTCTCCTTTCACTGCCCACCCACCTAATCAATAAACATTGTTTCCAAAACTTTAGAAGGTTAGATAAGAACATAAGTAGTGCCCTGCTGGCCCATTTAATCCAGCAGTCTGTTCTCATAGTGGCCACCTAACTGCATAAGGAAGCCTACTAGTCTCCCAGCAGAAGGCCTTCAGAGGCAGACACACTGCCATCAAGGCTAATAGCCCCATGACTTCCATGAATCAGTCCAAGTCTTTTTTTAAGCCAGCCAAGCTGGTAGCCAATGCCACTTCTGGTGGTAGTGAATTCCAAAGTGTAATTACATGTTGTTGCTTTTTTTTTTTTTTAATCCTTTTGTCCTGATTCTTTCAGTATTCAATTTTACTGGGTGACCTTTGCTTCTAGTATTTTGGGAAAGGGAAAATAACTTCTCCTTGTCTACTTTCTTCACACCATGCAGTTTTATGCATCTCAGTCAAGTCCCCTCTCATTTGTCTCCTTTCTAGACTAAAACTCCCCAAGTGTCACAACCTTTCCTCATAGGGAAGCTGCTCCAGCCGCTTGATCACCTTAATTGCCCTCCTCTGAATCTTCTCTAGCTCCACTATATACTTTTTGAGGTGTGATGACCAGCACTGCGCACAATATACCAAATGTGGTTGCATTATAATAAGGTGTCTCTATTTTCAGTACTGTTTCTTATTATCCCTAACATGCTGTTGGCCTTTCTTACAGCTGATGCACACTGAGTCAACACCTTCATTGAACTGTTCATTAGTCTATATGAGTAGTTAGCATTTTTGGCACCAATGTGTATCATGTTACATTTGCTCATGTTGAATGACATCTGCCACTTTGCCACCCACTTTCCTAATGAGCAGAAGTCCCTTTGGAGTTCTTCGCAATCCTTTATTGTTTTTACCACTTTGAACAATTCAACTGAACAATTTTTATAAGATAATGTGCAATGTCCTTTTCTACCATCAAATTCCAAAATGGATTCCAGTCCACCAAATGCTGACCTGTGCCAGAAATATGGATCCTCAAAATCCGGAGTGGAACCTGGGTGAGGAAAATTCTGTAATCATCCCTAAACAGCATTAAAATGTAAGGTCAATTTAATCACAGCCAAGTGATTTCTGACTACAGGTAAATCAGATTGCCCTGTGAGGGCTAACTGGTCTAGAGGTCTAGAATCAAATTGGTAGCTATATTTAACTCATATGACTTACAAACGTGATCATCATTTAGCAGTGTTTAATTTGCCTAAATTCCACAAATAATTCTTATTATCATTCTCAGGCTCTGATAGTATGTTTCCTTTGCTTCCATTTTAAAAAGTCATAATAATGGGTCTATCTAAGAGCACCATTGGTAGGACGGACCACATCAACCTTACTTGTGTGAAAGTGTCTTTGGTAGTAATATGGTAGTCCTAGGCTTTGGAATATCTTGCTCCCAGAAGTATGCCTGGCGCCTTCATTTTTGGCCTTCATCAAGGCTATCAAACAATTTTATGTAGGTGAGATTTAATGAGTCGTGATGATTTGGCTGTTCTGTGGGGGATTTTTTTTTTTTTTTTATGGAATATTATAAACTGACTATTGTTTTGGAATTGTATACATACATACATACTTTGGGGTCGCTGAAAAGTTATGTTAGATGAATCCTATAAGTAGGATGGAGACAGTAGGAAAACATGTTTTACTCCCATGTTTATAACATTAGGCTTCTCCAAATAGCAGATTCTAAAAGAAAGTGCTTCTTCACTCAAAACTTGGTGTAGGTTTGGAAATTGCTGTCTCAAGACTGCCATTAATTTGGATAGCTTTAAAAGATAATTTGACAATTCCTGAAGGACATTATCATAATGGCAATATCCTATCTGTAGGAAACTCTGCTTCAGAATGATCATTGTTAGGGGACAGGATTAGAAGAGGCTGTTGCTTTCATGTCCTTTTTGTGGCCTTCCTAAAGGCCCTTGTTTAGCATTCTGGCAGCAGGAGAATAGCTGACACAGCACTGTGGTGTGCATACCTGACCCAAATGCTTTGTCTTGATGGTTAATCAGAGGTGAGAAGGGAGCAGAAGCCACCTGTATTCCTGCAGTACAGGCAAGTGCCATAATTTCAATTTGAATTTGAAAAAAATGAAATTCTTGAGGATGCTTTAGAATGAGGAATATGCTAATTATTGAGCAATGGAGCAGGAGGCTGGCTCAGAGGTATAACCAGGGCTGACAATAGTGCAGAAAGCAAGAGAGGGGCAGTGATAGAGGTGGAGGCTCTAGCAGCTGAAGACCAGGACTAGGACCAGCAAATGATGGAGAAGGCTGCCTTGGGTCTGGACCAGGACCATGGCAGCAGTGTGGAGGCTCATGAGAGCTTGGGATGCTGTGGGCGGGGGGTGGGGGGGACTGAGTGCTGGTCTGGTGAGGCTGGCGAGACTGCTTGTGAACCTGCTTGTGCTATCTGTGATGCCATAAATCTCTCATTTGGGACAATTTATGTGAGCTGGTGTTATTGGTGCCCTGGTTCCTTGAGGTGCTTTGACTTGGAATGGTGCCCTGACTCAGAAGGATTTGGCATGGGGCAGTACCAGGTTGGGAGGTACTTTTGGCACCTGAAAATCTACAGTATGTCACCCTATGGAGTTCTCCTCTGGATTGGAGCTGGACACCTGCCCACTGGCCCCTCTTTCAGTGTATATTAGGGGGCTATCAGGGCAGCTTGACCTTCCAAGGGCTGTCAAGTGCCAGGGGTTAGGCGTGGCTAGGCATGTTACATAGAAATTAAGGCTTTATTATTAGCATTTTAATAAAAATAATATTAGCATTTTAGCATGGCATCCACGCCTTTTTTGAACTTTAGGAAACCATGTTTTCCTTTTGAGCCAAAGCCATTTTTTTTTTTATGTGCAAAAACTAGACCTTTCAGGTACAGTAAATCAAACAATAGGGCTGTATTCTGAAGTCCTTGAGCATTTCAAATGTTAAAGAAACAAACCCAGGTAGGAAAAGAGGAGATCCAACATATTTCAAGGGTGTCTGTCTTTTCTCACATCTAATTACAATGTATTTTATTGTTTGATTTGTTGCTTTCTGTTGTATCACATATATCAAATGTAGAATGTATGTATCATTTGTTTCTCTACCCTATATAAAGACTTGACTCCCCCCCCCCCCCGCCTTAATAAAATGCCTTTTCTTTTGCCTGAAGTACTTGTGGTTCATATTGTCAGTTGGGTGTGTGCGAAAAACCACTTTGCAAAGGTACTGGGTCTTTCAAATTCAGGGACTAGTTTCTATCCACACCAACACAAGTGCCTGATTTTTATGGGCAACAGGAGGGGTTCTGCTGGGAGGTTAAGTGTGATTATAGAAAGTTTTGGAGAAGATTTTGATGGATATTTGGGTGAATATGGTCTGTGAGTGGGGTGAATAGATGCCTTGGCCCTAGAGGAGGACTGAAGGTGGAGGGATCCAAGAGGAAGAGAGGGAAGAGTCAGGAATATCAAAACCAAGGTATGGCAGGATCCTGAGTGTGGGATGCACCTGAAAACATTAGGTTCACTGGCTTGGAGCAATCCTGACATCCAGCCCTGAAGATCTGCCCTCAAAGCCAGCTTATCATATCCTTGATGGCCCTGGACTCTGGCTGCTGCTGTTGAATGCCAGTTTGGTCTGCCCTTATCCATGACTTGATTGTAGTTGAGGCAGCCAATCTAGCTTGTGTTACTGAGACCTGGGTGGGCCCAGGAGGAGGTATTCCCCTCTTGGAAATGTTTTCACCTGGGTTTTGGGTGGGAAGGGAAAGGGAGGTGGGAACATGGAGTGCTTTCCAATGCTCTGCTCCACAGACAGGATGTAAGATTTTCCAGTTGAAGTTGTACTCTAGGGAACACTTGGGATTGCTGCTAGTGTACTGCCCTCCCTGCTGCCCACATCATCCTTGTCTGAGCTGCTGGATTCCGGAGACATCCAAAATGGTTCAGGAATTGGGCAGCTTCGAAACTGAATGAATGAATGAATAAATAAGTGAATGAATGAATAAATAAGTAAAGTATGTCATAGACAGTAGTGTCTCAGAACCTCCTTCCCAGCACAAGGATCACGTATTCTTGGACCAACTACTAAAAAAATTGGATCAGAGTCTGTATTATGTAATAAGTGGATTGAGTGAAATGAAAGAAAGGGCACCTTGGAACATTTAGTTTAATCTTTTCAGAGTTTTAAGAAAGTCTTACATCAAATTCGTTTCTTAAAGAAGGCAATATCTCACTTCTCCCATCTTTCACAGCATTCTGTATTTCTATTATCCTGGATCAAATTTGTTGTTGCCCAGAGAATTGCCAGGGCTGAGAAGAAGAGGTTTAGCACCTGAAATAACAGACCCTCAATTTGAAAGGATCCTTCCTTTGAGATTTGAGTGTGAATGGGTGTTTCTAAGGCTACAGATTGCTGTCTGAGGTTTTGTATTCAGGCAAATGATGTTTGGCGAATCAGAATATCAGGGGAGGCCAGATGCTACATTGATACATAATATGCTTTCACCTAATTCTGAATAGTCCTGCAAAGTTCTAACATGACAGGCATAATAATAAGCCATGATTTTATGCAGTTCTTATCTTCATGTTAAAGAAAAGTTATAGGATCTGTTTTAAGCACATTGACACAGGTGCATGGATTGGCTATATGCCACTGTTGCTATACATAAAGCACATTAGATCATATCTGTATGAGGGGTTTATTTTGGCATCTTATTCAGAAAGTAGTTATTAAAGGAATATTAAATGACTCAAAGTATGTTTTCATATTCAGTTGAAAATGTATTACCAGAGAACTCAGTAACATCATCATCATCATCATCATCATCATCATCATCATCATCATCATCATCATTTTAGTTAGATCCTGTATCTATTTGGCCTTACTAAGTCCAAACCTAGCTTTGGGACTTGCTTTCTTCATGGACATGCAAGGTCCTCCTCCTTGTATAAACATATTAAATTTCTATACTAGCTGAGCTATTTCTGAAAAAGCTTGAGAGATTTTCCATTTGTAGGGAAGGTCCTAAGTAGTCCTCCATTCTTTACATATTTATTAGGGCTGTGAAAGCTTCAACATTATTTGAAAGAAATACTTTGCACCTTGTGCAAGCACAGCCTAACTCTTTTTTCAGACTTCTTGAAAAAAAAAGGGCCCCCTTTTAAGGAGTAGTCAAATGTTTCTGTTTCATGCAAATCCTGGACGCTTCTTCTGCCTCACTTTTGAAGAGTGCACAGACCTAATATTCATCCACATTATTGTTCCTTGAATGCCTGTTTGGGGTTTATGGAATACACATTGAGCAGTTGGTACCCTCTGAAAGGTTCCAACTTCTGCATCAGTGTAAATCATCAAGATATTACATGCTAATAATTTCTCTGTTCTATCTCAATGGAGTAAAAACACTATTTCTACCTACACCTTGATGCAATAGTGTGGCATTTTATTAACACATCTTACGGTTTACTTTTCAGGTTGTAGACGTCAATTTATCCTGATTTCCAGCTTAAAACATTAAGATCACATTGTTTTTACAGATTCAAACTATGGGTTAATTTGTAAGAAGTTAGTTGGGAATCAGTCAAAAACTTCAGTTTATATCTATTTTGATATCTTACTCTGTAAGTTCAAAAAGTTCATGGATATATTTTGGGGATATACTAAAAAATGATTGTTTAAGGTTAAGAACCAAAATCTGTAAGTCTTTGTAAGAGGATGGTTGATAGCCATTTTTTTTTTTCAAATGATCAATGTTATGTCATTCAGGTACAAACAGTGGAAGTACAAACTGTTTTCCTATGAAATCATAAATTATTATTGTAACTGCAAACATTCCAGTTTTTTAAAATATGTAAACAATATTAGAAAACAATTATTTGATTTGGGAACCATGAGATGGAACCATGATAAAGAAACAAGGAAGGAAAACCTATTCTTAAAGAACTACTCTAGCCATGAAAGCTATAAGTGACAGTGATATTCTTTCCATCCTAAGTCACCTGCCATTGTCACTAATCCCAACAAATAATATAATGGATAGTAAATATGGAACAACTTTATCACTTCATAAATCACCTAACATCTTTCACATATTAAAATATATGGGGCAAAAAACAAAAACAAACAAACAACCCCCCCCCAAAAAAAACTCCAAAAAAACAAAAACAAAACCCACATTGTTTTCATTAGCATGAAAAATGATCAAGCAAAATTATTGGAAGATAACCTTACCACTTGGTAAATTGGTTTGATAACTACTAAAACAAGTACTAGAAATTGCATAAAATCTAAATTTTCAAAGTAACAGTAATAGAGAATAATGGAATATACTTCCAAAGTAAAATCTTCTTTAATACCCTTAGTTTAAGTATCTCTGTTGATAGTACATTACAATTATTAAAGTATTAATAAAATTTGAAATTAGATAGTGATGTGAATGAAACCAGTTAAAAAGGGGGGGGGGAGGGGAACAGTGGATACGTATCAACTTATCTAGAATTCAATTTTTACACCAAGCTGAATCTTTCCAACCTATTGTCCTCCAACTTACTCCAAAATTCATGGGACCATCATGTTGCATTAACCTATGGAAATAGAATGTTTATGCATTTTGATTCCACTTGTGAAAGACACAATGTTGTTCAAAGTTCTTATAGTCATATAGTTATAGAGCTTGTGGCCTCCTAGTGCTGTTGAATTTCAAATTTTCATCAGTTACAACCATTGTGGTCAACCCATAGTCAGAGGTAATTGCAATTATTAAAGGAACATCTGGAGAACCACAGGGTCTCCATTCTAGTCATCCTGCCAAAAAATTCTTGGCAGGAGCCAGCATGGGTTTCAGAAGAATAAATCACAACTAACCAACATAGTATACCATGACTTCAGCAAAGCATTTAGCCAAGTCTCCCATGAGGTTCAGTTACAAAAGATGGCAAAATGTGGCTGCACTGTGCCAACATTAATAGATACAAAGATAATTGAACAATTGTACACAATGAGTGTATGACAATTGCTCCATGTCAAGCGGGACAGAAGTGTTGAGTGATGTATTGCTAGTTTCTGTTCTTGACCCTGCTGTCAGTATATTTATATATGACTTGGAGCAGTGGTTAGAAAATATAATTACCAAATTTGCAGATGACACAAAAATAAAAGGGATAACAAACACTTCAGAGAATAGTATTAATATTTAGGAGTATCTTGACCAGCTTGAAAAACCCAGCAAGATAACACATTAGCATGTGTCATATTTTGCATAGATACACTCAAAAAGAAACTGGGTGGCTTGTGGATCACTAACTGAATATGAGCCAACAGGATGATGCAGCAGCAAAAAAACAAATACAGTCCTAGGGAGCATCAACAAAAGTATGGTGTCAGGATCAGACAAAGTCAATGTTTCTCTTTATTCTATACTGGTCAGTCCACACCTAGACTTTTGCAGAATCTAGACTGTTCTAGCATCACAGTTTAAGAAAGATACTGACAAACTACAACATGCCAAAGGGGAACAAACAGGATGCCAAGGGGCATGGAAGAAAAAAGTAATAAGGAACAATTGGAAATGCTGTGCATGTTTGGCCTGTAGCAATATATGATAGCTATCTTCAAGTGACTGAAGGACTGTCATGTAGAAGTCAGGGTAGAATTGTTCAGAATTGTTCCAGAAGACAGGACAAGAAACAATGTGCTAAATTACAATGAAGGGATTGGAAAAAAATCCTATTAGTAAGATGTATTCAACTATTCCATCAGACTGCCTTTGGAGGTGGTGGACTTCTCTTTGCTGGAGGTGTTTAAATAGAGGCTGGATGATATGTTGAAGATGCTGTAGGAGAAAAGGGGCACAGGGTTGGACTAGATGTTCTCAATGATCCCATACATTTTATGAAAAGAAGCCAACTCAAGGAGGGGGAAAAAAAAAGCCAGTGGATTCAAGCAATCTTCAGAGTGCCTATGTAAAGGGCCCTTTCTAATTTCTAAAAGAGATGTTAATGCAACAATTACTTAACTAAATGGAAGGAATTTATTTTGTGTACCTGGCACATACATTAAAAAAAGAAAAGGAAAAAAATCACAGACTTTGCTGTTTTACACATCTGTGTTATCTTCTTCAGGTTCATTCAGCAATTATATAAATTAAAATTAAAAATTTTCAGCTATCCTTCCATTAAGAACTGATCAGATAGCTTGTGCTGAATAATTTATAGCCTCTTTTTTGTATGCATAATCAGTTAAAATTATGGAGTCCTTGGGATTCTCTGAGCTTGGTTCTTTTCTTGCAAACATTTCATTACCCAGCTAGGTAACATCTTCAATGCTAAAATGGGATGGGGTTTGCTCTCTATGTATATACTGTGGCCTGCCTTGCCAGTGCTGGTGGCGGTGGGAGTTCTCCTCTGGTAGTTCCTTGATTAGCATGTGTTTACTGCTTGATTGTGTGCCTGGTGGTAACCTCTGCTTATCTGGGTGATGATTGCTGGAGAGGCGATCTTCTGATCTTTTGTCTCTTTTGAATAGTATGTAGATGCTGTTTATCTCTATGTGTCTGTTAATTGCTGCCTTGTCTGAATACCGGTTAAAATTATCCAAACTTCTTGCTTTGAATTATTTGTAAAACACTTTACATGAATTATTGTTGGTCTCTTATACCAGCTAATTCACCCTGGCTTCCATCTTATGGAAAGTAACCCATGTATACTTGCATAAAAATATTGTTGATTTCTATGGCCTCTCATGCAGTGTGCCAAAGCACCAGATATACCCATTGGGTACTTTGAAATGTCTTTCACAATGTTCCTTCACCTAAATCTGGGCCTTCATCTTCCTGACAACCTTTTTACATTTTCAGACTATTTTATTGCCCTCTTTCTCAGTTAAATTTCCCCACTTCTTTTTCTGCTCATAGGAATAATTTGTGACTGTATCTTCAATATTACAGCTTCAGGGACTTTAACTTCTCTTTTTCATTCTGAATTTCCATTCAGATGACCTGACTTTTTTTTTTTTTTTAATTATTATTATCTGCTTTTCTATAGTTCAAGGCACATGTCCAGCTAAAGTCATTTTTCATTCCTCATAGTATATTTGGGGTCAAAACATAGGTCAGTAATGTGTATGCTTTTGATGCCTTTGCCATTTTATGCTTTTCATGATCCAAGACCTTTGAAGATAGCCGGTGAACCAGCAAAAATAAGTTCTATTTCCTAAAAGAGTTATTTGAAAGTTCTGTTTTAGAGAATTCTGTGGTTGTCCAGAAGAACAGCTTAGCAAATATTTCTGTAAAATTGTGAAAGGAAAGCTTTCTTCAGAACTAGGTTGCCCACCACAATTTTCCATACAAAGTTCTACTACAGGAGAATGTTGTGTGCATGTGTGGCCTTGTTAATATGCTCTGCTATCTTATAAACACTACAATAGCATATTAGTTTTGTATAGATTTGTCTGTTATGGCTTCCCTCTTGAATCCTGAAATAGTGGTTATTGTGAGAATGCTGCAAATTATGTATCCCTTGTTCTTGCATGAAAATACATCTTCTGGAGGTAAAGCTGTTTATTTATGTTGATATGCCCTTATTGTGTATCCTAGAAAATATTACTCAGAATACTCTGTAATGGTCCATACTTCCATTAGATATTCAAACCTTTTCAGCAACTAAATTGTTATGAATGGGTTACCTAATGATAGGTATATATGTGTTTATTCAGTCTTTATTCAAGAAAGAGGGAGGGAGGGAGGGAGGGAGGGAGGGAGGGAGGGAGGGAGGAAATACAAAAAATGAAAAGTAAAAGGAAATAACAAAAAAATATACTATATATAAAGAAACCATTCAGCCAGCTTTTTAACCATGTCATTAAACCTGACCATACAGAATAATATTGATCAGTTTCCCATTATATCAGTAGAAATCCAGTTCATAAACACAAAGCAAATAAACATCAGTCCAAGATAATAAATCTGGGTCTCAAATGTTGAAGAATAATCATTTTTGCTTGTCCATTCTCAATAAATCCATAGTTGTTCATAAAGTGATAAATCCTAAATGTTGGTATAGAAGTCAAACTACATTCATATATTTAAACCTTATTAAACTTAGTATTACTATATTAATAAAGTTATGGATATTAAGCTAAAAAGTGGCAGAAGACAGACAGGCCTACATCATATAAGGAAGAGGTCCCATCTCCATTTTACACTCCTACCACAGTGAGATTAACAGCCAATCCCTTTTAAACTGTGTCAATTAATGTGAAAAAACACTCTTGAATTAGATTAATTTTAAGATAATAAAATGCATTCTACATAAGCATTGTGGTCTACATGGGGCTTCCACTGAAGACCATGCTGAAGCTACAGCTAGTTCAAAATAAGGCAGCATGGATAGTGATGGGTGGACCTTGCTTTATCCATAGTGGTACCTTTATTGAGAGCTGCACTGGTTGTCTTCTGTAAACGCCCTTCATGGCTCAGAGCTGTATACTATGGAATTACCATTCTCTGTTTCTACCCACTTGATAAAATCTAAGAGGGGCAGCATGATTGAGTTCCCATCAATTAAGCAATGTCATCTGATGGGAACTTGGTGATTTACTTCCTCTGTAGCATGCATGCACACACACACACAAACAAACACTGGAACAGCATTGCCCTTGAAGTCTACATGGCCCTGATCATGCTATCCTTTAGAAAAGCTTGAAGACCTGGCTCTTCCAATGGGCCTCAAGGAAGAGTGCTTTGTGACCCCACTCTGATATTGAATCAATTTTGACTGACTGATATGGATATATTGTGTAATTGCTATACTATTTCTCTGTGAGTTCTTAATAATTTTATTATTACAATTTTTTTCTTCTCTGTTGCTGTTTTAAATTACATTGTTGTGCATGCCTAGGGATGCTGCAGCAACTGAGTTTGTTTGTAAATTGAATAAATAAATAAATAAATAAATAAATAACAAACAAACAAACAAACAAACAAATATACTTGATATTCTTTAAGACTACTTGGCACTGATTTGCTCATATGGCATATTCCAACTCTATTCTATTAAAACAACCCTTCTAGAATTCTTTCGAATAACTAATCCTCACCTTAGTGATAGTTTTTTTGTTTATAAAAATACTGTAGAATTATCCAAGATACATTCCAATAAACACAATAAATTGAGAGTTTTAACTGCTGCTAATTCATCTGGGCCAAGTTGTGCAATCAAAAGTTGTTTTAATGGAATATACTTCCATTTCAAAATTTTAGGCAATCCAAATTCCTCTTGATTGATTATGTACCATCAAGTCATGATCAACTCTCAGCCATCACAAAGACAGATTATCTCCAGGACAATCTGGCCTTCAAATCTTCAGTGGTGCATCCACTGCTGTACCTGAGTCCATCCATCTTGCTGCTAGTTATCCTCTTTTGCTCTTTCCTTCCACCTTTTGGAGCATTATAGATTTTTCCAGAGAGCTAGTTCTTCACATAATATATCCAAAATATGATGGTCATTTGGGCCTCAAGTGAGAGCTCTGGATTGATTTGTTCAATGATCCATTTGATTGTTTTCTTAGCTATCCATTGAATTGTCAGGAATCTTCCGCAATACTAAAGCTCAAAAATATCAATACTGTTGTCATTGGTTTGGTCTTCTTTATAATTAACTTTAGTCCCATTTTTCACTGTGTTCCTCGACTTTTATTACTAGAACTTGTAAATCTTTTGTATTTTTGGCTATCAAGGTAGTGTCATCAGCATAGCAAAGGTTGCTGATGTTTCTTTCTCCAGTTTTGAAACCATACTCATGTTATAATCCAGATTTCCTCAATATATATTTAGCATATAGGTTGACTTAATAAGGAGACAGTATACAGCCTTACTTCACCCCTTTGCTGCCCTGAAACCACTCTGTTTCACCATGATCAATCTGGGCTATGGCTTCCTGCCCTGTGTATAGATTTCAAATGAGGATAATGAGGTATTCTGGGATTCTCATTTTTCTAAGGATGTTCCATAGCTAGTCATAGTTGACATAATTGAAGGCCTTTCTATAATCAATGAAGCTCATTGATTTAAAAAAAACAACTCTTTTTTTATTCTTTGGCTTTCTCAATCCACCACGCATCAGAAATAATATCACTTGTTCCACAGCCTTTCTAAAGCCAACTTGAGTATCTGTCTCTCCTCTTCCATGTAGGGCTCTGATCTTTGTTGGATGATCCCAAGCATTATTTTGCTAGCATGTGAAATTAAGGACATTGTGCAATGCTTTACACAGCACACTCTGTTAAGTCTCCCTTCTTTGGTATTGGTATGTAGCCTGAGCTCTTCCAATCTGTTGGCCACCATGACATTCTCCTGATTTGCTGTATTTCTGTTGATATTTCATTAATTCCCATAGCCTTCCAATTTGGTAATAACCAATATTATTATCAGTAACCAATTATCTTTTAATACCAGAGGTTCTTATAAGTAGGAACACATTCTAACTTATCTTAGATGTTGACATCTCTACTGTATAGCATTTCAGTATATTCTTTCCATCTTTGTTTGATCTTCTTTGAATCAGCTACTGTCTATCCATTGCTTCTTGTCTCATCTAATGGCTGTATGAAATTCTTTGTTAAGTTCCTTCCTAAGATCTTTGTCTGTATTTGGCTTCTCTTCTAGCCAATTTCCACAGTTTGTTCTGACATCCAGCTTCCTTTCTTCTAATTCTTCATCTCTGACATTTTTCTCACATTCATCCTTAACATGATTTCACAGTTCCTTTGGTTCCTATATAAGAGGTTCAGGACTTCAAAGTGATTCCATCCCTATCAATAATATGTTCAATATGATTTCTGTTTACTACATCTGATGATATTTATTTATTTATTTATATTTCAAATTTAGTCACCGCCCATCTCACTCAAGAGTAGCTCTGGGTGGTTTACAGTAAAAACAAGAATATTAATTTAAATACAATTAAAATTCAATAAAAAACCAAGTTCATACATAAATAACATCTTCCAAGATATTGATGGTAAATAAGATTACAGGAACACCTTCAAGGTGCCAGCCACCCCCTATATCCATATATAAGCATCATTTTAGTTGTTTGAAGATCGTGTTAGAAATGAGGAAATCACTGGATTGGCCAACATTGGTAAGTTGTTCTCCTGCTTCACTTTGGTCTCCTACACCATACAGTCCAACTACTTCTTCCTCAATATTTCCTACTTCCAGTAGGCATTCCAGTCTTCAACCATAAGCAGCACATCTTGCTTGCATGTTCTGTCCACTGCAGATTGAAATCGACCACAAAATCCATCAACCACCATCAATGACTGGAGCAAAACTTGGATAATCATAATATTAAAGGATTGTCTGAGAAATCTAATTGATATTATTCAATCGTTGACTTAATTGTGCCAAAGTACTGTCCTTACTTTATCCTTCCTGATTATGTTCCTTCTTTATTTTCTATGTCCTGAGTAATAATTAGCATGATGTTCTGACTTAAAGTGTATAATCCAGTCCATTTCAATTCACTGATACCTAAAAAGTCAATGTGCAGTTGATTCATTTCATCTTTCACTGTGTTGAGCTTTTCCATGTACATGTTTCTTACATTCCACGTTCCCACTGTAATTATTTCTAGCTTCAGATTTTCTTTTCCTATATGGCAACATCAGCAACTAGACATCCCAAAGGATTAATTTATCTGCATCATAAACACTATTAGTACTCTAAAGACCCTCAGCTCTTCCTCAGTACCATCTTTGTTTATTGAATGATTGATTTATCATATTTATATGTTGCCCATCTCACAGAAACATGACTCTGGGTAGCATATAGTAAAACCATAAAAAACAATAATTACAAAAATACTGTAAAATTAAAACATCAACATACTCATCATCATCATCATCATCATCATCATCATCATCATCTAAAAAGGGTAGGGAGAGCATAGATGTTACACACCATGTAGCCACCTCATTAAATCCCCATTTCCATGAGACTCCCAGGCCCATTGACATAACAAAGTTTTAAGGGACTTCATGAAGGACGTCAAAGAGGGGGCTGGTCTCACCTTAGGGGGGATGATGTTCCATAGGGCAGGTGCCATGGCAAAATGTTGAGTGTTATCTGACCTGAGAAGGCCATCATCCAGCATTATATAATCAATCACTTTATCTTGTCTATCCATGTGGTTTATTGGTAAAATACAAGAGTGATTTACCATTCCCTTCTCCTCCACAGTATGAAATAATGCCTTTGCCATTGTCACTAAAATAATCATCCACCTCCACCATCTTCCTATATCACTGCAGCCCAATAGGGATGACTGCTTGCTTTAGTTGGGTAGCTGGAATCATATATTCTACTCTTAGCATAAACTATTTGTATTCTTCACACTTCCTTCCTAGGAACATGCACATACACATATATGATGAGACAGCACAGCAGAATGTACAGGGATGGGTGGGGAATTCCCCTTATAATAACCCAGATGATTTAAAGACTTGATTGGCAAAAAATTGATCTAAAGTATCACTACCCCTACTTTCCTGTGTCTTCATTTTAATTTCTTCATCTTCTTTAAGAAGCATATATTAAAAAAACAAAATTATACTAGCATTTCTTAGAATAGAATCTTTATTACACTATTTTATGGCCCAAAAGTTATTCTTATTTGCTTTTGTAGTTCTAAATTCTTTTAATTTGCGTTAGAAAAAGATCAAGCGCTGAATCCTCTTTACTTTTTAAAGAACGTGAATCTCAAATACCAGTTGCTATAGTGAAAGAAAGGACACAAATAACCAATCTATCGTATTATTTATAGCATAGCTTTATCTGATATACTGACATGCTAATTGCACCACTTTGGATATATGTTTATGCAACAAAATATCTAGGTGTTTGACCTGATTTAAATATGGCAGAGAATAGCACTAGGAGATGGGAAGCTTTTACTCTATCTTAAATTTATAATTTGAATAGCTTTCTCTCCTATTTTTAATCAAAGCAATCCAATCTTTCCTTCTTACATAAGTAGCTGGGGGTGGGGGTAGGGAGATACAAGAGAAACAGTGCACTTAATTTACCATGGATGATGAGATGTAGTCAGCTAACTATGAGTAGTCCATTATAAACAATAATCTTCACTGGGTCTTAGCAACAATAATAAACACAACACACCCAGAATCTTGGCCATATTATCATATTTAGTATGCCAGATTGGGTTGGCAAGAGTTTTCAATTATTCCCTAGGGGAAGAAAAAGTGGATAGAGATTAAAGGTTATTTTACTCAGTTAATCTTTTTTGTACTGAACATTTCCACCATATCTCTTCCTAGAAATTGACTTTATGCTAGGAAAATCTCATTTCTTTCATCATGGTGTTCAAATAACTTTGTGCACTTTCATTTCCTATGTTAAAATACAGGTGAAAAATAGACCTACTTTTAACAGGGCCTCTGTAATTATTCACTACAGCACAAGGAGCTCTGCACATGTAACTATTATTGTTGTAGAGATATAGATGCTTTTATTTATAATGTAAAAGCAATAAACTGATTATTCTGCAGATATGTCAAATATCATATAAAATGATTTAAAAATGAAACCTCAAGCTGATTATTTCTTTCTTTGTTTAGAGCATTTCAAAGTGACTCCCAGAATTATAAGGACAACATAATACTGTTAATCAATAATGATTAAGATTTAATAATTAAAGTCATTTTAATTTAAAGCAATTAAAACACAGGGGACAAGGGGAACAAGGGGAAAGAAAAGTATTGACCAAAGTACTTTTGATTAATTTTAAAAAAATGCAATGTGATTGCTTTAAGTTTTCACCTGCACAATCATAAACAGTGCCTTCAAATTTCTTATAGATTACCTTTTGCATGATGATGATGATGATGATGATGATGATGATGATGATGATGATGGAGATGGAGATGATCCAAAAAAAACAATTAATTATTCCATTTTTGATGTATGGTTTGTCTCAGCCAAGAGAATGTATTGACCTGAACAAAAAATCCAACCCTCCTTTGTCTGATCCAATAACACAGAAGTATCCATACAAAGATTTCTTATTTGAAGAAAAAAAAAGAAGAAAAAAGAAAAAATAATAAATTCTACTGATTTTTGGCACTGAGGAACATTTTATCTTAGCCAACATTAATGTACTGGGTTAAAAAATGTTCCATTTTTTTTTTTTTTAAATAGCATCAGCATACATAAGCAAACATCCTTTGACACTACTCTATTGCACTGACTACCCCACTCCATGTTACATTGGAACAACCTGGGGTTGGATGAAGGCTTAATAAGAATTATTCATACATGGGGAGGCACTCTTTAATATTTAAGGTCCCATGGAGCACTTTAAATATTGCAGAATATTTAATAAAAACAACAGAACAGCAGCAAGTGACAAATATTTTGCGGAGCAAAGGGGGAATATGTTCAAATTACTGTAATGAAAAATGCATATATTTTGGCTTTGATATTATTTATGCTTTATTTATTTTAAACATTTATGTCTTCATTCAGAAAAGGGATTTCATGATGGCATGTTCTAAAATCTGATATTCTGCATAATAGAAGCAGCATAAGACCTAAAGTAAACTTTTGTGGAATTGACAAGCATAAAACTATTTCTGTGAATGTTCAGATTTAACCTGGAAATGAGCAAACAAACAAAGAAAAGTGTAACAAAGTGTTGAAAGAATGTACATTGGATCAGACTGGGAAAGTTCTTAGTAAACATATTAATCTACTTTCTTCTACCTGGAGGAGAAATAACAAGATAAAAATGAAATAATTTTTCAAAATAGGTCTCAGCCCATCATTCATAAGGAAGCATTTCTGTGCAAGACCAAAACTAGCTCTCATTAACTTGAAATAAGAGAAAAGTTTTCAAAAGGTTTTCAGAACGAAACCACTGATTGTTGGAAAGTGAGGAGAATAGGGGAACGGATGCACCATGGACAGTGATCTTTTTGGTAGTGAGAGAATGGTACAATTTTATGAGAGAAATAGGCCTTTTTTACCTTGGAGCTCCACATTTTATTTAGGGAGTAGAGCCATGGATTCTGCCCTAAATCCTGTCTTGGCAAAACCATTGAATATAAATTTAGTATCTTGCCCAGACTATAGATAGGGCTGGTTACCTTTAAGATGAATAAGGAGATTGCCTCACATAACAGATATTGGATGTTAAGGAAAGGCTTCAAATTGTTCTTTACTGGGTTTTCTATTTTTGTATTCTTACTGCCAGGGAAAGAGGGAGGCACTTGGAGGTTTTTCTGCCTCTGCTGACAAAATAGTTTGGCTGGCTTGAAAACTATGCACCTTGATGGATGGACAGGATACCATTTTTGCTTGGCCTCAGGTAGCAAAATACCTGAGGGAAAGCCAAAAGACAACCTGGGCTATTCCTGTTGAGCAAAGTAGAACTTCTGAATAAATATAAATAGGACTGTGAATGGATCAAACCAAATTGACTAACAAACCCTGTTAAGATGAATTGAGATACTATGAAACAGAACAGGATGCATTGACTCCAATCTGTTATACAGGAAGCAGTGAACTGTTCTGCTAGGCAAAACAATTGCCAACCTCTGCACAGCAACTGAAAGGAAATGAAATTCTTATGTTAGAAGGTGATAGTGGAAGGATGTATATGTGCCTAGGGAATCCAGTCACCAACCTCATGAAATGTGTGAGTTCCTTGTAGACAGTTAATCTATCAGCACCCTGCGTGTGCATCATGGGAACTGAAGCTGTCTCCTTGTGAATGATACCAACATTGCTTTTGCTTGTGTGAGGTGGGATGGGATTAGTTCTTTACTAGGGCAGTCTTGCACAATATACAGAAGCACACACACACAAGTTGGTCATGGAAGTGTACATAGCAGCCAAGTCCACTTAGCAGTGGCAGGACAGATCCACTATGGGAAACTTGCTGAGGCTTGCCCTTAAACTTGGAGCTACCCTGTCCTGACTCAGATTGGAGAAATAAAATGCTTTGCAGAGCTGTCTTCTGAAACATCTAAAGGCAAATCAGACATTGGGCACTCAAATACATGGAATATAACTGGGCTTGCCTCAAGAGCAGCCATATTGAAGGGCAAAAAAAAAAAAAAAGTGAAAAATGATTTATTCTTATTTTTGTTGCAACTTGAAATAATGTTAAGTATGAGATGGTTAAAAAAAAAAAAATCAAATTCAGGGTATTCAATCTTATGCTGTGTAAAATAAAACTTCCATGTACAATGACCAACAGCATTCAACATGGCATTATATCACTGCATCTGGTTTTAAGTGTGATATCAAAGTGGGAATTGTGGTGCCTATATTTTATAGTGTGGGCCTGAACTGCTAAGCTGCTGTTGCTATGGCTGCAATTCCATCCACTGCATAGCTTCAGTTTTCTATAGCTAAAATCTTTGTGGAATATAAATTTCCACTGCAGCAGAAGCCAAGTAATAGTGTAACAAAACTGCTTCAAATCCTTTCAAATCCTAATCTGATTTCCAGCTTCATGTTTAGCATTGCTTTTCAGACTCCATCTTCTACAAAGGTGGAGTAATTCCCAAGGAAAGAACACCAACCAGATTTGTAATTATATTAATACATTCAGGAAGGTAAGTCACTCCGTCTGCCCCCACTCCATATACAAGTGAACTGTTTTCCATCTCTTTATTTAGCCTGCTGCAATTCTGAATGGGTAGGCTGCCTTGCCATCTTTCTTTTTGTTGTTTTCCTTTTGTTGTTCTTGTTTCATAAGGCTTTGTACTTCCAAGTGAAACAACATTGTCCTAAAGTTTTCAATGCTGTTCAGCAGTGAGTGTCAAGCTTTCACATGTATAACATTGTCTGAGGCATTTGTTCCGCTCCCTCTTGAAGCCCTGAAACTAATGCTCAGTCTCTATTAATGTCTCAGTCCCTGGAAACTGCAGCCTAGTCTCTCCTATAATTAATCTTGCAGGTACTGCCTTGACATTATTGGTTCACTAGCAGAGCAGAACTGCCTCAGCCATCAATAATAATTCAACACATTTGGACGAGGCCTACACGCATAGCCCACAGACGTAGCCAACAGTGTGAAATCTCCAGAATGCCTCTCAGGTTTCGAAAAGGGAGTGTGTGCATGCATGTGTGAGTGGTGGGTGAGGGGGAAGCCCCTGCAAACTAAACAAGCTCATTTGCTTGCTTGAGAATCTTCCAACTAACAGAATGGATTGGGCTCTCCTGCTAACTATGGTTGAGCCTCTGTTTCTAAACATAGTTACTGTTTGTCACCAAATTTCTGAGTGTTACCCAGTGTTAACACTGAGGCTGTTACAAATTGTCTTTCACAGATGCTGGGAACAGGAGAGATAGGGGATTTATTACTCAATATTTCTGTATTACTGATTGGAACGTGAGGCGCATCCCCAATTCATCTCACTGCAGGCTTTTCAGCTCTTTCTTTCTCTTTCTTTTTCAACCACAAATGTTCTTTCTAGTTTGGTATAGACAGCAGCTGTGCAATTTCAAGCAGAATGTTTGCTTTGATCCTCTTCCTTTAATTGAAATCCACAATTATGAAATTTGCTTCTTTTATGTTTGAAAGTTTATTGGTTTAATCTACAAAATGTGCTGTCTTGCTGTCTTGCACAGTTAAAGGCAACAGCTGGGATTTAAGTTGTGACATAGATGACAAAGTGGGAAGAGGTCCCCCTTTGTGTTTCTTTTATTGAATGAGAACAAAGCTTTTTTCATAAGATTTTAACGTACTCAATATTTTGAGTACGATGCGTAACAAAAATGTTTGTTAAATGCAAACAGCTGATTTCCATATGTTTTATTTAAGTGTTTGAAATGAACATAAACTTTCAAATTGGAAGAAAAAGCTACATGTTAATTTGGGATCCTTTAAAAAGAAATGTTAAATTTGATTACAGCAATAATCATTTTAACAGTTATTTAATAGCAGCTCTAAAGGTCCTAAAAATGAATATTATTTTTATTAGTAGATCCTCAAATAAATTTCATCTGAATAAGGATTAGATAACTGCTAAATTCCTTGGGCTGCGGGGAAAAAAAATTCTCTGAGTAGTAATCCCTCTTTGCTGCCCATATATTATACTATTATAACTCCAAGGATCACAAATGAGTAGAAGAACCTTTTAACAGATACGTTTTCAACAGAACTGGTTGATTCTCAGAGATCATTCCCAAGCCATAACTTGGGAGAAAGATAACTATTGTTGTAGTCAAGAGAATGGAAAGTAAAAAACAAAACAAAACACAGTGACAAATCTTTCAGTGTTGTTGCCAAGAAAACTATAAGGATATGTCCATAAAATCACTACAAGTTAAGCTTGACTTGAAGGATACTTTACTAACACTCCATAGGGAGTCCATGAGATTGGTTTTCTGCATTATTATCCTGACTTTAGTTTCAACTGGAATGATTGTTCTTTCAACTTTGCTTTTTGAAGCTCAGAGCCTGTAGAATGAGGGAAAGGATGAACATCCTCTGTACTAGACCAGATTTCTACAGTACATAGTCATCAAAATATAGTAGAATCTATTTATTATTTATTCATTTAGAAATGAATAGTCCACTGATAGTTTTAATAGCTTTGGGATGTTTATAAGTTCCCAGAGTCACCCGCTGGGGGAGATGGGCGGCATACAAGTTTAATAATAATAATAATAATAATAATAATAATAATAATAATAAAAACAAAAATATTAATAGCATCTCAGCATTAGCAGCATTAGCAGCAGCAACCACTATCTGGTAAAATAGATATACCTTGAGCCCCCTTTTAGAGCACATAAGGAAGGCATTTGCTTCCACTCCAGTGGCAATTCCATCCCATTCAATGCCATTGAGAAAGGTAAACTGATCATTGATGTCAAATCTATCTCTAGTGGGATAGACAAAAAAAAAAAGGCCCTTGATGACCCAAGAATGCTAGATGGATTGTACACGAGTCACTGGTCCACTGAGTAACTTGGGTCTAAGCAGTATAAGCTTTATATATCATAGCATACAATTCTGAATTGGGATCAGAATGCAATTAGCAACCAGAAAAGTTGCTTCAACATACGGGTAATGTGGGACACCATGCAGACCCCATTCACTGTTCATGCTGCTTTATTCTAGACCAATAATAATTGTTAAACCATATTTAGAGGCTATGCATTAAAGAGTACATTGCCCTCTGTAGCTGTTACATGAGCTCAGAAATGCTTTAAGAAGTTGCAGATAATGTCATCTTTATACTTTAGACTACTGCAATACGCTCTACATGGGGCTACCCTTGAAGAGTATCCGGAAGCTACAGCTGGTCCAGAATGCAGCTGCACGGGCTAGTTTTGGAGCCCCAAGAAGGGCCCATGTAACACCGTTGCTCCGTGAGCTGCATTGGGTACCAGTTTGCTTCCGGGTCCAATTCAAGGTGTTGGTTATTTCCTTTAAAGCCCTACATGGCATGGGGCCAGGTTACCTAAGGGACCGCCTCTCCCCTATGACTTCAACCCGTCCCACCTGGTCACACAGAGAAGGCATGCTTCGGACCCCCTCAGTAAAAGAAGTCCATCTAGTGGGGTTCAGAAGGCGGGCCTTCTCTGCAGTAGCCCCTGCTCTTTGGAACATTCTGCCTCCGGAGGTGTGATTGGCCCCCTCACTCCTGGCCTTCTGAAGTGCCTTGAAGACCTGGTTCTGCCACTTGGCCTGGGGCGGGGAGGGAATACTTCAAGCAGGGGGATGGCTAGCCCCATAGTGGCCAGCTCTCTGCAGCCTGATTTTCCATCTTCTTGGATCTTCTTTTTTTTTAGTATTGTTTTAAATTTTGGATGTATTATCTGTTTTAGATATATTTATAGTTTTAATGTTTTCTGTAAGTCACCCAGAGTCCCCTATTGTGGGGGAGATGGGCGGGGGAGAAATCCAATAAATAATAATAAAATAAAATAATACATCCACAAGCACTTTTGTTAGAATTGAATATTAAACACTGCAGACTTACTAGATATTAAATAACTTTGTATCATACAGGACCTCCCAGGACAGTTTCCAAGGTATCAAGCAAATGCCTCCCAATATTATTTCTGACTATGTCCTGAGAAATAAGGAAGAGTGGTGATTCTAACTTCCAGCTTCTCTAAATGTTCTAACAAAAAGTCATGGTCAAAAAGCCAAAGTGATATCCAGATGTAACAACAGGATTGTGCTCCCTCTAACAGCTTCCTTGTCCACGTCGTCCAACAGGAATACCAAGACTGTCCCTATGCTGAATTCAGGTCTAAATCTATATTGGAAAAGATCAAGTTAATTTGTTAAATTTAAGAATTCCTGGAGATGCATCTCTATCTTCTTCGGTAGTTTGATTAAGTATGGAATACCGTACTCCAACCAGTAGCATCCAATAGTTGCTAAAATTAGTTGACAGTAGTTATAGCTTCTTAAGCAAGGGCTTTGCCACTGCCTTATTTAAGAAATGAGGAACTCTGCCTGTAAACATGAAGAATGAACAATCTAAGTGACCATTGGCAGGACAGAATCCATAGCAGGTCTGATAAGCAAAACCAGGCACAGGATCTAACTGACAAATATTGGTATGAACAGAACAAACAGCCTTGGTCACTCCCTTGAGAAGACTAGCAATGAAACTGATTTAGGCACAGCATTACCCCACATGAAATCAAGGCAGCGTGGATCCAAGTGATTATTCATGAACTATACAAACAGATCATAACAGGCCTCTGGTTGTATCAAGTCACTGGTCAGGGGAGCAGTTGCTTTCCCAGAATATTTTCTAATAAAACTTGTTTTGTTCAACCTGTCTTTTCTGTCTTCTTAGGTCTCTTGTATTAGTTTTACTAGTGATCCCCTGATGCATTGCATTTCTTGCTTTCATTAATCCTATATCCATTGCTATGGATAAAGGTTAGAATCAGCAGTAGTTAAACGTTAGGGATTGAAGGGCACATGTCAAACTTAGAGAGGACATATTGAATATTCTCACCAAATGGTTGCCTGGCTGAATGTACCTGGTCACAAGAGACTAATCTACTGAAAGACAAGCTGATAGGGATACGCCACACGATTATGCCTACCGTCCTCTCAGCTTACTTTTGTTTTGTTTTCTCTGGGTAAGGGGAACATACTTGCAAACAAAGCACTGTTATCCGTTTTGTTTTTCTGAAAATGCTCATGGGGACAATGTGGATCCCCAACTCATTCTTTGAAACAAAGCTAACGTTGCAGCTTTAGGCTTTGTGATATCCTTGCTTTCCATTTGTTTAGTTTTTTTCTACTTAAAAATGGTTAAGAATCAGGTAGAGCAGAGAGCTTGGTGGGCATGAAAGTTATCCTTGGTTAAGGCACCACCTTATGAACAAAGATGTTAGAACAAAGCAGAACATTTATTTGGTCATAGTTCCCACCATGAGACTTACGTAAAAGTAAATGTGTATATATTTTATGTTTAAATGGGCACCTTAAATCGTGCTTGGCCTTACAAATCTCCATAGCTATGTTTTGGAAAGAAACGTGTGGACAGTCAGTAGCACATAAAAAATATCTAAGTATTAGCAGAGGAACAGGATCTGAACTCTAGCAAAATAAGTATATTCTCTGCCATTGGGCCTAATAACCACTACAAGGATTCAGTTCTGCATGATTGCACTTGGAAAAGATTGATGGTACAATTATTCAATCATCAAATTTTAGCAGGCGTGTAAGAGCAGTTAAGACAAGGCTAAAGAAGTTTTGAGGAGAAATATGTGATGAATTGGAAAGGAGGAAATTGTGTGGCAAGAAATACGATTCTTAACTTTGAATGACTGAGGGAGTAGGAGACCAGGACTGATTGTAAAATGGCTTGAAAAAATACATTGGAAACATAAAGTAAATGTAAGGTTTAAATAGGAAAGCTTCCATTTGTCTTCATACAATTCAGTGATTGAAAATTAGTCAAGAGGCTGCCATTACAGTTCAAATAACAGTACTTTAAAAAAAAAAATCTGCAAGCAACTCAATTATTAACAGGTGTCTGCCTTTCATGTCATGTCCTCTTTGCTGAAACTGGGAGGGGAGACTCTCAGACTATCAACTTTTGGTATCTATTTCTGTGTCATGCTCAGTTTGGTCAAGATAGAATCCTTAGAAATTGAGTATAGAGCCTGGAAAAACAGTTTCCAGAACAGAAAAAAAATTAATGCTGAAATACAACTTCATAGGCTTGAGTAGGGAACAGAGATCAAACAACTCTCTAAGCTAGTCTTCATTTTTATTGGAAGTGCCAGCTGTAGGAAAGGACCTCACCATTTCAACATTTTGGAGGTACTGCCATTTTTATCCAGCATTACTAACTCTTTACTTGTTCAGTCCCTACCTACTGTTGGGCAGAGTTATTCTTTTTGTTAGCCAGTAGAGGGATGATAGAAAAATATGCCGTTTTCAGTGCAGGATATAGCAACTGGAGACTGGGACTTTGTTCACAATTCTGCTCAAGAAGAAAAGTACCAGGTACTATGCAACACAAGAAGTTTTACACTGGGTATTGATACCATCTCTTCATATGAAAAGGACTTAGATGACCAATACTTCCTGTGCTGAAGTTGCTCGATAAGCAATGTTGTTTGATAATTCAACATAGCAAAGTACATACCACTCAGAAAGGTTGTTTAATTTCTTTGAGATTGTTGGAAGAAACAAGAAAGGGTTCATCATGGAATGTCTTTTCCCTGCCTTATGCTTAGTTAGTCTGCAAGTTCCTAGGATAGGTAGCAATTTCTGTTACCTTCAGAAACCTAATTTCAGTGATGCACACAAGAACAGCAACCGTTTAAAAAAATAATAGTAATTTTCACTATTTCTTCTATTCCAGAACTCTGTTATTGAGTGGATTATAAAAGTAATAAATTCAGAAAATCCTTAATGCTACTGATTCATTTTGATTTGGCTTTTATATGTTCTGTGGCCTAAATTCAGATCCCTTAAAAATCTATGTTTGTGCTACTTCATTTAATTTTACAGGAGGAGGAGGAGGAGGAGGAGGAGGAGGAGGAGGAGTGTCATTTATTTGATATCTCATGTCCAATAAACAAATCCAACAATTTTGAAATGAAATAAATACTTTCTCCATCACAGTCCACACTACATTTTCTCTTTTCTGAAGCTGAATTCTTTCAGTAGTGCCATATTATTTTCTGTTTAATAGGAAGTCAGCTGGATATAAAGTATACTAATTTTCCCATATATTAATTCAGAACAGAAATCCAGGTTAAAGGATGAGGAAAAATAAATATTTCCATTACAAAATACAGCTACACCTGTACATTTTCCTTTCATCATTAAAGAAAGTAATTCAGAATTGATTTGGGGGCTAATTCTGACCCAGTTTTGAGCAATTATAGTATTATGTATGCAGCAAAATGGAACAGTTTTCTTCTTTTTTATTTTTGAAAAGCGACCTTTTTTGAAATTCATAAAAGCGGTATTCCATCAGGGCAACATTTTGAAGTCACTGTGGGTAAAACATCAAATTACCAGCAGTTATGCAAATGCTAATTATTTGTCAAAGATAAATAGATAAATTTGCAGCATTAGGAGGATGACTTCAGAAACCAAAAAAGAATAACATTGCAAGCACTAGAGGGCTATGCAAAGAGAAGAAAAAGAGTGAGGAAACTATGCACATTTACACATGAAATAGGTGGCAAGTATATGTCATGGTTTCCCATGCATTAGACATTCTGAATTACAGGCCCTGTTATATCGTTATTCAGATAAGCACTTGGACTTTGAAGGTGAGTGGCTGTTTTTGTTCCTGGTTCTCTGGTTACAGAATTGACAAATGGGGGGCTCAAGGAGAGGAATATTCTTCACTGATCCTTTCTCTTTCTTGCAGAAGGACCAACATAATCACACTTTGATATTCAGTGGGCAAGACTGCATGTCATCAATCAAGTACAAAAAAGAGTAAGGAGAATATTACAGGTAGTGAAGAGGAGACAACTGTATGACCAAAAAAAGAAAAGAAAAGAAAAAAGAAAAACAGAGAGAAACTTTAGGTTACCCCTTTAAAAATTAAAATTAAAAATGTAAAGAGAGTAGGTAAAATTAATTGGGGATATTCTGAGCCTTGTAAAAGAAGGATTGGCAAAATATCTATTCCAGGTCCATGTGACTTTGCAGATGTCTTCCACAGATCTGTACAATCCCATTTCCTCATACTTTAAAGATAGTCAGGAACAGCATATTCTTCTCAATATATGCATTTCTAAGCACATATCCTAAAACATGTGTTCTAAAACAAATTGTGAAGCTATCATGAATTATATCAGCTGTCCCCAACATTATTGTCTCAAAGATTATTGAATACATCCCACATAATTTCCAATTACTTAGGAGAGTTGTAGTCCAAACATGTGGAAGCAACTGGATTTTTTCAGTAATTGTAGCTCAATTGGGGTGGCTGGATTTTTAAAATCAAACCTCAGTGTAGATCCAAGAAATGGAACTTTAATTTGTTGGCTAATTGAACTGGTGATCTACCACTCATTAAGTATCATGATTGAATCAATACACATTTAACTAAAGCCCTGTTAATCATGCTAGAGATATCACGGAAGAGCTGGACTTCATAAGTACATCATAAATACCTGCAGCAGGGACACTTTCAGTCAGTCCAAAAGCTTCCACATGAGCTGAAAATCTGAGAACTTGACCTTAAATTCATACAGCTGGAGATATTATTCCAAAGGTCTGGTCCCAAGCTGTTCAAGGTTTTAAAATTTAGCAGAAACACATTACATTGAGTTATGAGAGGAGTAAGTAACCACTTGCAGCAATACAAACTTTAGTTTTCATGAACTAACTCCCACAAGTATTCTGGCACCTAAATTTTTATATTAGTTGAATGCAGCCCTATGTAGAAAGCATAGCAATAGTCTGGTATGAATGCAATTACTCTGAAACCAGATCCAATATTTTGGTGAAATACCTTAAGATTTTAAAAGGTTGCTCTAGCCATTAAGAATACTTATGCTTCCATAGATAAAACTGGGCCCACAAGTACTTTCAATCTGTATAACCACCTTTTGTACTTTTATTCAGTATAAGGTTGATTCCACCCCAAATCAGTTGCAAACTATAATTGAGATTACCAGCATTAACGATCAAATGCGTCTCCATCTTCTCAAGAATCTGTCCTCATCCCTCCTACTTGTTCTTGAACTGACTGAAAACTAAACCAGCATGCACTTTGCTATCCCCATTTCCAGTCTGGACTGCCTCTACTCTAGCTTACCGCTGGGTGGAGGTGTCCTGATTTCATTAAGCAATGCAGCTAGTGGATTCGTCCAGCTTTGCTGCCTTCCCTCCTTCTAAGCATCACCAGCTGATGAGAAACAATCCATCAATTATGGCAGGGTTCTTGTGGCACAGCTTGAGGCTAGAAAGCTGAAGTCTTCTTGTTTCTGTGCAATTGTGATGAGAGGACATTTTATGTTAGTCACATTCGTATTGTTTGTAGCCCTGGTTTGGTTAGATTTGAAGCATGATTCATCTCTCTTTGGTGCAGATGAAAATAAACAAGTGGCATTAAATCAGTCCAAATAGCCCATGGCCCATCACTTTTGAGCTTTTAATGTAGAGGAGAAAGGAAGAAATTCAGTGGAGGCTAAATTACTTTTAGAGGTACAGAGAAGGCTGATGAGGGGCACTGCTAATGACTAGGGGCTAGCCTTTTGACACAGATAACTGCAGCACTGGTTTTATTTGTTTTTTTTTTGCTCTGTCATACCTTTGCGCACACACATACACTTACCCTCAATGACTTTGAAAGCCTTTGCAGTAGGGGTGTTCAAAGCTTCAGGTATAGAATTTTCCAGAAAACTCAAAAACATCCCATTCCCTACTATACCATGCCATTCTGGGGACAATTTAGCAGTTTCTGCAAGTAAAATCTTGAAAGTAAAAGCAGTTCAAGGTGTCCTACAGTTCAAGGTGTCCTGCAAGTGGCGTTTTGTTTGGGGCTCTTTCTGTTTACTCCAGAAAACACAGAGCCACCTTCAGAAGAGGTTTGGCATAGTCCTGAGGAAGAATGGAATGTTCCAGAATTTTCTGTACATTCCATTCCAGAATCAGTGAGTTTTGCAGAGGCTAGTTAATACTTAGGACTGGGGGGAAAGGGGTGGTTTTGTTGATTATGTTGTTTTTCCCTTTTCCCATCCCAGAAGAATTTAGGGTGGGGTTGGGAGATGTTGTTTCAGGTTGCAAAATATCCTGTTTTAAAATGACTATGGACAAGACAAACAACAATATCCTTCATTTCTTGAGGATTTGCCCCTCTCCTAGAAAAGACTTCTCTCAGATCATGTAGGTGAGAAGAAAGTCTGAAAGGAGAAGGGAAATCAGAGGAAAGAGAAAAGCTCTACTTTTTAATTTAAGCCGGCTTGCATGCCTATTTATTTATTTAATCAATCATTCAGTTATGAACAAAAGGTCAAGAGACAATACAGATAGTAAGCATATTTGCTGAGCTAGTGATGACAAAAGGAAATGGAGGGAAAGGACATAAATGGGAGAGCAACATTCAATGGTGGGGAGAGCAAAAGGGGACAAATGATGAAAGCACACCCAATTAGACTATTTAACAAAACTATTCTTCATTACTTGAATCTCTGATGATTCTCACCATAGAAAATACTTTTAAAATATATGTTTCACTAAGCCAATGCAGGACAGACTCCAAAATCTGTATTCAGCATCAAAGCAACCAGGTTTTCCTACATTGTAAGTTTGGGAGGATGTGTCAGAATAAATATGTGGCTGAATTTGGCTGGATGTGTCAAGTTCTCTTAAATGATGCCTTTTTCTTGACAGTAGTATGATAAATAGCTGAACATTTTCCATGTGGTGTGCTCCTCCTCTTCCTCTGGACTTGGGCACAATTTTGAGCTGTGTCGGAAGCCTGCAGAGTCAAACATGGAAGGGTTTACATGAACGCAACCTCCTTCTGTGAACTGAACTAATTAAATACTAAATCAGCAATCATTACAGATGGTCAGTCTCTCTCTCTCTTTTTATAATATTTCCACTTCTATCTTTGGAGACTCATTTTCCTCAAATGTATTCATTATTCATTGGTTTTCATTTAATAATTCAAGAAGACAATTTAAATATAATTAATTTAAGCGATATAAAGAAGGTACTATTATGAAGCAAGGTCATAATTGATTTATTTCTAAATATAATTTACAATTTTCTAGCAGAATGTGACTCCATGTTTGACTCATATGCGAAGCATAAAAAGAATTATTATCATACCCTTTTATTTGTATTTTTGGAATGTTATGTATATGTATTATAGTACTTGTTGCATGTATCTATAAGTAAAACAATTCTGATTAATGGGAATAAAGATATTTTAATTTTAAGTGAAATCTAATTGGAAGCAAAAACTAAATGCTACAGTCTTACCCACATTTACATGAAAGTGAATCTACCTGAATGCAGCAACATTTATTTCTAATTTTTGCATAGTATCACACTGTTATTCTTGTTTATTTATATCAACCATATTTAACTTAGAAAAACTGTATTCAGCAGCACTTATTCCCATGTGAGGGTAAGGTTAGCACCTTAGTCATTAATAATTCTCAGAGCCACTAAAAAGAGGAAGGAGTGTAATGGAACATTTCCCCAACACTTAAAGAGTAAAATATAGGGAAGAGGGGGGGAATTAATTTGGGATTGATTATTTTGAGAACGAGAACCACAATTTAGCCAAGCAAAGTACTTTCTTTGGGAGAGTTTTGCTGGTGCTTAACTTTTTCTGATTGAAATCAACAGGACTTAAAAGTGTCTCCTATTGTAGAATGTGTCTGATTCCCTGCTTTAGCCAATTCATCTTCAAATATATATTTTCTTGCATCACCAAAACTAGTGCAAGAAAATATACACAGCTGAGGGATATACATGATCACTTTGCTATTCTGGAAATAAATACTTTAGGGTACTGTTTGCTGGCTGACCTTTATTTTAAAGGGTCAACTCTTCTAAGTTTTATACTTTCAGGAACAGTCATGCCATAAAAACATCCCCATTGGGCTTTCAGTCTCTAATTACAAAGTGAATCCTACTTTGATTTATATATTAATCTACAAATTGTATGTCTCTCCTGGTAACCAAACTCACATCCATGTAAACCAGTCTTTACTTCAGCTATATCGTTTATACAATTTAAAGAGTAAACTAATAAGCTCAGAAGACAGAAGGTTAGTTGTAAAAAAGGGATGCAGGATGAGTTAAAAGAAATAAGGGAAAGAAACAGTGCAAAGCCTTTCAGGCTCCAACTCAAGATGGCAATGAGTCAGGAAGAGGAAGGCTTTATTATGTCTCAGGAAAAACTGACCTAAGTCAACCCAGATATTCTTTCTGATCAATCAGTCCATATGGTATGGTCTAATCAGTTGCTGACAGATCAATCAAAGGAAAATTAAAATGGTACTACAAACACTAGGAGAAGGTGTAAGATACAACAGAAGCTGGCAACCTTTTTGGCCTAGGGGCTTGTTATGAATGTTTAGGGTCACATTAACTTAAATGAAAAGGAAACTGCTATGAGAAACTTGCCTAAATGCAAAGTTATGTCTATGGTGAGCTTGACTATGACAAATTTCCATCTCTCAGAAGATGAAGATGAAATAGTACCCTAGGATGCTCCCTACAGACCCAATAGAACTTAAAAAGGCACAAGTCATTCCTCCAAATAAATATTGTATTAAAGGCCGGACTTTTCATATTTCTTCCTAAAAATAATCAGGTTGAACAGGGAGGCCACTGGGCACTGAAGGAAAAGTATGGAGGCAAACAGGTTTCTCCAGGTATCAGATTGCCTATCCAAAATGAGCACAGCACCCAAATTGTAATAACACAGCTAAAAGTGATAGTAAGGATCTTTAAAGAAAAGGTTAAAAAGATGTGAGAAAAAAACTTGTTCAACTCATCTTGAAAAGTAAGGTCACCCTCTCTGTTTCTCTCTCTCTCTCTCTCTCTCACACACACACGCACACACACGCACACACACATGCATGCATACTTTGATAATACCAACCCTACCAAAGTAGATATACTGATATTTCAGAATCAGATATAAGAGCAGTTTGGTCAAGCCCTAAACTAATAGTCTTCATAAAGATCTAATGAAATGAGACATATGTTTATTTATTTGCAATATTTATAGGCTGTCCCAGTCCATATGCAGGCAAACAGCAATTCCAAAATAATAATAAAAACCATTCATCATCATCTGCCTATGATGACTGTCCAAACACAACTAAGGGCTGAAAGTCTGCTTGTATCTTTAACTCGCCTTCAAAAAACAATCAGGGTTGGAGACATCTATACATCTGGGTTAAGGTGTTCCATGTAATGGGAATAACCACTGAAGAACCCTGCTGCCTGGTCCGTACTTCATGTACATCACAAGGCGGAGGGCTCCTGAATGGAACCTCTCTAGAAATTTATACCAGATGGCCAAACTCTTTTGGAAAGACATTGCCCTATATAACCCACTGCTGTACCATAAAGGTAATAAGCAGAACTTTGAACTGGGACCAGAAGCCAGCTGGTAATCAAAGCAGCAGCTTCAGCACTGGTGCTATTCTTCACTGCTAAGATCAGCAATCTTGTCAGTATATTCTGAATCAATTTCAGCTTCCAAGTCATCTCCAAAGATAGTCTGATGTACAGTACATTATAGATATCTAAATGGGTGGTGATCAGGGCATGAAGTACCGTTGGTAGGTCATCCTGGTTGAGAAAGGATTGTAAATGATATACCAGCTGAAACATATTGAAGACTGTCCTGCAACAGCTTTCATCTCCTGTTTCAGAAGGAGCCAAGAGTTTGATTCAGGCTAATATGCATAAATAATCTGACATGTTGGTCCAGTGTAGGTCTGAAGATAGCTGCTTTTTCACTTCCCAGTCTACAGCTGAAAAAGAGTGACTGGTCCCAAATCACCCAGCCAACTTCTGTGCCTAAGGGTACAATTACAATCTAAGCCTCCCTGTTCTTAATCCAGCACTTTATCACTACACTAGTTTTCAAGTTTTTATATATTTGAAAATATACATAAGTTGTATAAATCATTTGCTGGGTTTTCTGGGAAGCAGAATGGATATGGCTCAAAAAGGTATTTTGTTTTTCAAAAATGAAGTGATTCTGCTTGTTGAGTCAATGTGGTAGACATGTTTTGTCTCCATGAAATGCTTTGAGTCACGTTAAATTTTCAGTCAGGAGCTCCAGTAGTGTGCCCAGAAGCCTCAACATCTTGGTGTTGGAAGAAACTTTTGTGCACCACTTATGTAGAAAGCTTTTCTAAGAAGCTAAGAAAAGAGGCAAAACAAGGCAACATGGGAATTTGCTTCACTGACAGAATTCCTTAATGAAGTATCTTTGAAAAGGTGCTTCATTCAAACCAACTTTCAAATGAAGCATCCCTTCCAAGCTTGGATTAGCCCAATAAATTGCTGTTGGCACAGTGCCATCCAATATGTGCCTATTTAGATATTAGTCCAATTATGCTTATTGGGGCTTACTCTCTAAAAAGCACAAGTTTAAAACAAACTTACATAGTACAAGCAGAAACTAAAATTGACAACTTAATAGCAGTTTCTAGGGAGAGGAGTTAAAAAAAACCCTTCATCTCCCCCTTCTAATTGTTAGCTTATATAATTAACAAACTAGCAGGAAAAACACATTTATAACTTGTGTCTCATTTTGCATGCATTAACACTTTATGAAAGATAGTCAGGCTCACTCACAAATGTATCTGCTCTATTCCTAGCCATTATTCAAGCTAATAATACACTCCTGTGGTCTTGGATGCAAAAGTAATAGCCAGTTCTAAGCCGAAAGTGGGCAGCATTTGGCTAACACTATTAATTTAGCATTGTAAAGTTGTATTTGATTTTAATTGGCTGCAAAGAGATCATACTTCCAACCCCAGGAGAAAGATACTGTACTGGGTTTGTGCACACTTCAAAAATGATCCAGAAGAAATGCTTTAGAACTTGTGCACATATAGGACCTTCTTTCTGTTCATTAGCACAAACCACCTTTTTTTAGGATTCATACTGAGACTAAACAAAGGTACTATTGCTTTAAGGGTCATATTACCATAATTACAGTGGTACCTCAGTTCACGAACTTAATTCGTTCCGCGACTCTGGTCGTGAACCAAATTGGTCGTGAACCGAATCAAATTTTCCCATAAGGTTCAATGTAAATACGGTTAATCCGTTCTGATCCCTACGAATTTGGTCGCCAACCGATTTTTGATCGCATCCCAAATCAAATTTCCCTATAAGGTTCAATGTAATTACGGTTAATCTGTTCTGAACCATATGTTGTTGTTTTTTAAACCGCAAAAATATGACACAAAGTACAGTACGAAGAGAGAGAAAGCTAACCTTGCTCGACGCGACTTCTAGCGTGGAGGACAGGAAGGCGGGTGGGAAGGCAGTTACTGCTTGGAGGGAGAGTCCCCCTCCCTACAGGAAGCCACGACCACATGTCATGGGACGGAAAATGGCCGCAGATCCTGTTCGTAACCCGATGTGGAGTTCGTGAACGGAGGCAAAATTTTGCGACCGGAGCTGTTCGTGAACCGAATTGTTCATGAACAGAAGCGTTCGTGAACCGAGGTACCACTGTAGTTGATTCCTTAAAGCAGCACCACCTTTTTTCATTCTCATACAGAAGCCTGAGAAAAGTCAGGTTGCTTTAATAAACAGTGAAGAGATGGTATGCTCACACAAGTTCTGAAAAACGTCTTTCAAATGACTTTTCAAGAGGACATAACCCTAGAAGATGTATTTCCCTAACTGAAAAAATAGTCACCAAACAAATATTCCCAAAAAGGGGGTGGGGTGGGGGAATAAAAGGTGAAGACCAATGGAGCCCTGGAGCTGTAGCATAAAATAATTCAAAGAAATCTCATTTATTTCATTTGTTTCAGATTCAGAGTTTTATGGCTGGTCCACACTTTGGAAAACATGGTGTTTTGGGGAATTTGTGACGGTTGTAGATAAGATTTCCATGGCCTGTATTTCCCCTCTCATGTTACACATAGACTTTTTAAGAGGTGAATTGATCCACAAGTGTTTGTGGGAAGACATTCAGCCACCATTGCTGTAACACATACAGAAGAATAGGTATTTTGTGAAAACGTATGCAGAAAAACAAACATTCAGTTGGCCTTTACAGAAAACCCCAAAGCAACACCAAAACAGCAACAGCTGTTTGGGCACAGCTCTCATAATTAAATTCATTAGTACTGTGCATGAGGCATATAACAGTTTGATCAGAACGTATTTCTTATGGAACTTTTCAATAAAAGCTAATTTAAAAAAAAAATCCTAAAAGAACAACTGAAGAGACAGGAAAAGACAAAAGGAAAATAAGCAGTCAAATTTATTATCTCTGTTGTTTATTGCCTCATTAATTAAGATGTAGACAATACACATGAGAAAAATGGAAAATATAAAAGTTCTTCAATAACATATTTAGTACTCAAGTAGCCCACTTCTGATTTGCTGTTACAAGTCTTCTATAAAATAAAATGCTAAACTTAGAGGATGACTGCTGATTCACTATGAAAATTATCACATACAATAAAATGTAAGGAAATGTGGCAGTGCTGGAATCTATCTTTTAGTAACTTCCATTTAAAAGTGATGTTTAGGGGATTTTTAAACCACTGCTTTTTATTTGAGATGACAATTTTTGTTTTAACTTTAAAACCTAGACTACTTTTAAGTTAAAATATAATATTTTAATCACACAGAAAAGTATTCTTCCTTTACATTTTTTCATGAAAGCATTATGAAGTTAACATACATATGGAACGCCATGTATCCATGCTTGATTCATGACTGATTGAACAATTTTTACTGGCTTTATTCCCAGGTAAGTGTAAAATTGCACTGTTAAGCTGAGATACTAAGCTTAATTAGTATTGTAACTTCAGTGGGATGCTTCTAAAAAAAAAAAATGTGGAATTATTTTGCAAATTAAGCATTATTACCATTATTTATTTATTATTACTCATTACTCATTATTTATTTTATTTATTTAATAGAAAATGCAGTAAATGACCATCAGGTAAAAAAACAAAAACAAAAGAGAACAAAATACAATGAAAATATAAATATAATACAAGTAAAGAATTAAAGACAAGTAAAGCCTAAAAATAAGATAAAACTAGAGAATAACAGAGAGCTAGTTACAGGATATCAACAGCACCAAGGCAAAACCAGTATTTTCCTTCTGACTGAGATAGCACCCAATTAGCCACTCTATTTGTAACAAATGGTTTGTGATCCTGCAGAGGGAAGTGCACAGCCTCTACCTCAGAGTAGGATTGAGTTCTGTTAATGAAGGGTATTAAAAGGGTAGCGTGTATAGTGTCATAGAAGAGACAGTGAGAGAAAATATGGGCAAGGGTTTGGGGCAATTGAATCACAAGGACAGACTCGCTACAAAAGTGATTTTCTGCTACCAACCCTCCAGTACTGCTATGGGGAAGATAATGAAATGAGCCAGGCAAAAAGCAGAAGTGTAGCAGAAGTGAGGTGGAATAAATACTTAGCAAGAACCCTTGAAAATACCATAATGTTAGTTTTAGAGATGTTAATTGTGAGCCTTTCCTCTCTACAAAAGTCTGCCAAGGGTCAAGATCTTGGAAGATGGATCCTCTCTACAAAAGTCTGCCTAAGGCCAATCTTGGAAGATGGAAGGATTGCTGCATTGTGTGCATAAAGCAGCACAGCAAGATGTCTGTCCAATTTTGGTGTGTGTGTTTGTGTGTGCATGTGTGTGCATGAAATCCTCTTTTGGTTAGCACTGCTATGATAGAACTCAAATAGACATTAAACAGAAGGGGGGCCAAGATACAGCCCTGCTTCACTGCTTGGCTTAGTGGCAGTGAGGTGCCCAGCACTGCCATATTTAACCTGGGCATGGCATTTTCATGTAGCATCCTGATGAGACAGAGAAGCCGCTGATCTATACAAGTACATGACAGCTGCCACCATGGCCTGCAACATGGAATGGAGCCAAAGTCTGACTTTAGGTCAATGAAGGCAACATAAAGGGGATGATTTGCCTGCAAATGCATTTGTAACTAAGAACTGCAGGATGGCACATTGATCCATTACGCATCCACCCTCCCTGAAGCCTGTTGGTCATCAAATAGTATCTCTTCCTGTTCCATTCAGTCCAGGAGTTTATTGTAGAGGAAGCAAGCATAAATTTTACTAGGAAAGCTTAGAAGACTGGCTGGATGGCAGTCCAAAGGCTCAGAACTGTTTCCCTTTTTGGGACCAGGAACAGTAATAGAGTGGGTCCAGTAACTCGGTTTATGGAAGGTATTATTAATATCGGTAAAAAGGGAGGCCAAGGTAGGGACCCAACAGGCAGCATTTATATTTGGGAGCTCAGGTGGGATTGAGTCACTGCCAAGCGGTTTCTCATATTTTCATTGGTTAACTAATTTAGCAATTTCTGAATGGGAGACTGGAGGCCACGGAGCAATGGCGTGATGATTAACCAGTGGAGACTCTGCAAGGGAGAAAGGAAGATTATTTAGGGAACGGAAATGCTCTACCCAGATAGCAGCAAAAATCTTAGCTGAGCAGTGCTTTCCTCTGTGAGGTAAACCAGCAACTAATCTTCAGAAGAGGGAAGAGTGTCCTTAGCAGTCCTCACAAGTTAGCATAAAGGCCTGTTTTTTACCTTTTAATAATTTTTTTTATAACTCTTCTTCTGAGATATTAGAAGATTTATAATTAAGGAGCAGTTTCTTGTCCTGTATGTCTTAAAAGTTGAAACTAAATCTGCTCTCATCCACAAGCAGTCCTGGTTGAACCTAGAATGCTGACTGGGGAATTCTGGGAGTTGAAGTCCACACATCTTAAAGTTGCCAAGTTTGAAAAACACTGTTCTAGGCTCTTAGAAATTCTCCAGTAGGGAGTGGACATTGCTTACAAGATCTTTATGTGCTTCTGGAGCATCTGCTGGATTTAGACAGAGAAGCACGTTGTCTCAAAGTCTGAAAAACTGGGCAGAGGTTAGTAAAAGGTACTTTATATAACCTTTATGAAAAGATATTAGACTGTGAACAAAACAAGACCCCAAAATGGTTATAAAACCATTTTTATATCCTTTATCACCTTTAAAGCCCTACATGGCATGGGACTGCATTACCTAAGGGACCACCTCTTCCCCATGACTTCAACCAGTCCCACCCGATCACATAGAGAGGGTATGCTTCAGACCCCCTCGATAAAAAAGCTCCGATCAGCAGGGTCCAGATGGCGGGCCTTCTCTGCTGTAGCCCCCACCCTTTGTTATATCTTGCCCCCAGAGGTGAGATTGGCCCCTTCACTCCTGGCCTTCCATGGGGAGGGAAGGTACCAAGTATGGGGATGGCTAGCCCCTTAGAGGCATGTCGTCTGCAGCCCTGGAACCATCAGCCTCTTGGACTTTCTTTTTTCTTCGGTAATGCTTTGTATAGTTTTCATGTTTTATGTAATTTTATATATATTTATTGTTTTAATGGATCTTGTGAGCTGCCCAGAGTCTCCCATCAGGGGGCAATGGGTGGAGATAAATCAATCAATCAATCAAACAAACAAATAAATAAATACCTGTAACCATTTATGCAGAATAACAGAAAACAGACCATTTTAAACATGTTAAAATATTAAACATGTAAGTTTGTATAACTCAACTAAAAGTATGCTGACTTTCTTTCAAGATTTAGCATAAACCTTCCTTACAAACCATAACCCTAATCCAGCAGTTTTTACTGCGTGCAATATTCTGTGTCTCTATTTGGGAACTTTGCTTTTCTATGTCAAACAGTGTGACTGGATTGCAATTAGAGAAGTTTACTCACAATGAAACTCACATTGCTTGTTTTGAGATTTCATGTGATTTGGGGTTTCCATAATAGGTTAAAGTGAATTAGAATGATTTCCTTAGTATTTGCTGTGTATTAGTCTCTGACTAATGAAAAGAACATGCTCATGGCCTAAATAGCCCCTTCCAATTTTATGATTCATTGTTCACCCAATGGCCTCATGGCAAACTTGAATGCTCTGTGCTTCACTGGGCATAGGGAGAGGACTGTATGAAAGTGTAATCCAACAAACCTTGGTGGAAAAGTATGCCAGCATAATATTTACTCCCCCAGTAGCAAATATTACCCCCTATTTTGTGTCATTAACAAGGTGAGTGAGTGATGTTGTCCTTGTCACTTTAAAGCAGGATATATTAAATGGTGAATATCCCTGGCTTAATTTCTCCTCCTACCAAATTTCATCCACCAGCAGGAAAAGCAACCACAAACTGCTCTCCTTGACATAAGGTGGGGTGGAACTAGACAAGTACATTGCTACTCTGGGCTACCACAGAGATGCTGTCAACGTAGCCTGGTGCCTGGAAGTTGTCAGGATCTGGATGGGAAAGAACAGACTGAAGCTGAACCCTACTAAGTCAGAGTTGCTATTGATACACTGGGGGTCTCTGTCACCACTAGAGTTGTTCCTTGACTAGCAAGCACTGCCTATCAGACAACAGGTTTCTGACATGAAGGTCCTTCTGGAAGCTGTGTAGAACCTGTGTCCAGAGAAGCCTATGCCCAGCTTTGGCTGGTGTGCCACTTGCAACATTACCTGGGGCAGGAAGGCCTGGCTACAGTAGTTCATGCTGTCATCTAGTTGGATTACTTCAATGTGTTCTACTTGGGGCTGCCCTTAAAGACTACTCAGAAACTACAATTGGTCCAAAATGCAGTGGCCTGCAGACTTTCTGGCTTCTGACATTGGGAACATACAACATTCATTTTGCAAACCCTGCATTGGTTGCCAGCTGGTTTCTGGGTATATTTTAAGGTGCTGTTTTTAACCTATAAAACCCTTTATAACTTGGTGCCTGGATACCTGCAAGACCACCTACTTCAGCCAGTACCAACCAAACCAGTCAGATCAAACAGGGAGAAGGGGTGGGGGGCTGAAAAGAAAAAGTATTGTATTTTCTGTGGCAGTGCTGATGCTCTGATGCTGCTGCACTGTCTGCATAAAGCAGCACAATAAGATGTCTGTCTTTATATTTAGTGTGCATGTGTGAAATTCTCCTTTGGTTAGCACTGCCATGATAGAACTTCATAGCGGCGCCATGATCTCCAGCTTCAGTGGAGATCAGGTTACCCTCCTTATTGAAGCTTCGGAAGCTATTAATGACAGTTATTTGGACAGCTTTCCTCTTATTTTATCATACCACTTCTGTTTTTATTGTTTTCATTCTTATGTTTGGTGGGTGTGTTGTTCTTATTGTGAAATTTATACCATGGATATTTTAATTGGTTCTTATATTCTATGTAAACCACTGAGTCTTTTTGATTGTGGCAGGATAGAAATGTGTTAAACACAGATTTCCATTCCCCCAGGCTTTGGGGCCAGATGGTTAGGTGAGCTAGCTAATATTGGTTAGTGGTGTTTCATTATGAGTTGGGTGGTATTTGTGACCTCAGGTGTTATGGTGTTTGTTAAATTGTTCCTATTGCTTTGGATCCTCATATGCTGCCCAAAATCACTTTTGTGAGATGGGCAGCCATATAAATTGTTTAAAAAAAATAAATGGATGCTTTGAATAGCAGGTTTAGCTACTTTAAAAATTTGCCAACTAACAGCACTCATGGAGCCATTTCTAGGAAAAATATACTATTAGATTATATATTTGCTTAGATATTCTAATAGTATATTAGAATACTATTAGAATATCATGGCCATCCTGCTTCCAAATAGCTTAAAATGGAGTATTACTTTACAGATGAAGCCATATCTGATATTATCAGCTCACATTTATACTTCTGTTGTTCATATCGTTGATGTAAAAATCATAATTAAAAATTCTATAATTAAAAATTCTATTGTTTATAAAGTCAGGCTTGACAAAGATTCTTTATTTGTCAATGTAATTAAAGCAGTTTCAGTTGCTGTTTTGGTGGGTCTATTATAAGTGAGCTAAACCACTTTGATTATCTAGTATTCATGCATTACAACTGGAACCTCTTTCAGCTGATTTTATGAATACTCCTTGCATTTTATCGAATCAGGAATCCTAGCAACAGCCCACTTTGCAACAGACATGAGCTTTGTAAAGCAAGAGGTTTTAATTGTAGAAACAGAAAGAACAAAGCTGGAAACCAACATTAAGAGGCAGAGGATTTTTTTTTTTTTTTTGAAATTTTGAAGATTGTACAATTCTTTCTTTCAATATCTTCAAATAGAAAAGTGGTGTTTTACAAACTCATTTTTGTAGAGTAAACTAAATATTCTTTGCCTTCAAGATATCTTCCTTTTTTAAGCTCCTGTACTCATTAACAATCTTTTGCTGCAAAGAGGGCACTGTTAGAAAATATTGAATACATCCAATATTTAAGTTCTGGATGATTGCATTAGGTGTAATAAAGTACCCTCTGGATAGTGTACAGATGCATCTTAATTTCCTGAAGCAATTAACTATCATAGAACAAAATAAATTATCAGAGTTAGCAAATAAAACACAGATCAGATCCATCTTTTTCTGAGAACATGTTTTTCAGGTATCAGTAAAAATTAGGTATGTATGATGATTGAATAAAGAATGGAAGATTTGGCCTCATCAACATCTTAATATTTTGCTCAAGCATCCAAAAACCATTCAAAGATACATGTGAATCAGTGCTGAAAGTCTAGTCTGAGAATGAGGCTGAAAGAGTTGCTTGACCAAGCCCTATATTAAGTGAATTGCAATGGAGATACAAATACTGAATAAATGATCTGAAAACTGACAATTTTCTTTGCAGTTGTGTGCTGCATCCTGATTAAGACATAATAAAATCATAGCTCTTCAATTTCAAAATTAGATTCTCAGAGATAAGACAATGACTCCAAAAACAGTAAGCTTTGATAAGGGGCATTTCCCATATAAATCCTTAATAGGATATTTTGTAAAAACATACTCTTTTAATTGACAGTACTATTTGGGTAAGTGCTCAGCTGAAGGTAGAGCTTAGATAAAGTGAATTTCAGTTCCACAATATCTGTCATACTCAAGGACTAGGAATCTCCAGGTTCAAGTCCACTCTCACTATTACACCAGTCATTCTCTCTCAGCCTAAACTATCTACAAGGATGTTGCAAGAATAAAATAGGTATTCCATTGTAAGCCACCTTGAGATTCTGGGAGAAAGCAATATATAAATCTAACAAATAAAATCAATTTTGTGAATGGCTATTATGAATAAATAAATGTTACTATACGTATTTCCTGAACTTCATTTTTCTGTAATTCACTGTTGGTCTTCCTACTCATCATAAGATTAAGTCTGTATCTGGGTTTGTCTTCTATCCATGTATCTGACAAAGTGGTTCAGGCATATAACAAAGTGGACCATAGTTCACAAAAGCTTGTTATCATACCATAGCACATCAAATAATGTTTGAGTTTTCTTCAAAAACAAACAGGAGAACAAAACATGATACATATAGCCAGTGGACAGAGGAGCAAATCACCAAGGAAGGATACAGAAAAATAGCCGGGAATTGTAGAGAGGAATAAGAAAGGCTAAAGCTCAAAGTGAGCTGAGGTTACTGAAGGATGCGAAGAAGAACAACAACAAAACTTTCTGATATATGTTCAAAAGAAAAATAAGATAAAGTAACTTACTCAATTCCTGCTTTATCACAGTATTTTCTAACCAGAGGACATTATTACACCAGGTAATTGTAAAAACCCCTTCATGAATCACTGCCTTGTCGTGGCGAAGGGGCTTGTGTAACTCAGTGAAGCCATGAGCTATACCGTGCAGGGCCACCCAAGACGGACAGGTCATGACAGAGAGTTCTGACAAAATGTGGTCCACTGGAGAAGGAAATGGCAACCCACTCCAGTATCCTTGCCAAGAAAAAACCATGGACAATGTTAAAAGGCTAAAAGATATGACGCCGGAAGATGAGCCCCTCAGGTCGGAAGGTGTCCAATATGCTACTGGGGAAGAGCGGAGGGCAATTCCAAGTAGCTCCAGAAAGAGTGAAGCGGCTGGGCCAAAGCCGAAAGGACGTTCAGCTGTGGATGTATCTGGAAGCGAAAAGAAGGTCCGATGCTGTAAAGAACAATATTGTATAGGTACGTGGAATGTAAGATCCATGAACCAACGCAAGCTGGATGTGGTCAAACATGAGATGACAAGATTGAACGTCGACATCTTGGGAATCAGCGAATTGAAATGGACGGGAATGGGTGAATTTAATTCAGGTGACCATTACATCTACTACTGTGGGCAAGAAACCCTTAGAAGAAATGGAGTTGCACTCATAGTCAATAAGAGAGTGGGAAAGGCAGTAATGGGGTACAACCTCAAAAACGACAGAATGATCTCAGTGCATATCCAAGGAAAACCATTCAACATCACGGTAATCCAAGTCTATGCCCCAACCACTGATGCTAAAGAAGCTGAAATTGACCGGTTCTATGAAGACCTACAACAACTTCTAGACCTAGCACCAAAAAAAGATGTCCTTTTCATCATAGGGGATTGGAATGCTAAAGTAGGAAGTCAAGGAGTAATCGGAATAACAGGCAAGTTTGGCCTTGGAGTACAAAATGAAGCAGGGCAAAGGCTAATAGAATTCTGTCAAGAGAACAAGCTAGTCATAGCAAACACTCTTTTCCAACAGCACAAGAGATGACTCTACACATGGACATCACCAGATGGTCAATACCGAAACCAGATTGATTACATACTTTGCAGCCAAAGATGGAGAAGCTTTATACAGACGGCAAAAACAAGACCAGGAGCTGACTGTGGCTCAGATCATGAGCTTCTTACTGCAAAATTTAGGCTTAAATTGAAGAATGTAGGGAAAACCACTAGACCACTCAGGTATGACTTAGATCATATTCCATGTGAGTACACAGTGAAGGTGATGAATAGATTTAGAGGATTAGATTTGGTAGACAGAGTGCCTGAAGAACTATGGACGGAGGTCTGTAACATTGGACAAGAGGCAGCAACTAAAACCATCCCAAAGAAAAAGAAATGCAAGAAAGCAAAATGGCTGTCTGATGAGGCTTTACAAATAGCTGTGGAAAGAAGACATGCGAAAAGCAAGGGTGAAAGGGAAAGATATAAGCAACTGAATGCAGATTTCCAGAGAATAGCAAGGAGAGATAAGAAGTGCCTTCTTAAATGAACAATGCAAAGAAATTGAAGAAAACAATAGAATGGGGAAGACTAGAGATCTCTTCAAGAAAATTGGAGATATCAAAGGAACGTTTAGTGCAAAGATGGGCATGATAAAGGACAAAAAAGGCAGGGACCTAACAGAAGCAGAAGAGATTAAGAAGAGGTGGCAAGAATACACAGAAGAACTCTACAAGAAAGATCTTAATGTCCCTGATGTCCATGCTGGTGTGGTCACTGACCCTGAGCCAGACATCCTAGAGAGTGAAGTCAAATGGGCCTTGGGAAGCATTGCTAACAACAAAGCTAGTGGAGATAACAGTATTCCAGCTGAGTTATTTCAAATACTAAAAGACGATGCTGTTAAAGTGCTGCACTCAATATGCCAGCAAGTTTGGAAAACGCAACAGTGGCCACGGGATTGGAAAAGTCAGTTTACGTTCCAATTCCAAAGAAGGGCAATGCCAAAGAATGCTCAAACTATCGCACAATTGCACTCATTTCACATGCTAGCAAGGTTATGCTCAAAATCCTACAAGCTAGGCTTCAGCAGTACGTGAACCGAGAACTACCGGATGTACAAGCTGGGTTTCGAAGAGGCAGAGGAACTAGAGATCAAATTGCCAACATTTATTGGATCATGGAGAAAGTACGAGAGTTCCAGAAAAGCATCTACTTCTGCTTCATTGACTATGCAAAAGCCTTTGATTGTGTGGATCACAACAAACTGTGGCAAATTCTTAAAGAGATGGGGATACCAGGCCACCTTACCTGTCTCCTGAGAAATGTGTATGCGGGCCAAGAAGCAACAGTTAGAACCGGTCATGGAACAACCGATTGGTTCAAAATAGGGAAAGGAGTACGACAAGGCTGTATCCTGTCACCCTGCTTATTTAACCTATATGCAGAGTACATCATGAGAAATGCCAGGCTGGAAGAATCACAAGCCGGAATTAAGATTGCAGGGAGAAACATCAATAACCTCAGATATGCAGATGATACCACCCTAATGGCAGAAAGTGAAGAAGAACTAAAGAGCCTCTTGATGAGGGTGAAAGAGGAGAGTGCGAAAGCTGGCTTGAAACTCAACATTAAAAAAACTAAAATCATGGCATCTGGACCCAACAATCCCTGGCAAATAGAAGGGGTAGAAATGGAAGCAGTAACAGACTTCATTTATTTGGGCTCCAAGATCACCGCAGACGGAGACTGCAGCCATGAAATTAAAAGACGCTTGCTCCTTGGGAGGAAAGCTATGGCAAACCTAGATAGCATATTAAAAAGCAGAGACATCACCTTGCCGACAAAGATCCGCGTAGTCAAAGCTATGGTTTTTCCAGTAGTAATGTATGGCTGTGAGAGCTGGACCATAAAGAAGGCTGAGCGCCAAAGAATTTATGCCTTTGAACTGTGGTGCTGGAGAAGACTCTTAAGAGTCCCCTGGACTGCTAGGAGGTCAAACCAGTCAATCTGAAAGGAAATCAACTCTGATTGCTCATTGGAAGGATTGATAATGAAGCTCAAGCTCAGATACTTTGGTCACCTAATGGGAAGAGAGGACTCTTTGGAAAAGACCCTGATGCTGGGAAAGATGGAAGGCAAAAGGAGAAGAGGACGGCAGAGGATGAGATGGCTAGATAGCATCACTGAAGCAATGAGCATGAAATTGAGCAAACTCAGATAGGCAGTGAAAGATACGAAGGCCTGGCGCAATATGGTTCATGGGGTCACAAAGAGTCGGACACGACTTAACGACTGAACAAAAAAAAAAAAAAAATTGTAAAAAGCAGGACAAAGGAACAGGATTGAGGTTGATAGAAATATGTAAATACTGATTTATTTTTAATGTATTTTAAGTCTCTATTGTAGATTGACTGAATCCTAGGATACTAAAGGAATTTGCTGATTCTCTAGCCAAACTTCTATCACTTTTGAGAAATCCTGGTGAGTGGGTGAGTAACAATTGGACAAGGCCAAATCTTCCTATCTGTAGGAAGGGGAGAAAGAAGGATGCTGGGAACTACAGATGAATCTGACAGCAGATCATAAAGATATCAATTTGCAAGCACCTTGAAAATAATACAGTAATCTCTAGAAGTCAGCATGGATGTATCATGAACAAACTTATATTTTGCTCGGCTAACTTCTTTAATAAATTGTGAAAATGCTATAGATGCAATATATCTTGGCTTCAACAGAGCATTTGACAAAGTACTATGTGACATTCTGATTAGCAAGCTAGTTAAGTGCAGGCTGATTTGTGTAATAAGTAAGTGAATACATAACTGATTTGACAGTCCCGCTCAATGTTCAACAAGATTCTTCAACAAACTAGAATATTGAATGAGGTCAGACAAAGTTGACCTCAAAGTTGACTATTTTTATTTATGAGTTGGAAGATGAGATGGAGGGTGTGTCTAGTAAAATTATAAATGACACAAATTGGGTGAAATAGAGAATGTCCTAGAAGACTGAAATAATATTCAAAATTTTAGAGAATTTGGCTGCAAATAACAGAATAGAATAATGAATATAAACTATAAGAAGGAAAGTTCACACTGAATGTTAGGAAAAATTCTTAATGATAAGAGGAGTTAATAGTGGAACCTGTTCTATGGGCATGGTGTGGGCTCTTCTGCAGTGGGTGTGTTGACGTAAGACAACCATCATTCATAGATTAATTAACCTAGATTCTTAGAGCAAGGGGTTGGATTTCATGACCTAAGTGGGTTCCTCTAATTCTAGATAACTGTGTGTGTGTGGGGGGGGGACATGCAACCCTATATTTATTGTTCTATGGTTCTGATAGAACAAATAATTTAAAGCAAGGTAACTAAAGGACTGTTAATGGAAATTTTACACAAGAGATGTTTCTTTAATCAAAGCTGAGCCATTTACAGCACAATTCTATTATAAATTATTCTAGAGAGAAAGAAGCAAGATGGAAGTGAAGGAAAAGTGATGATTGTACTACATTTTTTTCTCAGCACTTATTTTGTTTATTTTTCCCTCCCACTGCATGCAAAGAGAGAGATATATTTCTCAATTTTCTGGGTATTAGGATTTGAAATCAGAATTCAGAAGTGGGGAAGAGCCAATGTTGGAGGCTAACAGGGAAGAAAGAGAGGGACTCTGGGGATGGATTCCCTCTTTTGAGCTTAGTATCCTGTTTCTGGTCTCAAAAGGGATAATCTTTGGGAATCTCTGACTCCTAGGGCTATACTGATTTTTTTTTTCCTGGAGTCATAATAATGTTATTAAAAATTACATTATACATATAAAACTAGTACAAATTACAAAAGATAAAAAAGAAAAAGTGAAAAAAAGAAAAAAATTAAGAAAGAAAAAAAATAGTAGCTTCCCCTTTCTTCCCAGCAAGTATACACAACTTTAACAACTGATAACCATCTCTTAAAGTATGACAAATAGGCTCTTCACCCCATATCTCACCTCATTCTCTATAAACATATTTATAAATCCTCATCATCCATTGTAATCAGCAAAAGCCCATTAAAGGTTACCAGATATAAACATATCTATTATAAACTTAATCTAATAAACTAAGTTTCCTTCCTTTACATATATATCTCCTTTTCTGTTTGTTCTTAAACAAATTTCCCAAACCTCATCAAATACAATCAATAAAAAACCCAATAAAGGTTAGCAGAAATAATAACTATTTTAAACTTAATCAGATAATTTTATAATATAAGAAATAATCTCTTTCCCATATAACTCTTTATCATTAAAACAAAACCCTAAAACATCATCTTCCACTTTGGTAATAATGTACAAATGGATCAATGGGAAAATATGGGGATGAAAGGATTGAAATTTACTTGTGTTCCAGCCTTAAAGAGAATTTTTATAAAATGATATATCATTGATATTTGTCACCAGAGAAACGTCTAGAATGTATAAAGATATATTGAATCTTTGCTGGAAATGTGAACAACATGAAGGGACATTTTATCATGTTTGGTGGACATGTAAAAAAAGCTAAAAAAATTTGGATACAAATACATACATTAATCCAGAAGATCCTATGAAACCAGAGAGATTTCCTTTGGGACTAATGGATAGACAACTAGAAAAACTCATGGAACTTTATTTTTATATATATATGACAACTGCAGCAAGATTATTACATGCACAAAAGTAGAAAGATTCAACATTACTCACAATGGAAGAATGGTTCGGGAAGATGGTCGAATTTGTGGATGGCTAAATTAACTACTTTGATCAGAGAAAAAACAATATCTACATTTATGGCTGACTGGAAACCCCTAACAGACTTTTTGCATGAAATGGAAAAAAACTGCACTTATAATTTGTGGTTTTGATGATTAGAAAAAAAATGGATAATAGAAAAAAGTGGGCTTTTTTTATAACAACCGAGTAAGAGATAATTTTATAATAATACATATTTGCTACAAAGGAAATTGGAAGCTTCTTTCTATTTCTTTTTATTCTTTTTCTCTGCACTTTTTCTTTTTTCCCTTTTCTTTCTTTCCTTGTTTGTTTTATTCTTTATTAGTTTGTGTTAGTTTCTATGTTCTTTGTAAAACTTTTAATAAAATTTATATATGTAAAACAATCATCTTCCAGTCCTAGTCAGAAAAGATCCATTAAAGTTTGCCAAAAATAACAACAATCTTTCTATTTTAACCTTGGTTAAATAAACTCACTTTATATCCCTTCCCCTTACTCCCAAATATCTTGATCTTAAGCCCCTTCAAATAATACCTCAACACATGGTTTCTTTTCATTTTCATTTTGTCTTTTCTCACAAAATCACAAACAACATTAACAAGTCCCTTTTGTAAATCCAATATGAAAAGGGTGTTCACGCCACTCTTCTGGTCTATTATTCACAAGTCCTTTTTAATTATTAAAACATGAGCCAGCTTAGTTTGTAGGATCAATTCACCTTGTTCCACATCTTTCTTATAGTCCATCATTTTGAAGTCCACATTTAAATCAATTTTGGTCTTGTCCAATGAAATTTGTTTCTCTTCCACAGCATCATCTAGTCTCAATAATGGCAAAAATCTTTAAAAGTATCTTCTGAATCATTTTTTTTACACATACCTTTAGATGCATCCATTATTTTACTTGCTTCTGCTGCCCTCTAGTGTCCACTCATCAGAGACCCAACTCATTATTTTTTCCAAAGAATGTAAGCATCCACAGTTTCCCATGGGAAGGATTTTATCATTAATTTCACTTTTATTCCAGATCCCTCTGGCTCCTTAGTCTGTTTTTAACTTTCCAAAATCAACACTCTAAACACCCTTTTTCTGTATTCCAAAAATAATATTTTTCTAAGTCCTTAAAATCTTACTCAAACTTCTTTCACTAAGGAGAAGGAGACTCACCATTCACAGGTAGAAACTTGCTGATCCTTAATATTTCCAAAGCAATAAAAAACAGATCTAAAAGTGATTATGAAATGAGGGTCTGTTGAGCTTATTGTCCTTAAAAAAGGCTATGTTATGATGACTGTGAGCATAAATGATTTCTCCCTCCTCTCCCAACCACTTGACTCATAAGCCAACCACAAAGCATGGCTCATGCAGTCTACTCATGAGGAGTGGCTGTCTCAAGATCTGTCAGGTTCATCCCAAGAAACTCAGTGGGACAATTCAGGAACAGTTCAGTTACTTTATTAGCTTACACCTACCAGACAGAATTTCACCAGACTAACTCTAACCCCCAACAACAGCAACTAAACACTTTGAATTCCTTAGGGTGGTGCCAGTCTCATCCTCTTAGTTTTCACACGCTCAGGCTGCGGGCTGAGGAGATGCTTGAGATTCCTCTCCCCCTCCCTATGACCTTGGACCTCCTTGCCCAAGTCTTCTATCACAAGATTTCTCCTTTCTCCAGAGAGATTTTGCAAGCCAGGATCCAGCATTCAGCCACAGCAAGATGCCTGGCTTGCCATGACACTCACCAGAAGCCTGGCTATAGAACTATCCCCTTAGAATTGCAGTTATTTGTGCTAATAGTTGAACATGAGGCTGATGTAGATAATGATCCCCCTTGTGGTCATCCTGAAATTTCTGAATTGTCTGTAAAATCCCACCTTGTCCTCCAACCAAGAATAATGGAATAATATGCTATTGGTCACATGATTATTTTTTTTAGAAATGGTTGTAGTTACTATATGTATCCAAGTTCATGGGAATTCAGCATTAGACACCATGTATAGAAATGTTTTTGCTGTCTTAACTGTCATGTTAATGAACAAGTCATTTATAATACCAGTAGCTTTTTTAAGAGTGCATAAATTCTGGGAGAAGGTTTACTTTGGCAAGGTCCTGAAAATGTGGTTTCTTCCCTGCAGCATATTTAAAGCGGCTTCTTTCACTACTTTCCTTACTCCAAAGCCTTTGGCATTTACATACATTTGAATGATAAATTGCTATCTGTGGTGTTCAGAGAACCTGTTATGTTTCAGGATAAAAGATGGGACACTTTTCTTCCCATCCCACCTGCTTAGTCGCTACAGTGCTTGCGAACAATGCATAGTTTATAAAAAATCCTAGATGGCAACGGCTTCTAAATGTGTTTGTTGTTTTTCTGAATATAAGCAAACAGCCTTGGGCCACATTTTTTTTAATGTTTTGCATATACCCACTGATTCAGACATGGGAAGAATATGATTAGGAGCCTAGCTGCAACACTTAGCAGGATAAAATCAGTAAAAAAATAAATCCAAGCACTTTGAGACTAGTTAGCTGAATTGTAAAGGTTTTTCACTAGGTGCCAAGCTGTGCTTTTTTATGAAAAATATTGCTACAGATGCCTTAAAGTTAATCTTGGCTCTTGATGATGCATGAACGCATCTATGTAGAGTGTTGTTGTTTTACAATAATATTGTAAATATTGTTGGTGAGAGGTTGCTTCCCCCCTCCCCCATTGCTTTCTTCATTGATTTTTTTTTTTTTTTAACCTTCCAGACTAGTCTACATCCCTGGAATTTCCTGGTGGACTCCCACATCAGTACTAACCAGATCCTATCCTTCTGAGTTTCTGAGCCCAGACAACCTTGGCCAGGTACGAAGCTCAAAAGCAACAAGTTTGCATTCCTTAGGTTGTCATTCCAAACTATCATAGATCCATTTCTCCAAATTCATCTGAACTGATTGGATAACAAATGATTTAAGCAGAACATTAACAGATTATATCTATTCCATAATCTTTTTTTTTTTTTTTAAATAAATTGTCTTGGTAATATTCTGATATATTTTGACTTGGAACCACCATTTGCTATTCTGCTTCATTCAGCAAATTCTCTTGGGCCAGACCTATAGTTTATCCATTCTGTAGTCAAAATTTAAGATTTATGTTAGTTTTCCACTTCATTATGGCTTTTTGATTATTACAGGAAAGCATTATAGGCTTGATCAGAGTGATTACAACTTTTTAATTAAATAGGACATTTAAACAAGGGATCATAAGTGAAAGGTAGAAGAAAGGGAGGCATGCAAGCAAGGACCATTTCAGACAACCCCTCCTCATTTATAGCCAACACAGCCAAGTGAAGAGAGAAGGAGGCACCAGGGTGAAGATCTGTCCAAGGCTGGATGAGGGCAGAATTTGTTCTGTGACTGCTCTTGACATCTCCTTATAGGATGTCTTCTTCGATTGTGCTGTCATATTATAAATGGGAAGTTTATTCAATGCTCAGTTTGGCTGGCCATTCTCAGAGCATTTTGATACTAGTGATTTATAGCCCCTATTGTGCATTGTATAATCATACTTACATTAGTTGTGCACTTTAGTTTGCAGTTTATTAATAGCAGAGAGCTATTTGAAGTTTGCCACAGTCATGGGGTGAGTGATTTCAGAACTGGTAGGTTGCTAATAGGCTATAAAAAATCAATCAAAAACACTCTCATCCATGCCCCCCAAAATTCTAAGGCCATCACTGTCAGGGGATGGAGAGGGTATGGGAAGACATTAATGGAGAGCCACCTTTGATGTTACCTCCCCTTCCTACAGCCAGCAGAATCTAGATGGTTCTGTCAGCTAATGAATCCATCAGCTGGTACTGCTATTACAGTACTAAATCCATAATAAAACATCAACCACATTCAGTGTGATAGTTGATAGCAGGCTGATGTATTTACAGGTAGTCCTCATTTAAATGATGGTAATTGGGACCGGAATTTCCATCGCTAAGCAATGTGGTTGTAAAGCATGATGTCACATGACCACAATGCTTAGCGAAAGCAATCCCAGCACTTCCCATTGCCATAGTTAAGTGAGGATCATAGGTAATTAAGTGAGCACCTCCTCACAACTTCTTGCCAGCTTTCTACAAGCAAAGCCAATGGGGAAGGCAGCAGGAAGTCACAAGTCCCAGGAGGCTCACAAGCAGACTGGCAGGCAGGTAAGTGGCTGCTGCCGGGCATGGGAGGGTGGCTGGCAAGGCAGGGCATGAGCATGGCTGGGCTGGAGATGGCTGCTGTTGGATGGGAAAGGGTGTGATTGACTTACTGGAGCAACTTGCTACCTTTCCTGCCATCTTCCCCATTGACTTTGCTTGTGGGAAGCTGGCAGGGAAGGTTACAAATGGCGATCTCGCAACCACAAGGTGCTGCAACCGTCGCAAGTGCAAGCCAGTTGCCAAGCAGCCAGTTTGTGATCATATGACCATGGGGGTGCTGGGACATCTGGAACTTCAAGGACCAATAGTAAGTACCACTCATTCAGCATCATAGTAACTTCAAATGGTTGCTGAATGAGTGGTCATTAAATGAGGACTATCTGTATTACTGAGTTTTCAGATTGTTTATGTTGAGCTGGCACAGGTATGCCTATCTTAGCAATTGGTGCAGCCTCAGTGGATGTTGAAAAAGGCCAGAAGTATTAAAATGGTACATTGCATTTTGTGAGTTAGATTAGACAAGCAGAAGCTTTCTTATGCACAGCTTATGGATGGTCCATTTCCCCAGCTGGAGAGAAATGTCTCACTTCCTCCCACCTCCTGAATTTCAGATGCTTGAGCAGGTGCTTTAAAAGAAACGCTGGTGATTTAGCAGGAATAAATCCGAGTTCCCTCTGATAGAATGCAAAGTACACAGCTGCTTGTTTCTTATTTATTTATTTTTTAAATTGTGTTTATTTTCCTTTTATGTGGTATGGGTAGTAAGATAAGGTAGTTAGAGGAAAGCTGTTGGAATGCAGAAATCTCCTTATCATGAGTTCCAGTTCCAGCAGCCTAGAAGGTATACATTTTATTTAGGATATAATTGTTCCTTTTCCTTTATTTCAGCTACCACTGCACTGTACAATCAAGCTTAGAAACTCTGGGGAAAGGACCTGGGTGCAAAAGTGGTGACATAAAATCAGGCCACCTTGATAGCTCTCAAGTGATTTGTAAGACAGCAGGATAATTGTTTGATAGCCTGGCAGCTTCAGTGCATTACAATTGCCCAGCTTCTTTTGCAAATTATCAGACAAAGGCATTGTTTAGAATGTATTATCGCCTTTCCCCCACTACATCCACCAGGATAGCTCATAATCACAGCTGAGGCTTTAAGAAAAAACAGCTAGTTGCAAATTTGGTGGCATAACTTTGTGCCACCTTCAAAGTTCTCAATGGTAATTTTACTACTGGAGGAATGATGGCTTGGTAGCCATGCAGCTTTCCTTGTTACAGATGCTCAAATCATCTGGCACGTGACCAGGCAAACACACACAACATGTAAGGAAAATGTGTGTGTGTGTGTGTGTGTGTTGGTAGGGGGGGATTTATTTTCTTTTTGCATGGAGTGGGACTTGAGGGGTATATGTTCCTCTCGGATATATTGTACATTGATGCAGAGCACTGACTGAATGGCATTTTTACAGGCTCCTGTTGGTCAACTGTGTATTGAAGGTAAGCAATTAAGGAAGCAGTTAAATGTTTTATACAACAACTCGGTTGTGTTATTTTCAGCATACCTTTTTAATGTATCTTACCATGCCGCTTACAAATCATATATTTTATGCTGGTTGTACTCTAAAAATCTTGTCAAGAGCACGTTTAGGAAAGACACAGCACTCATTAATCTATATCTAGCAAGCTCCCTAAACTTTAATATATTCATGTATTTGTGTGTCATTCCTGTCAGCTTGCAAATGGCTGAATCATTGATGCAGGCCTTTAAATTGACAAATGATGAAAACGATACAGAGAGCACAAATCAGATTTAGAAAGAGCATAAAACTCATGTAAAAATGTTGCTCCTTCTGAGCCTTTCATGTAGGTCTTTTGCAATCAATGGATCTTTACATTCATGAAATTTGTATCATGCCCTTGTTTTATAAACAACAGCTCCTCTCCTGAGATAGCCATGAACTCACAAAGCGTATCAACAAAGAAACAAAAGATTTGAAAGGTTCCAAGTGTCGACATTCGGTTTGCCTAAAAGGCTCTGTCAGTTTCTAAGCAACATTGCTCTCTGAATCTTTTCCATGCTCTTTCCACCACCCCATCAGGTGACCCCGCAAGAAGACACCAGCTAGAGCATCCACAGACAGAATAATGATTTCTGTCCATCAAGCTTATTTGTTATTCAGGGCCATTTCAGGATTTCTTCTGTATAACCTAACAAGTTCCCAAAGGAGTCAATATCCAAGTTAATTCTCTTAGCAACCAGGCTCAATTTCAGAGACCACTGAAAATGATGTACCTGTAGCTGTTGGCTCCAAGCTCTTTCTCCCTCAGCCCTATCAATGCATACATTTGCACCCATCCAATTTAACAAAGCTATACAAAGATATCAAACCCTAACCTTTTCCTCCACATTTCTAATTGTCTAGATTTAGGCTGCATTAACTAACTTAAGAGAATCAAGATTTGGAGAGGGGAGGAGTGATTTCCAGCCATCTCAGTAGATACAGACTGCCAAGCTGAGAAGCAAGCAGGCACAGAGATTATGGTTTACATTTTCACTGACATCTTGGCTCTGTCTCCTTCTCACTTTGTGCTCTCTAGATTGGATCTCTTAATGTCAAGTAACAAAAATGCCAGATCACTATGTTGTCTATCACATTCTATACTGCATATGAATCAGAAGTTCTTTGTGAATCTCTTAGCATTAGCAAACGCTTCAAGCTTTTGTTGATTTACAAGTCTGGCTTGTGCCCCTACATACCATACTACTGTTGTGTGAGGAAGAGGTTTCTGCACAAGCCTTCATCATGATGAAAGACCATTTTGAAGATCTGCATGGCTCTGTTTTATATGTTATATTGTATTTAAGTTGTTAATATGAAAAGTGCTCTTAAAATGTTGTAAATAAAAATGGGAATAAAACTCCATGTATTCTGGAACAACTGCCATCGGGGATCTGGAATACAGCCTCTCTTTTGCAGACTTACATAACCAAATACATAAATCTCATGGCAGGGCCAGCAGCACAGTAACATCTAGCCTAGGCCAGAGTTAGCGGCCCACAAGGGCAACTATAAGTGCTCTTACATGCTGTGTGCGTAAAGTGAACATATATCACACCAGCTTTTAATTAAATGATTCCCTTTTGTAAAGTGATGGAACATTTGTACCTCCAATAAACACATCTCTAGGAGGATTCACACTATCATGTAATATAACTGTAACCACACTTTCTATCCAACTACTATCCATAATACATCTACAGGCACATATGTAAGTATCATGGCCAATTGATAGTAAGAAATACAATGGCCAGTTAACAGTACGAAATCTACACTTTACTACTATAGTATGGAAATATGGATGGTAAAGTAAGAAGTCACATACAGAGGCATGCAAAATAAATGTTGGTGCAGCTGGGAAAGTAAGTAATATTCTATTCTATTCTATTCTATTCTATTCTATTCTATTCTATTCTATTCTATTCTATTCTATTCTATTCTATTCTATTCTTCATATGTAAACCTTGGACAAAAGTAACTATAAATGCCTCAAGAACTTCTATGTTGTCCTTTGCTGTCCATCCCTTGGATCTCACCCACATGTCTTCAAAGTCCTTTAAAGACCATAAGACCTTCAATCAAGTTAACATTAAGGTACTGTAATGGGGCGGGGGGGGGGGGGGAGAATAACATTTTACCCATAGTTCCCAAAGCTATTTTACAAAGACTAAAATCATAAATGGAATAAAGGAAGGAAACAAAGATAACCTGAAAAGCAGTAAACAAAAGCAGCAGTAAAAGTAAACTTAGTCCTCAAAATTAAACATTTTAAAGATTAGGAAAGTGCTCACTTGTAATTGAAAAGATAATTAAATAAGTGCCTAACAAACTTCATTGGAGGTAGTTTCATGTGTAGGGAGCCACCACCAAGAAGTCTTCATGGAAATAAGACAAATTCATGCCCATTGGTAGAACAGCTGCCATTTTCATTTATGGGGCTATTTCTCTTCAGTGACTGAATGGCAGAAAGACATTCAATCAATGAATTATTTCCCATAGAAATTTCCGATTCAGGAAAATTTTCATCTGTTGATTATCAGCCTATGACTTATCTGGTAAAAGGAGAAGAACCATGTCAGGGGAAAAAAAAAAAAAAAAAAGCAACATGACAAGCAGCAACATTCCTGTAATTTCCCCTATTTGACTTTCAGTTTGCTTATGGCTGAATTTATTACCATTCATGCTTTCATCTATTAATACATATTCCAAGTATAGAAAAACATTAGAAAACCATTGATTTTAAATTAAGGTATATCAAAATCTTAAATAATTTTAGCATAGGCAGAATGAATTTTCCCTCCTAGCAGAGAAGCCTAAAGTCCCTAAAGCAAAATTAGTGCTGTCTTGTATGTGCAGGGGGGAAAAAAAGGAGACTAATTCAAAGTGAATTAATCTGCAGTTCATTAGCAAACACTAATGTTGCTTTGGGGACTGAAGGAAATTAGCAGGATTATAATTATAAGCAACCGGTGTCTTCATAAACATCTAATTGCTTATCAAGGATGTACAATACAGTATACAAGCCTTTTGGATGACTGGATGCCATAAATCAGGTTTTCACTTATGCAACCGATTGTGTCTTGGAACACAGCAGTGACCAAAGAAATGTGAGTTCCAGTAACAAGCAGGAAGGCATGAAAGACATGAAATTATGGAGGAGGAGGAGGAGGAGGAGGAGGAGGAGGATTTACCAGAAACATTAGAGTAGTGGCTTTCTTTATTTCTTAGGAGACAGAAGGTAGAAACTCAAAGGGTCCCCTTTGCTTCCACACATCAACTCTATGCCTAAAGAACATTTGTACTGTGTTTAAAAAGTACTGTGCCCTTTTCCTTCTGATAATTCTCATTACATTTAATGGAATAAAAGTAGTTCCTCTCCCCCTCCCTAGGAAAATATTTCACTTAAATTCTGATGGATAGAATGTGGAGTTCTGGAACTTATCCTGGTTATTATGCAGTTTGGTGAGTTTTGTGAGTGCCCATTCCTTGTGCAGCCGTCTCTCCAGAGGTCTGCAGCATCCCTAAATTTCCAGAGGAAGACAGCATGGAGAAATTCCTCCCATGGGGCTTTTTCAGAGCAGGAAATGTAAGCAACCAAAAAGGCCTCAGAGTGACAGAGACCCATGTAATAACAAATCAACAACAATACCAGCACTTTGCATTGCCTTACAACACTAAAATTGTCAGGTTTAGCCCAGGAAACTCCAGGAGACAATACAGATTCAATCCAGCAAGGTTTATTTGGCTTCACACTATACAAAGAATCTTCCCAGACTGAGAGTAGTTCCCAGGGTCAATCCATAAACATCACTAGCATTCCTCAGGGAGGGGCCAGTCTCATCCTCTTATCTCTTCCTCACTCTTCGGGGGATGAGAGTACATTCTTTATACCTCTCGCTCTTACTCTCACATCAATGAGCTAAAACAAGCTGTACATGTTTTAGTGTTGCAAGGCAATGCAAAGTGCTAAAACATGACCCTACCTTATTTATTTATTCAGTTTCTTAGTCACCTCAGTCATCAAAGGAACCCTACATTAGTCCTGTACAAAGGTTATTGAATGGCAAAAAATAGACTATTTACAGTAGTCCTGTAATATCTGAAAAGGCTTCCAAGATAGACTATGTGTCATTGTGACTCAATGTTCCTACTCTATGGCAGAGTCTCAGTCACAGGTCATGTCCACCCTGCAAACTGAAACCCTAGGATATGTGGGATATTTAACACAGCAATTTCAGCATGTCTCACACATGTTCTACCTTTGAGTATCCATGCCATCACACATCAATTCAGCTTGCACAACATATTAAACTGAGTCTAGGATAGAGTTGTACAAACAGAAAAAACTACTCAGCACTCCAGCAGAAGAAATTTAGTTTTAAGCCAAACATTGCCCAGTCTCCTTAGGACTAAACTCTGTAGAAGTCAAAGGGATGGCCTTGAAGGAGGAAAAGCTGCTACCAAAGCAACCTTCAGATAAAAGGGGCCTGAACCCAGACCAAGAAAATAACATAATAAATGTCTCAGACAATCCCCTCCCACACAAAGATAAAGGGAGGGAGGGGGAGGCGTATTCACACTCGCACAATTTTGTTACTGTAGCTTTACAGTAAAAGTAGTGATGACCTACATGACATTGGTTTCCTAGTCTGGTCTGCTTTGAAAAGCTGACAACTACCTTATTCCAGCTGGTTATGTTATACAAACACAGAAGATAGAGTCAGCATTGGCTGTTTGCACAGAAGTGGGAGCTTAGAAGAACCCTTAAATTGGTACTCCATCTCATTAGTCTTTTTTTTTTTTTAAATCATCCACCCAGCTCAGTAGAGGATGAAACAGGGCATAATGGAGACAAGTGAAGATAAATCCATGGTGGCTTTGAATTCAACTGGATGTTTGTTTGTTTTATGTAATTATGAGAGGTGGGGACAATAATCAGCCTATGCAAAGAAGAGTGGGATATCAGTGAAGACTATTGTTCCCAGAATAACCAGGCTAGGCTCACATTCTAATCATAAGAAGCATCTTCACGAGATGAATTATATGATGTGAATGCAGCCATGGAGTTTTCCTACATAACTGAAATGGAGCAATGTGAAAAAAGATTGAGTTTATTCATTGCATTATGGTTTTGCTCCATATGGAAATGCTCATCAAAATGCCAGTAAGCAGAATGCTCCCAATGGAAAGCAGGTCTTTGGAGGCATCCTTGTGGCAGAAAACTGTGTGTGCCAGATTTGATTTTATTTACAATCCACTGAAATGAATAGAATGTTGATAGATCTTTCAAGTAAGCCTAGATGGAGCTCCTGCTGTTCCTCAGCTCATACCAGACACCGTGCATGACTGAAGTTCAAGGCAGCTTTGCATTTTTCCTGTGGCCCTTCATTCTTCTGGCATATTTTTTCCAATGATTGTTCTCCAAGAGCCTAATGAAGGTAGAAGAATATCATCATGGAGTCAGACATGAGCCCTTTGTTGAGTAATGGCTTGGGTATGGATAGCTGCCATATTCTGGGAGCTGTCTTTAATTCCAGGCACATCTGTGGTAGGAGAACTAGGGTTTTAATTTCAGGCAGATATTCTTTATTCTCTGCCTTCTGAGTTTTTATGTTTCTGTAACAGAAATTGCTCCCAGGCCTGCTGTATATTCATTAAAAACCCTCGTTGTGCTCCTTCCCCCCGCCCTAGTCTTTGATGTGTTAAGCAACCATACCCTCTCCTCAGGCATTCTTGTGCAGCAATCTGTTGCTATCCTAATCCTCCTTTCTTCACATTGTAGTCCAGTCCTGGCTTGAGAAAAATTGAAACTGTATTTTATTCCAGTGAGACACTGAAGACAAACAGAGACCGATATGAATACTTCGTTTAGGTTATTGTTTCATTTTTCCTTTAGAATCCTTGACAATTCTGGAGAGACCCATCTGTCTCAGCAAGAGAAATGCAAATATTACATTTCTTCAAGCACACTATTACAAGACTTTCAGATGGCCTTGATGGCTTTCTATTGTTAATTCACTATTGAGAATTCCTTCAGTTATTTCAGTAGAATCCTCTAGTGCCTTTTTTTTTTTTTTACCTTGCTCCAAAAATCCAGCAACTTACTAAAAGAAGGAAGGAAGGAAGGAAGGAAGGAAGGAAGGAAGGAAGGAAGGAAGGAAGGAAGGAAGGAAGGGAGGAAGGAAGGGAGCAAGGGAGGAAGGGAGGGAGGAAGGGAGGGAGGAAGGGAGGGAGGCAGGGAGGGAGGGAGGGAGGAACACTTATTCTGCTTCTTGTACAAACCCATAAAGTGTGATCAAATTTTATTTTTATAAAATCCTGCTGTACATTTGCCTGGTGGGTGAGTCTGCTTTATAGTTCTGTGAAAGTTGATGACTTGCATATTTTGGATTCTAGGCACATACACAAATCCTCATCTCCTGCAGACTGATGATGGTTATGTTCCCTCAAGTCAAAGCATCTCAAAGCCTTTTTCCCCCTCCCAGTCAGAATGAGTGAACCCTTTCAGAAACGTATTTTGTTTGGGAGACAGATAGTTCTACTTGCAATAAGATGTGAAGTAGCTTATATATAAGATGCAACCAAAAATATGTTTTGTATGAAACAGAACAGAAATATGATATGTATCATTTGTTATATTCAAGAAAGAAATATACCTCATCTATACAAGAGTTTTAAATTAGCTGTGTGAAGATTTCATTCAATAATAAATGGTCCAGATAACCATTTTGAGAGTTTGTACTTTAACTATATCTCATGCATTTTCTTTCTTAACTTTGTGCTTTTTTTTGTTTCAGTAAAAAAGTCTTAATTTTGATATATTAACTGCAGAGAGAATGAGAGAGAGAGAGAGAGAGAGAGAGATTCCTGTGATACTTGCTGTGATATTACTCTGATATTTGCTTCAAATTTCTCCATAAATACAAGGGATGATGATGGTGGTGATAATGTTTGCTGCCCTATGGGTCTGCAGAGATGAAACTACATCCCAGTGAAAAGCAAAAACATTTCACAAAGGACCCAGGTATACAAAGAAACATTTCATATCAACTGTCTTCTTCTTGGTCAACGATAGTTAGAGAAAATGATAGCAGGACATGAAACTAGTATCTGTTGAAAGATCATAGCATTGTGGAGCTGGAAGATGGCATCTAAGCCAGACTCAGTGTGGGGATCCAAAGCATCTGAGGCAGATGGCTGTCTAGTTCCAATTTATTACATTCTCTTTAGGTTGGTGGTTCCAGTATCCAGCTGCTTTTATTGTTAGGAACTGTTTTCTAACATTCTAATGAAGAGTTGCAATCTGTGTTCCTGTAACTTAAATCCATTATTATGTGTCCTGCACTCTGGAATGAGAGATAACAGGTCTTGACATTCTTCTGTGTAGCCATCCTTTTAGGTGTTTGAAGAGTACTATCATATCTCCCATCCCTCACTCCTCTACAGGTGAAACTCAAAAAATTAGAATATCGTGCAAATGTTCATTTATGTCAGTATGGCAACTCAAAAGGTGAAACCAATATATGAGATAGACGCATTACATGCAAAGCGAGATATGTCAAGCCTTACTTTGGTATAATTGTGATGATTATGGCATACAGCTTATGAAAACCCCAAATTCACAATCTCAGAAAATTAGAATATTACATGACATCAATAACACAAGGATTGGAAATAGAACAATATCGGACCTCTGCAAAGTATAAGCATGCATATGTACTCAGTACTTGGTTTGGGCCCCTTTTGCAGCAATGACTGCTGCAATGCGGCGTGGCACGGATGCTGTCAGCCTGTGGCACTGCTGAGGTGTTACGGAAGACCAGGATGCTTCAATAGCGGCCTTCAGCTCCGCTGCATTGTTCGGTCTCATGTCCCTCATCTTTCTCTTGGCAATGCCACATAGATTCTCTATGGGGTTCAGGTCAGGCGAGTTTGCTGGCCAATCAAGCACAGTAATCCCGTGGTCATTGAAGCAGGTTTTGGTACTTTTGGCAGTGTGGGCAGGTGCCAAGTCCTGCTGGAAAATGAAGTCAGCATCCCCATAAAGCTCGTCTGCGGAAGGAAGCATGAAGTGCTCCAAAATCTCCTGGTAGACGGCTGCGTTGACCCTGGACTTAATGAAGCACAGTGAACCAGCACCAGCAGATGACATGGCTCCCCAAATCAACACAGACTGTGGAAACTTCACACTGGACTTCAAGCATCGTGTGTTGTGTGCCTCTCCATTCTTCCTCCAGACTCTGGGTCCTTGGTTCCCAAATGAGATGCAAAAGTTGCTCTCATCAGAAAAGAGGACTTTGGACCACTGGGCAACAGACCAGTTCTTTTTTTTTTTTCTGTAGCCCAGGTAAGACGCTTCTGAAATTGTTTGTTGTTCAGGAGCAGCTTGACAAGAGGAATACGACATTTGAAGCCCATGTCCAGGATCCGTCTGTGTGTGGTGACTCTTGATGCACTAACTCCAGCCTCAGTCCACTCCTTGTGAAAGTCCCCAACACTTTTGAATGGCCTTTTCCTGACAATCCTCTCCAGGCTGCGGTCATCCCTGCTGCTTGTGCACCTTTTTCTACCACACTTTTCCCTTCCACATAACCTTCTATTGATGTGCTTTGATACAGCACTTTGGGAACATCCAACTTCTTTTGCAATTCCCTTTTGGGGCTTTCCCTGCTTATGGAGGGTGTCAATGATGGTTTTCTGCACAACTGTCAGGTCAGCAGTCTTTCCCATGCTTGTGATTCCTACTGAACCAGCCTGAGAGACCATTTAAAGGCTCAGGAACCCTTTGCAGGTGTTATGGATTCATTAGCTGATTAGAGTGGGACACTTTGAGCCTAGAATATTGAACCTTTTCACACTATTCTAATTTTCTGAGATTGTGAATTTGGGGTTTTCATAAGCTGTATGCCATAATCATCACAATTATACCAAAGTAAGGCTTGACATATCTCACTTTGCATGTAATGCGTCTATCTCATATATTGGTTTCACCTTTTGAGTTGCCATACTGACATAAATGAACATTTGCACGATATTGTATTTCTCAAAGCTAAATCTACTCAGCATTTTCAATATCTTTATAAGACTTTGTTTTTAATCCCTTGATCATCATCCTTGCCCTTTCCTGAACCTGTTCCAATTTCTCCAATGTCCAGTAAAGTATAGTATTCAGAATAAGACACAATACTTGAGGTAGTCTGATCAAAGTAGCATAAGTGAAACAACTATTTCTCATGATATGACCATGTCCTTCTTTCATTTGCCTTGTTTGCAGCCACAGTACACTGCTGGCTCATATTCACTTTGCAAACAACTGTGTGATCGTTAGATACAAACGATGCATTGCTGCTTTTTGAGATTCCAGGAGATTTCAAGATGGAATTTAAGGGTGAACAGCAGAAGAGAACAGCATAAGCCTGGCCAAGAAGAGTGATGCCTCCAGCCAAGGAGGTTCTGTGAAGCTCTGTATCTCTCTGCAAGTTCCTTAGAACATCCCCGTGGACCTGTGGATTAGACAGCCTTTTGCCAAACCTGGCCCAGATACTGCCTTATTGGCCCTGAAGCAGACATAGCAGGTGCAACACCAGTTCTTCCTAGCAACCTTGCATCAACAGCAAGTGGAACAGCTTACCCACCCACACTAGTGGGTGCCCATGGATCCCCTGCCCCAAGATACCTTCCCTGGAAAACAAACAGGAGCTGCAGCTGCTGTTGAATAAAGACAAAAGCAAACACAGTGCTATAGCAAGTATGGTTGTGAAGCAGAAGCTGGCAGAGGTCATCCTGAAAAAACACGCTGCTCTGGAAAGGACTAAGGCTCTCAACATGCTATACAGGTCCTTGGAGCCAATGGAACATGAAGGTCCACCAAATCTTGTGCTCCCTAGTTTCTTTCCTCCAGTCTCCAACAACTCCAGAGATTCTCCAGAGCACTTTCTACTAAGGAAAACAGCCTCTGAACTAAACCTAAAGCTGCGCTGCATAGCTAAAAAAACTGACCCACTGACCCAGAAGGAAAGTGCACCCCCTTCTTTGAAAAGGTACCTGACAGAAGCCAACAATGCATTGCTAGGAATAAGTTGTCAGGAAGCAATGATATTATAGTTAATAAACTGTAACATTGACATCTAAGAACCTCACAGAGTACTAATAGAAGTTCAGAAATATATTAATAGCATATTTGAAAAGCATTTGGCTTCTAGAGACTTCCCCAAAATAACAAGTACAAATTCAGAATCATTCAGTACAAACTTTATACTAAGCCACAGTTTGCTTTAGTCATAGTTTATTGAAGAAGCCATATTGGCCTGTGTGGTGGAGAGCAGCTGGCCCTTTTAAGAACAAGCCAGCCTTATGTGCTCACAGGGAGTCACCTGACCCTTGACAGTCAATAGAAGAAAAGAAGGGGGTTCTGTCAGGTTTAGGGTGGGAGGAGCTTGGGGTGTATTTTGTGAGGGAATTGGCTGGAGTCCTGGATGAGGAGGTTACCTCAGGCAGGGTTAAAAGTTATTTAGCTATAGCTAGAACTCCATTAGTTGTTGTTATTATTATTATTATTTAAACTGTGTGTTGTGTGCATGGAAGATTATTTTCTTTTGGTACCTTTAATAAAGTTGATTTTTGTTTCAGTCTTGGAATTGATTGGTTGCCTTCTAGTACCCACTTCAGCTTGACTCCCAAAGTTTTGTTTGGTTTCCCTTTTGTATTTAACCAGACCCAGGGTTGGATGACAATTTCCCCTTCAATCCTCTCCTGGTTGCCCAGAGGCCTAGTGAGGAAGGGAGAAACTGGTTTCTAGTGAAGGGTGGAGGGGGTGGTAGTAAGGAGACCTAATTGGCCAGTTACTGCTCACCCACCAGTGTGGATGACCTCAGAACTGAAGGACCTCAAAGGAGGGGCTGATTCAACCCTAAGGGTGCCTTTTCCCTTATGCACATATCATGTAAATGATGATACAAACAACAGTGGTTGAGTTCACATGCTATCCTAAGCCAAAACCAAACAAGCTACAATTTAGCTTAGTGCAATGTGTGAACCCAGACAATGGATTGGATTGAGATTTATTTGTTCTATCTATAACTTGCCATTTCACAAAAAAATAGACTCAAGCTTAGTCATGCTCAGATCTGACATTCTGAAAGTAGAATTTAAGTCTTCTTGTTTCAGTGGGTCTACTCTATGTATAACTTAATCTGGATCCCATATAATAGTTCTTGTTGGAACCTATGTTTTCCAGATAATGGACCAGTACATTTGTCACCCTACCTGTTTCTATCCCCCTGATGTTCTCAGTGCATTTTTGCAAAAGGAATAACTCCCTCAAAACATAAGAAGGGGTGCTGGGTATGTTAAATTATCTGTAACGTTCTCCCCAATCCAAGGCTTCACATTTTTGTTGAGACAATAGTCAAGGTAACTTTTGCAGGCATTTCCCTTTTATTAAAGTCCCAAGCTTGTTTTATTTTAAAGACATAAAATGAATTTCACTGACAGGAGTTCCAGAAGGCAGAGACCAATAACACCAGAATGAAAGATGCATTTTAATGATGACTGCATAATTGCTTTGCAACGGGTGGTGCTAAATATTTTGACAAAAGTAGAGTGGATCTGTAATTAGAACATCCTGATGCTTTATGTTGATCTGGTTTTTTAACTTGCAATAGAATTGCCTCAACAAGCTTATCTGGAAATGAAGGGTTTCTCAAACAAAACCATAATAGTTGTATTAGAGATGCCAGCAGTAAGAATATTTCAGGGTAGTGTACTTCTCTTCCTCTTCTTCTTCCCTGACATCTATGGGTGGAATATAGCATCTCTGGTACAAGAATGTAATTCTTACTGTCTAAAACCTTCACTTAAATTCTGTCCTGACACCCATTTATCAAGGCCTTGGAATATTGCCATTATAATTTATAAATCTCAGGAAAAACAATAGAGGTACTTGAAGCTTGTTTTTAATCTGAGCAGAAGAACATTCCAAGATACAGTGTTCACTTTGAGATGAAGCTGAGCATCATGAGCTGTCCAAGTTTATACTGTGAACCAAGTAATTATGAACTCTGGCAAATTAATATTATTACAGGGATTTGGTGTCATATAACTTCTTCCTGCTCACAGAGTGATTTGCTTAATTCCTTAAAGATTCCTACTTCATCTTTCCCCACCACAACCATATCTTTATGTATGGTTAGGTTTAGAACGCAGAAAAAAGTATGTGCCTGCAAGCTGGGTGGCTGTGATTTTGGAAACATGAAGTGAGAAAGCTTGGAGTTACTTAAGCCCTGTTAAATCCCAAGCAAGATTTTTCTCCAAGAAATCCTGTTTAATTTTCTTTCAAAACACTTCTTGTAAGTGAAGAGCACTTGTACCTTGTATGCATGTTTGCTAGGCTTAAAAATAAATTTTCCAGTCAATATATAAAACAAGATCTTTAATTGCAAGAAAGTAAATTCTACTGATTAGTGTGGAGTATGGACTACTATGCTGCAAAAACTGCACATGTGAATAGAAATACAAGGCACAGCTGCCACAGGGACAGCCATTCCTTTAGTAGAGAGATGTGAAGGTTATCAGCATTTTGCAGAGAGTATTAGGTGACCATGCTGGAGCATGTGAGTTTCTTCAGCATGGTCATTCCATTAGCCTTCTGGCTCAATATAGAATCTGATCCTGTCACTGGTTGGTTAAATGTCTGAGAAAACCTGTTCTGCACATGGTCAAGGAAACGTTGGCTTGATACACGTTTGGAGAAAGAAGCTATGTTATCTTCAAGAGCATGTCATTCTGTACATTGTCAGGGATTCTCACACTGAGTTGCAATTTAAAACCCAAGGTTAGAAGCATGCATGCATGCATGTGCACACACACACACAAACAAGACTAATTTTGAAACTACAGCAAAAGGTAGTAGGTATTCATGGGTGTAAACATTCTTGGGGATCATGACCAAACAGGTCTTCTTTTGAGAGTTCCAATAAGACAACCCAATCAGTATTTTCTTCAGTTTTGAAGACTGCTTTTGCAAGTTTTCCATCAATGTGGAAACAAAATAATAACAATTGCAGAGACCAATACTTTCCTGACAGACTTTCTATCATTTAAATAGGGAATTTGGTGAAAGGCATACTTGGAGGGGAAAAAAAAAGAGCTATACAAAAGACATGTTGCCCTGCTGAGGGGAGAAAATGACATTTAAAGTTTATTTAGTTTGAGTAGGGTTTAAGTAGTGAGCTTTATGGTAAGCCTACATGTCCAGTTCCAATAAAAATAGTAGAGAATCACATTTTCTATAAATAAGTGCCACTTAAGACTAATGCATACAAAGAAACTATAAATAGGGCTTCCCATGGCTTCAGGAATCATTTATGTTCCAGGTCCAATTTGCCATCTTTATAAATAACAACAACAGCGGCAACAACAATAATAATAATAATCCTGGACTTGACCTTCTTGCTATAGCTACAATTATTCTCTGATGACTTTCTTTTCATTCTGAGTAAATGAGCAACTCACAATCGCTTGGGTGTTTAGTGACAGTGTATAATATTTGTTCTAAATACAATTTCAGCAGTATTTATTTAACAATTATCGCAAGTTGCATGATGCAGCATACAATCAGAACAAGAAAATAAAATGGAAGGAATTCAAAGAGATTTAAATGTGCTAAGAGTTTCCAGAATCTTTCCTTAAAATATTCAGGTTAATAGGACAAGAGGAGGGGAAAGAGAAGAAAAGGGGAGGGATTGGGACAGAGACCAAGGGTTAGTGACTTTAGATCTTGGTCCCAAGCCAAATGCATGGATTGCGCTAACATTAGCAGAATAACCAAGTTGAAGCAACTGGTATCTTTTTTTCCCTTACAACTCTAAAATTCATTTCATCACTCCTGACCTTTCAACTATTCTACAATCCCATTTATCTCTTGCTGCCACTCTGACATTTCTTGCTATTGTCTCAAACAAAAAATAGCAAAAGCACAATTTCTCCTGTTGAATATGTTGTGTCATTTTCAATGTTGCCCTTCCATCTTGCTGTTATACTAACACTGAAGATTTTGTATATTTATAATAATGATTACCTCATTTGGAGTTAGTCCTCATCTTCCATCATATTTTTATCTTAGTGGATAGTATGTAGGATCAAATAAAATACCAGTTTTGAATCAGGAGTTCTCAAGACTAGTATCTTGCATGTTGTACTTCATATTTTCCACTCCCATAATCTTATAAATCTCTAGCCCTTAATAGAAAATGAATGTATATGAACATCTTATTTCTTGCTCTATGTTATGCAGAAGATCTAGAGAAAACTCCTAAGACAGATGTTGAATAACAACATATAACCTCCCTCTCCTTGTTTACATAGAAGTACTACATAAATACTTCCAGTCTGCCCCACTGATCTTCTGATATGCTGTTTCCAATGAAAGAGAAAGCAAAGGGAAGCAAGACATAGGTGAGATAAGCATGTCCATGGCTGATGGAAAGCTATCAGATATCTAGAGTGATTTGGCACTATATACAATGAAGATAGTGGCAAACAGAACTGCTGTTAAAGCAAGGACATACATTATAATGTCAGGTGATGGTCAACTGGATGTGTATACATTTATACAGTATATGTTGATTTATTATTTTTATTTTAGCATACATTATTATTTTTGTGAGATACTTCTCAAGAAAGACACACGTACTTCAAGAAGAAGGTATGTAAAAATTATTATGTCAATGATTTCAAATCAGTTGCACCACTGTGTTATCTCTTTGAGAGAACTCAGTCTTTTGTAAGGGATAATAAGCAGTAGTTAAATTCACAGCAGGCAAATATCACAAGCTGCCCATTAACTCATTTTGAAAAAAAATAATTTAACAGAAAAAGAGGTATGCAATGTTCCAAATATATTTTCCTTTTTCAGGCTAAGGAATGTCATATGGCTCACCATTTAGCATGAGTATATCATTGCTAGTACCCAAGGGAAGACAAATCTTTCAAACTTCTGGATGTCACTAATCATTTTATATCGAAAAGGAAGATGTAACAGCCCAGCCCTTCCAAGAAGACTCAAAGAAAGGTAGGAGTTGAGAACAGTTGTCTTTCCAATAAATTCTACAAGAGCTATGCCATCTCTTTTACAGATAAAGCATTATACAGGTAGTCCTTGGGTTACAACTATTTAGCGACTCTTCAAAATTAAGACGGCGCTGAATGAAGGGGACTTATGACCAGTTTTTGGAGTTCCAGCCATCCCAGTGTCCCTGTGGTCATGTGATCATAATCCAGGCACTCAGGTGCCCAGTTCACATTTACAACATCACAGTGAGCTGCAGTTATGTGATTGCTATTTGCAACCTTCCTTGCTGGCTTCCCACAAGCAAAGGAAGCCTGCAAGGAAGGTCACAAGATGCTCCCATAAGTTGCTCCCACTGCTCTTTCTCCTAAGGATCCCTATTACAGAGTACAAGATCCCAGGGATCTTGTATTCCATAGCAACCCCCTACTCACCTGTGCCCAGTAGTGGCCCCCACCAGCTGGCTCATACTCTGTAGTGCTCACCTGCAGCCTCTTGCAGCCTGCCCATAGCTCCCACTGGCCTGCCTGCACTCAGTAGCTCCCACCCACAACACTCATCAACCCACCCACAGCTCTCGTCCACCGGCCTGCTTGCCTAGAATTCTGATCATGTGAGGTCCTTTCTTAATGTGTGTGGTCTCTGGGTTACGACAGCAACTGAGATGACCAGGATTTCTGTTGCTAAGCAGTGAGTCATATGACATCACACTTTATGCCTGCATCACTTAGCAATGGAAATTCCAGTCCCAATTGCCATCATAACCCAAGGACTACCTGTACTGCTGTTTAGAGCAGGAACAGGTTAAAAAGTGCAGGCTGATCTTCATGGAACAAGTACTTGCTTTCAACTGAACACAAGTAGAAATCTTAATATGAACAGAAAACCTGTTTTATCGTGATTTCCAGTCATAGGAAAGTTGTATTGTATACTTGCTAACAGAATGCAAGCCAAAGCTGTTTGTAGACTTCCTCATTAAGCACAGTGAAATTGGGAGAAAAGGCTTGCATTCAGGAGGATATGGGGATGGAAAAAATTCTTGAGGTCCCATGATTGTCACTTGGATAGGAGACCATTATAGAATGTCATGGCTATAGGTACACTTGAAATTCAGAAAACAAAACAATGTGGGAGGAGATAGTTTTAAGCATTCTTTTACTCTTTTCAAGAAAATTACATGGCTGTGTCAATGAAGTTATAAGAGGCTGAGTTTGAGTTAAGGACATCTTTAGCTTTACCTTTTATATGTCTATTCAGAAATACTGAGACATCAGTAGGATATTTATTTATTTATTTATTTATACATACATACATACATACATACATACATACATACATACATACAGCCAGGGCCTGAAGGAGGAACTAGAGAGGATGTGGAAAGTCAAGGCCAAAGTGGTCCTGGTGGTGGTAGGAGCCCTTAGGGCTGTGATTCCTAAGCTGGGAGTGTGGTTCCAACAGATCCCAGGAACAACACCAGAGCTCTCTGTCCAGAATAATGCAGTGCTAGGAACAGCTAAGATACTGCGCACAACCCTCAAACTCCCAGGCCTCTGGTAGAGGACCCAAGATGGAGGAAGACACATACCACCTATAGGGGTAAGAGGGATTTTTTAATAGTTATAATTTGTTTTATCATTTGCCTTTTCACTCACTGTTCAATTAATTAAATTTAAATACATTTCATAGTTAAACATTAACATAGATCATTTTGGAGATACTGGAGGAGGTTTGAGAGTATTTGCAAATTATGAAATGAATGGTCATTACTGGACAGAATGACATACTTAGCACTTCAGTATTTCATTCTGTATTTAGCTAGAACCAGCAAATGACAAACACATATGTCCTTAACCACGTCACACTCTTTTTATAATTTGTCCACACTAAGTAAAAGTGGGTTCCTGCAGATTTGCTAGCTAAAAAACTGGGCAATAGATGTTAGGTAACTCAAGTTATTAAAGCTGATAGATACTACAAAACAACACCAGCAATAGGAGAGTAATTCTTCCTTTGGAAGAACAAAGAACGATGTGTACCTCACCTTGTATGCTTCAGCTCATGGGTAATTATTTTTCAGAAGCAGGCTATCTTAAGTAAGAATGAAATACCATTAGTAACCCATCTATACTTTATCTGAAGTTTCATCCAGGACATATCAAAAACTACATTTCTGCAGATTTTTCTTTTTCTACAATATGGTCCTGTATGCCAGTGGTAGAAAACAAGACTGAAAAGGCTACTGACTTCAAGACTAGTTTGTAATCTTCCCAGTTACCTATTTGGAGATTATAGAAAACATGATGCTAGGTTAGGTAGACCTTTGATCTCATCCAGTAAGTTTCTTTTTATAGCACTATTTCTTCACTCTAGTTATATATTTTTGTGTTATTTCATTTAATAAGAAACAGCAGCTATTTGGCTTATTGCCTGAATTCTGACATAATATGTTTCCTTTATGAATTTATAGTTTTATTGGAACTTTACATTTTATTTATAATTACAAAATAAACTAGTGGAAATTGAGGCTCGCCATTCAAAATTTGTCCCTAAAATCTGCAATATATCTTGAGCACTTTAAGTTATAATCAAGCTACCTCTCCATTCCTGCACAATGCTCAACTTTGAAGAGTCCTAATAATTCTTAACTACAAGAGGCAGTCATTTTTTCTTTAATATCCTTGAAAAGAATGACTATCCTGAGACCAATATTCTCAGGAACTAGCATTCCCTACCGAATTTGGCTAGAGCGGATAAGAACCTGGCCTCTTTCACAAAAATAAGATTACTTGTCCTTCATTTTCATTGTAATCTGCGGTTCACAACAAAGCAATGAAGCACACTCTTAAATTAACGTCCAGAAATGTAAATCTGCTTCATTATTCTTCGTAGCTTTGTTACATATTAGACAGGATTCAAAGTGCATTGATCTAAATTCCTTTAGAGGTGACAAGGTCATGTGTGCCCTATAATTTGCTCAAAGTTTCCCCCACATTTTAAACAAAGAATGTCTATATATTTATTTCAAGTTCTCATATAGTGAAGGAAAATATATTAAAAATGTAATTCCAAGAAAATATAGAATGTACTACCTCCATCATTTCTATTGTCCTGGGTTTTGAATGCATTCACATAGATATACCCTTCCACTGATGAATATTTTAGGATTTTTTCACAGGAAGCAGTGCAAATTTAAAAGGACATTTCTGAGTGAACTCTCAGAAATTACATCATACTAAACTAGAGGCAACTGTAAGTGATCTAACGCCTGTCAGTCACAGAGCCATTTGGAAGAGTAAGTTATCCACTTTTTGTACCTAAAACAGAATAAAAGGTCCAAGCACTGTTACATATAACACAATGTTAGGTGGATTTCTGTGTTCAGAACAGAAATAGGACTTCATTTTCGCAATGCTCAGTACTTAAGCTAGTAAGCTCAGAACTGAAAACTAGTTTAAATTGCAGGGGTTGGAACCGTTTTTGTACTTTGTTTTTATATTTTGTTCATTCAATATATACCTTGCTTTTCTAGTGGCTGCTGCAGTAATAACTCAAGGCAGGTAGCAAAACTGGGGGAATATTATATGATAGGGAATAGGAATAAGGAAAAAAGAAACCTAACTGGGCTTAAAATAATGTATTGAGTAATATACTTGCTATTGGCATTTACATTAATTAAATAGTTTTATAACTTTCTATTTTTTACTTAGCTTTAATTTGAGAACTTGAATAGTTTTCTTATCATTAAAGCTGAATTCTTATGAGTCTTGGAAGACTTTCCTCAGGGACTATAGGACTGATCAAAAATTACTTTCCAAGCTCCAACATTTTCTTCTTGCAGACATTTCATTGCCAGACTAGATTGCATTGTCAGTGCTCTGACATGGGGAAGTGAGGTTGTCAGCTGATTATTTAACCAACAATTATAACTAGCAATTGATGAGAATTTGCAGAGCCAGTAGTGTCATATGACAAATAATATTCAAATTACAAAAACACCAGTATATTTCTAATTATCTGTATGCCAGGATAGTATTTAAAGATGCTATTTGTTATTTCTTTATTTTTTTTGAAGCTATATGTCAGTCAACATATGGTCTCTTATGATCAAAATTAATTAAGATTCTGAATACACCTAATGAGATGGCCAATACAGGAGCTCAATACATTTTTTAAAATCTATGAAAGAAGTATTTGTTTGAGACGTTTACTGCATTTACAGGTGATAAGTGCCAAACAATGTTCAGGGGATTCTGGAGTAATAAACATGGAAAAACTGAGTTTGTAAATTTAAAGTTGGAGAGGAAGAGGATGATAATTGGTGTGCATTGCCCAACACACATTTTGAACAATTATGTTCATTATGTGGCAGAAACAATGGGTGTTGACTCTGAGATAATTAATTTTAAAAGAGTACTTTGAGTTTGTGCTATCAGCCTGACAAATAAAATACCTCACTGCATCCTGCAATGGATAGCTTTGCTACAAGAACTAGGTGAACAGAGTGCAAAAACAAGCAGAGTCTGCAACCATGAGGGAGAAATGCTAAAGAAACCAGCAATAGCAACAACTATAAGTTTCTATGTTACCAACTAGAGAAAACTACTTTCTCAAAATAGCTCACAGTAGCTGTTACTATTTCCAGTTATTGCAAGGCTGATCTGTAATTTTTTGGCCTTGAAGAAATTCTTTCTCTGACAGCATAAACTGCCCACTGTCAAGACATTTCTCAGACATGAGTTCAGTGACATTTACCTTTTGTATATGTATTCACTCATGAATGTATTCCAATCACACATCCAAGAAACTGAAGAAGAAAATTCTGTTCTGGAAGACCTCCATTTATACTATCCTTCTTAAATGTAAGACTCAAAACTTCATGTCCTTGAAAGTTAAGTTACTATTAGCACAACAGTGCAAAGAAGCAAATTCTGTAAATTGTTTTTACAGTATATATTTAGAATATTTTTTGGAGAAGAGGACGAGTCCTCTGACAGCTTTCTCATTTCATGGGGATTGTACTGAATGAGACACCTGACTAGAATGATGTTGCTCTTGTGTCCAGTACCTGATAGACAAGGCATGCCGACTGAAGATGTGATAGGTTTGATCAATTCATGGAAGGTTACCAAGTGATGAAGAGTGCAATAATTTGCTACGAGAGAAGTGGACCAAATATTCTGAAGAAATCCAAAACCATTCAATGCTCCTCAGAATTTCACAGATTACACAGCTCTTACTATTCCACCTCACACTGCAAATAATAGAGAATGTTTTCTTACTAATACAAAAAAAGAAAGAAAAAAATTGACAAAAAAAATACTGTTCAGGTAAATATATTGTACTTATACAGAACCCTGAAACAAATTTGTGGCAAAGATTTTTCTGCCTGCTGTAGAGCAATCAATTACTGCTTAGAAAGATTCAACCTACAGAGAAGTGTGTACAGATACATCAGAAAAAAAACTATGCTGAAGAAGTAATGAAACAAAAGAATATAATGTATATTAATCAATATATTAAAATAGAAATATTTATAAGATTTGATTTTGAAATACTGCTTCAGGCCTAGCTACCTCCCTCTTACTGATTTGATTTGAAGGGAGTAACTGCAAGGAGAAGACTTCCTGTTATTGCACAGGAATGAGGGAAACTGAGTAGATGCCTGTAATAGTCAATGCAATTCTCTTCTCTGTTTACTTGTATCTAAACCGTCTGTATAAGATGGCTTACCCATGTGTTTGAGGTCTTGCTCAAAGGAACATTATGTAGGGCATTCTTTGTGTGCTTGACCAGGTTCTACTGACTTTTAATAAAGATATTGGAGACCTTTTAATATGCATCCTGATTGAGCAGAGGGACAAACCTGAACTTCGTCACTTTGGTGGCTGAGGAAACTCAAGTCATTATCTCCAACGACTTCCACTCAGTATTTGGATTTTATTTTACTAGACCCTGTCCCCTTTTTCAAAGAAAAAGGATACAAAACCAAAGCTGTGTGTTCACCACAGAATCTAAGAGCAAATTCCTGTGTTTCTGAATTAGTTGAAAAGAATGGGAAGCTAACTGCTCAGGGCTGGAACCTATATTTTCATTGCAAAGAAAGGTGCTACTGTTTTGCAACAGTCACCAAGCAATTCACAGTTTCAGGGTAATATCCATGTGCATTTTGATATGCATGATTTCCTATTAATGCCTGAGGTTAAGGCAGGATCTACGTGATACTGACGGGAAGAATGCTCCCAGAGAGCTGATATGCATATGACAAAGAAAAGTGTTGTTTATTTACAATTAATTAATGAGCCATTTGCAGAGTATCTCCCATGTGCACTTAGACATGCATGGCTTAATCTTGAGGGAAGCATATGCTTTCAGCAGAGTCAACCCAGGGCTTGGGGAAGATTGCTCCCACAGATTGTATTATTCTAAAGTGCAGACCTTTATGAAAAGAGAAATTATATTTTAAAACACTGCATCAGATCCAGGTAGATCTAACTCACACTCAGTATGGGAATGTACATTTTGGCTCATATGTAAGTGGAGATTGCCCCAGTAGCCAACTCTGCTTCAGACCTGCATCATTCTGGTGAGAAGGACCAAAGAAACCAGACTGCATTTCATTGTGCATAGTTTAATCTTTGAAGCAACCATATGACCTGCTACTTTTGTATCTATCCTTTTAGGGATGGAGAGACTCCAGCCAGAGTCCACTTCTTCAAAAGTCGAAATAATAACTTACTTGTAAACCATGTACCACAGCTACTTTAGAAGATATTTTCTGCAAATATTCATGCTATGTTTTCTTTCATTTCAGACATGGTAGCAAACGTATATCTTGCAAATGAAAAAAAAAAGAAAAAGAAAAAGGCCTTAGAGTCCTGAGAAAAATAATTATGGCCTTGCTATAGCTCAGTCTTCTCCAAATTTGCCAGGAATATTATTCCCAAAATTCTAGACAAGTAGAGATCACACTGGTTGGGAATTCTTCCGGTTGCAATCCTGACATTTTTGGAAGGATATCAGATTGAAGAAGCTATGATAGCTATTTATTTGGGAGTAAGTCCACCTGAATTCAACAAGACATTTTCCAGATAAGTCTGCAGACATACAATATATGTATGTGCTTTCATGTGTATACCCACATACACAATTTATCAGCTAGAAACTTGGAACCATCTTGCTGCGTACAGTATAGGTTCCAAACTAAAATGCAGCTTAAGATAAGTAAATTCTTCAACACAGATTAGTGCAGATGGCTTATGAATAGACTATTCGATTCACAAAAAATGTAAGCTACAACAATCTTTACAGGTCAAAAATGTCACAGAGTTTTATTATTGAGCTGCAGTAGTTGGTAAGCCAGAAGGGAAAAAAAAAATGTCAGAACTAAAGACATAGTTAATAGTGAAAAGCTCCCAACTTAAACTGTCATTTTATTGCTCTTTTGTGTATACATTGTATCCTGAAGTCCATCCCTTTATTCACTGATTTTGGAAAAGGTGACATGTAAATGAAAGGACTTTGCAACTGATATTGGGTGCACATTTGACAAGTCATAATGGAATTGTTTGCAAAGTTTTATTGAAATCCCTGCTTTCATTTATCTTTGTTAGCACAAGCTACAGAAAACGGTGACAGAGAATTCTTGTATAATTTAAACTAAATATAACCAAATTAACCAGGAAGCAGAAAAAGAATTGCATATTTTATTCTAATAGAAAATAATTACTTGTGGAGGTTTTTATTATGCTACAGAACTTTGGGAAAGTGAGAACAATTGGTCTGGACTTGTTCCAGTATAAGAACCTTTTGTAGTAAGCTGGTATTTTCTGCTTTGGCACCCTTTATTATTATTAATTTATAAATTGTTTACCTGGTTTTGATTAATTAATTTACCCCCTGCCCACCCAAGATGGCTTCAAATAAACATGAGATTGGATCCAAAGGACTGTATCCTCTGGGTAGTTAGATCCGTTTTTTCTTAAATAGCAGCAACATGCAGTGTCATCATTTTTTAATTATTATTACAGGCATGGGTGCAGGGACTTCTATTGCAAAGGCAGCATGTTCTGAGGGAAAAGATTCTCTTCATGGAAAAGACATTCCCCCTCCCAGATGTACATGCCCACACTCACACACCACGCAATGTGGAATTATTTTAGATAAACAATTCTCCTGAGTGCCACTGGGATTTTTTTTCTCCCAATAGTTTCTTTTTACACGGGATAGGAATTCTTCTGTAAATGCAGCCAGGGAATCAAGAAGTTAGCCATTCCTTGCACCCCTTCCATTCATGAAATTAATTTTTTAAAAGTAAGGATGCATAGACTTTGCACATAAACTGAAATTGTAAGCTGTTTGCCTAACAAGAGTAGAGCCAGCATGGTATAGTGGTTAAGGCACATGCTGGTCTTCGACCATAATAAATTTTTGATTGATAGTGGTTAAGGTGTTGGACTGATACTGAGGACACCCAGATTCACATGCTCCCTCACCCTTAGAACCTTAATGAGTGATTCTGGGGCAGTCTCTCTCTTTCAGCCCTACCTACCCCACAGGGTTGTTGCTTTTGAGGGAAGTGGGAGGAGGGAGCCCAATTTGTGCTATGTTGAGCACCTGAAACAAAAGGCAGGGTATAAATCGTGTTCTGTTGTATTTCCCCTCTTTTAAAACTTATCGATCTATCATTTGCTTTCATTTCCCCTTTAGTATTTCTCACTCAGCATGTCCATCTTTCACAAGCTGTAATGAATCCACTGGATAGTGTACTTCTAGATAATTTTAGGTAGGCATTTTAGCCCTTTGCAGCAAAAATAAAGCAATCCATAGAGATCCACCAAAGTTTATGCTCTAAGTCTTCATTGGATAATGGCAAAGAGTGAGCATGAAGATGCAAAGTATAGCTGAAAATTAGCCAGATGGTACAGATGCACGATACAGCACTATAGTAGATACCATATTATTGTACAGAAAAGGTTTATATCTACATAATAGTAAACTGGATCCTTTCCACATCTCCACGTTGGACATGAAATGTAGCCTTAACTCTTCCAGATATCATGCTCAAAGGCTTGGCAAAGCTATACAGAGTACACAGCTATGTTATAATAAATATAAGGCAAACTTTTTGTATTTTGAATCAATTTAGGATTACTCAGAGCAATGGGATATAGTCAGTTTAAATTCAAGTACCAAGGCTATAAATCAGTGTTTTTCAACCTTGGCAACTTTAAGATGTGTGGACTTCAACTGGCTGCTGGTAAGGGAATTCTGGGAGTTGGTGTAATCACTTGAAGTCTGCCCTTGTACTGCAAATTCTTTTTGCTAAAACTCAGCTACCTCAGATGTGTGGTCTTCAACTTTCAGAAACACTGTGCTAAATCACTGCTGCAGTAGTAATCTTTCTCCAATTAAAATGTCCCCAATAGGTCCAATTCTTTTAATTTTATTAATGTCAGATTGCCTAATCCCCTCTGAAATCCACACATCCACACATCTATCATGAAACTACTGTACCTCCCCCCCCTTACTGAAAAAAATGGCAACTCCATCGGAAAATCGGAGTGCTCACTTCCATCAATTCCTCTCTCTTTTGCCTGGGACAGTTAAGGATCTTTTAGGCCTTGGGGAAGGGTGGGGACATGCACATAAAAGTGGCGGAGCTTTGCTTGCCCAGTTGCAACTGCCATTTTGAAGCCAGTGATCATTGATGTAAATGTCCCTGGAGGGGAGCAAGGAAAGAAGTGGAAGTGACAGACATGCCTGCAAGAAATCTGTGCAAAGCTTTGGCAGTGCACAAAGTGTTACATGTCCATTCTGTATACATTCATAGAAAGTGCATAGAAAAGACTGAAAGCCTCTCAGGATAACCCTAAGGATGCAGACAGATTTCAGAATGTCTGTAATTTGACCACTATATAATGAAATCATCCCACTGAAAGTGAAGTTCACATATTTCAATTCCATACGCGTTTATTCACACATATGACCCAATGAATAATGTGGCACATTTGGAACTAAATATGCATAGGAACATACTGTTTGATTAAATAAAACTTCATGCACTATTTGACAAAATTTTCAGCCTTCCAGTAACCCAGAAATGGGATAGGATGTAAAAGGATTAGTTAAAGAAAGAATTCTGGATGAACATCTCTTTTTCACTCTGCATATTAATCTTGGGGTCTTTCTTTTAAGGCTGGTTCAGTATAGAGTAAAAAAAAAAAAAATCCATTCCTATTTTCTGTTAGTTAATTTCAAAATCAAAGCAAATTAAAGCCTATATTGCTTCGCCTTCTTTTGAATGTGCAATATTAACTAAGTTACGGCAAGAAGAGAAGTGGCCAATCTACACTGAAATGTTCACTTCCGGTTTATAATGCACTAAAACGCAGTTTTAATAAAACTAATAATATAATCCATATATAATTCCAATACTCGTTACACCCTGGGGTAAAAATTGCAGATTTTTACAATGTAAGGAACTTGGAAAACAATGTATTTTATTGAATGCTGAAGTTCTATGGCAGCTGGACTTACAGGTTTACCTCACAGAATGCATACCATGTTTAGTATAACTCATAACTCTTTGCTATTGAAATATTGAATAGATATCTTATATATTGTACAAATTTCCTTAGAAGAAAAGACATCACCTACCTACCTATGATCTAGATTTAATTTTGATAGCATAGATAAATACTTGTAACGTATTTATGGACAAATGTAGTTCTGGATGTGTTATCTTCTTTATATTCAGATCAATAAGAAGTATAAGTAAGATTGCCGCGTAGCGGGAAGGGGGCCGGGAAGCTTGCTTTGTGTTTTCCTTGTGATCTTTTGCATTAATGTCAAGCTTAAAAATGCGAAGATTTCTCATGCATCTGTTTCTATTTTTTTATAATGATAAGTTTGCTTCAACCTTTTTTTCTTTTTTTAACAAATACTAAATTTAGAGGAAAGGATGCATGAAAATTGGTGTAAAATTTTATGAACCATTCTTCTGCTATGCATATTTGTACATGCACTTTTTCTGTTATGAACTTTTTTCAAGAGTTTTAATAATGCATTTTTGTGCATGGTTTGCTCTAATATACGTGTTTCTGTGTCTTCAATATTCTTTTATGTGCATTTTTGAATTTGTTTATTTATTCAATGTGTATGGCCTCCCATCTCACCACAGAGACTCTGGGTGGCTTACAGCAATAACCTCAGCCCGAAATCCATGGCATGAATTGTGAACAACATCATAAAACCCTGAAAGTTATGAATGTTACTGTTCATTGTAGTTCTCTTACCAGCTTTGAAGATGTAAATTGGATTAACTCATGCAAAACTTCTGGTTATTATTTTTGGGGGCGGGGAGGAGGACAGAAAAGCCAAAGCTAAGAATAGTTTGTTGCTTTTGTTGTTGTTGTTGTTCTCAACTGTTGCTGTTCCTCCCCTTCAAGTAATGATATTAGAAGAGCAGAGAAGCATTTACTAGGCTTTACCTTTAAACTACCCCAAACCTCTGCCTCCGTCCTCAGACTCAGCAGCTAAACCTAACTCAAACTAAACAGTTGTCATCTTAACCTAGCTAATCATAGTTCTTTGTGACCATGTCGCCCAAGTTCTCAAGCTGAGCAGTTTCAAACATGTGTATAGAAGAAGTGCTTCCCCAAACTATTCACCATTGCAAAGTAACATGTCCACATTTTCTGTAGCACTTAGCATCTTATTTATTATCCTCTTTCTATTATGCTTTCATTTAGAAGGCGTGTGTTTTCATCCAGAAGAGATATTCACGAACAACTCAGGTTTTCAAAGACCAATCTAACATTTTCCCTGCATGTCACACACACACACACACATACACACACACACAGATATCTACACCCACATACAAATACCCCGATATTATGTAGTGGTTTGTTGTGCAAGGTCCTGGACTAGGAAGTGGGATGGGGGAGACCTAGGTTTTAGCCCTCCCTTAGAAGCTGGCTGAGTGATTTTGGGCCAATCACTCTCATTCAGTCCTAAACTAGGAAATCAAAAAACATCTATATACCAACCCACACTGGACTAGCTTCATAGATTACAGCTCGTAATCTACAATAAAGAGGGATTCATTCTGCAGTGGACTGTTTTGGGTTTATAAGAAAGAGAGAGAGAGAGAGAAAGAGAGAGATCTGTTTCTCAAGAGTTCAGTATATTGTTTGGGAGAATCATTGATCATTATCTCAATGTACTAGAGCCGAAATTATGTACAAATGGCATTTATCTAAAGGTTGGTATTTCCATTCGGGTATCTGGAATAATTGTACTTCTACTGCTGTGAGACACAGAATGGACTGAATTAAAAATCTTGCCCACCAACTGTTTCTAATGTGAAATACCTTGCTGTTCCTGAAGACTATCTAAACTTCTTGGAGGATCATGCTGCTATTTGTGTATGAAATAACACTGCATAGGAGATATGGAGATTTTTTTAAAAATCTCATTGCTGCAGGAAGATAAGCAGTCCATCTTGACTTGAAGTCATTGCTTTCATGCTAGGTTCAATCTGTTGTTTCAGCCTTTATTCATTCATAATCATAAAAAAAATGTATTCATATATTCCTGTATCACTTACTAGAACATTTATTATGTTTGTATCTGACTGACTGATGTATCACTCACTCCTAGTGGCTCTAGGCAACTTGTGCTATGTATTTCTTTATATGTTTGCCTAGTCATTTACACTCATCAAAAGCCCCACACATTTATATATTGCCCACTTCACAATACTGTTGGCAATAAAATGCAATTTACTAATTAAAACTATCAAAGCCATCAGCATTAAAATTCAGAAAGGCCTGGAAGAAGCAAAACATATGTTTTGTCTCCCTCCTAAATTGTTACAGGGAGGGTGCCCTCCTTAGCTTAGCTAGCATATTATTTCATAGCATAGGCATGAAAAAGTAGAATTGTTGATTATAAATATGTTGGTGGTGGGACCTTCAAAACATACTCTGCCCTGCAGGCAACTTGGGCCTAAACCACATACAATTTGATATACCTTACTGAGTATTCTGAATTGAACCCAAGAAGCAATTAGCAACCAAACCAGTGATTTCAGTGTAGGAATGATGTGGAACCTCCTAAAAGCACCACTCACAACTTATTTGCAGTGCTCTGGGCCAATTACACTTTCTGGATTCTCTTTAGGGACTGTTCCATGAAGTCTACATTTCAGTAGTCCAACCTTGAGGTTACCAGCATATTTCACCAACAGCAGGTGTCTCTGACCAGAATCCTGTTTTCAGCTAAAGTTGATAGAAACCCCTTCCTTTACCACTAATGTCACATGGCTGTCCAGCTAGGAGGAACGTCTGAACCTGTAAGAGAAAACCATCAATAACACTGAAATCAAATACCAACTATCCCGTCTGAAAGATGGTAGCACCTTTTCAAATTAACAAATTTTATTAGAAGGCATAAGCTTTTCAGAAATATAGCTCACATCACCAAATGCATGAAGTGGCTGAAATAGATAGATCGGTAGATGGATGGATGGATGGATGGATGGATGGATGGATGGATGGATAGATAGATAGATAGATAGATAGATAGATAGATAGATAGATAGATAGATAGATACAAGAGAGAGAGGGGGGAGGTTGGGAGAACTGTCATAGACTAACACAACTCTCTTCCTATATAACCTGGAAGATGTAATCCAACACACCTGGTTGCTGAGAAACATAATGTTACACTGTACTGACATCCCTTCTTTTTTATTATTTTTAGGACTGCACTGTTAGTGACCAAATCATGATCCTGTAACTGGTTTTGTATATAATTTCTACTTTTGCTTTTGATCTGATTCCATAACACTTATAACTTCAAAGTAAGAACAGCAAACTCATTCAGTTAGACTGATTAAAGATTCAGATGGAGATGCACAGTATCCATTTCTTCTTGAAACATCTGTACAGATGTTTCTTTAAAAAAAAAACTCACATGTATGCTGAAAGGCAACACTTTAGGAGAAAAATATAATTCTCCTTTTGGCTACTATTACCCTGCTAAAGGGTGATGCTAGAAGCCATGGTAAGAGCTTTAGAAACTTTAGATAAGATTGGGGGGGGAGGCACATTATATAACATATGCATATAGAAATGAGTTCATCAGTAATTTAAGATTCATTTTTTTAGTGCCCATTATGTGAACTTTGGGTGGTTTGGTCACAATATAGAATCTATATTACCTTTATTTTGTACTATGCTCGTATATGTCTTTTTTCAATATTATATCTGATTTTATTCATCAGTTATGTGTTGTGGTGTTAGGTTTTTTAATCAAATTGCCCAGTGCCTACAGAATATATTTTATGAGACATTTAATAAATGTAATAAATGATTAATTATTATACAATATAATCCACTGCTTGTTTAGAAAAAGAATAGTGCATAGTCATAAATCATCATAATATAAAGATTGTACTTGACTTTGTGTGCCCAAAGCATTTAATGCCCTATTTATGGATGAACAGTGAAAATCTCTATATTATGAATTAAAATTAGCCACTCTAAAAGATGGCATGCATTTTTAGATGCATCAGTGAATAAATTGTATTTAAATCTCTTGAATAAGTATAAAAACACCACAAGGCTATGGATGGGGGAGGGGGGAATCTATAAAATCTGCTTGCCCCCAGTAGTATTTTTCACTGATTTTCATATAATATCTTTTTCTCAATGTAAACAGTAAGAGGTCTGTGTGCGTATTTTATTATTCCAGATTTTTTTTAGTGATAGCTGACATTGGATCACAATGCTGCTATGAAACAGTCACATATCCTGTGATTGTGATTGTCCAGGAAATTGAGGCCATTATCAAGGTCAAGAGTGAGTGAAAGACTGTTTCAGATCCTCATAAATTCAGGTAGTGTAGAAGAATGCTAAATCTTAAGTATATCTCTGGTAACTCTTGACAAAGGGCAATAAGCTATGCTGAAGGCACATGTGCTAAACTATAACTCACATTCTGAGCAGTCAATTTTTCCCCCCACATGTTTTTATACAACAGCTGTTCCTAACTTTGTATCCTGCAGATCTGTTGGGATTACAATTCCTAGGATTTTCTACCAGTCTGGTCATAATATTTGCAACCTGGTAGTGATAAGGAAGACTGATACAGATATTTATATCTATTTCCATTCATATCAGTGAATTCAGAACTCTTCAGAATATTGGAATAAAACACTGTCAAGCAGCAATGAACTTTCAGGTTGAATGGTCAGGTTCTAGTTTTCTGGTGTCCCAACATTTCACCAGCAACTGTGGCTGGCACCTTCAGAGCAGCTTTGTCATGTAGCTTTTGGCAGTGCACAGGGACTGACTGGGCTCTTGTATTTGAACCTGGCAAACTGATCTCTGATTGGCCCATGTCATGGAAGTCGAAGAATCCTGGTTCCTGTTTGGTTCCTCATCTAGGTAGATTTCTGGTTGGTTCATTTTGAAGAAATTCCAAGAGCACTGATTCCTGATTGCCCTGTCCTTGACTAGTTCTTTGTGTAGGTAGATCTTCAAAACAGGCCAATCAGATGTCTACCTAGAGTCCCTATGAACCAGTTTTCTTGGACTGTGGTGACAAGGATCAATCAGAGATTGCCAAATTGCCAAATTCAAATACAAGAGCCCAGAAAACTAGACCATGGACATCCAGCCTGAAAGCTCATCACTTCTTGATTGACCCTGGCCTACACCAATATAATATTGTATTCAGAATTATACTGGCTGTAAAACCCCACATCAATACCATTCTTATTTAGAATGAATTACCGAAGTTGGAAAGACTTATATAATTCAATCCAGGAAGAAAGGAAGGCTACCTGGCTATGAATCTCTGTAATGCCTAAGCCATTTGATCTATAACCTATATAGTAAAATACTCCATTTGTAAAATTAATTGGGACTTCATCTGTATACACCAACCACTACCTCTCCCCCCACCCCAGAAATACAAAAGCATACACACATATATATTCCATTTATAGTAGAAAGCACAAAGAAAAAGAAGCCCTGTTTATTGTGTTGCAAAAAGCATTAAAATTCACTAGGCAAGAAACTCCTCACAAACAACTGCTAATCTTTCCAGAGGCATCCAGAAAACAGAGAAAATTGCAGATATTTACATTCCTGCCCATTCCTTTGCTCAACAGCTTCTTCTTTTCTTCTCAGACCATGTAAGACAACTCCCTTAATTCAGTGGTAATTATTTGGGAGGAGGAAAACTTTGCTGTCTCATCCAGGGAGACATAAAAGATTTATATACTTATTTCAGAAATTAATACTGAATTACTTTCTGACATGCTGATAAACTATACTAAAATCTCAACACTGCTAAATTTGTGATTGTCAGAGGAAAATATAACTGCTACCAGATTGTCCAGGCCATCCATGTAATAATATACAGTATGAATGTCATTCAAGTAAGGTGGGGGATTCATACTTTTCTTTATGATGATGATGTTATCCGTTCAATCGTATCCGATTCTCAGCGATTCTATGGACCAGTTCTTTCCATATTTTCTGATCTTGTACGGCTTCTTTTATGGTCTGGCTTTTCTTTATATTTAAAATGACATTTACCATCTTCAATTCCTTTTGTTCAAATCTGCTCAGATTTTTAAGGAGTTTTGTGCTGTGAATTTTAGGGATTTCCTGTTGGACTCAGTTGAAGTTGTGAATGTTCAGCACTTCTGTAAATTCAACTCCCACTGTGTCAGGTAAGCACTAAGGAAATAATGAATGCCCAGACCTAGCAATTTAGTTTAAGAATCAGAGTGGTACAGCCAAAAACCTAGTTTTCTAAGAGGTTGTTCGCTTTCTTAATCTAGGAGGTTATCTTTTCTTTATCCAAAAGCCCATTTTCATTCATTACACACATCTGCACAGCAATTCTTTATGGTCAACATCATTCTTTACTGAAGATGCTCTCAGGCAGCATGGTTCAAATTTAGTGGTGAAAAGAGTAAATGCTGAATACACACAGTCTCTAAGAAAAATGTTTATTTGGATCAAATGGCTGGCTTGCTGCTTTATGTGCCATCAAGTTGGTGTTGATTCTCAGCAACCACTTCTCCAGGATGATCTGTCTCCAACCTGACCCTTTAAGTCTTCCAGCCATAATACACCTAATACACCTATTGCCATTGAAAGCTCCAACAGCTCTATATCAGTCAGATCCCAAAGGCTTTCTGGAGCACTCAAGTTTTACAAGCTTCTGGAAGGCCATGAGTAGGAGGACCACTGGCCTTAGTAGGCAAATTGACATTCCACAGGTGGGATGTCACTGCAGAGAATGCCAGCTTTTCTTTTTTCTTTTCTTTTTTTTTTTTTTGAGGGAGGCTGTTCTGTCGTATCTTTCGGTAAGTGCTCCAGGTCACTTCCCTTAAATGTTGCCATCTGATGGGGCCTCAGAAGCATGTCTTTTTGGTGGTCAACCCAGCCCTTTGGAACAGCCTCCCACCTGAGATCAGAGGGATCCCTACTCTTTTAGCCTTCTGGAGGACTGTGAAGACCTGGCTCTTCCCCCAAGCATTTAGCTAGGATGGAAGTTGAGTTGGGAGGATGTCTGGTCTGGCATCTGGAGGGAAGGGTAACTTTGTTTTTAGCTATGTTTTAAGGATTGTTGTGAGCTGCCTAGTCATTGTATGAGATAGGCGGCCATATAAATCCTGCAAATAAATAAATAGTCCTGTAAATAAAGTAGGGACCTTCAGTAGGCATCCCCCCCCCCCCACTTGGACCAGGTTGGGGAATCTGTGCATGATAGGAAGGCTTGTAGATATGCAGTCCCTGAGCTATATAAGTGATACCAGCATCTGGAATTGCACTTGGAAACACATTATTACCAGTTTAGCTACAATGTCAATGGTATTTTCTGGCAGTGGCAAAGCTGCCTAGTAAGCACATGGGCTGTTGTATTTCACGCCAGACGAAGTTTCCAAGTGGTCTTCAAGGACAGGTCCCAAGCAAAATGAATTACAATAACCCTGGCATAAAATGGCAAGGCCCTGAATGACCATCTTCAATTCCTCCTGTTCTACCTAAGGCTGCAGTTGGTGTGTCAGCTGGAGTGGGTAAAGGCTAGGTTTCAACAGCACCCATGAGTCAAGGAAACCCTCTCCCCTCCCAAATTATTGGTCTGCTCTCCATGAGGCAAGAGAACTCCATTAAGAACCAGAATTGGTAGATCCCCAGAATCAGCAGACATCTAACTAAATAGCCACTCCATCTTGCTTGGCTAACCCTAATCCTAACCCTTGCATTGAAACTTTCTCCCCATCCAGACTCTAACAGTCTCCAGACACTGGGCCAGAACTTCCACTGAGTCCCCCTTCAGCCCACACTAGAGATATACAGCTAGGTATCATAAGGATTTTGATAATAACTCATCTTGATCAAGTAGATGACCTTTTCCAGCAGTTTCATATACATGTTAAACAGGATGCCACTTCCCATCTTCTTCATAATTCACTTTTTAGGGTAAAATATCTTGTGGGTAGTCAGTTTGTCATGTTTCAATCAAAGCACATTTTTAGGACCACCACAAAAAATGAAACTATTCATTCTGCAGTTGTAGAAAATGAACATAAAAAAATAGAACATTAAACAACTATTCATATTGTTTCCTCCCCCCTCCTCCTCTCTGTCATATGAAAGTAAATAACATCTCCAATGCTGAATAGATACAATCAATTTTATTCTAAAACAGGCACATCAAAGTGGCTTGAGGGAAACACTTCTTGTCCACCATCATCCAAAAGGGTTCAGATACCTTGAATGGACTGCTGGTTGACAGTCTACAGATGCAATAAATGTGGGAAAAGCAACAATGCTTTGCCACCCTTAACACCACCAGGTCTGAACCTGGGTTCATAGACATGTTTTGTTATACTCATTCCTCATCCTCTGCCATCAGTGCTCTCGACATCTCTTCTGCTGCTTCACCTTCTGGAGCCACTACTCAGACTATAGGGTGCTCTTTGATTAGTAGATAGAGGCTACTCATACAATCTCATCCATTGCTCTTGCCCTTTGTGTATTCCAGAGATCCCATGAATGCAAGTGAAACTGCCTGCCAGATTGCTGGGAAAATCCCCATATGCTTACTGGAAACAATTGGATCCATAAGGCATCTGGAGTGGATCTTACTAATTGACATCCCACATCTTCTCACTCCAGAGAAAAATTATTCCTACCTTCTCCTCAGCACCCAGCCAAGGAATGCAACTCTCACCAGCCCTCCATGGTCTAATAGTCTACAAGTCTGGCTTCCCAAAGGATTGACACTCTTGAGTTGATAGCTGAAGGAGACCTGGCTTGTAGTTACCTGCTGCTTCTCTTTAAGCCTCATTTCTTTTCTGGAACCTTGGGGAAAAGGGCTGAGATTTTTGCTACCAGGAGCTGAAGGAACTTGTACTGTGTTTACTGGCTACCTTGCCCCTTTCTGCTCTATAGGTCTTGCTCCTTGTGGGAGGTTTGTGGGGCAAGAAGTGTAACTAGGTATCTCTTTTGCAGGTAATAGTGTTACTTGATGTAGGTAATATATTTTATCTCAGCAGCCCAGGCAAAATAGCCGTGCTGCCTCACCTCAGGTCTTTCTCCAAAATGCAGGTTTGGGTTATTTTGCTCCAGATTCTAGTCCCTTGCTTGAGGTAACAGAAAGAGAAGGGATCTGGGTGGGTGATTTAGCAGGTCTTGAAGAGGAATACTGTGATTCAATAAGGTTAAGGCAACCTGTAGAAAAGGAGGTTAGCAAACCTCTAATTCTAAGTATGGATACAGGTAATGAAAAAAGCCATGTTAAAATCTTACTTTGCTTTAATTTTACAAGAGCAGGTTTTCATAGAATTTAGGGCCTCCTCCTCCTCTGATATATATTTTTTGAACTTCCTCCTCATACCTTCTTTAGGTTTTACAGGTACATAATAAGATGCCAGCTAACCATGATAAACTGAAGCAGGCAGTTGCTGACCACAAACAATTACTGGAAAAAATGCTCGTGCAGGTGGAGAAGATGAAATTGAAAGAAGACAATTAAGGTCACTTCTTGGATGGATGGAGAAATGGGGTAAAGGATCAACAAAAGAAAAGAGTCAAGTGTGATGTTGTACCCCAGCTTTGAAGAGAAACACCCAGGAGGAGGAGAGATAGAAGGAATGTTTCCACTTTTCCTCCCAGAATGGACTAGTTCAAAGGTTCATGTTTTCCCCAGCCATCTCTCTTCACTTGACCTCACTTTGGAGAGATCAACAAAGCATATAGTAAGAGGTTTTTAAGTTTGAAAACTCTTTGCAACAGATTGTGAGAGTTTAAGCCTGAAAGAAAACCACTTCTTCTTAGAAACACCATTAGAGTCTCCCTTCCCTCACATGCCCAGCTTCCCTCCTTCCTCCCCCTTTTTCCCTCTCTCTTGAGATTAGGATGCTGAACTTTGTAAGTATTTGCTAAGTCTTGAGTAAAGAAACAATATAGTATAAAACCTGGTCTGATTCTTAAGCCTTATGCATACAGCTTACTTAAATAACATAATGGGTGTAATCTGGATATTTGTGGCATGATCATGCCTGATAGAATGGAGTGTGTGACTGCATAAGAGATGCAATAAATACAGGATATCTTGGCAGAAATATTCCTGGAGCTAAATGTAGGAAATTCAGAGAGTTTTTTCCTAGAGTATAGGTTTGCCTGACAAACCTCAGTAAATATAGGATACTTGGAAAGAGATTTGTAGACAGCAAGGTTAAGTGGCAGACCCACATCACTACAGGTTTTGTCCACGAGTCCACAATAAATACAGGATATCTGGAGGACAGGGTCAACTGATGGATCCATAATATTTGAGTGGGAAAGAAAGAAATTGTGCAGATGCATCCCAAACCCATGTTTGCACAGCAGTACCTGTTTGAACTAGGTGTGTATATTCTGTTCTAATCACAGCAGAAATTCAAACAACTCTGGAATATGAGTCAAGGGGATGGGTCCCATCTTGTAAATGAAAACCCAACAGTCTCCCTAAAACCATCTAAAATGGCCTAATAGAAACACATTAAAGATATTGAAGTTATTGGAAAAGACAGTATCTGGTCTCCATGCTATACAACAATGCCATATGCCTACTTATAAAAGTAAAAGTGCTATTCTGTGTTCCTCCACTTGTAATATAGTACCTTGATGAGAAATTGAGGGATGTTGCTGAAACAATGGAGGTAGAACAACAATGCTCTGGAACAGACGTGGAATATTGCTGTTACTTAAAGGAGACCGTTAACCGCAACTTAAGCAGGACAGCGGGGTGGACTGATACAAGTACTTTATCACCAAAACTCTACTGATAATAGATAAGTGCATGGATAGCTTTCAATAAGTACCCCAGCTTTGCCTGCGGTAGGGGTATTGAAAAATGTTAAAAGGGATGAGAAAAGTCATACATTTGAACCACAGTGTCTTCTAAACATGGTGTGTTGATGCAGTATAATACCTGTGAAAGCCTGATTTGGATTATACACAATTGGATAATTAGGAACCAAAAAAGATCCTTCATTGGGAAGGCAGCTTTGATTAAAGATTTGGATTAGCTTTTGGGTCTCCTTCTAGTGACAGATGAAGTGGAGCTTTGTAAAGTTCATTACTCTGAAGGACAGAAAGAAAGTATTGAGTCAAAATTTGTGCATGTGTTAGAGGCCAAGGAGATTCCTAATGGTCCCTAATTCTCCAGGAGGCCTGAATTATAGCTGAAACTGACCCTTTCAAAAACAGTCATCTTGTGCCTTCCATGATGAGAAAAGAGGGGCTTGATGGAAACTATAACTTATGTCAGGAAGAGAAAATACAAGTCCTCCTCCCCTAGAGAAACCCTTAAAAGGGAAGGAAGCATTGTTCTTCATAGTTGGAAGGTCATCACCTTAGAAAATCCCAGAGCAGAAGAAATCCTGAGATCCTTTTAATATCAGTAGATATCTGTATCTAGATAAGCACAGTAATCATGTAATCCCAGGATACGAGGATACAGAACCTTTGCTAAGGGAGAAGAATAGCCTATACTTGAACAAGTCCCAGCCATATTCCAGAAGTAGGGCCAGCCACTGCAGGTCTGCAGTAAAGGACTTCACCAGACTCTATTCTCATGGAGGATTAAGAAATTAGCTGAGGTTCTCATAACTGCAGAACTAACCCACAGGAAGTTCTTAACAGAAATACAATAGATAGATTTTATTCTGCTCTAGTTCATAATAATCTTTACTGACAAATCACCTGAGAAAGCAATTATTACTCTTCTAGCATGGAAGATAGCAGATTGGAGGACACATGCAAGAGAAGAGGATTTCCTTGTCATTCTGCAAGGGGAAAAACATTGTTTGTATATAAGTGATCTGGATCATGGGGAAGGACTCCTGCCAGGATATCATCTATGGACTCTTTCCTCAGCCCAGATACAGGCAAGTATTAGTCTCCTTAAAGTGGAATTTGGCATGCGCAAATATCAGGCCCACTGAGGGACTTTCAGATTTGATCCTGAAAACAGGTGGTTCTACTAAATAGCCCTTTATAATAGTGAAGAATTACATTCCCTTTCTAGATCCAGATATTTATTCAAGGACCCATTGGGACCTGCTTTTCAATCAGATAAAGCTAAGCTACCCTGCATGAGCTATCCTTATGCAGAGATTTTAAACCCAGGGTGGGGAATGATAAGTTAATTTTGGTGACTTTGGGAATTGATGAAAAGGATTTCTTTTTTCAGCTAACTTGGAGGTTGTAAGATGTGCATATTAATAACAGTGGAATAGCATTACTTAGACTGCTGTACAAAACAAATTATTGTATGCTAAACTGGAAATCGTCTGGAAATTCTGATGGGAATTTTACATTTGTCATAGCAGAGAGAACTAGTGTGGCAGATTATGTTTGTATTTCTGCATCCCACCAGGATATGATTCCCTCTTCTGGGGATAGAAATCACACAGTTATCTCAGAATTCACTATAGCCCCTACCTATGATTTGGTATAAAAGTCTGCAGAGATACTTTTCTGTTTCCTTCTATGCTAAAGCTAGTCTTTCTCCCAAGACAATCTTCTTTGCCATAGTGCTGACTTCTCGTCTTCATGCTGGGATCTGGATGTCTATGGACTCCTTTGACACTTTGATTTTCTGTTTGCTGGTATCCCACTTATACAGAACACACATTTAATATTTCCATAATTATACAACTAAGTTCTTAGTTAACAGTTGTTGTTGTTGTTTAGTCGTTAAGTCGTGTCCGACTCTTCGTGACCCCATGAACCATATTGCGCCAGGCCTTCCTATCTTTCACTGCCTCCCTCAGTTTGCTCAATTTCATGCTCATTGCTTCAGTGATGCTATCTAGCCATCTCATCCTCTGCCGTCCTCTTCTCCTTTTGCCTTCCATCTTTCCCAGCATCAGGGTCTTTTCCAAAGAGTCCTCTCTTCGCATTAGGTGACCATAGTTAACAGTACACACGTACAAAACATAACCTGCAGGAAACAGCTGGTTTCAAGTAGTCTGTGATCAAACTAAAACATACATGTACTCCAAATAATGTTTCAGAGGAAGAAGACATCAGGAAATAGCCAAGAACATCTGAGGTGATATGTGTGGTTAAACAGAGGTAGGGAAAATAAGGTGCAGGGAAGATTGGGGGCAGGCCGGCCATTTAGATATGCCACTCCTGAAGGTCAGTAGCTAAATGGAGGTAGGGAAAGGAAGGTACTGAAAATTCAGAGGTGGTTGGCTAATTGGCTATGCCAGTCTTAAAGCCATGGGCATCAGCAGTGGTGGCTAAGATGAGGCAGGGAAAGGAAGGCACTTGGGTGATTACCAGGGAAAAAACCTAGATATGCTTTGTATTGAAGTCATGTTTATTATTTGGCATATTTTAGTGCTGGTTTTGAGAATGCAAGACAAATGCATGATCATACTACAGGGAAATCACATAATAAAATAGGTATTTGGATGATCCTATTGTACCTTTTATTTGCTACTTTTCGGTCAGTGTCATTTATTTTGGTTTACCTCAGATCTGTATTATTTTCCCTCTTTTTGTTTACAGTATACTTAGAAACAGTGTAATCAGCCCATATAACCACCATGCAAATCAGCAAATGTTATTTTTTGCACCTTTTCTAATAAGGTACTTAATGAATTTGATTTGCATCTGTAGTTGTTTGCAAGTCTTTATTAGACTTGGTGTCAAGCCACTTGTAGTAGCTAACACCCAAGAAACCAAGATTCTCACAAATTCAGAGTAGTCACTGTATTGTCAAAGGCTTTCACGGCTGGCATACGAAGGCTGGTGTGGATCTTCCTGTGGAGGACACAGGGCTGTGTGGCCATGTTCTGGAAGTTCTGTTTCCTAACGTTTCACCAGTATCTGTGACCGGCATCTTCAGAGTGCAGGAGCACAGACAGGAGCAGCTCTCTCTGTGCCCAGGATGGTGTGACCCTTTTGTGGGTATTTATAGAGATCGGGGGGGGGGGCTGGGGGGGGTTAATGAGTGGCTGTTTGTTTTGGTATCAGAATATCTGTGTATCTTCCTGTGAGTTAAGCAGGGTTTTTTCTTCTATTGAGTTGTTAACGAGTGGCTGCTGAGGGTGATTAGCATGTTCATTGTGTGAGCTGTTCGCATGTCCTGGTGGTTGAGCTGAGTTCGTTGACCTTTTGCAGGCTGTATTTTTCAGGATTGGTAGCCAGGTTTTGTTGATTTTTAGACTCTCCTCTTTTTTATTGAGATTCACAAACACCAGCACAGCCTTTGATCTTTATAACAAAGTTTTGCTTTAATGGGAAGAAAGCAAAAATGTCCAGCTGTTTTTACATACTTAGCAGTTGTGTTCTATGGACTTTAGAAGATCAATGCTGAGCTATTGATCAGGGTTTGTTTGTTTGTTTGTTTGTTTACAGACGTTTCATCCCACATCCTACTTACTCAGCACAGTGGTTCAGAAATGGAGGTTACCTCATAGTATTTATAGTCTGTGTAAGATTTTAACTTTGGGATGGGGAAGGGAGGGTTGGTTGATGACTGGAGGTTTCCTGGGAGGTATTGATATGATGGAATGTGTGGGTAACCGTGGAAGAAGTGGGGAGCGGGGGAAATCAGATAAAAAAGAAAGGAGTCCGCAACAGAATAATGGCTAGAGAAAGAAACTTAGGCAGGCCCTACCCTAACTACTCAGGTAGTAAATAGAGAGGGTGGGAGATTTGTACTTTCAGATTTTTTAAAAAAATTTGCTTACAAAAAGAAGAAAAAAATACATAAAAGTGGTTTAACAAAAAAGTGAAAAAACACAACAAAGAGAAAAAAAATTAATATATCATAACAATAAACAATTTCAATTCTATATATACTTATCTAATACAAATAATATTCAAGTACATATATATTTCTAATAGATTTATATAACTATCATGTTTTTTTTTTAAACTTATTGTATTTTATAGGAATAAATCCCAAATTTCATTATACTTCTCCATGCAAAGTCTACGTCTATAGGCAATCTGCTCATAAGTGGCAAGTGCAATCAGGTCTTCAATCCATTGAATGAATGGGGTCATGCATTTATCTTTCCAATGCTGCAATATCAGACTTTTGGCCATAGTAAGAGCATGGAGAATCCATTTGCATTGTCCAGAAGTGAAAGTCCATATACTAGGTATATAGTTCAAAAGAATATTATTCTCTGAAAATTTTAGGTTTTGTTGCACAATCATATTTACATAGTCCACTACTTTCTCCCAAAAGTTGGTAACTATAGGACATTGTAGAAACATATGCTTTAAAGACGCACTGTCCAACAAAATGCTGTTTTTGACAATCCTTTTCTGTATTTATGTAGTGGAGTCCATTAAATTCTAAATATTATTTTTTGTCATATAAGTCATAGGTTAAGGTCAATTGACGCTCTTGCTATAGAAGTTAAGGCACCCTCCCATTGCCTACGCACTATAGAAACCTCTAATTCTTTATTCCACTCATCCCTTAACATCTGCATATCAAATTGATTTATTGATAACAAATATCTATACAAACTAATAGTAGGTGTTTTTTTTTAGTTTTAGTTTTAAAGGATTTAACAAGCTGTTCTAATATCTCAGGTATCTCAGAAGCTGAAAAAGCTGCTGGTCCAAACAATGCTGTCAACAAATGTTGTAGCTGTAAATATTGCCATTGGCTTAAATCTGATAGATGATATTTATCTCTTAAGACAGAGTACATAAAAATTCATCTTCATCATCTATCAGTTGGTCCAAAGTCAATATCCCCACTGCCATCCAATTTTTCCATACCACCATCTTTTTCCCAATTTTTAAAGTCGGGTTTCCCCATAAAGACAATCTGGCATGGGAAAAAGGGTCATTTTTTTTTAAATTAGACATTCCATTCCATAGCTTTCTAATTGACAAAATTGTTTCCAGAGATATTAGAGTTTTAGTATATTAGATCCTAATACTGTCCATCCAACCAAAGGTGTTATATATGTATATTCTAAAGTTGCCCAAATTGGAAAATTAATATTTGTTGGCTTCTGATATTTAATACTTGACAATAGGTAAGCATGATGATATAGCTCCAGATTCTGAAGACAAAATCCTCCCTCATCAATTGATTATTGCATTTTCTGTAAAGATATTCTTGGAATAGAAGAATCTCATAGAAATTTTCTAAACAAAGAATTTATTTTCTGAAAATATTTTCCAAATATAAAAACTGGAATTCCTCTCAGAATATAAATTAAACTGGGAATAATGTTCATTCTGAGAGTGTTCACCTTTCCCCAAAGGGTGAGGTTTAATGACTCCCATCTATTGATATATGAAGAAACCTCTCTCTCTATTTTATTTATGTTACATTTTGCTAACTGAGTTATATCCTTTGCTATACACATACCTACATATTTAATAGATTTGGTACAAATGTGGAATTGATATTCCTTAAATGAATGGGTAACCAAATTTTTGATTTGTACTTTCAGACTTGCAAGAGTCTGTTAATGTAGCCTTACAATACAGTAAAATGAGCTCATATAGTTGTGTTTCATGTCAGGTTTACCTGGGAGGGCTGTCAGTTGATTACCTTGTTGCTGGAAATGACGTTGCCTATATTTTGATTGGCCCATCTTACCTTCTTGCTGTGTGTGGCCTGGATCCGGCACCTGACTGGGTGGTAGATCATATCTAGATTCCTTGATCTGTTGTTGGCTATTTATTTGATTTGCAGGCTTCTAGGAATTCTCTGGCTCTCCTCCTATATACATGATCTATTATTCCTGTGTTCTTCCAGTTAAATGTGTGATTTGTATTGAGAGCGTGGATGGCTGTTAAGTATCCTGGTTCTTTATTGCAGTTATGCGTTCTTTAATTCTTTGATCCTGCTGGTGCCCTGCTTGCCCTATGCACAGCATTTTTGAAATGTCCGTTCTTATTCCATTAGAGAATTCCATTACATCTGGCAACATTACCTGCCAAAGTGTTTCAAGCCTTATTAATTTAAATCCTAATAAATTAAACAGGAGTAATTCCATACTTACACTATAGCTGATCCCCTGAAGCAATACTCCCTCAAAACTGGAAGAAAGTGAGCAGAGCTGGGGCTTTGGAGAAAATGAAATGGCAGCTGTTCTCAGACATAGCAAATATTGCTATGAAGCCACTGGCAAGCCTGGGGGAGCCTCTTCCTCTCCTTCTGAGAGTCTTTGAGGCTCTAAGAGCTTTCAGGTAGCCTTAGGCCATACTATCGAAAGTGGTGTTTTGCCACAGTAAAATGTGGACAGGAGGTTTGTGGATTCCAATGCAATAAACAAATGCCAATTTCAAATAGAAGCTGAAAGGGTTTATTGGACAAAGCAAAAAAAAAAAAAAAAAAGGAGCAACTGCAAATTATAGTAGAGACAGGAAATATCCAGAAACAAGGCAATAAAACAGAACCTAATATCATTCAATACAGAACCTCATATCCTGATGGGAGCTGGGATCCCGTATCCTCATGAAAGGCAACTGGAAATTGATTGATTGATTGATTGATTGATTGATTGATTGATTTGAATGTATTAGCCACCCCAATGGATTTTTCCCAGATTATTCCGACTAGTGAATAAAAACTAGTATCGTGCGGTGGTTAAGGTACTGGACTGGGCGTGAGGAGATCCAGGTTGTAGTCCTCCCTTAGGCCTGGAAGCCAGCTGGGTGACCAGGGGCCACTTACTCACTCTCACCTCTAATTGGCTTCAGGGTCTGCAACAAGTCAGCTGAAGAACAACCCGCCTTGTCACATCAGGCACTGAAGCAAGCCCAGTACAAAAGAAATAGAGTGTGTAGCAAATGCTAGAAATAACAGCAATATTTCAGCTGCTGTGAAGCATCTTTCCTGGGCAGACCTGTACAGAGACTCATGCCATAGAAAGGCTTTTCCAGCTTATACCATATTCCATTCCAATTATTCATATTTCTAATTCAGTGCTCTTATTGTTGGTGCTTCTTGTATAGTGGTTTTCAAAAGATTATGTGAGGCAGTGCCAACTTACCCATCCCATGCAGGCCTTGACAAAGCAGTTCTAGAGGAAAGGGATAATATGCTGGAGTTAAAACTGCATGAGAAAACAGTTGTGCAGGGGGGTAGAAGAGCGAAGGAGGACCATTTTCTACTGGAAAACATGCAAACCTCTTTCCCATTAAAATCATCTTCCAAAATAGCAGTGTAGATGGGTTTAAGGATGCTATCTGCCTCCTGTTGAGCTCACTTCACAAGCATGACTAACAGATCCAAATGTTATTCAGTTGCACTGACAATCAGCAAGCACCACTTTGTTTTCAGACTCTTCCAGTGAAACTAAGCTTGTACACTGCCACTTAAGAAAATTCATCTTCTAAACCAGTGTCTGGGGAATGTTTGGGGAATTCTGGGAGTTGAAGTCCACACATCTTGAAGTTGCCAAGTTTGAAAAACAGGTTCTAAACTGATATAACAGTATTTAAGGAACTGGCTCCTTCTTTCTTCATCTAGGACTCTAAGCCTCAAAATTATGATTCTCTAAGAAAAGTAGAATGGGTTCAAAATGATCTGAAATATGTTTTGCTTAATGAAACAGCTCATTAAAGAACTTGAGACACTTCAGAACTATCTTTGCATTAATTAAAGTACAACAGGAAATAAGTAGTAACGTTAGCATGATCAGGGAGAAGATTAAAGCTGTACTATAATGATTATAAGCCAAATGTCCCTACAGTATAAATGATCCCTACAGTATAAATACCCTGTGTAAGACAAGGCATCATGAACCACACAGTATATATGTAAGACAGTGAACAAAGATTTGTCAGCAATTTCGATCGTTTTGCACACATACACCAAGGGGTTGTTTTTCTTTTTAATGTGTTTTAATTATGTTTAAATTACAGTATAATATGACTTTTTACATCAACCTTAAGCTAATATATTATTGGCACATGAAGGTGTTATTGACAATTGTTTTCTTCCCATGCATATACAGAATCTAATGTTTCTGATATTTTTATTTATATTTATACACACACACACAAATACATAAGGGGTTTACAATGAATAGAACAGACCAAACTTATGCATAATCTGCAGGGGAGATCAAGGGGGGCAAATGAAAAAAGTAACATCTCATCGACTTGATACAAATTCCACCCTTTTCATACATGCATGGTGATGTCATCCATAATTTAATGCATGTTTTCCAGTAGAAAGGGATGCAGCTTATGAGGTAACGTTACTTTCATTATTTTTACAAGAGAAGTGGATCCTGTGGATGCCAAAGCTTCTACCCTCAGGCTTCTGCACTTCTTCCCTTAAATCTAGTCTACCATTTATTGAAGTTATCCCTTTTTTAAAAAAATATGTTGGCCAAATACATTTCATTATTTAGCTAAAATATTTCCAAAGGAAGAGAATATCTGTAGGTCAGGGTTGAACTGTGGAGTCTTTGGTACTATCTGAGCTTGACTGAATGCTTGTAGACATTTCGTTACCTAGTGATGATGTTACCTAATTGGGTAATGAAATATCTGCAAGCAAACATCAAGCTCAGAAAGCACCAAGAACTCCATATGTATGTATGTATACATGTATGTAAGTATGTATGTATAGATGGATGGATGGATGGATGGATGGATGGATGTTAGAAGTGTAATGGAATGACTCTTGATGTAATTTATTTGGAAATTATCCAAATAAATAGATCAAACAACACAACAACAACAACTGCCTATCCCAGGTTCTTGAGAAGGACTCAATAGGTGGATAAAAATGCCAATTCCAGTTTAAACATCTGGCTGACTACGTGACCAACCATAATAATAATAATAGTAATAATAACAATGTCAACCATTATATGACTATTTCATTTTAAAAATGAAAAAGTATTTTGCCATATCTTTCTAAAAATGGGGGGGGGGACTCTTGTTTTTGGAAACTCAAGTCTGGATTTCCTCAAAGACTTCCAGTTTGTGATGTTACAAGTCAACTAAGAAATAACCTGGTGCCTCCCAGTACCACTCTCATGCTTCCTTTCTGCTCCTGTGCCTAGCTTAGGCAGGACAGCCAAGAATTATTCAGGCACAGTTTCTAATTATTCAGAACTAGAAAACTGTAATTTAATTTGTATTTACAAATGAAGATATAACCCTAGAATTTATTCTTAGTTTATAAACACAAATTACACTAGGGTTCACATGAAATAGGAATCGATCTTACATAACCACTGAGAGTCTGGAATTAATGTAGAAGAGATAAGGTAGGAGGAAGTATTTTGGTACAAGGCTCAGTCTAATAAACAGAGCCTACTGGAATAAGATCATTACATCTGAATCTTGGTGTTATGTGGGTAATGGCAATTGAAGCTGAATGCAGAACAATGGGGTACCAGAGGAAAGGAATCTTACTGAACATATTCTGCACTTTTAATGCAATTCTATTCTGACAGTTTTAATGATACTAAACTGATTTACTGTAGTGGTCTATTTACTTTCTATTGGAGAAGAGGTATGATGGATATGGCAGCCACAGTTTGTCAATGTTATTGAATATGGTTTGAGTGATATCTGGTAATGAAATGCGTTAAATGCAAGAAGACTGTCTAGATAATGCTTATAGATCAGTGCTTTTTTTTTTTTTTTGCTTATATTTGGGTTGTGTCTAAAGTTATAGCCTGTAAATTAACTTTGGCTGTGCATATCTGGGGGTAGGAGGTGTGATAGTGGTTGTCCTGGTATGTTAACAAATAAGGCCAAATTAAATATGTAACTACTAAAGAAATATTTCAAAGGATTTTAATATTCAGACTGGCCTAGGGAGGGGTTAATTTTCATTTGGATTGCATCTAATATGAATTTTCATCCTTTAAGCTAATTATAGTATGGGTGGGAAGGGGGAATTTTTGTCAAGAGTGAAGCTGGAATAAGATTAAATGACACCTTCCCTGCATATTAGTCCTAGTACAAATAAATCCTACACAAATGTTTTTAATCTGTATGTAGATAAATATTTAGCATTTCCAACTTGACCTTCAGAAATAAACATCTGCAAAGCATTTCTCAGTAAATCAGATTCCGATGGCCTCAACCTGCTGATCTTTAGAAAGACTCTGAAGACTTGGCTCTTTCCTTGATTTCTGGGTTTACATGAGCCATTAGCATATGTTAGCATATATTATCCCCTTCATGGATCACTGCCTTGTCGTGGCGAAGGGGCTTGCGTAACTCAGTGAAGCCATGAGCTATACCGTGCAGGGCCACCCAAGACGGACAGGTCATGACAGAGAGTTCTGACAAAATGTGGTCCACTGGAGAAGGAAATGGCAACCCACTCCAGTATTCTTGCCAAGAAAACCCCATGGACATTGTTAAAAGGCTAAAAGATATGACGCCGGAAGATGAGCCCCTCAGGTCGGAAGGTGTCCAATATGCTACTGGGGAAGAGCGGAGGGCAATTCCAAGTAGCTCCAGAAAGAGTGAAGTGGCTGGGCCAAAGCCGAAAGGACGTTCAGCTGTGGATGTATCTGGAAGCGAAAAGAAGGTCCGATGCTGTAAAGAACAATATTGTATAGGTACCTGGAATGTAAGATCTATGAACCAAGGCAAGCTGGATGTGGTCAAACATGAGATGACAAGATTAAACATCGACATCTTGGGAATCAGCGAATTGAAATGGACGGGAATGGGTGAATTTAATTCAGGTGACCATTATATCTACTACTGTGGGCAAGAAACCCTTAGAAGAAATGGAGTTGCACTCATAGTCAATAAGAGAGTGGGAAAGGCAGTAATGGGTTACAACCTCAAAAACGACAGAATGATCTCAGTGCGTATCCAGGGCAAACCATTCAACATCACAGTAATCCAAGTCTATGCCCCAACCACTGATGCCAAAGAAGCTGAAGTTGACCAGTTCTATGAAGACCTACAACACCTTCTAGAACTAGCACCAAAAAAAGATGTCCTTTTCATCATAGGGGATTGGAATGCTAAAGTAGGAAGTCAAGGAGTAATCGGAATAACAGGCAAGTTTGGCCTTGGAGTACAAAATGAAGCAGGGCAAAGGCTAACAGAGTTCTGTCAAGAGAACAAACTAGTCATAGCAAACACTCTTTTCCAACAACACAAGAGACGACTCTACACATGGACATCACCAGACGGTCAATACCGAAACCAGATTGATTATATACTTTGCAGTCAAAGATGGAGAAGCTCTATACAGACAGCAAAAACAAGACCAGGAGCTGACTGTGGCTCAGATCATGAGCTTCTTACTGCAAAATTTAGGCTTAAATTGAAGAACGTAGGGAAAACCACTAGACCACTCAGGTATGACTTAGATCATGTTCCTTATGAGTATACAGTGAAGGTGATGAATAGATTTAGAGGATTAGATTTGTTAGACAGAGTGCCTGAAGAACTATGGACGGAGGTCCGTAACATTGTACAGGAGGCAGCAACTAAAACCATCCCAAAGAAAAAGAAATGCAAGAAAGCAAAATGGCTATCTGATGAGGCTTTGCAAATAGCTGTGGAAAGAAGGAATGAGAAAAGCAAGGGTGAAAGGGAAAGATATAAGCAACTGAATGCAGATTTCCAGAGAACAGCAAGAAGAGATAAAAAGGCCTTCTTAAATGAACAATGCAAAGAAATCGAGGAAAACAATAGAATGGGAAAGACTAGAGATCTCTTCAAGAAAATTGGAGATATCAAAGGAACTTTTAGTGCAAAGATGGGCATGATAAAGGACAAAAAAGGCAGGGACCTAACAGAAGCAGAAGAGATTAAGAAGAGGTGGCAAGAATACACAGAAGAACTATACAAAAAAGATCTTAATGTCCCTGATGTCCATGCTGGTGTGGTCACTGACCCTGAGCCAGACATCCTAGAGAGTGAAGTCAAATGGGCCTTAGGAAGCATTGCTAAAAACAAAGCTAGTGGAGATAACAGTATTCCAGCTGAGTTATTTCAAATACTAAAAGACGATGCTGTTAAAGTGCTGCACTCAATATGCCAGCAAGTTTGGAAAACGCAACAGTGGCCACGGGATTGGAAAAGTCAGTTTACGTTCCAATTCCAAAGAAGGGCAATGCCAAAGAATGCTCAAACTATCGCACAATTGCACTCATTTCACATGCTAGCAAGTTTATGCTCAAAATCCTACAAGCTAGGCTTCAGCAGTACGTGAACCAAGAACTACCGGATGTACAAGCTGGGTTTCGAAGAGGCAGAGGAACTAGAGATCAAATTGCCAACATTCGCTGGATCATGGAGAAAGCACGAGAGTTCCAGAAAAACATCTACTTCTGCTTCATTGACTATGCAAAAGCCTTTGATTGTGTGGATCACAACAAACTGTGGCAAATTCTTAAAGAGATGGGGGTACCAGACCACCTTACCTGTCTCCTGAGAAATCTGTACGCGGGCCAAGAAGCAACAGTTAGAACCGGTCATGGAACAACCGATTGGTTCAAAATAGGGAAAGGAGTACGACAAGGCTGTATACTGTCACCCTGCTTATTTAACCTATATGCAGAGTACATCATGAGAAATGCCAGGCTGGAAGAATCAAAAGCCGGAATAAAGATTGCAGGGAGAAATATCAACAACCTCAGATATGCAGATGATACCACCCTAATGGCAGAAAGTGAGGAAGAACTAAAGAGCCTCTTGATGAGGGTGAAAGAGGAGAGTGCAAAAGCTGGCTTGAAACTCAACATTAAAAAAACTAAGATCATGGCATCTGGGCCCATCAATTCCTGGCAAATAGAAGGGGTAGAAATGGAAGCAGTAACAGACTTCATTTATTTGGGCTCGAAGATCACTGTAGATGGAGACTGCAGCCATGAAGTTATGAGACGCTTGCTCCTTGGGAGGAAAGCTATGGCAAACCTAGATAGCATATTAAAAAGCAGAGACGTCACCTTGCCGACAAAGATCCGCATAGTCAAAGCTATGGTTTTTCCAGTAGTAATGTATGGCTGTGAGAGCTGGACCATAAAGAAGGCTGAATGCCGAAGAATTGATGCCTTTGAACTGTGGTGCTGGAGAAGACTCTTAAGAGTCCCCTGGACTGCTAGGAGGTCAAACCAGTCAATCTTAAAGGAAATCAACCCTGATTGCTCATTGGAAGGATTGATAATGAAGCTCAAGCTCAGATACTTTGGTCACCTAATGCGAAGAGAGGACTCTTTGGAAAAGACCCTGATGCTGGGAAAGATTGAAGGCAAAAGGAGAAGAGGACGGCAGAGGATGAGATGGTTAGATAGCATCACTGAAGCAATGAGCATGAAACTGAGCAAACTCAGGGAGGCAGTGAAGGACAGGAAGGCCTGGTGCAATATGGTTCATGGGGTCACGAAGAGTCGGACACGACTTAACGACTGAACAACAACAAAGCATATATTATGTGAGTTATTGATCCTGGTGCTAAATGTCTTTATATGACTCTTTTTTGGCTTATGTATGTATTTCTGTTTGATATTTATAACTTGTTAGATGTCCAGAGCCACTTGACAAGTGGGAGGCCATATAAATCAAATTAAAAAATGATATTTTTAAAACTTTCATATAGATTCCAGAAGATATACTGAGAAGATAACTGACAGAATAGTGCCTTTAATCTCCTGGGTGTGGGCTTGTTTGGGTATGAAATAAATACATTTTGCAATTCATTCAGACAAACTGAATGCTGCTATCAATCACAATTTTATTGTCCATCACATGCAAAATCCATACAATTTTTCTGTTTCCAGAAAATGGTGTTTACAAGGGTTGATTACTGACATGGAGTTGGGCTCTAGATCCCTATCTTGCACATCAATGTTTCAATAACCCTCTAGTAAGGATGCAAAAGATCCTTGTATTCAGCTGCTGCTGGTTGACCATACAAATACTGAGTAAGATGGACCAGCAACTTGACTCAAAAACAAGTAGCTTCTAATATTCCTGTGATTAGATTCACTCATATGAAATCATCAACAGTGCAGCTCTTTCCTTCAAATTCTGGATATCTGTCTTCATATGCATCTGTACAGAATCCAGAAGGACAGAAAAGATGGTGGTGAATTCTTGCTTACTTTTGCCCTATCCAACCAAAAGAGCTGAGAAGCGCTCTGAAGTTACTGACTGTTATGTTCATAACTATATAGTGATAGGCCATCATTATTAATTATATTTTAAATTCACCAAATAATTAGGGTCCTCTGTGCCTGCTGCTGTTCTCTGCTCTACCAAAGGGCATACCTGGTCTCCCTTTTTCTTTCTTTCTCTCTCTCTCATTCTCTCCTCTCTCTCTCACACACACACATTATAGTTAAAAAAAATACTGTTGGAAGACCAGAATATGACTAATGGGTACCTAGAAAAGAATAAGTGCAGTGTTTAGCCTGTGAGATTATTTATTGACTAGACATTTCTCCCAGAGTCTATTTTTGATTGACCTTTTCTGGAATAAAACAATTGCTTTAAGTTTGTGTCACTATGTTTATGAGGTTTTACTTCCAGTGATTAATGGCTGAGGAGGATCAAATAGCTGCTAATGGTTTATCCCGATAAAACTTTACTAGAAAGATCCTTTAGCTTGTATTATATACACTCTTTTATGTTAAGAGTGGAAACTATGTTGAGGTTTTTATGTTTACTCAGACATAGCTCAACAGACATGCCTGTGAAGTAGAAACTGGTCATTTGATATAAAGAGAGATATCACCTACACTCATATTATGTAGTACTTCTTGCCTATGATATATATATTATATATACAAATCAGGCCAGAGTTCCCAAGGTTACTTACAATTTTTTTTTTCTTACACCCTCATGCTGGTGAATCATACTTTTTTTTTTTTTTGGTGGCTTCAAGTCAGTTTTTGACTTCTGACGACTGCCTGGGCAAGTCCCTGAGTTTTCTTGGCAAGATTTTCAGCAGTAGTTTGCCATTGCCTCCTTCCTAGGGCTGAGAGAGAGTGATTGGCCCAAAGTCACCCAGCTGGATTTGTGCCCAAGGTGGGACTATAACTCACAGTCTCCCAGTTTCTAGCCTGCTGCCTTAACCACTGCATCAAACTGGCTCTCTGAATCATACCATATGGAAGAATAATTGGGTACATGTTGCACCATTTCTCTGGGACTAACTTTGGTGTTCATGTTGCAGAAAATTGGACCAGCAATCGGGGAGAAGAATTCAAATATTGTTCCCAATGCCTGGATCACTTCCTTAGCAATGCAACTTTGGATGGATGGATATGCTTGAATCAATCCTAGAATTCAGTGAATACTGAAAAATATGGACCTGACTAGTCTGCATGAAGAATGTCCGGTATGATTTTCCTTTTCATTTGCTGTGTATGACATCAATTTGTAGTTGTATATGTATACTTAAAATATTTATTCAGGATCTTAATACATCACTGGGTCTTTTAGAAATGTTCTAGTGCCACAAAAGTAGAAAACTCAAGAAAATATTTCATCATGCTTATAAGCTTATTTAGAGTTCTTGAAGAATGTAACTTTTTAAACATATTTTAATTAATCACACAAAAATGGAGGGTGAGAGCTTTACTAATAAAACAGTTTAAAATAACAAAGGGAGAAGAATACAAAGAAAGGAGGGAATGGGAAGTAGTTATAATACTAGTAGTACAAGAAGTTGCCTTCTACTGAATGAGTCCATTGGCCATTTGGTTTAGTATATAATAACAACTCTCCTGTGGTCCAGTAATTACTTTTTTCCCTCCTTGGAAATACTGGAGATTAAATCACAGAAATCCATGCTCTCCTAAAAAAAACTGTACTTCATATCTCAGGAGTATAAAATAATGTTAAAAACACAACAACAAAACAACAGTCCTTAAGCAGATGTTTCAAGAAGACCATACAAAAATGTAAAATGTGGTCTTGCTTAAAGAAAGATCCAGTTTTATAAACTGTCTTGTTGGACTTGGCATGCAGCATTTAGCCCCTTGCAGCATCATAACCCAGACAGTTACAATGATCTGCAAACAGTCATCAGCAGTTCAGACAGCCTAAGATGCTGAAACAAATGATAATTTGAAGAAAATATAAGAAAATCAGTAAGCAATCAGTATTTAGCAGAAGCATGGAAATAGCTGAACCATAAATCCTGAGGCATAGCAAGATATTTTGAAATGATTTTTTGGTGTCCTGGGGCAGTTTTGTGTGATCACACAGTCATTTCAAAAAGTTATTCATGGAAGAAACTGTGCCTAAGAACTCCATTTTGCTGAGTATATAGTATATTTTTGCTGAGGAAAAAAGAGTCATGCATTTCACAAACTATGTACAATATGTAGTTTGTATAGAGCAAATAGTGCCATTCCCAAAGCTCTGAATCCAGTTACTGTGTTGAATTTTGTAATCAGTGCCTATCACAAAGAACCATTTCATATTTCTGTAAAATATTCAGCAGGTAAAATGTACCTGCTGGATACTTTAGTTGCAAAGAGGATATGGGAAAAAATGTATTTAAGTGAAGACAGAATGCATTGGAAGGGAATGGGTATGATGAGCTTCCACTGATGAGTCATAAATACAGCTGGATACTCATGAAGCGAAACTGATGACAGAAGTGAGAAAAATGCAATCAATAAGACTGGAGAAATAGGTGACAAATGCAAAGATGCTCATATAAGAATAGAAGATAGGAAAGAGCTGGTGAATAAGAGAACTATAGTTTTTAAAATGTATCTGCTGGAGAAAAGGTCTTTAGCTGAAGATAAGAGGAGAAATATGAAAGTACTCAGAAACTTGGATAGGTAACTAAATTATGTAGATCACTCCTGAGAAACATCACATTAAGATCACATTACTAACTATAGTAATATAATAATTCATTATTTACTATCAATAATTTATTATTAATATCACATTATTAACCATACAGATTATCATTAGGTTTCAGAATGCCAAAGGGACATACATGTTTTTCTTTTAATCTGATTTGGGGACCCTTTATTTATGTATTAAATTTATAGCCTACTTTCTTCCCGTACGTCAAGGTTGTCTGCAGGGTAAGGTAAAGAAAGTCAAGATGGTGGCTACAATGCACATGAGAAACAGAAGCAGCTTCAGTTGCACTGTTGTGGCCACTATGTTGACTTGTTTTGCCTCATTCTACATATACTTCTAGTTGCTTATATGGCCATCTTTTTTTATTTTATCCTCACAACCACACTTCTAAAAGGTTGAGTAGGGTGAGAGTTATATTGGGCTGAGAGTGAGTGACTGGTCAGTCCAAAGTCACCCTTCACAGCTGAGGGTAGTCCATCACCTTATGTCATCTCTACAGCTCAAGTCAAGAACTGATCCCCTGGAGCTCTGAGATGCTACAAAGGGTGGCACTATACAGCTACAGCAAAACATACAGCCTTACTTTGAACATTACATCAGAAATGAGTTGGGAATAATTGAACAAAGGAGAACATGAACAAAGTTCCTAAAACATCTCTAGTGTTCCATCATCGAAAGTAAAAGAAATTCAAAACAAACCCCTTGCTCCTTTGGTTTTTTTTTTTTTTCATCCTACAGCTACACAATATATGTGTGTGCATGTGTCACCTGATAGCAGGATGAGGTGTTTTTTTTTCTCTCAAAAAATACTTACCTGTGAATTGAGGTGTCATTCCACATTCACTATGAAGAATAGAAGGAGTCAATAAAAATAAATGGACAGGAGATAGAACTGTAGTTCCATGAAGTAGCATAGCTTAGTTTATAGAAAAGTCATGTTGACTGTATGAGTATCCATGGCAGGGGGAGGGGGGCCAATGACTACATGCATATTATGTCGTCATAATGCAAATACAGCAATGTTTATACTTGCATCAAGCACCAGGAAGCCAAGCACTTTGTGGTGGCATTTGTAACAACAACATCATTGCACATTTGTCATCAGTTTTGCTGTGGATATTGCTGATTCATCCACAGGGCTAGGGCAAGCAAATGACTAAATGTGTGATACACAGTGATGTCACAATTATGAAATGAATGGGCCTTTCATTGTGACATCAGATTTTATTATGTTGACAAACTTTTAGTTGCAGCATACCCATGTGATGGTTGGGAAGATATGTCAGCACCGGAGGGACTGAGCTGTGCAAACTAGTCTATTGACTAGTGCTATCTTTCTTACTATGAATGTGCAGCGTATGTTAACTATTAGGCTACAGAAAATGGAATAATCTCAACCACCTTGTTTGATCAATAAAGTGGATTATATCCATTACAAATTTTAAAATTGGAAATGCAAGTTCAAATGCTGGATGAACTTTGCTTGTGCATAGCAATCAACCAACTATGGATCTGCTGGGATCACTACATCCAAATTTGCTCCCTCCTGGATTTATGACAGATTTTTTTTTTTTTTTTTTTACATTCAGAGTATGAACTATCCCATATTAGTCATTATACATCAGTTCAACTGATGGGACAGAAAATGATGCAACAATAAGTGATGAGTTATGAACCAATACACACTGATACTATTTGTTATACCACTTTTTGAGTGATGTCAAATATTCTGGCACTCCAAGGAGAATCTGGCAGAAATCATTCTTCTCTGTTTCTTTTCCCCAAGTAATTCTTCAATTATAACAAGGTTATTGCTCTTAATATATTTCTGGCTTTGCCCTGCATTATTATTTTGTCCTCCATACTGCAATGTTATGTTCCTGAACCTGACTCCCAGTGAGAAATATGGGACTGATTAACCATATCATCCTTGTTTCTTATCTTTCAGAAATTGGACATATTAGATTTGGAGCATGCAAGGGAATTGAGTTACAGATGTCCTGCGTAATGCTGGGAAGATTAATGTACAGTGCTACATCTCTGACTCTGGATGTTCCCAGTGGGCAGCAGAACAAGGAAGGCAGGATATTTTGTTATCTTCAGTCACAACATTATGTTCTGTTTCCAAGCACTGTACTATGATGCAGAATCAGCTACTCCAAGAGAACTTGGAGAAGATGGAATTCCTGAAAAAAAATGAGTGTGTTTTTGTTACTTACTTAGGGAAATTGAGAGCTACTTACTTAAGGAAATTGTGTTCCTTTAAATTAAATTGTAGTCTAATGAAACCACAGAATTCAGAACAAGAAGGCAGATTTTAGACTGTGCATTGCTTTAAGGATCAACCTTTGAGCAACCTGCCCACTTTTGACAATTGTCACACTTGCTGTTAATATGCCATCAGTGTTCCCTTTTCAAATGTTGTGGCAAATGCAATGTGGCTCTGTGCTGTGCATTTCAAGAACTTCATGTTGGAAAGACTTTTCATTTTTTTCAGGTTTTGGGCCTAATAAGGGCAAAACTTTACATTCCTTTTTAAAAACAAAAACAAAAAACCTACAGTTTACTCTGGCTCAAAATTTTATAAAACCAAATAGTTAATGCAAAGAGGTAAAGAGTTGTATTCAGCAGTTAAAAGAGCATCCATTGAGAGCTAGTGTGGTGTAGTGGGAGGGTGTTAGAGCAGGACAGTGCTGATCTTGCTTTAGGTCCACCATTTCTTACAGAACCCCACTGGGAGATCTTGGCCAGTTACTCTCTCTTTCAACCCAACCTACGTCACTGTCAGGCTCAGCCAGCACGGCGCTCCTAAGAAAACCAGTCAGCCGCGCTGAGCTAATTCTATCACCTGCTTGCAAGCCAGGGAAAAAGAGGAAGTGCGAGCCACGGCTGATTAATGGGCCACCTGTGCCCACTTAACAGGAAACCACAGGGTGGAAGTTTTGTATCCACCCTAATAAGTGGTACATGCCAACAAAGAACAAAGCTGCGAGCCACGGAAAGGAGATCACCACGTGATCAAGCAAACCCCGGTTTTGCACGCAACTGAAAGGACCCTGAGGAACCAGGCCACACCGGAGGGGCAGTCAATCAAGGGACAATGGGATACTGGCTGAACCTGCCATCTGGACAATTAAGGGGGATTATTGGGGCACCGATAATCGGTAGCATGTAACATGATGACGGGGCGAAACATGGGAAGGGGAGAGTTATAAATTGTATAATGAAATGTACCATGCCAGTCCTGGCTTTGTTTGTAACTGTTGCGTTACGCTTGAGTAAACCTCTTTTGTGAACCACACGTGTCACGGGAGTTTCTTTTGACCAACAGGGCATTCCTTACATAAAGCCAGGACTCACTACTAACGCTACCCGGTACATGCCGAGGAGCGCTTATTTCTTTCCAAATACAGGTGATGGCCAGCAATGGGGAATCCACTGGCCAACAGGGCCATGAGGAGCCTGGAGTCAAGGAGGTAATGACGGAGCCAACCCGGAGCAATGGGGCTGCAGCCAGAGTCAGGGGTGTACCCCAGGATCGGTGGTCGTTCAGTGTGAACCAGGGGCCCAACGGATCGGGGGTCATGATGACCCGGGGCTCAGGGTCGCGGAGCCGCAAATCAGAGGAGAGACTTACCCAGTTAGAGGCAAAGGTTGAGCAACGTCTTGACTCCATTCAGGTGATGCTCCAGGCCTTACTGCTGTGGGCTGGCCCATCCACAACAGACGAAGGGGTGAGTGATGTGGGCAGCAGCTCGGCACCCCAGCCAGCTCCAGTACCAGCCCCCTGGACAATGGGTCGACGGGCAGTGGACGCATTGAGGCTCTGAGGCATAACAGGGAAGTTCTCGGGGGATCCTGAGCAGCTACCCCACTTCCTGACTCACGTCCGCAATTTTATACAGCGCAGTAGTCACCTATTTGCAGGTGACCAGGACAGGGTTGCCTACGTGGCCGAGCTACTAGAAGTCCAAGCAGCTAGCTGGGTGGTCCGGTTGTATGATGCCAACGCGGCAGAGCTGAGGAGGTTCCTGGATTTCATGCAGGCACTCCGGGACTGCTTCGAAGACACCTTGAGTGCCAGGCAGGCCGAGGATGACATCCTGCAATTTAGGCAGCGGGATAAGTCCGTGGCTGAATACACGCTGGAGTTTTGGAGGCTGGCGGAGAAGCTCACGGACTGGCCGGAGTCCCTGAGAGTGAAATACTTCAAGAGGGGCCTCAACCTGGAAATCCTTGAATGGACGCTGGGTCGGGATGACCCCAGCACCATGAAGGACTGGATCTGGCTGGCTGGGACAGTGGAATCAGCGTGGTAGCAGATCCAGCAGAGTTCGAGGAGACAGGAACCGGCGAGAGAGGGACCACAGGAGAAAACTGCAGAGGAGAGGTAGAGCAGCCGGCGACAGCCCATGGGGGGGCAAGAGGCAGCAAAAAACCTGACCCTATGTTTCTGGTGCAGAGGGCGAGGCCACCGGGCGACGCAATGCCTGACAGAGTGGGAGGGAGCCCCACCCCACTCAGATGCCAAGCCAGCGTGGGTGACCAGGAAGCGAGTGAGTGATTGGCCACGGAAAGGTGTCGTGGCGGTGGCAGCCAAGTGAGGCAAGGCGGGATGGTCAACCCCCGAGACGGCGTCCTCTGGGGAGGAATCGGAACTGGCGGGAAATGAGGCACGCTTACACTGAATGGCATCCTAGTGCGGGCAGAGGAGCTGAGATGCGTGGACCCAATAGCCAATGAGGACTGCCCCCCCCCCTTCGGGTGAGGGTGCACATCCAGGGGATAAGATCTGGGATGGAGGTACAACTGCAGGCGCTGCTGGACTCTGGGTGTACACATTACCTGATGCACCCAGCCTTAATCTCAGGGCTTGGACTGCAAGTGTGGTGCCTTAGAGAGCCTATCACTTTTAGCCAGCTAGATGGCTCGCTAGTGGGGGGTGGGGGGGGGCCAGCTCAGTACTATACCAAGCTGGTCCAAATGACGATCGGGGATCACCAAGAAGAGCTGAGGTTCATGGTGGCCCTGATCGCCAACTATGCGGTGGTGCTCGGCTTGGCGTGGCTTCGACGATGGAACCCACAAATTGACTGGGCATCAGAAGCACTAAGGTTCGAGGATGGAGAGCCGGGGAAGCGTGAGCGCAGCGGGCACCGGTAGGCGGCGATGAAAGGAGGTGCGGCCGCAACGGGGCAGACAGAGAGGCTGGGACACCTGGAGGCAGAGGAGGAGCAGACTGGGATGGAGCCCCAGGCAGTGGCAGTGGTGGGTCCGGAACTCAGAGAGGCAGCGGCAGTGCTGAGGTGTGTACTAGTGATGACGGCCAGCGGGGCCACAGCGGAAAGCGGGCAAGGACCAGAGGGAGCCACGGCTGCCGGGGGCATCCTGCAATAGTACCAGAGCCTGGCAGCAGTGTTCAGGGAGGAGGAATATGATCAACTCTCGCCCCACAGACCCAGTGACTGTGCCATTGAACTCGAGCCAGGGGCAAAGCTGCCCAAACCAAAAATGTACTCCCTATCAATGAAGGAGATGGGCGTCCTTCGGGAGTTCATAGACAAAAACCTCGCACGAGGTTTTATCCAGCCCGTGAAGTCACCATTAGTGGCCCCGGTATTATTCCGTGAGAAGAAAGATGGCTCACTCCAGATGTGTGTGGACTACTGGGGCCTGAATGCAATCAGCACCGGATACAATTACCCCCTCCCCTTGATGAAGGACTTGCTATCACACCTGTCTAAGGGGAGGGTGTTCACAAAATTGGACTTGCGTGAGGCATACTTCAGGGTCAGGATCTGTGCAGGAGATGAATGGAAGATGGCATTTAATACCCTGCTTGGAAGTTTCCAATTTTGCGTGATGCCATTCGGGTTAAAAGGGGCCCCAGGGGTGTTTATGCAGCTAATAAATGAGGTACTGCATGACCTACTCTACCGGGGTGTCCTGGTCTACCTGGACGACATACTAATATACACCGAGACCCTGATGGAACACGTGAAGCTGGTGCGCATGGTGCTTCAGAGACTGTTGAAGGCACAGCTGTACACGAAACTCTCAAAATGTGAGTTTCACCAGGAGCAGCTGGACTACCTCGGCTACCGTATATCTAGCCGAGGGATTGAAATGGACCCAGTGAAAATGAGGGATGTCCTGGGCTGGGAAGTGCCGCGGACCCGGAGGCAGCTCCAAAGCTTCTTGGGGTTTGCAAACTTCTACAGGCAGTTCATCCCGAACTTTGCCCAAGTCGCTCTCCCACTAATGGACCTACTAAAGACAAGGGGTAGCGGAAAACCCCCAAAGCCTAGCATGCCACTTGTGTGGACCACGGAATGCCAGGAGGCATTTGGGGACTTGAAACAACGGTTCATGGCGGAGCCAATCCTGTGCCACCCTGACCCGGACTGATGGTTCGTCATCCAAGTGGATGCATCGGACATGGCAATGGGGGTGGTCCTGTTGCAGCCCGGCCTGGAGGGGCCCCTCCACCCATGTGCCTACGCCTCCTGCAAATTCACTGAGACAGACAGAAGGTGGATGGTGTGGGAGAAAGAGGCATATGCAGTCAAATGGGCCCTAGCCACCTGGAGGCATTTGCTGGAGGGAACAGCCCAGACATTCGAGGTGTGGACAGACCACAAGAACCTCAAAGCCCTAAAAGCCCCGTGGAGGCTATCTCCAAAACAGGCATGCTGGTCCCAGTACTTTGGGAGGTTTGACTTTACCCTCAAACATATTCCCGGGAAGAGGAACTTTCTGGCGGACGGGTTATCCTGCATGCCCCAGCACGCCAGCCTGCGAGAGGAAATCATGGACTTTATCATCCCTGCCAGCAGGCTGGCTGCGAAGGCTGTCACCTGGAGTCAAACCAAGAAAGAGGTCAGGGACGTGGAGCCTGAGCTAAAACAGGGTTTTTCAGAAGTGGCAGAGCGAGACACCTGGCTCAAAGAGAACCGGGACATGCTAACAAGCCAAGGGGACTTGTGGTGGCATGAGGGGAAAGTATACGTGCCTGAAGAATGCCGGCGGGGGTAATGGAAAGAGCCCATGACAGCCGGAGCGTGGAGCACTACCGCTTCGTGAAGATGCTTCACTTGATCCAGCGGCAGTTCTGGTGGCCAACACTCCGGAAGGACGTGGAAGAATACACGGCGGGCTGCCCGGTGTGCACAATGGCTAAAGGGAGCAAGGGCAAACCCAGGGGACTACTCCAGCCAGTGGCGAACCCCAATGGCCCATGCCAGAAGATCGCTATGGATTTCATCGTGGAGCTACTGGAGAGCAAGGGCAAGACAGCCATTTGGGTGGTCACCGACTTGTTCTCCAAGCAAGCACACTTCGTGGCTTGCCGGCAAGTCCCCATGGTGGAGAGGCTGGTGCGGCTGTTCGTGCAGCATATCTACTGGCTGTACGGCGCGCCCTGATGGATCATCAGCAATCGAGGCGGGAACTTCATCGCACGATTCTGGTGGGAGTTCCTGAAGTGGGTGGGAACGCAGCAAGCCCTCTCCTCCATGGCGCACCCGCAGATGGACGGAGCCACTGAACAGCTTAACAGGGGGCTAGAGCAGTACCTGCGGTGCTGCGTGGGACACCAGCAGGACGACTGGGCGGAGCTACTGCCATTCGCAGAAGTAGCCTACAACAACGCCGTTCACAAAAGCACCGGCTTCTCCCTGTTCAAGGTGGCCACAGGGCGAGACTTTGTCCCCATGCTGGAATTGCCTCAACCGGCATCCCAGATAGACTCCCTGAACTCTTGGTTCCCCCAGATAGACGCCACGAGGCAGGCAGCGCACGTGGCGCTGCAAGGAGCCAAAGCGGAATATAAAAAGCATGCCGACCGCAAGAGGGTCCCCGAGTAGCAGTGGAAAGTGGGGGACCAAGTGTATCTATCAACAAAGAACTTGAAAACACACCAGGCTTCGAAGAAGCTTAGCCCGAGGTTCGTGGGGCCATCTCCCACCGCAGAAGTAATCAACCCGATGACTGTCAGGCTAACGCTCCCCAAAGCCCTCAGAAAAATTCACCTGGTATTTCACTGCAGCTTATTGAAGCTGCACCAACCGAGCAACAGCTGGCACAAGGCAGAGGTGACCCCGGCACCCATCATGATCGGCAGGGAGCAGCACTTCAAAACAAAGCAGATATTGGACATGAAGAGGCATAAAGGACAGATCCAACTGCTGGTGCAGTGGAAGCACTTCCCAAAGTCCCACAGCGAATGGGTAAGCAAAGCCCATGTGAAAGCGCCAAAGCTAGTGCAGGACTTTTACGATCAGTACCCCGGGAAGCCAAAGTAAAAGGGGGAGTCTGTTTTCAGGGGGTCGGTATGTCAGGTTCAGCCGGCGTGGCGCTCCTAGGAAAACCAGCCAGCTGCGCTGAGCTAATTCTACTGCCTGCTTGCAAGCCGGGGAAAAAGAGAAAGTGTGAGCTGCAGCTGATTAATGGGCCACCTGTGCCCACTTAACAGGAAACCGCAGGGTGGAAGTTTTGTATCCACCCTGATAAGCGGCGCGCGCCGACAAAGAACAAAGCCACGAGCTGCGGAAAGGAGATCACCACGCGATCAAGCAAACCCCGGTTTTGCGCGCAACTGAAAGGACCCCGAGGAAACCAGCCCACACCGGAGGGGCAATCAATCAAGGGACAATGGGATACTGGCTGAACCTGCCATCTGGACAATTAAGGGGATTATTGGGGCACCGATAATCGGTAGCATGTAACATGACGACGGGGCGAAACATGGGAAGGGGAGAGTTATAAATTGTACAATGAAATGTGCCAAGCCAGTTCTGGCTTTGTTTGTAACTGTTGTGTTATGCTTGAGTAAACCTCTTTTGTGAACCACACATGTCACGGGAGTTTCTCTTGACAAACGGGACATTCCTTACACTCACACCATTATTGTGGGATAAAATAAAAGTTAGACCCATGAAAACCACTCTGAATTCTTGCAGTAAAGGCAGGGTGTGTTACAAAACTAACAGAACAATAACAAAAACATTAGTGACATAAAATTTCCCTTATTCTTTCCCCACAATCCGTTCCAGGGAATTGTGGAGGGAAAGTAGCTTCTATAGCAAGTGGTGATAATTTAACTCAATCTTATTCCTTTTTGCCTACACACACACACACACACACACACACACACACACATATATATATATATTACAAAACAACAATATCATACTAGTTATGGACCATTTTTTAAGTCTCAATGTTTTATTTTAATTGTAGTAACAAGTCCAATTAGAATCTTTATATAATGGATAAAATAGAAATTCTTTGAATTCATATTAGAATAATACATCAATACAATTCAATGTCTATAAATCTATGTCTTTAAGGAGATGCATATTTCTTTGAAAACCTTGTGTTCTTAAAAAAAATATCCTGAGATTTGTACTGAAAATAAATTATGTTAGATTTATGTGTGTGTACCTGCACAGAAAATGAAGGTAAGATGGCAGCCATTTTGCAATCCTCAACTAATAAGAATTAATAATAAATAAACAGTAATTGTCTCAAATTCTTTTTTCTGAAAATGTTTGAGATTTTTTTTTCTCTCTGTCCCCTTTTCCCCACTAGGAGAAGAAGGACTATGCTCCTTGTAGATATGGGGAATGAGTTTTTTCAACAGAAAAAAATGATGTGTTACTGATGGTGGCAAGAATTTCCCAGTTTTCTGTGCCTGAAAAGCTGTTGGTGAATTTCTCATTCCTGAAGACATTTGTTGATATTAACAGCATGCCAAAACTCATCTTCCAATGTTCCTCCCCAGTGAAAAAGGCTTTTGTTTTTCTATCTTATGCTCAGGGTAGTTTCAAATTCTTTGGCATCTATTTAGTAATGCTTTTTTGCTTACTCCATTGCTGCAAGTCCTGTTGTTTCTTGTTATTTTGATTACACAATTTTTATCACTTCTGGCTGCCCTGATTCCAGATCTGAAAAACTCTCATAGGAGTTCCATCACAATATTTTTCTGTCAGATTTAATTGACACATGGGAAGCCAGACAGATTGGTAGAGAGCTGATTATGCTATGAAAGATAGGATAGTTATACACACCCTTGAACTATCTCAAAACTACCTGGAACATGCAACTGGTATAAACACAGCCACTCAACCACTGTGAGCTATCAATACCATATACTGAAACACCATTTCGGTGTGGGTTGCATTGATTACTGATGGTCTTCCAAGTGCAATTCAACATTCTGGTTATAATCTATAAAGTTCTTTGTGGCTTGGCACCTAGTTATCTGCAATAAAATAAATAAATTGAAGTTGAAATCACCTACACAAATTCTCTGCCCACAAATACAACACAGTAGTGAATTGTGAGACACCACTTGTGCACATCTACAGTATATAGTCTGAATATATGTATAAAAAGTGAGGCCAACTGAACATAGTGAGATCTGCTTTCAGGAAAAAGTGTAAGCCTGTAGATAATTTTTCCTTCAAATTGGGAACTGGGGGGAAAAAAAATAGAGAGAAAGCCCCACATGTCAGAAGGCTACTGAATTGCTTTCCAGCACAATCTGATTATTGTTTTTCCCATCTAAGTTCACATGAGAAAAAGTAACTGATTTTGAAATCTCTCAGTGTCTTCTTTCTGCCCATCTGACTAAAGTACAGTTTTATGCTGCTCTAGTTTCCAAAAATCAGTACAAGTCTGAGAATACTGATTTATCTATGGCGACATTTTCAAAGGCAATATCACATTCCAAGCAGATAAAAAACAAAATTAAAAAATTAAGATATTTGCAGTGAAATTGTAACTTAAGGAAGTGTTAGCTCTTTTGTAATTGCTTGCACAAGTTCTCTTCCTTATATAAACTACTAAGAATGACTCAGTCTTTATACAATCCATTCACTTATATTCAGTCATTTGTTTGTGAAATCAAATTTTGGCAGCATCTTTTTTTTAAAGTGTTTTCATATGCACCTTTATTCATATATTATTTTTGTACATATTTTTCTCTAATCCATTTATGCTCAAAGGCATATTTGGAGCTCAAAAATTCAGACATTTTCACAGTTTGGGGGATAAATATATACCAACTCCTATAGGAATTACACAATTGCAGATTGATTAGGTCCATTTGTTTAAAAATGTAGCCAAATGAAATATCTACAGTTTATCATGCATACACTTTTCATAGAAGGATTTTACTTTGTGTTCTTAATTATAAATCTGAAATTTCTTTTCAAGAAAGCAATTAAGCACTGATGAATGAGCACTGGCTGATGGATGAAAGATCTGATTTTCAAGGTAGAAGTGCCTCAGAGATGCCATAAATGTGTAGAAAATTCTAATGTGCCAGACTTCATGCCAGGCATGGTAATAAATCTTGACTCTCCAGACACTAACCCATATTCAGGAACTTGCTTGCAGCAGAAGCTCAGAAAGACAACATAGATTATTTGCCATAGGTACAGGCAAGAATGAATCCATTTTGCTAACTGATAACTACAATACACAGAAATCAAGGCCTGTATATATAGGGCTTAAATGCTAGGCTTTTTCCTCCCACCTGTTTGCCTCCTTCCCCCCCCCCCCCGCCCCAGACATGGGTGGCCACTGGTAAGGGTGTGTGTGTGTGAGAAAAGTAAAGATGGAACCACAATCACAGGATCAAAACTTTGTCCTTTTTTACACAACACAAATAAGGAAAGGATGGGGCATGCTGGCTTGGGAATTCTGGGAGTTGAAGTCCACACATCTTAAAGTTGCCAAGTTTGAAAAACACTGATGTACAATGTTGTTCTCTTCCAACTCAGAGTTTAGGATACCGCCTTCGTTTGGTTTAATCTACTGGTCCTCCTTCAAAGCTACTTTATGCAGTCTCTACCTTGGACTTAAGAGTTGTATTCATTTATTAATTTATTTAAAAGATTTGTATAGACGCCTATCTTAAAAAAACTCTGGCAGTTCACAACAGCAATAAAAGCCAATAACTATAAATAATAACCATAAAACATTAAAACAATCACACAAAAACAAAAACCTGGCACCTTAATTATCCTCTTAGGATGTCCCGCAGCAAGCTCCAATTACCCTCATCCTATCCTATCCTATCCTATCCTATCCTATCCTATCCTATCCTATCCTATCCTATCTTAGCACCTGGGTAAAAAGCCAGGTTTTGATGGAGAGTCATGCTGCATGGAGGAATTTGGCTCCGTATTTTATGGTCTGAAGAAGAAAAGTTGAGGATCCCAACTTCTATATTTCTTATGGAGTTTCCTGTTTTCAAACCATTCCCTTTAAAACAAGAAAAAAAGGTGTTTTTCCCCTTGTCAAGGTTTACCCAAGAAGTAGGCTGACCCAAAGCAAAAGATAAATATTACTAGAATTAGTGGGCTGAAGCAGGATGAAAGCTTCAAATTTTAGCAACCAATTAAATTTTAAATCAAATTTTACTTTATATTAATGTATGCAAAGTATACAGCCAAAATTTATCAATAAACCACAGTGAATTAATTCACTGGCATTTACAGAAGGGATTGTGGGCTTTACAGTGGGGAGTATCACATATATGAGTAGTGAAGCACCTATCCCTGCTTTTGGAATACCTGGACTTTTTGGGATCCTCAGTCAAACAATCCAGATCCATTCTCATATATTGTAGCGTTTACAACTTACCATTTATGTGACTCCTCAACAGGAAGTGAGTTTCAAAAGAGGGCCTGGATCACAGTATATATTGGATTCCTGCTATCTCCTACATCATCCAGCACATAGTGTAGAAGAGAAAATTGAGAATGAAACGGGAATTATTGGGACGATGGGCTTCCCAACTGGATCTTCAACTACATAGTCTATACCTTGAAACAGGTGCTGATCTTTCTTAAAACAGTTATAACTATCTGTAGCTATTGTTTTCTACAGTTACCTACCTCTCTATTAATGGGCATTATGGAAGCAAAGAGTACTAACTTTTTATTTAAATGGAGGACATGAACGGTTCCTGATGCATTTGGAAGAATAGCACTGGTGCACATCTAGGGAACATTTTCAAAGAAGGCAACACCTTATTTAGGAAATGGGAGGTCTTCATATGTTCAGTGAGACTAATCACCTATACATGTCAGATCAAGTAACATGAATTGCATATAAACTGGGAACTCTGAAGATTTTTTCAGATGCAGTCGCTGTACCCATATAAGGAAGGAAATATATGCAACAATATTAACAGCTTCAAAAAGAAATGAAATCACCAGAATAATATTTTGCTTACACTGGAGTTATCATGATTTCTTTCTGGGTTGCCTAAGCTGTGCTAGCAATGCAGTAACAGCAACCCAATTTTTACCGTATCGTATAATTAATTAACAGTTCTCAGGGGCATCCAGGCTTGTACATTTGTATTCAGGAAGCATTTTTTTAAAAAATCATCTTATTCAAATTGTGCATTCTCTGAATAACTTTGCTCAAAGGGAAAACTTTATTATGATTATTATTTTTAAATTTTGCTCCTTTTATATTCTTCACTAACAGGTTCCTATCTAATCAGCGGATGAAAAGAACGACAGTGTAGCCATACTTGTCAGACTATCCTATAGCAGCAAGGCACTTTAGGAAGAGCCTGATTCTACAGTATAATGCGAAATAGAAAGGGGAAAAAAATGTTTTTATTACTTCATTTCATCTAGCTTTGTACCGAAATGTAATACAAGGGATACATGTCTGAATTTCAAACAGCCTAGCAACTACAGAATACCTGTGATCTTTATATAGAAATATGGCAGTTGGTATCCCATTTAAACCGTCTACTAAAAAGGATAAATGTGAGCATGCAACAGGTTACTGCTCCTTATCAGACTAGCTGTTTCTAAACATAGTGGGGGGAAAAAAAATAAGTTGTTACTGATAACTGACACACACACACACACACACACTCACACACAATCAGCATACATTTTGCTTTTGCTCATCCTGGATAGCACAATATACTCTCTACAGTAAGTGGCTTCTCCATGTCTGAATTCCTGTTTTGCCCTCCTTCCAGTCTTAACAGAGAGCAACCTTCTTCATTTCCCTGTCCTCGAGATGGGCTGAATTTCCATTCCTGTTATGTCCAATCAGGTACAGTACCAAAATAATTTAGATGAATAAAGAAATAGAAACTCAGGAGAGAGGAAATGGTTGTAATAACTCACTTCATTATCCATAATGACTACACTGAAAAAATGATTCATACTAGTGTTTTTTTCCCTGCTTACTTGTGTAAGAATATTATATTGCACAATGTACAAGAAAGGATCAAGAAAATATGCTGATTCCTAAGAATTTTTGGGAAACTGGAAATCACTACAGGTGCAATCTAAGGGAAAGATGACAGGCCATGGTTGTTCTCTATCAGAACTTTGCAAGAATCTGCAGAAAGCACCCCAATCATCTATATTTGTAAGCTGTCCTGAACTTGAGCAGAAAAAGTAAGATGTATGCATTTTAAATAAACACTTTGAAAAATAGTAAATGTACTAACATAAATGTAAGATTCATTGACTTATTTTTATTGATTTTCTTTGTTAATTAACTTTGCTTATTTATAAAATGTACAGGCTGCTTGTTACATTTCAGAATCTGAATGCATCAGATTCATCATCTGATGAAGAAAGGATTGGAAATGTCTCTGTGAACATTAGGGTGTTGTGGGGTGGGGGGGAAGAGTGGGAAAGAAGGATGGTTCACACAGAGAGAAACAGCAATACCTCATTATTTGGCACTGGTGCAGTTATGTCACATGTTGTGAAAGATGGCAGTGAACACCCAATAGCTTTTGCATCCTGTTCACTCACAGCTGTAGAGAAAAAGTAGGTACACATAGACAGGCTGGAACTGAGTTTGGTTTGGGGATTTAAATGCTTCCACCAGTACTTGGGAGTACCCTCATCAATGATCATCAGCCACTAGTGTCAGTCTTCAGTGCACAAAAGAGATTCTGCTTACAGACACCCAATACAAATAGAATTCAAGAGGACACACAGTCACACAAATGTGGATGGATTGTCTTATCTACCACTGTATGATAAACAGTCTGAAAAATCTGCATCAGATGGGGATTCCTCTGACATGTTTTCTCTCACAAAGATTGAGAGTTTTTCCATCACAGCTGAAATGATTGAAAGAGAAACTAAGATAGACCTAATACTGTTACAAGTCTATCCAGCAAGCCAGAATATTTCAGAAAAATCTCAGTTTATTGAGTTCTATCAACACCATAATATATTTGACAGCTACTGAATCATGTAAGGACTGAAAATCATCATATCATCAAAACAGAGAGCTTGAGTATTGGCTGAACTGCATGTTGGATATCCTGCAGTTAGTGAAGGTGCCAGTCATAGAATGGTTTGGTATGCAAGAGTATATCGACAAATCAAACAGCTTACAATGAGTTGCCCCAGTTTCCAATATGCCACAAGATGCCAAAAAAGCATTCCTCCACCTATGAGTAGTTTGCCTTGGTGTGGCCAAGCATTCATATAGATTTTACAGTATCTATTATGGACAAACCCTTTTTAATTGTGGTAGGTGCAAATCCAGAGTGACCAGAAATTTTTCAACCACAGCCACGAATTTCACAGTTGTATTGTGAGAATTCTTAGCAGGAATTGTTAAACATATTACCCCGTTCATCAAACTATGATCATCTGGTGTCTGTCTGTCTGTCTGTCTGTCTGTCTCTCTCTCTCTCTCTCTCTCTCTATATATATATATATAAAGAAAGAAAGAAAGAAAGAAAGAAAGAAAGAAAGAAAGAAAGAAAGAAAGAAAAGTAAGACACCAGGTGATCATAGTCTGATGAATGGGGATAATATGTTTATAATATACATACATACATATACATACATACATACAAATACATGCATACATACACACATGCATACATATACATACACATATATACATGTATACACACACACATACATACATATAGTACTGTGCAAAAGTTTTAGGCAGGTGTGAAAAAATGCTGTAGAGTAATATAAATGCCACCCTTTGCCTTCAAAACAGCATCAGTTCTTATACTTGCACACTTTGTACGCTTGCACAAAGTCAGGGATCTTGTCAGATTAGAGTCAGGTGTGTGATTAACCAATTATACCAGGCAGGTGCTAATGATCATCAATTTCATATGTAGGTTGGAACACAGTCATTAAATGAAACAGAAACAGCTGTGTAGGAGGCTTAAAACTGGATGAGGAACAGCCAAACTCTACTACTAAGGTGAGGTTGTAGAAGATAGTTTCAGGTCTTGCACCATGGCAAGAATGAGCACAGCAACCAGACACAAGATAGTTAGACTGCATCAGCAAGGTCTCTCCCAGGCAACAATTTCAAAGCAGACTGGGGTTTCAAGATGTGCTTTTCAAGCTCTTTTGAAGAAGCACAAAGAAATGGGCAATGTTGAGGACCATAGATGCAGTGGTTGGCCAAGGAAATTTAATGCAGCAGATGAAAGACACATCATACTTAGTTCCCTTTGACATTGGAAGATGTCCAGCAGTGCCATCAGCATAGAACTGGTGGAAACCTGTGGGACCCAGGTATACCCATCTACTGCCCAGAGACGTCTGGCCAGAAGTGGTCTTCATGGAAGAATTGTGGCCAAAAAGCCATACCTCCGATGTGGAAACAAGGCTACGCAACTCAACTATGCATGAAAACATAGGAACTGGGGTGCAGAAAAATGGCAGCAGGTGCTCTGGACTGATGAGTCAAAATCTGAAATATGTGGCTGTGGCAGGAGGCAGTTTGCTTGCTGAAGGGCTGGACAGTGGTACAATAATGAGTGTCTGCAGGCAACAGTAAAGCATGGTAGAGGTTCCTTGCAAATTTGGGGCTGCATTTCTGCAAATGGAGTAGATTTGGTCAGATCAATGGTGTCCTCAATGCTGAGAAATACAGGCAGATACTTATCCATCATGCCATACCATCAGGGAGGCATGTGATTGGCCCCAAATTTATTCTGCAGCAGGACAATGACCCCAAACATACAGCCAATGTCATTAAGAACTATCTTCAGCATAAAGAAGAACAAGGAGTCCTGGAAGTAATGGTTTGGCCCCCACAGAGCCCTGATCATAACATCATTGAGTCTGTCTGGGATTACATGAAGAGACAGAAGGATTTGAGGCAGCCTACATCCACAGGAGATCTGTAGTTAGTTCTCCAAGATGTTTGGAACAACCTACCTGCCAAGTTCCTTCAAAAACTGTATGCAAGTGTACCTAGAAGAATTGATGCTGTTTTGAAGGCAAAGGTGGTCGCACCAAATATTGATTTGATTTGGATTTCTCTTCTGTTCCCTCACTTTGCATTTTGTAAATTGATAAACATAAACAATTACAATATATATTTTTGGAAGCATTCTTACTTCATAGCATTTTTTCACACCTGCCTAAAACTTTTGCACAGTTCTGTGTGTGTGTGTATATATATATATATATATATATATATATATATATAAATTATATATATACATAAAAATAAAAAATTTGCTCTCACCCCTATGGGTGGTATGTGTCTTCCTCAATCTCGGGTCCTCTACCAGAGGCCTGGGAGTTTGAGGGTTCTGCGCAGTATCTTAGCTGTTCCTAGCACTGTACTCTTCTGCACAGAGAGCTCTGATGTTGTTCCTGGGATCTGTTGGAGCCACTCTCCCAGCTTAGGAGTCACGGCCCCAAGTGCTCCTACCACCACTGGGACCACTTTGGCCTTGACTTTCCACATCCTCTTGATTTCCTCCTTCAGGCCCTGGTATTTCTCCAGCTTCTCATGCTCCTTCTTCCTGATGTTGCTGTCACTTGGCACTGCTACATCTATCACTACCACTGTCTTCTGGTCTTTGTCTACTACCACGATGTCTGGTTGATTAGTCAGTACCTGCCTGTCCGTCTGGATCTGGAAGTCCCACAGGATCTTAGCCCTCTTATTCTCCACAACCTTCTGTGGAATCTCCCATCTGGACTTGGGGGGGTCTAGCCCCTACACTGTGCAGATGTTCCTGTACACAATGCCAGCTACTTGGTTGTGCCGTTCAGTTCCTGCCTGCATCTTACACCCTGCCACTATGTGTTGGACTGTCTCTGAGGCCTCTTTGCACAATCTGCACCTTGGGTCCTGTCTAGTGTGGTAGACCCCTGCTTCTATGGATCTGGTGCTTAATGCCTGTTCTTGTGCTGCTATGATCAGTGCCTCAGTGCTGTCTTTTAGTCCAGCCCTTTCCAGCTACTCATAGGATTTCCCAATGTCAGCCACCTCAGCTATCTGTCAATGGTACATCCCATGCAGGGGCTTGTCTTGCCATGGTATTTCCTCCACTTGAACTTCTTCCCATGTCTGCTGCTGCCTGAGGCATTCTCTCAGCAGCTCATCTTTGGGTGCCATCTTACTGATGTACTCCTGGATACTCCGGGTTTCATCCAGTACAGTGGCTTTGACACTCATCAGACCCCACCCGCCCTCTTTGTGGCTGGTGTACAGTCTCTGGCTGTTGGACTTGGGGTGGAAACCTCCGTACATTGTGAGGAGCTTCCGGGTCTTCACATCGGCAGCCTCCATGTCTTCCTTTGGCCAGTTCACTATACCGGCAGGGTATCTGATGACTGGCAGGGCATACATGTTGATGGCATGGATCTTGTTCTTCCCATTGACTGGCTCTTCAGGACCTGTCTTATCCTTTGGTGGTACTTGGATGTCGCTGTCTTCCTTGCCTCCTCCTCATGGTTCCCATGTGACTGTGGGACACCAAGGTATTTATAGCTGGTCTCTATGTCTGCTATGTGGCCCACTGGTAATTCCACTCCATTGGTCTTAACTACCTTCCCTCTCTTTACTATCATCCTGCCACACTTCTCCAGTCTGAATGACATCCCAATGTCCTCGCTGTAGATCCGTGTCAGGTGGATCAGTGAGTTGATGTCTCGTTCACTCTTAGCATACAGCTTGATGTCATCCATGTAGAGGAGGTGGCTGATGGTGATTCCACTCGTGAACTTGTACCCATATCCAGACCTTGTGATTATCTGGCTGAGGGGGTTTAAGCCTATGCAGAACAGCAGTGGGGACAGTGCATCACCTTGGTATATGCCGCACTTGATGGCCACTTGTGCGAGCTGTCTTGAGTTCACTTCCAGTGTTGTCTTCCACAGTCCCATTGAGTTCTTGAGGAAGGTCCTTAGTGTCCTGTTGACTTTGTATAGCGCCAGGCATTCACAGATCCACGTGTGCGGCATTGAGTCATAGGCTTTCCTGTAGTCAATCCAGGCTGTGCTCAGATTGCTCTGCCTAGACCTTGAATCTCGGGTGATTGCTCTATCTATGAGTAACTGGTGTTTTGAGCCTCTGGTGTTGTTCCCAATGCCCTTCTGAGCTGTGCTCATGTACTGGCCCATATGGTCTTGTAGCTTGGCAGCTAGGATGCCTGATAGAACTTTCCATGTTGTGGGGAGGCAGGTTATTGGCCAGTAGTTGGATGGTGCTGTTCCTTTGTGAGGGTCTTTCATGATCAGCACTGTCCTTCCTTGTGTTAACCAGTCTGGGTGGGAGCCTGCTGCTAGCAGTTGGTTCATCTGTGCTGCTAGGCGTTCATGCACTGCTGTTAGTTTCTTTAGCCAGTAGGTGTCCGGGCCAGGTGCTGCCCAGCTTTTCATGTTCTTGACCTGCTGTTGGATGTCTGCTACTGTGATGGTGACTGGTTCCTGTTCTGGGAGATTGCTGTGGTCTGCTTTCAGGTCCTGCAGCCACTTTGCACTGGTGTTATGTGTCTTCTCTTTCTCCCATATGTTCTTCCAGTACTGTTTAGTTTCCGCTGCTGGTGGCTCAGCTGATACTCTGTGGTTGTACTGCAGTTGGGAGTACACTTTGGATGGTTCTTTGGAGAACAGGGCATTTATCTTCTTGGCCTCTGCTTCTCTAATGTATCTCCTTAGCCTGGTAGCCAGTGCTGTGAGCCTTTGTTTAGCAGTCTCTAGGGCTTCAGATGGAGTCAGGCCCATGTATTTTTTCAGTAGCCGAGTCTTATCCTTAATCTCCACACGCTTCTGTAGTTCCACCAGCTGACTGACTTCTCTCTGAGTTGCCTTGATCTTAGCCTCCAATCTCATTTTCCAGGGTGGGTATGTACTGCTGTTCTTCTTGATCGTGTAGCCAAGCAGTTCCAGGATTACAGTGGCTGTAGCATATACCAATTCATTGGTTTCAGTTATGGTGGTAGTAGGGATTGTCTGGAGGGCTCTGTTGGCATCTTCTAGCATACTATCTGATGGTACTTCTCCACTGAGCCTTGGTAATTGGACTCGAGGGTTGACTGTAGCTAGTTTATCCATGATCTTATGCCTCATATCAGCTGCTGTGCTCTGTAATGGAAGGGGTGGCAGTGACATTCCAGCTTCAGGTGTTGGCTGCACAACTGCTTGTTCTTCCAGGTCTGCTTGAGTCCGGGTTGTAATGCAGAGTTGGTCTATCTCGAGTTGTGAGAGCAGCTTCCTCTTTACTATGTTGAAGCGCTGGATAACTAGTTGTTTCTCAGTTAGTGTGGATGTAGGCCTTCTGTCTATCCATAGTTCCCTCATACGTTTCATATATCCCTTCTCATTAGGTCTGCTGTTGTAGTAGCATTCCATCAATTCCACGTTTTGTTGTCTTGTCCATGTATGGTTTGTCCATGTATACTTATATATATATAATTAAAGAAGTTCTTAAAAGAATAAAAACAATACAAATTTTGAAAGAGAAAAGTAAGGAAAATAAAGAGAAGTAATAAGTAAGTGAAAAAATGCGCAAAAGAAAAGAGAAAGAAAAAAAGTTATAAAGAAGTAGCTTCTACTCTTCTTAACAGCAGTTACAAGTACATTTATATCTTACCTTCTCTATTCTCCAAGGTTACAGCATAACTGCTTTCTTTCTACAGTCAAATCTTTCTAATCATCAAACCCATAAATCACAAGTTCATTTTTTTTTCTTTTTTCAGCAAAAAGTCCATAAGGGGTTTCCAGTCACTAATAAATGTAGTTATTGTCCTTTCACTAATTAAACAAGTCAATTCTGCCATCTCTGCTAATTCTGTCATTTTTATTAGCTATTTCTTTATTGTGGGTATTTCAGAGTCTTTCCATTTTTATGCATGTAATAATCTTGCAGTAGTTATCAAATATAAAAATAATCTTCCATATCTCTTTTCTAATTATCTGTCCACCTGGTGTCTTACTTTTCATCTCTATTCTGCTGTTTTTATGTATATTAAAAGGTTAAAGCTGGAATAACCAAAAGTAATTCCCTTTGGGATACCCCTTGCTAATGGACTTCAGGGGAAGAAATAGGGAACTGAAGATGGCACCAATGAAAGCAGAGCCAACAACTGTAGGAGAATGAAGAGCCAGTGAGTAGATAAGGTCTTTGTAAATTCCTCTCTAGACAAGGAGAGGACTTGAGATAAGCCACAAGTGCTCTAGACAGTTGCTTCTCATGAGGAGACTGCAAGACAGCAGTCTCTGGTGGGTTTAGAACTGGTAGATGAAGGAATGGCCATCTTGCTCAAACAACAGTCGGCACCTTTAAGGACACTTGCTTTTCTAATCACTTTTGGAAATTGCTTGTTAACTGCTTTTCAGCTATTAGGAACCTTTGGACTGACAAGTCTGAAAACACCGGGTGAGTTTCCTTCAATCCTTAGTGAAAGAGGTTTTAAGTACAAGTTTAAGGACTTTTTTTTTTTGGGGGGGGGGGAGGAATAAACAGCGAAAAGGTGATTAGAACTTTGATTTTGGAAAGTTACAAATGGATTAAGGGTTCAGATGGATTTGAAATGAGATTTTGGAATTAATTATAAGAATCTTTCCTATGGGAAAATGCTTTAGTTTTGAATTCTTTTTTTTTTTTTTTAACAAAAACAAAAACATAGGATGAGACTTTGAAGGTTGAACACTAGAAGGAGCCAGAAGGAACTAAAGATTACAAATAAAGAAAAAGAACACTTAAATTTGACTTACTAATACAGAATGAAGCAAAATATTTTAACATTGGGCATAATGAAGGATATTTTTGAACCATGGACCTAGAAGTTAATTTTAAGAGTGTCTGCCTCTATAGATAGACTGTGTTTAAAAGATGCTATGGAAGGGGATCAAGTTTTACCTGACAAGAGTGAGACTGATCTGAAAGTGGATTTAACAGGCTACAAGAATGATACAGAAAAGCTATTACATGATATACAAAAGAAACCAGCTGATGTCTTAATAATTAAAAGGGATATACAAATAATAAATCAAAAGAGTGACCTGGATAATTTTCATATATTGGATTTACAAAAAACTCTTGTTAAAGCTTTGAAGAATTTTGTGAGAAGGGACAAAGAAAAAATGAAAAGAAATCAAGTCCTAGGACATTATTTGAAGGGACTAAAGATCAAGATTGTTTGAAATAAAAGGAAGGAATATAAAGTTGGTTTATTTGATCTAGGTTAAAATAGACATGTTGTTATCTCCAGTAACCCTTAGTTTACTTTTGCTGACATCAGGACTGAAACGATGAGGTTTTATGGATTTGTTTATAGATAAGAGATGGATATGGAAAGATGAGATCATTTGCTGTATTTCAAGAGAAGGTGATAAGTTACTAAAATTGTTTATACTTGTGATGAAGGGGAAAGTCATTTCTTTATATATCTCTTTTCTTTTTCTTCACTATACAGTGGTACCTCAAATTACGAACTTAATCTGTTCCGTGACTCTGATCGCAACTCAAGTTGGTCGCACCACGAGGCAAATTTCCCCATAAGGTTCAATGTAAATACGGTTAATCCGTTCCGCCCTCCGAATTTGGTCACACCACAAGGCAAATTTCCCCATAAGGTTCAATGTAAATACATACGGTTAAACAGTTGCCAAGCCTGCTCTGCATTTTCTTTGGAGCCATGCTGATAAGCACACCAAAAACCTTCCAAATGCCACAAAACACACCACAAGCCTCACCGAACGTCTCCTTGCTACCGCGATCTCGCCCACAGGAAGCCGCGACCACGTGGCAGCAGGGCAAATGTCTAGCTCGAGGCGGAGTTCGCATATCGAGGTAAATTTTTGGGGCCAGAGCTGGTCGTATCTCGAAAAATTCGTAAGGAGGGGCGTTCGTAACCCGAGGTACCACTGTATTCTTATTTTTTCTTTCTTCTCTATTTTTCTTTCTGTTTTTTTCTTTTCTGCACCTTCTATTTTTCCTTTTTATTTTTATTTTTTTAGTTTGTATTAGTTTTGTTGCAATTGTAATTTTTAATAACATTACTATTAAAAAATGGATAGTCCTTGCTAATTATCCACAATATTGTTTCTAGTGACTCTAGAAAGTTCTGTGCCTTTTGATAATATAAATTGTTATATAATCTAAATTCTTGTTTTTGTTCACGTCTCTCTCCCTTCTTTTGTCCATTTTTTGCCACTTAAATGCGTTTTATCTTTGCTGATATTTAATAAATAAACGTCAAGCTGTTTTGCTAGCTGAATTGAATGATGTGTGTACTTGCTCTGATCTGGATATAAGGATTGGCTGGGAGTATACTGGGTGCAAAATAAACTTGAAATTACCCAGAGTAATTTTCTAACAGAAATAGGTGATCTAGAATAGTTATGGAGTAACAGTGGACCTCAATTCATAACTGGACAGTTTCAGACATTCCTGAAAAAGAATGGTATCAAAGATACATAAGAACTGTATCACCCTGATACAAACAGATTGGCTGAAAGGCTTGTTCAAAGTTTCAAGAACATTTTGTAAGCAACGTCTGGATTAAATATCTCACTTAATCAAACGTCAGTGATGTTCTTAGGTTGTACCATAGGTCCAAGGTTTGATCTCTTCAAACCTAATTTGAAAAGAAGTAATCAGGACAAACTGCTAAAACTGGCTGAGCAATCTTCTTATACTGAAACCCAATACTTTGACCAGCTGAAAAAAATGAAAGCACTGAAAAAAGAAGTTGTGCATGACATGGTTGTGAACTTAGTTGTAATGGCTGAATTACCACTAGTAGCACCTACCCCTAAGGTAGACATACAACTGATAATTGTTCCAGAGTCACCAGCAGCATCAAACATGCCAAACATTCCTGTTTCTTGTGACAGACATCCTACTTTTTATACAAAAACTACTATAGTAACTATTTTTGTAAATATAATAGGGTCTGTACCTTTTTGGTTAGTGATTATTATGGTTATTCTCTGATTAAGCATGTCTGTAATATAGTGTTGTTGCTTGATTACTTCAGCCTGTGGAAATGTTTGCAGCCTCATTGGGTCAATTCTTCTTCAATAAAGCAAGTAGCAGGGAAAAAAAAGAAACTAGTTTTTATCAAGTGCCCTTTTTAAAATATGTATATGTATATCAGATTTGTCACTGCCCATCTCCAAAGTGACTCTGGATTTTGACTCTTTTGTTCATTGATACAACAAAAAGACAACTATAAAAGAATTCATGCAAGTTCATGATGATTTCTCCTGTCATTTACTAGATTTGACCAGCCTCATTCCCACAGCAGCCATTTTCTAGTACTGCTCATGATACTGTCTAAAAGTTCAAAATGTGCCCATACTCCCAAGAACATTTGAGATTACTTAAAGTTTCATAGGCTGTACTATGGTGATTGACCTGTGTTCAAAATCTCATTTGAACTCTATATCAATATTTGTATTTTATGAGATTATATAAACAGTTTGTCAAAGTGCTTCATTTGCAAGCAAAGTATACCTCTGGACTCATTTCTTGAAGCCATAAAGCAGCCAGAGCTACTTGAAATCCCTCTCAAGGACCTTTAGGCAAGTTTGTCTTCTCTATATCTTACTGATATTTGGAGGTCTTGCATCATTTTAATCCTTTAAAGATTCTATCAATTGGTCTTTTGATACATGCAGATGCTATGGTATAATGTAATCCCATTCTTCTGTATTGGATAACTGCATGCTAGTTCAAGGAGAACACACTGACTTTTGATAGTTCTAGAATTTGTATGTAGAGCTAGGGTTTTAAAATCTTCCTTCCTTCCTTCCTTCCTTCCTTCCTTCCTCCCTCCCTCCCTCCCTCCCTCCCTCCCTCCCTCCTCTTCCCATTATCCTTTTTATTTTATTTTTTCTTTCAGCAACTGATAACGAAAGGCTGTGACTTTCAGTCTTATCACCATGCTGATATTTATAAGTGCAAAGTTCAGGTTAAGCTTTGCCCCTATTTTCAAAGGATTTTCTTATCAATTTAGGCTGGGAGATGAGCTCCCATAGGACTTTGGGTTTACAGCAATATTGCTAATAGATAATGCCTTGAAACACCACCTAGTTCAGCCAACCTTCACCAATTTGCTTTGTTTGCTTTTAACATTAAATTGCAATGTTATGTACGTGCATTTTTGGGTGTATTTTAATGATTTTCATAATAACAACAAATGTCATTGTCACATAGGATTTCCTTGACCTCCAGGCCCAAAATGTGTCAAAAAAGTCAGATTTTTATGCTGATAGAGGATTCTTATATATGCACACATGCTTCCAACAAGAAATAGGCACACATAGTGTTTGCAAGGCAGTAGTCCTATTATTGGCATAGTAGTTTTTATACATACAGAGAGAGAGAAAGAGAGAGAGAGAGAGAGAGAGAGAGAGAGAGAGAGCACAAGCACATTTGTGGCTGTGTTTCTTAAAATCACTGAATCACAACCAGGAAGGAAAGGATGATTTACACATCTTCAATCTCTCATTTCCACACAAAGATTCTCTACACTTCTTGAAGCTTATCCAAAATCTAAATATCAGCAACAGCAAGGATAGAGAAAATGACATTTATGTTTTGCTCCTTCCAAATCTTCTAATCTTTGGCCAACCTATTTGTAGCTTTTCTTCCATTTTCTTATGAAGAAGTGCCGAAAGTAAGGGCCTTAATGAGGCAATCATTCTAAACACGTACAGACAAAGAAGTGGTTTCCTTAGCAACGCGAACATTGCAAAAGCTCTTAGAGCAGTTATTTCCCTGTGTGGTAGACTTTCTCTTTGGTCTCCATAGCCTGTTAGCCAGACTTCAGGAACAGAGGTGTCAGCCTGTTCAGGGATTATGATCCCAAAAGGAATACAATAATTATCATAAATATTAACATATAGATTAAGTTTGATAGATACAGGTTTTGGTTAAAAAAGGGGAGGGGGCACAAGGAGCTGACTCTTATGCATATCACCCCCTAAGTATAGCTCAAGTGATCTTAACAGGTAAGCTGAATGCTTGTGCTGATATATGTATCCTGGGGAGAGCATGTGGAGAGCTTTCATGTTGTAAATAAAAGGTAATGTAGTAGAGTAGGCGAGGGTGTTGGATTTGGCCAGTGGGATCATGGTGAATGTGAATGATAAAGTATCCTTCCCCCAGGATAGAGAGATGATGATAGAGGCAGCAAGAAGGAGAGAGAAAACACACACATACAGATATGCATGTACAGGACACAGGGGTGTGTGTGATTAAGAGAGAGAAAAGAACAGCCCCTCCCCCCCACACACACACACATGCGCAAAGACACATACATATGCACAGAATTCTGAGGGAAAGGCTTTTAAAAATATATAGCATTTTTTAAAAAAATCTTCATCCATCTGATTTACAATTATTTGTTTTCTATTAGGAATGCAAACTATGATCATTTAACTGGTGTCAAGAAATAGAGATACCAGAGGTATCAATAAGGAAAGAAAAGAGTAGAAGTTCTGAGTTTTTTCTTTTCCCTCCCCCTTTTACTTCTGCTAAATTTGCTACTTTCTGCTAAATTAAGATTATCTTAATTTCAGAGTCATCTTCCTTTGGAATACATAAGGTAATAAACTTTGCAAATCTTGTCATCCCTTCTTTCATATCTGAGAGCAAACTCAATAACCCTAGTGCTCCAGCAAATGAAGAATTTGTCCCTGTTTTGAAAAACTTCAGATTTTTCCAAAGCTGAGTAGAATATCAAAAGTCAGTCACTCTAAAATTTGCATGACATATTGAGTAGATGCCAAGTTGGTCCCCCACTGATGTGTATGTCGTAAACACAAAAAAAAATTAATTTGTGCTGTCTTGGCAAATGTTACTTCAAGGGATGGCTGTAAACATAAAGATGAACATTGTGCCTGCCATGTTTAATGTAGGAAATTTAGGACTAAAAAAATGTAAACATTAACTTTCAGATATATGAACTCCACTTAGGAAATTCAAGGAAGGGAGGGAGGGAGGGAGGGAGGAGGCAGGCAGGCAGGCAGGCAGGCAAGCAAGCAGTGTAATTATAGAATACATATGCAAAAAGTAATATGAGGTCTTAGCTATTAGTCAAAATGCTAGAACCTATTTAAAGTTGCATGACATAGATAGTAGATGCCAAGGTAGTCTTCCATTGGTGGTTATATACTAGATACTCCATGAATAAATTAAAATTAGATTGTGCTGTTCAGCTTAGATTACAAGCAAACCATAAAGAAAAGGCAACTCAATACTTGGACAATTGTGAATAAGCACTAAAGGGTTTAATTGATCATTTTTAATTTGTGCACCATAAAAATTTGAAATACTGTATATAACTCTCCTAAATTGTTCTTATAGGTGAAAATCCCTAACTAGATCCCTCCATTGCCTGCCCCACAGCTCCTTTCCAATGCTGTTCTCTAAAATATTTTTTTATCAAGGGAAATATCCTTCTGTTACCAGCTTCTCAAAGGAGCAAACAAAATCCTGGGAGGTTGGACTAGGAGTGGGTTCTACATTCCTCTGTGCTAATTTGCTATTGAAGTGAGATTCCCCCTCACCTTTCCATGTGCATTATCATATCTAGAATAATTCATGTTTTGTGTGTGTGTGTGTGTGTTAATTACCTAAAAAATCAAAACTTATGGAAAGAATTGAAGTTATTTCAGAATAAAACTATTGAAGAAATTCATAACAGCTAGAAATCAGGTTGTTTTCCTCTCTTTCACAATTTATAAAGAATTAAAACAATACACTGTGGAGAATTATTGAAATCCAATGTCAGAATAACATGTCAGAACAAAACAATGCATATTATGAAAATATTATAAAGCGCACCGGAAAGTTAAACAAAAAAGCCAACATTATTTATTGCTGTTGTGACTGAGATGCACATTATTATAAAAATCATGTATATCTCCTGTTTTGTATACATTTCACATTTATTTTTATGCCATATATCCTGTCACATCAGCACTTGGAATTGAGTAGAAAACTAATGAATGTTGTATGGGGGTTGTTTAGAAAGAGAAAGTTTTGTTAAAAGTAGTAAAAAATGATCTGCCTCACTTTTTTTTTTTTTACCTTGGAAAAATTGCAGAGGAAAGACGTTTTAGATTTGTAGAACTGCCGCAATCGTTTCAGACACAAAATGAATCAGACCTCCTGTTGGATTATGTGGGTGGCATTTCCACTCTTCCCTGGTGTGATAATTCACTGCCTGCAGCTGTGGCGTGCAAACTCAAATATTTTCTCTTTCTGTTTGGTTTTCAAAAGAAGAGTGTGAGACTTCACTGATCTTTTGGAGAGACACTAAAATTGAGTAATGTAAGACAGAGCAGTCATTAAATGAAAGGGAAGCCTCTTGAAACAATGTATGGATCAATGCAACAGCAATAGATTCCCCATAAGCCTTCACCAGTAGGTCTAAGGATGACTTCTCACCTGACATTTTTACTGGAATATAGCTATTCAAGTGAAAAACAAACATTTTAAAATCCACACAGTATCAATTATGCATCTATAGTTGCATTCCCTCTAAAATACATAGAACTGGAATAGTAGGGAAGGAAAACAGATTCTTACCTGTTGACAATCTGTGTATATCTCGGTTACCGCTTCTATAACTTTTTTTATATTCTGCCTTTTCTTCAAGGCAGCATATATAACATTCCCTTCCTCCCCCGCCCCATTTTCCCACAACAACCCTGTGAGGTAGACTGAGTTGAGAATAATGACTTATCCAAAATCTCCCAGGCTAATTTCTTTAGAAAAATAAAAACACTTTGCTCAATCAGATCAAAGTTATTTCTAGTCTTATATCAAGTCTAGTCCAATGTCTAGCCCAATATTTATTATCTATGCATAATAGTGTTTCCCACTGTCACTCACCTCCAGCTGATATCAGGAATAATTTGCGACTGAAGATATTGCTGGTAGTAGCTACTTTTAACTTTATGCTTTGTGAATGTATTTAAGGCCTTACAAATTATGAAAATAGTTCATAAAATAAATCTTTCATTAGCAGACTTTATAAATAAAGAACCGTGAAGCTCTGAGCAGGAGAATGAAGGAGCTAGGGATGTAAATGGTATTACCTTCAGTACTTTGTGTTTATGGATGTGGCCAAGAAAACAGAGAAGGAATATTAGAAGTGAACAACTAATTATACAGATGATGTCTATGGGAATGGTTTGGTTTCTTTAATTATGGGATATGTTTCTGCAAGGAAGGATTCTTGATAAGAGATGGGCTCTGAAGAGAACTGAGAAGGATACAAATGGAAAGTGTCTTGTAAATCTGATCTGGCTGAATCCTATTGGGGAGTAGAAGACAGCCAAGAAAATAGTATGCTAGTATTGAGTACAGGACTAAGAGTGATACACAGAATGTAAAGACACCCCAAAAAGAGCATGCAAATATAGGAAGGAATAGATCAAATTACTGATTCAAATTTCCTGGTATCTCTATAGAAATACTTCAAGTATGGTAAAAAAGACAGGAAGAACTAGATATCTTAATGCAGGACAGCAAGCAAGATTTAATAGGCACTACTAAAACCTAGTGGGATAAATACATATGAGTGAAACACACAGATTGAAATGTACAAATTATTCAGTAGGAACAGCCTGACAGAATGGCATTGTATGTGAAGTATACACACATGCATAAAGATCCATAAATCTGAACGCTGAGGGCATTTGGATAAAAATGCAAGGAAGGGAGAACAGCAATGATATTACTGTTAAGAGCAGTGCCAAGTCTGGTAGAAGATCTGGATAATGCCCTCCTGGATCAGATTATAGAACTTTCAAGAAAGAGATGCATAGTAATAATAATAACTTCCATTACATCTATTGAGAAACCATCATAGTCAAGATTACAAGTCCCCAAAATTCCTCAGTGGTCTTGCTTTTTCATTTTCAGAAAGGTTAAAGAAGAGAATGGGAAATCAGCTTTCCTAGATCTGATCCTAAGCAATTGGGAGCAGCTAGCTGAAGAGGAAATTGCAGGGGGAGCTTTTTGTCATTTCATCTGGGGGTTGAAGATATTACGGAATGAGAAATTGTAGCAAAGTTGAACATGCACAATAGATTTCAGCACAGCTAATTTCAACAGGTTCAGAGAAATACTAAGTGGGTTACTATGTACTGAAATCTGCAGGTGACAATGAGGGCCAAAGGATCATGTGAAAGATAGCCTAGGAATTCATTGTTGATAGAGAGCTTTTGGTTGAGGTAACAGTTAAAATGGACGTCTATAGGAAATGAAAGATTGGTATAATCAACAAAAAGATCTACCAATAAGTAGTTGATATCTGCAGGAAGAAAGTTAGAAAAGATAAAGCACAAAAGGATCTTAGGCTCACAGGGGAAGCCAAAAGCAACAAAACATTTTTTTGGCCATGTCAGTGATAAAAGGAAGAAGAAAAAAAAGGGTGGGCCTACTGCTAGGAGAATATAGTAGAATAGTCACAGGTGATGGGGAGAGGGCAGAATTCCTTAACTCCTACTTTGTTTTGGTATTCTCTCCAAATAGAACTAAGCAGAATCATTGACAGAAAGTGGCAATTCAAGTTAAGTAAAAAGATAGTGAGGGAGCGCCTGGCTACCGTTAATGACTTTACATCTCCAAACAAGATCAGTTCCATCTGAGAATCTTGAAAGAGCTTGCTGATGTCATCCCAGAATCCCTATTTGTGATCTGAGAAAGCACGGAGGATGGATGTAGGGCTGAATGATTGGAGAAGGGCAAATGTCTCTTTCTTCAAAACTACAGACCAGTCAGCTTGATTTATAAATGACCTGGATGAAGCATTAGAAATCTGTTTATTAAATTTGCTGTTGACAAAGAGATTTGGGGGAAGATATGCGGGCCAAGAAGCAACAGTTAGAACCGGTCATGGAACAAACGATTGGTTCAAAATAGGGAAAGGAGTACGACAAGGCTGTATACTGTCACCCTGCTTATTTAACCTATATGCAGAGTACATCATGAGAAATGCCAGGCTGGAAGAATCACAAGCCGGAATTAAGATTGCAGGGAGAAACATCAATAACCTCAGATATGCAAACGATACCACCCTAATGGCAGAAAGTGAAGAAGAACTAAAGAGCCTCTTGATGAGGGTGAAAGAGGAGAGTGTGAAAGCTGGCTTGAAACTCAACATTAAAAAAACTAAGATCATGGCATCTGGACCCATCAATCCCTGGCAAATAGAAGGGGTAGAAATGGAAGCAGTAACAGACTTCATTTATTTGGGCTCCAAGATCACTGCAGACGGAGACTGCAGCCGGGAAATTAAAAGACGCTTGCTCCTTGGGAGGAAAGCTATGGCAAACCTAGATAGCATATTAAAAAGCAGAGACGTCACCTTGCCGACAAAGATCCGCATAGTCAAAGCTATGGTTTTTCCAGTAGTAATGTATGGCTGTGAGAGCTGGACCATAAAGAAGGCTGAACGCTGAAGAATTGATGCCTTTGAACTGTGGTGCGGGAGAAGACTCTTAAGAGTCCCCTGGACTGCTAGGAGGTCAAACCAGTCAATCTTTGTGAGAGTCAGTGCGAGAGGGGTTAAAAATGTACTCTCATCACCAGAACAACGAGGAGGAGATAAGAGAATGAGACTGGCCCCTCCCTAAAGAATGCAAGGGAGGTTGGGAGGGTGACCCTGGAAATTGCTCTCACTCTGAGAAGATTTCTGTAACGGGACTGAAGCCAATAAACCTTGCTGGATTGAATCTGTACTGTCTCCTGGAGTTTCCTGGGCTAATCCTGACAATCTTAAAGGAAATCAACTCTGATTGCTCATTGGAAGGATTGATAATGAAGCTTAAGCTCAGATACTTTGGTCACCTAATGCGAAGAGAGGACTCTTTGGAAAAGACCCTGATGCTGGGAAAGATGGAAGGCAAAAGGAGAAGAGGATAGCAGAGGATGAGATGGCTAGATAGCATCACTGAAGCAATGAGCATGAAATTGAGCAAACTCAGGGAGGCAGTGAAAGATAGGAAGGCCTGGCGCAATATGGTTCATGGGGTCATGAAGAGTCGGACACGACTTAATGACTGAACAACAACAACAAAATACATGACAGGACAGTGTCAAGATTCAGGAAGATCTTGACAAGCTGGAACAATAGGCAGAAAGGTGAATTGCAATGGGAACAAATGCAATGTACTGTATTTTAGGAGGAAAAAATCAAAAGAGACCACACTGGACAAAATTACATGTAAAATGGTTCTGGGTATCTTGGTGGATCATAAACTGAACATGAGCCAACAGGGTAATGCAGCTTCCAAAAAAAAAAAAAAAAAATCCAATAAGCTGCCTCAGCAGAATATAGTGTCATAATCAAGAGAATTGTCATTCTTCTATTCTGGGTTGATCAGAACTGCATTTTGATTAATGCATCTACTTGAATATGTCTATAGGAGAGTAGGCAGTATTATAAAGGTTGGTTATGGTTGGAAATACTGAAGGTGGGTAACATGGAGAAAATAAGACAGTAATAACATGATATTATCTTCAGTTATCTAAAAGGTTGTCATGTAGAAGATGGGGCAGAATTGTTCAGACCTGTTCCAGAAGACAGCACAAGAAACAATGGGCTTAAATTACAGTGAAATAGATTTTGTTTTAACCTTAGGAAATCATTCCTAATGGTAACTGTTGCTCAACAATGGAACAGACTGCCTCAGAAAGTGGTGGACTCCATTTCATTGGAGATACTTAAACAGAGGCTGGATGTACTCTTGGGGGTACTCTAATAGTGGGTTTCTGTACTAAGCAAAGGACTGGACCACATGATCTGTAGCATACCTTCCAGCCTTACATTATGTGATTATGAGTGTGTGAAATAATTCTTCCCAGGTTTTTTAAATTAATTGTCTACAGTATGTGGTCGCTCGGAGTTGAAAATGACTTGATGGCATAATTGACATAATTAGTCAATCAATTGGAATGTGTTATCCTCTATAATCAATAGATCATTTAGGTGTTTTGTATTTCTGAATCTAGTGATGGGTCACAATCCAAAATTCCCACCACCTGGAATTCATGTCATTTCTACTGTATCTTAAGCAATCCACAGAGGAATTGTGAATACTACTGCTAATTTTGTAAAGTCTATGGATCATATCCTTGTATTGTTCACTTATATAAGTTTATTGTCATAATTTTTCCATCACTGAGAAATTCAGGATGAATAAAACCAGAAAATCAGTTCTTTTCTTCTTATAGCAACATAAAGTTGATATTTTTGGCATGTCTTAAAAGCCACTCTATAATGACGTTTCTTCTTCTCCTCCTCTTCTTCCTTCCATCTATCTAAATTATATTATTTCCCTGTGTTTTGTTGTATTGTTTGCCAATACAATGAAGGCACTATTAACACTTAAGTTAATTAAGAATTTTAAAAAATCCTGACTGCATTTGTCCTCATTAGCCAATTAAAAAAAAAAAAAATCCTCAGCATCATTCTTATGTATGAAAGGAAAAATGAAGATTGCTTCTAAATTTCAAGAAATGAATGTAAGTGTTCATATTCTGGTACATTAACAGTTTGTTCCAGTACATTGATATTTTATGTGGAAACCCTACTCAGCAATTAATATGCCTGAGACAAATTGAAAAACCCTAATCCATCCTTCCCAGTTGGAATGTAAGAGTATATTATTATTGAGAAGCTACAGGATATCAGAGCCATTTTTTAAACTTGAATGCTCATTACCTTAAATCTGCATATAAAATAGTTTTGCATTCAGACTAGGTGAATTGCATAACTAAATATATCATGTTTCAAATGAAGATGCAACTTAAAAAAACCTGCCATGGCTTCTTTTTCTAAAGCAATATTTATAACTTTAATATAAAGAAGTTTCATAAGAATTAGAAACTAAATATGAGTAGAATATTATCATTTTGGAAAGAAAAAGGATCTGTACAGGTTTATTTGCATGATTGACTGTTAGAGGTTATTTATGCCAAAAATCCCCATGTAGAATTGACATCTTTTCATTCCTGGTAAAGGATATTCTTTTTCAAACCTGCTAAACTGTTTTGGCAATAATTAGTAAAATTAGTTTAGCAAAAGGGTTTTAAATGGCATGAAAATTAAAACATTTGCTAACTGCAGAGATAACTTTTAATCAACACATTTTATATCCTTGCCAGATGTATATGATGGAAGATATTATTTTTCCCCTCCATATTTATGTTTTACTTAATATTTTGTCTTGCACATTCAAATACTTTACTGAAAATATAGTTATAGAAGTTATGAAGCTGAATTTTTAAAAGTTCAGTTATAAAACTCACAGTTGTGGAGGTTAGAGAGAAAAGCTTTGTGTAAGGAACTCCAAAGGGATATACACATCTCCAAGACATGGACTAATATTCATGGCTGCAGGACATTTAAAGGATCCTTATAGATTTGCTGAAGCAACAGCTGTGGGAGTGAGCTGAGCCCAACACGTGGCCCATTTCTTGGGCATTTGGATATTGGAAAGGATCCGCATTTGTGGTGGCAAGCAGGTGATCACCCATGTCTCTAAAATGGGGATTCTGCAGAGAAGCCAAGGCAGAGAAGATGCTACAGTGCTGTTCAGTTCAGGGCTTAAGAGATGTTTCTCTCATCAAACAATGGAAACATATAATTGATTCAGCTCAAGTAGATGCATACCACACTATCTAAAATTAAATGTCCCCCCAAAAAAGCAGGACACACATGAAACTTGGATCTAGACTCTATGCTGCCCCCAAACATCATATCAGTGTAACCAGACATTTATGCTGGAAAATGTTCCAGCATTTTCCAACATGCTGGAACATAGCATCAATTGTCTTAACTGTAGGAATCCCTTTGGCTCCTCTGCCCCTACCCATATGTTATGTTTGAAACTTCTGGATAAATGCACTTTACCTAGTAATGTACTCAGGTGCTACAGTTGGTGCTTGCTATTGGGCCAGTTACTGGCAGGTGAGAATTGTCATAACTACATACTAACAGTTTTGTAGTTATTTTCCAATAGGCTTCTTAGTACAATTTAAAATGCTTGTTTTAACTATAAAGCCCTATATGGCTTGATACCCAGATCTCTAGAAGACTTTCTCCTTCAGGTAGAACTGAACTGCAATTACAGTTACAATTTTGAAAGTTCCTCCCATCCATGAGTTAGGGGGCAAGAGACAATATTTCTCAGTCTCTGCTCCATCCAGGTAGAATAGATTGTTTCTGAAGTTTGAATAAAATCCACCATGATAACCTTTAGGAGTGGGCTCAGGATGGATATCTCCCATACTGCTTTTAATAATCTGGATGTCATTAGATTGAGGACTAGGTTGCGCAGTTATTTTATGCATTGTACTGTATGTGACTCTTGTTATTGATTGATTGTATTTATGGATTTTGTAAACCACCAGGAATCCTTAGGGAGCTGGCAGGATATAAATATAATAAATAAATAAACAAATAAATAAACTGAAATATTGAAAATGTGAAGAAAAAAATGGTGTGTGTGCATGCACACACAGACACACAGACACACAAAAACACATAACACAGCATTCTGGCTCCCATGATTGTAGTCCATTACAATAATACTCCCAATTTGTAATTAATCAATCACCTGATTGACTGAATAGCATTTATGGTGGGGCGGGGGGGAGCAGGGATAAGGACTGAAGGATGTTGGCTATGTCTACAAGATCTCAAACCTGTTTTTACCCTAGAAGGCAGCAAAAGCAAAAACAACAACAAACCCTGGCATATGTCCAACAAACTAGTTTTGTGTCTTTTTTCTCTAACTAGAAGTGATAGATGAGGTGGATATCCTTCAACTTTAAAAGCCCCTGAGGATATGGCAGTAGCTGTATAGAAACATTCCCTACATTTGACTCTGCTAGGTTGGAAAAATGCATTGTGGGAACTGTAATTTCCTCTGCTTGATTTAGATTCAAGAATTCTCTCTCTTCTTGCCAGGATTTCTACCTCTTAGGAATCCATGTAGTCCTTTAAATCTAAAAACCTTTTACTCTCCTTTTTGTATATCAAGATTGACTCTTTTGGACCATCATTTTGAGGACTGAGTTCACTACTTTCAAGGAGCTTGAAAGTTTAAGCATTTTTAAATGCTTAGATAAATGTTGATCTATGTTTCTAAGCAAGCTGACCCAATCCAATTTCTGCCGTCAAGACACAGGTTGGATTGCAGTTATTCTTTGGCCTTTTTATTTTATCAACTTTTGTCATACAGTTCTAAGGGTGTGTGTTTTTATTATTATTGTTGTTGTTACAAAATTATTTGTAGTCATTACAAAAAGTGACTAAAATGTGTACCAAATGTGTAATGTAGAGTAAATATGTAAAAAAGTGTGTATTTCCTGAAAAGTATATTGCAACTAATGCATATTTCTGTACATGCGTGCTGTTTTAATCAGATTAATATAAAAAAAGAATTATCTGGATTTATGCATGAAACATGTGAAATGGATGCAGACATGAAATAGACTGATGGAGCTATCCCTATTGTATATGGTGATACTGAATGCAACAGAGCAGGAAAGGTCAGTTGTTCAAATAACATGGAACCGTTCTATAGCATATAATACAAATAAAACTATGTGGACTTTGATGTATTACAAAACCTCACAGAGGTCTTCATAGGCAACTTTTTTCCAAGGCTCATATATGGATGCTATTCTTTGTTCTGTAGGATTCCAATAATGGTTTAATAACCTTTATGAACTTCATAAATCAATGTTGAATATAGATAAAAACTAATTCAGGTGCTAACGTTTTAAGCACATCAATAGTTAAAAGCCTAATCCGTGCATCTTCAATAATAAATTAGCACTGCTGACAGCTAAATATATCTATAAATCTTTTCAAGATTGCTTCAGTGAAGATTAGTCTTCTGGTTATGGAATTCTCCATTTTTCGTTTGTGTTTGCTTTTTTTAGATTCCACATCTATCTCACCAAGTAGCTGATAATTGCACCTTTTATACATGAACATATTAACTTATTAAATTTAGTGATGGATTAACCATTATACTTAGCACTCCACAGTGCAGACTTGGCCTAGTTTGGACACCTGCTGTGATCTAATTATATGGGATTTTCCAATGTAAACCTTTACTCATCTTGCTTGCTACCGAGAACCGCACCTTATAATATGGTAACTGCTTACTTCCCTTGAGATGGGACAATTATGTTGTTGTTTTCTCAAGTATTGTATTACAAATCAAGGTTTATAGAACTAATAATATTCAATGTTTGGGATATGACTTGGCTGAAATTTTATTCCTTATGGCTTTTTAAAAAATATTCCCATAAAATTTGATGAAAAAGAAATTTGTTTGCATTCTACCACGACCCCATCTTATGGATAAAGGGTGCAGTTCTTGCACTTCTCTAAGTTATGAGTGGCCAAATAGTGTGCATGTGTGTCTTCAGTGTCTTCTCCTGTTTCAGTTAAACGTTAAAGAATGTTATCACAAGAGAACTCTTATGTTGGGCCTTTTTCAGATCAGTTGTCTGGGAAGCTGCAGAGTCGTAAGTAAAATGTAACAGAAAATGACAGTAGTATTATTCTCTGACACTTCACAGCAACCAAGTATGTTAATAAAAATTCCACCAAAGATATTGTAAATAATAGGGCCATACAAATCAACCCTACTTGATTCTAATTGGAGATTCAAAATGTAAAGGGTAATTCATTTGACTCAAGCTTGCCAAATCAATCTGATTCAAGCACTCTGGAGATAGGGTGCTGGTGGTGATGGTAGTGGTGGTGGACTTGCTTATAAGCTATAATAGGAAGTATCAAAAGATGTCCAGCTGCTCCAGTGTTTGGCAGAATGGGATGAAAATGATAGATTCCTTACAGAACACTGCCTAGTTTCAACTGGATATCATCATAGGCTTCACCACAGTGTATTTTCCACATCTGCACCTACTTTAAGGTAGAGATAGGAGGGATAAGGAAATGACAGCACAGCACCTTCTGAATGATCTAGCAAAGAACATGTCTTTTGTTGAACCAATACAGCAAGTGTCCAATTTAAACACAAACATGTTCAGAAACTATTTAAAGGGTAAGCTCTTACTTTTCCACTTGATTTTCTGGGATTTGAAATTTGGCATGACACTGAAGAATGATCACTGACTTCCCTTTGTTGGATTATGTGCTTTGCTGCCTCCCAGGTTTTATGGGGGTGTCCGAGGAGTTGGCATATCTGGTTAACAAGTTTACCCCCTGGAAATGAAACCCTCACCACTGGCTTCAGAAGAGCTCAGAAGGATGACCATTTACTTACCTTGGTAGCCTCTGATCTCTGGCTCATGCAGGTGATGAGTGATGACTTCAGCCCCTCCTGGGTAGGACTGCCTAAGTAATAGGACTCAGTTTTCTCAGAGTTGTGGCTTCTTGGCAAAATGTTATATTAGCTAATAAGCAGGGACAGCAGAAGCAGACTGACACAGTGAAATAAAGAGCCACAAGGATAGGTAGCCCACAAAGAAAGTGATGTTTATAGCCTTGCCATCTCACTAATTTTCAAAATGGTAAACAATTCAGTGTTTATGGTAACCTGATACCCATTCATTCATAGTCAAGTAACTTAAGACTGCTGGCCACATTAAAGAAGTTAAGAAGATCAACACGCCTCAAAAGAACTGCCTAATAGGCAGAGGGTTTGATGAGGTAATCATACTTATTCACTGGCAACTCATGTCACAAGACTCCAGAATTCTCCAAATATAAAAGTGAGGCCACAACATTGTCTGTAACAATCTCATAAGCAGCAGAAATCCATCAAATACTATAAACCATTTTGAAAGGGTATAAAATGCTTTGAAGTCACCTCATTCAATTCTGCATTTTGAAGCCATCCCAGCTTTGCTTCGTGAATCTGCTTCAGTGGGAGATATGATCAAACTCCCCCAAAGCTTGCACAGCCCTAATAAATAAACTATAAAGCATCCAGAGATAGAAAATGCTCTGTCCATGTGAAAATGTGGCAAGTAGAAAACATTGACTTGCTTGTGCTAAATTAAATGAACAGTTCTATATGTATGATTCACTGTAGGGTTGCTGTTTTTTTTCCCTTGAGTTTCTATTGAACTACACTGTATACTACAAACTGGTAATTAATTAAAAGTCCTTATATATAGATACACATTTGGTCAAACAGCAATTAATTCTAAAATGATTCACATTTTACAAGCATAAATTCCTCTACATGTTAAACAGGTTTATTAATAATAACTTTGACTAATTGAATGTCAATCAAACTGACACTGCTTGCGTCTGTCCTTTCTCTACTTATAAATCAATAGCTCTATCTCCTGATACTATATGTTATAGCTGTATCTCTTGTAAACATGAATTGACATCACAAGGTTACCTTTTCTTGTGATCAGATTGACCAGAACATAGACTAATTCAGATATATATATATATATATATATATATATTTAAAAAAGAATGTTGGGCAGATGACTAATGCTAAAAATCTAAGGATTATTCCCAGTGAGCTGAATAGAGCTTGTTTTTCTATAACTTCTATAACACTATTTAATTAGAAGTAACACTGTTTCAAATGGAAAGAGGACAGGTTGATTTCTCCAGGAATGAAAGAAATAGAGTACTAGCAAAAGCTTTATGATTCATTAAAGGATTGGTCTTCAGTCTCATACATTGGTCAACCAATGTAACATCTGAATTATCTGGTCTTTCCTCTTTTCACTCTGTCTTATAATATTGTAAATAGGAATTTAGTTTAGGAACCATGTGAAACCTATGTATTAGGATATTGATTTATTCTAGTTAAGTATCTTAGTATCTCTAAGTTCCTTTTTGCCATTATGAATACTTCCCTTGCATTGAAGTCATATTTTGAACAGCAGGCTGAGCTGCTCATTGATTCCTCCCACCCCAAATTAACCTCACATAGAAGGTATAAATACAACTTGAATTAAAGAAAATAAGTAAAACCATCAGACCAACAAGATATGACCTCAGCAATATTGTATATGACTGCGCAGTGAAGGTAGTGGATTTGCTTTGCTAAATACAGTGCTTGAAGAACTCTGGACTGAAATTGTTAAAGATGAAGTAAACAAAAATATTCCAAAATGCAAAAAGCAAAAGAAGATAACATGAAATTAAATGCCCCTAGAATGTTGTGCTAATAACAAAGCTGCAGAGTGGATGAAATACCAGCTGAAATGTTTGAAATCTTGCAAGATGATGTATAAAAATTGCAACTTGCATCTGTAAACAGGTACAGAAAACCCAGCAGTGGCCAAAAGACTAAATAAGTTCTATATCAACCCAAGGTCAGGCTGTTGGCCTTGTGGAAGGACCTTAAAACACAGTTTTGTCAACTGGCCTGGGGATCCCATGATGGACTGAAACCTTCTAGATGGTTACACGATAATTAATTGGAATGCACTCTCTTGTATGCTTTTTTGCCATTTTGTTTTTATCTTTTTAATTTAATTTGGTTGCATATTAATGGTTTTTATGTATTTGGACTGTTTTTATTATGTACACCACCCAGAGTCACTACATGAGATGGGTGGCTATACAAATGTGATAGATAGATAGATAGACAGACAGACAGTTTCCAATACCAAAAAAAAATGTGTTAGAGAATGCTCAGACTACTAAATAATTGCACTTATCTTACATACTGGTAAAGTAATCTCAATACTTTCCAATCCAGGCTTGAACTGGAATGAGAACTGGCATATCTACAAGAGAATTCAGATGAAGCAAAGACAAATGAGATCACATTAACTTCAGATTAATAATGAAAAAGGCAAGGGAGTTCCAGAGAGATGTCTATTTTGGTTGTATTGATTATAAAACAAAAGGCTTTTGACTATGTAGATCACAACAAATGGTAGATAATCCTTAAAAACTTGGGCATACTAGGCTACCTTATTTGCCTATTGAAGAATTTATATGTTAGCTAGGAAGCAACAGTTAGAATGAACTATGGAGCATCTAACTCATTCAACATTGGAAAAAGAATTTGCCAAAGATGTATATTGTAACTATATGTAGCTTAGGGAATATATCATGAGAAATGCTAGACTAGAAGAAATAGAAATTGGAATTAAAATTGTTGGGAAAAGCACCAACAACTTCAGGTCATACCACTTTGATGGCTGGAAGCAAGGAAGACAAGGAATCTCTTGCTGAAGGTGAAAAGAGATGATATGATATTATATTAAATTACATTTAAAAAATTAAAAATAGTAACCAACACACACACACAACCTGATTATGTCATCAAACAATGCTAATATGAAGAGAAGAAGTTGAAGTAATAATTCCTAGGCTCAAAAATTAATAAAGATGTTGACTGTAGTCATGAAATAAAGAGAGAACCTGCTCTTTGCTACCTGCTACTTTGGCAAAAGACCATAAAAAATCTAGGTAAAATATTAAACTGCAGGGACACCACATTGACAAAAAGTTACATATGGCCAAAGCAATGATGTTCTCAGTTATAACAAATGTAAAAGTTCAGTCGACAAAAAGACCTGAAGAAAAACTGGTGGCATTTAATTGTGGTGCTGGAGAAGATTGTTGAGAATACATTGAACTGCAAAAAGAACAAATAATTCAGTACGATATGAAGTAAAACCAGGCACTCCCTGGAAGCACCAATAATGAAGCTATACTTTAAATATTTTGGACACATTATGCAAAACAAAAGTCATTCATGAAAACCCTGATGCTTGAAAAATGCTAACAATTGAAAAAGAGGCTGACAGAAAAAGAAGAGGAAAAGGAGGAGGAGGAGGAGGAGGAGGAGGAGGAGGAGGAGGAGGAGGAGGAGGAGGAGTTTAGAAGTATGCCCTGTCTAAAGTGAGATACTGTAGTTGCAAATATGTGCAAGAGAATTGATAGTGTAACCATTTTAAACTTAGACATTCCTGATTAAACATTAAGCAGCTTAATGGGCATGGACTTCCAAATGTTTTAAAGAAAACATATACAATTGCTCTTAATGGACAAAACTTTGAGCAAATTAGGGAAGACATTGCTGTTCCTATCTGATTCTCTCAAAGAAGGATTTTCTTCCACATAAAGAAGGAACATAGAGTAGGAAAATGACATCTCCACCTGTTATTATTAGCTCTCATATAAGAAACCTGCAGTTCCAAATTTCTTGAAGTGACTTCAGACTGATGTCATTTGTGCTCCGGGGCATATATGCCTACAATGTACAGAAAAAGATACAGAAGAAAATCATGAAGGTAGTCACACTATTTTTACAGATATAAATGGTCTTATTATAAATATCAGGATTTTGCCAAAAGAAGAACAATTTGAGATGATATTCTAAGATGCAAGGCATGATATATCCCAGGGCTCTTCCTGTGAAAAATCAGTTTGCAAGGGAAGCCATGGAATTCTGTAACACAAAAATTGGAGATAGAGAATATAAACATTAATAACATTCAAAAGTTGTATGATTGCAAAAAGTAAGATTGTATCAGTTCAGGGTAACACCACCTATACAACACCATTATAAAGCTAGAAATAAACACTTATTTTTGTATGCACTCTGGTGACCCATTCATACGTTTTTACTATAAACAAGTTTTAAGGATGATTTTTTTATAAGGTACAGGAGCAGCTTCTTCTGGACATCTGTTACATTTGCTTATACAAATTATGCTTTCTGATAATATCTAAGACTCATTTCTTGATCTGATTCTGAGATTAGAAACACACCTTTTAAGAATTACTAGCAATCAAATATCTTGAATCTCCCTTTTCTCCTTTGCATTTGACCATTCAAGATTTTTTCAGGGGTTCTTACATAAAAGTTCAATATTACTTGTTCATAATCACAGACCAAAATACTCCATGAAACATCAAATAACAATATGTGAATGGAATTATTAGAAGAAAATGTCATAGCTAATTGTCTTCTGACATGGGACCATATGACAGTGTAATAGAGCTTAATAACACTTAACGCTTCCATACAGTGATCATGACTGAGCAATATTTTGCCACCTTTTTGAGATCTCTGAGGATTTACTGGCTAATAAAAAGAATGTATTCTTTTCCAAGGTAGAATTGGAGCAATTTACAAGGTGGGTTAATATTAATTCACAGCATCATGCAAGGTAAAATAGACAGCTCAGCAAAACATGTGATCATAGAATCATAGGGTTGGAAGGGATCTTGGAGGTCTTCTAGTCCAACCTCCTGCCCAAGGCAGGAGTCCTCATACAACCTCGGACAAATGACAGAAGGCTGGCAGAACGCATCCATGAACACCAACTAGCAGTCAGAAGACATGATGAAAACTCCTTAATCTCACAACACATGGACAGACTTAACCATAGTTTCAACTGGGAAACTGTCAGCATCTTAGACCAAGCTAAATCCAAAAATGTGAGGGAATTCGTGGAAACTTGGTATTCAGACAAGGCAGCCACACAGAGATAAACAGCATCTACACACTATTCAAAAGAGACAATAGAAAAGAAAACAAAAGACCAGAACATCTACTCACCAGCAATCATCACCCAGATAAGCAGATTAACACCAGGATTACCACTAGATATACAATCAGGCAGTAAACAATACCCTCATCAAGGAACTACCAGAGGGAAAAAATAAAGCAAAATAAAACCCCCACCCCCACCAACACTGGCAGGGCATGCAAGAGTATATAAACAGAGAGCAAACCCCAGTCCATTCTAGCACTGAAAATATTACCTACCCACGTAACGAAATGTTTGCAAGAAAACAACCAAGCTCAGAGAAACCCAAGGACTCCACAGTTCAACCCTGAGCTACACATATTCACTTCTATTGGTACAAATGGTTGTGCAATCTTTTCTTGAAAACTTCTTGATTCATAACACCTGAGGAGTCAAATTTGCTGACAAGGAATAGTTGGGATAGAGATTTCGCACCCCCAAAAATTTAGCCAGTATTTCTATTGGCAAATCTTCATGTGAGCCTCAGTTGATGCACAGCTTAGCTTCAGCCTCAAGCTTGCATTTGAAATGCAATGAGGGACACAAAGCAATGCTCTTAAGAACTTGGACTGAGTTGCCTCCAAAGTTTTTACATTATGATAGGCACATATTTTTGTGCCATGGAGCATTAGACTCAACACTTTGGACCAAAAAAGCATGATTGTGAAACATAATTATTTCTATGGTGGCTGGAAAATTTAATTATTGCACTGGATTTTTGTGTGTGAGAGAGATGAAATAGCTTTTTCTTATTGTTTTCAGGTATTAGAGGACCAGAACACAATTCCTATGTATTTAAAAGATTTGACTTGTTCAATTTCAGTGCTGTAGATTTTCTATTTATGAAGGACACTGGAGTGTTATTTTGGGCATATGTCCATTTTTGTTTTACTATAATTCATTTCTTATTTTTCTTCTCTACAATAAACACCTAAAGTTTGCAGACCTCATTGAAGACAAACTCGTGTCAGTGAGAGTATGACCGTACTGTCCACATGAAGCAAATTTGCTATTTGCTAACACTGGAGGTTGAAATCCACTTTTTGTGAGGGCTTGAACTACCAAGTTGATATAAGGATTAAGCAGAAAAGGGGCCAGAATACAATAACTTCTTTTGTAGTGGAAATTGGGGCAGAAAGTCCTCCACTTGCTGGAGATTTAACTTGTGCGTATGTGTTCTCATGGAACATCATGATTAATCTAATAAGATAGTGATTCATAGATGTATTTAACAATCTCCACTGCAATCTTTCCCTAGAAATTCAATCAGATCTATAAAGGCAGCAAAAAGAAAGTCTCAAAAAGAAGAGGATTTTTTTCCCCACCAGGTGATAATACATTTATCCAGTCTTGATTATCCTGCCCTGAAGCCCACTTGTTCATCAGCCAAGGGTTGCTCTGGTTCTAGCCAACCAGTGAGTTTCTCACACAGATATTTAGTATATAGTTTATTAGTAACTTAAAAGACTAATTAGACAGAAATTAGCAAGATCAGATTTATTGCCTTTCATAAAGATTGTGACTGTAATAGAACAGCACCAGTTTGGGGCATATGGCTGGAGTGATCAACATATGTGAAGAGGGAGACAAATAAAAAATACAAAAAAACCAAATGCACCAAGATCAAAATACCCAGAATCATGGACCTCATCAACCTCTGCTTCACTACCTATTTTCAGTTTGATGGGCAAATATACCAACAAATTAGAGGCATACCCATGGGATCACCACTCTCAGGACTCATAGCAGAGATTGTAATGCAATGCCTAGAAACTATAGCACTTCCCGCATACAACCAAAAGTATGGATCCAGTATGTAGATGACACCTTTGTTATAATAAAAAAGGAACAACTAGAGAAGACACACAAAACTATCAACAACATCTTCAAAGGAATAAAATTCACCAGAGAAGAAGAAAACAACAACACGCTACCCTTCCTGGATATCCTCATCAGCAGAGGAAACAACAGCAAATTAGAAACTCAAGTCTATCAGAAAAAAAACCCAGAGTAACCAAGTACTCCATTACCAAAGTAACAACCCAACGTCCCACAAGAGGAGCTGCATAAGAACGTTATTCAAATGAGCACAAACACATTGCAGCAACCCAGAACAACAGAAAAAGGAAACAGACCACCTATACAACATCTTCCAGCAAAATGGATATCCATGCAACTTTATCAAAAAGTGCCTGACCACTCAACCTACTACAGCACAACTAACACAAGCCATGAAAAGGATAACTGCCATACATCAGAAACATCTCAGAAACAACTAACAAACTATTACAACCACATGGCATCTCTGTAGCACACAAACCAACTAAAGCCCTCCAGAACATCTTAAGTAAACCAAAAGACCCAGTAGCCCAAGGAAAAAAAACAGGAGTCATCTACAACATACAGTGTAAGGACTGTAACAGCCACTATGTAGGACAGACAGGCAGAAGGCTAGCAGAGCACATCCATGAACACCAACTACTAGTCAGAAGACATGATGAAAATTCCTTCATCTCACAACACATGGATAGACGTAACCATAGTTTCAACTGGGAAAATGTCAACAACTTAGACCAAGCTAAATCCAAAAATCCAAAGGAATTCCTGGAAGCTTGGTATTCAGACAAGGTAGCCATCAACAGGCACGAAGAAATAAACAACACCTACACACTATTCAAAAGAGACAATAAAAAGGAAGCAAAAGACCAAAACATCTCCTCACCAGCAATCATCACCCAGATAAGGAGAGATTAACACCAAGATTATCACCAGACATACAATCAAGCAGTAAACAATACCCTCATCAAGGAACTATCAATTAAAACAACAACAACACACCAACACAGGCAAGGCAAGCCACTGTATATAAACAGAGAGCAAACTTCACTCTATTTTAGCACTGAAGATGTTATCTAGCCAGGTAACAAAACATTTGCAAGAAAAGAACCAAGCTCAGAGAACCCCAAGGACTCCACAAGTACAAAAGCCTACCAAATTTCTCCAGAAAATGTCTTCTTCAGTATTGTACTAGTAGTGACAAAAGATGGGCTTTGTTTAGTTTTACTTAAAAAAAGAAGAGATGTAAAAATTGCCAACCCTTATGACTCATATAAAATTGTGACCCATATAAAATTGTGGGATGAGATATTCTTAAAATTTATCTGCTCCATGAAAATTAACTCAGTAAATTGAATACGGGATGGATTTCTCATTTATTCTCCAAAACTCAGGAAATTCAGCTAACATACTTTATTAAGCATTTTTGTTGCTCTAGTGGTAGACAAAAAACATCTCACCAGCAATACAAGGAATAACACATGCTCTTCATCTGGTAGGACAGAATAAAGATGAGAACTCACTTAGTGCATTTAAATTATTCACTTGCTTTTATTAAATAATACCTGATTGGTGTGAAGACAGAACTTGTAAAAACCTATTTCACCTGTGGTAATTGGATGCTCTATATGAATTTCAAAAAATTGACAAATATTACAAAAATTTAAAAATGGATGGGAAGTTTTATGAAGAATAGCAGTTTCATTAAAGTCAGGGTTAGCTTAATAAGTGATAGCATTTTTTCAAACTCTTGAGAATCATGAGACACAGTTGATAAAAGTTCTTCAAATTTTTACAGGAACTTGATGTGAGTTAAAGTTGACAATTCCCAATACCTGTTAAGTATATTTGGTTTCACATGTTCCTCACTACTCATCAGCTTTGAATGGGGGCTGCCTTGTTGCATAGAGCTGGCAGAAGTGAGCCTCCCAGGCTGTTACTAGAATATGGCAGTCTGGACAGGAAGGCTGTGCCTTTAGTCCTGGTATAACTAAACACCAAAATTTGGATGAACCCTTATCGCTGGCTGCTGTAATCAGCTGTTACCAGTTTAAATAAGTTACATTCTCTCTTTTTAAGGTTTATTAGAGATTTATAACATTTCTTCTTGGCAATTGCCTGTAAATATGGGATATGAGTTGGATCTTGTCTGTAAGCCTGGTAGCTAGCAATCAGCTCTGCTAACTCACATGCAGACCTCGTCAAATTATTGTTTTGATCTATGGAACTTAGTTTGTGGGGTTTTGTGTCATGCATTTAGGACAGCTTGTCCACAGATATACTAAATTGAAAATACTATCAGTGATTAAGCTAACCCTGACTTTAATGAAACTGCTATTCTTCATAAACCTTCCCATCCATTTTTAGAAGATTTTTGTAGTATTTGCCAATTTCTTGAAAGTCATATAAAGCATTCAAATACCACTGTCCACTAAGCAGATTTCTCATCTAAGAATTCATAATAATTTTTTAGCAAACCTGAGTTAACTGATTGGAGTTTAAAAACTGGGCCAGAACTTTTAGGTGACCACTTTATAGTTGATGGCCTGATATCTGTATCAGCCAGGGTTGGGGAGAAAGTTTCTACAAATCCTTTTTGGACAGGAGGGCTAATGGTAAATAATAACCTGGGACTGCATTATCTTAAGGTGTGTTACGTTTCTTACAACTCAGATTTCAGAAATGCTCCACTCCCCAAGTGGCCCCCAGTCACAATCGCAGAAGTTCACAGTTTAATTAAATTGTGGGGGAAGATTTAATCCACCCTGAACTTATATGTAACAATTCTGACTAGTGGACACCAATTTTGGCCTCTCTTTTCACATACATAAATACAACTGCTCATGCCCCAAAAGAATGGGAGTGGCTATAATTGTCACTATGTTTAGAAAAGGCAAAAGGAAGGATCCAATGAACCTTTTCAGAACCATCAGCAACATCTGTGCTAGGCACCTATATTGGAAACTTATGGACTGACTTGAGGAAGAGAACCTAAGATTTCCTGAGCAGGCAACCTCCAGAGGAGGATGTTCAGCATTAGATCAGGGCTTAGTATTATACTATTTAATTGAAAAATATACACTTGCTCCAAAAACAACTCTACATACTACTTTCATGAATTTTAAACAGGCCTGACTCAATATCAAGAGAGGCACTATGGCAATCAATAGGCCTCCACTATTGATTGCTGGCTGTTTATGATCCCTACATACTAACACATGGGGACGCGGTGGCGCAGCGGCTTAATGACGCTGAAAGTTGTCGGCCAGAAATGGCTGATGCTTCGGCGGTTCGAGTCCAGCCTTCGCGTTAACAGGGTGAGCTCCTGTTCCCCCCCCCCCCAGTTCCTGTCAACCCAACAGGTCGAAAACTCACGTGAGTAGATAAATGGGTACTCTCACTCCAGTGGCAGGAAAAATGCTGGCAGCGCCTTGCACAGAGAGACGGGACCAGTTGCCAGTAAGCGCGAAACCACGCTCGCCCGAAAAGGGCGCGAAGCAACGGAAATCCCGCCTCCTGCGCTTGCCAGCTGGGCTATGGTCTAGGAAGGAGGCTCTAGCAAACCACTTCCGAAACAATTGCCTTGAAAACTGCAAGGACTCGTCCAGGCAGTCACTGCAGGGTCAGTAATGACTGAGCGCAGACAAAAAAAAAACAAACAAAAACCATACTAACACAAGCCTGAAGGTAAGATACAAGCTGTGGGTCTCAACTAAGATCCAGTCCCCACAAAGTCCTCCCTCTGAGGGAGATGGGCAGCATATAAATTTAATAAATAAATATCTTTAGTTATATCTTTGTTTCACTCCCTTTTATTTATTTATTTCTATTTATTTCTATTTAATTACTGCATCAATACAGTAGTGGAATGTTTTAAAATTAACATCACCCACCAATATTTTAATTTGGATTTTAGTATTACTGTTTATTATCTCTTCCCTGAAATCTACTCAAACTGGTGAAAGACCACAATAAAGACTTCCTTTCTTACTTACATCAGCTTTGAAGGACTGGCAAGAAATGTGAACGTATAGAGTACTGTAGAAATTTAAGTACTACACATTTCTATTAATTTTTAATTAATTAATTAATTATTAATTAATTTTTATTAGAATAGTGCCAGGAATGCGAAGGTATACTTTGGCTAGAAATAAATTCTCAAGGACCAGGAGAACAATAGACAAACAAACACCAGGAACCATTTGGACACACCTACAAAGACACTATCCATTAAAAAGAGGAGCTCTTAATTTTAGCAAACATTTGAGATTGTTGAAGGAATGGGAACATAAGCTGAAACAACCCAAACTCTTATAGAGAGGTGTAGGAAATAGATTCTGAAACAGATTTCTCCTTCACACATCCAAGTAATCTAGGAAAAAACAAACTTTTTAAGTTACAGCCAGCTGCTTTTTTGCTTTTTCTGAAAGTTAAATATATATACATATATTTTTGCAAAGTTTAACCCTCCCCACCCCCTCCAACCCTCCAGCAAGCAATGAAAAAATGACCATAGCAAGCAAAGCCTGTTTTGAGCCTTTCTGAAAGAAAATAAACACTAGTAAAAAAGGTCTGCAACTGAGCAAAGACACACCCTTGCAATGATGGCAGTCATGCACAAACCATGCCCTGCAAAAGAAAGTTTGTTACAGATCCAGGCATGCCCAAATGGAACTACTGTAGGCATACTAAGAACAAACTGCAAGGATAAACATCTGTCTTAATTTTAGCAAACATTTGAGATTGTTGAAGGAATGGGAACAAAGGGGCCATTGGTTATATGGCCTGGAAAAGAGGCTGTGTTTGACTTTCACTTTTTAAAGTCCTGTGCGCTTCTGCAAAATAAAGGCCTATAGTTCTGAAGATGGAGCTTAAAGACTCTACAAGCCCTTTTGAAATATTGGAAATGTGCTCTAGCACCTGGAGCAGCTCAAAGTCATGTTTCTCAGGGTTTGCTGAGGTAGACTCTCCGTGCAAAGAATGCCCACAGCCAACAAACTGCAATAAAATCTGTTGTCGGAGTTTTGATGAAGAAAATTATTTCTCGAGGCCAACCTTGTTTGGCTGTCATAAGTGGTGCTGCAATTCTGGCATAGCTGACAATGAGCAGAGGAAAATGGAGGCAATATTATGTAATACTTATTGGACAACCTGTGAAGTGGTGAATGACCCCATTTTGATCTCCTTAAAGGACCCCTGGTAGGTAAGTAATTGGTTTTTATTTCTTGTTATGTACATACCAATGTCTAGATGTCACCCTAAAGGATTTGATTTATATATTGCAGTCTCTGAATTAAATGTCACCTAGAAAGCCAGCAGTTTGAAAGAGCCTGCATTTATATTACTGTGATGTCACAAATCTGAGGATTTTTCTGATCTGGAATGTGGCTACGATTCCATTCTGTCAGAGAATAGGTCAGAGTCACTATTTTCATTGTGACTTGGAATGCTGTAATTAAAGTAAAGTCTAGCTTATTTGTGACTCTAGCTCTGATTTGTATGATACTGATCAGAAAGGTGTGCATGTTATAAAATGGTGTCAAATGACACTTCTTCTGAGGATGATGATGAGAGGTTAGCATCCAATGACATAGAAATGCCTCTCTGAACTCTGTATTATTTCATTATCAATCAAAATTGATTGCATTATCAATCAAAATACATTTTTAAGTCAGTGTGATCATTTCCCCACAGTCCTTCAATATGTTGGAGTAGGGGAAAAAAAAAGAGAAATACTTACTATATGCCTGGTCATGTAGGGACTTAGGGAGTAAATGAATTCCCTATTTCAAGAAGGACAGAAAATACAATAAAAAGCTACCGAGAAAACAGGCCGAGATCTGGCTTTCAGGGCAACAGACTTACACTCTTCATAAGCCTACAAAAGTCACTTTCCCTAGAAATAAAATGGCAATGTCTGGTCTAAATCAGCAGTGGCAAGTTGATCTCACAGATATTTCAAATTTCCCAAAGAAAACCATGGGAAAAAGTTAATCTTATCAATGATAGACATATTATCTAACTATGATTGAACCATCCCTTTATCTGACAAGGTGGAGAGAGATAGCCATTGCCTTTCACAGTACCTTCCAGATAGGGCCCCAAATTACAAACAAGTGCAGTAAAGAATTCTTAAACCCTCTAAAGAAACATTTAGAACATGGCATTCATCATTTTGTCACTCATAATGAAACTAAAGCAGCTGTCCCAAAGAGTTTTAACTCTACCCTGAAAACTAAACTCTGGAGATATTTTACAGCTAGAAATACTCACCAGTGCATGGATATTGAGGCCTTTGGTGCTACAATAGGACCTACCATAGCACTCAGACTGCCCCTGACACTCTAAACACATCTGATGAATAGGATGTTTGAATAAGATTGTATGGGGAAATTTTAAAAGGCAAAAGGGTGGAGAAAAATCTTAAGGAAGGGATGAAAGTATCCTGACTAAAGGTGAGATTTGAATGGGCTATCAGCAAACTTAAATGGATGAATTATTCATCATCAAAGAATAGGGGACAGGAACAGTATTACTCTATCCAGCAATGCACTAGTGACAGTTTTCTCCAAAATCAAAAGTCCCAGTTCCAGTACTTAATTAGCAAAGGCCCTGGATTTTACTGGATCATGGGAAGTAGAGGTACAATAGCCACACATCCGGAATGCATTAATTTCAGACGCAAAATTTGAAATTACTATTGAGAGAAAGGGATGACTTTTTTTCTTTGAGAAGCACATACTATGCCAGCATCCAAGAACAGCTGGAAAACATGAACATTCTTATGTTAAATATCATGGATGGCCCTAATGGGTGACCCTGTAGTATGATTTGGTGGTTCAAAAAATTCTTTTTAAAGGAACTGAGACACATGCTATTCTAGCTATGAAGAACTTGGACATGTGTTAGGATTAGAATGCCCATATATTGTTTAAAAACATTCTTCTTTGCAGTTCATGATATCACTGGAGGCTTCAACAGATTATATGTTTATGCAGACATTGTAGAGCATCAGATGGTAGGTGATTTCTACATGCTGTTACTGTACTGTATTATCTGTGTGAGGGCAAGACAACAATTTCATCATGATAAATTTATGACAAGTCCCATTAGATCTCAGTCAGAAAGATTACACTGATACCAATACTGTACAAATCAAAACTGACCAGAACAGAATCATCAATTTTTATCACAGGAAGGTGGTTGCTAAGATTAATTTTAGGCTACAGAAAAATGAAGGATCAAGAAGCATGGAAGCCCTCAAGATGTATAACTTACTACATGGCACAAGCTGGTAGAGTTATCATGAGCTTTTGAGGAACCTTCATCATGTACAAGACTGGCTTATGAGGCTTATTCCATGGACTTTTTAGGAAAACAATGCCTTTTTTGAGGAAGAGCCTAGAAATAATTCACCCATGTATGTAAAGCTGTACTAACCATGTTTGCTAATCTTCCCTTGGGCCTCCTCCTAGCTTGCTTGAATGAACTCAAAATCCATCCAATTCTATATCAGGCGTGGCACAAGTCTTCTGTAAAAAAGGATTTTTTTTAAAAGTGTACTCAGAAAAAAAAAGGTCTTTTGAGTTTGTTTGTTTGTTTTTTTTTGCAATATTCCATGATAGTAAGGAGATTAAATAGGCATTTGAAAAAAGTCAAGTTTCTTGCTTTTGGGAGGCTGGTAATATGAAGTCTTGGTTAGAGAAATTTGCCTCTGTGGAGGAATGCAGGCCCACTACAAGTAGATCTCCTGTCTCAAATGAGTCCTGTGTTTGTCTGCTACAGCCTGGCACCCAGATAGAAGGATTAGAACAACGAGGTGGTTTACAAGTTATTTCTATGTCAGGTGATGGCTGTGCTTGGTGGCTAGATAATTCATGTTGGTACTCTTTCAGATCAATCAGAGGAGTTGTTTTCAGACTTTGGAAACCAGAGCATAGCATTCCCACTTACATCTCATTATCCTACTGTGAAAGAACAATTTCAAGCATTGACAATTGCCTTTCTTCATTAATACAGGTACTTAAACTTTCTTGGAGGGATACCCCGAGAGAGGATTCACTTGTTACTCTAGTCCATGTAGCTTTAACAGCTAGAGGTAGACTAAGTGTGCTCTTAGTTTGATTAATGCTAAATCATCTCCTTTTGTTATTAAATGGGGCCATCTCACATACTGAAGGTGTGTTTAATGTTGACCCACATGCAGGAGATTAATTGTTTAACCCAGGTGTGTTGTCCCCTGAATATAAAGGTAAAATACTATACTAATAGGCTTGAGTTTGTGGTTTACTCAGCAAATACATTGCTCGGCAGCAGAATAGGAGCAACTAGTACAGACCCAATAAAGCCTCTTGATTGTGTATTTATGTTCTTCTTCCTTTGGAGTTAGACCTTTCTATAATTTATTTAATGACCCCCTTCTTCCTCTTTAACCTTTGGAATTGTGATGATTTCACAGGAAGATTTCCTTTTAATGTGTTCTGGGTTATTTCTGCTATGCATAAGATGGTTTCCCTCTGTTTTGGTTCAGCCTTTACTAACTTTTTTAAAATCCCATCACCATCACTAATTTCTGTGCCCGACTCTCTAACATTTGTTGTACGCCACCCAGAGTCACTTTATGTAAGATGGGTGGTTATATAAATATGACAAATAAATAAATACAATAAATCCTGGTAGAAGTAGTGTTAGTAGCTGAGCTACTGGTTTTTACTTTTTCTGGAAGGTGGACAGAGGTAGGTAGGTTTTTGGGGTAGTGACTGCCAAATCTACCAAAAGGTACCATGGGGGTTGCTGAGTGTAAGTGGGGTACATCTAACATGTCAGTGTACCAATTTGCCTCTAGTCTTAGGGGCTCAGAACAAATCAAATATTTGGAATTCAGAGTGATCATTCTCATTTTCCTATCTTGAAAAAACTGTTTTGAACAATGAATATAATATTCAAGTTTCTGTGATGTATGTACTGTGTGAAGGCCTTTTTTGTTCGTTTAATGTCACTGGCTGAGGACACGGGAGCATCTACCGTTGTTAAATTCACTTTACCCTCCATAACTTAATATATGGACAATTATTAATTCATTCTTTTCAGAAAGGTAAACCCTTCCTGTCCTGCGCAAAGTTTGTCAACAACTCTAAAACCACATAATATAATGAAGTATTTGAGACAATATCTCAAATATTTTACAGCATCCCCTTGTTCCAACATTTGATTTAAAAAATAGTTTTCCAGAATTGGGCAGCCTGCTTGTGATACAATAAAAAATGTATACCAACTATGCAATTTTTCCATCACATTAAATAACCATAAGGCTGTTGCTGCCTCTATGCTGAAATCAACTTTTTTTTTTTCCTTAAGGACCAGGCTGAACAGCACAGTACTTAATTTTCTAAGACCACCCCCCGCCCTTAACAATGATGACCACTAACTGTAAGTTACCATTCTGTAACACATCTGCATTGTTCTGTAACATGCTTTCAAAATGGTTCAATTACTTACCAACATTTAAATACTCCAATGCCTCCCAACAGAAAAGAAAAGTGATTCATCCCATTCACATCCATCCTGTGTCATAAAAAATCATTTGGTCCAACATCCCCAGAAATGTTATTCAAAAGATTCTGTATCTCATTACGAATCCTATCTATAGTATGTGTGAATGAGGTGATGCAATCAAAGTTCACAAATCTATAGTATTCCTTAGCATTGTAATTCCTAATAGGTCTCCTCCATGCCTGTATCCTTTCCAGGTATACCTGCACCAATCTGTATGTTCATTGAGTTTGGGTTCTCTAACAGTTGCACAGTATTGTTTATAATCTCCACTGGTACAGCATCTGACATAGACTCCTCTGTGCTGCTTACACTGGTTGAGGAACCCTTTGGAAATCCTGTTTCACCTTTTTGCTTTTTTATGTGGGTGCCTCATAATAACAGTAGAACCAAATAGAATTTCAGCAGTATATTTACTTACTTAATTCCTTAAATCTGTTTGCAGTTGGATAGAACACAGATGTTTCTATCTTCTAATCTTCCATGTGCTGCAGTCAATATAGAAGGCTGGGGATCCCTTATAACATACTGATGCCATTGTACATGCTGGCTTTGGGAATGCTGCGAACTGAATGCAATTTGACCATTCAGCTAATTTAAGGAAAGAAGAAAAGTGACATCAGAATGGTCACAGTTGCTGCAGGAATGCTTGAAAGGAACCTGCAATTCTACTGATATTTATTTCTGTGAAAATTTATTACCTTCACAGGTTTTCAGTCCAATATTGCATTCTGTTAAGAAAAAAGTTCACAAATGCTACTTTGCTTTTAACAAGACTACTTCTTTAAAACATTAGTTATAAAATCTATTTATGTTAGTTGTGTGCATTTTGATAAAAGTTCTTCTTAGCTAGAAAATGATACAAGTTGCTAGAAAAGGCAAACAATCTCATACTGAAGCAGCCAGGTATGATTTTGTCTTTATACCTCATGTATAAGGTACTTATAGCACCAGCTACTTGCATCAGACCTAAATTCATAGCACCTTTGCAAAATCAATCAGCTGCAGGAGCACTGATTTAGATAATACCTCGCTTCAGTCTGATTAAATTGTATCCATCTGTTTTATAGTCTGACATGGTTAAACAGGCTTAACAAAAGAAATAAAAAGTATTTTGTTTTTATATTTTATGATAAATTTCAGTGGGAGATTGTTAACATATTTTTATAATTGATAGGAGTAACAGCTTGACATATTAACCTTTTCATACTAACAAGCAATTTGGTCGCAATATTTGACATTACTAAAAGTGGATTAGTGCCCTTCTTATATAAAATTTGCCATTTTAGAAAATGTGTCTTGTGTGAAATACAATTTATTAATCCAACATAGTAGAAATATTTATGATGATCCAGGGCCTTGGGTATGGAAAATCTACAGCAAAAGCTTTAATGAGATCTATTCAGTGCAGCATCGACCTGTTCTTGGTCATGTAGGCCAGCTGTTCTCAACCTTCTTTTGCTCATGGTGCCCTTCTGACCCTTATTTACCTCTATGATCACCCTCATAGTCACTCTTACGTGGAAAAAAAAAAGGTACTTTACCACTGCATTGATTATTAATCTAAACTATATCATATAAAGACTATGGCCTCTTAGAAATTTGGTACGCCCCTCTGGGGGCCATATGGCCCATGTTGAGAACCACTGATGTAGACAACCAATCAGACAATAATGAAGGATTTTTATGGTACAGCCTGTCAGAATCTGTGTCATGCTAACATCTTAGGACCTTACAATATCTAAAGATAGCACTAAGTAAAACACTAAACAAACACAAAACACTAAATAAAGTAAAATTAGGGTGCTTGGTAGATTGGTAGGTGTGGTATTTTTCTAGTTAAAGTTTGCAAAGTTATATTCCTGTATTTAACTTTCATAAAAGACAAAAAAAGCAGTATGTAACTTAAAAGTTCTCTTTTCCTATATTTAAGATTCTTATTTTAAAAAAACAAACATAAAACTTTATTAGGGCTTTATTTATTTTAAAAGCTATATCAAAATAGGATTTTCTTCAATACATAGATTTTCAACGTAGTCAAATCCTAGGCCTACCAGAGGTCAATGCAATCAAGTAGAGAGTTATGTTAATCATTAACTTTGAGGCTGGCAAGCAGCCTTTCCTGTGGCATTAGGGAACACACCATATCGGGTGGTGTTTGTGACCTGATGACATCTGCACCATGTGGGTTTTGTTCATTTACTTTAATGATATCAATGATTAAAACTACTGAAATATTCTCCCCCCTCCCTGATAAGTTAGTGTACACTATATGCTATAGTTATATTTTAGCTTGTATATGTATGTGAGAAGTCTGTCTGTCTGTCTGTCTATCTATCTATCTATATATAATCTCAAACTGGAGTTCAGAAAAAAATATTAAACTGCTTTCAAACATTTTTATACATATTCATCATTCTGGTAAAGTCTTGAGGTATGGAAAATTTCATCTCCAACAGACTGAAAAATTGATATAAATTTAAAATCTAATGACACAGTTTTACAAAGAATGGTGAGAAGAAAAATTTTGGTGATCTGTAACTTAATCTTGAATCTGGCTCCTTTAGATATATCATTTGAGCACTACAGTTCAGTAAATCTATCTTCATTATCCTCATTTCCCCACATCGCTCCAACATTTACATTTCTCTCAATATATAGTTCAACTTAGTACAGGCTTCATAATGAATTGTGGGATTTCAGAAAGAAAATGGCTGTATCTATGTATGTATGTATATATCTCCCATGATATTTTGGGTTTTTTTTTAATTTACTTGTTTATTGTTTATTCAGCTGAGGCCCACAGTGGGCATGGCAATGATACAAAGTGAGTGGGCCCATGTCACCTGTGTTGGCAGAGGAAAGAGTTTTATTTTTTCCTGGGATTTTTAAAATTATATACTTTTATTTTTAAAAAAAATTGTTATTGTAGTTTTAATTTAAAAATATGCTAAGCCTATGATGGAGCTCAGACTACAGATTATATGTGTTTCTCTAGTCCCAGGAGATGGTACCACCTGAATGTAGCTTGTCCACACTTGGAATATAAGCAAGTTTGAGCTTGGATAGTACCTGGCTGGGAGATTTCCATGGAATTCCAGGTCTATGGGACAGTCTGGGAAGTCAGAAAATGTCCTTGAAGAAGACATTGCCCAACCAGTTCCGTACTGTTGCCAAGGAATATATAGACATTTCTATGACATCAACAGGATTTCTACGTGGGGGAAACTTAACCTTATTAATATTATCATATATAAGGGCTGAAGGCAGAAGAATTGGTGCTGAACTGCTTTCTTGATAACAATGGTCTCCCTGCCTTCTGCCCCCCTCTCCATCTATAACATCTGTTGAGACAGTTGTTGGTCTGTTGTTTGTTGTTGCTTATCTGTCAATAAGGTGCTTGGTTTTTATTGTTCTCATATATTGCTATGTTAAAAGTCCACATAGTTTATATTCTGAAAATGGCAGGAAACTGCTGTTAGTTTTCAGCAGCTATTTTCTGAAGCAGTTCTTGGGGGAAGGTAAAAAAAAAAAAAAATTCAGGGGCTGCGGGTTGCTGCTCTTCTATACTAACAGCAGAACTATAGTTCCTAGCATGCTCTTGCCATCTGTGAAGAACCTGGAATTAAGTTTAGTTTCCTTCTAAGCTGTTCATGAAAACACTTCCAGGTCTTCTATTGTTCTGCTGTTTGTTAGAGCTTCCCCAGTAGATTCAAGGCAACCAAGCTTAATATACCAAATTACTTTTGAACATCAGAAAAACAAAACAAAACAAAATAATGGAAATTGAAATTGCCTTAGAAGTAATTAGTATGCACTGATTAGGTGCACTGATCAAGGCTAATATTTGGAAAAATATGGACAGAATTTCCAGAATTATCATCTAGATGTTAGGACAGTAAATAAAGGCAAAATCAGATTCATTGGCAAATCAGTGTTTTTTAGAAGACTGGCTATATGATATGTATGGCTTCATCTCACATATTGTTTTAAGTTGCCCATTTAAAAGAGGATTGTAAAAGTATAATGTGAAATACTACAAAACTGATGTTAGCACTGTAAATTGCCTATATATCCATAGAACTCCTTTAATTAAAATTGGAATGAATCTATTAGCTTTTTAAAACAGAATTATTCCAGATATTAATTAAAATAATGACAGCTTTTTGAAGACTGCACTAAATTGTATTCCATCCCAAAAGAACAATGGGAAACATTGTCCTATGATGGGTGGTACATTTTTGGCTTGCTTTCAGAATTTATTTTATATGTCAACTCTACAAATTTAATTAGATATTATTTTTCAGCTAGGAGATGATTTTATTAAACTGAATGAGAACTGGTAAGAAAACAATAAGGAAAATTTCTCCATCCAACATTTGTATCAAAAGAGGTTGCAACTCCTTAGACTGCAACACTTGAATGGGACATACAGAAAAAATGACTTATGACACAAAGTTACCTGTTCTATTTTCATATCCATTCTGAAGTATATTTAAAGAAACAGAATGGGTGTAACATTTTGAATTAAATATTTACAAAGTATATATAAAATAGGAATGATGTTTTCCATTCTCTTCTTCTCTGTTTTGTGCTTGCATATGCCTGCTACACTAAAAGAAAGCCAGAAGCAAAGAATGGAAATCCTTCTTTGTTGGAATGGTTGTCTCAGCAGGATTCTCAGTGCTTGGATCTTTGCAGATTTTAACACTATTAGAGAACTATTAGAGAAGTAAGAAACCCAGGGATACTGAAGAATTCATAACATCAGGAAAAAGATGCTTAATGTAGGAAACAAGTATCAACAATGTGCCAGTAACAAAGGGTGGATTATTCCTGCTAGAAATTTGAGATGTCAACATGCCTGAATTATTATTGCTATTGTTATTGTTATTACATTATAATCCCCCCAAGTCTGCTGTGCTAAGAAGAAGAAGAAAGCCAGTCAGTTTCCACAATATGATCTTAAACACATATCCACCATTTTCAAGGAGAACATCAGGAATTGTTTTGAAGTCCTGAACTTCATTGATAGAGAACCAGAGGAATTATGGAATGAACTTAAAGAAGTTATTAAGGATGAATGTGAAAGAGACTGCCAAAAAAGAAGAAAGAGAAGAAAGCAAACTGGGTGTCAGAACAAACCATAGAAATTGCCAAGAAGAGAACCCAAAGCCAAGAAAGACAAAAATCTCAGATAGGAACTTCTGAGAGCTGTTGGAAGAGACAAGAAGCAGTATACAACATCTATAAAGACTTTAAAGATGGAAATAGACATGAAAAAACAAGGAAAGTCTTTCAAAAAATTTCTGAACTCAGAAGGAGGTTCCAACCTCAAATTGGTATGCTAAAGGATGCCAATAGACAGATAGTAACCAATTCAAAGGAGATCAAACAAAGATGGAAGGCGTATACTTCAGTACTGTACAGTAGAGATCTCAACATCCAAGATATCTTAGAAGATATTCCCTACTTACAAGAACCTCTAGTACTAGAAGATGAAGTTATTTTTTATATAATTTTATTAAAGAATTTTAAAAAGAAAGATAAAAACTAATATAAAGTAAGAAAAAGGAAAGGAAAGAAATCAAAGAGAAAGCTAAAAGTGAAAGAAAGGGGAGAAAGTAAAAGAAAAATAGAAAAGGGGAAAAAAAGATACAAAGAAATAGATCCCTATCTTCTTTACAGCAGCTATAAGAGGTTATAAATTTACCTCTTACTCTGTGGTTACAACATAACTCTCTTCTTTCTATAATCTATCCTGTCTAAACATCAAAATCATAAATCACTTGATTTTTTTCTGTTTTATGCAAAAAATTGAGAATATTGAGAATACTGTGGACAGCCAAGAAAACAGACAAATGGATCATCAAACAAATCAACTCAAAGTTCTCACACAAGGCACAAATAACCAGGCTCAAATTATCCTACTTCAGACACATTATGTGAAGAGCTAACCTCTGGAGAAGGCCCTAATGCTGAGAAAGATTGAAGGAAAGAGAAGAAGACGACAACCAGCAGCAAGGTGGATGGACCCAGTTATAGTAGCAATAAGTGTACTGTTGGAAGACCTGAAGGACCAGGTTAGGGACAGATAATCATGAAGAAAATCTATATGGTTGCTAAGAGTCAACAATGACTTGATGGCATGTAATCATCCATCATCATCATCATCATGATGCCAGCTTTCCTTCCCAAAAGGATTCAATTTAATAAGGATGGCAGTTTACTACCCATGGCCTTCTATTCAATTCTGATATACTGCAGAAGACTGGATGAAGTAGACTGGTATATACAGTATATAAATCCTAAAAGATAAAAGACTATAGGAATTGTTTGGTGTGTGTTTTTTTAATAAAACCAGATTAAGGTTTTTAAAACAGCTAAACCTTCGCCCCAGACCTATTTATATATAAAGTTATGGATCACTGAGAAAGGTCTATCACAGTTTAATAAAAGCTGACATCATCCTTGTGCTAGATACATAGTGGCAGCAGCACTGCACTGAGTTATTTAAAACATGATGTTTAAATACAGTTTTATCCTTGCCCACATTTTCTTTAAACACAATATGGCAAATTCAATCACATCAATGTAATAGTCATTCCAAACAATGGAAAATTTGGCCCTGTCAGCTGCAGGCATCTTAAATTGATGAAAGCTCAGTATCTGGCATGCTCAGCTTTCCATTTTCAAGTTTTTATACATACTAGATGCATTGAGTGACTCAGATAACACTAATAAATTACACAATGACATAACTCTGTGCACATAGGCGTTGAAAAGCCAAATGAAAAAGATGTGCCACACAGCAGCTTAGCAATTAATGTTATGGCAGGAGAAAAAAAAAGGGGGGGGGGAAGAAAGAAAGGAAACCTTCACGCATACTTAGATAATACAGGATTTAATAAAGGAAATTAAGTGTTTATGTTTTTGCTACCATCAATAGAGGCTTTCAGAACCAGAAAGGGTGATAGCAGACTATAAACAATGAGTTTATCCAGAGCACAGTAATTTGCACATACTTCTTGTATAAACCTACTCTTTCCTAAGTAAATGTTATGCAACTTATGCCTTCGGTATGACTAATTTGATTTCATCCAAAATAAATTTGCAATGCGATACCCCATTCTCTGTCCCCCAGATCTCACAGTATCTGGAAAAGATTGGGGAGGGGAGGGGGAGGAGGGAAGGGAAAGAAAACAAAAACAAGAGAAAGTAAGCCCAGCATACAAATTGTTCTGCATAAGAATGTACAGATGATTCTGCAGATGAATTTCAGCAAACTTAAAATATAAGCAAGCTAACATATTTTGGATGTGGGCGTATGTGGTATATTAACAGAGGTGCACAGGAAGTTGGAAACTTTTCTTTAATAAAATTTGAACATTTCTATACAAGGAACTTTCTGTGGAAATGGAATGCAGTGGAATGTGGCTGATTAGGGTTTGCTGGTATTAGGGATGCTTGAATTAGAGAGAATTATAGGAGAAAGAATAGAGACCAAATGGTATGTAAAGCTGAGTTGTATCTATTTTGCATTAAATATATATATATACTATGTAGCCTTAGAAGGCTGCCATCTGGTGTACAGGACAGAGAAGAAAGAGAGATGCATTGCTTAAAAAAGTCTTTGCTGGCATTCTTGTCCTGCTATAGACTTAGAGAAATCTCAGAAACCTTCCATCCCCTGAAGATTGGGGGAAACAACCTCTGCTCTCTGGTCAGAATTCTGCTTTCTCTATCCATGAGGAAAAGGTCTACAGCCTCTTAGAAAAGATATCTATGAATTTCTAGGGGCTGTGAGGAAGTGGCAGATGCTTACAGGCTGTTCAAAAGGCTGCTGATTTTAGTGCAACCTGTAGAGAGTTGTTTTATAAGAATACCTTCTAGAAACAGTTTCAAAACAGGTTAAGAAATGAAAAGAAAAGAATGGAAACTGCTGTATCTATCTCCAAAGGAAGAAAGGGGAAAGCTTTGAAACAAGTGGGTTAGTTCGGAAGAAAGGCTGCTATCACACTGATAGGCTGGCAGAGTGTAATGTGGCTTTGTAGGCAAACAATGGATAGGTTAGAATGTGTAGAATGCTACAGCGCATGAGTGGAAAGTATTTTCTTTTCTTTTCTTTTCTTTTCTTTTCTTTTCTTTTCTTTTCTTTTCTTTTCTTTTCTTTTCTTTCTTTCTTTCTTTCTTTCTTTTTCTTTCTTTCTTTCTTTCTCTCTCTCTCTCTCTCTCTCTCTCTCTCTCTCTCTCTCTCTCTCTGATTTATGGGAAAACAAGAGATCTACTATAGATGGAACCCAAACATTTATGTCATTATAGAAGACTTGTTTGTTTGCTCATATGTGGTCCCATCCCAGTCCTTTTCTCTTTGTTCTTCTCTGTTAGACCCAACTTGCTGTCCCTCTCTGTGCCATTCCATATGGAAGTAGGATTCCTAACCACAGGGAGAGGAAACAGGTTTTAATATATTTCATTAATCTATTTCTCATCTAATCAAGAGTCTTGAGTTCTTGATGCCACCGTGTCAGGCCCTGGCGGAATCTGAGTGCAAGACTATGGAAAACGAATTAAGACAAACTTATACTGAGTACTGATGGCTCAGAAATTCATAATGTAAGAAAACATTCATTTGTTTGCTTTCACAGAGCAGGGCTAAGTTGTAGAAGGTTGGGTTTTGTAAAATACCTTTTGATTACTGCATTTTCCTATTCTATTTTAATATTCATGCCTTGGTTTGTTAGCTGTAATCTTTGACATTCATTTCTTCTTCATTATTATATAAATGCTGTATTGACCATGATCTTTCAGTAGCTACAGTCCAATGCACTTATAACATATATAAAAAAATGTTGGTGGGGCTTTGCTGTCTTCCTTCCTACAGACACTGAGAAGTGGATATGCAGAAGATCATTATGTATTCTTCACCAACGGTCAGTTGCTTAGCTACCAGTGAAATAGAGTACTGCTAATAAATGTATGCAGGAATGCTGGCAATGTTTGAGCAGGACATTGTCCTTAGAAATAGTAGCATATATAAATGATTCTGAAAGTCAATATCTTTTAAAAAAGGAAAAGCTTGCACAGCATTAACTTGCTTCCGCAGTAATTCAATATCTAAATCTTCATCATCATCATCATCATCATTAGTTAAATAGTCCCAAATCCAACTGATCACTCATAAAATTATCCAATGATAAATTCACTTTACATGAGAAGATGTAGCTATTCTCAGCAAGATAATATGCTTCAGTTATACTTTTAAATACAATTACTGTTCATGTGGCTAGAGTAATTTTCTGTTTGCATAGCTCTGGAACATTTCCGATTGGTTAATTGCTTTGAAGGATCTACCATTTAAGAGGTATGGTTATTATACCAAGTCTGAGGAAGAAACAGCCACCCCAGGATTAGTGAAAGTAGCATTGTCTCCAGTGTGTGTTAATTGCTCAAATTGTTTCATTCAGTTCACATCTTGAGCCAAAGATCAATTTTTAAACAGCATTTCTTTCTGTGAAATAAAGACTGTCTGAGACAGTAAAGCTCTTTCTCTTCTTAGCATCCTTCGAGGTAGGTGGTCTACTTTCTTTTATTAGGCTGAATCACAACTCTAATATCTCCCTGAATCCAGTAATGACATGTTCCCCCCCCCCCTCCCCATATAAGGGCAGTTTCCTTTGCCGAGGTAACAATATCTAGCAATTCTTCTGCTTTCAGCTTTGTCTAGGTAACAGTATCTAGCTATTCTTCTGCTGTGCACATTGGGTATTAATGCATTCTTTCCTTCCATTGTCAAGGTCTAATGTGAAGTTCCAATCTTTATGAAAGAAATTCTGAGCAGCTGCAGAACCTTTCTCAGAGTTCAGTGATCAACCCTCAATGGCAATGTTTATTATTTAATTAAATTGTGGAGAAGCAGCCATGTTTTTCACTTGCAGTACATTTTTTGTGTGCAACTCAAGGTTCTGATCATTGTTTTTGAAGCCCTAACTCTCTTAGGATCTGTGTTTTAGAATGGCTATCTTTTACCATGCATACTTGTATGTCCTTCAAGATCAGTCACTGAACCCCTCTTATACAGGTTATTACCTTCAGAAGCCCAGCTGATAATAATGTGTAAAAGGGCTTTCTCAGAACTGAAATGTAGAAACTAATTCTAGTATAACCTGTATTTTACAGACATCCCCAAGTTCAGTGTAAAAGCAAAGAATCCTTGATGCCATTAAAAAAAAAAAAGAGTCATTTATTATATATTTTCAGTATTTTAAAATCCATAGATCAACTGAAATGGAATACATAAAAAGTTGTACTTTGTTCTTTTCAATAGCGTTTTTCTATAGTTCCAAGGACACATTAGCCTGCTTAGTCACAGCTCTAAACTAGGAGCTAATACATAAGTAGATTATCTCCCCTGACTTCAATATTTTGAGGAGCTACTCCTTTTCTGTGTAATTCTCTATAGGCAGCCATTCTTTCCCCATCAATGGAATATTTTCAATGTGACTATCCTATATTAGTTCGTAGTAGGATGACCAGATTTAAAAGAGGACTGAGCTACTCATTTAACACTTGTGTGACAGAGGAAGCAGATCTGATTTGGAAGAGAATAGTACAGAATGTGACACATATTACTTTGTAGGATGAATGAATGAATGCAAGTAAAGTGTTTGTGAACTTGAGAGAAAGCATCTTACACTCCTTGGTCTGATATCTGCTGGCACTTTGACCAGGAAGAAGCAGGAAATGTAATGCGTCAAACCCATTATTTTTTTAATGTGTTTCTTAGATAGCAGGCATTCAAAAAAGATCATTAAAAAGGGAACGATAGAAGGCAATACAGAGAGATCTCAGATTTTAGGAGTATGATCTGTGCTGATCAATTACCATAATAACTAAATTAACTGCATTAATTTACTTCAGCAATGTAGACATGGATAAAAATGTCTCATACAAGAATATCTTATGATTTGGGAAAGAAGAAGTTAACTTGAGTTATTTGTCCATGACTGTCAAACATGAAATGTGAAGCACTAAATACAAAAAAAATGAAATAAACAATTGGGTTAGAAAAATGATAAAGGCTATCTTGGGGAGTAGCCAAAGCTATTTCCCCTATCCAAAGGAATAGCTTAATTTCTTTCTTATATGTGTAATTCAAACCACCTAGCAATATATTTAATATAAATCTTGATGTAAACATGTTACTGATTTCATGAGACAAATGCATTGCTAATCTATCTTTGTAATTTTGGGATACTAGTTATGGCATTCTTCTCAGAATGATTCAGATATAAATACAGGTAGCCCCAGGTTAAGAACATCCGGTTTAAGGGCAACCCATAGTTAAGAATGGAACCTATTGTAGCAAAATTCAAGTTAAATACTCAATGGTTCAAGTTCGTTGAACAATACTACTTATACAGTATTATACAATAATACTGTTCCAGCTTATATATAAATTCGACTTAAGGAGAGTCCTTGGGAATGGAACTCATTCTTAAACTGGAGACTACCTGTATCATGTGTCTAAGACCTTAGGAGAAACATTTCTCAGGCATGTTTTACCATGTATTTCAAAAGCTCAAATTGTCCAATAACTGATCAGCTAATGGCTTAGTTAAATCAGAATCACACTGTGAGATTTTTGCATATAAAACAAAAGTTCACAAAGAAATTTTCCACAGCTATACTTTGTCATGCAAACTATACCTCCCTATACTTCATTGGTTTTTTTAATTGAGTTACCCATTTAAGAAGAAGAGTGAAAGTCTGAATAAAACAAATTTTGAAATCAGCACTGAAAATGGCATAAGCGTATTACTGATTCCAAAAAGGCAAATAGCCCCAAAACATCATGTAATAGATTCCTGTGTCCATACAGCACATTTGTCATCTCAGTCTTTTCTTAATACAAGGTTATAGAACAGGGTGGGAGCCAGTGTCATGGAGTAGTTAAGGTTTTATACTAGGAACAGGGAGTCTAAGGTTTTTAGTCCACCTTCTAGATCACCTTGAGTGATTTTGGACCACGTCATTATTTTTCAGCCAACCTACCTTACACAGCTGTTGACATAGAAAAAAATAGGTCTTGTACTATGCTTAGATGGAAGTGCATACCACACAAAAATGCTAAATTCTATGAAGGCCAGGTATGTTTCATAATAATAACATAACATTGGTTTCATAAACCCTTTTTGGATAACATAGACTCTACCATTCCATATAAAAATATCATGAAATTCATCATACATTTCAGTACTGTGATCCGATAGAGCAGTTCTATGAGGGCAAAGAAAGGAGAATGGTCACTTTCAAAGTCATGACAAACATGAGATACAAGAGATTAAAACATGATTATATCCACGGCAAGGTTGTTGTTTTTGTAGAGAAATGAGAGGGCTTGTAAATATTTTTTTTAAAAAGTCTCAGTCGATCCAATTCCAATCAAATATTCCATTTCTCCTATCTTCATGGGATCACCAGTGACAGAAAAAGGCAATGACAGAGGTTACTCCTACCCCAGTAAGAAGTCTCCCAGCACAAGCCATTTTTTGTCAGACATGAAGAGAGGAAAAAAACAACATTTTGTATGGCTTTATAGAACCTGGTTAACTATGCAAACTCAATGGAGTTCTCAATGATAAGGGATAAAGTGGTTATTTCAATTAATATTTCTCACTGTGTAATCTTATTATCCATTATACAACCAGGGCTGCTTTTATGCAGAGTATGGCTTTGTTTTTTTCTTTTTTATGATGCCTTCAGGTCATTGTTGACTCCTGGCAACTGTCTGGACAAGTCCCTGCAGTTTTCTTTGCAAGATTTCAGAAGTGCTTTGCCATTGCCTTCTTCTTCCTAGGGCTGAGAGAAAGTGACTGGCCCAAGGTCACCCAGCTGGCTTCATGCCTCAGGTGGGTCTAGAACTCATGGTCTCTTGGTTTCTAGTGTGGTGCCTTAACCACAACACCAAGCACCAAATATAAGAATGATATTCAGCTAACATCCAAGATGGCGACCGCCAGCAAACGCCGAGCACAGACGCTGCTTTAGGGGGAAGTTTGTAAGATTATTCCCCCCCCCCGGGATTTTTTCCATCTCCTAGGGCTGAATTGGGTGCGGGGGGAGACCTGGGAGGGGTTTTTTCCCCTCGGATGGGTCCCCCAGGCGCAAGCCCTGGGACGGGTAGCGGAGCAGCAGAGCGCCGCGGAGAGCAAGCGCGGCAGAGAGCGGCAACACCGGGCAAGCGACGGGCGACAGACCTGGCTGTTTTCGGCACGGGGCCGGTGTGGGGCGACTGGCCCCATCTATCCCTAGAGTGGAATGGGGTCGATGCGGCGGGCCCTGGGACACGCCGGTGGGGCTAGGTAGGCCCATCGAGTTTTGGAGTGGCACGGAGAGTTTGGCCGGCGCGGAGAGTTTGGCCGGGCGGCGACCAGCGGCAATCTTTTAGACTATCTGCCCCCTGTGGGGCGCAGCGAGCGGCAGGGAGCCTAGACAAACTGCAAACTCCGAGTGTGGCAAACTCCAATAGAATGCAACGAACTCTGGCGGGGCCCAATATGGCATTCTCGACCCCAGGCCCAGCGGGCCTATCGACCCAGCAGACTCCAGGCCGATTAAGACCAGTAGCCCCCAACGAGCCTCCGATGGTGCAGCGAACTACAGCTAGCCCTGTTGCAACGTGGCTGCCTAACTGTAGAGGAAGATCCCTCGGTTGGAGGAACAGTGGGGCAGCAGGGAGGGGTCCAAGGTAGCATCCCAATTGTCCTTGTTTTAAGAGGGGCGAATTGGGGCTCCAGGATCCAGCCACCCCTACTCAACCCCGCCCAGTGCTAGTGCAGAGCCGTGGGGTCCCTCCAGTGGGTATTTGGGACTCCCCCCGGTAGTGAGAGTCTGGGGGGGACTCTAGGAGCGTATGGGGGATGTGAGGCTCCACCTGCTGGGTGAGAGCCAGGAGGTGTGAGTGTGTGTATGGGATGCCCGCCCTGCTGACTAGTGAGAGGGGTTGTGCAGGGGGGCAGAGTGTGATTGTGATGTGAGGTTGGTGGGGGGTGGGTCTCAGCCTGCGCTGAGAGTGTGAGCTGGTGCATGGATGAGATCTCCCCTCATCTGGGAGTGACTGGTTTTGAATGGAGATGTGTGATTGGATGGAGGGATCTCTACCCCAGATTGGGAACTCCGAGGGCCTGGGATTGGAGGTATTTGGGCCTGGTACCCCCGGGAATGATGGGGGGGCCACAGTATTGAGGTGTTGATGGGTAGGGGACGTTATGGCGGGAGCAGGGGGGCGGGCCATCTTCGGGGAAGACGCCCCCGGTGTGCGTTGCCAGTGGCGTGTTCCGGTCCTCCTTGCTCACTCCCAGGTCCTGGCCAGCAGGTTCATAGGGGCCTTGGCCTCCGGCTGTTGCTGCTTAATGCCAGGTCGGTTAAAAACAAGGCCCCCGTCATAGGTTATTTAATCACTGAGGAGGGGGCAGACCTGGCATGTATTACTGAGACCTGGCTGGGGCCTGAGGTGGGGGGGTGCCCCTCTCGGAAATGTGCCCAGCTGGGTTTACGGTGTGGCACCAGCTGAGATACCAGGGCAGGGGAGGAGGGGTGGCTGTTGTCATCCGAGACTCTCTAGTGGCCTTCAGGGGCATTGCTCCACAAGTGTCTGGCTGTGAGACACTGTTTCTTAGGTTGGGTGCCCGCGAACAGTTGGGAGTGCTGCTTCTGTACCAGCCTCCCTGCTGCATGGCTGCCTCCCTGCCTGAGCTGCTGGAGGCCGTCTCAGGGTTGGCGGTGGAGTTCCCCAGGCTTATGGTTCTAGGGGACTTCAACCTGCCATCCCTGGGACGGTCCTCGGAGGCAGCTTGGGAGTTCATGGCTACCATGGCAGCCATGGGCCTGTCTCAAATTGTGCGGGACCCAACCCGAGATAGTGGCCACATGCCGGATTTAGTTTTCTTGTCTGAGCAATGGCAAAGTGATCTGAGGGGAGATGTACAGCTTTCCCCGGTGTCATGGTCAGATCACGTCCTGGTGACCCTGAGTTTCTCCTATGCCATCCCCCTCCGCAGGGAGGCTGGACCCATGCGATTGGTCTGCCCCCGGCACCTGATGGACCCGTCAGGGTTTCAGAGGGAGCTGGGGGTTATTCCCGTGGACCTGCTGCACGGTCCAGCAGAGGCCCTGGCTGCTGCCTGGAATAGAGAAGCGGCCGGGGCCTTGGATAGGATCGTGCCTTTGTGGCCTCTCTTGCCACGTCGGCCCCAACACTCCCCGTGGTTTATGGAGGAGCTGAGGGAGCTGAAGAGGGTTAAGAGATGCCTAGAGCACCGTTGGAGGAAGACAAGGACGGAATCCGACCGAACACATGTTAGAGCTGCTATTAAGGCCTACATTGTGGCGAAAAGGGCGGCGAAGTGGCAATACTTCTCCGCCCTTATTGCGTCTGCAGAGTGCTGCCCGGCGGCCCTGTTTGGGATCACCAGGTCCCTCCTTGGTAAGGGAGATCTGGTGGTTCACTTGCAGGGCCGCACGGAGGAATTCGCAGAGCACCTGCAGGATAAAATCGCTCGGATTCATTCCAAGTTGGACTCCGAGCATGGTGCAGGGTCTGGAGAGATACCAGGGGATCGTTCTTGCCTTGTTATCTGGGAACGGTTTGATCCTGTGGTTCCTGAGGAAGTGGACAGGATCCTCTGGACTGTGAGGGCCACCACTTGTCATCTGGACCCATGCCCCTCCTGGCTCGTGAAAGCAGCTCGGGAGGTGACATGTGGTTGGATCCAGTCGATGGTTAATGCATCCTTGCAGGAGGGAGTGTTCCCGGTTCCCTTTAAAGAGGCGTTGGTGCACCCCCTCCTCGAGAAGCCCTCCCTGGATCCTACTGTACTGGACAACTTTCGTCCAGTCTCCCACCTCCCCTTTTTGGGGAAGGTGGTTGAGAAAGTGGTGGCTTCACAGCTCCAAAGGGTCCTGGAGGAAACAGATTATCTGGACCCCTATCAGTCAGGTTTCAGGCCCGGCTATGGAATGGATACGGCATTGGTCGCACTTATGGATGATCTCTGGTGGGAGCGGGATGGTGGAAGTGCGACCATCCTTGCTCTCCTTGATCTCTCGGTGGCGTTCGATACCGTCGACCACGGTATCCTATTGGGACGGCTCAGGGATATGGGGGTGGGCGGCACAGTTTTGTGCTGGTTCACCTCCTTTCTCCGGGGCCGATCCCAATCGGTAGTGATAGGGAGCAAGAGGTCCCATCCTCGGTTCCTCCATTGTGGGGTGCCACAGGGTTCAGTTCTCTCTCCGCTCCTTTTCAACATCTATATGAAACCGCTGGGCGAGATCATCCGCCATCATGGGATGAGGTATCATCAGTATGCTGATGATATATCTCCATCCCTGGTGAGGTAAGTGATGCAGTGACCACCCTCTCTCGGTGCCTTGAGGCTGTGAGGGTCTGGATGGGGAACAACAGGCTCCGGCTGAACCCTGGCAAGAGGGAGTGGCTGTGGGTTAATGGATCCTCTGTATCCGGGACATTGTCATCGTTGGTTCTGGATGGGGTGGCACTGCTCCAGACAGACCCAGTGCGTAATTTGGGGGTCCTCCTGGACTCACGGCTCCTGCTCGAAGAGCAGGTGGCAGCCGTGGCCAGGAGGGCTTTTGCACAGCTTCGGGTTGTGCACCAGTTATGCCCTTTCCTGGATCGGGATGCCCTACGTACAGTCACTCATGCCCTTGTTATCTCCCAGATAGACTACTGCAATGCGCTTTACATTGGGCTACCCTTGAAGAGTATCCGGAAGCTTCAGCTGGTCTAGAATGCGGCCGCGCGAGCAATTTTTGGGGCCTGAAGAAGGACCCATATAACACCTTTGCTCCGCGAGCTGCATTGGGTACCAGTTTGCTTCCGGGTCCAATTCAAGGTGTTGGTTATCACCTTTAAAGCCCTACATGGCATGGGGCCAGGTTACCTGAAGGACCGCCTCACCCCCACCACTTCAACCCGTCCCACCCGAACTCATAGAGAGAGCATGCTCCGGATCCCCGGGGTAAAAGAACTCCGACTAGCGGGGTCCAGAAGGCGGGCCTTCTCTGCTGTGGCCCCCGCCCTTTGGAACATCTTGCCCCCGGGGGTGAGACAGGCCCCCTCACTCTGTTACGGGTGGGAGCAACGCAACATTTATTGATGACGAGACTCTCACTGGGTCATTCAGGGAGAAGCTTTATTTGCGCAAAGGTTCAGTTTGGACTCGCAGGTCCCTGCAAAGAACTGAACCCCGAAAAGGAGTTCAGCAAGCCTTTTTATCATTACAAGAGCCGTTTCTCCCCAATCCCCCCCTCAGTGCCCTCCCCATGCCTTCCGTACTCCAAATTTGGTCAATTGCTGGTAGCTAAACCACAAGTCCTTGTCTTCACCGGTTGTACCTTGTTTTGGGTACATTTCGGCCTTGTTGTCTAGAGCATTGCTATCTGAGGAGGGAGGGAGATAAGAGCACTCAGCACCAGCAGAAAGGAAAGTTACAGAGAGTTACATTTAAAATGTAAAACTTCACAAAATACCAGTTTCATACAAAATATAGGATACAACAAAAGACTTCTTCTCATATTTGCTTCCGAGACTTATCACTGCAAAGCCTCTAGCTAAAAAAAACACTTCCAGAGAAGAGGTTCACTACTTGGTTACTAGTGAGGACTACATAACCCAAAAATATAGGATAGGACTACATAACCCAAAAATATAAAAATGTAGTGTAAAGATTAGAATGAAGTTACAAATAATTTTCCATTTGTACCCTGCCACCTCATTCCCCCCTTTGAAAGTCCTTTGGCTTTGCCGAAGGGCTTTCACTCATCAGAGTGGGAATGGGGTCATAATGCCACAGAGCCATTATTTGAGTTGTTGCTTCCCTTTTGGCTATGAGGGAGAGGGTACTTGTGATAGTGCGAATAAAAATAGGTAAAATGCAAGGAATAAGCACACAGCCAGCAGCAATTATTCCAATAAGTGCAGCTATAGCTTGGAGACCTGGGAGTTTGGGAAACCAGGACCCAAAGAGATTTTTCATATTGAAACCCTCCCATGTCTGAACAAAGACATGGGCAATTTTGACCACCCGGTCAGCAATTTTCTTAATAACCTTTTCAGTATCTTTTATCACATACACCTTCTTCCTTTCCTTTTATCTCTCTTCTACTTTCTCCACTCCCTCCTTCTTACACACATACACATACTCAGCCATTGCTCATCACATATCCTGTTGCCTGCATCTGCTTGCTCTCTTTCCCTTTGCATACGAACCATCAAAACCACTATAGAACAAGCATTTACATCCATTCTTATTGTATGGGTGATGCCAAATCTTCTGGTTGTTCCTGAATTAGGTCACTACCAGTGGACCTAATTAGTCCTTAAAAAGATTTGCTGGTGAAGCTAGAGAACGCTGCAATTTTAATTTAAGTCCATCGACCAAGGAAAGTTGCCAAATGTCTGGGGGTTCCTTCACCTGCCCGATCCTGGATCCATGCACCCAAGCTTTGATGTAGGACTTTCACAGCAGTTGGCATGCTCAGTAGGACTTGCTTCGATTGGGACCACTTCAGATCAGTGCAGGATGGGAACAGCTCTAACCCACTGGTCTGGCTGGGCAATGGGTTGTATGTCAGGAGCGACTGGCAAGGCATCTCGGACCTGCAGGGAAACAGAGGATAGAACGTGCGCCAGCTTCTGCAAGTATTGAGAAATGTTCTTTTCACCAGTCCAGGCAGTTTGTACTTCATGAGATCCAAATGATCTCCCATAAAGCATTTCAAAGGGGGACAGTAAATAGCCCTGATACGTGTTAAAGCAAGGGACAGTATTTTGGGCCATGGCAACTGAGTCTCCTAACAAAGCTTTGCAAGCTGAGCCTTTAAAGTACGATCCATGTCTTCAGCCCCTTCTTCAGGCCAGTTGACTCCAAACGTTGGCCATTCTTGTTTACAGAAAATCTTCAGGGTATCCGGGTCGCACCTGGGATCCCCATAGTCGCCACTGAAGGCAGCTTTAAAGTTTTTCAGCATGCATGACAGAGGGGTAATTTTGCTTCCTGTGTTCCCCATGGTGTGGGTCTCCTAACGTGTACCTGATGTTAGACTTTGGCAAGGGGTTCTCCTGTCAGGCCTCGGTCCAGCTCAGGGAAATGGCGAGACAGTCCTCCCAGCACTCGCTGGCTCTTCCTTTTAAAGGACCTGTCCCCTCCTGCCTTGGTCTCCCAGCAAACGCTGGCTCTTCCTTTTAAAGACCAATCCCTGCTACGGAGCGTGCCAGATTTCCAATCCCTTACTCCTTTAGGAGAAGGGATGTTCCCAACCCACTTGCCTATACACTACAGCCGACCTACGGTGCCGGACACTCAACGGTCACCAATAGGAACTGCGACTGTTTAACCACCCACACAATCCTAGAAGGCACCCACTCTTGGGCCCTTCACCCCCAGGAGGATGCGCTTTTCCTCCTCTTCCGCCTCACCGGTTATGACGGGTATTCCCCACTGAGTATACTCGCCTGGTCTGGTCGCTAGTCGGCCCACTCACTCCTCTGTTCCTCCGGCCGGCCGTCCACTCACTCCTCTGCTCGTCACCGTGAATGGGTCCTTGGATCCAGGGGAAGGCTCCCTGCTCTCTGCGGCGTCCGCTGGTCCCGAGGCACAGGAGTCAAGGGGTCCTGCCAGCTGGTTGCGTCGAGCCGCCGGGCGTCGCTGAGTCTCAGGAGTTCCACTGGTCCTGCTCAAAGGGCCGGGAGAGTCCCATCTGGGGTGCCAGAAATGTTACGGGTGGGAGCAACGCAACATTTATTGATGACGAGACTCTCACTGGGTCATTCAGGGAGAAGCTTTATTTGCGCAAAGGTTCAGTTTGGACTCGCAGGTCCCTGCAAAGAACTGAACCCCGAAAAGGAGTTCAGCAAGCCTTTTTATCATTACAAGAGCCGTTTCTCCCCAATCCCCCCCTCAGTGCCCTCCCCATGCCTTCCGTACTCCAAATTTGGTCAATTGCTGGTAGCTAAACCACAAGTCCTTGTCTTCACCGGTTGTACCTTGTTTTGGGTACATTTCGGCCTTGTTGTCTAGAGCATTGCTATCTGAGGAGGGAGGGAGATAAGAGCACTCAGCACCAGCAGAAAGGAAAGTTACAGAGAGTTACATTTAAAATGTAAAACTTCACAAAATACCAGTTTCATACAAAATATAGGATACAACAAAAGACTTCTTCTCATATTTGCTTCCGAGACTTATCACTGCAAAGCCTCTAGCTAAAAAAAACACTTCCAGAGAAGAGGTTCACTACTTGGTTACTAGTGAGGACTACATAACCCAAAAATATAGGATAGGACTACATAACCCAAAAATATAAAAATGTAGTGTAAAGATTAGAATGAAGTTACAAATAATTTTCCATTTGTACCCTGCCACCTCAACTCCAGGCCTTTTGGAGGGAGTTGAAGACCTGGCTCTGCCATCTGGCCTGGGGCGGGGAGGGAGGATATCAGAAATGGGGTTGGCTGGCCCCTTAGCGGCCTGGTGGGGGCCTATTGGCCTCTTGGAGTTTTTAGCTTTTTATTCTATTCTAGTTTTGTAAATTTCTAGTTTTATAACTTTTATAATTTTTAAAATTTTTATTATTTAACTATGTATTGTGATTTTAGTGACTGTAAGCCACCCAGAGTCCCCCATTGTAGGGGAGATGGGCGGGGACAAATCAAATAAATAAATAATAAATAAATAAATAAATAAACTGGCTCTCTTATGGCTAAATTAGTGCAACACCAAATTTCTGCACATCTGGAGATATAACACTTGTCAGTGCTATAGTTTACAAAGTACTGAAATAACCTGCTTGCTTACCAATTTTGTGGAATTCAGAATTCAATAATATTAGTGACATCTTGCTGTGGTTTATGCCTGAAAGGATTTGTGTTCTACCCATTATCAAGAAAGGACATGTGATACACCACAGGGATATTTACAAAGTATTTTATTATCCCCAGCAGCTCCAGTTTTCTTTCAAGGTATAATACCTCATTAGCAAATCTTTCCTCCACTAGTTTATCCTTTACTTTTATTAATCATACATGCACACTTCAGGTGAGATATTCCTAGCCAATTTTATAAACATATGGAATGCTGAGATAGGTTAAAATAAATCTAACTAATCCAATATATATTATTTTGCAACATAGGAGATAAGAATACATATGATGTACCTGCTGAATGATTTGTTCTGTTTATCCTTTACCAGCAAACAGTTGTAAGATATGAAGATTTTATAAATGAGTGTTCTATAGGCAGAAAAATGAGATATAATTGTAAAAATAAAATAATATATACATTGGAAAGCCCCACTGTGCATATTCTACTAGCTAAATTTCCTCTGTTAAGTAATGCCCATCTCTTATACCCTCACTTGACTTATTATGACTCAAGACCATTCAGGATGAATGTGCTATAACACTAAAAACATGATAGATGATATTCTGCAAGTACATCACAAGAACAATGAATGCAAGGACAGGTGGGAGGTTAAGTAGCACACAATGACTAGATGGTAAGCTGGCAAAGCTGCAGGGTAAAATTAGGTTTGGACCAGATTGGGGAGTGGAAACTACTCAGCTCTGATCCTCAGAAATATGTTTTTAACTAAAGAACCCGTTATTAGTTGTTAGATGTCCTCTCATCAGAATGACTTGCAGTAGATTAAAGTATATCAGAGTTTTATGGGCCATGTAACGAGGTGCAAAATTTTTCTGATCTATATATCACATACCCTCTCCTATCTCATACAAGCATGCAGGAATTGATATATTTCCCTTGTTGCTCTTCTATATCCTAAACTTGCTGGTGCGTAGACAGTCTAATAATTGCTTTGCAAGCAAGGCTATTGGTATGCTAGGTTTTTCCTAAAAACTAGATATATGATCAATAGTGTGGTACAAATCTTCAAAGAGGTGCTTCACTTCAACAACGGCTTGAGAAAATCTACCCTTCCAAGCAGTTTCATTGGATCAATAAGATTCCTTTTTTCTACATGGCAAAGTGAAATGGCTGGGTTGCTTTGCTTTGCTTCGCTTTGCTTCGCTTTGCTTTGCTTTGCTGACACAGACTTCTCCTTGTGCACAGCAGCCCATTTCTGACAAAGAGATGTACCAAAATAGATTCTTTTGGTAGCATGAAGCACTTCAGCAGAGAAGCACTGTCCCACCTCTACCTCAATGCATTTAGGCAATGATTAGTTTTAAATGTATATGTAATGAACTTCTACCATTGTGTATTTAACTCAATTTTTGCTACAATAGGCTCTGTTCTTAACTATGGGTCATCTGTAACCCAGGCATTCTTAACCTGGGGACTACCTGTATATATTAAGGGGAGCTTGACTGGAAGAAGATGAGCATGGTTTTAAAATTGAAGGAAGAAATATCAATAACCTAAGTTAAGCTAAAAATATTACTCTGACAGCCGAAAATGCAAACCATCTGCAAGCTCTAGTAATAAAAGTCAAGGAGCACAGTGAAAAAATGGGACTAAAATTAAATATAAAGAAGACCAAGCTAATGATAACAGATACAACAAGAAGACTTAGAACTGACAATGAAGACAGTGAAGTAATGAATAGCTTCTGCCTTTTAGGATCAACTATGAACAATAAAGGAACAAGCAGTCAAGAAATATGCCACACACTAGCACTTGATAGAACAGCTATGAAAACCCTGGAAAAGGTCTTCCACTGCCATGATGTGTTTATACCTACAAATATCAGAGTATGCAAGCAATGGTCTTCCCTGTGACACTGTATGGAAGTGAAAGTTGGACTTTAAAAAGCAGGATAGAAAAAGAATTGATGCTTTGAACTTTGGTGTTAGAGAAGACTCCTGAGAATACATGGACATCCAAGAAAACAAACAAATGGATCACTGAACAAATTAACCCAAAGTTCTCACTTGAGGCACAAATGACCATGCTTAAATTATCCTACTTCATGCACATTATGTGAAGACCCAGCTTTTTGTAGAAGGCTCTAATACTGGAAAATGTGGAAGGAAATAGAATGACCAGCAGCAAAGTGGATGGACTCAATTACAGTAGTGATGGGTGCACCATTGGAAGACCTGAAGGAACAGGTTAGGGACAGATTGTGATGGAGAAAATCTATCTATGTGGTTGGCTAATAGTTGACAATGCCTTGGCACATAATCAATCAATCAGTCAATCAGTTAATCACTCAAAATTACATTCTGGCTTTGCTGATATAAGGTTTTGGCATATGTAACGTATGTTTTTTTCTACTGTCTGCTGTGCCATGGTCTCCACAATTCATCCATAGGCAAGAAATGAAGTGGGAACCTTTGTGTTTTCAGAGCTGAGGGGAGCAGTCATTTTCTTTGTCAGAACACCACTTTTAAGCTGTCATTGATAGGGAACATTTACAAGCAACAAATATATTTAGTGTATAATTTCCATTTGGAGGCTAGCTTTGAATGACAGACTTTATGTCTGGAACATCTGAGTAGTGGTTGTACTTTCTTGCTTCTTCCCATGGTTGTCCATGGGGATGGGGGTGGGGTATAAACCAGAAAGTAACAAAATTTGTATCCTGACTTCATGATAGAAATATTGGATATTACATACTTGTGTCAGATGTCATGACTCAAGTGCCTAAGGGAGAATAGGATTTCTGTCATGATGTCACTGAATTTGTGCTGTCATTTTTGCTTGCTGTAGAAGCTACTGACTCTCCCTGATTTTTTGTGACATTTGCTGGGTGAAAAGTTCTGGAGAAATTGAAGGTTGTACACCTTTTTGTGCCAGCTTTTATGTAAACTTCCATTGGGTAAAGATTTTGCTCAGTGTCTAAATATTTGTTGTTATTGTTGTGGATCAACATGGCTATCATCCACAACTATCTAAATGCATGGTCACCTTCCCTGCCATCCTAACAAAGTTTAAATTCTTTTCTTAGAGTCAAATTACAGGGATTTATGTTGTAATAATTTATAAAATATGTTGCTGTGCAAATACTAGGATCTGGTCTACTCAATTTTGTCCATTTCCAAAATGTCTGTTCAGTTTTGTGCCTGACTGATATGCAGAACAAATGACTTGTCCAGTTTTGTAAAGGATATATATTATCAGAGTGGAACACCTTCAGGACAAAAGACAGGTTAATTTCACTGCTAAGATGCAAAGACGATCATTATAAAGTCTGCAGCAACCAAAGTCTGTGAAATATCTGCATTAGTCATTAACTTTTTGATATTAAAATTCATATAAAACTCAATTAACTACTACATAGCTTTTAATGACTTTTTTCAGATGAGGCTGTTGTTTACTAATATGATTTTCCATCCTGGGTATCTGTTCTTTTGTTTCCTTGTTAATATTTGAGGGCTGATTTTCTTCAAAGAAAGTAGAACAGTGAAAATCACATTTGCTAAATGCTGCCCTTGAAATATGCTTTTGAAATGTATGCATCAAAATGTTGCTTTGTGAAAGTCAAATATCGTCACAACATATAGAAACTGAATAGAATTTGGCCTGTAGGCATAGGAAAAATAATAGATATAAAAATAATTTATGTTTAACATGCAGTTGGAGATGGAGTGTAAATGTACCAACAATTGTGCATATTCACATTATAGTGGGTTTTATATATTGTCTGATCAACATCCAAGTAACATGAGAGAATTACTGGGTTCACACCTTGTATTTAGCTACCATGTATTAAGTTGTAACATTTTTTTTTAAAAAAATTAGTTTGGTGTGTTAACCCAACCATAATGTTTTGATCAACAAAGTAGATAACAACGGCTAGGTTTTGTCAATTGGTACATTGGACATTGTTCATACTGACCAGACAAAATGCAAAGCTCCTTTATATACTTTTAACATTTGCATATAATTTGGTTTACATGAACCCAAACACTTCTATGACTCGAAAACAGACATGATTGTAGCAAAGGTTTTAGCCTGGATTAGCAAGAACATGCTGCATCTGCAGAGGGCAGGAGTGAAACGGTCAAGATGGTAGCTGTGGCCACATGACTGACTTTCCCCTTTTTTTTACATGACGTCATAGTTGTGACCTCTATCTTGATTCCCTTCCTCCCACCCCAGATGCTCCTGCACTTAGAAGCTACTTCCAAAGAATTCTCAGAACAGTGACCACTGAGATCACACAAAAGCTTGCAATAAACTCTTTTCATCTTTAATTTCCCCTCATATCCGCTAAGATCAGAGGAGGATTGATCCCAGAGCTGCAGCTGTTTCTCAGAGTCTTCTCTGATCACTGCTGCCAGAACTGGCTGGACACTGCCATTCTGTTCCATGAAATACAGGAATAATATAAGCGCTAATAGGTTTAATAAAACTTGAAAAGACAAAGAACCTCTTTCACACACTTTTTCAAAAACAGGAAGGAAAAGTAGAAAATACATTTCTCCTATATATGACATGGTGCCAACCACTTGTGTCTTTTTCCTACCCATTATATCTCTTGTCCTCCTTGCCCAATTGCTAAGTCAGCCTTCAGAAACCTAAAGGTTGCTGATCCCTGACATAAAATGCCTCTATTTTTCTGATAAAATGCATAGAAACCTGAGTAGGTTCAGGTAACAATCCCAATTAAGTTCACCTTGCTAGCATGCCCTGGTCGCTGCTCTGATTTTCACGTGCCCTGGTGTCTCAATTGACACTGTTTGCTACTTTTCAGCATATGCTGAAAGACTTAAGTTACACAATCCTTGGGTTGTGACTTCAGGGGCAAAAAAGCATTCACATATGTTCTCATTTATTGCCACACAGTAAAGTTAGCTTTGAAAGCACCTGTGATATTATTTCTCATAAAAGGAAAGTAGCATTTGCAATATTTGACACAGACTGCATTTAGCTTTTGCAACCCATAAAGTCCAAACATGTCAAGTAGGCTGTTATTCTCCCTGCAAAAAGAGGTTTGAAAGGGGGTCTTGGAGTTATGTTGTGCAACAAACTCACAAAAACTATCAGGAGCATCATGAGAAAAGTGATGCAGTTTTAATAGCTTTGCATCCATATTAAATCTATCTTTTATCCTTTCCTATTTGTATTTCTTCAAAACGGAGTGTTAGACCCACATTTTGTATTATATTCAGCTGAGTTAGAAACATCATATTTAATTGTCAACTTTTAGAATAACAAGCAATTCAGTGGGAAATATTTGTACAGACAACAGAGTTGTACAATCTCGTGTTAGGCTGAAACTTGAGCTGTTACTGATATTTTGCCTCCAGTAAAAATCAGTGCCTCAATATTTATTAGGATAGCAAGAGAGTGTTAAGATCAGTAAAAATTCTTAGAATTTGCTCAGTTTTAGTTACTGTTGAATCTGAAGCAATTCTAGTCATCCCTGTTCAGGCAAACCTTTTCTGTAATCCTGAGAAATGTGTGAGAATCAAAGGCTCAATCAGATTAGCAAGAGGAAGATTTTGTACATCCTTTTTATTTTTTTCTCCTGGAAATACGTGCTCAAATACTAAAATGAAAGCATGCTCCCAGCCATTTCACAGATAGAAATTCTGATTCTGAACTGCATATTTGCAGATCTGAATCCAGGAAATGCAAGCTTATAACCTCACATTATCTTTTATGATTTTAAGCAGACTTATTTAAAAGATAATGTTACATTTAGGAGAGAAGGATATTCAGGATGTTGGAAAAGATGGGACAAAGGTCAGGATACAGAAGTCAATAAAGTACTTAGCATATTAATCGGCAGAAAAACCTGACCTGTTTGGAGATTCATACTGTCAGCGGTGTCTGCAAGATGTGGTCAAAAAAGTTGATATGGTGATGATGATGAGATTAAACTCTGCCTGTTTTTTACATGCACTTGGGTACTGGATATGAAACAAGACAACTACTGCAGCTACATTTTGGTAATACAGCACTGAAAGTCTGTGTAATTCAGGGACATAGTAGATTGAAGTCAGTCCTGAGGAGGACTTGGCCTCTTGCCGCCGCCTCCTCCTCCTCCTCCTCCTCCTCCTCCTCCTCCTCCTCCTCCTCCTCCTCCTCCTCCTTCTTCTTCTTCTTCTTCTTCTTCTTCTTCTTCTTCTTCTTCTTCTCCTTTCCCTCTCCCCCACTTGGTGACTTCACTGCAGAAAAACTCCCATGAAGCCCGAAGAACGAAACATTCCTGGCGCATCCTTTTTCTCACCAGAGTCCTGTGCATATCATATCATACACTCTCCATATTGTGATCCGCAAACTGCATCCTTTCACTATGTTGAGGAGGTAGGAGGTGAGAGTGAAAAGCAGGCTATTTCTCAGCCAAAAAAAAGGGGGGTGGGAGGGGAATGCTCCATAATGGAAAGCCATATGTGTAGTTATAGTTACTCCCCTGCTATGTATATTACCAGGTAGTATTGAGACACAGTGGTACAATAGTGTGATTTTGAATAATTAATTACTAATTTTGAATAATTTTCAGAGGGCTTTGGAAATGAGGAGAACTTTTGAAAGGGGATATCAAAAGAGAAAAAGAAGAAACAGCAGCTTGAACAGCAAGTACAAAAATTACCAAGAGTTGACAGTTGTTTCACTGCAGTGGACAGAAAGAGACCTGATACTCAGAATAGTCAATCAGGCCCACAGCTACCACAGACAGCCACCTCTCACCTGATTATATCAGTGTGAATGACTGCTGCACATGAGAAGGTTACAGAGCCTGAAATCCCAGCAGAAGAACATAAATATACAAAGCCCATTAATGATCTTGGTCTCAGGGGTTTCTTGAATGAAGAAGAGATTTCATTCTGGATATATATTTTAATGGTTTTGCATTCATATTAAATCTGTCCTTTTTTTCCTCCTTTGACACTCATATTTCATCAAAGTGCAGTGTTCTGATGAAATATGGTGCAGGGGCTTGGAGCTAAATCCTGTGAAGAATGGTTAAAGGAAATGGATATGTTTAACTTAGAGAAGAGAAGTCTAACGGGAGACATGATAGCAGTCTTCCAATACTTGAAGGGGTATTAAAAGGCTGTTGGGCTAGGTAATCTGTTTAGCTCTCTCTCTATATATATACACTTGGTTTAGTTTCTTTTCAGATAGTCTGCTAAAAGCCTTGATCACATTATATTGTTTATGTGTGCTTAATTATGTTTTTCTGGTTATAGGTACTTAAATTGCATTTTGAATGCACTGTTAATTGCCTAGAATCACCATGTTGAGGTGGGGAGCCCAATCAATCAATCAGTCAATCTCCATAAGGGTAGGACAACAACCAAATGGTGGAAGTGTTAGAAGAGAAGATCCAAATTCAAAATAAGAAGGTTTTCCCTCACAATGAGAACCATTAGTCAATAGAACAGCCTGACTCCTGGAGTCATGGCTGCTCCATCAGGGGACATTTTAAAGCCAAGGTTGGACAACCATTTGTCTGGAATGGTATGAGGATTCCTGCTATGGACAGGAGGTGGACTAGAAGACCTCCAAGATCCCTTCCAACTCCATAATTCTATGACTTGATGATTTGATGATATAAATTCCCTGAAAGTGTCAGCACTGGAACAACTCATTTGAAACATCAATGAAGGCATACCAAAACCAAATTAAATATTTTTCAAAGAATCTGTTTCATTCAAAAGAAGATAAAAAATGGTAAAAATACAGCTGGAAGTGGTTGATGTACTCCTCTACAAGAATTTGTACAAGCTCTTCCCAGCAACATCAACAGCTCCACTAGCTAATGATGGATTTAATGAATGGCGAAGCTATTATAATTCAAAATCATGAGATCTGAAGAACCTAGAACAGCTTTGCTTATATATCTGACAAGGCAATGTGGGTTAATCTTTGCACATGCTGGGACAGAAAAAGGAGCAAGAGTAATGGGGACGTGTTCCTGATTGTGTTATTGTAATTGTATGCATATTACAAAACATAGTTCATTGTATCTTTTCTGGGAAGCTGTGCTCAATAAAATGGGAACTTTCTTGGCTTGATGCAACTCAATGTTAAATTTGATCCATTTCTTCCATATAAAACATTAGAAAGCATTCATACCTTTCTAAAACAGAATGTGAAGAACTTATCTAGGCAATAGCTAACCAAGTAAGAGAATCCATTTTAGAACATTTGAGAAAAGCAGGATGCTTCAGTTTGTTTGTTGACTCTACACCAGACCTTTCACATGAATAGTGGAAATGCTGAACAACTTGTATATTTCAAAGAGAATATAATGGCATGGAACCAGTGCTGTTTTGTTAGCTGGACCTTCTGCCAGCTTTGCTGCCCAAAATGTTTTTCTTTTCTTTTTTTGGGGGGGTGGGGGTGGGGGTGAGGGAAAGCCTAACATCTGTTGCATGAGCTTTAAAGCATACAACATATTTATCTTTTTCTGTGTGCACCATTATCTGGCTGGGAATTTAGGGATGATAACCTAATTATTATACTGGCCACTTGCCACTTGCTAAAGCTTATCTCCTTAACCTTGAAGTAATGTACAGTCACATTCAGGTGCATTTATCACTGGGATAACATGTAGCTGGTGCTGCTTGGTGTATATATGCCTCCTGAAATTCTCCCCAAACTGAACCTTAAGTAGATCTGAAAGTGCTGCATGTTGGTGACTGTCATTCCCAAGATGGTCCTGATGACAGAAAGGAAATGTAAGCCGTATATCTATGTCCCTGTAGGGAGCCTTTGATGCAAATGTTTCCAAACACCTAAGGTGGAAAGGCATGCCAAATAAATGTTTATAATCTTCACAAATCAATGTTTTTGTTTCCCAGTTCTTTTAAAAGAATCATTGACCTTTGGCAATACTACATACAGATCAAATAACTGTTATTTAAAATATGTATCTTACATATCATATATTACTATATTACACATAATGCATATATCTTATTATATGTACTATATCTCACATACATCTCACATTCAAAACCTTGTTAGATATGTATTGTAAGGTATGCTTATGAAGATGGTTTTCTTGCTGAATGCTTTCTAACCCTCCTTATATTAGAATACCACAGCAGTGAAAGTATGGCCAATATGGTACTCAATTATCTATGTAAAGAGTATAGAGTTGGCCTCAGTAAGTGCTGAGGAAGCATGCAATAATGCTGCTAATATGGCAGAAGGGTTAAAATGCACCAAAAACTTTCAAGAAAAAGCATACTATATACAATATATTCCATTTAATGAGCATTCATTAAATCTTATTGGCCGTTGACAATTGCCAAGATAGAGTATGTATGTATGTATTTTTGCTGTTATGCTACAACAAATATATGCATTTTTCTCTACCTGTACAAAATGCTCTGAGTTACTCAAATCTTTGGAGTTCTGATTTCATAGTATCAAAAGATCTCTCCATCATTATGTGGAAAGTATGCACAATGGTGTCTCTGGCTATAATTGAGAAGTATGATTCAATTACATCTATCTATCTATCTATCTATCTATCTATCTATCTATCTATCTATCTATCTAGCCGCCCATCTCACATAAAGTGACTATTATTAGAATTCTTATTCTTGTTTGTATTTGTGACCGTGAAAATGAGAGCAATGAGAGAAGCTGGCATTCTTCAGGATAAAATGGAGGAAAAGAGTTTGTGTTCATGCTACAACTTTGTAATCGCTTGTTAGATCAGTTCTGCAAAACCAGCAGAGCTCTACTGGATCCACAGATAACCCTTACATCTTTCCATGTCATTCTTTCACTTCTTGAAATAGCTCTGAGGAAGCTCAGATGGGACTGAACTGAAAGTAAAAAAAAAAAAAGCTGCCTGATGTAGACTATCAGTAGGTGAATAAAAGAAAGAAGGAAATGAAATCCTAGTCAATGATGGTGATGTACCTGAATCTAATGGGAGGCGTTCTGCAAGAGACAACTTTCAAGCGAAGTCCTTCATTCCTCAGTAGTTGCCCTTGAAACCAACTTAAAAAAAAAATCAATTATATTTAAAATGTTGCACAACCTTGTTCTTGTTCAGTTCACTTAGATGTCGCAGGAAATCAGTTGCCTCTGATGAAGTAACATCCTGATAATGCTACTGTTTGTTGCGGAAATAAAGCACTTCCATGGATATAACCAACAAAATTATCCAAATAAAGAGCATTTCCATGATCAGGATCTGTATCAGATTATCATTAAAGATTCAACTGACTTTCCAAAATGTGGAAGTAATAGGGTGGCTCTTGAGGAGAATGAACCGTGGACATCTGTGCTTTTAAAAAAGCCTTCCTGCCTGAAGCAGTATGTACATAGAAAATTATAACTTTGTAATCTCTGAGTTGATAACACCATCAAAGACTTATTTTCTAAAAATCACGAAAGAAAATATTTTTAACTTTTATGCAGAATGCAAGGCAGATTATAGTGGGATTTTTTTCAGTTTAGAAATACTGAACTTTGTAACCACTCTTGGGTTGCTATCTCTGAAAAAAAATATGAATAGTAATATTCTTTCAGCTAAAAATGGTGTTTATAATGCAAATAGGGATTTTTTTCAGAAAACTGTTTTGTTAGATTATTAGTTTTCCATTACATCTTTGCCAAGTATATGTGAGAAGGTTAAAACATTATTTTGATTATTTCTTTATTCTTTATTATCTGTTAGAATTTTTTTTAAAATGCTATGGGGTCTCAAGCTTCACACAGTTTAAGACCTTAGCATATCTTAATCCAGCACTAAATCCAGGAGCATCACTGAGAGCTTTCTACAGCAGCGTCTTAAACTTGCCCTTTACTGCTGAGGAACCAATCTCTCTTGGATGCTGTTCTCCATAGCAATGCAACCCTGCAGAATTTCTAATGGATGGCACCACAGCAAATAACTATAATCAAAGCTTCAATAAATACTGACCTAGAAGCTGATTTTCTGACCTTGGAGTATATGATTACTTTTCCAACAAATGATGCTCTCAGTTTTGGAGCAAATGTGATTTTTTAGATAAGTAAACTACCTAATACAGGGAGAAGCAGATACATTCTTTAGAATAGCATTCAGTTTCAGACCCTTCATGAACATTTTGTGTAAATAATATAAGGTAGCCCAAGTGTTAATGGGACTCAAATGCTAATGTAATATATCATATAAATGTTATCTCTTGTGTCAGTGAATAACAAGTGTGGATGATTGGTTGTGGATGTCCATATCTACGTACTTAGGAGTTATTTTCTATGTCCATGTAATACTATGCAGTTTAATTATTTAAAATTAGCATTTAGATATTTTGCACTGATGAGGAGGTTCCTGGGGAATTTATCTTTCTGTACATGGCATCTAAAATCATTAAGGTTTCCCAGAGAGAGACAGACAGACAGACAGATGGGTGTGTGTGCGCGCGTGTGTGTGTGTGTGAAAATATGTAAATTCAATACAAATCTTTACATAAAGTATTTTCTCCAAACATAAATTTTCCTGATTTTGGCTGAGATAATATTTTAAAGATCCAGCTGTTGGAAGGCAAGAGATCTCTACAAATACGTGTAGAGGTATGGAGATCTACAACCTCCTCCTTTATCACAGAACATAAGTTCTGGAAATAACCTTAGAGATCACCTAGCTCTGCAGTGGAATCCCCTCTTTCATCATCACATACAGATGACCATCCAGCCTCTTTTTAAAGGCCTCCAACAAAGAACACCCCACCACTTTCTGAGGCTGTCTGTTTCATTTGGCTTTTACTGTTAGGAGATGCTTCCTGCTTTCCAACTGAAATCTAATTCCTTGTAATTTAAACCCACTGTTTCTTGTTCTGTTTTTTTTTAACTATTTTGGCCCATCTTTTAAAGGACAACGCTTCAGATATGTATTCTCTTCTCATAAGCTTTTACTTTCAGACTTCTTCTCTTGGTTGCTGTCTTCTAGACACAGGTTTGTCAACATCCTTCCTATAACTCAATTTCCAGAACTAACAACCTCAGTGTAGTCTAACCAACATAAAACTAAAGAGAATGCAGTCTAGGACTGCATTTGTTTTTTTGTTTGCTTTTGCTTGCTTGCTTGTTTTTTGTAGTGGTGTCACACTATTGGGTCATATTCTACTTGTGATCTACCAAGAGATCCAGATCCTTTTCACATGTACTGATACCCAGTATGGTTGCCAATCCCACCCTATACTCATGTCTTTCATTTTTCCAATGCAAATAAAGGATTTTGCATTTTTCCCCCTTGAAATTCTTCCTGCTGGTTTCTGCCCATGGTTCCAGCTTCTTATCAGACTATGCTATAAGGCACTGATTATCTTTATATACTCTGGACATTTGATAATAACATTTTATAATCCCTTCTACGAATAATTTACACATACATTGTACAGCACAATTCCTAGATTGGATCCTTGCAGTATGCCACTTCACAATTCTTTCCAATATGACATAGAGCCATTGAAATGCAGTAATTGGGGGGCAACAGTTCAACTAGCTATTCATTCATTCATTCATTCATTTATCAAATTTATATAGCCACCCATCTCACAAGAAGTGACTCTGGGAGGTGTACAGCAAAAAGGTAAATATTTTTAATCCATCTTTATCCATCTGACAGTCCAGCCCAGGTTTTGCACTACTTCTGTACTGGAATCTCACGGAATACTTTGTTGAATGCTTGACAAAATGCACTATATTTTCTGCATTCCCATGGTCACCTAAACTGGTGACTCTACCAAAATTAAGGAGATCAGGTTGGTTTGGCATGATTTATTCTTGATAAAAAACCTGCTGGTTTCTTCCAAGCACTACATTCTTTTCTAAATAGTCATTAACTAACTGCTTAATAATCTACTTTGCCCAGTATTATGAAACACTGATTATCTGTAGTTACCCAGGTTCTCTCCCCCCACTCTCCCTTCTCTATTTCTCTAGTATTTATACCCAGTCTCCTTGATTTCTGAAAGATAACAGAAAGGGGCACTGAGATAACATCCACAAACTTCCTCAGGAATATCCAATGTAATTGGTCTAGTCCTGGAAACTTAAATTCATTCATAGTAGTCAGGTACTCCTACACCTTTACTTACCACAAATTGCTACAGCTCAGTTTCATTTGAAGACAGTTCCCATTTGGGGGAATCAAAAGCACAGGGACTTCCGTTCCCTGTCACCTGTTATTGTCTTACTGTCTTCTCCTAACATTGGGCCCAGCCCTTCCTTTCTCTTTCTTTTACTCTTGGCATGGTAAAAAAAAAAAAAAAACACTTTTTGAAACACAGAATGTCATGTTTTGCAGAAGTCTTGAGTAAATTGCCTCAGCTGTCCTCCGTTAGGAAGAAAATAGGGTGTTTTTTTTTTTCCTGCCATATTTCACTCTACATTATTTCACAGCATTACCACATACTTCTAAAATGTGTGGGAACTGAATGAGGCAAGTCCAGATAATATGACAGATTAATATATTTTTGTGAAGAATTGTTTTGGACCTTTTGGGGTATTCCAATTTCAGCCATTTCTTCCTCAGTGTTCAACCCAGCCTTAATAAAAATTCAAAACATAATTTGAAATTGGTTATTTTTCAAAGCTCATGCAGCTGTCATTTGAAGTGTGGCCTCAGGGGTGAAAGGCCATTAAATAACTTACTGATCCATGAAGACAATTTCAAAATTTACAGTAGGTAAAGTAATATGAGATTGTTTCTGTATTTGCATGTTTAATTTGCCTGTGCTGAAAGGCATTATTGCAGATCATCTTGATAGAAGGCTATGCTTGGCAATAAACTAGTTGAGTTTTCCATTTATGTCTACCCCAAATTCACCTTGAATTACTCAAATGTGCTTATAATAATATATATTCCTTGCATATTTCACTATACAAATGGATAATAAGTTTTTTTAAGATATTCAGCTACAAAATAATTATATCTTAATAGCCATCAGTTCGGTTCTTTTTCAGGATCTATTTTATAACGTATGATAATTCAAACAAGAGAGGAAGACAAATGTGCCATTTTATACTAGGTAAGGACCTCCTACTGTTCCACAGGAGATATGCAAGGTCCACTTTCCCTTGGCAATGGAGCTGTCTCTTTTGACTTGCCAGCTTTACAGAGATGGCTCTTGATGGGCAGAAGAAGCATACATTGTGAATCCATCCTTCTATTTCTATTTGGTAGAAGGAACAAAGATTGTGATAAGAAGGAAGAAGCAGGCAGGCAAAGGGCATGTGTCACTTTAAATATACACACACACACACACACACACACACACACACCCCAAGTCAAACTACCAGTTGCTTAGTCAAGGGTGATGTAAGGAGGTTGCAGTTGCGTTGGGGCCCAGAAAAGGGTTTTCCCTACTCTTCATCACTGTCCTGTTTTCTTCCATGATATGTTCATTTCTTAGGGTCATTGTCTCTCCTTAGGATATTTAAAAGCTACTGTAGTCCAGTGGCAGCCACCAGCCCAGTCTGTATCCAGCTGTGCCACACCCGCCCACTGCCTAGACCATAACCCTCCCTCCCATCTGTTGGAATTCAGGATGAGCTGAGATACATCCTGCACTGTGACCCTGAGCCCCTTGTTGGTACCACTGCCTGGACTGAGGAGTGCTGGGTGCAGGAGGTCCTCCTCCCATGGTACATGCTGCCTGCTGTGCCTGGAAGGGGAAAGAGAGCCGAGAGATGTTATTCAGCCCATGTGAACAGGCATTTAGACAGAGGCTGATTGTGCATTTTTGGACTTTTGGCAAAGTTCCTTACCAAAGAACCTGGAGTAGTTTAATAGCTAGGAGTAAAGAGGACAGTGAGCATGAAACTGAGCAAACTCAGGGAGGCAGTGAAGGACAGGAAGGCCTGGCGCAATATAGTTCATGGGGTCACGAAGAGTTGGACACGACTTAACGACTGAACAACAACAAAAGAGGACAGGTCCTGTCATGGGTAGGTAGCTGGCTAAAAGACAGGAAACAGAGGGAGGGAATGAATGGATGGTAAGATAATTACTTTTATGCCTCTCAGAATGATCAATTTTTCTTTGTTGGTCTTGTGCATGTGTGTCTATGTGTGTGTGTAGCCTGAAATAGAGGCAACTGGTGCAGTAGTTTTGTAGAAGTGTACGGAGCAGAAAACAAGGAAAATAGCATTTCAAAAATGGAATCAGTTTCTTCTTCACTAAAAAAGAATAGGAATTTTAAAAGGTGGCAAGACTTTAGATTTTGTATCTAGTACATTTCTTCTACATATATCTTTAACTTTTAGGCCAGTTTCTGTTGGTATTCCATTTCAAATACATAGTTTTAATATCTCATTTTGCAGGCATCCATCTGCAATGTTAACCAAAGACTTTGTAATTTCTTTTTTTTTAGAGGGGGAGGTATGCTCTAAATCTAAACTTGCATCAAGTCTTTAAATTCTTTAAACCGTCCCTGGTTTAGCCATAGCTTTGCTTCACAAAGCACATCACAATGTATCAAGTCCAAACTTTGCAAATATCTACCACTTGCTTCCTTTTTCTGCGCTCCTAATGTATATGAAAAATCTAGATGCCTGGTAGATATGGAATCCACGATTTCTAGTAAATGCCTGTATGATTGGGTCATTGAATTAGAAATGCAGCTATTGCCATTTTTCTATAAGCCTGTAATTTCTTCAGGGCATCCAAGTCATTTGCAATGTCTTCAAAGCATCAGTGTCATTAGCATGTGTTAATAAACAATGGTTCCCAGATCACTCTGAAGGTCTGGGGGTGCTACTAAATAATACAAATAGCAGTGCCACCTGCAGCGATTGAATGAAATGACAACTTTTAGCTATTATTTAGGGAAGATATATTCAGCTACTTTTCCCTTTCATACATACCACTTCAGTTCCTCCTCTCTATTAGATAAGCCGTTTCATAAAATATTTAAAATAATTCTTCAACCATACTCCGGTAACAGAATCGTTTACCAGTTTAAAAATCAGAAACACCCGTTCAGAGTGTTGCTTTGTATGACTCTGTATGCCAAGGGCTTTGTTTTTAAGATTAATTGTCCTGGTAAACTTTTGGAGTTGAACGGCCTAATTATTAAAATGAAAGGAACCCTTCACTGAAGAGAGGAGGCTGTTGGACTAGCAATATATATCTGAGAAAAAAAGAGGGGAGAAAGCCCTGACTGTATTCCTGACTACAAATCTTTTACATGCATCATCTAGCAGCCACTCCTCTTCGTTCTCATCTGTCATCAATTTGTCAACGTTCAACCCGTCACCTGCTTATCCAGCTGTGCCTTCGAAATTTCAAAGAATGGGTCCCAAGTTCTTTCAAACTCTGCCAACCTACTCTCTGGTGAAAAGGCCAATTTACTCAGTTCTGAATAGCTGCACATTCTTCACACAACTGAATCCCTGCAGAGATGCTCTGACAGAGATAGCCAGAAAATACAAAAGAATCGTTTTGCCATTCCTGTTCTTCTTAAAGTGAAAGGCATTGACAATTGGACTTTGTTTAAGGTCTCAGCCATGTTTTATGCACAATACTGAATGTCTGCATAGTGGCAATTTTTTAAAAAAAGAAATCAGGGTCACTATTATTTTGTCCTCACAGTTGGGAAAAAGTTATTTTACTCTGTCCGTCTGTCTGTCTTTTTACAACACGGACAGATCAACAAAATGTAAGCTTATTTGTTTTCCAATGGAATTAAACAAGAACCTTTCCTGAAAAATCCTATGCTAATAAACTAATACATTTTTAAGGCGGCTCAAACTTCTTCATCTTTTTTCTGCAACCAATTGTTGGGTGAAGATGGTTGGATCAAAACATAGCTTCCAATTCAACCAAACCATAAAATAATGCCTCTTAGGATTTTAAATGTTGCCCCATGCATGAGGATCATTACCTGCACATCCCAATGACATTATGAGTTCTACTTTCAGAAGGGTATGGTCCCAGAAAGATAACCCAGATAGGCTGGTTACAGAAAATGGATATGACTAAATGCAATTCACTGATGATGGAAATGGTGACTCATACCACTATTCTGTCAAGATAACCAAACTGGCATATACAGGTAGGAAAATGCCAACATGATACTGGAAGATGAGTTTCCCAGGTCAGAAGGTATCCAGTGAGAAGACAATTACAAGTAGCATCAGGGCTTATGATGTGGTGGATTAAGACTGAAAGGTGGTCCAGTTGCTTTTGTGTATAGAGACAAAAGGAAAGTTGGATGCTGCAAAGATATACATATCGATGGTCTGTGGAATGTCAGAATCATGACCAAGGCAAACTTGATGTTGTTAGAGCAGAAATGTTAATACTGAACAGTGGCATTTTGGAAACCAGAAAACAGCAATGAACTGGAATGAATCACTCCTCATTAGAACAGCATTATATTTTTCAGGGTGGGTAAGAAAAGTGTAAAAGGGTGCCAAGTTAGTACTTGGATACAACACAAGATACAGGTGAAACTCGAAAAATTAGAATATCGTGCAAATGTTCATTTATGTCAGTATGGCAACTCAAAAGGTGAAACCAATATATGAGATAGATGCATTACATGCAAAGCGAGATATGTCAAGCCTTACTTTGGTATAATTGTGATGATTATGGCATACAACTTATGAAAACCCCAAATTCACAATCTCAGAAAATTAGAATAGTGTGAAAAGGTTCAATATTCTAGACTCAAAGTGTCCCACTCTAATCAGCTAATGAATTCATAACACCTGCAAAGGGTTCCTGAGCCTTTAAATGGTCTCTCAGGCTGGTTCAGTAGGAATCACAAGCATGGGAAAGACTGCTGACCTGACAGTTGTGCAGAAAACCATCATTGACACCCTCCATAAGGAGGGAAAGCCCCAAAAGGGAATTGCAAAAGAAGTTGGATGTTCCCAAAGTGCTGTATCAAAGCACATCAATAGAAGGTTATGTGGAAGGGAAAAGTGTGGTAGAAAAAGGTGCACAAGCAGCAGGGATGACCGCAGCCTGGAGAGGATTGTCAGGAAAAGGCCATTCAAAGGTGTTGGGGACTTTCACAAGGAGTGGACTGAGGCTGGAGTTAGTGCATCAAGAGCCACCACACACAGACGGATCCTGGACATGGGCTTCAAATGTTGTATTCCTCTTGTCAAGCCACTCCTGAACAACAAACAACGTCAGAAGCGTCTACCTGGGCTACAGAAAAAAAGAATTGGTCTGTTGCCCAGTGGTCCAAAGTCCTCTTTTCTGATGAGAGCAACTTTTGCATCTCATTTGGGAACCAAGGACCCAGAGTTTGGAGGAAGAATGGAGAGGCACACAATGCACGATGCTTGAAGTCCAGTGTGAAGTCTGTGTTGATTTGGGGAGCCATGTCATCTGCTGGTGCTGGTTCACTGTGCTTCATTAAGTCCAGGGTCAACGCAGCCGTCTACCAGGAGATTTTGGAGCACTTCATGCTTCCTTCCGCAGACGAGCTTTATGGGGATGCTGACTTCATTTTCCAGCAGGACATGGCACCTGCCCACACTGCCAAAAGTACCAAAACCTGCTTCAATGACCATGGGATTACTGTGCTTGATTGGCCAGCAAACTCGCCTGACCTGAACTGCATAGACAATCTATGTGGCATTGCCAAGAGAAAGATGAGGGACATGAGACCGAACAATGCAGCGGAGCTGAAGGCCGCTATTGAAGCATCCTGGTCTTTCATAACACCTCAGCAGTGCCACAGGCTGATAGCATCCATGCCACGCCGCATTGCGGCAGTCATTGCTGCAAAAGGGGCCCAAACCTAGTACTGAGTACATATGCATGCTTATACTTTGCAGAGGTCCGATATTGTTCTATTTCCAATCCTTGTGTTATTGATGTCATGTAATATTCTAATTTTCTGAGATTGTGAATTTGGGGTTTTCATAAGCTGTATGCCATAATCATCACAATTATACCAAAGTAAGGCTTGACATATCTCGCTTTGCATGTAATGCGTCTATCTCATATATTGGTTTCACCTTTTGAGTTGCCATACTGACATAAATGAACATTTGCACGATATTCTAATTTTTCGAGTTTCACCTGGATGATAGAATGATCGCAGGACAAGCAGTGCTATAATAATCCAAATCTATGCTCCAACCACAGATGCAGGAAGAAGGAGAAATTCAATGGCAACTTGTGATGATACTACACCAACAGAAGATATCATACTGATCATAGGAGGCTAGAATGATAAAGCTGAAAGTAAAATAGAATTTGGCATAATGGCAAAATGTGACCTCAGTGTGTGAATTAAAGCAGGAAGCAGACTAATTGAGTTCTGCCAAGCAAATACCATTTTTCAACAATCTTAAAGATAACTTGCACATGGACATCACCAAATCTGAATATATATTCTGCAAGCAAAAATGGAGATGCTTTATTCAGCCAGCAAAAGCAAAACCTAGTCCTGACTGCAGCTCAGATCACAAACTCCTTGCCAAATTACAGTTTAAACTGAGGAAAATAAATAAAATAATCAAACCTACACAATGCAACCTCAGCAATAATTCCATGTGATTATGCAGTGAGAATAAAGAAGAGGTTTAATGGATTGGGTTTGATGAATAGAGTATCTGAAGAACTCTGATCTGAAATTCATGACATGATTAAAGACAAAGTAAACAGAAATATTTTGATATGCAACAAGCAAAGGCAAAATGTTTTTCTGCTAATATGTTGAATATAGCACAAAAAAAAAAAAAAAAAGGAAAAGGCACCAGAGACTGAGGAAAATAGGTACAACTGAACACCAAGTTCAAGGAGAATAAAAAGAGACAAGGAGGACTTCTTCTTCTTTTTTTTAAGTTAAGTAATGCAATGAGATTGATAATTACAATTGAATGGGAAGGTCATGCGATTTATTTGAGGAAAATTGCAGAAATCAAGGGGATATTTTAGGCAAAAGTGGGCACAACAGTGTAGACAAAGAAGATGAAAAGACATGGCACAAATATACAGAATTATACAATAAAGATGCCAGAATTGGTGATGCATACAAAGGTTTTACTGCTGAACAAGAGAATTTTGGAAAGTGAAATTAAAGAGCTCTTGAAAATATAGATAACAACATAACTGCTGGAGTTGATCAAATATCAGCAGGACTGTTTAATATCTTACAACATGATTTTTATCCACCTATTGGGTCCTTCCCAAGGGCCTGGGACAGGCAAATATTGTTTGATGGTGTTAAAGGTATTGTCGCAGGATATAAGCTGTTCCGAGTAAAGCTGCCTTTTACAACTGACTGATGGTGATTTTGTCAATGCCAATGGTCCTCAAGTGGTACTCCAGATGTTTGGGGATTGCACCCAAGGCACCTATTACTATTGGTACTATCTTTGCTTGCTTTTGCCACAGTCATTCTATTTCTATTTGCAGTTCTTTGTATTTTGTGATTTTCTCCAGTTCTTTCTCTTCTATTCTGCTGTCTCCAGGTATTGCAATATCCACTATCCAGACATTTTTGTCTTTCTCACCAACAACTGTTAAGTCTGGGGTGTTGTGTGGCAGGTGCTTGTCTCTTTGAATTCTAAAGTCTCAGAGCACTTCAGCTTCTTCATTTTCTATTACTTTGTCTGTTTTGTAGTCTCACCAGTTCTTGCTTGCAGGCAAATGGTATTTCTTGCAGATATTCCAATGCACCATTGTTGCTACTTTATCATGCCTTGTTTGTAGTCACTCTGTGCAATCTTCTTGCAGTAGCTAACTAGGTGGTCCATTGATTCTTCAGCTTCTTTGCAGAGATGGCATTTGCTGTCTATTGCTGTCTTCTCAATTCTGGTTTTATACGCATTTGTTCCTAAGGCTTGGTCTTGTGTAGCCAGAATTAGCCCCTCTGTCTCTTTCTTCAACTTTCTTGCCCTTAGCCATTGCCAGGTTTTGTTGTTATCTGCTTTGCCTGCTAGGTTTGTGTATGTGTGTGTGTGTGTGTGTGTGTGTACTGGTCATATAATACTTTGCATTGTCATATTTGTTTTCTATTCTTCATTTGGTCTTTCTTGTAGGCCAGTTTGGACTCTTCAGTATTCAGTAAGCCTTCATGGTGTACTAGCTTCAATGCATCTTCTTCACTGTCCTTCAGATATTCTTGTAATTGTCTTTTTTTCTTCTTCAACTGTCTAGTGTACTTGCAACATTCCACACCCATTTATGCTCCTTGGTAAGTGGAGTCTGTCAACATTGCTGCATGGATGAAGGCATGATTCATTGTCATTATTTTTCTGGTCTTCCTATCCAAGGCTTCTAGTTCTGCTTGAGTCCAGTCCACTATTCCAGCTGTATACCTAATGCCTGGAATTGCCCAGGTGTTAATTGCCTTGATGATATTTCCTCCACTGAGTTTGGACTTTTAAGATCTTCTTCACTCTCATGATGTATTCACTTCTAACCTTCTTGACTTCAATGTGCTTGATTTTGACAGATTGAAGGATACCCAGGTATTTGTAGTGATCTTTTTCATCCAGACTCTTGATATTATTTCCATTGGGCATTTTGGTTCCTTCAGTTTTCACTATTTTTCAAGGTGGCACATTTGTCCTGTCCAAATTCTATTGCAATATCTTGGCTGTATATTTGGACAGTGTTGAGCAGCAATTCAATTTCAGATGGTGTTTTTCCATACAGCTTCAGAGTGTCCAGATAAAGGAGGTGGGATAGTTTGGCAGATGTTTTTGATGTTTGATAGCCATGTCCTGACTTGTTCAGTATTACTGACAGAGAAATCAATGCAATGAGTAGTGGTGACAGTGAGCCTCCTTGAAAGATTCCTCTCTTGATATTAACCTTTCCCATTCTATCACCATTGTGCCAGTGATCTTTGCACAAAGCTTCTGATGTTTCTACTGACTCCTGTTATTTCTGGGCACTTGATTATCCAATCATGTGGCAGAGAGTTGAATGCCTTCTTGTAATCGATCCAAGCTACATTCTAGTTGGTCTTCCTTCTCTTGCATTTTTCTAGAATCATCTTGTCAATTAGGAGCTGATCTTTTGTTCCTCTGCTGTTTGGGCAGTCTCCTTTCTGCTCAAATGGAAAAAGCTTATTTTCAACTAGATGCTTTTGGACTGCATCAGCTACCACACCAGTTAGCAATTTGAAATTTGTTAGTAAGCGGGCAATTGGCCTGTGGAGTCGTTAGGGTTGTCTGAGCTTGGTTGTTTTCTTGTAAACATTTCATTACCCACCTAGGTAACATCTTCAGTGCTAGAATGGAATGGGGGTTGCTCTCTGTTTATATGCAGTTGCCTGCAGTTGCCTGGTTCTGCCCCTTTTGTTGGATCTTTCATTATCAGGTAGGTTTTGCCAGATGTTAAGCATTCTTCAATTTCACCTCCTTGCAGTATGTTGTTAAACTGCTTGGCAATGAGTGGGTGCAAAGCAGTCAGATGTTTCAACCAAAAATCACGCAGTTCATCTTCACTTGGTGCTGACTAATTCTTGATCTCCCTTGCCCTTTTCTGTATTGTTTCTGCTGCTATTGCAAGTTCTTTCATTTCAGCTTCTTTTTGATTCTTATCTTCTTCCTTTATCGAACCTTCACTCTTGTTGTATTTCTTTGGATTGTCCCATAGCTGCACCCAAAACTGCACTGTTTCTTCTTTGTCAGGTGCTGACTGTTTCATTACAGTCTCTCCATTAATGGTTTGATAGAAACATTTCTGATTCGACTGAAATTGGAGATTCTGCCTATAGTGTGCAATTCGAGCTTCATATCTGCTGATGTTTTTGGCTCTGGCTGTTATTTACTGCTTTATTATTTCCAGTGCTTCCTTGAACTTACTTGTTTCTAGGTGATATTTCTTGATCAGGTATTCTTTGGTCTTTTTGTTCTTCAGCTTCTTTTCTTTCATCTGTTCTAGCTGGCTTGCATATGAGCTTAGCATGCTGATCCTATTTTCCAACCTGATCTTCCATTTTGGTGGTGCACTGTTTGGCTTTTTTTCTTGCTTGTTGATTTTGCATCCAAGGTCTTCAGTTATAACTGCAGCCATGCTGTACATTAGTTGATTTTTTTCTTGCAGTGAGCTGATGCTTATATTTGATATTACAGTATTGGCATCCTTCAATACTTGTGCTAGCTGTTTCTTTGTAACAAGCTTCAATGCAGGCAGCCTTGCATATTGAGCTAATATACTTACCTACATTCTAGTAAAAAATGCTCAAGATTTTACAATCCAGACTTCAAGAAAACATGGAACAAGAACTGCCCCATTGAGAAGCTGGATTCAGAAATGGATTCATCTCATTTCCAATAGATAATGAAAAATACTAGGGACTTCCAAAAAGATTCTGGTTTTGCCTATTATAGTAATATGGTAGCATTATATACTATAATACAGTATATAACTGTGAATGCAGGACCATCAAAAAATAATGAATAAAACTGGATGCTTTTGAATTGTCATGCAGGAGAAAATTATTGAGAACTCCTTGGACCTCAAAAAGAACAAATAATTCAGTATTAGATGAAATAAAACCAGACTGCCTGTACCTTAACATTAGGTATTTGAGAAAAATAATGCAAAGCCAAAGTCAATGGAGAAGATTTTGATGCTTGGAAAAATAAAATGCAAATTAAAAAAGACTGACAGAAGACAAAATGGCTAGATACTATCACCAAGCAGGAGGATACAAGAACTCAAAGAAGTAGTTTCTGACAGGATGCCCATTGTGTCACAAAGAGTCCCAAGCAGTTGAACTCCTGAACAGCAGCTCTGTTTCTCCAGCTATAGCTCACCTGTTTTGTAGCACCTTTGCTGACATCTATAATCAGCAGGGAATCCTGTTGCCACCTCAGAAGCCCAGTGACCTTTGCATATCCATTTCAAACTGCCTAGTTATACATTGTCAAGTATAGCACATTTCTAAGGTTCTCATATTCTTTACCTTTTAATTAACAATCTAACAATCTTAGAGGGAAAAAAAACATAGATACAGAAGTGCCATGACATAAATTTACAGTGACTTACAACTATTAGAATGTCTTGCCTTCCCTGTTACATGTAGTTGGCTACTGCTTTGGAGGCATATCTGATAACACATCTGGACTTCAGCCGTGATTTGTTCTAACCTAGATGAGATGATCAGTGGTGAACTGGGGGACCAGTTTTGCTGTCAGTGCATTTATCATTCACATTTCCCAAGAACATTCATTTGAAGTACTAAATGTAGTATAGTGCCAACATCTGAATTACATTAAATGCAATAAATGTGTATGTTGTTACCTTACTTCTGTAAAACAAATAGTGAACACATTATTCAAGCTTGGTCTTGTTACAGTTATTGGAATAAGAGCTGTGATCCATTACCATATTCTTGGCTAATTTAGCAGCACTTGTCTAAATTTTTGACAGAGGTAGAATGCAGTTTTCTTCATGCTGAATTTATATCAGCGCTCACATTATATTTACAAACTTATAGCCAGTCATATCTTTAGCTAAGGAATGGATTTGTAACCCTGTAGATTCTTCAAGATCATTTAATGAACTTTGAAAAAATGTCTGTATCTCTTGAAATGCATAAAAAAATTAATTGTTAGAATTACCTGTTGATTAAAGTGAATCAGAAGCAGTAGTGATTACACCATACAATACATTTTGATAGCCAATAATTCCAAATACTGAATTCAGAAGTATGATCCTGGTCACATTAGCTTAATAATTCTCAGTTGATGTGCAGCTATTATTTTTGAATAAATATTTCTCTTAGGAAAATCAAGCTTTATGTAACCTCTGCATTGTCTATCTTTTTCCTATCAGTTCTGTTATTTGATAGCATTTCTGTTGTTCCACGAATATAGAGGATATTACAGCTTTCATATGGGAACTTAAAACAACAAGGTCGCAGATGCAGGGAAGTGGTTTAATGGCTGCTCAATAGCTTAGAAATTACCTTTCCCACAGCCTCTACAAATGCTAAAACTAATGGAACTACAGATCTTCATACAAATGGAATTACTGTGTAATTGCACACACTATCAAATGAAGAAACATAATGTGCAAACTGCATGATTATTCATACCACAATCACCAATAAAACAATGACCTCATTTTAGCCTCTGGACATAGTGATCCAAAGAAGGGAATGGCTTTAGAGGGCCCTCTATATTAACTGAGTATAAGTATTGTTTTAGGAACTTTGGAAACATAATAAAATAACTATTGGTATTTATGTGCCTGTGCATTCATGCATCCTATGACTGTAATTTAAAGAAAAGAAAAAAGATTGCTGCAATGAGTTAACCAGGACTCTTGATGTTCAGTATGCCAATGTCAACTGAGATACTGAAGCTGGACTAGCTTTTCATTCCCCCTTGCCTTGCCAATCTCTTGAATAGTCACTTTGGGGGAGGCAGGCTGAGCTACAAGTTCCTGACTTTCATCACTAGCTTCAATACCAGCCATTGGCAATTTCCATGACTGAACAGATTTTTCTATCTTGAAAATTTCTGAAGGCAGCATCCATGATGGAACAGTGGACCTCTTACCTTTGTTCAAGTGAGCAACACATAGTTCACAAAGATCAGGACTGCTTCTGTAAATAAATGCATGCTGTGATCCAGTTCAAGGTTACAGATAAGCCATTTCAAGTAAGTATTTAAAACTGAACAATAGGCAAAAAACCCTCCCATAATTGTCAGGGTGTGTCTACCTATTATCTTATTACCTCCTCACATATTTCATTGCTTCCCTGAGTCTTAGGTGTAGGCTCTTGCTATGTATTGCTATTTATTTTTACAAGCATATTGTACAAAATAAATCCCCAAATATCACATGTACATCTCTGATTGGGGGTGGAATGCCATCTCGGTGCCCCTGATCTGCTCCAAATCTTCCTAACAGGCAATAACTAACAGTTCATAACATAAGACAACATTCATTTTGTTTTTCCTTGTTCCATGGGTTGCTTAAGCTTCTGAAGTACAATTGCTGCACTGCAGCGCACATTAATTTACAACTGAGTGTCACTAGATGCATTGCGCTTCATCTGGATGGTGCAGTGAAACATCAGTTTGAAATAGAGAAAAGCTGCAGCAACCTGTCCAGAAACCCTTTTCATTATCTTTCAGCACGCAATTGCACTTAGACATTGCCTGGCACATTGTGCTATGTCCCCCTTACTCTAAATGTAACACACACACGCACACACGGCTGTCACATGTGTAATAACAACTCAACATTTTCACCACCTAGCAAGAAGAAACTGATGGATCAATTTCTCAGTAGCCCTGGCTGGTGCTTTGTTGTTCTCTGTCAACAATGTGCTGCATTGCAGGCTAATGACTGTGGTTTGGGGAAGCGTTGCTCATGCTAATGTTCAAAGGCTCAGTCATTAGCAAGAGCTCTCAGAAACTAAGAGGGAAAAAGCCATTAATTGACCCCAAGAGGGTGTTAAAGTATAAAAATATTATCTTTGGGTTTGAGCATTGATACATTTCTACTAGAGCCTGAAATCTGTCAACAAAGCTATTAACAGTATCATCAGGAAAAGCCTTTTTATTCAGCATCTTCCACAGAGACCAGAGACCACTCTTAAAGTAATAGAAATAAATGCATCAGGCTCCCCTGGGGTGGGGGTGGGTGGACTGGAGACATGTGCTTTTAATTTATAGATGCTGCCTTATATGTAATTGCTGCTATTCTTGAAAAAAAGAGGACCCCTCCTGCCCTACAACTTGAATTCACAAATAAAAAGAAAAGGTGAGTGCAAAAGAAAAGAAAAGCTTGTAACATGCCATAAATTGTTCTGAGTAAAAATAAGTCATACACTGAACTTCTCCTAAAAGCTTTCTAATACTGCATGATCAGAAAGTAGCATTAGTATCTTTCCCAGTTATTTTTCCTTACTGCTTGACCATCTGAGGGCTGATTTAGACAAACAAATGGGATAATGGCTGAGACCGTGAAGCCACTTTAAATGTTATTTTGTTGATATGACCTTTCTGTATAGTTCTGTGTACTCTTTATTTCTTTTATCTTTGCATTCTGCTTTTCTGCTGAACAGTGATCATAAATCTGTTTATTGATCTATCACCCTTTAGTCATTTGAGTCACAGCAAAATCTACATTTTTGTTCTTTGTTGAGTCTTAGAATTATTTAACACTATTTGATCTTCACATTGTATGACATTATTTAACTGATTAACAGCACCTAGTTATTTCTTGTTAAATGATCTTTCAGTTATCACTTCTTTCTTCAGAATTACATTGTGAGCACTCTTTGACTTTCTGTTTGTTTTTATATGTGACTTCCTATGAGCTGGTGCTCTGAATGTAGCCTGGTTCTCTTGATAATTAAAATAATATCACTTCTAAATCAGGGATAGGGGAACTGTGGTACTCCAGATGTTGCTAAAATACAATTCCCAATAGCCAAAGCAGGACAGTTACCGGTGAATGATGCTGGAAGTCACAGTTCTGGAATATCTGGAAGATCACAAGTTCTTCCTTCCCTTTATACCTTACAACATATACATATCACAGTAGCCCTGCTGGACCAGGCCAGGGTACATTTTCTTCTTTACAAAGGCTAACCAGATGCCTCTGGGATGCTCACAACTGGGAGATACAGACATACCCCTCTTCCTCAATTATTCCCATGCAAGTGGTACTTGGAGACATGCTGCTCCCAACTGAACTTAACATTGGCTCTCAAAACTAATAGCCCTTGATAGATCTGTCCTCCATGAATTTATCCAATTCCCCTTTAAAGCCATTTAAGTTAATGGCCCTCACCATGTCTTGTGGTAATGAATTGCACAGGTTAATTATGCACTGTGTGAAGAAGTGCTTTCTTTTGTCTCTTCTAAATCTCTTTCAGGTGAACTTCTTTGGAAGACTTCTGGACCTGGTATTTTGAGAGAGGGAGGTAAAAAATCTCTCTATTCACTTTTTTCATGCCATGCATGATTTTGTACACTCTGATCATGTCTTCTCTTAGTCATGTTTCTTAATGAGTAAAGAGTTCCAAACATTTGAGTTTTTTCTCTTAAGAGAGAAGTTCAAGCCCCTTAAATATTTTGGTTGCTCTTTTCCAGCTGTTTCCAGCATTATTATAGTCTTTTTGTGAGCAACCAGAAATGTATACAGAGTGTATTCCAGAATTGTATAATGACAATATACCACAGAAATGTATATTGATGTTACAGGATTGATCATTTTATTTTCACGCCTTTTCCTAATTATCTCTAGCACAAAACTTGCCTTTTTCACAGTTGCTACACAATCAGTCAACATCTTCATATCAGCTATGGCCCTAAGATCACATAGCTTAGACCCTATCAGTGTACATGTGAAATTAGAGGGTTTTTGTTCCAATGTACCTCACTTCACTCTTACTTAAATTGAACTGCCTTTGCCATTTGTTTGTCCAAATGTAAAGAGATTCCTCTGGAATTCTTTACAATTCCTTTTGGTTTTTATACCAGAACTCTGAATAATTCTGTATCATCTGCAGACTTGCATTCTGGAGACAGTCCTGTGATATTCTGGAATTTTGAAATGAAAAATGCTGATTGGAGCAGGGACTTCTATTATATAAAGATACACCCACACACAAAAATAATTAATCAGGATATGTGTTCCCCATATATGCAAAATGAAAGAATATGAGTGTGTGTGTGTATCCCCTCTCCTATGGGTGGTATGTGTCTTCCTGTACCTTTGGTCCTTTACTAGAGGCCTGGGAGTTTGAGGGTTCTGCAGAGTATCTTAGCTGTTTCTAGCACTGCACTCTTCTGGACAGAGAGTTCTGATGTTGTTCCTGGGATCTGTTGGAGTCACCCTCCCAGCTCAGGAGTCACAGCCCTGAGTGCTCCTACCACCACTGGGACCACTTTGGCCTTTACTTTCCACAGCCTTTCTAGTTCCTCCTTCAGGCCTTGGTACTTCTCCAGCTTCTCATACTCCTTCTTCCTGAGGTTGCTGTGACTTGGCACCCCTACATCTATCACCACTGCTGTCTTCTGGTCCTTGTCTACTACCACAGTATCTGGTTGATTGGCCAGTACTTGCCTGTCCAGCTGGATGTGGAAGTCCCACAGGATCTTAGCCCTATTATTCTCCATGACCTTCTATGGAATCTCTTATCTGGACATGGGAGGGTCTAGCCCATAAACTCTACAGATATTCCTGTACACAATGCCAGCTACTTGGTTGTGGTGTTTAGTGTATGGTGTTCCTGCCTACATCTTACACCCTGCCACTATGTGTTGGGCTGTCTCTGAGGACTCTCTGCACAATCTGAACTTTGGGTACTGTCTAGTGTGGTAGACCCCTGCTTCTGTGGACCTGGTGCTTAGTGCCTGTTCTTGTGCTGCTATGATTAGTACCTCAGTGCTGTCTTTTAGTCCAGCACTTTCCAGCCACTAGTAGGATTTCCCAGTGTCAGTCACCTCAGCTATCTCTCAATGGAACAACCATGCAGGGTCTTGTCTTGCCATGGTACTTCCTCCACTTGAACTTCCTCCCATGTCTGCTGCTGCCTCAGGCATTCTCTCAGCAGCTCATCTTTGGATGCCATCTTACTGATGTACTCCTGGATGTTCTGGGTTTTATCCAGGACAGTGGCTTTGACACTCAGCAGACTCGCCTGCCCCCTTTCTGGCTGGTGTACAGTCTCTGGGTGTTGGACTTGGAGTGGAAACCTCCATACATTGTGAGGAGCTTTAATGTTGCTGTCTTGTGGTGTTTTGAGCCTTTGGTGCTGTTCCCAATGCCCTTCTGAGCTATGCTGATGTACTGGCCCATATGGTCTTGTAGCTTGGCAGCTATGATGTCTGATAGGACTTTGCATGTTGTGGGGAGGGAGGTTATTGGCTGGTGGTTGGACGGTGCTGTTCCCCTGTGGGGGTCTTTCATGATCAACACTGTCCTTCCTTGTGTTAGCCAGTCTGGGTGGAAGCCTGCTGCTAGCAGCTGGTTCATCTGTGCTGCTAGTCATTCATGCACTGCTGTTAGTTTCTTTAGCCAGTTGGTGTGGGCCATGTCTGGGCCAGATGTTGTCCAACTCTTCATATTCTTGACCTACTGTTGGATGTCTGCTACTTGATGGTGACTGGTTCCTGTTTTGGGAGATTGCTGTGGTCTGCTCTCAGATCCTCCTGCTACTTTGCACTGGTGTTATGTGTCTTCTTTTTCTCCTATATGTACTTCCAGTACTGTTCATTTTCTGGTGTTGGTGGCTCCACTGTTAGTGCGTTGCTGCACTGCAGTTGGGAGTACACCTTGGATGGTTCTTTGGAGAACAGGGCATTTATCTTCTTGGCCTCTGATTCTGTAGTGTATCTCCTTAGTCTGGTAGCCAGCACTGTGAGCCTTTGTTTAGCAGTCTCTAGGGCTTCAGATGGAGTGAGGCCCTTGTATTTTTTTCAGTAGCTAAGTCTCATCCTTAATCTCCACACCCTTCTGTAGTTCCACCAGCTGTCTAAACTGTCTCTGAGTTGCCTTGCTCATAACCTCCATTTTCTCATTTTCTGGGGGGGAGGGGGTATGTACTACTGTCCTTGATCGTGTACCCAAACATCTCTAGGATTACATCAGCTATAGCACATATCAGTTCATTGGTTTGAGTTATGGTGGTACTAGGGATTGTCATAAGGGTTCTACTGGCATCTTCTAGCATATTATCTGATGGTACTTCTCCACTGAGCCTTAGTAACTGGTCTCAAGGATTGACTGTGGCTAGTTTATCCATGATTGTATGCCTCATATCAGCTGCTGTGCATTGTAATGGAGGAAGGGCAGTGACATTCCAGCTTCAGGTGTTGGCTGCACATCCAGTTGTTCTGGGTCTTCTTGAGTCCAGCATGTAATGTATAGTTGGTCTATCTCAAGTTGTGACAGCAGCTTCCTCTTCACTATGTTGAAGCATTGGGTAACTAACTGTTTCTCAGATAGTGTGGATGTGTGTCTTCTGTCCATCCATAGTTCCCTCATATGTTTCATATAACCTCTCTCATTAGGTCTACTGTTGTAGTAGCATTCCATCAATTCCAGGTTCTCTTGTCTCATCCATGTATGGTTTGTTCCAGTAGCCCATTTATTGTCAGATTGTCCTGGTTCCTCAACATCTGATGCAGACCTTGTTAATGCAGGTGACGTTCAAGCTAGTATGACTCTCTTAGTTCATGTCACTCTCATATCCAAGGTAGGCAGGTGAATTATTAAGGGGTCTTTGCCCAAGGACCCTTACCAGTAATGCAGATACCAGCTAAGATTTGAACCTCAGTCTCCTGTGTTAAAGGGTGGCACTCTAACCATTACGCTATCAAGTTATCTGATATATATATATATATATATATATATAGAGAGAGAGAGAGAGAGAGAGAGAGAGAGAATGAGAGAGAGAGAGAGAGAGAGAGAGAGAGAGAGATTAGATATAGATACATAAGATAATACCAAAAATAACTGTTCAAAGAATGCCAGTCATGAAAGGAGCAGCATTAAGAAGCCAAGTGAATATTCAGCCAAATGTTTGTAAACAGATACATTTAATGACATGTCTAAAAGAATGAAATTTCTGCTCTCACTTGGTTGGGCTTTTATCAAGATAGGTATTCTTATTGAATAAACCTTACTCCTAATGATTTCCATTTTTCATACAGCAAAAGAATCTGTAGCAAGATAGTGTTGAATGGACCACACAAAAATTGACATATGGGAGAAGATAGTTCTTAAGGAACTCTGCTTTTAAGTTCTTTAGCATTTTAGTGGTGAGTTTCATTGAGCACAGAAAAAACATTGGCAGGGAGTCCAGCAAAGGAAAATAGATACCAGCCACCAGTTCCAGATAGGACCTTGGCAACTTTTTTTTTTTATTTTTATTTTTTTTGCACCAGCTGAACTTTCTGAACATTTTTGAAAAGAAGACTCACACTGAGATTATTACAATAATCTAATCTGGAAATAATTCTGGCAAGAATAACTCTGGCAAGATCTGACTTTGGCAGGAAGTATTGCAGCTGGTATTTCAGCAGTAGGCCTGTGCAAGGTAGCTTGACTTCATCTTGACAAGGCACTTTGCACTATAGAGGCAACACCAATCCCCTGGTTAAGATGAAGAGTGATGCAATTTGCCTTGATGAGGCATTTTAGTTGACTTCACAGCCTTTACACAGCAATTCTAGCTTCTGCTACTAAAAGCTCCAAGTCAAGGCAACATGCAGTCACTTCACTTCACTTTTAGAAGGGAGAGTGTGATGCCTTGTAGATCTGCTTTGATGGAATGAATCACTCTCAAACTGAATCACTTCACTGAAGTTTTGCACAGCCCTGATCAGCAGCAAATGAAGGAAGAAAGAATAGACCATGCCATCAGTGCCACTTTTGGTACTCACAGAAAGTATAGCTGCACGTACAAATACAAATGAGATGGCCCAGCCACCAACTGTACATTCATCTGATAGTCAACCTTGTTCAGTACTCAGGATAGATCCCTGAGATAAAACTGAAAAATGAGAAAATTGCATTGAGTACTTGCAGGAATGTAACAAAACTGTTATGTTAAGATCTCTTTGGAGATTGTGCCCGCTCATTTCTCTATATAGAGCAGTATAATAGAACACAGGAAACTCAAGTTTATACTCCTTGTTCTGAAGAACTGTTCGTTATTCTTTTTATGCTGTTTACTTTTACTTTTTATTTTATTTATGCAATTTATCTACTGTCTCAATCCTTATGAGCACTATACTTTTACTTGTATTGTTTCCTGCTTTGAAAATCACATATTGGCATGACAGCCTAGTCAATTATCAACTGAGAGTGTCCCACTAAAACATCTGCAAAATTTGGGAGGTGTTTTTGGCCCATATAATCAAAGCCCTCCTTGTGGGAAGACAAAGTATGAGACAGTCTGAAACATCTGGTTGGTTCTCCTCCAAAATAGCAAGCAACTAATAAGATCCCTGTTCTCTAGCCAGTTTCCACCTTGTTTTCCCTCTCCTCTCCTCTCCTCTCCTCTCCCCTCCTCTCCTCTCCTCTCCACTCCTCTCCTCTCCTCTCCTCTCCTCTCCTCTCCTCTCCTCTCCTCTCCTCTCCTCTCCTCTTTTGGAGAATGAGGAAGAAATAATCTCAATAATCCTAGTATTCATGGTCGGCTGCATTTTTCATCATTTGCTATCATGTCTTGGAATCATACATAATCAGATGCATATTTCATACATAATGTAGCTAGATGTACATCCATTTTCATAATCTTGTGATTACAGCTGCCTGAATAATTCTAAAAACAAGGAAATGAACTCACATGATAAAAAGGCATATTTTGGAGCCTGGCATCAAATACAAAAGTCATTTAAATCCCACTGATTTTAATGGATGGCAGGATTGAAGTTTGCATTTCTAGTTGCAAACCAGTGAGAGTGCTTGGATGCAGGTAAATTGGTCCCCTGTTGATTTCAGCCAGACTAAAATGGTTGAACTGGTTTGTGAAACAATCAGAAAGCTGAAGTAGCTTTTCACAGACTACAGAAGAAAAAGAAAAAAGTGCAAACTAAACTACATCACTGAAAGTACATTTTCAGAAATATGTCTTTGCATTTTCTTCTATTTTGTACAAACCTGACAGAATCAAGCTATATGCCAGTCAGCTTCAGGGTGGGATTGATCATGAATAATACTTGTATAACTGTGGATGCATAGAAACAGGAGGGTTATTTCCAAATAAATAATGAGTAGGGACTATAATTAACACCAGCTCAGTTCACAGATAGTTCTACATGCTGTACCCCCTACTGCTCAAGAAAGAGTTCAGTTACATTTTAATGGCTCTAGATATTCTCAGTAAACTCTGCCTTCCAGTCATTGTAAATCAGTGTCATTCCACTCCCACTGAGCCATCTGAAAGTTCCATGCCTAGTAATGAAAGATGTACCCTTGGAATGATTCTGCAAGAATGTGTCCCTTTATCAGAAAGTTACATGTGTTACAGGGCATTTGTGGACAAGATGGAACATAGAGACGGCAATTCCACTGTGCTGATGCCTTTGGAATGCCAGGAGGATGAAAAAAGCAATCAGAAAGAGATGTGGTTCCAACGGAAGAGAAATAATAAATAATAAAAAAGAAACAACTAGAGAAGACACATGGAACAATCAACATCTTCAAAGGAATCAAATTCACAAGGGAAGAAGAAAATAACAGCAATGGAGTCCTTGGGGTTCTCTGAGCTTCTGTTGGTAAAACAACACATTACCCTTCCTGGATATCCTCATCTGCAGAGGAAATGATAGCAAACTAGAAATGCAGTCTATCAAAAAACAGATTACACTAACCAAGTGCTCCACTACCAAGATGACAACCCAATTTCCTACAAGAGGAGCTGTGTAAGAACATTATTCAGACAAGTACAAACACACTGCAGCAACCCAGAACAGCAGAAAAAGGAAATTGACTACCTATACAACATCTTCCAACAAAATGGATACCCACACAACTTTATCAAAAAGTGCCTGACCACTCAACCCACTAGAGCACAACCAACACAAGGTATGAAAAGGGTAACACTGCCATACATCAAAAACATCTCAGAAACAACCAACAAACTATTACAATCACAAAGCATCACTGTAGCAGACAAATCAACTAAAGCCCTCCAAAACATATTAAGTAAACCAAAAGACCTAGTAGCCCATGAAGAAAAAACAGGAGTGATCTACAACATACAGTGTAAGGACTGTAACAGCCACTATGTAGGACAGACAGGCAGAAGACTAGTATAGCACATCCATGAACACCAACTAGCAGACAGAAGACATGATGAAAGCTCCTTAATCTCACAACACATGGACACACTCAACCATAGTTTCAGCTGGGAAACTGTGAGCATCCCAGACCAAGCTAAATCCAAAAATGTTAGGGAATTCCTGGAAGCTTGGCATTCAGATAAATCAGCCATCAATACACACACAGAGATAAATCACATTTACACACCATTCAAAATAGACAATAAAAAAAGCTAAGAAAGTAACAAAAAGACCAGAACACATTGTCTCTAGCAGCCGACACTCAGATAAGCAGGGATTAACACCAGACAAACAATCAAGCAGAAAACAATACTCTGATCAAGGAACTACCAAGGAGAAAACCACACTCCCACTAACACTGGCAGGGCAAGCTACTGTATATAAACAGGGAGCAAACCCCAAACTCACTTGCACTGATGATGTTACCTAGTCGGGTAATGAAATGTCTGCAAGCAAACAACCAAGCTCAGAGAGCACCAAGGACTCCACAGAAAGAGATGTAGTTTGATACCACCATGGAGAAACATTTGACTGGATTTAGGCTGAAGAATAGCTTCTATCTTAGAGCTGTAACTATACTGAATTCTATCGTATAGTGCAGTATTAATGCAGCATCAGGGGTTGTGCAATTTGGAATGTGAAGGTTGTGTTTTATGTGTGTTCTATGGTTTTTATATTTTTAAACCTGCAGTGGGGTGGCATTTAATTTCATTGTACAAGTAGTAGTACAATGACAATAAAGATTTCTATTCTAGTCTAGTCTAGTCTAGTCTAGTCTAGTCTAGTCTAGTCTAGTCTAGTCTAGTCTATTCTTCTATTCTATTCCATTCCATTCCATTCCATTCCATTCCATTCCATTCCATTCCATTCTATTCTATTCTATTCTATTCTATTCTATTCTATTCTATTCTATTCTATTCTATTCTAAACATTTGATTAGATTTTGTTCTGTGTATGTCTGAGGGCTGCTGACACATGAATAGTTGAGATGTGTATTTGAGTTCATATCCTCTCTCTCTCTAAGTATAGACCAGGAGGAGCAACTCACTTATCTCCTTGTAAATAATCTCCCTCCAGCAGTCTGAGCAAGAAAATGTGTTACAGACCTGCAAACTTTTGAGCAAGATCAAAAGTAGGATGTTCTAAACTGCAAGCAAAAGAAATTCATTCAGTAGAAGGTACTGGGACTTGGCAGGAACAGAGGCCCCGGTTTTCTTTTTGTTTTCTGGGCTTCATGGACTAAACAACGTTTGTTGGTTCTCTTTGTATGTGACTGTTCAGGAAATCCTCCTCATGTACAATGTATCTTGTCAGCCATTTCCTGTGTGTGCAAAATGTAATTCGTCACCATGCATCGCCTTGGCAGCAGCTTTGTAAAGGACATACTGAATTAATGAATATTTCATAAAGGGGTGATTTATTAGCATTCTTCCTCCTTTTGCCTTAAAACCAAGCTCACAAATGGCTACCTGCAGATACAGGAATGAAACTGAACTCCCTGAAGGCAAATTCCAAATTCCTTAATAACCTCTGAGCCCTAAAGCCTTTCAAAGAGATATTCCACCAGTCTTCTATGAATATTTCAGTTGGCAGTGCTGCAGAGTATTAAAGGACTGGCCTGTTTGTGGCTAACAGAGTTATCTGATGCTCTGCTGTACAGTTATTACTAATTTACATATTTTGGAGACTTTTTTTCTTCAAGTTGGAGAGAAGAAGGGAGGCAGAGGTATATATTCCAGCTTGTCCAGAAGACTTGGATTGGCTGCAGAATAGCCAAAATTAGTAAGAACAGTAACATTTTATACTCTAATTTACCAAGTTCTGAGGTAAAATAGCTCTACCAGTTCTGGATCACAAAGGTCCAGATGACCACTAGGTGACAGCCAAGAGGTTGCATTTCCACTCTCTTTTGCTTCTGTTTGGGGGTTGCTTGACTTTTGCAGCTCAGATCTCAGAGCCTTAATGTAACCCTCTGTGGATTCTGATCTAAGGGCTTGGTTTAGACATAGTGCTAAGTCACTAAGTTTTTGCAAGTATGGTTTACTGAACAAACCACAGTGGATTGCTTCATAAATAATGCTAAGCCATATGTCGTGCTAAGCCAGAGCAAATAGACCACAGCATGTTTTAGGCTTCTGTGTTGAACCATGCTAATTGCTGCACTCTGACCAGAAAACATGGTTGGAACAACCTAGTTTCCTCTGTATTCTGGTTAGTGTGGCCCTTTCCCTGAGCCAAGTGAAGTTCACTATAGTTTGAAATATTATTTGAAACCTGGAAAAAAATGTTAAATTTAAGGATATTTGGTTGACCATGGTCATGGCTTATGAAATTTTATTCCAACCATAGTATGTATGTATATATGTATGCATTTATTTATTTAATTTATTCATTTTAATTATTTATAAAGCCACTCGCAACAGTGACTGGACAGAGAGTCACTGGTACCAAAGATGACATAAATACATCATTAAGCCCTGATGTAATGGTAAGCTCTAAATAAGTACAAATATTAATATATCTTTCCTGTCTCCTCATAATAGTGCAAAAGGAAGAGAGGCAATGGGGGGTGGGAGGGGGGATACAGGAGCCTAGGGAGAGATGAAGCTTCTTCTTATCATGATAAACATACTTTCTTTGCATCATGATGAACCATGATTGTGACATCTGACTACACAAGCATTCAGAATATGCCAATGCCATAATATTATACCTTCTCCCTGAATCCATAGTATCAGATTCCAAATGTATCCAGACAGAAAGGCTTTGCTGTACATCCAAAAAATGTTTAATCCTAAATTTCCATCAGAACTTCTAATTGAATTAATTAATTAAATTTAATTTATTATTAATGTATATGCTGTTCAACTCCCAGTGACTCTGGATAGTTTACAAACTGTTAAAAACATTTATCGAACAAGAAAACAACAGAAAACAAAAAGAAACAAAGATGGCAGAGATAAGAAACCCAAATGGGAACAAAGAAAAAGAAGAAAAGGGGGCTTCATTCATGCTCACCAAAGGCCTGGGTGAAGAGCCAGGTCTTCAGGCCCCTTTGAAACACCAGCAGGGTGGGGGCCATTCGAATCTCGGGGGAACCACGTTCTAGAGGGTAGGCACTGCTACAGAGGAAGTGTGCTCTCTAGGTCCCAATAGATGGCACTGTTTAACTGAAGGAACATGAAACACACTAACCTTGCCACATTGGTTTGTCCAGGCAAATACTATGGGAGATAACAGAAACCTTTTTTAAACATACCTGATTTAAAAAAAAAAAAAAACCTACTTCATGCAAAGCCTTTATCTACCTTTATTTCATTTCCAAATATCTTAAAACAAAGGGGAGATCTACTTTTTTATATATTTCCGCATTACAGCCAAAGTAGTAAGATACAGAGATACTGCTGAAAATTCTGATGTTCAAGTCTGTATCTGTGGAGGGCATCTGGGTTGCGGGAGACTGACCTAGAGTTTCCTTATGGTGGAAATCCATGACATTCTAGAAAATCACAGAAATGACATTTTGCTACCTTTTTAGAAATATCCTGGTAATAGATTAATTATTATCATTACTGGCTAGATACATGAAAGGTAAGAAAGGCAGCCCAACTTGAGAGAGACAAAATGATATATGATATATCAGTTTATCTGGAAAACCTACAGCAACAGAGCTATTGTTAAAAATAAAAGTTATTTCTTGTTCCTTCTGAGATTTTAATTTTAATGGCACTGTGTTATACCTACTTAATTTTTTTAACCCATGCTGTATTTAAAATCATTGTGTAGGAAAAGAAGAAGGAAGAAGCTTCTATTTCATACTGCAGATTTTTCCATATCTACCTTTACAACAGTACTGGTGGCCTATCTATTAGTCTTTTTCACTGGAGACTCAGAAACTCAGATTGCTGTGTTGCCTAGCTCACAAAGCAGAAGACTAAATCAAGTTCTGAGAAGCCTTTGTTTCTACAAAACCAAGTGTTGATAGTTTATGTAGCTCAACTGCTGAAGTATAACCCATCAACTATTGACAGACTCCCCAAAGATGAAGGAAGAAGAACAGAAGACAATTTGTCATATCCTCTGTCTCATAGAACTATGTATATGAAAGAGCAATCAAGCTGTTATTATCAATGTATTTTTATGTAAATATTGGTCTTGGGATATTCCTTGAATACAATGGAAACATAACACTGTTTTCTTCAGTTTGGATTCCAATTGAAGGGTTTCTTTTCTTTGCATGATTATAAGAAAGAAAGTGGAAAAAAAACACAACCTTTGCTTCTGGTGGAATATCATAAAATGCCAGAGGATTCAAGTGAAACATTTTTCTTAAAAGACCCAGATTCCCAGAAGTGGGTCAAATGGGAATTAAAAAGTACTCCAGCTCTAAGGATACAATTCTCAGTTATAAAGAACTGTTTATTTTTACTTTAGAAAACTATAGTAGGTGAGCTAGAACATGAGCAAAGTGAGGTAGGTAGGTGGCAAATTATGGACACCTTGAAGATTAAGTGTATTCCCTTAATTCGGTACAGTTTTACAAGAGCTATTGCAGTCTTAAGATATCTAACAGCAACATTTTTTACAGGAGGATGTTTGTCAAGAAAGGGAAAACCTGGGTATGGTTAGGAATGGTCTCGCTACAGACCAGCTCTGTTAAAAATGGGCAAATTAAAGGCAAACTTACTACAAAATGGACATGCAAACTTTATGTTCCCCTGTGGAGAGAATATGAGTTATTTATGTAATAGGAAGTCATACTTGGGACAACACTGGGATGCCCACTATACTAAGAGAGCCTCACTGTTTAAACAATAAACTCAAGTCTCCTTTCAGAACCCCACAATTCCAATGGTATCACAATATCCTGGGTTCTGTCTCTTGGTCATATTACAGTGTGATAGAATATACACACACCATCAGATACTATATATCTAATTGCCTTGAAAATATAAGCAAAGGTTTGGGGCATGCATAAGAACATTATGGATTGATACTATACAGTATAGCCTACTAGAGACAGACATTTAACTGTATTTGACTGGGACCAGTGGGACTTTTGGTGTGTTTAACTATTTCTGGATCATGTCTGCTGTTTAAATAAATGTCTGAAGCCTAGATGAAATTAGTGAGATTTTCAGCTTAAAACTTTAAATACATAACTCACATCTATACCTACATCTTTTATTTTCTTACTCAAAAGTGTATGGTGGACCTAGTCTAGGCTCTAGCAATAAGATAGAGCAGTTTTAGCTCTTTGGCTTTGCCTCATCTTGCGGTGTGATGGTCCAGTGATGCCCCCTCCCCACCCACTTTCTTGGGTCAAGACTTTGAAAGTTCTCAGTTCTGCTGGAGGCAATTCTTCTCAGTGGTGGCCTTGGTATTATAGAAGAGCTTATCCTCTGAGGTTCATTAGATCCTCCAACTTGTTGGCTTTTCAGAAGACTATTAAGACAGCCTTATTATGTCAATCATTTGGCTGCTAGTAGTAGTGTCCAGTTGTTTTGTTTTGTTTTATTATTTGATTTGATTTGATTTATTTTACATTTCATTTTATTTTGGAGGGAGTGGTCGGTGTCATTGTGGTGAGAAATTTTGGGCAACCTGTTTTTTGTTTTGTTTTGTTTTTTTTATTTTATGGAAGTCTGAATGGTGCCTTTTTATGATTGGTGGGTATTTTATTCTATTAAGTGTTGCAAACCACTTTGAATCTATGTATTGAGTGATTAATAAGTAGCTGTAATAAGTAAATTATAGAACATATTATCTGGAAGTCCACATTGCAGAGAAATTTTCATTAGATTCTGTTGTTACAAAACAATGATAGTCAGTTGTTCTTTATGGCTGATGTCTGTGTAGCACACACTAACAGAATAATATCTTGCTGACTTCAGGTCTTTCACAATCTTTTGCTTGACTTTTGTTGTCAGTAACTGTATGATCTCAATGTGAATTATTCTTCTAGGATAGTGGTGTACATATTTTTGAGATGGCGATTCTCTTGGAGTACTACATCAGATTCAGACATTAACTCCACAATTTTAAGGACGTTCCATTGTTTGGCATACACAGCTGACCTGAAGCGCTATGAAATGTTAGGTTTTGGGTACCAAGCATTCCCACAGTGGCAACGAGCTTTTTCAGAATGTTTTCCAAGTAAAGTAAAGATTGCATCAATTTCTCTTGATGATGATCATTTATGATGGCCTTAACCTTAGCCTTATCTCAAGCAGCAGCTTTCTGGACTTTTTAGCATATATGCCATATCATCTCTGCTTTGTCAACATTGGGGATTTCAAGCCAATAAATTTGCTTGATGAAAACATCAATTTTTGCTATCTTTGAGGAACTTGTCATGGCCTAGACAACAAAAGGAGGTCTCACAGAGTACTATTGAAGAAGGTTCACAGCCCTGGGTCATCTGGTCTTAAGGAACTAAACTTGGCAGCAGCTGCTTCTTGGATGTCCACTACATTCTTCTCTAACCTACTTTTTTTTTTTTTTTTGCAGGAATGTGTGTGGTTCTATTCATCTGAGATGGAGACATGGATGCTTTAATAGTTGCCAGCTCATCTGCACTCTGTCTAACTGATTGATCGGGCAACTTCTCATCACTCACATCCTCGCTGAAGCTGGAAGGCTCACCAGGTACATATGTCTCAAGAGATATCTTTCCTGCTTCCTTTCTTTTTCTGAATGCTGCCTCAGGAGAATGTTTTCTTCTTTCATTCATCACTGCTATTCTGTACCAACTACATAGGCTTTCAACCCACTGTTGAAGGGAACAAATAAGCAGGCTGGTAGCAGGGCCTGAATGATGGAAGATATCAGCCTGTTAATGGCCTAACTGGTTGTTACTAGCATCTCCTTTTCTGTCTCTGAGATCTTGACTATTTGTTTCCTTGAAATGGATTCCAAGAAACAACAGGAAACAGGAAGTTCCTTGAGAAGTTTATTTTAATCAGACCAGGCTCCTGTGCATGCTAGAGAGGTACAAATCAGTCTCCTTCTTTTCTTTCTCTCTCTCTGCTGTACCTGCTGCTTGCTGTTATTCCAACTCATTTTCTCCTTCCTGCCTGTTAGGTCTCTTGTGCACTCCTCCATCCTGATCTGAACTCTCTAGTTTGTTTTCAAGCCCAACAGATCTTGTGCACTTAATGCCACCTAAAAAAGACACTGTGACTAGCTGCTTCCTTCTGCATTTAGTTTAACCTTTACAGAATACAGAAGGGATTACTCACAGGTAATGTTACATAGCCTAGTAATCTAAGGCTTGAGCCCTCTAACCTTAATTGAATGGGGGCCATATTGATTACAGTGGGAGTTACTTCAGAGTTATTATTGTAAGTTTGTGTCCTAAAATGACCACTTCTATAATGAAAATCTATTCAATGGAATTTAAATATATGTCTCTCCAATGTTTGTCCCTTTGGACTGTATCACCTGCTGCTGGCTTTGGTGAACAAACTACAGTACTTTTGTGAAAGCTTACTTGAATGATGGATGTGAAAGTGGCATTTCATTAGTCTCCCAGGGAAACCTACAGGGCATGCAATCTTGCTACAGGATGAAGCAAGTCCTTGTGTAAGTATTTTGTGAACTCTACACAATGTACTGTATGCATGAAGTATACTGCTGTTAGAGATCATGTAACAATGCATAGAGCCAGTTCTGAAAGCTTATCATGCAGCAAAGAGGACAAGCATTGCATACCAAAAATCCAAAGTGGGATCTGAGATATTTCCAGGTGTAACTGAGAAAGGCTCCTCTTTAAAGCTCTGGGCATATACTTTCCAAGGCGGAATCAATTCTGTATTTACAGATATTTGGGTGATTTGACCTGATCTCTGTATGCCATGCTTGTGGGCAGATCTACTTTCAGTGATAAGCAATTCCTGCTTTTGTCACTATTGTACTATAATGACAATATTATTAGTGCTTTACAAAGGAGTCTTATTGTTCAGAGCTGATGAAATTGGGGCAGCTAGGCAAACTCCAGTTTAGGTTAGGGCAGCCCCCTGTAATGTTCAAAAAGTTCAGTTTGTGCAAATATAGGCCAGATTGTTGTCTGGTATTACTGTATGCTTTTTGCTTTCCAGTTTGTTTCCAAGTCAAATTTCAGGGTGTTGGGTCTTGCCTATAATGCCAAAAATAACTTGGAATTGCACTGTATCATCTCAGTGAAATATTATCTTATCACAGATAATCATAGAATTACTTTACTTTAATAACTGTTGTAAACATTTTCCTTTTTCTTTCTCTCTTTCCATCCCTTTACTTTCTGTGTCAAGTCTTGTCAAATGTTGTTCTGTTCTGTGAATGTTTGGGCTACACAAGAAAGCAAATTTGACTGATGAAATATCCCAAAGCACCCACATATTGACAATTTGATTCCTAATTTTTTTTTTTCAAAATTGAACATTTGTACTCAACTTCAGATTTGTGGACTCAGAGGACATCTGACATTGATGAATCTATTTCCATGCTCCCAAGTATTCCAAGATACTGTGTTATTTTAGAGAAAAATCTGGAAATGGGACATTTACACAACTTCTCCCTTAATTGAGAAGGAGATACTTTTTATTTTTAAATGGCTAAGGTACTTAACATGCATCATGCTATTCCTGTTTGCAGTAAGCAACTTCATGCAATGTGCAGAAAAGAAGTAAATACTGATGATATACATCTTCAGATCTTTTTATCTTTGGAAGTTATCTTCACCAATTCACACATAGCTTTTTGTTCTTTACACATTTCAGCTCCCTCTTTCTAAGGTTCAAAATGACTCATTCCAACCATTACTTTTTTGGTCTTCCCCTTCCTCCAGTCCCTCTTCCTTTATGCATTTGCCCTGTGATTCAATCCTCATTCATTCTCCATTATGATCAAACCACTTCAATGTACCTCTTTCATTCTGGTCACTCACTTTTGTATTCAATCCACATTCATGCAACAGCTATTCGTTCTTGATTACTTCCTGGTTTCTCACACATTTCTTAAGTACCCCATTTCTACTGCATTCAATATGACATCTCTCCTGACATTCCCAACAAAATTGGGAGAAATGCACTCTTATATCCAACCATTTTCTCTTCTTTCAACAAACATTCATTCCTCACAGCAGAGCACATGCTGCAAGCATTTTCACAATCTAAAACCAACTTTTGTCAACCTAACATTTCTACATCCATTTTCCACTGCATCCATTTTCCATCTCTAGTAAGCTTTCACACACAGATACATGTGTTTACATATATAAAATTTTTGTTTATTCATTCATTGATTAAAAGATAGAGAGTAATCAATGAATGAATAAACAAGAATTTTACAAATAAGAAACTGCATAAAATTGAATATATTAGACACAAATTTTCACCATAGGCTTAGTTTGGTTTTATGTAGCTAAACCACTTGTGTCATTTTAAAAACTGCAGGTCATTATTCAAATCAAATTAGTATCCAAGTATCAACAACAGTAATCAACACAGAATAAAATGGAAAGCAAAATAGGAAGTTACAGTAATTTCTGTTTAGTCAGCAAAAGATCTATCCTCATTTAACAAATCATTGAGGACTCAAATATTAAGATTTCATGTTAAGGGAAGCCCAAGTTTTGGATGTGGCACAACAATCTAACAGTCACTGAAAATAATTTGCATTCTCAACCAGCAACATGACATCATCTGCATACAAAAGCACCAGTACGTTTTTGTTTCCATCTAACCTACCTATCATCATAAAAAGCTTACTTATACATTTATGCATCCAACATGAAACAAGGGGGCATCACACATCTTTCACTTACCCCCTGCTCACTATTGTACTTTTCACTAAGCATTTTATTTAATTTCACACATGCTTTGCTTCATCATATACCATTCTGACGGCAACCATCAACTCCTTATTGGTGCAAAACAAACCATAATTAAAGCCTATTCACTTTATTATATACTTTCTTTAAAGCAAGAAATGTACAATAAACATTCTTTCTCATATTCATACTTTTCTCTATGACCTTACCATTTTTCAATGTTATATTTTCATTTCAGTTTATTTCATTTTCCTTTTTTCTGTATCCACTTTTTCCCCAAGATCCATTCTTGACTTAACCAGATAATGGTCTGTCCCACATTCAAAACCATTTTTGCATCCTTCTGTAATTCTCTCAGACTTTTGCTAGGCTGGGGAATTCTGGGAGTTGAAGTCCACTCATGTTAAATTTGCCAAGGTTGAAAAACACTGATTTATATACTGTTCTTTGCCCTGTGTATGTATGGACAGATTTGTGGTTAAATCATGTATCTGAAACAGGTATTTTTCTAAGGAGATACTTACCAGTTACTGTTCTCATTCATTTTGGGTCTTCATTTGGCCCAATCAGTTTTTATGTACTCTGCCATCTCATGTCATCTCATCCCATCCCATCATTCATGTTACCTAACAGAATTTTTTTTTTCTATTCAGAATCTTAAATTCTATTCTATTCAGAATCTTTTCCCCCCTGCTTCTTCAATTATCACAACTCATTGGAATGTTACATATAATGATTGCCCATTTTTGGAAACCTACTTTCATATACACCTGTAACTTTCTAGATGTCACCAATCCAGACTTCCTGGCATACATTTTAACACTTTCATTCATATTTAAGCCTATACCTTCACTTCCCACATCTGATCATTAATTGCATTCCAGAATATCACACCATATTCAGCTCTATTATAACTTTCCTCATTATCTTAATTTTGCATGAAACATATCTAGCTTTTAAAAAAAAAATCCTTATTTTATGTTCTTTTCCATTTATTCCTCTTACGTTAAAAGTCAGAAATCAGAAATTCAGTGTATGCATAGCTTTGTGCATGTTTATTCTATATGAAGAGTAAAAATAGTTCATTTTTATACCAAAATAGATGGAATTTGGGGCTGAATGCTTACCTCAAAACAGTTAATTTATTTTATAATTAATTGCAGTTCCTCACTTCTCTTTGAATATTGAAAAATATATATTCCTAACAGTAGGATCAATTTGATAGTGAAACCGCTTATTCAAAAAGAAAATGGGTTTCCCTTCACTGGATGTGTTCAAGCAGAGAATAAGCAACCATTTGCTGAGAATATTTTAAAATGGATTCCTACACTGAGCAAGGAGTTGGATTCAATGTCCTCTGCCAACTCTATGATTCCATGCACCTTGAAATTGTTACCAAAGGACAGGAACAGAATACCAGGTTGATAATTCTACTTTTGGTTTTGAAAGTTGAAAATATTGGGCTGGGTGGAGGATCATCTTAGAAGATTCCAAAAACTAGTATCTCTGCTTGCAGATTTTAGGTAATGTGATTGATTCGGTTTATTCTTTGATATACTGATACATAGCTGACTTTCCTTTTGTGCCAAAATGTTGAGATGACTAAACAACTAGTTTTGCTAAGACAGAACCACCCCAAAATAAATGCTTTCTTCCCATGGCTTATTCTACTCAACATGTGCTGGACAGTATTTGTTTCTGCAATATGAGTGTCTCTTTTAAAAGAAACTTTTCACAGAGAGTTTAAAAGATTGCTATGGAAACCTTTTCTTCATTTTGAAAAGCTTTCATCACCAGTCTAGTTACTTTTCTTATGCCTCAAAGGCTTACAGCCATCATTTTGCTTTTACCTATAGTTACCATTTTGAAGCTATTAATCCTCTGTTCCTAAAAATAACTATTTTCTCACTCTCAACATTTTCCTCAGTCGAAGGAAAGAAGGTAGGATAAAGGATAAAGGATAAAGACCATATTGCTTTATGTTTGTTAAGCTACCTTTTTTCCCATAATATTGGAAGGAAAAATATCAACTTGAGTCAGTCATACTAGATTGGCGACATTTTTTTTTCTTTTTCATTTCTCTCAGAATTGTAGTGAAGCATTTGCCAGAGACTCAGGCTCTTACCAATATGTCCTCTTTCAAGCTGTGTACTTCCCTTAGGCTGATGATGAATATAAATAAATGACATAAATGGTCCCATCTGCCTGCTGAAAGATGGTAAACCCCTGCTAAGGCCAAAAAATGATGGCTTACTGGACTGCTGTGCTGACTCCCCATACAGCATTAAGCCACAAGTGCTTGGCCTACATTCGACAGGAAAGCACCTTTTGCCCATGGATTTAAGGACAAATTGAAACTCATTGGGTATTTCCACCATGCCCACACACCCCTTCAGACATTGCCTTTTTTTTCTTTTTAACTTCTCATCTCTTCCTTTTTGAGAAGCTAATCAGATCTGTCCAACATGACTTCTTTGTTCTTCCACCATCATCTTCACCCATTCATTCTTCCTTCATAAATTGGTTTTCTTGATAGGATCCCCATTCTATATGGTCAAACCACCTCAACATACTTTTTTCATACTGATCCTTTATTTTTGCATTCAGTCCATGTACATTCATCATCCATTAACTCTTGAGTTCATCTTTTCTTGTTTTCCTGCTGACTTATTCAGTATATTCTCACTCTGTTCAACATACTTCTGTGTTTTTCCTGATGTATCGAATTCTCAGTTCCATAAAACAAAGTGGACAGAAGCACATTTTTGCTTCTTTCAACAAATATACATTCCTTGCAGCAGCTCACATAGCACCATTTACCTTTCTACCACTATTTGGATGTCTAAAAAATTCTCCATCCATTTCTCCACTTTTAATAATCATTCCAACAAGGTACACAGATTCATCTACTTACTCTGTTTTTTGGGGGGTTGTTGTTGTTTGCCATTTATGTATAACATGGAATCATTCACTCCATTTCTGAAACATAAGTGCATGTGTGTGCACGCATGTGTGTGTATGTATGTGTGGGTGTGTGTGCCTTGCACTCTTATCACATTTAACAACCACATTTCACCTCTATATTTGTGCAAAACATTCCATGATTCAAGTCCATTCACACTTGCAAAACAAACAGACCTTTCTCTCATACTCACACATCACCTTTCTCATTCATTATGGATGTGTGTATGCATGAATGTATGTATGTATGTGTATATAAAATTCCCCTCTCACCCCTATGGGTGGTATGTGTTTTCCTTAATCTCGGGTCCTCTACCAGACGCCTGGGAGTTTGAGGTTCTGCATAGTATCTTAGCTGTTCCTAGCACTGCACTCTTCTGCACAGAGAGCTCTGATGTTGTTACTGGGATCTTTTGGAGCCACTCTGCCAGCTTAGGAGCCACAGCCCCAAGTGCTCCTACCACCACTAGGACCACTTTAGCCTTTAGTTTCCACAACCTCTCTAGTTCTTCCTTCAGGCCTTGGTACTTCTCCAGCTTCTCCAGCTTCAAATCAATCCTATCAATTGATGGAACACACACACACACACACACACATACATACACACACATGTGCGCACACACATGCACACCCAGTGTATATATATAATATTCCCCAAAACTCATCCTTGGTTCTTCCATTATTACCGTTCACTGGTATATATGCAACTATCACCAGTTCATGGTTTCCTATTTCTATATGGACCACAACAACCTAGATATCAATTCTTAACTTCCTGACATATAGCCCTTGTGTTCATAATTAAACCTACACCTTCAATTCCCTGTATGCATGCATCTACTCTACTCCAAAAGATTAGGCAATTTTCATTTAGATCTTTCTCTTTTCTCTTAGTTTCCAGGAAACATGACATACCTGTTTTCCTTTCCTTCATTTTTCTTGTTGATCCATGCTGTTTACTCCCTCCTACATTCCAAGTTGCTATTTTATGTAGCCTATGGTTATCAGTAGATGGACCCTTAGATAGTGAACTCCACTGCCTATTATAACTTTTGTCAACTGAGGCTTTCATATAATGCTTTCCCATAATATAGAGAAGGTGTGAACTAGATTATCAGCTTTGGTCATACCTGTGCCACATGCAGCACTCCTTGCTCCTGGTAAGGACAGTTCTAATCAGTTTTGGCACATTTTGGCCAGTATTCAACAAGTGTAAGCAAAGTCCAGTTTTACCCCAAGCATGGTAACGCTATTCTGTGCAAGCTAGAATTTCTAATCTAGAGACTATCTTCTTTGACAGCATACTATTGCCTGCATCCCACTAACTCAGAGATGCATGGAGTACGCTGTCACACATTCAGGATGCAGCAATGAACTCCTGTGATGCACCTGAGACTATTACACAAATGCCCTTCTATTTTGCTTTAGACTTGCCTGAATTGAAACTGGGGCTTTGCTGATGAACCATAAAATAAAACAGGAGGAGGGAGGGAGGCAAAACTGTTTAGGGAAGGGGGGAAAGGCTTGCAGTTGCTGCCCTTTCCAGTGGTTAAAAAGAAATTGCAATGGCTCAGATGCTGATGCTACTACCACAAACCCATTACCAAACTTGGAACCACATTTGGAATTTTATCCTGTTTTCAAGGGAGAAAAGGCAGGAATGGGTACATAGACTCCAACTGTGTGCTCCCTCTCTTCTCCCCAAATCTTTCATCAGTCAAATAACAAACAAGAAGTAAAATTACTGCCTCCAATTCATTGCCTGTGAAAAATGTGGCAAAATAGAGGAAGCCATTTCAGACATACCCATCCAACAGGGTGGTTGGCTACCCACTATAAAGTATATTCAGCATTTGTTACCTGTTACCTTTTAACAGTTGTGGTTGCACAATTAACTTGTGACCTGTGCTAAAAAACACCCCCGGGAACCAGATTACTGAAGAACTAGGTTGGGGGCATCCATGGTGTGCCTGGGCTCTTGTTTCATTAGCAGCAGTTCCTTGTATATTTTGGCAAGCCTTTTTTGAAAGATAGAAATTTTTTATTACATAGGTAAGAAGTTGCCTGCATACCATGTAGGCATCTTTAATTAGGCATAGGGTCTAATAAATCTTAAAGTTGCTCTTTAGAACTCAGCCCATAATTGGCTAATCAACTGAGATACATGTGAGGTTCTTTCTGAGCAATGAGGGTAACAAGCTGATATGATGGAATCTGATGAATTCACCTTCTGAATGGCGCACTGTATTACTGGATAAGAGATTGCTTACAGGCACCTTGATATTTCAGACTGCATTCAGCTCAAATATATATATATATATATATATATATATATATATATATATTGACAGATTTCTTACTAGAGCTGAATAATATGTTTGTAAATGAGGGAGAGGGAAAAATGACAATTTAATATATGCTTTAATGATACTTTAGTTCCTTTTAGATTTGCATTGCTAAAATGAACTAATTTTGAGATGCCTATCTTTTCCATCTCGCAACACTTCCAAATCCAAGTTCTATATTCCTTTATTATAAATTCAGCCAACATGCTCAGAACTCAAGAACTGGTAGGTGGGATAGCTCTTTTCCTTCAAAAGGGAACACAGGAGCACTGAAGGGAAGGTTCCGTTATGTTGTCATGTCAGAGACAGCATGGACTGTTTTGAAATGGACTCTTCCCACTGTCTCAAAATAACTGAGATTTATCAGACCTTTGTGCAATGGAAAGCCTAGGGCTACCAAATCTCTGTTGCAAAAATCCAGAAGGCTACTGAATAGCAGCAGAGCCAAAAGGAACCAGATAAAACCAAAGTAATGCTATATGATCATCCAGACTTTTGCAGCCGAGAACTGGTAGTCATACAGAAGCCCTCCTGGTGATGATGTCATCATGAGGCAGCTGCAGATTTGAAACTCTACCTCCATTTCATCATTCTGTTGATGCATTGGTGCTTCCCCAACCTAGCTGCTTCCTGGTGTGTTCCAAGATGGAGAATGGAAGTTGTGAAAAGGTTATTCAAAATGTCTTGGTGATTAATACTGTTTCTTCTAGGGCTAGTTGTTTGCATAATAGAACAAACTGATACTGGATAGCCCCAAGTTAAGAATATTCACAGAGTGATTAATGTCATGTTATCTTAACTGTATAAGTAATACTTAGAATTGACAGGAAGAGTGTCAGTGAAATTTTGACAGAAGTCCTCAGTCCTTTCTAACAGGTGGAATGCACTATCAAACTGACATACAGTACAGATCTATGGGATTTCTGTGCATATAAGAATTTAAACATTTGGAATTTTATATTCCCAATTATTTGCATGGAGCTTGGGAACTTTTCAGTTATCCCTTCCTCTCCTCATCCTAAAAAATTGCCTAGCCAACATTTAGTGACGGAAATCCAGCTGAATTGGCTGGGTTCGCACCAACATGTTAGACTAGCTGAAATGGGATTGGGTAATTTGTGGTTCAGAATGTGATGTGAATCCAGTCATTATTTTTTATAATGTTCAGTGAACCAAGACCACATTAAGTCATAATATGATTTATTCTTTGGGCACAAGATGGTATGTGAGCAGAATAATTGTGTTAATATAGGCTGAATGGTAGATGAATTTAGGCATTCAATAGCATATCAGGAGCTCCTAATGCACACATCAGCTCCTTTTTAAAATGTCAGAAGTCAGGTATTATATAATACAGTCTAAACAAGATTGTTAATTTTGAAATGAAAGGTACAGAATGGAAGTGAACAAATGAGAAAGGAAAGCACCTTCAACATTTGAAACTGGTAGTAGGGTAAAGATGTCTTTTGAGTATTACAGATTGCCATCAAGAACACTGTGTTTGTGTTCAAGTTATGATTGACACAGAAGAATGTTAAGGCAAATAGGTCATTAGGTTCTTATATTACAATACTTGCAGCATCTGATGATCATAGTTAGCAAAACCTCTGTGCTGTGTTTGTATGTGATGTGAGATCACCCCCCACAGGTTGTAAAGCATTATGGCAGCATTCTTTAATATTGTGCGACACCCCAGTTCTGAATTCCAGCCCAAGAAATAAGCCTTGCTAGTAACAAAGAAATCCTTGCAGGAACATAGGCTGGTCTTTAGAGTTTGTACCCTTCTAGCAGAAGTAGAAACCTATAGCTGGCATGTATGGCACTTGTCCAGGACTTCCCACAGAAGCTTCCTTTCAAAGAAAGAATGTGTGGAGGGAAAATGTTCAGTTTCATTAGAGGTGAAAGGCCTCGTCTTTCTTCCCTTGTGGCCTCCTATGACTATAGTACAAAAAAGTGATCTACAGATGGATGCTTTCCAGCTGACCACTGTATACAATGCTGTACATTGGCACAAAGCCCTGATGTTATTATTTATGCATTTATTTATTTGATTTCTATGCTGCTGGTTTCATTCTTCATGGTGTACCAAAAACATAACTATAAATTTAAACATAACATGTGCACAGGATAATTAAGAAATATAATACAAAAATTAAAACAACCAAATAAGAAGTTTTCAAAATATTTTTCTTCTTCAAAATATTTTTTTTAACAAATTGACTAGGGATGATTTAAAAAAGAGAAATATGGTTGGTATAGCTCCAGTTTGCTCCAAGCTGAAAGCCCTGTGTTCAACCCCATCCACTGTATCGCCCCCACTTAAGGCCCTTATGGTTACCATGAAAATGAGTAAGCTAAACCTCATTTCACGGGATGGTGTTCTTCCACTTCCTCAGTATAAATCCATTCCTGTCTCTTATAATGATGCTGCAATGTTAGTTTTGTTTTAAAGGTAAGCTAAACATTGTATCCCCAAGTGTCCCTGCCATGCATGCCTTGAGCTGTTTCCCAACATACTGTACCAACTAGTCACTAAACTGTTTTGACTCTCAAGATGGATATTTTGATGGGGTAGCTGTGCTTTATTGAGTTATGTGGCTGTCAGAAAACAATGTTAACTCGGAAATGAAAAATCATTTAAGGTTTAAGCTCAAGTTGCACCTTCTTCCAAAATAAAACAAAACTGAAAGAGGATTTTTGACCTCTCTGGGGATAGTTTGTTCTCAGCTAACTGAAATATCCCCTGGAACCTGACCTGTTTCACTCAGCGAAGAGGCTTGTTCTGCTGGAATGTCTTTCCGTCATGCTTCTTCCCCCTCGTTGCCCAGGTGGGCAGTCAGAAATGCTTCTCTGAGTTCCACCTGCCATAGATTATATGAGAGTAAGAACATTCGCTGAGTCAGTCTCAAAGATCATATGAAACAAATAACCACTTTGTCCGTGACAGAGAATGATAGAGAACAAATATTTAACAATGCAACTAGTTCCCAGTTAAACTGTTTGAAATTATTAGCTCTATATGGATATTTAAATCATTACAGGTAGTCCTTGTTTAGCAACTGCTTCATTTAGTGACCATTCATAGTTATAACAGTGATGAAAAAGTAACTTTATGACCAAACCTTGCATTTATGACCTTTGCAGGTCTGTAAAGCAAAGGAAAGCTGAAATAAGATCATATGCCCAGTCGCAGTTTCTCTTAGTGACTGCTTCACTTAATGACCAAGTTGCTGATCCCAATTGTGGTCGCTAAATGAGGACTACTTGTGTGTGATTTAAGTCACATACAGGAAAGCAGGGACAACTGGGTTAGCTTTGAGTTCTCTGTTGCATCTTCATTACTAGCCCCTTTGTCTAAGTTGTTCATTGATAAGCAGATGAAGTTAGGAACTGCTTAAATTTTGTCAGCTTTTCATTGCATTCAGAACCCTGAAAGATCACATGGTAGCACACATTGGGAGCATATAAAAAGTTGTTTCCCAAAATATACTTTCATCCTTCAACTTTTTTGTAAGTTATAAAGGTAGTAATGGAATAGACAGAGTGAACATGCTCTTCCTTGCTTTTCCTCATCCAGTTCTTAGTGTGTAGGATTGAAATAAGGCTATTGTTTTGGTGAGAGGTTTGTTTTTAAGGACAGCAGAAGTTTAGATTCATGATTCCAAAGCACAGGTGGGCAACCCCTGGTCCTACAGATGTTCTTAGATTACTGAGATATTTTGCTCTGTTAAGACGCAAACATATCTTCAAGGAGAGATAATTTCAGATATGTTTGCTTTAAACCTCATATCTGAAGACTTGTGAATCACAAAAAGTTATTTCCTTAAGCCCTTAGGACAATTATAACCTTTCATTTTCACTTACATAACTTTTCAAATGACCAGAAATTATATTTAATGAAAATAAAACAATATGTTGATTAGCATTTTTGATTAATTTTCCTTAGTTTGTCATATCATGATCACAATAGAAAATAGGATATTTTTTCACATGCACTTTTCCAAAATTCATCCATGAAATCTTCTGCCCAATTTTCTTGACACAAGCCCCATTTAAATCAAGAGGACTTGTTTTTAAGCAAATGACAGACATGGGACTAGGTTCTAAAATTATTATTAAAATGTAATATAAGGGCTGCTTCCATCATTGCCATTCAACTGTGTGGGTTCATTCATATAGTGTGGGCATGGGCAAATTTTGCCACAGTAGCCATTACCATAAACATGCACATGTTAAAACACATGCCAGTCTTATGCTCTGTTAAGAGGCAAAGACAGTTTTGATGATACTGAAGCCCTCTCTAGCAATTATAAGAATGGAAGCTCTTGAACTCTATGGTCCTTCCTTTAAAAAAAAAAAAAGGTTAGCTTCAAAAGCAAAATGCTTTAGCCACATTGATATTCGATAAATAGATTTTCCTGCTTGAGAGCTATTCTTTTACAATGCTTGTCAGTATGTTACCTTTATCACGCTGAGACCTGCATAAAAATGAAATGTCATACTTTGATACCCCTCTAGCCACTCATACAGTTTATTTTTCTTGTCCACTGATAGCATTCACAAATTTAATAACTGTCTTTTATCCTTGTATCTATTCTGTTCCAGCTTTCTATTGAGCTTCTTTCTGTGACAGTTTGCAGGAAATTCCCCATCTTACATATTCTACAGCAGGGAGAAAAAAGAGATGAAAGGAGAAAAGAGGATATTAGCTACCATTTAGCAAAAGGATGAGAAGCAATCACTCCATATGAATGGTCAAATAGAAAGCAGGGGAAGAGAAAATTATTGTTATTCCACTGCATCAGTTATAGTCGCTTTAGCTATTTGCGGCCTGAATTAATTGAGTAGTTGAAACTGAAAAGTTTATTACAAGTCTTATTATCTGCACTTCAAATTTTGTAGAGGGAAAAATATAATTTATCGGTAATAAAAAATAATAAGGTTATTTGCAAGAAGTTGGGATAACCCCAGAACAATTTTGCAGCTGATTAAAATATATGATGATGAATTCTTGCTTCTCTGTTTTGATGCCTGAGATAATAATTAAGAATGACTTGGCAGGCCTTCACATGATCTCCAAATGACAATGACATTAACATCAAAGCTGGGCTTTATTATATGGCGATTATTCTGAGAATTTTTATAAGGCTGAGTAAAATGAAGTCACATTTTCATTAAAAAGACACTCATCTGAAATGTATGCTTTTGTTAAGCATTACAGTAGTCTCATGTGATGTTGAAGACTTGGTTGATTTTTGTTTCAAAAGAAATATTAAATGTTCTGTCAAATTGTCACCGGGCTGTATGCCAGAATCCTGACTAGTGGACTCGGTGAAAGATACATGTGGACAGAGCAAGGCACTGTTGTGTGTGTACACTGGCATGTCCTTAGCTGCTCAACATATGACACTGTTAGCTTAGGCATGGTGTATCACTTGTTCATTTCTATGCATATTGTTCTCAAGTCCAGGGTTAAGAATTAAAAGTATTCTAACATTGAAAGAGGGTCTAGATCCTCATGCCATCCCATTCCTCAGTTTCTGCAAAAAAATAATTATTGGATTATATCTCAGCATAGCACTGCTGAATTTGCTCAGCCCCTGAGAGGACAGATGTCATAGAATCGTAAAGTTGAATAGGATATCAAGGGTAGTTCAACCCTCAGTTAATGCAGAATATCTACAACTATAACGTTCCAATAAGAGGGTCATCAGCCACGTCTTTCTCTGGGAATCTATCTCATTTTTCAACAGCTTGTGCCACCAGGAAATACCTCCTAATTTTTAGTTGAAATCCCCTTCCTTATCTTTTGATTTTTTTTTTTTTATTATATTCTAAAATCATGAGGGGAAAAAAAAACACCAGGTTTGCTCTATCATCTATTTTATTAACCTCTGAAATATTTTAAGATGGATAGTAGATTGCTAGGGAATACTAGGGCTAAAGGCTAGCCTGGGAAGTTGATGGCAATGGCAAACCAGTTATGAACTGCTGCCAAGTAAACCACATGGTTTTCTCCATGTAGACAATGGAAAGTCAAGCTCAGTTTAAGAGTATTGTTATCATTACCTTAGTATCATATTGTCTCTTTAGTTTTCTGTTTCTTATTTCAAATGTACCCACTTTCACATTTTTCCTTCACAGAAGTTGTTCTTCATGTTCCAATCAGCTTTGCTGTCCAACCCTAGAAATCTTACAAAATGTTCTGAGAGATATGCAGAGTATTTTCACTTCCTTTGTACTTTTCCCCAACCTGGTGCCGATATGTGGGGACTCCAGTTCTGATTGTTGAAATGTGTGGCAGTGCTGTATATCAAGAGGAACCATTTTGTGATAAAAAGTGGTCCTGCTCCACTTTGGATGCTGAATGAACACACTGTGTAATATAACCACAGTCTAAATTATGTATGTAACTATGTGCAACAGTGAGTATAACTATGTGTGACTGTTGTGACGGTGTGTAACTATGCAATCTGTAGGTTAGTCACAGTCTCCAAGGACACCGGACAAAGGTTTCAATCACCTTTGTTTTAGTGGAGGCTAGAGAGAATAAAGTTAAATATGGTTCTGCATGCTTGCTTACGATTAAGAAGAATCTTGTTACACTTTCAAAAATCAAAGTATAGTTTGAAGAAGTATGGTCTTCAAGGACGACTAGTGTGGTATAAGAATAAGTGTTTATTATACAATATAAATATAAGCTGGAAATTTCTCTTGATGTGTTCTCTTAGAGGCCTTTGATATATGTCATTAACTGCAGCATGCCTGATTCACCTTTTTCTAACTGCTGTTCATTATCACTCATCTGGAGGGTACCCACACTGAGGCTAGCTGATGGACCATAATGGAGTATCCTCCCCTCCATCCATTTTTCAGTCAAAGATCACCACTCTTTGAAAGTTCCAAACTCATCTACATGAAACTGCTGCTGGGAGGAGTCATCCGCTAGCATGGGACCAGGGATCGTAAGTGTACAGATCTCAATATCTATACTGAATACATCTCAACATTGGGCAGAATAGATGTGGCAGAGGTCCTAGCCTGGTGCATGGAGGCTGTTATAGAGTCTGCAAGGGGAGAAACAAGCTCAGACTTAAACCCAGCAAGACAGAGTGGTTGTGGGTATGGAAACTTTCTGTTTCAGGGAAATTCCATCTTTGGTTCTTGATGTGGTCATGCTGAATCATGCAGAACTGGTTCGTACTCTACAAGCTATCTTGGACTCACAGCTCTTGCTGAAATAGCAGGTGGCAATTGTGGCCAAAGGGGCTTTTGCAGAGATATACCCGGGGCGCCAATTATGATATTCCTTGACTAGGATGACTCTTTAGCCTTAATCACCTCCTCTTTGGATTATTGCACTTTGCTCTCCATGAGGTTGTCCTTGAAGACTACCCAGAAACTTCAATTGATCCAAACCACAGTTGCTCAAGTAGCAATGGGAGTTTCAATGTGCTCCTATGTAATGACTCTCCTTTGAAAACTGCATTGGTTATTAGTTTGCTTCCAGGTACAATTCAAGACACTAGTTCTCACCTTTGAAGACCTACATGGTTCAGTACCTTCATATGTATGGGTTCACCTTCTCCCAATGGCTTCTGTCTGCCCAGTAAGATCAGGAAAGATAGGCTGGCTTGAGATCCCTTCTCTCTGGTATTGTCATATTAAGGGGTGACAGAGTTAGGTCTTAGCAGTTGCTAGCCCTCTTCCTTGGAACAGCATACCACCTGAGATCAGACTAGTTCCCACCTTGTTAAACTTCAGGAAAGCTGTCAAAACTCTGCTGTTTACGAGAATCCTGAGAGCGGGAGAATCAAGACTAGTGAACCCAATTTTGAGTATTTGTTCAATGTTTGATTGTTCTTCAGGTGCCAAAGTTTTCTTTGTAATTTCAGTTGTAATTGTCAATTCTTATGTAGTTATTCTATTTTTCTTTTCTTGTTCTTTTTAACCTTAGTTTAACGGGAATGTAAGCTGCTCAGAGTCATTTTGGACTAGTATGACATATAAGCCCTACTGAATAAATTGCTAAATATGCTAATTAATAAACAACTAGTTTGTATTTTAATCACTTGAAGTTATTTTTTCTTTGATTAAGAACACTATATCTGATTCATATTGAAAGATAAAATTATTTGCATATCTGGAAATATTTATTCAGTGTCCATTTCTTTAAATAATAGCAGGTACTCCACATTACCTTGAAATAATTCACTGTAATTTTTAATAAGATAAAACTAACATCTCTTGCCAAATATCACATGATTCTCTTCCTGTTGCTACTGCTACTGCTGCAAAACAAGGAAACATCAAAGCTTAACATAGTGGATAGGAGAACCATGGGAATGACTGCCAGTGGAATTAATTTTCTGCCATTTCCCATTCTTAGCATGTGTTACTCTGATGCTGAAACATAATGTCATTTTATGTAGTTGTACAAATCCCAGGATTAGATACATTTCATGTTTCTTTTAATAATTGTGACAAATTTCACATTTTTCAGCAGAAAATGGATTTTATACTTATTTAAATTATGTTATGAGCCTGTGTTTTTTGTGGGGAGGGGAAATCACATTATATGAATTGGAGATGGTTTAAGCTTAACCCTTTTCTACTGCAAACATTGTAAAGAGACTAATAGAAGCTACAGGATTTTTTTTTTTAATGAATTAATACATTTTGCAAGTCCCTTTGCAGTGCAAGAATGCTTTTATGAAAGCAAGGCACTTGGCTGTGATGAAGAAGGTAAAACCCCACAAACTCCTCAGCAAATCACTTGAAGTAAATACACATTCTGTTCTGCAACTGTTCTGAGTTGGAGCTTCAATAAACGTGTCCCAATTCACAAGAGCTGTCTTGTTCATTGCAGTGGTGTGATTCAAAACCTTGACACATGATGCTGAACACAATAATCTAGTCCTGCTTTGGGTGCTTTCAGTAGCTTGCCCCAGCCCTATTTTCACAGATCTGAACCATTAGCAAAATCAAGATTTTTTTAAATTTTAAGCCGTAACTGGCCATAGTTGCATAGTATGGCATAGACAATGGCCTAAGCACATCTTATAGGGCATCCTTGTTCTAGACCAACATGCAAACTAATGCATCTGGATGTTGTGACTATACACTTGAACCAGGAAAACACAGATTCAACTTCACATCCAGGAATGGACACTCATTGTACGCATTTGGACCAGTCACTATCTCTTTCCTAAAGCTATTTTATAGAATTGTTGTTCTGAGAATAACATGGGAAGAGGGGAAACCTAAGTTCATGAAAGAAAGATGATATATAGATCTAACAAATAAATTAATATTTGTGTTTCATGCTGGATGGGAATTTTAGGAGTTGTGATTTCAGTATATCTGAAGGACAATTTAAATCTGCTATAGCATCTATGAATGTTACAAGAAAATCTCCATGAGTTGCCTTATAATGGAAAAGATTACTGCTTACCTTTAGCTAAGATATTCTATTTTTGCTGGAATCAGCTGTCTAGGCTGAATTTTTTTCCAGTTCTGTTTCTTAAGGGCCTCTGAAGTGCTAAGTTCTTTATTCTTGCTAAGTACAGGTGAAACTCGAAAAATTAGAATATCGTGCAAATATTCATTTATGTCAGTATGGCAACTCAAAAGGTGAAACCAATATATGAGATAGACACATTACATGCAAAGCGAGGTATATCAAGCCTTACTTTGGTATAATTGTGATGATTATGGTGTACAGCTTATGAAAACCCCAAATTCACAATCTCAGAAAATTAGAATAGTGTGAAAAGGTTCAATATTCTAGGCTCAAAGTGTCCCACTCTAATCAGCTAATGAATCCATAACACCTGCAAAGGGTTCCTGAGCCTTTAAATGGTCTCTCAGGCTGGTTCAGTAGGAATCACAAGCATGGGAAAGACTGCTGACCTGACAGTTGTGCAGAAAACCATCATTGACACCCTCCATAAGGAGGGAAAGCCCCAAAAGGGAATTGCAAAAGAAGTTGGATGTTCCCAAAGTGCTGTATCAAAGCACATCAATAGAAGGTTATGTGGAAGGGAAAAGTGTGGTAGAAAAAGGTGCACAAGCAGCAGGGATGACCGCAGCCTGGAGAGGATTGTCAGGAAAAGGCCATTCAAAAGTGTTGGGGACTTTCACAAGGAGTGGACTGAGGCTGGAGTTAGTGCATCAAGAGCCACCACACACAGATGGATCCCGGACATGGGCTTCAAATGTCGTATTCCTCTTGTCAAGCCACTCCTGAACAACAAACAACGTCAGAAGCGTCTACCTGGGCTACAGAAAAAAAGAATTGGTCTGTTGCCCAGTGGTCCAAAGTCCTCTTTTCTGATGAGAGCAACTTTTGCATCTCATTTGGGAACCAAGGACCCAGAGTTTGGAGGAAGAATGGAGAGGCACAAAGTGCACGATGCTTGAAGTCCAGTGTGAGGTTTCCACAGTCTGTGTTGATTTGGGGAGCCATGTCATCTGCTGGTGCTGGTCCACTGTGTTTCATTAAGTCCAGGGTCAATGCAGCCGTCTACCAGGAGATTTTGGAGCACTTCATGCTTCCTTCCGCAGACGAGCTTTATGGGGATGCTGACTTCATTTTCCAGCAGGACTTGGCACCTGCCCACACTGCCAAAAGTACCAAAACCTGGTTCAATGACCATGGGATTACTGTGCTTGATTGGCCAGCAAACTCGCCTGACCTGAACCCCATAGAGAATCTATGGGGCATTGCCAAGAGAAAGATGAGGGACATGAGACCAAACAATGCAGCGGAGCTGAAGGCCGCTATTGAAGCATCCTGGTCTTTCATAACACCTCAGCAGTGCCACAGGCTGATAGCATCCATGCCATGCCACATTGCGGCAGTCATTGCTGCAAAAGGGGCCCAAACCAAGTACTGAGTACATATGCATGCTTATACTTTGCAGAGGTCCGATATTGTTCTATTTCCAATCCTTGTGTTATTGATGTCATGTAATATTCTAATTTTCTGAGATTGTGAATTTGGGGTTTTCATAAGCTGTACGCCATAATCATCACAATTATACCAAAGTAAGGCTTGACATATCTCGCTTTTCATGTAATGCATCTATCTCATATATTGGTTTCACCTTTTGAGTTGCCATACTGACATAAATGAACATTTGCACGATATTCTAATTTTTCGAGTTTCACCTGTATATACTGTTTTCCCTCATAGACTTCCTCCCCAGCTGGGTGCAGACTAGATTAAAGCAGGCACTTTGTGCATCTGTTTCCATTGAAGTGTGTTAGTTCCAATTATGATTCCATCATGATATCAGATTTAGGGTGGAATAATCTTCTTGTGTCCCAATGTCATACCTTAAATATCTGAAATGCACATTTCCTTCTTTTCCAGAACCAGATGCATTTGTGTCTTCATTCCTTCACTAATTCCTTAGATTGACAGTTATATTATGGATTGAGCCAATCCTGAATTTTTATTTCTCAGATAAGAAAATATGCATCGTAAATGAAGGCTTTTGAGCCTGAGATCATCGAAATTCAGGGATGCAACAGTTGAGTAACTGAAAGATCAGTTTGGAATTACATTATTTCTTGGGAAAGGGAGTTTGTTAGCTTGTTTGTTTACTCTTCACTGGAGACATTTTATCTAAATAAAAGTCCTTTTGAGAATTTCAGTTTGGGATCGTTATTGGTTCAGTATAATTTACAATATATGCATTTGAACTTTGTGAAACAAATAATATTAGAACTTATTAGAAACAACATAAAAATGGAGAGTTAGTGCCAAACATCTCATGACTAAATCAGCAATAGAATGATAGAATCCTCAAAAACAGATTTCTGTCTAAAGCTATTGAGGATGACAGTACTGAACCAACATAATTTAATATTGGAGACATGCTATGTCCCCCTTGAGCAAAATAATCAAAGTGATCTTGAGATGGATAATGTAATCAGGAAGATATCTAAAGCCAAAAGGACAGCATTAAAGCAGAAATGCTCATAACCACAGCACTGAGCGAACCCAGCTTTCTAAAAGTCACACCTGTGACATCAGTTAAAATCATGCTTATGATATCAGCTAAGGGCAGACATCTGCATGTACAGTGGAATGTCATCAAACTATAGGCTTTGTTTCCATACAGTCTGAAACCTCATCTTGTCAAGATTTGGACTCACATAGAAGCTGATACATGTATCATGTGTGTGTGCAGAAGCCTACATAATGCAGTGTACATCCATGTGGCATATATGGATGCCAGTCACTAACTGATATCATAGGCATGACTTATTGGGGAGATACCTCTACTCATTGCTGGTTGTGTTTTACTACATTTGATAAAACTTGAGCAAGAAGGCTGTTAATCAATGTCTAAAGCTGAAATCCAATGAAGAGAAATTAAGGGACCTAAGCATGTAATCTTGAGATAAGACAATGGGGAGAGGGGTGAAATTAGCTGAAGGAGTGTCACAGAGAAGAACACAACCTTTCTATTGTTCCAGGGTGAAAGAAGTTACTGGAAAATAGATTCTGATTAAACGCTAGGAAACAAATTTTGTTTATGAAGCTAATTCCTCATTGAAAAAAAAGTACCCAGGGATGGGTTGGGGTTACTTTCACTGGATATTTTCAACAAGATTCTGGAAAACCATTTGTGGGGATACATAAATTTGGATTTCTGCATTGATAAGGGCAAGATTTAGCCTAAATGAGCACGGCCAACTTTATGATTCTAATAAGAGGATTGTAGTCATCTCTGCTTCAGAAATATTATACTATTTGGAGTTCTCTAGGGGGGAAAATGGGAGGGGACAAATAAGGGTAGACAACAGAGATATACTATATAACACTGTAAGCCATGAGAAGGAAGTAAATATAGAAATGTTTCTCTTTGTTCATAACAAAAGAACTCGGAATGATTCAGTAAAAGTGGATGTGGGAGAAAGCACTTCAGGTGAGATATATGAGATACCGAATGAAATTTACAACTGCCAGCTCCTGTGTAATGATGGACAGAGCCATTTCAATAGCTATAAATTACCCACATTATCTGAATGGTATGCCTTTAATTGTCACTCTGAACCATTTGGAGAGACACTTCACAGTTTGATTCAAACTTCCCCCTGAATCTCCTGCTTGAATCATCAAGGTACCACATTCTTGCAAAGGCTGCTTCGAGGGCCTCCCCACATCATCTGTGCAAGCCCATTTGTGCACAGAAGACATTGATGTTGAGATGGTTCCCAAAGAAAAGCAGCAAAGGGGGTTATTAAAAGCTTTTGTCCCCTGCTCCATTAAAATGATAGAAGAAATCATTTCAAATCACTGCTCAACATTTGCTGCAGAATGGTGATGGCTCAAGCAGCACCCCAGCAATGACATCATTATATATGATGGTTAATATTTAACACACACCACAATGGCACTGGTTAAGGTGGTTCTAGCCATTGCTATTCTTCTACTTTTCATCATCCTTTCAAGCTCTTTTCCACTCTCTTTTCTCCAAACAGGCACACAAATTGCCCTAGCACATATTGCAAAATATTTCTTTCCTGTGATATTGTATACAAAAATACATATATTGGGGGAAATTACATACTCTTCCCTCCCAGTTTTTATTTAGGATTTTCAAAAACAGATGTATTAGGGATAGTTTTCTACAGATGTTACTATGAAAAAAAATGCAGACATTATATAGTTGTTTATGACAATGAATACAGATTTGTGTGTGTGTGTGTATGCATGTGTGATTTAAAATGCACAAATTGTCAGAAACAGACTAATATTTGACCAGGGTTAAAACAATCTGAACTTCCCTATTTCTTCCCACTCTTCTCTTCCTCTTTTGCTTGCATTTTCTCATTGTCCTCCCCTGTTTTAATAGTTGCCTCCTCTCCATGTTGGCTTAAAGAATTTAGGGGTTGGTACAAAACCAGGTTTGGAGCTCTTCTCCCAGCCCCAGATGAAGATCACAGATGGATTCCAACAATATGAGATGGAGGAAGAGACAGCGTACTTTAGAGAAAATAGCCCTTTGCACTAATACAATTATCTGGGAACAGATAATCCACCATGCAATAAAAATCTGTTTATGAGAAAGACTCTCTTAGTCTAATCCAGTGTTTCTCAAGTTGCCAAGGTTGGGAAACACTGGTCTAATCTACTCTAACAAACAGTGGTGTTAACCTATGGATAAATTGACCCATGTGAAAATTATGTCACTATAATCCATCTATTGGTTAACAGAACTCTGCTAGCCTACATGAGGACTTGCTAGTTTGAAAACCCATTGGCCCAAGATGAATGCAAGATGCCTCTTCACTTTTGCACCTTTTTGCACATAGCCTGTTTTAGCGGCTGCTATGCTTATCCTTTCCTGGGGCCTATATGCTGCAACTCCCTTAATCTGGCCCTACCTCCACATTCTCTCCTGCTTTTCTGTCCTCCAAGTTCAGTCTTTTCTGGATTTGGACCAGCATTGGTTGCTGTGCTGTTCCTTCCTCTCTTCTTCATCTCATCCCACTCATTTTATTTTATGTTATTGTGCCTTTGTCCTGTTTCTGGGATGGGGTGGGGAAATGCCTGGATGACCCCTTAGCAGCTCCCACTATTGTGGTGCTTTTCCATGACTGGACTGTTCCATGAACAGGTCTATGGATAGGTGACATCACAATCCGGTAGTGATACTCGTGGTTAACCTGGCTGTTCCAGTTGAGACAATGTGCTGACAAGGCAATGTGGACCATACCTGCATGTACTGCTGAGTCTATAGCAAGTGGGACCACATTACAAAGCTTTATTCTTGAGCTGGAAAATTGAATTTCTGTTTTTTTTTTCATAAGATTTGCCTTACTTCATCCCCATAATCTCATAATTTCTTCAGTGTCAATAATTCTTTTAAAAAGGGATGTGATGATTTTTGGTCACAGGATGGTTTTTTAAAAAAAATATTAAATTTTGCTATAGAAAAGGATTTCTACAGCATAGGTCAAGACAAAATATAGTGAATTCTTTTCTAGAAGCCATGAAAGTATAATGCAGATATTCTTAAACAGAATAACATGCAGACAGCAAGAATAAGATATGAATCTTTTGTGTATAACATTATGTAAAAATCTATCACAATATGTGTAGACTGCAGCAATAAGCTGTTGATCTGATGTGCTCACCACCATTTATACAGCAAAACTACTCAGTATCACAGGATGGTGAACATAACACTCAATCCATTGAAAATGATAACCAAATTAAATAGAAACACATGGAAGCCACCTGATGTGTTGCAAGCACAGTTGTGTGGGATTCTTCCATTCATTCTCTGAACGCTGCAGATTAATATTTTTCTTTCTCCTTCTATTCTTTGCTCACCAATGATCAGCTTGTTGGGTTTATAATGAATTAAGCCTAATCAGATTTCATGGTAGAAGGATTCAGGCAACCTCTCCAATTTATTCAAAAAGTGTGTGAAGGGGGTTAGGAAACAACAGCTCTTTCTGTTTCTCTTGGCACATTCAGCATACTTCTCTTCTCCTGTGGAAACATCTGCCTGCTCAAGACATGCCTGCAGAGAAAGCTTGCTTGCTGAGAGTCCCTGTCCTTCATGAAATATGACAGGGGGAAATTGGGAGGTAAGCATTTTCTGCAAAAGATCCCCTCTTGTGGAACACCCTCCTACCCATTTAAGAACCTGCTGAAAATTTTGTTGTTCCAAAGACGGTTGAGGAGAATGTAGTGAGAAGTTGCATCTGTAATGAGCGGGGATGCCATTAGGAGGAGTATGGAATGTAACCATGTATTAGGATACTTATTCTATGTGTATGGTATTTTATTGATTTTTGTTGTAGATGAAGTATATAGTTTGAAAAATTGCTATATACCACTTAGAGTCATATAATTGAAGGGGCATAAAAGTACTTGAAATGAATAAAATCTGTTTGCTAAGACCCAGCAGATTGCAGCCAAATAGCTTGGGAGCATTACTTGGGGTACCTATCCTTCTCTGTCCTGAAAAAATTTGCACAATAACCTTAACATGCCTGACTTTTCTACACTTAACTGTTAGCCAATGTGTTATTACTTAGCTTTTGTGGATCTCAGTCCACTTCAGCAGATAAGCTATAATCATTATTTTTTAAAGTCCTTAAGATGCCACAAGGCTCTCTGTTGTATTTGTTGCAAAAGATTTACATGGCTGCACCTTTGAAACTGTTATTTAGGGACTTAGTACATGTTATGGCAGAAGATTAGTGTATAAACCAACCTCAGTTCAATAGCTGTAAAGCTGTCAAGTGGGAAGGCAATTTCATATAGAGAAATGGTGGCCAGGAGGAAAAGTACAGGAGACTTGCTTTGCCCACCCAATCTCCACACAAAGACTTTCCCATCTACTCTTCTCTATGTTTCTTCCAGAAATGTAAACCCTATTAATTAACTTTTGCTAATGCAACTTTCTCCAATATACACTCCTTTTTTTTGGAAGTATCTGTTGCAGATACTTATTTATCAGGACTTTTGCTTGAGAATGGTGAACCCAGATGGTTGTCTTCACTTCTGTTTCTCATATTGTGGAGGCCAATCTGGCAAACTGTGCAAACAGAAATCCATGCTCAATTTCTTTTACATTCTTTTCTTTTTTATTTTCTCTTGATATCGTTCCCATCCATCACTTTTATACCTGTCTGTTGGCAACCACTTTTGTTGCCATTCGGTATTTGCTATTATAAAGAATTGTTAAAGTTTAACCATAATTGTAGAACAAAGTATACTTTCTTTGGCTTTGAATCAAATCCCACAATTTTTTAACTTACTAAGTTTATTGATGGCTCTGGTGAATCTATACTCTGTTTTAATTATATTGATATCCTCAGTTTACAAATACCATTGGAAGTGAGCCAAAGTTTATTAAACTAGTCAGCTAACATATGCTGAATTTCTCAGTACATATCTTCTGGTACCTATATACTTTTGTCTTACTTTATTGAACTACTTTTTTTTTAACTTAATGTAATGTTCACTTCTGCATGAAATTAATTTAACCCCATGTATGCTAGGATTTGCAGAATTGCTGGCCACATTCGTACAATCATCATATTAAAATTTCTTTCATATGTCAGTTTTCTAAATGATGCTACAGCAACAATAAACAAAGGATCGAGTACAATATAACAAAAACAAAGTCCTAAATATATCCAGTAGGATGACAGTGGGACTGTATAATTTAAGGGCAATTTGGAAATGTTGGATAGTTTTAGGGGAAAGGCACAGAATACATTAATAACATATTGTGCTGCTCCGCCCTTGCATTTTAATTGTTCTACTGGAAGCTCACAGTAAGTGAATCTGAACTGGGACTGTTGTCAAGGGTTGAAGAAGTCTAACTCTCCATTGCATCTTTTCTGTTTGTAAAAATTCTACGTCTCTTTACTCTGCTTGCACACCAGTTTTAAAAACAATAGCTCCATTAGTACCAATAAACTTTTTTTAACTTTATACAGAGGCTGGACTGGTGGAGGATTTGGCTATCTCTGCTCTGTGTCACTTGGTCCTGTTCTAAATTGGCCTTCTATGTTCTTACAGGGGAGTAAATAAAATAAGGAAGAGCAAGATGGATATTTTTACGTATTATCTTATTTTCCCTGGGGCTTATGATATCAGAGGCAGGTCCTGATGTTCTTAAGTTCTACCATTTAGCCTAGTTTGGATTTTTCTTCCCCAATACAGATTTTAAGAGAAATTTTGGTTGCAGTCTAGTAAAATTCCAAAAGCAAAATAAGAATACTTTTGTTTTATCACCAAACCATTGCCAAACACACTCCCTGGCTAAGCTTGTAGGCATGGAAACATTAACTGTATTTTGAACAAATTCCACTTGTTGTTCAGATTTCATGGCTTCTATAATATCCAGATGGCTTTTCCAGTGTCCATGTGTGTGTAATAGGCTGCACAATTAGTTGCCTTTTTCACAGATCAGTGCAATAGTAATCCATTGGTAGGATTCACTCTTATAATGAATTATTTAATGATTAAACTCTAAGTTTTAGGGATTTCATCTCTGAAATGGATGTTTATGGTTTATTCAACAGGTGTGTTCATTGTTACCATGTGGCACAAAAAGTAATCATCACTGAGAACACAATGAAGATTTGGAATATCCCACTTCGGTAAATTCAAAACCTCCACAGTATATGCAAAACAGCTGCAGTCCACTTCTTTGCAACCCCTTGAGAATGAAGTTCATTTTCTCCCCCTCCTGCTTCAACAAATGAAATAAATGTGTGATTTTCCAGTATCTGTTGATGTTTCCTTTCTGATCGGAAAGACTCCACGGCATGATCTCCAACATACACCCCTATCTCTCCCACCCAGGCCTCAGATGGTGTACCTCTAGAATGAAAGCCAACAAATGCAGCACCGCAAGGTTTTTAGGGGAAACACACTTCAGCACCAACACTCTTGGTGCACCTCCCAGACAAATGCACATACATATATGGTGTAAATTCAGGGCATGCTTTGCTTCTCTCTCTTTTTTATAAATTCATAAATTGCTGGAAGTGGGGAGGGGGTGGAACTAAACATGGCAAGCACTGTCATTGAGGAAAAGTGAACACTAGTCCATTGATGTTCTCAGGTTAAGCCACCATTCTGTATGTGCAGCTACGGGCTAACTTGGGGCTAATGATAGCTGGATGAAGGCAGTATCTGAAACTGCAGACTCACAGACATATGGACAAAAGTGGTATAAAAATACCTGCAAATACAGTAGATGAGGGCAGTGAGAATTAAAAGTAGAATTGGGTACATAGCATTTTGGGAATTTGTGGCATGATAAAACATATTAAAATTATTCTTACATATGGATGGAAATGGATAAAAGAGATTAAACTTGTATTTTAACTAAGGTATTTCCACCTCTTCAAAGTACTTCATTTAACTTAATAGAATCGGCTGCATCTCTTCAGCTGAGGAAAAGCATCTACTGTTTGTGAAATCGGAAAGATTGGCACTCCTGCTCCTCAAGCTGTCAGGCATGATTCTGCCCTGGCTTCAAACTCTGATTCATGCTGTGCCCTGTTTCCATTTCTGCTTCTCAACACAAAGATGATGTGTTGAGGAGGTTTGGTGCTTTTATATCATCAGGATGGTGAAGTCCCTGGATGTGATGCACCTGAGAAGAACCTGACATTCAGTGTCCTCTTCCACTGGTTGTTTGTGAAATTGTTGTGCAGATGCCAAAGGCTGAAACTCCAGAAAGCCTTTTGCATTTTGTATCAAGCCAATGAACTAAGATACCCATTTACATCTCCCCAGCTAAGAACAGCATGAAATAGCTGAAAACATTTTCCCTAAATAATTGGAAAGGTATCCCAAACAAAATGCTAAAAATCATAAAGGCTCCCTTAAGTCAAGCTCAATTCCAAAAAAGTAGTAAAGTAAAGTAAAGTAAAGTAAAGTAAAGTAAAGTAAAGTAAAGTAAAGTAAAGTAAAGTAAAGTAAAGTAAAGTAAAACCTACTTAGATCAAAAATTCTGACAAGTAAAACTTCAAATATACAGTCTATTGAGATGTATTGCTACTTGGAGCCAATGTTGTACTTTCTGGCACTTTCATAACAACTTTACTGATACACCCATTGGGTCTAATTTTCCACCTTGAGAAGCCTCCTCATCTAGTCAACAATTCCATCTACATCTAAGGGGGACGGGGAGCAGCACCATTACAGATTACAATCTGGCTCCCAACAGACCAAGAAACATCTGTTTATTAATTCCACTGGTTTTTTATTTCCTATTATAGTCAGGTTCTAACTGAAGGATGGGGAGAAATAATTAATCAGCAAGGCACAGGTCACTCAACAACTAACAAGTAAACACAGACTGGAAGCTACACATGGTAGGCTGAATAGGCCCTTGTGGCCCAAGCTGTAACATCTTAATTGAATATAAGTGTCTTGGATCTGCTTTTTGCATTAAGACTATTTCTATTATAAGCAATAACAACAACAATAACAAAAGACTGCTGGAATAGAAGGAGAAAAGCAAGTTTGGATTTCAATTAATATAGATAGAAATAATAATATTAGGTGATTTTACTAATGTCAACAAATCCTTTTCTCCTCCATCTGAAATGGTTTTGCCATTTTGTCTAAGCCATTATCAACATTCCATTCATGTATAATTACCTGCCCTGAGTCTACTGTAGTGGGCAACCATAACAAGTTTAATGTAATTAATTAATTAATTAAAAGTATGGGTAAGGTATTACATGTTGCTCTTCCTCCTTGTCTCTTTTCATACAGGCCTGTCTATCAATGAATCATATTCAGTGCTACCACAATTATCAGCAGTATTCAAAAACATTTTGCATCAATAGCTGATCAAATAACAAAATGAGGTTGCTAAGTTAGGGCAATTGCTTTGTTCCTTTTTTTGTTTTATTAAATAAATGCAAATCAATCAATCAATCAATCAACCAACCAATCAATCAATCTACCATATCTGGGCTGTAAAAGTCCAGGCGCTAACTAGATGGCAGCATAAATATACAGAATTCCTTCTTTGCTTCTTTTGGTGGTCAACCAGAATTTTGCAACCCAGATAAAAGGAGTGTGTACTAGCTTTCCTCAGGTTCTCCGTGCTTAAGTGTGTGTATGTGTGGCATAAATATGAATGCATATACTTTTATAAATATTTTACACATACATGATTTCTGTCCTTAAAAGACAACTAGTTTAAATCACTAGTTGAGAAGTCAGAAAGTTATCCTTATAATATTTAATTGGACCATCATACTTTTTTTTTCAGGTTCAAATTCCATAAATCATGTTTACATCAAAAGAATATGCATAGAAAGTTATTTTAATGATCTCCTTATGCTCTTCGTGAATTTTCTTTGATAGGAACCAGGACATGGAACATCCCAATCCACTGGCCAATGGTGAGGAAAACTTCTAAGGGATCACCACATCTGATAGATATGATCAAGCACTATATATCAGAGCAGAACATACTTCAAAAATGATTTGGAAGACATGCTTTGGTCTCACATGAGCTCACCACTTCTGTGCTATTCATAAGAAAATATTTTAACATTTCAGTTTATTAAGACAGAAGCATCTTTTTTCAGGAAAATATGGAGCTCACATGAAGTCTGAAGTACTTCTCTCAAATTATTTGTGAAGTGTGAACATCTCCTAGCCCATCCACATGCACAAACATCCCACATACACCCAGAAGTGGGATATAGGACTTGCAAAGAGACCAGTATTTTCCATTCACTAATTACCATAATTACCATGGCTCCAAATCATAAGAAGAAATCTACAGGATCATATTTGAAAGTATTATTTAAGCATGCATATTTGCCCTTGGAAGAATGGAATCCTAAATCAAATTTGTCTCAATAATAAACATATTTTTATTAAGAATCACTAATATCTAGCTATGAACCATAGATTTCCATGAAGCAGTACAAAGAGCGCCAACTAAATGCTACATCTGGATTACTGAAATGATGGTCACCACTAAAGGAGGAGGTGATATGAATCTACTAGTCTGCTTGGAACTAATCCCAATTTTAGTTTAGGAAGAATCATCAAGTAGGAAGTCAACCCTATGTGTTCCAATTCTTGTTTTGTTTTTACTCTGAACAGAGTACCTTTCTAGCTAAGCTACCTAAACACAAAATTATCACAGCTAGCCCTTGCTGTGGCTTTATTCAACGTACTGTACTGCCATTTCTCTTGATCACTGATAGAACTAGTGTATAGGACTTGCAAAGGGACTAGTATTTTCCATTCAATTCTATCCCCCACTGAAAGGTGAAACAAGCTATTAATGCTTCATGTGCTGCCATACTCTGGAGTATATGGCATGGTGCGTAACAGAAGCCTAAACAAAATGGTTGACAGATATCACCAAGAAATCTTCTTGTTTCCCTAGTTTTTGTTTTCACATTGCTGCATCTGTTCAAATAAATTTTCAGAATGTCACCTCATTTCAAAGAGGACAGGGCTTTCTGATATCTGCCCTGAACATCTAAGGCGTCTCCTAGTCATAGAGGTTACTGAACAAAAGTCAATTGAACTTGATAGAACTATTATATGCATCAGCATCCCTGGCAGTGCTCTATGTCATATGAATGGTTACAAACAAGCAGGCTTTTTATTTAGTTGTCATCTGAATTGGGAACCCATTTCTCTGAGTGTCCTGCATCATGACCAAGCTTCCTTATTTTGCAGCCAGACAACTTGTCATGTTTGGATGCCTTACGAAGTGTGATTTCCATGGCATATTGTTCATTTGCTGCTAGTGGTATCCATCTGCCAAACTGAAGGGGATTAAGAAGACTTTGATAGGTACTTGTAAAGTTGGATTTGTCTTATGAAAGAAGATAGAGCATGAAGTGGCAGACAGCCAGGCAACAAAAATAAAGGGATTGCTTTTCTTAAAAAATACTTTCCAACTCTTCAAAATCTCTGTAAGTGACACCTAGTGCCTTTCTCCTAGGGCTTACACAGTGTTTTTTCCTACCAGTCACAAGTTTATATATTCAACTGAGCTGTTAGATATACATATATTCTACATTTCCAGGGTTGTTTTCAAAGTCTTTTAAATGCCTAGTTATGTAATGGATATTGCTTACAGGTAAAAATTAATTATTGGAATCAATTATTATTTCTGCATATTTAAGTTCTGTTCATCTCATTTCTATATTGCATTTGTATTGTGTTGCACTGTGTTACATTACATTACACAACTGAATTGCCATATTATGCTATGCTATGCTCTGCTATGCTCTGCTGTATTGATAGAAAAGGGCAATCAAAACCACAGCAAGCTGACATGACACACATGTGGTGATGTCACAACACCCTTTCATACTTGCATTCTGACACAAGCCCCAACAATATCAGGATATATATGAGCCAGTATGATGTTAGTGGTTAAGGTACTGGGCTAGGATTCAGATTCAGTCCAGTTGGCTGACTTTGGGCCAGTTACTCTCTCTCAGCCCAAGACTGGGATGTCAAAAAACATCTATCTACCAACCCATACTGGAATGAATGAATGAATGAATGAATGAATGAATGAATATATATATATATATATATATATATATATATACACACACACATACATACACACACACACACACACACACACACACATTATGGCATATATATATATATGCCATAATGGGCAGCAGTAATTGTGAAAACCATCTGGGTACTTTGGTGGATCACAAACTTAACCTGAGACAACAGTGTGATACAGGTGCAACTGCAAAAAATCCTAGATTGTATCAACAACAGCATAGAGTTAAGATCAAGAGAAGTCATTGTTCCTCTCTATTCTGCATTGGTCAGAATACATCTAGAATATTTCAGTTCTTGGAACCAAATTTCAGGAAAAACAGTGACAAAGTGGGGCATGTTTAGAGAGCAACCAAGTTTATAAGGAGCCTAGAAGAAAAAAAAAGTACAGTATGTAGAACGAATGGAGATAGTGGTATTTTTAGCCTGGAGAAAAGAAAACTGGAGAAAGACATGACAGCTGTCTTCAGATATCTTGAAGGGCAGTCATGTAGAAGACATGGTAAATTTGTTCAGTGTTGTTTCAGAAGACAACACAAGAGACAAAGAATCTAAAGAACAAAGGGTTTAAATTACAAAGAAGCAGGTTTCAATTGGGCAGCAAAAATAATATCCTAATCCCAAGAGTTGTTCAACAATGGCACAGACTGTCTGGGTGGGGAGGGTGGACTCTCCTTTATGTTGAAGATACTGGGTATGGATCAGATTAGGCAATTTCCAAGGTCCCTTCCAAAGCATGCATTCTCTGATTCTTCAAGATTCCCAAAGATAAAAATTTATTGGGGTGGTACTTAACTGGAGGCAATTAATAGGAAAGTCAAATTCCTGTTTAATGTACATTCCTTGTCCAGTTCACTTGCTTTATTGTTCCCAATTCAGTTATTTTTTTTTTCTTAAAAGCCTATGGAGACCTATCTCTTTGATACAATTCCTGCATTTCAAATGGCTTTTTATACATGGAAATGCATTACTTGTTGATTTACCTTCACACAGTTGTTCAATGGTATAGACATAATGGGATAAAAGTTTGTCAGATGTGCAATGATTGATTATGTACCAAGTCATTTTTGACTCCTAGCAACCACATAGATAGATTTCCTCTTAACTGGTCCTTCAGGACTCCCAGTGATGCACTCATTGCTACTCTGAGTCCATCCACCTTGCTGTTGGTCATCCTCTTCTTCTCTTTCCTTCCACCTTTCCCAGCATTAGAGTCTTCTCCAGAGAGCTGGGTCTTTGTATAATGTGTCCAAAATAGGATAATTTGAGCCTGGTCATTTTTGCCTCAAGTGAGGACTCTGGGTTGATTTGTTCGATGATCCATTGGGTTATTTTCTTGGCTGTGCATGGTATTCTGGGAGTCTTCTCCAACACCAAAGTTCACAATACAGCTACCAAATTCATATATGTGCAAAAATCTGGATGACCACTAAATGATGAAAAAGGATTTTGAAAACTCAACCCCTTACCTGACACTTAGTAATCATCCAGGTTTCTACAGGCCAGATCTTGAAACCCTATTCATAGAGTAAAACCTTGAATATATGCCAAGGTGTAATTCTATGCCCATCCATATGCAAGTAAGCTCCAGTAATCTCAAAGGGATTTCTGAGTACTAGTGCTTAAGGCTGTGCTATTATTAAAGTAAATAAATAAATGAGCATGTTTAGTTTGTGTCAGAAAGTTACAAACAGGAATGTTGAAAAGCATTGATTCAGAAAATTGGTTCATCTTGCTTTCTGTTGCCTACTATTAGTAGGCTTCTGAGGCCTTGTTTCTCATCACCTACAATTCTTAAGGGGACATAAAATAGGACCTTATACATACAAAGCAGAAGGCTGAACAATCCAAATGGTTTTCTAAACTCTTTGGAAGAATCCCCTACAGTTTTTATGGTAGTTCTGCTTAAGCCTTGATTATCACTTGGAACAAGATCTTTAGACAAATCATAGAGCTAGGTCAGCTCCTTGATATTCTGTGTTAAAACTGGATTAATGAATACAGTAGGGATGGAAAATCATTGCTCTGTGAATTCCTCTGACAGTGAGTTTCCTGGCAGGATGAGCACTAGCTAAAACTAATGGGTGACTATTATTTCTCCTTCCCTAAACAAGAAATTAAGGAAGTGTGTGTTTAGTAGCATGCCAAACCCAGTTTGAGCCTTATGCTCCTACTAATTTAACATTATAGTGGAATTCAAACTGGAAAAGCAACCTGGGTGCAATGTGGGTTCAGATAATGAATTTAAGTAGTTACAGTGTAACTGCCAATTGCCAACATGTCAGAGTGGGAATGTTTCCAGTTAAAAATCGCCTCTAGCATTAGAATATTTAAAATATTATTTTCAAAATATTAAGCGTGTTGATAAATACTTGTTGTCACACACCAAATTAGATGTCCAAGATGATAGGGTAGTATGAAAGAAGTAACTGGAATGTATGTTACACAAAGACCAATGACATATGTATGCTGTATTTCTATAGAATTAAAAGTAGGATTGCTGCTCCCATAAGAGGACTTCTCTCTTTCTCTGATACCTCCTGGAATATCCATGTGGCCACACAATGTGGCACAGTCACTTAATCATTTGTAGATGACTATAATTTGCATTTGTCCTTAATTCAGTAAAATGTACTCATGGGGGAATTTGTGTGAACAAATCCCATTGATGCAATGTGATTCAAATATTCACAGTAAGTTTTTAGTTAGTTGTCTAACTTGCTGTTGCAAATAATGTGGCATGAAAGTATGAAATATCAGTATAATCACATTTAGAAAGAGAGCTCTGCCAGTGCCAATTAGGGAAAGAAACCAAGAGAACCTCCAAAAGACACAAAGGAAAGAGAATGAAAAAGCAATTGAATGCTAATGAGCATTTAGAGATTTCACTTGGTGCTTGAGGTGCCATTGATTAGCCTTCCTAGCAAGCGGTCCTTTACTGTTCCCAGTTTGAAGCCAATTGGATTTTTTTTTTTTCTTTCCAAGAGAAACTCTCCAGGCTAAATTCTCATCTAAGTTACACCAGGGCATATCAGGAAAAGCGAGCTCTCCTGTCTTTGTGAAATTAATCCCTCTTCAGATTGGAGAAAATAGGGGCAGTAATTCAGCCTCTGAACTTTGCAAGAAGACATCAAGCTTGGAATGATCTTTTTTCTAAAAAAAAATAGTTTGAATAAATGAGTTTTTTTGGTTGAAAACTGAAGAGTAAAGAGCTGTCATTTTAACTTTTTTTTTTTGAGACTGAAAATATTTTAAATTGGCAAAATGTGGCATACTAAAATTAACAGTGTAACCTTTCGATTTTGATTACTACATATTTATTCTTTATTTTAATCAAATAGGGAAAAATGTTATTTTCTGATTTCTGAGGCCAAACATTTAAGTTACATGGCTTTTCGTTTTTTATATAAGCTGGCACAAAGACATTAAAATGTGAGCAATCTTCCAAAGAGCCTGTATTATCTTTCCTGCCATGGGGGTGGGGAGAGATAAAATAATTACTAAAATACTGTTGCTCTATTGAAAAATAAAGTCAGTGTTACACATTGTAAAAGCCAGGGGAATGATGGGTTTTCCTCCCCCCACCCCCAATCCCTTGTATCTTTGGGTGGGAGTGAATTACTAATTACAAAACAACCATGTACCTCAGCATTTGCAAGACCCTTAGTGTTTGCAAAAACAAGCTAATTATGCTTGAAAAGGTTTTCAGCCACAGCTCACTTGCTGGCACAAATTATGCTGTTGAAAATGAGGGGAAGCTGCCTTGAATATTTGCCTGTATTTATTGACTTCCATGCCACATACAATATTCCAACATTCTTTAGAAGAAATGTGGGGTTTCAAAGGATTGTTCTAATGTTAGGGGGGGCAGGTTCTCAAAAATTATGCTACGGGTAGTTTTTTTCTTTCGCATTCCTGTTGGCAGCACCAATATTCTGCTCTTTCAACATTACTTCAGGCCTTCATTGCTTGAAAACATCCAGTTGGAATCTCTGGACCTCAGTAAGGCGTGCCCTTTCCTCATGTCTGAGCCCTGTGTGGCTTTCTTCCTTCTATTGTTATTACAGTGGGCATGCCAGGTGATTTGTGAGTTAAAGTTGTTCTTTTATGGGCTTCCTCAGCTTTTCCCCTGTTGTGTAGCTCAGGAACGTGACTTGTTTTTTTGTGGGAAGAAAACAATACAAAAACAGCTTTAATGTTTAATGTTTGCTTGAATCCTGATGATTTCCAGCCACCAACACAAAACCTGGGGTGATGAAAACAGAAGATGATCAGACTATAAGAAAAGTGAATCCAAATTCATGGGTTAACTGGTAAACTGTCTACGTTCCAATCTGTAAATCTGACTAGCCTTGTTTACATAGTTAAAGCAATGTTATACCTTCAATAGCCTACATACAGATAAAAACAGAAATCAGTTTATTTAAAAAAATCAAACTAACCGAAAAGAAAATCATATACAGATAGAAGTGTTAACAATACAATATTACAATTAAAGAGAAACAAGGGAAAATATCTAGCAAACTGTACCATAAACAAACCAAAATTGCTTGAAAGTTTCCTTCAACCCACTCAAACATTGGCAATTATCAGAAATCATCAATCCAATATAAATGTATTCTTCCAGTTTTGTATAATTATTATTTTGGCCATCCAGAAAAAAAACAAAAACACTCTCTATGAAGCCATTTGTATTGCAAAGATATTCCAAATCTATAGCATACAGTCAAGGACACAGGCTTTCTCATTGTGCTGCAATTGGTCTAAAGCAGTGTTTCTCAACCTTGGCAGATTGAAGATGTGTGGACTTCAACTCCCAGAATTCCCCAGCCAGTATAATTGCAGTAACTTATAACCTTCTCTGATACTACAACAAAAGCTCTCTTCTTTCCATAACTCATCTCCTATCTATAAACAAATCTTTAAAGCCTCATCATTTGGTCCTGGTTGGCAAAAATCCATTACCAGAAACAACAACATACATATTTTAACCTTAATCATATAAACCAACTTTATATTCCTTCGCTTTGCTTTAGTATCCCAGAACTTGATTTCTTTTCATTTTCTTTTTGTCTCTTCTCAGAAAGTCCTTCAAAACTTTAACACATCTCTTTTGTAAATCCAAAATAAAGAAGTTATCCAAGTCACTCTTCTGGTTTGTTATTTGTATATCCCTTTTAATTATCAGGACATCAGCTGGTTTCATTTGTATCTCCAATGTAATATCTTTTTCCATATCATTCTTGTAACATGTCATTTTTAAAACCACATTTGAATCAGCCTCAGTCTCGCTCTTGTCTAGTAAGGCATGTTCCTCTTCTATAGCCTCTTTTGAATCCAATTTTATAATGGCAGATAGTTTTAAAAGTTAATTCTGAGTGCGTTTGTTCCCAAATATCCTTGAATTCATTGTAAGTTATAATATTTGCTCCATTCAGTATTAGTGCATCTCTTCTCCTTTAAATGTAATCTTTAGCTCTTTCTGGTTCCCTCTAGTGTCCAACCTTCAGAGTCCCATCTTATCATTTTTTCCCCCTAATCAACAGCATTTTCTCATGGGAAGATTTCGTACATTTAATTTCAAAATCTTCACATTTTTTAATAAAATTCTAAACATTTTCCCACAGGAAAGATTCTTATAATTAGTTTCAAAATCTTATTCCAAATCCATCAGGCCCTTTAGTCCATTTATAACTTTCCAAAACAATATTCTAATCACCCTTTTTCTGTTTAGTTGAAAATGGTTTTTTAAGTCCTTAAACTTGCATAAAACATCTTTCACTAAAGATTGAAGGAGATTCACCCAATGTAATGAAAATTGCCATTCTGAAGGTTCCTAAAATCCAAAAAGCAGTTAACAAGCAATTTCCAGAAGTGATTAAGAAAGGAATTATGCAAACCCAGTGTCCTTTTTCAAGGTGCTCAACCATGACTTGGGCAAGGATGGCAATCCCTTGGCTCCCAGAGCTCTAAAGTCACCAGAGACAGCTGTCTTACAGTCTCCTTACAGGGAGCTACTATCTGGAGCACTTCTGGGTGATCCCACACCCTCTCCTTGTCCACAGAGGAATTCTGAGAAGCCAATCCATTCATCAGCTCCTCATTCCACCACAGTCATTGGCTCTGCTCTCAGTGGAGCCATCTTCAGTTCACCATTGCTCCTCAAGATTTTTATCTTTTTTATGTTTGGTTTTATATAATTGTTGTAAGCTGCCCAGAGTTTGTGGTTCTAAGATAGGCGTCCACGTGAATAAGTGAGTAAGTAAATAGTTTAGCTAGCACAGTGTTTTTCAAAGTTGGCAACTTTAAGATGTGTGGACTTCAACTCCCAGAATTCCCCAGGCAGCATGGTAGGAGTTGAAGTCTACACATCTTAAAATTGCCAAGTCTGAAAAACACTGAGCTAGATTAACTGCAGTAAAACTGGTTTAGGAGGAAAGGACAAAGTTTGTTGCAACTTAAGTCCTTGAACTTGATATAACAGCAGCATCTGGGAAAATACATTTGACCAAGAGTTTGAAAGTCCTGCAACTGTGCAGTTAATTCAAAATTAATATCTGAAGGCATAGGTTCCTAGAAATTGTATATCATGGCTGAGTTGCAGACAGGAGGAATCTGAAAAAGAGCACTGAGAAAGCCTAAAGGCTATTCTGATGTTTATGAGATTTTGTCAACAAGTAAACATGCATGGAATAACAATATTGGCACTTAGTCTCCTATTGTAACCATGAAATGCCAGTTCCTATTACAGAAAAGTAATTGCTTGAAAAACAAATAAGCAAGCAAGCAAAAACTAGTGATGGCTTAAACCTTCAGAAATACTTTCTGATTCTGCTCAAAGGGATCATGCTGCTGTTCCAGCCACTGACTTCAACAAGAAACCCAGTTGATGATCATGTTCATCAAATTATCAATGATGTGAAATTGCTCCAATTAAAATATAGCTACCATTACTCCCCTAGGCTGCACTTGCCCTGCTGTTCATTTTCATCTCTCTGCCTCTTGGCTTGCAAAGTGCAGATTTTGCTAATCTTTGCCTGTGGCATGAATAATACCTAAACTAATCTTTCCAAGCCAGCAATATTGTGTAGGCTGATGGTGGTTATGACAGAACCTCTGTGCTTAGAAGGGGGAAAAGTGGTTGCTGATGAGGCCTCAGCTGACATTCAAATGATTTTTTTCACCTTAAGTGAAACACTAGAGACAATATTACTTTGCACTATGCCAGAGCTTTTCATCAAAGTTTTACACATTTTAATTAAACATTTCAGCATTCCTTTTTGGTAAGAATGTAGAATTATCTCCATGTTACAGATGGGACAGAGGTAGAGATACAGACAAGAAGAGTGACTTACCCAAAGGCAAGACAACAGAAAGAAGCAGAATTCATCATGTGGACTCTTAAAAATCTATGGCCAGACTAATTGCAAAGCCAACAGACAGCTGCCTGCCATATTTCTTATTTGAAGAATAATTAAAATAACTTTAAAAAGTTAGTGTGAAAGTCCCATAAACTCCATTTTCCAATGTTTGCAACACTGGTTCAATATCCCCAAAGCTCTGAAGAAGAATCATAGCTAAAAAAATTAACATCAAAAATTGTGATGTTATGAATACGAAAGACAAGATTTAAAAAATCTATTGCAGATTCTGTCTATTCCTTCTGTCTTATTATCTTATCTCCCTTTGCTCATGGGTTGAAATGGAAGATTTCTGGGATTGATTAAACCATAGATGTTTGTAACAGCTGAACTGGGAAACAATGACTTAATCACCACCGTGGTTATTAGAAGTGAAAACAAGTTAGAAGTCTCAAATCAGAGGGAATAAAAATTGGGTGTTCAGATGTATTAAACCTAATGTATTTCAGGAAAAAAGATCCTTCACCTCTTCAGATGTACTCCTCCATTACAATTCTCAACTCACTGATAAGCAAGCTTTGGTAGACATTAAATGACTACTTCTCAGTTGAGATGAGGAGTAAATTGCAGAAGCTTCCAGATCCAGTTATACAGGGAGGAGTAAAGTGAACAGGGAGGTATGATTATATGCATTCAGTTGCTATCAACTTTCACAGCAACAAAGATAGATTTATCTAGGATGATCTGTCCCCAGCCCCACCCTTCAGGTTTTCCAATGGTGCATTCACCTTGGTGCTGGTTATCATTTTTTCTCTTTCCGTCCACCTTTCCCAGCATTATAGACCTCTCCAAAGAGCTAGGTCTTTGTATAATGTGTCCAAAATGTGATAATTTGAGCCTAGTCCTTTGTGTCTCAAGTGAAAATTCTGGATTGATTTCCATTCATTGGTCTTCTTGGCTTTCCATGGTATTCTTGGGAATCTTCTTCAACACCAATGTTCTAAAGTGTCAATAGTCCTTCTATCCTGCTTCTTCAAAGTCCAACTTTCACTTCTATAGAGTGTCACAGGAAAAACCATTTGCTGCACAATTCTGAAATTTGTATGTATAGACACATCACAGCATCTCAGTATCCAACACCTTCATTGCTTCTCTAACCAAGTGCTAGTGGTATATTTCTTGACTGTTGGTTCCTTTAACGTTGACTGTTGATCCTAAAAAGCAGAAGTTATACACCATTTCAGTATCTTCACCGTCAGTTCTAAGGCTGATTGCTGTATCTCTTATCATTAGTTTGGTCATCCTTATATTTAATTTAAGTCCCCTTTTTCATTGTCTCCTTGATTTTCATTATTACAGTTTGCAGATCATTTGCAATTTCAGCAGTCAGAGTGGGACAGCCATAAAAACCAAGTGGAGTGTCAATCACATCTTTGTGGCTACCATCTTGACCTTTTTTTTTTAACACACCTTTGGACACAGTGTTGTTTCAGAGAGTATAATTACCTGTTGTCTATTCTAACAGCTCTCTGAAATTCTTTGCTAAGTTCTTTCCTGAAATGTTTGCCTTTCTTGGCTTTGGCTTCTCTTCTCTTCTTGATACCACCACAGTTTTTTGTTTTGTTTTGTTTTTCCCTGACATCCAGTTTGCTTTCTTCTGTTTCTTGGTCTTGGATAGTCTTTTTTAACATTCACGCTTAACAACTTCTTTGATGTCATTTGATAGTTACTCTGGTTCGCTATCATTGAAGTTCAGGATTTCCAAGCAATTCCTGATGTTCTGCTTTGCTATATCTTCAAGATTTTCTTTTGAGAACTGGTTGGCCTTCTTCTTCCACTTTAGCTTGACTTGGAACTTGCACATAACCAGTTTTTGATTTCTTACACAATCAACCCCTGGCTGTATCTTTGCTGTTATAACGGAATCTTCTACACCTTTATATGAATGATATAATCAATTTGATTTCTGTGTACTCCACCTGGTGATGTCCATGTCTATAGGCATTGTTTGGTTATTTGAAGACTGTGTTGGCACTGAAGCATTGGATTGGCCGAAGCTGATAAGTCATTCTATTGCTTCATTTCAGTTCCCTAGATCATGCAGTCCAACTACTTTCCTTCTCAATATTTCCAACTTTGGTGTGGTGATTTCAGGATGAACTTGACCATAAAAAATAATTTTCTTCTGTATCAATGGTTGGAACATAAATTCATCTTTTTCCAGTGTAGAATTATTCAATGCATATTCAACATATAATATGAATGTTACAGTGGATAAATGTTTACTTCACTGCCCACAAGCATACATACATACAAAACAGAAAGGGGTCTTTATAAGACCACTAATGTATACAAGTACATTTGACCAAACCTTGAATTTTAGCAAACATAATCCTTTTTGATAAATTATCAACAGAGTTACTGTTTACATTAGTAATGTCACCTTTATGACCCCAACATTGTTGAAGACAGAGGTGATATCACTGAAGGTACAGTGTTTTTCAACTAGTTTAAAACGAGCATAACATTTCCAACCAGGGTTTCTGCTTCAGTGTTAAGCTGAAGGACACCACCACCTTCTCCATGCTGTGAAAATAGATTAATAAATGCACATCCACATATTTTTACTTGTCAGGAATGTTGCTACGTATCCTCAGGGTGTAATTTCATTTTACAGTTCTCATTCCCCTAAGCATTTGTGTGGTGACATTTTTTTGACAGACAGAGGGACATGGATGTGTGCATCTTTATGGGAATTCTCTGTCTAGATTGTAAAATCAATACTGAATCAAATGTAAATGTATCATCATCTCTGAAATACTGAAATGCTATGTTCAGTTTTCCAAGAATTGTCATTTGATAATAAATTGTCATTGAGGGCTTCTCCCCTCCCCCAATCATTACTGATGAAAATATAAGAAAAACAATCAGTACTATTTTAGAAGGTGAGTTAAAACAAACATGGTCTTAGTGCCATGTTTGGCAAGCAATGTCTAATTTTCTTAATTTAATCAATAAATCTGAAGCCAGTTCTCCTGTGGGGTTATTTAGGACAGAGCTTGGCAAGGAACAGAACACCAGTGTTCCAAAATCTCCACTGGCTCCCTATTGCCTTCCTAGTGATATTCAACATGATATTCATGATGAAATATTTGGAGAAAGGTGAAATCCTACTCACATTTTCCTTAGAATCAGTCCCATTTAGATCTGAGTAGACATGCATAGAGATGGAGGCCCACTTTCCAACTCATGTCCAGTGTGTATACACCCACCCACCCCCACACACAGTTTTCCTTGTTTCTTTCTTTCTTTCTTTCTTTCTTTCTTTTTTTTTGATACAGTAAAATCATTCACACTCTTTTCCTAATATGCACACTTCTATAAGCTATGTAATGCAAGTTTGTATGCATATACTGAATGGCAAAATTTGGAAAAGCATGGATATCCACATAGAGTTTTATGTTGAGAAGTGCAACCTAGGAAAGTTTGCATGAAAATGCAAAGCCAAAGAATTACAGTGAAATGGCTTTTCTTAAGAGATGTTCCTTTGTTCTTTCATATGATTGAATCCACCTTGATTTTGCTAACTATGCCTGGGATCTGAATATGAAGATCATTTAGAGAAATATTTTCAGTTTTTGCTGTTCATGAAAGAAACTCCCTTTTCTCTGATAAGACTTGTCAGACATTCCCAGAAGCACTATAAGTTTTCTTTGTTGGAGACAGTTTGAGTGATGGGCACCCCACAACAGCATGGGCAGCTTGTTCATTTTTAAAAAATAACTTTACATTACAAAAGTATATTGAACAGGGCTTCTTTTGCCAATCTTAACTGAAGCTGCTCAGTTTCTGAACAGAGGAAGCTTTTGCACCAATAATCAGCTAATCTATTTGCACAAAGGACTATAGGAATTAGGGGCGCTTCACACAAACTCTTTGCATCATTTCCTTATCAGCTCTAGATCTTCCATTCCCATGATCTCAGTGCCTTTCTAGACCGGACTCTGCACTTTTCTGGCTTCAGGCCAGTTATTTAAAACTGGAAAAAATCTAGAGGCATTTTTTGTAGAATACTGAGCCTTCTTGAAAGTCTACTGACTTTGGTTTTGCCTTCATAATGACTCCCTGATTCTGGCCACAATGAAGCCCTTGTTCAGCATCCACTACAATCCGCCAAATATTGGCAACTTGTGGTGTGCAAAATGTCCAAATTTGAAATGTTTTGAAGTTGAAATGCCCCTGTTCCTGAAATCAAAATTCTCTTTTGAGATCAGAGCAGCTGTTTTAACTTTACAGGAAGTGTTCCAGTGATCTTTGGACATTCTAGAAGTATTCCAAGCTCAAACCAGCCCATTTAACTTCCAAACACTTGTTCCAAATTTGAAACAGGGCTGTCCTAAACTTGGAATATTACATAATTCTAAATAACCGTGTTATAACCATTGTGCAAAGCACCTGGTTGCAAAAACTGTCATGCTATTCTTGCACTGCAGGCCATTTAGAAGAAGTAGAAGGGGTGGCACCTTTACAGCAGAGTGGCTGCCCCCATAACAACTGCTCATTTTTTTATTGTGAAGGGAGAGGGGCAAGTGTAGAAAGAGTGTAAGGCAAATGTGAGGGGGGGCTAGCCATTTATTTTATTTTTCCTTTTTGTAGAATGGGGAGGGAGGGGATTTTTGTTATTCCAGGAACTGTGACAACTCAAAGGACAGGATGCTATTTGAGTCCCATTTTTGAACTCTCTTATTTAACAGCTGGAGGGAGAATTGATTGACTCATGATGCTCCTTGCCTATACTCAGGATTTCAGGGTTAATAAAAGTGAAGACAAGTGAAAGTCAGTTTCAAAGTGGTTCCTGGGAGATCAGGGACTGCAAGCTGAGTAAACCTGTGCCACGTGGCCTTTAGCCCAAACTGTAGAACAACAGTGAAGCAAATAAGCAGCATGTTGTGAACAGATTTCTGAACAGTTGTATAACCTCTGGAGAAGAAGCCAATATAGATCTTTTTCATATAGTATGCAACACAAAATTGTAAAAGCAGGGTAGAGGTACAGTTATTCATCAAAGAATCAAAGCTGACATGAAAACATCCAAGATTCAGGCTTCAGTAGAGTACTGATAGATTTATGTTCCTTTTTTTTTTTCCTGGCCTGTTATTCACATTAATCAGCCATTTATTTATTTTTTTAAGCTTCGATATTTGTCCTTCAATAGTGGACACACACACACACACACACACACACATACACAGAGAGAGTTTTGAATTATTTTTTTACAGATTCTACATTTATAAATTCATGTCATCCCAATATTTTTAAAAAAGTCCAACGAATTCTTCATTTGAAGTAAGAAGTGGATTTTAAAATTTGGAGAATAATTTAGTAACCCTGTGCCTCTTATTTTTTCCTGCTCTCTTGTCAAACATTGGCAATCTTGAGAAGTGGGTGGAGGAGGCTCTGGGTCTAGAGTAGGAATACTGGTACCTATACAGCACAGGGTCTGCTTCTTGCAATGCTCCTCTGCCCTTTTTGCTGGAAAACTACTCTGGGTAATTTCCTGTTTAGCTTGCATCCATCATGCTCCCAGTCAATCCCTATATACAGATTAGAGCAAGTACACAGGTCACTCACTAGTAAAACTATAGTTTGATGTTGATTCATTAAACATCAGCAATCCTCAGAACAAAATACATGGCAAAACAGGAAAAAGCAGGAAGAAAACAGGGGAGGGGAGAGAGAAATAACAGGCAAGAATTTACATTGACTATATATGCCTCTAAAGAGCCAGTTTGATGTGATGGTTAAGGCACCACACTAGAAACCAAGACACCATGAGTTCTTACCTTAGGCACAAAACCAGCTGGTTGGCCTTGGGCCAGTATCTCCACCCTAGGAAGCAGCCAATGGCAAACCACTTCCAAAAATGTTGCCAAGAAAACTGCAGGGATTTGTGTCAAGGAGATAAGACTAAACTGAAAGTTTGCACATGCACACACATTCTCTCTTTCCCTCCCTCCTTCCCTCCCTCCCTCCCTCCCTCTCTCTCCATATATATATGTAATAAATTAAAAAGATAATTTCACAAATTGTGCTGTAAGCATGCTATGAACAGCTGGGCATGCTTTCTTAATATATCTATAAAAATGTAAGTAATCTGCTTCTGTGTAACTTCAAGATGCCCATATAGAGTCCTTCTCTTCTTTTTTGAATTTTGCAACCTTGCTCCTGCCTTCTTATTCCCTGGCATTTTCCCATCTTAATAGTGATTAGGTCTAACCTTGCTTAGCTTCTAAACCCAGACAGCATCAGCCAGGGGCTTCTACCTACTCAGAGAATTTTCTCAGTGCAGTAGTTCAGATCCCAAGCATTCCATGGGTACTTTTCCACAATAATGACAGAATTGAGTATTTATGTTTTAGTGTTTACTTACCAAAGTCATATACCTTCTGCCTTGCTTGGCATATTCTAAAACAGCGTTTTTCAGACTTGGCAATTTTAAGATGTGTGGACTTCAACTCCCAGAATTCCCCAGCCAGCAAACAACAACAACAACAATTTACTTTGACCAACTGTCACAAATCTGTAAATGTGTCATCTTAGAACAAAGGACAAGACAGCAAGTTTATTTTAACCGAGTCCAGAATGCTGAACTCACAGATTTTCTGAATATATGGTGGATGGCAGAGAAATAGAACTCTATTTTTCCCTTTACTGTCAAGATATTGCAAGGTGTGTGAATATCATGACTACATAAATAAATCTCTTCCCCAATGAGGTGTTAAATATGTGGAATTTAACTGAGTCTGGCCACCATATATCAAGCTATGAATCATGGTATGTGAACTATCACAGAAAGAGTTGGTCTATTAAGTTTCCTGGGAGGCTATGGAAACAAACAAGCCATCTGCATTTTCAGTCCAAGCTTTCAGGTGATTCTTAATACATTGTTTTATTATTTTGTTTTGTTTTGTTTTATTTTTAATGTTTAAAAAACTTGGATTTAGATAATTCCCATTTCCTCTGTAGGATCTTAATTTTACTTAGCTGTTCAGGACAAGGTTACTCAACTATTAGTACCTTTATTAGCGCCTTCTTTGCTCCCTCTCCCCACTTTTCTAGTATGTATGCCAGCCTTACCAAACCTGGCATTCTCCACTTCTGTTGGACTTCAGCACCTATAATTCCCAGTAAGCCTGGTATTGGTTAATGAATTCCATCATTTCTGACAGATATTCAGGAAAGGGTGATCTATTTTTTTCCCTTAAACTCACTACAGCTGTTCTACTATTCTCCACAGTAGAACCACATCATTTATGAAAACAACAAATATCACTAGGAAATGCCAACTATGCTGACCATTTTTAATAATGTGGGCACTTCTCCATGATTGGTGATGCAAGGTAATGAGGCTGACAAACTGAAGCAGGATGGGAGGATGTGTCTTAAAATGCAAAATTGTTTTGACAGCTCTACCAATTATATTTCTTTGCCCTGTGACAACAATTAGCTGCAAAGAAAATGTATGTGGACATATCTCAAAGATGCTGTTTTTAGAAGTTTACTGTGCAGAGGGCACAAAGCCATCAGTAGCAGTTCTAAATTATTTTACTAATGTCCATTTCCTCTGATGGCCTGCCATTCAGACATTGAAATATTGGAGATCATCTCCTCTGGGACCTTCCTTCATGTTTAGCCTGCCCTCTACACTGGGGCAGGAAAGCTAATTGCTACAGAGCGAGCAGATGGCTTTATGAAAGATCAAAATGACAGCAAGCCTCTGTTGGTAAATTATGCTCCAATCCAAACCTTCTCTACCTTTCAAGGGTCAGATGAAAATTCCTCATAGTTAACACTAAAAAGCTCTTGCTACTGTATACATGCAGAGGGTTGTTTGAATTCCTTTCCCCTGTGTGTTAGTCCAAAGACAAGCAGTGTTAGCATTTGTGTCCCATGTCCCAAGGAGATGAATTGTCCATCTCTATGAGGATAGTTCAAGATGTTGGGCATGTTTAATCTGGAAAATAGGCAATTAAGAAGCACCATTGATCTTTAAATAATTGACAAGCTGTCACATAGATGATGGAGAAATAAATTAAAAGTACCCCCCTGCCCCCCCAAAAAAACATTTTCTCATGAATGAACATTCTTTTGGATCATGTAGATTCATCTTTCCTAGAGGTATTTTGTTTTGTTTTGTTTGTTTCTTTTTAAGAAATGTATAGTTGGGTGTTTATCTAAGAGTGACAATGCTGTCTAATTCTTGCTGTCTAATTCTATTATGGACAAGATTCATTGGACGTTTCTCCCAGTTCTATGGTTCTGTAAGAGAAGTAAAGAGCATTTGTTGTCCACCATATGACTGCAACAATACTTACTAGTCTGTGAATGGAGTAATTATGGGAAGGATGGTAATACTATATGTTAAGTCTAGTAACTTCATTGATTGTAATGATCAAATAATTGATGTGCTACACTGAAGTTGCAGTAGAGAATCAAATGTGGTAAATCAAAATGGACAGTATGAATATTTGATTAAACCAGTTTTATAAGATGATAAAAACTATAAATTATTACATATACCCTGACACAAATGGGAATGGTTGATTGGTCTTTTAGGCTATATTTTAGGGTATGAGAATTTCTCAGTTTCCATGCCAGAACCTGCCCCTGCTTGTTGCCACTTTCCAAAGTATTTTTCAGTAGTACACAGAATATATTGGGCTTTTAATCAATTCAACTTGTGCCACATTGTCAACAACTCTGCATATATTCTATTTGAATAATTTCTTTTGTGTTTTTCTTCTGAAATGTGAAACCCAGTTGAGAATTCAAGGTGCATCTGAACACACTTTGTACCTGAAATAACAATTGAGATCCAACCTTCAGCCATAGGCCTGAGTTGATTCCAGACTTCTGGGAGTTGTAAAAGTTTAAAGCACCAAAGTGACATATAGCAATACAGTTGGAAGCCTCCTAAATAGCCTTCTAATCAGCAGTGGGTTGATACTATTTGATGGGGTATGATTATGTATAATCATGATGCCATGATTTCAGATAAAGATGGACATTTATATTTCTAACAGTAATTCCTCTATGTAACCTACACATACAAATTCTCTGAATAGTTAGTGATTATTTCTTAGCTGTTTTATTCTAATTGTAGGACAAAGATATCCATGATATAATAAGGATGATCCTGTAGGCTTTTTCTCAACCTTAATTCAAGATCATTGTATTGTTATGTGTTGTCTTCCTTTTTTTTTTTTCCTTTTTGTCTTATCCTAAACTTGATTCCTTCATCATCATCTTCATCATCATCATCATCTTCTTCTTCTCCAACATCCATGTTGGAAAGCCATGCATTTTCCAGCTGTGTATATCACACAGGCTTATGAGTCCTTGAAACAAGGATTAAGTGAGGCGCTCTGTTTTGTAAATAAGGAGGTGTTATACAATTGTCATTGTAACATATACAGAACAACATTCATGATTTGTATTTGTGGGAAATAGCCATAGCATTGGGGAAAAAAAAACCCATCAGCAGTGATATTTCAATATTATTTATTCATATATTCCACATGTTAAATATTAAAATGAAATGTAAAAAAAAGAAAGGAAGATTCTGAGTAAGATATAAAGGACTCCTCTTGAATTTATTCTCAATTAAATTATAACCACCCCAAATCAATCCTATGTGTTTTAACAGCATCCACAGTGCTTAGTCATATCTCATAATTAAGACAGAAGTATTGCCAGTTGTCATAGTCTCCATTCAGAGACATAGACTGTCTTAGCTTTTTGTAGTTGCCATTAATCAGGGATAGTGACTTGTGGCTTTCCAGATGTGACTGGAACAACTTGCAATAATCCAAGTCAGCACAACCAACATCGAGAGATGCTAGTTCAGCAGTTCTACAGGACCATGGTTTACCCACAACTACAGAATATATATTAAGTCCCATGGAACTGGCAAACCAAGGAAGTCAGGTGAAATGAACTTCAGGAAGGTATTTTTAACACTAATCTGGAGTAAAAATAGAATCTTGAAAACTGTAAGAGTAAATTCCCAGCAAGACTTAAAGTGAGTTAATTAAAACAGTCACTTTGACATGTGTTCATCTTACCATTTTTTTTACTTCTAGGCTGTGTTAACTCTTCTCACCTAAACTGCGGTCCTTTAGCATTTTCTTCCATAGTCTCTCACAATATGGCATGGACATGTCTCAGATTTGGCAGAACCTGAAAAATGAGTCAGTTGCCTGGTATGAAGTTTCTGGCACTGTATAATTTGACAAAGGTTCCCAGCAAAAGGACTTAAAGTAAATCAGGAACATTCATGACTAATGTTCACATTTTATAGTCATCACTTCATAAAAAGAGTAACAAAGTTCCAGTTGCTCCATATAATAGCCAAATAGGAAAAAGGTGGTGGAAGAGGACTGGAATCAAATTATTGACATGCCTACCTTTTATCACAGGAAATAGTTCATCAAGAGGTTTCTAACTGCAGTGCTTCAACAAATGTAACAAGCTAAAATGGATATTGAATGCTCATTTGCTATGTATTAATACATACTGAATATTTGGCAATGATCCACAAATTAGATTGATTGGTTGATTATGTGCTATCAAGTTGGTGTTGACTCTGAGCAACAATATAGATAAATTTTCTCCATGTCCACAAATTAGGCTACTTGTATAAACGCTATCATCCTAGCAAATAAGATTTAATTCTGTGCAAAAATCAACAAACACCCAAAAATAATGGATAGTTGCAACTTCTCTGTGGAATTTTCTATTCAGTTTCTGAACACCTGCATCTTCGTACAAAAGAGAAAAGCATAATCAAGATTCAGGAACATGTGAATTCTGTCCACAGCAGTTAAAATTATAAGTGTAATATAAATGTATGGTAAGCCTTTAGCAGTTGCATGAAACAGCATCAGTGTGGTTTTGACGGTGGTAATCATATCTAAGCATTTGTACAGTGCTTCAGAAGGGTAAGATAATAATGTAGGACTGAAGTTTAAATTAAAACTGCTAGGAGAATCTAATAAGGTTAAGATAAATCTGTGCATTTCTAGCCTGGTAGTGGTAAATTCTAGTGCCTCCCAGGATCATACTGCTGAAATTCAGAGCAAATCTTCCCCAAATTATCAATTTCCCAAGGAAAACCAGAGAAATACAGACTTAATGCACCTTCAGCAGAGAGAAAAATAATCCAGGACATCAAGACAGGAAACCAGGATTCTGTATTTACAAAGAAACATGACCTGCTCAACTCCATTCTTTGATGGAACTCATTCTGAAAAGAAATCAGCCTGTTAAATTAATAAATCTGCCCCATGACTAAAGGTGGTGTGAAATTAAGAACTTCCAAATATATCTCCTGTGATATATTTTCCCCCTGAATATTAGTTGTAATTTGGAATTTTGAATAAGGAATACTTAATAAAACACATATAACTTTTTTTAAAAAAAATTTTGTGATTACTATTTAAGTACTTACCAGGACTTAAGAACAAGCCAAGAACAACATAGAAAGTGGAGCAAAGGATAAGAAGAATTTCAAGGTAAAATAAATAAAGTAATGGAGAAGATAATTGGGATTTATATGTGGTTAACTCTTCTTTCCAGCTATTACATTTTTTGTAGTTTAAAGTATTGCTAGTTATCTACAAAAGATCAAAAGTTTTGATTAAAGTGTTCTAAAAATATAATCTGCATGAAATTCAATAACAAATGAATTTTCATGTGAATACAGTACAGCAAATTCTGCACCACAAAAATTGCCCTTGTAAATGTCATCTATTTCTCTAACAGTTATTGCTTTTTCTCGGCGTGTCAACATCGCTCATGTTGATGGGACCAATTTGATCATCCTTGGTTCCTCAGCCATGACATTTCTATCTACTTACTTCTTGTTGGTGCAATGTGAACATTCAATTCATCACTGTTTTGTGATAGGATTATAAAATCATGTCCCTTCCTTCCTCAGTGTCTGATTCTTTATCCTCTAAAATCAACTGAAAAAACAAAACCAAAAAATCCAGTTGACTTGTATTGCCAAGAAATTATGATATTTCTCAGTTCAAGCTATTATCACATCAACTTCTCAGCTGCCCTGCAAAATATGGCTTAAGCCTAGCCTTCTGGGGGGGAAATGGAAGTATTATATGTTATTCTATTCTTGATTTCTGTTATCATTCTGATGAATAACAAATCAATATCATTCAAAAAGAATCATTTACTGGAATAACAAATCAGTTTAAAATAATGATAGGAAAAGACATGTCTTTACACAGAATATGCATTACTACTTTTCAAACACAGCTGGATGATTGGATGAATTCAGTAGAACAACACCTGAAGAGTGAACCAAAATCTGCAGAGGATTCATCCATTAGAATCTCTTATAGTTCAATTACGGTAAGTCCATTTTTTCCAGTATTAGAACTCTGACATCAGAAGGGGAATAAAGAGGGGATGATAGATTTGAGGAAAGGCCTATCTGCTGGATTCATGGCCCTCTTAGTTCCTCAATAAGCCCACTAAATAGTTTTTGGTTTGGTTTTAATTCATGCCTGGTGCTGGAACAGATCTAAATTAATTCCTTCCTACTGATTTTACAGGAAGGAATTTTTATAAATAGCAAACAAACCAATAAACATGGCTAAAAGTTGGTTAAGAAGACAGAGACATTACTCTTCAATTGCTTTTGCTTTGCTGGCACAAGCCTAGTGCAGCTTTAGAGGTTTTGGAGAGTCTGACCTCAGAACTCTTCAAAATAGAAATTAGCAGTCTCATCTGACTGCATTTGTATTCAAGTTTAGCTGGAAGTAAGGCCCACTGGACTTAATTGGACTTCCTTCTGAGTGCCCTAGTATAGGATGGCAATGTAAGAGTTAAATCTGCTCTTTCATCTTGTATTATAACCCCACATTCTTAATGCTGTCATGAATTAATTTTTCATATAGTAATATATTTATCCCCTTTTCAGTACTGTAGTAAGTGGCAGTTTAAATGTGAACCATTCAGTTGGATATTTCAATTATAATTTAAAACTAATGGGTATGAAATATGCATGCCTTGGTGAATTTGAGAATAAATATCTTTGGGAATATTGTACATGCAAAGCAGAAGTATTAATTTGACAATACAAACTCTGTCACATAGAAATGTTTTCCCCACTAAACTGTCAATGGACTGTAAATTGGCGTAGACATCTAAGAATAAAGTAAGACTAGGGTGAAGGAGCATCTGGGCTTGCATAGAGGATAAAGATACAATTTTCGGCTCAGCATTAAATTTTCTACAATTACGCACACAAAGGAGTTTCAAAATAAGCTGTAATGGATCTTCCTGATTTCTGCAAGCTCTTTACATTTCTGTTCAAAGGCATGAGAGGATAAAACTGGAGCATCAAGCATCCATTTCTTAACCCATCTTCTGTAGCCCATTATCATTGGTGGATCTATAGCTATCTGTAGCTTGTAACTGCAAAATACTTTTACCATGATCCATCTTGCTTGCTCGCTTTATCTTTACTTTTATTTCTTCATTTATTTCAGTTTGTATGGCTGCCCACCTCACTGTTGTAACTCTGGGTGGCTAACAACAATTAAAACATGCTACCTAACAACAGTATAACTATAAATTCATAAAGATGCATAATGGATTTCCAAAATATCTAAGTTCTAAACTATTTGTACTGCATTATTTGACTTTGGTGATAGCAAATAGCAGCTAGCTAAAGAGATTCCACTCCAGTCCAAAATTGTCATTGTAAATAGCTGGCTGTTGCCAGAGAAGACTTAGGACATTGGTCATTTTTTCAACATTTTTTACGTCCTTTCAATAGACGTGGTTTCTCTCTCCAACTTTACAAAAGAGAAGACAGGAAACAAATATATATATAAAACCAGTGTTGCCTATACCATCTATGGCAGGTTATCCAATATGAAAGTGCATACAAATGTCTTCCTTTCCATTCACTAGGTTTCCTTCCCTGTACATTTAAAACAAAAAACAAGAACAGGAAGTTGATATACTGTCAAACAAAGTGCTTGTCTTAAATATTTTTATTTACAAGAATTCCTCTGAGCTGCATATAGAGACAGTTTTTTTAGAAAATAAAAATGGTAGGTGGCTTCAGACTAATGCCTTGAAATGTCCACCTGTCAAGGGAAAAAAAAAAGTAAAGATAAGTTAGAATGATAGAGAATATCCTGAGAGTTAGAGAGGGGGAGTGTTGAATTATCTTTATTCTGTTAAATAAATGCTATTGTTACTGATCACACCCACCATGGAGATCAGAGAAACTCCCTGACAACTATTTGATGAATTCTCCTACAAGTTCCAAATGGTTCCAATCCCAAAGGGTTCAAGATCTTTGGCCTATGCTGATGCGTAGTGGGTGTGCAGGATTTCAGGCTGAAGCATACTTTCTATATTTTCTATCCGTCTGAGAATTCTGAAAAAAAATCCAGCAATACTAGCAATACTAGAGTGGGCCCCACACCTGTGGAGATGGCTGGTGGGGTGATGGGTTGTCCCCCCCCCCCAGCATCTTACAGGTTTTTTAGGGCTAAAATCATAGGAGGTTTTTAGGGCATTTTTAATATATGTTTTTTAATTATTTATACATTTTATCCATGTTTGGAGGGACCTGTGTTTTTAATTCTTTTTTATTATTGTGAGCCGCCCAGAGTCACCCGTTGGGGGAGACGGGTGGCATACAAGTCTGAAAATAAGTAAATAAATAAATAAATACTGTTCAGTGAACTATATAGCTTATTTTTCCTCCAAGGAGTCACTTTGTCACTGTGGTCCTCAAAGATCAAAAAAATAATAAAATAAAATAAAATAAAATAAAATAAAATAAAATAAAATAAAATAAAATGGATTTATTTCTTTGTCTATGCATTTATTCATTAAATTTATAAGGCCACCTAACTCACAATGACTAAAATAAAATAAAATGGATTTATTTCTTTGTCTATGCATTTATTCATTAAATTTATAAGGCCACCTAACTCACATAACCCAAAACAATAAGTCAATTCAAAATAAAGATGGTTGCAACTAGGGAGAACCAATATGCCCCAAACATGTTAACATAATCCCATTCAGACAGTCACCCCCCAACAACCTGACTCAGAGCCCAAAAAAAGGTCTTTAAGGTTTATTTAAAATACTTTTACAATTGAAATGAGATGAAAGTTTATTTCCAGGACACTTTCCCCTCATCTTGCAAACATGAGAGGGGCCATGCTCAGTTCCCTCCTGCACATCACCCTGTGACCCAAAGGAATTATTTGTGCTTATAAGCAAAGCCCCACCTCCCACTAATCCTTTCCTTGCTGGAAAGGAAGTGTTGCTCACTATTAACCAAGAGAGAATGAAATTGACTAGAGGCAGCGGGGAGCCAGCCCCCTGTGCAACTGACTAAGGCAGACCTAATAAGGAAATTGCTGCAAAGCCACTGGGCACCATGACAGTGAAGGCATGCCTTCTAGGTGCCATCAGAGGTCATTAGTATCAGGAGAATGCCCACTGTGTCAAATCTTACCAGATGGACAGAAACCTTGGGAAAAAGGTGGTCCTCAAATAGTCAGCATCTATGCAATGCACTCATTATTACGCATGCCACTGCATTCTGGACCAGCTATAACTTCCAAGTGGTCTTTAAGGGCAGCCCAAAATTGCTTTAATCCCTACACTTACTTAACTGAGCATCATAGTTTGATTTTCCCCTTAATAAAAGTAGGATTTTCCATGAGACCAGGAAAAATGATACCACCAGAACCTCCCTTCGAAAGTTCATGTTCAGTGCAGCAAGATCAAAGATTAGGGGGACAGGGCCAATGTAAGTATGCAATATAATAGAGGAGGAGCAAATTAATCCTTTTGGCTTCTAGATGACTTCCTATAGCTATTAAAATTACATATGCCATTAGTTTTGCAGTATTTCATTTATATGCTGGTAAGTCATTCAAGACAATAAGTAATGAATGCATATGAACTCAATCAATAAAATATATTAGCATCTATTTTAGAGCACTCTACAGCCATTTTCAACTGGATTCTGAGTGTGATAGAATTTTGTGATGACCAGAACTACAGTATATGGCCAACATACAAAATAAATAATACATATTTATTCTCTGCAAGTCTATAATTTGTTCTTTGTTCAACAAGCCTTTTCTTTAACCACATTTTAGTCCTGTTGTTCTGATTCATTTGTGCATGTATATCTATGTATAATATTTTGTAAGAGAAATCTGTTTGTTACTCTATTGATCTAGTATTGATTTCAGCTGCCACTGTTCTAGAAAGATAACTTTTTAAAAAAGAAAAACTCATTTAGGAGGTTTTTTGGCTGCTGGCAGTGTAAAATGTGGATTTCTAATTTTCTTCAATGACAATTAAAGCTGCTACTGTAGTTGCCCTTGAAAAGGTATAAGCCAGTGTTGTCCAAACGTGGCCACTTTAAGATGAGTGGACGTCAACTCCCAGAATTCCCCAGCCAGCATGGCTGGCTGGGGAATTCTGGGAGTTGACGTCCACTCATCTTAAAGTGGCCACGTTTGGACAACACTGGTATAAACAAAAGACTTGGCTTGTTTGTTTCTTCTATTTTCCATGTACCATAAACTGGTCCTGGTGCTTGTCATTGAAATGTTACTTTGTTTTTGTTTGTGTGCTACCGTATTAACCTAAATTAATGTAAGCAATTAAAATGCTCATTATCTTAGGCTCGAAAATTAAGTGCTAGTTTGTAGAGCAGCACCTTTGGAGAGCAATATTAGCGCAAGCATCTCACAAACACATTTATAAATGGAAAATGAGAAATGCAGAGGAGACATTGGGCTGATTTAAAGACTTTCAAGTGAGCTGGTCAGGAGGCTTCAGATTGTGGCAGAACCTGTTGAGGGGAGAGTTCTCTCACCTGCATTCTCCTTCTGGTGCTAAAATTAGATCCCTTTCCGATGCATTCTGCTTTCTACATATCTCCATTCAAGAGTTCTCTACACTGTACAGGGTTCTAATTGATATGGAAGCCTACCTGCCGTACATGCGCAAGCTTTCTTCTGGAAGACAGCATTTGATGTCAAATGGGGTAAGGCTTATGGGAGAACTCACTGGGGAATGTTCTGCTTTACAGAATGAGAGGTTAATGGTTAAGAAAACATGGCTTCCCTTGTCAAAGTTAGTTTAACTCTGAATCTCCACAAAGAAAAAAAGAAACGAATCATATGCAGATGAACATTATTTTTTTCTGAAACAAGGCATCATCAGAGAAATCACGTTTATACATTAGGTTTGGCAGAAATATAGAGAAATCACATTTTTTTTAATCAAGCCATACACTTGTGTTGCAGCTGGGATCATTCTCCTTGTTTCATCCCCATACTTAGCTAATACAACCTTGTTGACTTTTTAATAAAGGCAAAAAGAAGATAGGTTTGGCCTATTGCTTTATTCAGTCTAGGATTTTTTAAAAAGTAGATTAATTTATAGTGGAACAGCTGGCTGATCTATGCAGATTACTTGATATGTATTGCAATCTCTAATACTGTGAGCTTTATTAGGAATTAAAAGTGGCCTGTACTGGAATTGAGAAAATAAGATAGGAAACATCTGCCAATTTATTTATTTATTTGTTTATTTGTTTATTTATTTATTTATTTATTTCAAATTTAGATACCATGCATCTCACAAAAAGTGACTCTGGGTGGTTCACAATAAAACAGCAATAAATATTAAAATGCAATAAAAACAATAAAAAATAGAATAAAAATAGAATAAAAACCAAACACATGCACAAATAATATCTTCCAAGATGTTGATGGTCAATAAGATGTTAACATATGGAAGCATCTTCAAGGTTTTAGCCTGCCTGCCTGCCCACCCTCTCTCCCTCCCTCCCATTTTTAATGGCGTTAATAAAAATTTAGATATTGCACAATAACCACAACATCCATCTAGAATTCAACAAACACCAAATCATTGCTTTCCTAGCGTATGCATGGCTTTGGATTCTAAGATGCTTTGGATTTTCAACATATATTTAATTCAAATTAATCTCTAATAATAGCATTGCTGGTCATGTTGCATATTCTACACTTCTGACTGTGGGAATTTATTGCTCTGTATCCTACCCTTTAATGTATTTTACAAGGCAACATGATTGTGCATGTCTGCTAACCTGTCCCCCAAAACACGTGAACAGAAATGATGTTAACATTTCTGACTTGGACTCTAATTGAACTCAGCAAATATGTTCAAGTAATACAGTAACCTGGCACTGCACATATTGTTTTGGGGCAATGGGACTAGATTTCATTTCACATTGCTATATGATCCAGCCATCAACAATGCCTTGTCATTTCAATGTGTCACATATTTTCTTTACCAGCTTTGAGCTCATATGTTAGTCTCATCTCCACTTCCATCTGGAATTGGGGGGGGGGGGGGGGGGAAACACCATTATATAGTGCACAGCTTTGTTATCCTTGTATTTTGTCCAATTTGGGTGAGGGGGAATCAAGAGCATTCAGAGGACTTCCACATAAAGGATTTGGGGGTTAGAGACATGGCTTGGTTGTGGTTCTGCTCCTACCTTGAGATCAATCTTAATTCTCAATTTGGGGAAGCACTGTTGCCCAAAAGCTGTGAGGTTCACAAGGCTCTATTCCACCTCCTCCACCCCCATTTATATGAAGCCACTAGGAACCATTGTCAAAGTAGGTAGAGCTGAATGTCATCTTAATATGGATGATACACAGATCTACTTCCTATTTCCCTTATCAGGTCTGTCAGCCTTCATGATATGCTCTTCTCTGGGCCAGAATGAAGGCTAGATAAAGTTGAATCCAGACAAGAGTGACAGTTGCTGGTCAGAGTCAATTCTGTTTCATTGGAAAAGATTTTGTGTGCCTGTATGCAGCCACACTTCCACATAAGAGGGTCTGCTGCAGGTGGCACTCAGGAAGAAGACTATAATCCACTCCTAAATGCATTGATAAAATGTGGGTTGTGATTCTAGCCTGCCTTACTAGATGAGGATACTGAAATAACATAGTATCAGTAACATTTATTGCTTCATGATGATGATGCTATTCATTCAATCATGTCTGATTCTCTGCAACTCTATGGACCAGCTCTCTCCACATTTTCTGATCTTGTACAACTTCTTTCAGTTTTATGCTCTGGTTGGTGTCAGCTTTGATGTTGTCTAGCCACCATGTTTTTTGGCGGCCTCGTTTCCTTTTACACTGACCATTCTGAGCATAACTGCCTTTTCCAGTGAGTTTGATTGCATGACACGGCTAAAATAGGTAAGGCGGAATTTTGGGATTTTGCTTTCCAGCGATATGTCTGGTTTTGTACGCTCCAGAATGTGTTTGTTTCTCACCTTTGCTGTCCAAGGAATGTGCAGGAGCCTTCTCCAACCCCACAACTCAAATGAGTCAATTTTCCTTCTGCCTAGTTTTGTCATGGTCCAACTTTCTCAACCGTAGGTAGCTATGGGACACATGATAGTGCGGACTAATCTGCATTTAGTTGCCAGGCTGATGTCCTTGCCTTTCCATATTCGCTTCATGCTCATCATTGCTGTGTGACCTAGTGCAATTTGATGCTTTATTTCACTTTATTTAATCCATCTGTGATCCTAGGAAAGTGTTTGATAAATATATATAATTAGCTATAATTCAGAGCCTATTCTGCATTTCAGATTGTTATTCTTTGTACTTTTTAGATATATTGCCTTCAACATATGTACCTGTTTCCTTTCTAGTAAAATGCAAATATTCTACCTTTTAATGGTTAAGTTATGAAACAGAGACCAGCACAGCATTGCCTTCCCTGCCAAAAGTTTGGAATTAACATTGTGCTGAACAGGAACTGTTTGCAAGGCAAGGAGTACCAGCTCCTCTTCAGTTTATTATCCTTCCTGTTTCAGTCAATGACCATCAAAGTCAAAAAGTCCACTGATTATGATGGTTATGCCATCTGGAGTACCAAGACATGCCATTATTTAGCTTCAGTAATATTTGCTGGTTTGTTGCCCGTGCCCCTGTGGGGTTGTAAAACACCCGTCTAACTAAACTCCACTGATGGAGACCACTTATTAAAATATTCATATTCAACTCTAGAGAGTCATCAAACCATGTCAACATGCAACTCAAGGAAAGATTTCTTCTTTCATATGCTTATACATCTATATATAAGTTAGATTAAGTCTGTGCAAACTTTGAAAGAGTGCTTTATTTCGATTGAAGATCTGTTAAAGCACATTTTCAAAGCAATGTATCAAGCACAGTTGTACTGTTTGTGGAGTGGGAAAGGAACAACTGCCTACTTTGTTTCTCCCAGTAAGAGTAGCTTCTGATTATATAAGAAGCCAGTGTTATCAAACTGAGGTAGTTAATCCAGTCATCCGAGCCAATGCTCAGCATTTCATGAGGGCAGAGTGCCTCACCACTAGGAGGCAATGTATCTCACCTACATGAAAGACCTCTGCAACTGATTGGGTATATTCCCCACAATTTATTATTCAATTTGGCAGAATCATACCTTAGAATCTTGTGCCACAGAATCCCATGGCAGGTTCTACGTGGTGCTCTGCTGTGGCTGCCTGTCTTGGTAATTTAGATAATAGCCTGATAAATCTGTGACTGAACTCAACTGGTTATCATGGGGCGTCTTCAGATATCTGCAACCTCTAATAAAATAATGAAGGATAAACAGAAGCTGCTAAAAAGTACTCTAAATCTAGCAATGTCTTATGTAGCTAGGAAGTAAATGTCCAGAGATTAAAAAAAAGAAAGAGAAGAGGATTTTTTTTTTTTTTTACTGAATGAGATTAATTTTATAAGCATAGTCTTCTATGGGTATAAAGCCTGCCAAATTTCAGACAGATGAGTGCAAGATTTTGTGCAAGTTGTTTTATGATTTAAAAAATAGGATTCCTAGTTCTTTCTATCATTATATGGGCAATTTTATGAAAGTAATTTTGTAGAGCTGCCCTTTGAGAATTTGGAACTTGAACAGGAAGGATATTATAGAAGAAATTTCCCACTCTGTTGTGCCTGGATATGAATTTAAATATTTTTAAAGTGATCAATGTGTTGAGTTCACCTGGTGGGGGGGTGGGGGAAGGAAGATGAAAAAGAAAGAATCCCAGACTTACACTGAGCTTGGATGCAAGTGAATAAAAAATTAAGATCATAGATAAAATTTTGAGAATTGTTTTTGGGTGTATTGTAAATATAGGAGAGGAATGCCAAATGTTGAGTTGAGACATGCACAAAGAAAACTTTTGGATAAATGTTGCTTTGTATTTATTTATTTATTTTTTTTAACACACTAAGCAATGAAGATGGGGGAAAGAAAGGAATTCCAACAGACATTCAAAAACCTTCTGATCTCCTTTGGCTGCCAGAAGCAAAAGTACAGTTTTAAAGAAAAAGAATTTAAAAAGTTGTAGACATGAACAACAAAAACGTGAAAATGTTACTGCTATCTCCTGATCATTTAATGTTCTATATGTATAAAAATGTTATATATTTTGTGATAGGAAAAAAAATGAATTTCACTTGGGAACATACTTTGGGTGGCCACTAATGAATTGCCTCTATGTTTCTTGATAGTTCTGATTATTCCTCTTTTCCAAGTTAACTTATGGTGAGCTAGTGCCAAGGAGGAAAACAAGATATATAAGCAGCAACAGCAGTAAAAAGCCATGATGATGTCAAAATCATCAAAACAAGGTCAAATAATGCAATTATCTAATGATGTAATGACATCTGACACAGGTATGTAAGTCATGTCATTTGCCAGATGTCATGATGCATGTGTAATAATTGTCCCTTTAACCTTCCTGTGGACACCCGGGTGTATTGGTCTCTCATCTGTTGTCCTTTTGCATCTTCATCTCATTCAGAATAGAAATTTCACATTTCCCTCATACTGGAAAACTTGAAGCTATCTCCGCATGTAATTGAAGCCCTATATTTTTTCTAAAAATGTTTTCACAATAGTAGGTCTGGTTGTTTTTGTATTTTTTTTTTAACATATATATACATGACTTTTTTTTTTTCTTTCCTAGCATTTTTCCCACAGGTGCTGGCTCTCCCGCCCGCCCCCCTCTTTTTTTTCAGATCAACCGTATGTTGATCCATTGGTTGCAACAGGAATTGACTGACTGGCTTGTTGCCCAAGCCTGACATTGTGGGCTGAGAGAGAGTGACTGGACCAAAGTCACCCAGCTGGCCTTCATGCCTAAGGTGGGACCAGAACTCACCGTCTCTTGGTTTCTAGCCTGATGCCTTGACCACTAGACCAAACTGGCTCTGCTTAAAAATGACATTTATACCCCAGTATTTCTTTCTGTAAAATCAGTATACTTTATTCTTTCAACCACATTTTGTCATCCCAATAATCCTGTGAGGTAGATTAGGCTGACCAATAGAGACTGAACTGGGTCACCCAGTATACTTCATGGTTGACTGGGGATTTTAACCTGGATCTTCCCTGTAGATGTCCCAGTCAATTGAGCTTGAAAGGTTAATTTTAGCCACATAGTAATTCTCCTGATGTTTCTAGTCATCTGAATGTCTTACTGGAGAGTTAACTAGGATCTATTTTATCATTCAGAGATAAAATCTGAGATAGGCTTCATAAAAACAGGGGGCTGTCTAGGTATGTTACCTTAGTTGTCATTTTAATTTTAGTTTTCTCCCTCACTGTTCAGCTGCTTTGACATCTTCAGGAATTATCAAAATGCTTAATTCACACCTGGAAAATTAGGACAGTAGCAGCCCCAACTGGCTAGAAATTCAGCGTATTATAAAAGGAAAAATCCCTGTTGTACAACTTACAGGAAATACATCTGTATAAGAGAGGAAACCAAAAGAAATGTAAATTGAAACTAAAATATGTTTTTATGCTTGACATCAACAGAAAGATGGGAATGGGGAACTTAAGAAGTATCAGTGGGATAGGATGAGATAGTGTCAAGATGAATGGATTTTGTATGAATCTAGATTGAATGCAAAATTGAGTAACCAGCATGAAAGAGATACATTGAGGAAGAGTGACTGGTTCAAAAGGAGGGGTAAAACTAAGAAAGTGGTGGTGAGATGAAGTTGATGAGATCCTCAAAAGGAGAGAGATGTATGGATGAGATGGAAGCAAGGATGATTTGCAGGGATAGAAAGGTATGGAGAGGTATAGTGAATAGTGTAAGTGTGAGCTAGTTTTAGCTATGTTTCTTTTCTATTTCTTGTCTCATACATTTATTTGACTTACTATTTCTTATACCGTTTTTGGTGCCCTGCACTACATTGCTTATTCCAAAAAGGAATAGCATGATCGGTATCCATGTACTGTATCTAAAAGGCCATAAAAAAATGGCACACAGCAGTAGTTCTGGGCTTGCCTTCAGATCCCCACAACTCTCTAACTCAGGGGTCTCCAAACTCTGCAGTTCACTGACCCCTTCATGAAGTTTCAGATTGTTCATTGACCCCAAACATTTATTATATGAAAATAATTTGATAATTATTACTTTAACTAACAGTACTACAAATAATATTAACAACAACAACATTGACCCCTTGGATAGTCTCATTGACCCTTGGGGGTTGATATTGACCACTTTGGGGAACCCTGCCCTAACCTATCCTTTCAAACATGAGTTCCTATTATAATCTAAGAACTGGGAGACTGTACTTAGACTTTGTAGATAATTAAAAATAATTGTGGCCTTAATGAAATGTCCAGTGAAATTAGTTGTGATAAGTTCTTTCACAGCATTTTCACCCCACTCCATCCCACCCAATCCCAGTTCCACATAAACATAACCATCTTGTGTTTTTGCTATTTTTACTTTCAGCTGTTTGAGGAAAGAATTCAATTTCCTCATCTTCCATTTAAATAACCTCCTAGATTCCTTATTTCTTTAAAAAGAGAAAAAAAAACTATAAACCTATAAGTTTTTTTCAGGTTGCTGGGTAAGAAGCAGTTACCAGGTCTTTAGACAGAGACAGATTGGCTAGCTTAATTCTTTGAAAGCTTTTGTAGTAGACTATAAAGGCAGCAAAGGATGTGAACTCTATGCATCAATATCTACTCAAACTCCAATTCTCTTTTCATTTCATGTTTTACCTGTAGGTTCTTGGAATAATAATTTCTCCCCAAGATCAAATTGCATTCACAAGCAATTTATAACGGCCAGCTGATATCTATGAATTTCTTTCCAAATAATATCAATAATCCAGTTATCGTACATTCATGAAGTATGAAGAAGGGAAAGAAATATACTGGACTTTGCTCCCTTGGAATAAAGTCTTAAGTACTCTTATGGTGTGGTCATTGCTTCTGAAACAAAAACAACCCATGTCCCAATCCTGCTGGGCTGGAGACAGAGCAATACAGATGGGCAATTTAGAAATGTATTCATTTCATTTGTTTTATTTATGTTATTTATCCCTGCATCAAATTGGGCAGACTCTAGCCAATCTAAAGATAACAAGGTCAAAGGATAATAGCAAAAGGTCATATGAAGCGTTTTAGCTTGGAGAGGAGCTCCCACAGAGACAGTCCACCTCTGAGTCCTCTTCTACCATGCTTCCTGGTAGGTAGGAATCCTCAGCAGACATTCCCTGGCTATCCTGGTTAGATGGGCAGAAACTATATGGGAAAAGTCTTCTTTTTTTTTTTTTTGGATACCCATGTCCAAACCAGAGAGGGCTTTAAAGGTAGTAATCAGTATATTGAACTGCACTTAGAAATATGCCAGTAACCAGTGCAGCTCTCACAGCAATGGCATAATGTGGCAGGATTGTGACTGCCCATTGATCATGGCTGGTGTTGCATTCTAGGCCAGCTGAAGTTTCTGGTGGCTCTCAGGAACAAATAGTTTTTGTAGTAAATGTAATTTCTTTGACAAAAGTTTGAGTGATCTGCATTTAGGGAGTTGATGCCATCCTGAGGAATCCTCCTAACCCTTCTATAACAAGTAGCAAGAAAAAGGTGAAACTGGAGGATTACAAGCTAATGTCAAGCCACCAAGTATTATGGTAAAACACCAAGCATTAAGGTAAAACTTAAAATGGTATTGGAATCTGTTTGTAATGGCTTGAAGATTCTTGAACCATGAAGTCTAGGATGCTTCAACAAGGTTTATATCCTTTCCCAAAGTAGGTAGCATGACATATCTAATTTCCTAGGTATTTGGAGTCCCAGCTGGACAATAAGAAGCCTCTGTAAAAGCAGAATTTTTCAAGGTGCCCACATGTGCTAATGGATGTCAAAAATCCTTAATTTTTCTTAGATGCAAAAATCTCACCTTAGTCCATTGATCCAAGAAATTACCAAACAAGAAGTACTGATTTTATTACAAAGTTGCCTTTCCTGTCATGTTACATGTTTACTAAAGGTACTTTCAAGAATTCTTTGATAACTGGCATGACTTCCTTTTGTAGATATTCTGGAAACCTGTTAGGTGCCATGCCCTGTCTTTTACTGACATGAAACCAAATCTAAGTTGGATTGCTTGTGACATTTCTGTCTAACTTATTATTTCCTTCAGAGTATAATATCAGAGGGCCGCAGGCACTGCTGAACAACTCCTTGTTATCACACTGTGCTATCTGGGCTTACATTTGTCATAGCTCAGTTAACAAGAACAGTTCCCACCACTGCTTTGTGACCAATTCTACACTGTGTTAGAAAGAACAGCTTAGAATGTTTCATTTCAGACCTTGAGCTTTCCTTATCCTGGATCTTTTTCAACTCCTTGGCCCCTCTGATTCTCCTTGAATCTGTCCTCTACCATCTCTTTCTCTCGTTGTTGCAGGTGACATTTCCTACTCTATAGCTTCAAGCTATCCCTCAACTACAAAGGTAGCTGAGTGAAGCAGCTTCCAAAAATACCAGCTCTCAGGAGTAGAAAATGGGTCTCAAGCCTGTGTAATAAATGAATTCATGATTCTCAATCCTCTGGTGACATTAATAGCAGTGCGAGGAGCAAAGAAGCAAGTTAATGTTAATTTCTGCAGGTAATGCGTGAAAGGAGATAGGGAAAGCTTGAAAGGTCAACATCTGCCGCTGTGCAGGAGGGTTGCAAAATTTGATTGTCCAGTAAATGTCAACACTATAGTCAGGAATCTACATGCCATCATTCCTATTTAATCTTACTTTGCAGTCTGTTTCACAGGCAGTGATCATGCAGCATTTTTTTTTTTTTTAAGAAAACCCTTGAGTTCTAAAATGGAATTGTATGATTGCATTACCATGGCAATAAGGCACCTGTAAATTACAAACTTGTCATTTAATCAGCATAAATATGGGTAGTACAAGGCTTGTGATTTTTATATCAATTTTCAGGGAATGTTGAAGAGCCCTTAATGATTATATACCATAAAAAACTGCATTTCCAACTGTTGCCATGGCATTATGTGCTCTCTTTTTTAAAGACAGTGACTGGAATGTAGAGCAGATAATGAATCTAATTGATTGTCCTCTGCACCTTGCCGAGATGCTTTATTTTATCACTGCTTTTCTGCAGCCTTTTGTTTTACAACAGATCAGATGCAGGACTACATTGTATAAAAGCAGTGATGGCTTTAGTGGAGAAGAAGGCAAATCCATTTTTCACAGAGAACAAACAGGTAAACAGCTTGAAACCACCCATATTGAAATTTTCTTCTCGGAACAGATAATAACAGCTATTGGAAAAGGAACTGCTGTGTTATGTTTAGATACTGAAAAGAATGTATCCCCCCAAAAAAAAGAAGAAGGAAAAAAGAATGCAAAATAATGGCTAATGTTTATGTTCTATTCATGTACTGGATTTTTCAAATATTTTAAAATGGAATTTTTATTTAAGAATGAAACTTGAAGTGACCCCCACATTCAGTGTTCTCTACTCTAACTGGCAGTGGCTCCCAGTATATTCATTGGATAATTTGCAAATTGTGATTATAATGTATGGAGAAGTAATGCATCAGAAACAATGCAGTAGAAGTCATACAACAGAAACAAGCAAGAAGCCTGATTAATTTTTTTAAAATAAAGCAAAGAGCAATGATACTGATTTAAAACATATATTTCAAGGAAAAAAGGTTGATGTAAATGAAGAAATTCTTTGATTTAGGGGCCAGCACTGATGTAGACCTGTTTCCTGTAGCTGCCTAATGTTTTATAAAATATACTGAACAAGTGTATTTTTTAAAATGTTCTGTTCTATTGTTTTAAAGTAAACAGCTTTAGTTTTATCTGTTGTGCACCACCTTAATTCCTTCTAATACATTAATATTTCCCTTAAAAAGAGATCCAGATATTTCAGGAGCAAATGTCTAACCTAAGAATGATGTATGAAAACATTCTAGATTTAAACTCAAGATGATACAACACGCAATCTCCAGTGATTCTGTTTGCACAACATGCTTATCTCAGCCAGCCAGTCATATCTCCTTATTGGTGGTTCTGGCAGCATGTGATCTCATTATCTAGATAAAAATCACAATTTCCTTAATTTCTCCAGAAAATATGCTCAGTATCCCATCAGCCCAGGCACCCTTCCGCATTGACCAGGCAGACCGAGGTAGGTATGGCTTGTGTTCTGCACCCAGTCAGATGAGGGGAGTGTGTTCCATGGCTGTCAGGACTCTTCATGAGTTCTCTAATGGAGAGTCTTTTTTCAGCCATTCTTCATGTCCATGCCCCCCCACCCCCACCCCCCAGTTAATGAAGGGTTTAAAACTTCCCTACCTTTGACTGCATTATTTTGTTTGCACAATATGACTGACTTGGTGAATCCAAACCAATTCTGAAGCTGTTTGGGGTTAAAACTGATCTTCTGCTATCCCCCGTTGATTGTGTTATGGTATTTGCAGTGCATGTTTACCCATTATTTACCAAATTAAGCAGATTGTGTCAGCCCGGCCATTGCTTTGCATGTTTCTCTATCTCCATGTTTATTTTTTTAATTAAAGTATGGGGGATCTTCAGCAAAAACATAGTGTGGCAGTATTTAACCCAACTGGCATATTTTTCTCTTTTCCTTCCTTCCTCCCTCCCTCCCTCTCTCTTTCTCTTTCTGGCATTTAAATGCCCACTCAACTCAAACAATGTGACTCTGGGCAGTGCACAAAAGAAATAAGGAAAATCAAACCTACAATAACAAACAAACTTTATCATTACAGGCAAATAAACAGTAAATGGTTAACATGACTAACTCTACTATAATTCCTAAGAGTGAAAACCCTGTTTATTTTGGCCTAAAGACCCAGGGAAATAGCTAGGTTTTAACTGCCTTGCTAAAACCTACAGGGTTGGGGCTAGCAGTATTTTGAGGGGAAGATCATTCTAAGGGCAGGAGCTGCTGCTGAGAAGATCCACCTTCTGGGTCCCAAAATATGACATTTTTTAAAGGAAGGAACCCTGACTGTGCCCTCCCTGTCAGAGCATGTAGGATTGGTTGATACTCTTGGGACCAGGCAGTCCTGCAAATAACCAATTAGTCTAGTCAAATGGCTTTGTTGGCATCCTAGTAGCATACAGTCAAAGCTACCTTGGCCAAAATTAATAATTTTAAGGATACTGAGTGGGCACTCATTTTCTCCAGAAAGTGCCTCATATCTAGGGCTACCATGTCAGGGCTGCAAAAACCCACACCACCATTAGATGACAGCAAAGAGATATAAACAAAATGCTAGTATTTGCTGCCATCTATTGATCAACAGAACTTTAATAGTCCAGATCTGATTGGTCTGCTTAGATGTCATGAGCTATTGTATCAGGAGAGTACTGGCAAGGCTTCATCACATCACCTGCCTCTTCCTCACTGGCCCTACAGGCTGCAGTAAGTGTAACTTGGCCACTGCATCAATCCATATTTGGGAAGTGTGTTCTGGACTTCTTATTTTTATATCTTCCAGATTTTTTTTTCAGGGGTGTGGAGGAGAACTAGATATGCAGAACTCGGTTTGTTTAACTGTTCCCATAATATAACTGCCTGGATGGAGTTATCTTAAATATATGGAATATTGGATCTGTTTAGGGTTAAATTTAATTCCCAATGGTTATCTCCCAATGGTCAATCATCCACGCCATTTTGGTGATTCCCATAATCCTTTCACTGAGCTGGTTAAGCATACTATGGGAACTGAGCTAATGTCTGTGGTTAGAGGTTATTTTCTGTCCCCTGTCCAGGTAGCTGAATCAAATTATCTTCTCCCCACCCACAATAGGTAGAGAGATACTAAAATTCTCCTATCCATGTCTTTGTTTAATATTGTAGACAGACTGACAAAGTGTAGTTGGGGATTTTTATTACTTATAATTGCAGTAGGAAGAGTTTCAGAATCTACTGCATTCCCAATGAAGATCATTCCACTGAAGAACATTCTATCATGTTTATTTTATAATTAGTTCAAAATCAGTCCCATGCCATGCTTTTCAACAATTATAATTTCAATTGATGGCAAGTACATTGTTTTCAAAGAAGAAGACTATGTCAACATTCTCATGAGTGGTATTCTTACACTTACCATAGCTGCAAAATAGTCAAAAGGTGCGTGTAAACATTCTTCTTTTGCCATATTACCAATGTAGAGTACCTGGTTTCCCATGTCTTAGTTCCCAAGGGAGGATGTAATATATGTATACACAACCAGAGAGATATTGAAGTAATACAGAGCATTGCAATACCCAGTACAAGATTGTCTCTTCTTCCTGTGTTCAATTCATATGCATATGGAGATAACAGAGATACATTGATTTCTAGAGCCAGAAATGATTCAAAAGTCTTGATTTAATCAAGATCATTAATGTCCAAGCTCCATCCCACACATCTATAAACCAGCTCTGTCCAGAACAGAGTGTGCTATAAATACAGAGACAGTATGCCAGAAAGGGCTTTGAAGTGTTTCTTATAGGAAGATAAGCCATGGACTGCAATGGAAAGCAAACATTTCACAAAAGCACTACCCAATACATCCTGAATTCCAGCTACTGGGTGGGCAGGATGGGTAGATCTTTGGACAGATGAGTGGACAGATTAGGCTCAGAGTTCAATGAAAATCAATCTGTCAAGTCATCCTAAGGAAATTGCATTTGGAGATGAAATTCTACTCCCTGATGTTCCAGAGAAAGAAGAAAGAGGAAATTTATTTTCTCAAACCAATGGTTCACAGTTGAAGCTTTAGAAAAGCAATCTCAAGTTATCCATCATCATGAAGGTGTCCAATTCTCTTTTAAAATGCGTGTGGTTTCTTGTTCCAACAGTCATTCAAAGGGAACTATTCCAGAACTCTACGCCTAGATAATTTTTCCCCCAAATTACTTCACTTGTGAATCTGACAATTTCAATGTGCTTCAGATGTATTACCCAAGCTATTCCTTTCCAGAGTATTTATTCAACTTCATGACTCTTCCCTTCATCTGGCCATCATTTTGCTCATCAGGGTAGTAATTAATAATGCAAAGGGGAAAAGATGCATTATCTCTTAGGTCCATGTCATTGTTCTCTATGTAGGTTGCAAGACACCTTTATATATCTTTGGTTTTAATCTAAACCTGCAGTACTGTGCCACAAACAAAACTCTTAAGCAAGATTTCTGTAAGAGTGGGAATTTGAACCTGCAAAACCAATATACTATCCACTGTATCATATTGAATTAGTTTTATAGTCAGTATTCATTTATTTTAAATGTATGGATAATCTGTAGGTTGTAATAGTTAGAATGCTAAAATATGAGTGAAACTTTAATTTCTAATCTCATCTGAGATCTGAAACTCACTGGGTACCCTGGGCCAGTCATTATCTTGTCTAAAAGGAGAATGGATGTTGAATTAATGCCCCACCAATAAGCAGACTCAATTGGAGATAAACCAGTTTCCAAGTAGAGACACCCCAAGTAGCCAATCATGAAAGTATCAGGGATGATTCATCCATTGGAAAAGGAGACATGGACTGCTTCAGTCCACAGGTTTATAAGTCACCCTAGGAGTTCTTTATTAAAGGGCAGTATTTTTAAACAAACGAACAAGCTAACAAACCAACAAACCAATATTCATTATTTATGTCAGATATTTATTTCCCACTGTTCTGCCAATGGATGGTGCTTAAGGTGGCTAACAAAATAAAACAATATTTAAAAGACAGAAATATAAAAACAAAAGATAAATAAAATAAAGACACCACTGGGCACGTGTGCATGCACGCACACACACACACACACACACACATACATATCATGATGTCGGCCTTCATCTTCATCAGCTAAATCCCCACTTCTATGTCGAAGGTCTGCCAATATAAATATAAATATGATTGTCACTGTGCAAATAATAAAACTAAAAATCACTCTGAGTGCCCCCAAATTTGTTCACCAGCCAAACACTGTGATTGGAATAATTAACAATAGTCTATTTGCAGAAGTTACTGTAATCTAAGGATAGTCCTGTCAATTACTGAATTCATTTCTCAATCATTTTCTCCATCCCACCAAATCATTTTAAGTCAATAACAACAGGAGGGGATGTTGTTTGTTCCTTTCCTTTCCTTTCCTTTCCTTTCCTTTCCTTTCCTTTCCTTTCCTTTCCTTTCCTTTCCTTTCCTTTCCTTTCCTTTCCTTTCCTTTCCTTTCCTTTCCTTTCCTTTCCTTTCCTTTCCTTTCCTTGTTATGATTGCAACTGCAGTTCTCTTTGCAGACCACTTGATTTCCAGAATTACAGACTGCTATGAAAACTCAGCATCAGAATGAAGTGGGTTCAAATTCACCTACTCTCCCCAGTTTAATTGAAATTTTGTCCCAAATTATTCTCTTTACTGCAGAATTCAGACTATAGTCATATCCAATGCACATCCTAAACAGACACAAAACTTTCTATTCTTCATGGTTTATTGATATGTAACAGAAGAACTTGATTTGAGATTTTTATTTTTTCTATTTACAAGCCATGTGAAACTGAGTGTTATAAAAAAGATGGTTGTGACCTGCAAAACCTGGAGTTTTCTGCTATGAATACAAATTGGACAATCAAAATCCATCCTGGAATATCTTCAGGCAGATTTGGGACACCAAATACATTTTAGATTCATACGACTAGCTATGACTTTATATTGATTTACATGATCTTTACAAACAGAGGACAAGAAGATAGAGTACAATGGTCAAAGTCTTTGAAAATTATATTTTAAAGTACCGATTAAACATTCTGCATGTTTCATCATAATAGTGACTGAAATTCTTTCACAAAATTTAGTTTTATGAAAATGTTTAATGAATCCACATTTATATACTTATTGTAGTATTATGAATAGCACTGCATTAAAGGGGCATTGTTAGGTCCTATTTAGTTAAACTGAACCACAATGTTTAAAAGTACACTCCATTATAAGCTTCAACTCGTTATTTCTTATAAAAATGACATGATGTCCTTGATGAAGAATACAATTGTGGCATACTATAAAGTTTTTTATTGACAATTTCATACATAGACATAGATAGAGTAATGTGGTTGAGAGGGACCACAAGGAGCATCTTACCTAACACTCCACAATGTTCAGTAAAGCCAGTTAAACTATCTTCAGGAAGTGGCTGTCCAGCCTTTTGTTAAAAGCCCCTAGAGATGGAGAACACACAGCCTTCACTGACTGTTCCACTATTGCACAGATGTTACTGTCAGGAAGTTTTACCTTATATTTAAGTGAAATCTTAAGTTACTTAATTTCTTAGCTAACTGCAACTCATACCATTGTTTCTGGCCCTAATTTCTGTGGCAGTGAAAAATAGGTCCTGACCATCTTTTCTAAAGCATCCTTTTATTTACCTGAATATCAATATAATGTCTCCCCTCGGTCTTTTTTTCTCCAGACCAAACATTCCCTGTTCCTTCAGCCTCTTTTCATAAGGTATGCCCTCTAATCCCTGCATCATTTTTATCATACTTCCATAAATCTATTCTAAACTATCAATATCTTTCTGGAAATGTGGTGGCCAAAGTTGCAGGTATGGACTCACCAGTGCAGAGTAGAGGGGAATAGGGACTTCTCATCTTTGATACAATGCCTTTTCTAATGCAGCCCAACACTTCTTGCAGATGTCTCACTCAAGTCCTTCTCTGAGGTGATGCTTCCAAGCCATGAATCTTGCATCTTATACTTGTGTCCTATATGCTTCTTCCTTTAATATAACACCTTACGTTTCTCCCTCTTGAAGGACATTTTGTTCTTTTCAGTCCAATCTTCCAACCTGTCCAAATTAGACTGCAGTCTTGTTCTGTTAACCTAGGTGTTAACCAGACCTCCACATTTGGTTATCTGCAAATTTGATAAGCAGCCCATCAACCTCATTATCCAGGTCATTAATTAAAAAGCTGAACAATACTGGCCCCAAGACACATCCCCACAGGACTCCATTGGTTATTGTTCATGTATTTCATAACTATTATTATTACCTATGAATTATATTATTATTTATTAATTCTATTAAATATTATTTATTGATTATTTAATAACTATTCATTTTGAATGCTTTATGACAAAATATGCCCTTTGTATTTTTTCCAATTAATCATCAAGAATTGTTCAAAAAAATTATTCAGAGTTAATTCAATACCTCTCTAAATCTATATTATATAAGTTGATGTTTTCCTAGATTGCATTAGAACAGTTATAATCAACCTGATACCATATTTTCATCTCTAAGTGGCAGAGATTTACAGTAGTTATTGTGATTCAATATTTTTAAAAAATTGGAAAAATTAATCAACAAATCATCATAATCCCATTCCCAAAGCATGAATCAAATATAAAATTTATTCTGTTGCCTGTGAAATTTATACTGTAAATACACTAGAATACTAAAATATGCCTTTCTTTATATCAATAATATTTTAAAGTGGGTGAAATACCATTAACTGAAAAGTTTAAAAAGTTAAAAGAACAGCAGTGTTAAGCTTTCAGTTGGGATTGTTTTATTCAAGTTTGGTTTCCTTTTTTAACCAAGTTAATGTGTGCTGAGTAAAATAATACTTTTGTTTATACAAATGTCTTCCTGGGTGAAAATCCCAGATATAAACATTTAAGGATGACTAATATATACAGTTTGAAAAGTGTTTCAGGGTTGAAATGTTCCTATCCTAAAATATCCTGTTCCAACCACAGGATGATGAAACAGAGGTTAGACCATTTTCAATAAGACCACAATTGCAGAACACTTCCAGCAAAGTTAGAATAGGAATTTGTGGATCAGAATTTGTGATCAAAACACTTCTACCTTGAAGTATTTTGCATGCTTCTATTATTTATTTAGTTGTTATTTATTTATCATATTTATATAGCCACCCATCTCACATAAGGTGACTCTGGGCGGTGTACAACAATTAAAAAATAAATACATAAAACAATTACATAAAAAACTGTAAAAACACACAAAATAGGAAGGGATGAAATTAATAAGGGAGCCATCATAAAATCTCCCCAGTCCCCTGGGACTCCCAGGCCTGATCACATGGCCAGGTCTTGTTGGGTTTTGTTCAGTTTTATGCTGCCTTTCAGTTCAGTTCAATCTTTATTACAGTCATAGACCAGTACAAAGACATAAGTTTATAAAACAAACATAGTCATACTTAAAATATTGACAACTTGCAGTAGCAGGCATATATATTAAAATATACTTGTTACCTATTTAACTCAGCAAATGAAACTGGGTTTTCCCAGGCAAGCTTACAGCAGGCTGAAATCAATTCATGAAACAATTAATATTAATAATAAAACATAATAATTATAATAATTATAATATTTAACACCAAAACAACAAAAACAGTGATTTTATGAATGTGTATTATATATGGTAGTCTTTTGGGTTCAAAGAGTCTAGCACAATGGGGGCACTGGAAGCCCATTGTTGTAGTAACTACGGGTGTTCTTCTGTGACACTGCTCACGGTTGTCTATCAGTTTTTGGCAGTACCTGTTTTCAAAGCTGGTGGAGGTTTCATAGCACAGGGCTTGCCAGTGGGTTCTGTCAGCAGCCACAGCTTCTAGTACCCTTGGCTGGATGCCACAGTGGCATAGGGTTTCTTTCACAGTGTCTTTGGAGCACTTGCATGGATGATCTCAAGGTCTCTTTCCAGACTCCAGTACACTATAGAACAACTGGCAGTCCATACAGTGGTCATCTATTCTGATGAAGTGTCCTACCCACTGCATCTGGGCTCTGACAATCATGAACTCAATGCTGGTAGACTCCACATGATCCCAGACCTCCAGGTGAGAGACACAGTCTTGCCAACAAATGCCAAGGATGAAGCGGGGAGCGCATATGTGAAATTTCTCTAGTTGTTTGATGTGCCTTTGTACAGAGTCCAGGACTCACATCCATATAGGAGAGAAGGGATAACCACAGCTCTATAGACTTTCAGCTTCGTGGAGATATAGATGTTGTGTTGATTGAGCACTCTAGTATGCAGCTGTCCCAGTGCCTGGCTGGCCTCACTGATCCTGGAGTCAATTTCTTTGTCAAAGACGCATTGCTTGAGATGATGCTTCCAAAATATTTGAAGCTGCTTACGTTTGTCTGCTGGGTGTCATCAACAGTGATTTTTGGTTCTATGGAATTTGGCACAGGCCGGTAAAGTACTTCAGTCTTCTTCAGGCTGATAGTCAGGCTGAAGAACATAGCAGCATCTGAGAATTTGTTCAGCATCAACTGTAGATCCCTGCCTTTGTGTGCCAGGAGTACATGGTCAACAGCAAAGATGGTTTCTTGGATGACCGTATGGAGGCACTTTGTCCATACATTCAAGCAGCAAAGGTCAGAGAGCTGTTCAATCAGTATCTGATGTACACTCCCTCTTTCAGACTCTGGACAGCATGTGACAACATGCAAGTGAAGAATAGATTGAACAGGACTGGGGCTAGCACACAACCCTGTTTTACCCCATTGGAAATGGCAAATGCAGGTGATGTATTACCATTGTAAGGGACCTGTCCTGTCGTTCCATTGTGGAGCAGCTAAATCAACTTCACAAATTTCCTTGGGCATGCATAATATCTCAGGATGATCTAAAGAGCCTCCCCATTTACAGTGTCAAATGCTTTTATCAGGTCAATGAAGACAGAGTAAAGAGGCTTGTTCTGCTCGATGTACTTCCTTGGACTCGCGTCATGGCAAATATCACGTCTGCTGTACTCTGTTCTATCCGAAGCCATAGTGTGCTTCTGGGATGTTTCTTTCTGAGACAGCGACAAGTCTGTTCAGAGAATACGGGCAAAGATCTTGTCTGCAATGGACAGCAGTGAGATACCCCTGCAGTTTCTGCAGTCTGATTTGTTTCACTTACTTTTGTAGAGAATCACAATGAGGGCATCATGGAAGTTGTCCGACATCTTCTCTGTGGACCAAATACCGTATCTTCCAAGATGCCTTGGAATGCCTGTAAGGCGTTTGTGTCTAGTGTTTTGTAAATCTCAGCAGGAATGCCATCCTGTCTGGTTGCTTTATTTGAGTTCATCTGTGAGATTGCTTTCTTGATCTCCTCAGTAGAGGGAGGCAGGTCTAGGGCATGCAAAACTGGCAGCTGAGGAATCTGCTGTAAGACATCATGATCAACTGTGGATGGCCTATTGAGTAGGTTGGAAAAGTGTTCAGCCCAATGATTTTTGAGTCCTTCCTGGTCTTTGATCAGGCTCAACCCATCAGATGGCAGCAGGGGACAGCATCCTGATTTAGAAGGATGATAAACTGACTTTAAGGTGCTGAAGAACTCTCTGGTGGCATGCATGTCTGCATAGCGTTCCACCTGCTCAACCTTTCTCTTGTCCTGTATTTCTCTCAGTTCTGTCTGTACTTTGGATTGCAGACACTTAAACTTGTCTTTCTTTGAGACAGATGATGGATCGTTCTGCCAGTCTACATCGGTCTCATGGTTTTCATCAAACCAGTCTTGTTGTGCCTGGGTTTTCAGTCCCAGTTCGGTTGTTGCAGTCTGTGTGATGAGATCTTTAAACTGCTTCCATTTTTCAGAACAGGTTCCCACAAGTGGTAAATTGCCAGAGAGTTTTCCATTAAGAACATCTTGGAAATGCTGCACTTGGCCTGGGTCTTGCAGTCTGCTGATGTTGAATGACTTTTTGACAGTCCTTGGTTGCTTACAATGTAAAGGGGCTATGTACAGATAGAGGACTGAGTGGACCAGCCTGTGATCTGTTCAGCACTCAACGCCTTGCCTGGCTCAGGTGATGGTGACGTCTCTAAGGTCATACTGACATACTATGATATAGACAAGTAGATGCCAGTGTTTGGACCTGGGATGCATTCAGGTAGTTTTGTACTTGTTTGCAAGTCTGAACATCGTGTTAGTGATGCACAGGTTGTGCTCGGCACATGTGCTCAAAAGCAGCAGGCCATTGCTATCTAGTTTTCCCATCCCATCCCAAGGACTCCATCCCAAATATATGCATAAATAACAAGTTTTGTTTTGCTTTTGTTCTTTCTTATCCACTGTTCCATTTGATTCAGTAAAAAAGAAAGAAATTTAATACTTACCATGATATTTTCTGTAATGTGTTTTAAATTTCAAATATATTCATGTACATATTACTACTACTGTTCTCCTTTTTCTTCTCTTCTCTTTCCAAAACAATTCATCTTAAAATGTATTATTATTTATTAGTCCCATTAATCAAATAGGCTGATTTCAGAGAGATGAGGTTGACATTCAGATTGTCAACACAGTCATGAGAAATCTCCTTTTCAAATCCCCTAGACATACAAACTGCATCCTCATTATTAATATTTAGAAAGTTGTAACAATACAATCTATAAGATTGTCATTTATCTTGTTAGCTATTATATCTGTTATATGTTTTATTACATTTATAAAATGCTTCATTTTGCCCAGCCAGAGTGGCATGCAAATATTTGCAATAAATTAAATCAAGAAATTTTAAAAAGTAATATTAACAGTCAAAACAGCTTGCTAATTTTGAGACCAAGACTAGATCTTTTTTATATTGACAATTCTACAGAGCCAAGAAATTAGAATCTAAATTCAAAGCTTTAAGAGATGTATTCATAATCAGTACCTCTCAATTCCAAGCCAACCAAGTGATATTTTTGAAATCCTGATACAGTGCCTAGAGGCTACATGGGCCTGGATGGGAAGGAATAAACTCAGGCTCAATCCTGACAAGACCAACTGGTTGCATTTGTTTCCTTCCCACCCCCACCGCCCCCCCCACCAACTGGTTCTGGGGACACTCCATCTTTACCCTTTAATGGGATTGCACTTTGCCATGCAAGACTGGTGCACAATTTGAGGATCCTCTTGGACTCACAGTTCCTGCTCTAAGAGGAGGTGGCAGCTGTGGCTGTGAGGGCCTTTACACAGATTTACCTAGTATGCCAGTTGCACGTTTTCCTGGACTAGGAGGCCCTTTAGACAGTCACTCATACCTTGGGCACCTCACATGTAGACTATTATAATGACCTCTACAAGGGGTTACCCTTGAAGACCACTTGGAAACTATAGTTGGAGTGGTATAGGCAGTGATGAGCATGTCTTGGTACATGCACGTGCTCCCACTGCTTCATAAGTTGCACTGGTTGCCGTTTGGCCTCTGGGTGCCATTCAATATGCTGATTATTACCTATAAGATCCTTCATGGCATAGGACCAGGTTATCTGAGGGACCCCCTGGGAGATACTGCACTTTTCTTTGCTGGAAAAGTTTAAACAAAGGCTGGATGACTAACTGTTAGAAATGCTATAACAGTGTAATAGTGGACTCCTGTACTGGACTGGGAGGTTAAGTTAGATGTTCTCCAACATATCTGTCACCCTTAGATTGTATTATACTGTTGTTCTTGAAGTGCTGATCTTGTTGCCAGTGATCAAACAATAGCAAACATTGCTCCAGTCCTGATGTCTGGACTCCTGCCACAAGACTGAGAAGGACTAAGAGATGTTAAGTTCAGCTATATGCAAAATATTCTATGCCCAAACTATCCTGCACATGGAGAAGCTGTTTTGGGGTGGTCCATGCCTGAATCCAAATAGACATTTTCAAATGTTTCAGTCTGTACATGGAACAAAACAAGGCTGTTTTCTTCCAAATATGGACTGAAACACAATTGTACAAGGCAGAAATGTTTCAGTATAGGGAGTAGTTGCAGTAAAAGCCAAGGACATTGGCAGTGATGGATGAAGAAAGGCAGCAAGCATGGAAAGGGAAGATGCTGGAAAGATCAGGAGGAAGGGGGAAGTCAGTAGAATATGCTGCTATAGCACAGTGGTGGTATCAGTACAGCAAATGGGAAGGGAAGGGAAGGGAAGGGAAGGGAAGGGAAGGGAAGGGAAGGGAAGGGAAGGGAAGGGAAGGGACTATCTTGTGGGATATTGGGGGCAACTGAGGGAAGATAGAATGAAAGGAACTGGGAAGATCAGGGCCAGACCAGCCTGTGGGATATACTACACTGGGAACTGCTGAGAGGAAGAATGCAAACACACTAACCTTGTCCTCCTTACCCTGTATAATCATTTTGGGATCCCCTTGGTATCCTCCCACATTTGGTTGCATACAAAACTTAGAACAACCATGATATTCTAAGTGCTGAACCATGACAGTCCAAAATGGTCTGGCAAAACTTAAATATTGTGATAGTTTGATTGTTTAAAACAAAATACATTTTCCATTTTGTACACACCCCTAGTCAAAATCAGACATAGTACACATGCTACTTGAATGTCTGGATTTCCAGGATAATTTTCCAGGAACTAACAGATCACCTTACCCAATTTTGCTGCTGTCCCTGTGAATCTCACTCACTGACTGAAAGATGTGTGGAGGGAACTTGATGAGCACACTTAAATCTCTCTTCCCTGCCCTGTTTCTGATCAAATGTTGTTTGCCTACTGCTAATAGTAGCAGTCAAAAGCTTTTCTTCCGTCTCTTGCACCCTCCCACTACAATCCTGATAGCTATTGTTAGTCTGTTGCTATTGGCAATCTTGATCAGAATTACTGTGGGGATGGAGGGGAAAGCTTTAACCTCACTTTCTTAATGATCCTTGTTAAGATAGCTTCCTTGTTTATAGGTTACAGGGAGGAATAAGATTCAAGTCTCTCCCCCACCTGAGAATGGACATTAATACATGTGTCTGTGAATGTGTGTGAATGGATGTGTTTCCTGCCTGCTAGGATGACCACCAAAACCTTATGTAAGGATCATCACGCTCCCCACTGTCAAAATGTTCCTCTTTTCTGATTTACAAAGGGGAGAAAGGGGGGGGGGGAGTATGCAAAGCTGGTGGAACAGGGCTTCTTTAATTTTCTCTTTCTCATGAGTTAATGCTCTATCTTTATAGATCAACAGCAGCCAACGAAGCACAGAAGCTTAATCCCCTTTTAAATAAAATTAGACTTATAATTCTTATAGAGGCCTGCTAATTATTGATTTTCTCCAAGCTCTCATCCCTCCCAAAGTTAGCTATATCAGAAGTGGTACATCTGCTCATACAAACATTTTGACGGCTAATGATTCCTTGCAACATCTGTTGTGCTGTTTCTGAACAGTTGTGGTTTCTTTTAAGAGACTCCGGGGACTAGACCTGCAGCACCTCAATCTTGGGTACCATTTTTGGAAACTGTAAGGATCGTGCTATTAGGAGTGATTGGTATCCACAAAGTTCAGCCCAAATATGTATCTTCCTAGCTTACCATTTATTTGTTTTTCATCTGTTCTGGAGCTGATCAGTCAGCATGATTTTTCATTCCTTAAAGTCTTTACTATTTTCCAGTTTGGAGCTCATTGCGGAACATTAAGATGGCCAAGCACAACATTCATATTTGATTGGAGGAAATGTGAATCTTGGCTATGAATGTGTATTTCATATAGAAATCAAGCATCCAATTAATCTATGATGTTATTAACTTCCTCTCTCTCTCTCTCTCTCTCTCTCTCTCTCTCTCTCTCTCTGTATGTATGTATGTATATATATATATATATATATATATATATAATAGCTTTGTAAATTATAGCAAGAGTATTTAACCTGGGGGGGGGGGGTTGATTTTTTAAAAATATTTTTGGAGAGATAGATAGATAGATAGTAGATAGATAGATAGATAGATAGATAGATAGATAGATAGATAGAATTATGTTCCATGTCTTGGGTTTTCTTTTGTTTCAACAAATTAAAGGAACTAAATTACCCTTTGTTACTGCTTGAATTTTTTGGTATGCAATCAGAGAAATGCATGCAACATAAAGTTAAATTCAGGGATGGTTGGCAGTTTTGTATGTATGTGTATATTTCCTTTTTCATGAACATTGTTCCAGAATCTTGTGTTAGGGCAACCTGGATTAGGGCAATAAGTGATTAAGTGTTCTTCTTTGAGCAGAAGTAGCAGAAGCTGCCAGAAGTAAAGACAATAATGAATCATCTTCAAACTGCTTTTGAAGGTTTGGAGAGTGCAAAAGGAGAGGGTATCTCCTGAGTAGTAGTCTCCATCAACTTTCAGGAAAGTCCATTCCCTTCCCCTAAAAAGATCAGTCTAGAGAAACTGGTATGCATATTACTTTAGATCAAGGCTTCTATCTTTCCCTCTTTACTTTGCATATAGGAAACAAATCCTCTTACATTATGCTTTGTGTGTGTGTGCCTTCAAGTCAATATTGACTCCTGGAAGCTGCCTGGATAAGTCCCTGCAGTTTACTCGGCAAGATTTTTGGAAGTGGCTTGCCATGGCCTCCTTCCTAGGGCTGAGAGAGAGTGATTGACTCAAGGTCACCCAGCTGGTTTCATGCCTTAGGTGGGACTAGAGCACAGTCTCCCAGTTTCTAGCCTGGTGCCTTAACCACTACACCAAACTGACTATATTACATTTTAGCATTTCTAATTTGCAGAAATTACCTTTCCTGTGTTGAAAAATTAATAGTAATAGAAGGGGAAAACGTTCTAACAACACCTCGACTATTTCAGTGACATCTGAGTGTTCATAATTTTACATGGCTTTGAAAGAAGAAAATGAACACTCAGTATCCTGGTTTTTTAACATTGCTAGATTATAATCTTACAGAGAAACAGTTTTTGTTTTTTTTTTACTTCTCACCAGAGACGCTAATTAATTTTGACATAGGGAAAAGGCATCTAAAGAACTCACATCATACAAGCAGCACATCTGTAGTTTGTTAACAAAATGAAATGACAACTAATCTGGTTACAGTCTCTCTACCTGATGTGTAATGTAATTATATGACTTGGCATGAAGTTTAAAAGCTAAACATTTTTCTTCTTTCCACCAAGTTGCTCAATAAAAGTGGTATTATACTATTAGATTAATAGGGCAATTATGGGAATCTACTTGAAGGTGTACTTAGGGATTCTGGGAGAGAAAATAAATGGGGTAAATTAAGGAAAACTAGAGGAAATGTGACATAGTAATGATAAAATGAGGATTGGGTTAATAAAGATAATGTCATAATGAAAATACCTAAGTGTTGAAACAATCCAAATTATTGTAGCTGATTAGCTTGAATATTAATTGAAGTATTAATATGTTCATTTTCCCATTACTGTTGTCATTTTCTTTGCTTTTTTCTTCATTGACAATAAAAAGTATTCTTGGGATGGTGTTCTTGAATTAAGCTGGCTTTTTATAACTTCTGAATACAGTCATCTCCTATTATTTGCTGTCCCATTCCAAATCTTTTGTAACTCAATCTTTTGAGATGGAGACAGAGACAGAGACAGAGACAGAGAGAGACACAGAGAGAAAGAGAGAGAGAGAGAGATAACCAGGTTACACATATTAATCTGCCTTCACGTTCTTCAGTTGTTCTAATTGTCTGGTTCCAGATGGTATATGAACATACATATATTTTCCACGTTTTTCCAGCTAACTATCTCCACACTTCTGATCATGTTTGTAAAAGTTGGGTTTTTAAAATGTTTTGTTATGAGAAGATTCTTTAATTAATTTATTAGTATACAGTAAACATGGCAGGATACAAGTGACATACAAATCAAACCATGCCAAATATAATAACATAAAACCATGTATCAGTAGTGCTGTAATTTTTTTTTTTTTAAATGATCAGATGCATAGGACAGCAATGCAAAAGAAACATAAACCAGCATAAGATTTCAAAATGTGGAGAACATTCAAGAGATGAGGTATCAATACCTAGAAGTCTTTCTCCTTGGCCCCCACAAAAGATGACAAAGGAAACATGGGTTCAGGTTGAATAATAATTAAAGTGGGCACACACACTGAAATTGAGGGGACTTAAGATAGTTACACTTAAGCATATGAAGTTGCTTAAATTTTACTTACACTAAAATCTGAAAACAGCATCAGAACAAATGTGCTAGTTAGAACCTTTACCCCAGGATAATTGTTGTTGCTATCCTAGACTCCAAGATGAACTTTTGAAGCAAGACATTTCTTTTATCTCTGGAATCTTTGTATAATATATAAACACCAGGCCTGGACTTCTTCGGATGGATTTATCTGAACATAGTTACCTATGGTTTATTAATATTCAAACTGAGTCACTGCAGGGAATGAAGACCGTCCACAAGACCTATTTACTGGGGTATACAATAAATACTTTAATTAAGCAAACACTGGAAAATAAAATTTTAAAAAGGCCCAGGCAATCTGTGGTTTAGTAGAACAACTGGATCAATACAGTTAGAAATAATTCAGGTTCCAGATTTACCTGCTCTAGTCTTTTAATGCATTTCTGAAAAAATAATCCAGATCATGACTGGATATTTGATCATAGCTAGTACATTAAAGATGGATATTGTTTGGGTGATTAATCTGAAGAAATCTCCCAAAATGATAGTTGGTGCTATTTTGTCTCTCATTATTGGATGTTTTCTTTTTCTTTTCTTTTTTTTAAGAAAGAACGTATGTAAATATGTCCATTCACAAATTAGATATAAATTGATAATCTAAAGGGACAGTTTGTAAAATTGTAAAATCCCAGATAATTTAGAGTTTTGTGTCAAGACCACTCTTCCATTCCCTTTGGCACATTGATTTACAACAATTGATCTTTATATGAGAGGCTGGGTATGATCAGGAAAACTCACCATTTCTATAAGTAGAAAACATGCACTGGAACCAATACTCTAAGGATGAAGCATTAGATGTTTCATATGTGCTAGAAAAGAATTGCTAGGGTGAAAATCAAATTGAAATTAAATTAAATGTTAGACACAGGCAAAACCCACTGAGAGGCCTCCGTGAGACCCATATGACCTTAATACTACAGCCATGCAGGAGCTCTGTGTTTCTTATTAAGATAGGGAAAGACATATTAACTTCTGAAATCTCCATGTGCCCTACAAGAAACAGAAAAAAAAATGGTTATGTTTTACTTTGTTCCCTTTCTGTACGCAGCCTTTCCCTAATTTGGTTGTTTTACATTTGTGTGTTATGAACTGAGTATGTATTCAGTGTGTATGGTAAAAGCAGTGTTCATTAAACTGATATGATTTATTTGGAGATTTTCAAGTTGTTTGATCAAATTCCTTTTTCATAGAAGGTAGAGAAGACTCGGCCATAATGAGGGTGAAAGATAAAGTTCTTTTGTGGATTAGAATATAGCTGCAGAGAGACAGCGTGCAAAAGAGATGAGAACAAATGCTTAATTTTCAACATGGAGGGAGGTTAATAAATGAAGTGCCCTTAGGAATCCTGATATAGTTGGGTATATGTATGTGTGTGGGGGAGAGAAAGAGGTGGTGTGGAAGGAGAGAGACCATAACTTTCTTTGCAATATGAAGTCTTAGGAAACTGTAAGACTTTTTCCTGAAGAGCAGAAGGCCTAGTCTCTTGGAGAGGAAAAAAAAAAAAAAATAGGGATGATCGAACTGACTACATCAAAATTCAGAGGTAGGTAACCTGATGCACTCCAGATCTTTAATACTTCCACCTGCCCAGCCAGCATGGTCAGTCACAAAACAATGTTGATCTGCTATTTACAAAACCAAAGCAATTTTGTTGTCCTGCTTTGTTCTGTTTCACTGCCCCTCCTCAGCACAGTACACTAACTTTTGGCAAATGCAGCCGGAGGATGCATTTCTTGCCTTTCTTAGTCACCCTTGCTCTACCCTTTGGCAAGCACTGCCAGAGATCATGCTGCTCAGCCTCTCTAGAGTATCAGGAGCACCGCCAAATAGCCTCTGACATTTTACATGCATGAATGGTAGCACAGGGTGTTGCAATGGGATGGGGAACTTGCTCCAAACTAGAAGTACACTGAGCAAAAGACTTAAGTAAAGGAGGCAATGGCAGGAAGGAGGCAATGGCAAACCAATTCTGAAAAAAACTTGCGGAGACTAGCCTAGGCAGTCGCCAAGAGTCAACAGTGACTCAAAGTGATAGCCAATTTGGTGTAGTGGTTAAGGCACCAGGTTAGAAATTGGGAGACTGGGATTTCTTGTCCCACCTTAGGCACAAGGTCCGGTGATCTTGGGCCAGTCATTCTCTCTCAGCCCTAGGAAGGAGTCAATGGCAAGTCACTTCTGAAATCTTGCCAAGAAAACCGCAGGGACTTGTCCAGGCAGTCACCAGGAGTCAACACTGATTTGAAGGCACAAAAATAAAAGATAGATAGATAGATAGATAGATAGATAGATAGATAGATAGATAGATAGATAGCCAAATCATCATCCAAGAAGTGAAGAACTTAACACTGAAGTTAAATACAAAATAAAATGTTAAGTTAGAAGAAGAAAAGATAGGTGTTAGGGGGAGAGTGTTAAAGAGAATTTGGAATAGAAATGAATGATTTAAGATGAATGAAAGCTGCTAGAAGAGAAAACCTTACAGCAGACAGGATGGGAAATGGCAGAAGCTCTTCAATAATTTTGAACCTGAAATCTGCTAAAGCCCAGAGAGCACAATCATTTCCCATTATGCAAAAATAAAAATGAGGAAAACTCTAAGTATTCTGAACTTCTGAGAAATGTGGCCCCTTCTGCTTTTTTGATGTGACATGGAAGCAGAGAAGTAGCAGGAGGAGTTCATTTGCAAAACAAATACACCTCAAGATCATTATACTACAGTGGGTTGGCATACAAAGCTAAAAATGTACTAAGTTGAAATCATAGGATTGCAACAAACTTCATTGGCTTGATTGAGGATGCTAATGAATAATGAATCCAAGTTAAGCTCTTTTTTTTTTTTTTTAAGGTGCACTACCATTAACCTAACGGAATTCTTCAGGGGACAAGAACTAGAGTCCCATAAAGTCAAAAATGCTTGCTGGAAATCTGTCAGCCTTGGCAAAAGAGACAGAGTACAATCTTCAAAACGTGCAAACAGAGACTGATGCCTAGGTTTAGTCTTCCACCCATATTGGTGAGACACTGGTAGACCCCTCATCACATTCTAGCACCTTACTTCAGATCATCTAGGTCTACAAATAAATCCACAAAAATACTAGCCTGCTCCAAGCTGGCAGAGGAGGGAATGAAAGGTCCATCTTTGCCTAGAAGGGAAGACAAACAAGAATGTTGTTGTTTTGTTATTTCTATTGGTATAAATACAGGCCACAGGATTCCATTTGTTGGAGTTCACTCACTAATCTTGAGCTTTGGAAATGTCCTGATTTCCTCTGGACTGAACCACAAATCATAATAAAAGGAATAATCTCCTGCATTCACACTGGGACTGAGCTGGACCTCCTCATCTTATTGCCAGATGCACTGTGGTTGTCCCTCTTTCACTTCCTTGTCCTCTCTTCCTCCCCATGCCAGTTGTCAGAGAAAGCTGCTATTGTAACAGCATAGCCATGGTACCGCAAAGATCCAGACATTAGCAACAGGATCCAAGTTTTGTAGAAGTCCAAATTTGGACCAAGGTCAAATTGGATTGATCTTGCTTTTATCCATGGTACCAAAAGATCTGTCTGGATTATCTTATGTTGCCTTTGGCCTTGGGGTTTGTCCAAATCTGATGCATACTCCCTAATTTCTATGGTGTGCACAGAGGAATAACTAAGTATTCCAGCCCTCCTTTAGCAGCTTACTTGCTTGCATGGAATTCCATGTATTCACCTGCTGGATATTTTTTATCACTTAACTACCTGGCTGTTGTTTAAATTCAAGGCTGCCATAATAGCTATAATGAACTTTTCCCCAATGACTCACAAAGATAAACCCACTGGTATTGGCTGCAGTTCAACAGATAAAGTAAATTACAGAATGCAAGTCAAATTATTTCCTAGTATATAAAAAAAAAGAGTGTTAAAGATTTTAAATGTCATTTTCACCAGATGTTCTGAGATTTACAAAGCCCACAGGATCAGTCATTCAATAATTACTTGTAATTAATTTCTGTTTGAATCTCTTTTTTCCTTCTGTATATAGTTCAGAAAGTTTATTTAGATATTTAACTTGATATAAATTCATACCACTGCTAGGAGTAAATATCCCTTGGTAGGTAATATGTGTTGCAGAACTGCAAATAAATATCAAAAAGCTGCAGTGAATGAGCAGAGATCTCTATTTTGCATATTTGCTTCAAGATCTTTAGGGACTATTGGTTCTTTGCACTGTTGGTAGATTGTCTTAGAAGGTCCAGCTCAAAATCTCTTCTTTGTATGTATTGCTTTTCAGAGCTGCTACTTAAAAGTTGACATTCCCCCTTCACCTGGAGGAAAATTGTGCTGTACTTGTACAGAAAAGAAGAAAAATTGGCCACGGCCATTCAACAGTCTGATTCTGGGTAGGGAGTGTTGGTTCAATAAGCTCTGTTTAAGGCACTATTATCATGACAATAGAAACAGACAAACCTTCTTCCCTTCTTGTATATCAAATTGGAATTTATTTTGAAACATTTTTGGAACTAAAAAAAAGGCAGGGGCTTTGAGTTCAACAATAATAGAAAGGCCACACCCATTTAGAAGCTTATGACAGAAGAGATAATGGACAAATGATCAATAGCAGAAGTTAGAATGAAATATGGTGTCAGGTGAATATCAGTTAAAGTGGATAGTTAAAAGGGCAGTTACATGGAAAGAAAAAGATGTATTCAGATCCTCAAACTGAATTTGAGTTTTTCCTGTTAAATTGACGACGACAACGACTACTACTACTACTACTACTACTACTACTACTGCTACTGCTACTGCTACTACTATGACTCTGTAAATTTCAAGATGTTGATTGGAGAAATGTCATGATGTGATGGGCCCTGAAGACTGAGTTGTTACATGGTGTTGAGGTGATCCTGATTAAATCAGTTCTATAAAAAATCCCTAGATATGTCTCAAAGACCCCTTCCAATTCTTTTACAGTTTTCTTCCTGCCTATTTTCCTCATCTCTATTTCTGTTTATAAGGAGACTGGAAGAAAACGCAAAGCAAGAAAGTTCCTCTTAACGCGGGCAAGATTTCCAAGCATCATAAAATGTATTATGAAGGGTGCAGCAAAAACCACTAAATACACTGAAAACTAGCAATTTAGGGGCTCATTAGAATCACTTATAAATCATATGAAAATTGAGTCATAAGTAATAAGTCATAAATGCAATGTCTGTCTCTCTTTTCGATCAGTCCAGGGTGTCTGACGTACATGGAGGTTTTGAATATACTTCAAAGCAATCATTCTGACACAGTAAATAAACAGTTATGAAAGAGACATTTTAGGGAGAGAAGGAGAGGAAGGAAAAAGTTTCTTTCTGACAAGATGAACTGAACTTTGAAAGAAAAATTGGCTTTGCTCAAAATACATTCAGCTTTTCCAAAAGGGAATGTTTCTTCCCCAGACACTCCAGTTCTAAAACTATTTGTCTCTGAGTTGGATGTTATATCTTCATCATGCTGAATGCAAAATTCATGTAGGGACTAAACTTAGAGAAACAGCACACTCTAAAAAGTATTTCCTGTTTTGGTTTCATTTCATTTGGTTGCACTGCTGTTCTAAAAATCTATCAAGTCTGCTTCTGGAATATTTATCTTCAGTTAAAATGTCATGGATCCTGCCTTCTGGAATGAGATTCCTCCTGAAATCTGTATGGCTCCCACTGTGATGGCCTTCCAGAAAACCTTAAAGACCTGGATATTCTCCCAGGCCTTGGGCTAGAGTGGTTGGGACCCGTCAGATTGTTTGATGGTATGGGCATGATTAGCCAGTTCTTGTTTTTTTTTATTATTATTTATTTCTTATTTCTTTTATAATTATTGTATTTTTATTTTGTTTGGTTTTATTGTACGCTGCCCAGAGTCAGTTCAGAGTCAGGCAGTGCCTAAATTGAATAAATAAATTAAATTAAATTAAATTAAATGTGTTTGAAGGTATTCATAGAGGACACTTTTTGTGATACAGTTTAAAGCTGCAGGAATCTGAAAAAGAAACTAGCTTCCTGCTAAATTACTGAATTATTAAAATCTTGTTGTTCATGATATATTGAAACCCAATCATATATTCTGTACTCATATATTTTCAGATAATAAAGTAGCCTTCCCCTTCCTGGGCTCCCCTAGAGAACTGGACTTTAATTTCCAGAATTCTCAGCCAGACTGGCCATTGTTGTGCATCCTGGGAGTTGACGTCTCCCATCTGGAGAGAACTCAGGCTGGGGACGGCTGCAGTAATTCATGGCCGTCATTTTGTATTTTCAAATTATTGCATGAACATCTACTCTCAGTTCATATAAACCGTTTCCTTGACAAGTTGTCCATACTGTAACCACTGAGTGCATAACAGTCTTAGATGCCAGAGAAGCCCTGATATTATATTTTGAAATAAAACCTTGCACTGTGGAGTACTTCTTTTTAGAGAGTTAAGCACATCATCTTGCAGGGTCCTTTACTCACACGGGCTTGATTTTCTGATTCCCCATCCCCAGCAGATAATCTGGAAGTTCCAACAAACCTGGAAATATCATGATGGAGAACTTTTACAACATAATTGACCTCACAGCTTCCCTTCCATTATGACATTAAGATCATGTCATCACCTTTGTAAGATCACCACTATTTCAAAAGGTCATTACTTAAAATTCATTTGTTAGAAAAAATTCTGTTTCTCCTTGGTTGTTAAATATCATTTTCCAAAATCCTTTTGCTTGCTTTATTGGCTCCTTCAGATATCTGGGCGCAAATGCAAGCCTGGAGTTAGGTAAGTGACATCAGCGACCGTTGAGCTGAGAAGAAATTGGTCCGGTATTTTCCATCAAGATTACAAAGCAAGTGAAGCAGCAAAAGACAATTAAGCTCGTGATGCACTTGCTATCTGAAGTATTCAAGCAATGTGAATGCTAGCATAATTCAGTTCTTACTCGCTAGGCATGCAAATAAATCAACTTTAATGTCAATAAAGTCAGCAATGACAGATTTTATCACTAAGATATAACTAAGCACTAATGACTGGGAAGAAAGCAAGCAGCTCCCGGGAGCTGAAGTGGTATTTTATTTTGTCCTATGTGAAGCCAAGGGTAACTGAAAAGCCTGGCCTTTCCCCCCCTCTATTATTAACTGCAAATCATTCTTGTCGTGTTAGAGAGCTGATTGTTTTTTCAAGTATTATTCACCATTAGACTGTGACTCACAATATGACCTCCTTCGAAGATGCTAAAGTCTATTTCCAATTAGCTTCTGCTTATTACCAAGATCCACTTTCACATATTAGAGTCTTTTTTATCAGTCAGCCCCCAAATTATATTTCCCCTTTCAAAGGGCTGTTTGTTTTCTATGATCACCGCTGAAGAGCAAGAAGTTCTGAGACTAGAAAAAGAAGCCATCAGAAGCTGGACAACATTCCACCATCACAAGCATGAGGAGTGTGGATTTGTTTGAGTAAAAAGAGCCAGTTCTTATCTCAAGGCTAGTTGCAGCATTTGAATAAGCACTTTGGAGACCATGTACATATGACAAGGTCTCGTGACGTAAGATGTCATTGGCCCCATGCAGTGAGCCTTGGGTTGAAACATCTATCACTGTTGAGGCTGCTGCTCCTCAAATAGCTCTCTTCAGTCAGACCAGCCACTGTTTCTCCCCAGCAAGAAATGCTAGAGGTTTCAGGTTCAAACTGAAACTAAGCAGGGAAATCAAGCAATTACAGCTTTCCTTTTCTCTGGTTTTGTGAGAGCTGGTTGCTTATCAGCTAGCCTAGGTCTACATATGGTACTTGGTATGCAAACAGTATTGGTGTTATAGATAACAAAAACCTATGTGTCTTAAAGGGGGAAATTAACATTTTCTTTTGCATTCAAATGTTCCACCAGAGTTTCAAGAAAATACGGATGATGATTTCCCCTAAAACATCTAATGAAAAATGCCTTAAATAAAATAGTTTTCTCTGCATATATACATCTTTGTATGTATTCAGCACACGTGCTCATCGTGGTCTGCTGCCATCATGCCTCCCTCTCGTAGTCTCCTGAGCCAATCCAGAAGGATACCATGGTCTATAGTAATGAAGCCTGCTGAGAGATCAAGGAGGTCCAGGAGAGAGACTCTTCCCACTCCCAGGCCCACCATACATCATCGAAAAATTTGATCCATGCAGTCTCAGTCCTATGTTTCTGCCTGAAACCCATTTGAAAGGGTTTCAACTAGGCACATTGAAAACTGACAGTCTATAGGGCTTTGGATGAAATTACTGCTTGGGAGGATTTGAATTTGTATCATTCTTTTCTCTTATTCCACAAGAAAGCCCACAATATGATACCATGCATGTCATGAGTTTTTATTCCAGTGGGATATGGGGTATGTTTTACAATGTCCGACTGCCACGTTTCAGTAGTTTTGGCTGACATTCAACAAATGTCTGAACAGCTAATAATGCACTCAGTCCTGTTAGTCCACCCATCTGTCTGTCACATCTGCCCATTCCCATAAAAATCTACAATTAAGTAACAGGCCATTTCTCAAAATTCTGTTCTCTATTTATTGTCAATTCACATGGCTTGGAGAGAAATAATACTTGCATTCATAATGATTCTAGATTGGTAGGCATAATCCAGGATAAACAAACATTTATCTTTTTTTTTTTTTTTGCAAATTAAAAAAAAACAAAAAAACCTGACAGACCATTTTCCTTTAGAGCTTTGTTAATGACATTTTAATCCATCAAAACTGCATGTTTGCCAGCAAGCACCCTGTTGAAATAGTATAGCAACCTAGAAATGAAGCCTTTTCATTAGCCATGGAAACCACATAGAAAGCATAACCCTAGAAACCCTGTTTCTAAGGAAGCAAGAACTTATATTAATTAACATAAATTAGGATCTGTTTCTAAAATGGAATTGTAGAACCAGGTGCTATTGTAGTGAAGAGGTACTATCTATAAAAAACCACAGTGGCTCTTATCAATACAATTTTTATTCACTGGGATTTGCAATATTATCAGTCCTATTACATTTCACATCATAGTTAAAATGGTAGATGATCAAGAAATGATCTTACTAATCAGCAGCCAAAACTTATCTATTGAACTTTTTTTTTCCCCTGCAGAAGTCCATTCTTGTTCTCGGAGTGTTTCTTCATTGCTTTAAAAACTCTGTTGGTGGTATTTTTGAACTTACTTTATGAAGAGACACATCCATCATTTTGCGCTCAAACTTTTTGATCTAAAAAATCCCATCATCTTCCCCAGGGATTTAACTGAGGCATGGGAAGGGCAGGTCACTGGATAGTCAGCCTACCATATCTGGATGCAAAATGTCCACTAGATGGCAAAGAAGAGTTGGACTATTCATCTGCTCTTTGCTGCCATCTAGAGGTCATCTAGTTTTTTTACAGCCCAGCTCTGGCAGCAAAAGGATGGATGATTATACAGTAAAAGCTGATAGACTCACACATTCCTTATCCATCCATAATTAAGTGTAGGATAAGAATTTGCACCCAATACTTGAGAATTTCACTGAAATTTTCTCTTTTGGGGAAAAAAAATCCACCAAAAGCAAAAGCAGTTTATCTTCCATCAGACTGAATGAAAATGGATTTTAAAGATATTTTCAAAGATAGCCCTAAAAGGAGAGAAAAAGCAGTTGAAAAAGGAAACCATGTGCATTATAGAATTCACTGCCAAGACTGGAAGCACAGAACAAACATCCCAAACACTGATTGATTGCAGTGGCCAAGTCATGCCTTCTCCCACAGGCTTGGCCAATGGGAATAAGCTAGTGATGTCATAAATCTTGCCAACATACACCTGATAAGATTCATGGGATAGTAGATTGGTCCAATGATATATTAAACAGCAGAAATGTCCAAAATTAGATTTAATTGTGAGCCTATCCAGAATGAATAGATTGACAGTGTTTGGAAAATCACTGATGTAGAGAAAATTTGCAATGATAGGAAAAACTTCTGTCCTCTGGCCACACCTCATATAGAGACGATACCATCTTGGGTAGAAGACTTCAAATCTCAAGACTTCAAGTGTGTGGACCATTCACATTTCAAAAGAGTTCTTTTCACCAACCCAGGTGTAAAACTCCTGGATGACAGATCATAGAAATTCCTTCTTGTGTCTTTGGGTAATCACTGATCATATTATGTAGAAGGCATAGGAAATGGCCTTGAGGGCAAGACCCTTTCTAGTTCACATGAAGATAAAGGGGTGGAGGGGGAAAGCACATCCAGACTTACAAGATTCTATTACTATAGTTTTACAATAAAAGTAGTACTGTCCTACACAGCATTGGTTTCCTAATCTGATCTACCTTGAAGGTCTGCCACCTAAGCCTTTTGTTTTTTATCTGCAGGAAAGACTGTTTAAGCTTCTTTTACTGTATTTTCTGATGACCTCCATAGGTAGGGACCTGCAGATCACCTAACCACAGGCACAAACCACTACAAGTGGCTGATGTCCATATGGTAAAGGTCATGAGAGGAATGGCATGTTCCCATGAGACAGGTAGCTGCCCAACCAGTCAGTTATTATTGCCTTTATTTTAATAACTAAAGCGATAGACTACTTAATTATCTAATCCATAGTTACTAATTTCACTGCAGACATATGCTATAAGAGTAGCACAAACTTCTCCCATCTTCCTCATAGGGCAAAAACATGATAACTAGGTATGAATACCACCAGTTGCTAAGAGCTGGGCCCATACTGGAGTCTGAGAATTCTGGAAGTTATAGTCCACCCTATCTGGAAGATATCAGATTAGGGATGAATGATCTGCTGAAGGCAGTCAAGGAGGTTCTTTTACCTTTTCACCATCTTATATCTCTTTAAGTGTATGAGCATGACTAAGGTTTACCTGTATAGTGAGATATGATTCAGAACTCAAAATTCAGTCCCCTGAAATACTACAGCAGCAGTAGAAATACTGTTTCAGCTACTACTAAAACTACTGGTAGAAAGCTCATTCAAATCAAATTTACCTTTTGGTGGCTTCATGGATTTGTCCATGTAGCTTTCTTGGCATTGATACAGAAGTAGTTGGCCACAGTCTTTTTCCAAGATAGTTCCCCCCCTCCCCCAGTCTCCAAAACTAGCCTACAATCATAGAATTCCCTGGTGGCCTTCCACACAGATATTAACCAAACCCAATCCTATTTAGTATGTGAGCCCAGATGATGTTGTCCAGGTGCTGTCATTTACTATGGCAAACTGTCAGTGACAAAAAGGCAAGTGAAAAGAATATTGTCTTACTTTCTGCTTCTTGGCATCTGCTTTTATCCAGCTTATTGAAGAAGCAGACCCTGGAGGTTTAAAAGAAGATGAACAGTGGCACTGAAAAAGATTTTACTCTGTTCCTTCTGCACCTGAATAAAGGATCCAAAGCTTAAGTTCCTTTGCTAATGTTGGAGTGAGGTTGGGACCCAATGATTGGGCAAAGTTATCAGTTCAGATCCTACTTAATTGCTTGGCTTTATACACTTCTGGCTCACAGACCCGAGACATCTGGTTAAAAGGTATTTTTAAATGAACACAAGGGGGGGTTGAACATTAAAAACAGAATGAGCCCAATATAATTTAAAAGGAGTAAACACATAAAGCAACTGTCATTTCATTTCCCACACCTTTTTCCATGTTATGATATGACACTATAAAATAGACCTGACTTTTGAATCTTACATGATGTAGGAAAGGAAGAGTGTATGCTTTAGCTTTAATTCTTCTCTGTTGCATACTGGCACTGCACTTGTTATCAGATATGAAATTTGACAAGCTGGAACCTGGGCTATTTTCATTCTTTGCTATGGTCGCATGCTTGCTTAGACTTGTCAGAGCCTCTTCCTCAAATTATTCTTTTCAGAAGCATCTTTGCACTGGTGCTGCCTTGCCAGACGGAGCAAAGCAGAGAAGCCAGAGAAGCCTTTGTACTGCACCAAGGGCGTCCTGTCCTTCCCCTCTTCCTGCACCAAACAAACAGTTAAAAGAACAAGAGAGATAACAAGACTAAAGAACAAGCAGCATGTGTTACGCACGAGAGCAGCGGCAGTCCTGGGTCCAGTCCAAATGCCCAGCTATATATTGGACCCTGTGAATTAGAGATTGAAAAAACAGATGCCGGTAAAGAAAGTGAATCTTTCTCAGTCCTCCGGTTAAAAAAAGAGGGGGTGCCCTTTCGGTCCTCTGTGAAGGGTTATAAAGAGAATCACTACCTAGATAAATGGGCCATTGCCTTTATGGCAGGAGTGGCAAATGCTGCTTAGCATTCACCTTTCTATTCCCTGTGTCCTCAATTCTGTCAACACAAGCCGAGTAAGCCAATTTCTTTTCTCTTCGAACCCAGCAGAAACTTACATTCTCTTTGCTTGCACTTCAGATCCATTGAATCTTACTACTCAGGGATTTGGCATTCAATGATTCACAGCAGAGGGTATCTCAGGATTCTGGACTTAATGGTCTTATCAGGGAGGGACTATTTAATAATAAGGATTATCATAAATGAATAATGAATGCTTAATTTGCCTACTATTTCCAAATGCAGTTATCCATCTTTGCTACATTTGGTGTGGGAAGGCTTTTCATGTGAATAAGACTTGGGCTTCCACCCAAAGTCACCTTTTGGGGCTGCTGAAACTCTAGAATTCTTGTTGGATAACTGTTGGCATCCTGCCAATGTTTGGATGACAGATAGCCCTATTTTGAATGATTTCACAAACTTTTGATTATTCTAACTTGCAGAGTGTAATACAATCAGAAGAAATTGGTTCTGTTTGCTTCTTCACTTGAGTGCAGGGGCAACCAGGTATTAGTGAGTTTGGGAGATATTAACTTTAAGGATCCCGTATCATTGGTGACAGTGAAACACAGCACTTTGTTGAAGCATGATACTACACTGCTGTAACTGCTGGATCTCTGCACAGAGGTATCGGGGGTGGGGGGAGTCCAACAAGATGGCAGACATGACCATGCAAAAATGTGACATATAAATAAATAAAAATAAAATTGAAGCCCCACCCTTATTTTATATGCATTACACATGCAACATACATATAAAAAGGTAGGGGTTTGATAACACAATCATGGCCAACCGACTGATTTTTTTACCTCCTCCCCCATGGAAGGCCCTATATCTGCACTAATTTTATAAGGGACAGAGTCTGGAACAGTGATATAGAAGAAAAGACAAAGAGGAGAAAGAAAGCATAAGAACAGGAAAGTGTTTCTTTAAAATCCTTACATTTCTAAGATGGTCATTCTTATGACCATATTTATTCAGCATTGTTCAAAGTGAATGTTTTAGAGTTATATTAAAAAGAAAATAAGCATTATTTCTCAGGAACTCATAATCAAAAACTAACAATGGGGAAAGCAGCCAAGGGATAGATAGGAGTGGTAAGTGATTGATCAAATGCTTTTACTCATAGTTAAGCTTGGTTACATTATAAATAAGAACTAGTAAAAAAAAATTAAGCCCAAGGCCTTATTAAAAAGGTAGTGTTTATACACGGAATGAATTGTACCTCTGTAGTATCTTAAGAATACCTACAGTATATCCTTAAGCATCATGAGGGGGAAGAGAGGATAATTTCAAATAGAAAAAAAAAAAAAATGTCAGGTGGAAAAGATTAACCTTGAGCATATCTGCACTACCGATTTATAGCGTCCCCCAGCCATCACTATGGCGACATAAAGCCTGACTGCATTAGTGATTTATTGCTGCAGTGATGGCTGGGGGACGCTATAAATCACTAGTATGGAAATGTTCCTTCTCTTCCCCAGTGCTTCAGTTCCAATTTTGCATTTGAGTGGTGGAGTCTAGCAAGATCCCATCTTCTCCCTTGGACAAGGCATACCATAGCTGGCCTGCCCAAATCCAGATGACTGCTGCTATTTGCTGCCATCTACTGGTCACCTGGATTTGCACAGACCACCTATGGTATGCCTAGCCTCAAGCTGTTCAAGGTCTGCATGAAGCTGCTGAACATAGAGAAATTTGAAGCAAGATTTGATCCTCAGTATAGAGATGACAACCATACCTAGTTACCTTTGTCACCAGAATAGGATAGGGCTATAAACATAATGAACAACTACTCGGACTCAATAATGAGCTAGATAGGAACGTATGAATTGACAATCCAGGTGTGAAGCTTGGGTGCTTTTAATTCAAATATTTTCTTTGGAAACTCAAGAGGCCTCAGTGGCTCAGATAGTCTACTGTTGGCTTCAGTTGGTATGTCAGCAGATACCTTTCCTAGATAAGCGATGGCCTGGTTATACTGGTCTGTGTCTTAAACTGTATTATTGTAATAGGTCACATTGGGGGAGCTGCCTTTGAAAACAGTTTGAAGAACTGCAAGAATTCTGATTTGTTGGTCTAAGTGAAGCTGACTTATATCCACTTGAAAGAGCTATAAAATGCAAGTTGCTTATTTACTACTGAAACCAGTTCAAGGTACTGCTATCTGTATATTAAGTTCATCAGAGGAGGCTGTTTTCTTAATTCCTGAAAGAGTGTCCTTATCAAGTACTAAAACAGAGCATAGTGGTGATCCAACTTTACCAAGGGAGGTTGGCCTAGTTCCATACAGCGCTAAGTTAACATGGTTTTTAATCACTGCAAGCATTTTAATATAAGTTATAAACATGTTCAATTAATTATATTTCAGTACCGGCTGGTTTCATTTTAAGCCCCTCAATACACATATATTTTACACTCTGTTGTTGTTTATGTATTTATTAACTTTGTTGATGTACTGTACCAACTCATAAGGTTCTTTTCAGGATGCAACAAAAGTACAAAATGTATACTTTTAAAGAAATACATCTGAATGAGCCCTTCCCCATGATTGCAGCTGCCATGAAAAAGGTAAAGATTTTCCATTATTTCATAAAAATATCTTCTGACCTTCTCTTATCTGTGGATCTCTTTTGCTCAGATGGCTGGTTGAGAATAAGTGCCCAGCATAGTTGTGACTTCCTGAAAAATGCCTGACCCACACAGCATCATGTACGTAATGGGTCTTTCTCCCAGTCCTCACAGAAATAAGTGTTGAGAAGTTTGCAACCATTTTCAGTTCCCTACTGACAGTTGTGGCTTGTTGCACTTAAAGCTGAGAGTCCTAGTTTCAGGACTATCTCAATTACCTCAGTGTAGCAGATTATCTAAAACCCTGTTTTTCTTTTTATTAATATAACTTATGTCATGAAACCTATATATTACACTGTGAAAACAAATCCAGATCAAAATGAGGCCAGCTGCTATTTTAAAATCAGTTGTTATTTTACTTCCATAATTATTGTTGATTATGGTAAGTGCTCATTTCTTAAATTCTGTGATATAATTAATTGGTCAAAGTCATTTAGATGCTCTTTTATCTGAAATGTTCTTAATTAGCAAAGAATATTTAAATAGATTATCATAATAGTGAAGGTCAGACAAGTATGAGGTAGTTTCGTGCACTGTGTGATAGAACTTCTTCAGCTGATCAGGAAACAGCAGCTAATTCCGCTGCACAATTTCAAATGAAGGAAATGGTATTTAGTTAATATCAAAATAGCTTGGTCTCTTCCTGAGATCTAACTCCAGCTATTACAATTTATACAATTATACTCCTAATACTGTTGATTCTTTCCTGATTAATACAATATTTAATTATATGCTAAAGTTGCCACCTCTTCCATGTGTTACCTGCATGAAGCATTGAACCAAGTGTTGCAGGGATGTTTGGCCAACTGTTGGCTGGACTCTCAGCATCAAGGAGCCTCTATAAAATTGCCCTGAATGCCTATGCTCTTGTAACACTCCCTAGTATTGTTATAGCAAAACTGAACAAAGTTACCTCTTGTCCAGTAGATGCTACCACACCGTGTCATATAAGGGGGAAATGTGCAATCTTCATGCAGTACAGAACAGGAGACTGCAGAAACAGGAACTGTGTCATATTAGCACCAATAGTTAAGTGCTTTAAACTTCCTAAAGCCTTTTGTTTCAGGCAAAAATAAGGTTCCTTGAGAAGAACTTCCGTTTGAATTTTAAGCAATAGTTTTTTGAGGAGACTGACAAAAGCTGTTTTCAAGTCCACATGGCAATCTACCCAATGGAATGAAATTTTGAAGATTGGTCTATTATGGTATCTCAGTATAGCCCTGCATTTATTGTTTGACATTTCAATTGCATGTTGTAGAAGCTATGTTGAATTCAACATCAACTCTTTGTAGTTGGTACAGGAAGTTCATTCATTTGTTTTTAAAAAACTTTTTTTAAATGCCAAGAAAAACAATACACAGGGTAGGAAACAGCTCTGTTGAAGGAACTCTTGTTCTTGTAATTATATAAATGCAACAATTCAGGGAAGTATAGTGTGATGTGCTATCAAAGCCTCTGTAAGCAGATGTTCATGTGTAGAGTTTCTTACATCCACACCAATATGGAACCAGTAATATCAAAGGCGAGACTGTATCCAGAGATTAATTTGAAAAAAAATGAATTTTACATAGGAAGCTTGTGCCAAGGGAATGTGTTTGTAGCTATTTCCTCCATTAAGAGAATTGAGAATCTTGCATAGGGATTACTAGAATGGAGACCGATTTCTGAAGAATTCAGCAAACATTCTTCCTCCTTTTCTCATGTATCTTGTAAATGTCTTCAGAAGTACATGTATTTTTTATTCAAAAATATGCCTGTCCTTGCAAATTAATTACATTTGGAAAAAAAAATAAACAGTAGCAAAACAGCTACAGATGATGAGGGAGGAATAATTTGTATCAGTGATGTCATAATCACTTAGCAATCAATGTCTTATTATTCTCCAATTTAAATGACCATCCCAGACTTTTACAGAATGAGGTTTTGTTTGTTCTGTTTTCTCAGCTTGTTTCCAAGCAGAAAAGAGCTCTATCTAAACTGAACCCTGCAATGACATCCTCAAACCCTAGGCGCCCACAGCAGTAGAAGGAAGTCCAAATGACTAAACATGGCTCGTATACTTGCACCTGAACTCTGATACTTGTGTAAGTATATGAGCCATGCAAGGACACAAGTAAGAAAAGCCACAATCCTGCTGTGATGTCCCAATGCACATTGCATCATTTTTGGCATCATCCCAATTTGTACCAGACACCAATGGCTCACATAGTCCCGCCACTCTGAATAGCTGGTTACCCTCACTTTTTCCAGATTTAGAGATGTGCAGGAAAAAAAAGTTACAAAATAATCTTCCTTTTCTTTTCTTTTCTTTTCTTTTTTCTTTTCTTTTCTTTTCTTTTCTTTTCTTTTCTTTTCTTTTCTTTTCTTTTCTTTTCTTTTCTTTTCCCTTAAATCAAAGATTAAGAAAATCTCGGTAAAGCAGAGACAGAAAACCATTTTCCACCCCAGGGCTCCATCAGTTCTTGGGACCACAATGTGTAGTAGGTTGACCAACCATCCTGTGACAAGTCTCCTCCTATAATTTGGGGTCCTATGCACTTGCTCTTAAACACACGCACATACACATTAACATGACATGGAAGAGGCAATGAACTGTAGGTGGTATTTCCTGTTCTCTCGTAAGCAGACTGCTGTCTTATTTGCTTTACAGTAATAAAAAGCACCTCTGTACAGTGAGAAAGGCATGAACTATGGGAAAACAAGAATGGAAAGAGAGGTGAGAGACAGGAGGACGGACAGAAATCTGGGACTTGTTGGGCTAGATGGGAAAGCTTTGCAGGTCGTATCTGCCCTGTGTTCTGAAGGTTTCCTATGTCCCTAGCAGAGGCCTGTCTTCTTTTGTCCCAACAGAATCCAAAGAGGAGAGGCATTTGGGCAATGGCTCAGATTGTGCTGACTACTCCATGCTTAAGCCTCCCACCCGCCTAGTCACAAGACCCAGGCAGAGCTGCTACTGAGTGCTTTTCCTCCCTTGTTTATATGTTAAAGATTTAGTATGCTATTGGCTGATGACAGGGAATATTTTTTTTCACCATTAAAAAGAATAAGAACAAGTACAATAATGGAAAACATGAATGGCCAGGGTGGAGTATACAGTACTCTGTGCAGTAATGTTTTCAAATTACGAAAGAAGAAGGGAGGGAGAGAGGGATGATGCTTCGGCCTAGGATTTTTGTCAAATTATTTGGGGGCATTCAGCAGAGTAATACTCTGGGGTATTGCTGATGAGTGGATAGCCCTGGAAGGCACTCCAATTTGAAAATGGAAAGCCAAACCCATTAGACCCTTTCCTCATGTAAGAAAAATTCTTTGCAGCCAATGTTTTATTAATAAAAGATGGCACAAGAGTGTGCACAGAGAGAAAATACAGCTTTTATGTGTTGTTTAGTTTCGTTTGTTGCTGCATCTGCCTTCTGACAAATAAGCACTCAGATCCTTAGAGATGAGAGATTATATTTAAGTATTAATATCCTTGATGTAAGGATGTTGATGGTAAAATATATCTTATTTCTTACAATATATATTTCCTTAATAATATTATTCTAAAGCCCAGAGTGCTAAATAATATATTCCTATTAAATAGGTATTTTGCTAATTAGCATTCATTATTTCCTCTTTTATTTCAACAATTTTTTGGTAGATTTTATTTTCATTATAATAAGAATGTACATATAGTCTCTCTCTCTCCCTCTTTATATATATGCTTTCATTTATTTCTATGCTGTCTTTTTAAAGATCCAATAAAGATAACAAGTTACATTGCTACATTTCCTAGAATAATTTGGACAGTACAAATGAATTTCAGTTAGCTTCCAGACTCTATTAGCAAACCTAATTGAAAATGTTGTTAATGTTCATTCCTTTTCTCTGACCACTATTATTTTAATCTTCAAACACAGTTAACTGCAGGCAATCTAAGGCCCATCTGCAGATGGCCAAATCTTTTGCAAAATCCTTTACATAAGCATAACGGTTCTCTTGCCGCTCTGCCAATAAAAATGATCCCAATATTGGAAAATGGGGATGTTATTAATGGCGGGCCTTGGATTCAGGGAAATGTCAAGGCATTAAAGAAAAAAAATCAGTCAATTGCTAGGCCAGATCAGCTGAGCTAATACTGACACACAGCTGCAAAAGACAAGAGACTGGTGACTACAAGGCAGAGCAAAAGCAAAAAAAAAAAAAAAGACAACACATTCTCAGCCTTCAAGATGCTGTGATTAGAGTGAAATAAATGACAAAACCACCCATTCTTCCTCCCTTTTTTCTTTCTTTGTTTCCAGAGCCTTGGAGAAACAGATTAGATCCCACAACGGTTGAAGCCCAGGATCTGAACAGAGAGGATTCAGAACAATTTCCAACTCAGGAGAAAAATTAAAATCTTTTCTGAATGGTCCTGCTCCAAATCTGAAGCGTGCCCCTCAGTTTAATATTTTAAGTGTTTGAGTTAGTGTCAAACTCTTTATGTGAAAGCTTCTTTAATATATTTGTTTGTTTCATATGTAGATAAGGCCATTCAGCTCAAACAATGTGACTCTGGTAGGCGTGCAACCAAAATAAACATCAACAAAAAATAACCATACATCATTAAAAAAAAAAAAACAGTGTATAAAATGACCAACCAACCAACCAGGACCATTGCTAGAAGATTTCTGTTTGAACCCTTGGCGTTTACACAGTAGAGTTCCACTTGGTTCTGTCACATAGGTGATTAACATTTGAATGGAACCACTGAATGATGTCATTTGGAGATTTAGAATAAATTGGCATCAGTAGGCTGAGGATATTCAATTCTATCTCTTCTTTTTGTGAGATCCAGGTGAGGCAGTAGAACTGCTTAGTCAGTACCTGGACAGCAACTGGGGAACAAACTGAAGTTCAGGCAAGGGAGAGACACTGTTAGTGGATATTTATCTGTCCGGGTGAGTGGAGCTTAACTTTTTTGTTGTTGTTGTTTAGTCGTTTGCTTGGGGGTGCTTCTAGATCATCTTTGATGTGAGAGAAACAAGTACACTTTGTCCCATGAAGCACATTTCAACCAGCTCACATTTCAAGCTACAGCCTTACTTGGTTAGAGGTAGCCTTGTTAACAATAATCCATAGTGGTAACTTCTCATTTAAGCTATTTATTTATTTGTTAGATTTATATCCCTATATCCTTTATATAGATTAGTATCCCTTATTTCCTTCAAAAGCTCCCTTCATTTCATAACAGCAACCCTGTGAAGTAAGAGAGAATCATTGCCCAAAGTCAGCCAGTGATTTTCCATAGCTGATAGTGGATCTGAATTTTGGTCTTCCAACACCTGGTCTAGTACTTTAATTGCTATACCAAACTGTAATGCTTACATGTCACTGCCCTTGAACATGATTGGGAAACTTCAGTTAGTACAAAATGCTGTAGCAAAAAATATTGACTAGAATTGGGTGATATAAACACATTGCCCCATTTTTTTATGTTCTTAACTGGCATAGAAATGTTTGGTACAGAAGTGTTTCAGATATTTTTTAATATTATCTAATTCTTTACATCTGAGCTTACTTCATCCTAGATGCTTCCAAATCAAACCTAAATCTGGATAGCAAGCAGACCTTTGTCTTCCTTGATGGGTCTCTAATTTTGTTTATGTGACTGTCCAGCTTATTCCTTTTCCACCTTGTTCATAGGGTTGCTAAACCTAGGCTACAGAAATGCAGACAACCAAATTAATGGCAGTGGAGAGATTCAGAAAACTCTAACTCTTTGCTGTATGTAGTGGCTATCTGGAGTTGTTACACCCAAATCAGGTAACCCTACCAATACTTGCTTCCTTGATAGTATGAGTATGCTTTTACCCCATTCTTGCTGAATCCTCTTGCAATCTTATGTCATAGCTATGATCCTGAACACCACTGAAACCTGCCAAAAGGCTGACATATCCAGGGCCCTGTTCCAGTTCCCAACCTATTGTCACAATTCACTGGCTTCATTCCTGCAGATACTAATAATGTTGATTCTCTGAGAGTCTGGCTGCCAGTGGGCCAACATAAAGATGCTAATAAGACTCCTGCTAGTTCAGGGAGCTTCACAGCACTGATAGCACTGGCAGTGCAAATGACATGAACTGCTTGGTTGTGTTTCTCTTTGCAGTAAAGATGCATTATGTTAAAAGAAATGTTTATAAAGAGAAGGAGTTGGGATCAGGGCATCCCCACATAAAAAGAGTGGGGCTTGGAGTGGTGTAACTGCCCACTTGACTCTTTACATACTTACAGATGCCCTTGATTTAGGGAAGAAGAGTGTTCAGGTTGCTGCTCTAGCAAATACAAACAGCACCAGATAATTAAGTTATGTGCATGCATGCACGCGCACACACACACACAGACACTTATTCTGAGGGGGAGACAAAGAAGATCAATTCTGTTTCTTCTTATTTAGAGAGAAGGGTCAGAACTACTTATTGTAGTTATTGACATCAACTTTAGACTTAATCTGAAGGTCCTCTTAGGCAGCCCTACAATTTAGTTATTCTGTTTGATTGAGTTCATATAGCATGTTAAACCATAATTTGTTTAATCATAATGGGTTAAATAAACCATAGCTCAGCACACATATGTTAAGTCAACCATGAGTTATAAACTATGATGAGTGGCTTCTTGTAAGCTAAATCTCACAGTGGCTTTGTGTATTGTGCCAACTAGCTTATGCAAAAGCTCAGAAAACAAAATTTAGTAGGAACCTTCACCAACAGTGCTTCTAGACATGTGGGAAATACTATGCCAGCTAGAAATTTAAAAAATTAAATTCCCAACATACCTGGATAGCACTAGGCTGGGAAAAATTGGTTTAAGTTGAATATTGGTTGGCCAAGTTTCATTTGGGAACACCTCTGTGTGCTGACAGTGATGATTTACTACTCTATTTGTGAGTGGATTCAAAAGGTGGGAAGATCCTTTTGTCCTCTCTAGCTATGGGAAAGGCAGTGAGCTAAGCCTGTAATTGTGGAAGGCTGACAGAGATGAGACAAAAAGACATGCAGATCAGAGAGCAAACTGAGTTCTGAAAGATAGTACAGAATCTGTTGGAATAATAATAACCCTGTACAACTCCAACTGTGCTCAGTCGACATATATGTAAATAAATGCAAATATTACAAAATGCAATAGCACTCCAATGACTCATTCAAAAGAAATTAAACTGAGGTCTTAATTTGAAGAATTAGGTTGTACATTTTCAACCATGTCAATGTTTTCAGTTCTGCAGTTTTCTATTTGCCATTATTTGGAGAGTTGATTTTTTGTTACACTTAAATGTTATTAACTGAGAATATTTTGAATCAAGAAAGCATTTTCTTCTCTTTTTTAATTATATCAACACTTTACTGAGCATAGTAAAGGGCAGAGGGAAACGTATCTAAAATAAAGCAATGCATACATTCAAAACCTAAAATACAACATGCATTTTTTAAAGGAGGTGAAACACACACCCTTTTCTTCTCCTCAGCTAGACTATAAAGGAGCTGTTTCCGATAAACATGGTTGTAGAAATGATGGATATATGTAGTATTGCCTTCCCCATAAGGCAGCAAATTGGGAAAGGCTGCTGTATAGGATTGCTATTTTTTAAAGTGCAATATATATAGATTATAGGATGAATTTAAGGAATGAAATGGAGATAGATAGATGAGAAAGAGAGAGAGAGAGATCCATTCCATTCCATTCCATTCCATTCCTTGAATTTGTCCTATAATCTATTTCCTGAAGTGCAAGCTGTTGAATGCAAAGCTTATCAGTGCCATTTTTTAAGTTGAAGAGGAGAAAACAGTGGTAGAAACCATCTTCTACTCCTGCTGATCATCTGCTTAGAGAGGAAAAGCAAAGGGAGGATTCTCACTCACACAATTTAATAGCCATGGCCTTATTCTAATCAAAGTTGTTTATTTCACTGTGCCTGCACCAAAAGCATTTGAGAGTTCTCCCCAGTTCATCCTGGCTTGACTCAGAATTATTCCTGTTTTTAAATGCAAAACACCTTTGGGATCACTTTTCAGCCAATATAATGTTCAGAAAGGGACACTTCTTTGAGGCAGTTTTTCTCACCCCAAAACAACTTCCTGACTGATTCAGCCATCCCTTGTGTCTTCCACATTTCATAATTACCTGATCACTACTAGCAGTGCAAGCAGCGACAGAGAAATGGGGGAAATGGGTCTTTCCCCTCACAATGTGACATTGAGAACCTGCAGACTTGAAAATCTTGCCCTTCTTTACAATTCGATTGCCACTCAACATAATCCATACCATTCTGTATGGATAAAGCTGTCATAAATCGTATCTTGGCTCTCACATTATTCAGTACTCCTGGAAGGCAAAGAAGAAAAGTAAAACAAAAGAGCAATCATATCAGTAAAGCAACTGAATATTTTATATTCGGACACATTCTCAAAGCAACCGCATGTTCAGGCCATGAATATATTTTAAAAAATCTTGAGAATAAACAACAAGGCAACTCACTTCTGATCAATGGGTCAGGTCATAAAGAGATTTTGCAGTTTGGACCACACTAAACCAATAGAATACATTCCATGGCTCCAAACAGAATATACCTTAAACAAATGCTACACTTCACTTGCTAACCTCCAAGGAAATGAATGATTATGGTAACTGAATAATTAGAAATGGGAATTTGTGAACATTTTATTAACCTTCGATTAGTTTTAAAATGAGAAAAGAAAATAAGAAAAAAACCTCTTACTCCCATAGGTTTCTCTCCATATTGCTTAAAATGCACAGTGGCTGCACTGAAAAGATGGAATAGCTGAGCTCACATGGCCATTGGGAGTGTGCTGAGTACTAAAATATATATTGTGATATCTGAGCTACCTAGGAAATATTTCATTTTATGCCCCCAGTTCAGTAGTTGACTATCCAAATTCTAATATGCATGGATCTGTCCTGCTTAGGAGAGCTTTCCAAATCATCTGAATTGGGGGATGTGATCTGAAAACTCACTTCAGCATAAAAAAAAAGTCAGCCTGAGGACAATGCAGGCTTAAATAACCCGGTTGCTGGTTCTACTTCCATTCTGCTATCTATGAAAGCAAAAGTAATTTGCATAATACTCCAATGGGTCTCCGCCCCACTCCCAGATCCTATGAAGAGCTGCCCCCACTGAATGTGACTGCATCAAGTGGCTAGAGCATTTTTTTCCCCTTCCTTTTTTACAAGTTAGGAGGATCCTGTGGATCAGGACTTCCTGGATTTTAACATTGAAAACATATAACTGGGAATTTAAAGAAAAAGTGGATTTAAAATCAAATTTTACCCATTTTATTTTTTCAAATTAGCTATCAAAATGCATTTTAAGCTGCCTGTGATCTGATTTACATATTGCCAACAGCCTGCAATATGGCTATTGTTATTGTTGTTATTATTTAAATTATATATGCTATCTGACTCTCAACAGCTCTGGGTGGCTACAAATAAAAATGTTAAAAACAAGAAAAAAATACAATGATAGATAAAAATGAAGAGTAACAAATGGAAAGGATGACAAAAAACAGATGGGAACAAAAAGAAAGAAACCCACACAATCCAAAGGGGCTTCCCTCTCCCTCACTAAAGGCCTGGGCAAAGAATGAGGTCTTCAAGGCCTTTGTAAACACCAGCAGGATGGGGATGTTTGGATCTCAGGGGGAACCACGTTCCAGATAGCAGGCACTGCTATAGAGAAGGTGCACTGCTGGGGCCCTGAATGATGACCTGGTTTAATCAAAGGAACTCACAGCATGCCAACCCTGCCAGACCAAACTGGCCAGGCAGATATGATGGAGCGCAGGTGGTTTCGGCTTCATGTTGTATGTAAACTCATCTATTGCAGTTTGTAAAGCTTGGTTTATCACTAGCATCTTATGTGAGCCCAGCCAACATTAGTTTATTCAACAAATGTTTAGCAAACTATGGCTGATATCATTGTGTAAACCCAGCCTGTATTAATATTGTAATAAAACAAATATTAATCTTTCTTATTTTATTATATTTTGCAAAGTCACAGGAAAAATATTTTAACAGCTGAAATTCACTTTATTATATTATGTTGATTTTCCCAATTCAGAATCATAAGGCTTTTTTATTGAACACCATTTGATTTGATCATCCCCTCCTCCCCTTTCTGTTATACCAGGTGATAAGATAGAGATATTTCGCCATAGCCATTAAACTTTGTTTATACTGAAGATAATGACTGTTGATCAGAGCAAAAAGGAACTAGAAGAAAATGGGAGCAAAGTTAACAGGATATGTGATATGGATGCCAGATATATAAATACTATGAGTATTTCCCCATTAGTGGCTTATAGCATCTTCCTAGCATCACCCAGCCATTTCTAAAGTAATAAAAAGCCTGTCCTCATTATTGTTATTTTGGTGCAACAATCATTAGGGATAGATACTTCAGATCTTTCATTTAGGAAATACACTTTGCTTACAGAACATTCTGAAATTGCCCTATCTCTTGAGATGGCTGAGAGATACCAACACTAATTCTAAGATTTAAAAAAGAATGGAGATACACAGAACTTTTCTAGGGTATGCACATCCATCATCATTCATTTTCTGACAAATTTCTCCATTTTCTTTCAGAGTGCCAAAACTATCTTAGACTGTAATGATGTCATAGCCTTACTCTACTCCACTAATTTGGAATCTACTCCTTTAGGTGACACTTACTGTTTAACAGAAAGCAACAATGAAAGAAGGGAAATTGGACAAAGTGAGAGTTGAACAATCAGAGGAGACTCTGGGGACAGCCCGTTGTATATACTGAATAAGCTTTGCCTATTTCTTTTTCTCTGAATGCATACATCCACACTGCACCCTTAAGCTGCTTCTTATCTTATGCTCATGTTGTCTTGACTCTAAACAGACTTAAGAAAATTCTATCCAGTCTAAAGGCATATCCACACTCAGAGTTCAGGTGCTGATGGTGGCTTAATTCTAAATCAGTTTAAGAAAAATGTCTGGACTGAGACACTGTGACAATAGCTTGCAAGGTATTCATTCCAGACTCCAGATGACCATGTCCTCCCACTGGGCAATTTCTCTGCCAATGGGGCCTCTCACCTAGTTGTTCCAGGAAAGCAATGGTCAATCATCTCTCTCTCTCTCTCTCTCTCTCTCTCTCTCTCTCTCTCTCTCTCTCTCTCTCTCTCTCTGTGTATGTTTGTGTGTATACAGAGAGAGAGAGAGAGAGAGGGAGAGAGAGAGATACTATACACACATACAAACCTAAGTGATACATATGAAAGCATTAAAAATGTAGATATATGTGGTACAACCACCATCTTTAGAACAAAAATTCCTTTCTTGACAACCATTTTGCACTCTAATAACATCTAAGCCTTCCTTTTTTATAACCAGTACTAAAATATACCACAGTGGCTAAGAACTTCACTTACATGTGAGTTTGCTTCTGCAAAACCCAGCAGAAAAAAATGCTGTTGTTCTTGATACATTTACCTGGGCTACTGGGGAGCTGGGGAGAAACCCTTCTGCCTCCGGTGAATGGTAAAATGATGAAACAATGCATTCTTGGACTTATTTAAAAAAAAAAAAAACAGGGAAAAGTAGGAAGCCCAAGGAAAAGAAAATAGTAGTTTAGAAAAAAAACATTTCTGCCACATTTCAAACTACCAAACTTCTATTTACAAGACAAGCGTTATAACCATTGTGCTTTTGCATCATTTCTACTAAAGGCAGTTCTAAAAGACATTAGACTATAATGATGATTGATTTAGATGAGGAGGCATTCCTACCTCTGTGAAGTAGCCAGTGAACTGCTGGGGATAGTCTGCCAGAAACAGAAGTGTGTTATCCAAAATAGACAGGCACACTTGAGGCACAATAACATGGAAAACTGTATTTCAAAAATAAAGCAGAAGAAAAGAACCCAGAGGTCACTTCGATGATGAGTGGCAATTAATAGAGAGCAATATAATTCATTTCTGCCCTCAAAAAATGGTTGCTGATTCATTCTGGGAGCGTAGATAAGCCCCACAGCTCCCTATGTCACATGCCAACTTGTTTTAGAGGGAATCCTAAATATCTAAAGAATTTGGTGGTAGGGGAGTGGAAGGGGAATGAGAATTTACTGAAGATTACCTTTCTTTTCCTCCCATTCCTAGAGGCTTTTTGTGAATTACAGAGTCTTCCATGAACAGAAGGATAATATTGGCTACATCTGTTCATGATAACTGGAAAGCAACGCTACTTCTTGATTTAACCCTGCCTAATTCTTTAACAATATCCTTTTTCTCCTCTGTGATGGAACCATTTGGAGATGGAGGAGGCAATGAATGACAAAGTAGAGTATAATATCTGCCATGAATTGGGACATCATCAGACCATGATTTGCCAATCCTTCAACGTTAGGATTGCCAGATGCCCCCTTCATAGAGGGATGTTCCCTCTTTCAGAACATGACATCTCATTAGGAAGTAATGAGTATCCATTATTCAGTCACCAGAGCTCTACAGATATACACAGCACGGGTTTTGACAGCTAATGACATTTTTAATTTGCAAAAGTGGGGCTCAGTGCCTATTGTTTTTTCTTTGTCCTATAGTTTAATTGTAAACTCTGAATGTCACAATTGCCTCCACATTTCAGAAGGGCCCTGAACCCCTGTTACTGGAATCTTCTCCAACTGCCACTTCCAAGATTGCCTTTTATAGGCTGTACAAGTGCTGCATCAACCACAAAAGGCAACCTTGAGGGACAATTCTGAGCCTCAGACCAGCAGCAATTTAGACTTGAGTAGGAACAAATGACATATTGTGCTTCTTTCTCACATGTTCCAATTCAGAATACTCTCAATTAGAAGACACAGGTCTCTCTTTTTGTACATAAAAGTTGTGGCAAGAAAAACAAGGAATGCTGGGATAACCACCGAGACTGGACCTTAACAGAATACTCATAAAAGTTCTCTCTGGGAAAAAAAAATCAACAACTCTGTTTCTCATGAACAGCTGCTCAGTGCCTCATAATGTATGCTGGGCACAGCATTCCTTCTTGGCCCATCAACCTGCTGCACCTGCTCCCCTCAGCTTACTTCACCTGAAGAGATCGTGACATGAGTATCAAAGCGATATGTTCAAGAGCCCTGCAGTCAGCTCAGCATCACTCACAGTCCACGTCTGCACCCTTATAAATCCTGGCTCTTCGTCAGAAAACACACAATAGCTGTATAGCATCTCCTGTACCATTTGCCCTTCTGTTTGCCAGCTCTATCATATTCACTGAACAGCACCATGCTGCTGTTTAGAATATGAGAGGTATCCATTCATTCATTCATCTGGAATCTTGTATAGCCCCCTACAGAGATCAGAGCAGTATATACGAAAATCAGTAAAGCAATATGTGAGCAGGAACACTCAGTCCTATTAAGACCCAATATTTCCCTTGCAATTTTTCCAAAGCAGATTTCTAGGTAAGTAAATGTTTTGTATTACAGTGACTTGAGAATGGTGATACTATGACATGAGAAGTTATTCTTCTGGAATTCTAGAATTTATAGTTTATGCTTTCATGGAAGATTTAAAAATAGGTTGCCTGTCAACTTCAGTAGGTCTTATGCAGACTACACTACACTTCTTTCCTGGAAGATGTCAGTCATGCTGTTCATCTAACCAGTATTTGGACAGATGCTATTATGCAGACAGTGGATAGTAAGGGAACAATATCTATATAGTACTACAACAGAGCACTGAATCCTGTACAAATGTATCCATATTCAATAGTTTCCTAACCACCCTAGGATGTATCATTTTCTACCATATGATTCAGAAAAAAATGGTGACATTCAGGCAATTACTACTTTGAGTACTTAATATGTTTTGAGTTCACAAGAATGAAGTATTTGTTTATCCAGATGCCCTATTCATCATTATTGAATCCTATATGTATTTTAGGTTCCCAGTCAGAGTCCAAGTTGGAATGGATCTGAGCAACTTTATCCACCAGTTAGGTGAAATATTCCTTACAGTGGCCTGGCAGATGATGCTGGGGGCCCTCTTTGCCCAGCAGGGACTGGGTTAACCTAAAGAGGGCTGCTGAATGGCTATCAGCAGACAAAATAACGGTGGAGAAATATTGACATTTCACCACCTGTACTGCCATGCGGTAATCCCTAATATGGTGCTTATCTGAGTTTAGTCAGCCCTGCTCCAAATCTTCTTCCAACAGCACTCTACGTGCTCTCCAGGAGCTCCTTAGTACATCAAGGTGTACCCCAGGATCAGCACACAGGGAGAGGCTGCACAGGGGCAATACAGTCCAAGCCCCAGACACCTGCCCATTCCAGGCAGTGACTAATGCCTTGGCCAAACCACTCACCAAATCCTTGGGGGAAAGCCAAAGCTCATTCTGGAACCTCATTGTGTCCATCAGTCACCTAGGGCAGGCCAATCAAACATGGTGGATGACACCCATAAACCAAAAGGCAATCAGAGAATGACCTGTCCACAACAATGTTGTTAATATCCTCCACTACCAGACCATCTCCCAACCACCCCGAGAAAAAAACCAGATGTAATGTGTGCCTACCAGTGTGTATCAGCCTGTCAATGACTTGGGACAGGTTGCCATGGAGGCCACAGACACCCAACCCACCACAGACTCATTGTCACTAGGCAGAAGATTGAATTCTCCAGTACTAATGGCCAGCCCAGCTATGGAATCCAGCAGCTCAGGTAAGGGTGATGCTGGGCAGCAGGAAGGGCAGTATGCCAGCAGCAACCCCAACTGTTCCCTGAAGTACAACTTCAACCAGAGCACCTCACATCTGGTTATCTGCGGAGGAGAGCCTCCGAAAGCCTATAGCAACTCGCAGATGACAATAGCCACTCCTTCTTCCCTTCTGTAGGGTCTTAGCTGATATAAGACCCTGAACCTGGGTGAGCACAATTCCAAGAGGGGGACACCCCCCTCTGGGCCCAGCCAGTTCTCAGTTAGACAAGCCAGGTTGGCACCCTCATAAGATCAAGAATGAAGGGAACTTTGTTACACACCAGCTTGGCATTCAATAGCAGCAGCCAGATCCAAGGTCACCTAGGATCCAATAACCAGGCACAGAGAGTGGAAGCCAGACCAGACAGCATGAGTGCTTTCAAACAGCAGCCCCAGTGTCTTTAAGGATGCTCTCCCCAGCCTCCCACCATATCTCCCTCTGCCTGTCACCATTGTGATGGTCCTGCCTGCACTCTCAGCTCCCCCCTTCCTAATCCCACCTCCTACACCCTGTCCCAGGCTAAGATACACATCCCAATCTCTTCCCTATCCACCATACACAAACCCAACCCAATGACTCAACAGCCCACCCTGCCCCACCAGGAACTCAGCCATCCCTGGCCACACCTGCCCAAGCACTTGGTAGTGTCAGAAGGGCCAAGTCCCTGTGGGGAAAGGGCACCCAGGACCCATCCACATTCCCTGGGGCAAATAAATGGGGCAAATCACACCCCTAAAACCTGTAAAAAAACAACCCAGGAGAGATCACTTGGAAACCTCCACACCAACCAACATGGTCAGCGAGGCTCAGGGCAGCCACATACCCACTACTGGCCAAATCTCCAGGGTGGGAGTGGGAGCAGCAGAAACCAAAGGCTGCATGTATCCAGTTATCATGTGTTGTCCCTACCATGACTCTGCAAACTCCAGGCAACCTGCAGTCCTGTCTTCCACAGTGCCATCCTTCACTGCCAACTGCAATCTTAGTACTGGCTCCTCAGCTGCTATTACCTCTGCCTGGCCTGGAAGCCCCACCTGATATAAAGGCCCCTTCTTCACCGGCCCTGCCACCCCCAGTACATTGCACACTTCCAGTCTGTATAGTCCAATGCTGCCATCAACCCTCAGGACTCCAAGATTGCCTTTGTGTATCTCATAGCCCCTAAGGCCACCTCAGTGATTCCCATAGACTTTACAATCTCCAGGGCTACCACCACAATGTCTGTGGCCTCTGCTACCTCCTCAGCCTGTTGTTCAATTCTCAGGCCTTAAATACTAATTCTCCTATATATTTTGTCCAGGTGCACCCTTTTGACTGCAGGGCTTAAAAGTATCCCCTCTCTAAAACATCTGGATGTTGCCAATCTCCATTGAAGCTTCTGCTACCCGATCTATTTAGCATTGATTTAGGGCAGGAAATCAATGACTTCTGAAGCCTGAGACTAACTTTGGACTTTGAATGACATGTTGGAGGCTTCACTTCCAAATGTGGGCTGGGCAGGGCTAAAATTGGATTTGATTATTTCAGTTGAGTTTAAATTTTGTTAAATAAATCAATCCAAATTTGTAATAATGTTCCTGTCTGTCATATTCAAAATTACAAATCAGCAGCACTTTGGGGTATGGTGCTGTATTTGGCCTGGGGGCCACATGTTTTCATTCAGGGATATAATTTTTCTGAGAGTTATATAGAAAACTTGGGCTTTTATGAGAGAATATAGAGTTTATACCAGTGAAATAAAATAATAAATGATTGTCATATAAAAAATTATGAAAGCATAGGAAAGATTTAGGCTGTAATGGAGCAGCAGAAAAGGTAGTACTAGAATGCTACTAGAAAGGATTTATTTTGTCTGCACTTTGCATAACTCTGCTTATTCCAAAAGTGAAAATGTGTTGGGTATGCATGTCTCACTGTATAGGTATTGGTAAGGGGAAGGATCTGACGGATGGAATTAAAGGTAAAGAAAGAGAAGAACAAACCTTTTGGGTAACAAAACTGTAGAAATATAAAAAGAGAGAGAAATTATTCTTACTAGAGATTATTCTATGCCAGTGTTTCTCCACCTCAGCAAGTTTGGGAATTCTGGGAGTTGAAGTCCACACATCTTAAACTTGCTGAGGTTGATAAACACTGTTCTGTGCAAAACAATAAATGAAAGTTGTCCTAACACTCAAGAAATATGAGTCCATAGGAGACCTGATTTGGAATATGGTAGGTTGTTGTAAATAAATACATTATCTTACTCATTCTGAGAAGATATGTCATGCTACATTCCCAGAATTTCTAAGAGTTCCTCCATATAGGAAGATCTAACGGTGTACAACAGTACACAAAATCATATATGGTGATGATGAATTAGTGCAGGGTCCACCAGAATTTCTTTACCACAGATTCTTGACCTTTTACCCCAAAGCTTTGCTGCAACTCAGATGTCACACTCTTCCCTAATCTGGGGTTTCAGGACAAGTTGTCTCCCAACCCAACCTACTTATTATTGTAGAGGCAAATCTGGAGAAAAAGGTTCTACATTTATCACCTTGAGTTCCTGAATGAAAGGCAGGGTATAAATCTGACAAATAAAATAAAAGCAAAAGTATACAGCATATCCTTCTCTCCAACATGCTGCATGTGTTGGAGGGTGACTGTGTGCAGAACAAAGCTAGTTATACTTGATTTTCTGAAGTCCAAATAACTTAGGGACCCCAGGTGAATAGACCCAGTTTCTTGCTGCAGGCATCTCATTTTCAACTTAGGGTAGAGGACTAGAACAGTGTACTCATCCCTGCTCTTCCCCTTGGGATCCCTAATGTATGTGGGAAATTAACATCTCAATAGGGCTTCAGTCAATTGGTTTTAAATCTGCATTAACTGAGCACAGAGTTGCAGTCTTAAGCATCGGTGCAAAGAAAATACTGGGGAGCAGGTGACAATGATAACAATTCTACTCAAGACAGAATGTATAAGCAACCAGGGTATTATGTATAAAATACACTTAATAAAATGTTTAAAGCAGGGGGGGAAAAAATCTGAGTAGAACTCTCTAAGTACTTTTCAGTGGGGATTCTCCTTCAACCACTTTTCTTCCTAATTCTGAAAGGGCATAGAATTCTCTGCTGATTTCTAGATTACTTCATTTTGTAATATGGGAAGAATCTGAGAAACAGGCTGTAGAAGCAGAGACAGCTGTCTGAAACAGGTGTTACAGGAAATTATAATCCTACTTTGATGAATCCTGTTGGGTTGTCATTTAAAAAAAAACAAAACACTGTCCTCTGCTTATGCCTGACATGAATTCCAATAATCAAATGTATAAGTTTCATAGTGATTGTACAAGCAATTTGCAGGAAGAACACTAGGAATGATCAAAATATGTGATCCAATACAATTTGTTGTTGATGGAGATGGGTTTTTCTAATGCTGTCTGAAATGAAAGCAATTTCTAGGAGGTGAAAGGGAAGTATAATTAAATAGGAATGCCATAACCAGAAATCTCAGGTTACATTGCCACAGATGTTTACGTACATGGTTTGAGATATTGTTAATTGTAAAAAAGTATGTTCAAAACAGTAAAAAAAGTTATTAAAATTTTCCAAGTTACTCTGTTCAAAGGATTGCAGCATGAAAAAGAAATCCTCTGGGAAAGATCTTGGAAGGTCATTGGAAAAAAAAAAGTGTAAAGTATATGTTTCTCACCTGTATGTCTTTATAGGTTTTTATACCAACTTGGACTTATCGTCCAAGGGTATAGCTCTTCTGTTTAGATTCTATTGACCTTTAATCCAGTACTTCATCTGAAATTATATTTTGATACGAAAACTGACCAGCTTCTCTTTATTCTGTTTATTTGTTTCTTCTCAACATTTGTAAGGGGAACCTTAGATATACTATGAATCCAGCTTGGAAGAACCAAGGTTGAATATCTAAAGTCTCTTCTCATTATTCATTTTAAGAGGGTGATGAAAGACAGGTGGTATGACTTCTTCAGTGTCAAACAAGTTTGCTCCTTTTTCTTTCATTTTTACACCATTTCTTCCATTTTTTTAACCAATTTCCTTAATGAAGATTTTTGGGGAACTAAAAAGCATGCATACTACATTACGACTTTTAGTTGGTCTAATAAATGTATTGTCTACTATGCTTACTACAATATTTTCAAAGTAACTGTCAGTACTTGGCTATTTCATTGTTAGTCATTAAATGAAGAATAATGATATTCTGAAAATGGTGGGTGATGGGAAGGGAGGGAGGGAAACTCTCTGATATTCTATTTTTAACATACTTGATTATAATCTCAATCAGCACAGTACTGTGGTTTTGTACTTACTATTAGGTAAAGTTTGCCAAATGTATCCTGCAGCACTTATATTTCAAAGGTTTTCTTTTTAAAAAATAATGAGTTATCACAGTATTTTTTGTAGGTAATTGTTCTAATGTATGACAAATCCATAGAAGTGGCCGTAGCTAAGAACCTTCAACATTGCCCAACTTCTTGTGTAAAGGGAGACCCTTATATATTAGTAGAAAAGTGATTCCCTTTTCCTTTCTCAAGCATTTTTTTTCCAGGAAACCCAATGTAAACAGAATATATCATAAACTATTGCTTTTTCCCCATGCTGAATTATGAATGAATGTTATTCTATTTTTCCAGATCTGGGCATCATATCAGAGTGGATTACTTCTACAGTGACTCAGAACAGGCTATTTTGGAAATGCTAGCTCTTTGCACATGCCTACTGGGTATTATGGTTAATCTTTGGATCCTAGCAAATCATCTAGCAGTTTATTTCAACATCTGATACACGAGAATAATCATAGTCTATCAGGTGATTGTTTAGAGGGAGAATACAATGAAAATTATAGGATATATTGAAAATTAAAGATAAAAAAGAGTAATTGTAATCATAATCTCCCTCATTCTCACTCTCTCTTCTCATACAAGAATTTATGCTATGTAACATAATAAACTGTTTGGTTCCCTGCATTCATAGAATTATTACCAAAGAAATCTATCCACACAGCTGTAGGGAGAAAACTTTAAATTACCCAGGGTAATTTACCTGTTATCAATTCCCAAGTATAGAAAATAATTCTATTCTTCATTTCTAGCAGTGTACAATTCATGCGTTTAATATATGTGCAGCAAAGCAGAGACCATGAAATAACAGATCCATTTGTACTTACTCCCATTTGCAAAGTTAAATTAAGATTTTTTTTTTTTTTTTTGGTGGCTTTATACCACTGGATTTATACTGAAATCATTTTTGTAAGGCAATGAAATTATGCAGAATTTGAATACACACACACACACACACACACACATATGTATGTATATATAAAATTCTATACACACATACACACAGATACATATCTGAAGCGACACATTAATTTTAATTAATTCTAATTATTTAATTATTTAATTATTAATTTTATTTTTCCGCTCTCCCAAAGAATTGGCTGACTGACTTCCCTGATGTCAAACCTAATTAACCCATAGAAAACCCCATGTGCAGCTCTCCGTGTTTTTATCTGGTACAAACCTTATTATCTTTTTATCAGATAATATAGAAGATAAATGATGGCTGTACATACTAATAACAATATCCAGGTATGGCAAGTTGGAAATACTCTGCTCGGTTGTCTGGCCACAGAATCCACCTGCAGTTCCAAGAGATGTTGAGAATTTACAAAGAGCCTCAGATCACACTCTCTCGGGAGAAGCACAACCTTATCCAGAACTAAAGATGGTGCTGTCCCAGAATGCACACTGATCCATCTTTTCAGGTTGAGTTTCAACTTTTTCTTCCCATCTAGACCTTAGAGCTTCTAAATACTAGGATAAGACCTCAGTTACATCTCCCAGAAGGCATGGAGTAAAGACGTATAACTGGATACCAGTGGCATATTAATACCAAGCCCCAGACTACATGAAGCAATTTCATGTAGTTGTTAAAAAAAGATGGAGCTAGGTGAGCACTGAGGCACTCCATCCTGGTGGCTCCTCTCCCATGTATACTGACTGGAATGGTCCTATCACGAAGGAGCTGAACCATTAAAGAACTGTAGCTCTACCTCCTAACACTCAATGGCAGTCCAGAAGGCTATCTTAATAGATGGCATTGAAGTCTGTTGAAAGATTTATAGGACTAGTAGGAATACACTCTGCCCGTCGAAGCCCTGTCATAGGTCATCAAGGTGAGTAACCTCTACCTGGACCTGTACTCCGGCCAAAAGTGGTCTACGTAATCTGTTTTTTCCATAGCCCTTTGTAGTTGACAACCCATAATCTCTCAGTAATCTTCCCTAAAAAGACAGGGTTAGAAATTGGGCAGGTTTAGATTCAAAATAGGCAAAATCTGATTTGATTCAGAAAGTCAGTCCAATTTGGAGGTTCAAATGAAATTGTTGGATCACTTCAACTCAGATTTCTTCTTTCTTTGGAAAGTCATTCTGAACATATGGAAGAATAATCTGAATCGAGCTAGAGATGTTCATTTCAGTTCAACAATTATGGTAACATAGATCTTTCAGAAACAAACACAGCATTCAGGCTTTAAAATAGTCTCTGTTGGCATCAATAGAAGCTACTTTAAAGCCATGTTGTACTGGAAAGGATTTTTCAAGGTGGGATTATTGAATTAGGAAAGACATTGTATGCCTTTTTCTTCCTAAAAAAACCTCAATCCTCAAAAATAATTCCCACAGGGAACTTTTAACTGATGTCAAGGGAAACTATTTTAAAAGCCTTAATATTACTGGAAAGAACTGTACAGTGAGAGAGCCAGTTTGGTGCCATGGTTAAAAGCTCCAGGCTAGAAACTGGGAGAATGAGTTCTAGCCCTGTCTTAGGCACAAAGCCAGCTGGGTGACTTTGGACTAGTCATTCTCTGTCAGCTCTAGGAAGAACCAGATAATAGCAAACCACTTGCAAAAATGTTACCAAGAACACTACAGGGACTTGTCCAGGCAGTCGTCAAGAGACACACACATGCAAAAAAGTGTGCAATGGGAAAAGTACAATATTCTCAAAAATGTTCCAACTACTACAATGAAATTTTGAATAACTCTCCATTGACAAAAATGGAGGCAATTTCAAGTCCATACAGGCTAAAAGGTTTATCTCTGAGCAACTGCTGATTACATATTGTGGCAATAAGTTCCACCAGCTAATCATATTTTGTGTGACTTCTATTTCCTTTTGTCCAAAAATGCTAGTGTATAACAAGAGCATAAGTAACATGCACAATAATGAAGAGCAATATATTAATCATGGTTTATTCTTTCTCCATGCCTTAAGTCTGATATAATCTCTACAAATTGTGGCCCCATTTGTTAAATCCAGTGTTTCAGTTGTTGTGGTGGTTTGGATAGTACAAACACTGCTGGTTTGATCACTGAAAGTTTGGTCTTCCAAACTCAAACCATATTCTAACATATTTCTATATTCCATGCCTTCCAGGCAATTCATTTTCAAAATGGCAATTAATGCTGAAACTTGAAAAGAGTTGCTAAAATAAGAACAGAAAATACAAATCAAAGATAGAATTCTATTAGGTGCTTCCAACTGTTATTTGCATACTCAGTAATGAAATGAATAATAGTTGAAAAAGAAATTTGAACTTTTCCAGACTGTTACAATTGCTATTATTTCTGCTAGTGCCTTTTGAATCAAAAACTTTCTTAATACCCTTTTAAAATTGATCACCATCCAAAAAACTGCAAAAGCTCAGCTAAAAGATATGCTATGGTCCACTAACCACATTAAATCCAAGTGTGAAACTCTTAAATGGATTTTAAAAGTATCATCCATACAATGTTTATTACAGTTCACACTAAATCCCTCTGATACTTGAATGGAGTATGCTGTGAATCTCTGGCTATAATTTATATATTTGATACAAAATCCTATTACAAATGGTCTTTCAAAATGTGACATTCAACAAAATGAACCTCCTATAGTATGTGGAAGGACAGAGTTCCATTAAACTCGTCTATTCTTGTCAAGGATTATCACCTTTATGATATTGTCATTGTGCTTCAGGTAAGCTCATGGTCAACATAGAAAGCAAAATATCTAATTCCTCAAGTTCAAGTTCATGCATATTATAAAAACAAAGGTAAACACATTTTCCTTTTTGCTAATTGTGCCAACATTTTATCAATATTATTTTTGTTCTCTGAATTTTGCCCAATCCATAATATTTCTGATTCATGACATAGCCAACATTGCACATGTAAATTTCAGAACTGCTTTCAGATCCACATTTTTGAAATGTTGCATGTCCAATTTTGGGATCATGGAGTAGTACCAAATACTGCAGGAAACACGTCAATGTAAATGTCAATCCCAAAAGGTGTCACTGTTTGCAGGTTTAGGCTACAACTGATCCAGAACACAGCAACCCTTTTGCTAACCTAAGTTGCATATAGGAAGCCTGAGACATTGTTACTAAAAAAGCTTCCAATTTATTTCCAGGTACAGTTTAGAATGCTAGTGTTGATCTGGAAAGCACTGAATTGGTTTAGGGTCCAGATATTTGATGAACCAGTTACTCTTATATAAACTTGCCCACCTACTGAGATCTTCTTAGGAAGCCTTCTTGAATGTCCCAGCTGTCACTGAGATCCTTCTGGTTAGGATTACCTTTTTTGTAGTTTTCACTGGGCTATGCAAATCTCTTCCAAGGGAGGTCCATCTCATTTCCTCACTAACAAGCTTCCAGAAGCTGTGAAAGAACCTCCTTCTAAATAGAGCCTTCAATACATATTCTTTCTTTCTGTTGTTATTCTTTATGGTTTCAGTATTTTAATTTTTACTGTTGCCATTGTGTTTCTCTTCTGACATTCCAAGATAGATATTTGTGTGCCTTTACAATAGTGTTGCAAGTTGTAGAACCCTATGGAGAATAGGAGGGATATAAATGTTTAAATGTTTGACTTGAAAGAGACTTTACCATTATATTTGCGAAGACCAGTTACTGCAGGTGGCAGCTCCTAACCAACCTTGGTTAATCTTTGAAATCTAAGCAGGCTGGGATGGCTAGTACTTGGGGGACCTTTCATGAAATAGAAACTCAAAAACACCCTGGCATAAGGCAATGGCCAATGATTTCTATATTGTTGCCAAGAAAACTACATAGATATGCCTGTGAAGTCACCAGAAGTTGAGTTTGAATTGAAGGAAATTTTATCTTTAAATTTGATTTGTTTGTTTTTATAAAGTTAATAATTATTTAACTATCAGGGCCAGGAAAAAGAAAATAGAAATGAACTGGACTTCAAATGGCCAACCTAACTGCATAAATAATCCCAGTGACCGTATGTAGGATGGCCTTCTCCCCATAACATTTGCTCACCCAATCAGATCTAGTAGGGCTGGCTCAGTTCAATCAAAGATTGCCATCCTCAAGAGCTGGGGACACATGCCTTCTTAGTTGGTGCCTCCTTCCTACAGAATAGTATTCCTCCAGCCCTCAACATTCAAACATCCCCTTCCCACCAGGCCTTGAGGAAATCAGTGGAAACTTGGCTATACAGTATTGTCAGGCTATGGGGACCAGTTCACTATATCTCTTCTGAGGAGGAATTCTGGGTTTAGCTTAGTGTATAACATACTATTTATTTTCAAATTTCATTTGGATTGTTTTTAATCCTAGTTAAGTGATGGGGAGTTATACACCACTCAAAGTTAGCTGATTGGACCAGCCTAGAAGTGCAATAAATAAATAAATATTAAGGGAGGGGACTATTGGGCAATTTTGGGTCAGTAGAAAGCAGTCAAATGATGCTGAGGCATTCCAAGAAGTATTTCCCTTCGAATGTGCTTCCCAGAGAAAAGTCTCCTTTCAATTCAAGATGACTTTCCTCTGAGTAGTCATGTATAGTATTTCCTGTTAAATCATCAATTTCCCCCATTCAGTCAAGCAACAGGGCTAGGTTCAAACTATTTTGCATATGCAACAATCAGCCAACAAGGTAAGCCACTATTCAACTCATTGAAGTTGGATGTTTTTGAAAGCTTCCCCACCCCAGCAAAAACTTTCACAATCAGCAAATCACTGTAGTGAGTTCTCATAATTTAAAACCTATTTCAGGAGCTTTGAGCAAATTCTGGATTTCACTATGTCTTTATTCTTTCCAGGGCTATGCCACTGTAGCATTACTCTCTGATTCCTGTTCATCCGCCTTCCCCCTATCTAAGGCACTAAATGGAAGTCTGGCTTTTTTTCTGTGGCTTAACATGCATAATGTATGATAATGATCCAACAAAAATGAGAAGCTTTAAGTCTCTAAAATTCATTACAATGTAAATGAGCTAACTAGCTAGTATAAGAAGCTGAAAAACAAAAACAGGAAAGGGACTGAGAGGAGAAAGGTGGATTGAATTTGCCGGTATTTGGCTTAAATATTTTTAACAGTTTGCTCAATTAGTTTTGGGTCTTGTAGATTTATGTTGTGCTGCAGGTTTTGATTGACATCTTAAATATCTGCTTTAGTCTCTGTTTACTTCTTGTCGTGATACACTTTAGCCTGTCTAGCACAAATTTAAACTTCTATTATTCAGAGTGGCTCCTTCCTTAATCCTCATTGATTGGAGCTAAGCACTTTCCCACATACCCAATGGCTAAAGAAGTAAAAATATGCAGTTCCACACCAACATGGGCGAGGTGGGAGACTTCTGCTAGGTAGCAATTCCGCCGGGCTTCTGCTGGTGATGTGTGATAAACTAGACAGTCAAGCTGCAGACGATCAAATGAATAACAAGATCTGCTGGGGGCAATCCCACACTATCAACTGAGTATGGTGTCCATATGGCTGGATGATTATTAAAGTAAAGGGCTATGCAAATTTTGTTTAGCAAATTTGAAAAATACGGTCTCTTTCTACAAGATCATAGCATCTTGTTATTCCACATCTGATCACAAACTTTGCAGCTGAGAAGGAAGTCCAGTTGTGTTCCATGTGAATTTCTTAATCCTGCACTAGAGGAATGAGTTTTCAAAGTGAGACATTGTGTCCTCTTGTTCCTTGACCAGTTATTAGCATTACAAATTACTTTGTCGCAGATAGGCATTGACATATGGAGAATCTGTTTCATTCTAAAGAAATCATTCATTTTGTTTTCATTTTATTTAAAATTATTCATTTTAATTTAAAAATTTAATGCAAGAAAAGGCAAACTTTAATGAATTCCCAGATTGCAGTTGTCCTAAAACAGCTTATAATATATAATATGCAGTTCTATATCAACATAACAACTTCATAAAATCATATATAATTTCAAACACATTTTAAAATGAACTACTTAAGACAAGCCAAACCAACAGAATCTTGAAAGCCTGACAGAGTATCTCTCTCCTCCTGTTATACCTAAGAGAATCAAGTGGGGCAGTCCTGAGCTTATTTCTCACTCACTCCTCTCTTTCAGGGCTAAGTTCAGGTTAAGATAACTGCTTTTGCATTCTTTCTTCAAGCTGTCTCCAAACTCCTCTGCAACACAGGTTTCACAAAAGCTGCCCAGCTTAGAAACCTCCCAACTCCGAAGGCTCCTCTTACTCTTGTCTCACAGCACTCCCTGGAAAAGGTATTTTGGCCCTTTCATAGTGCTGTCTTCTATGAAACCCTGCCCCACCACTGGCTTCTCTCAACTAGTCAGCTGGGAAACAGTTGAGAGAGCCTTTTTTTTTTTTTTTTGGTCTGCGCTCAGTCATTACTGACCCTGCAGTGACTGCCTGGACGAATCCTTGCAGTTTTCAAGGCAATGTATTTCGGAAGTGGTTTGCCAGAGCCTCCTTCCTAGAGCAGAGCCCAGCTGGCGAGCGCAGGAGGCGGGGTTTCCGTTGCTTCGCGCCCTTTTCGGGTGAGCGCAGTTTCGCGCTTACCGGCAGGCAACTGGTCCCGTCTCTCTGTGCAAGGCGCTGCCAGCATTTTTCCTCCCACCGGAGTGAGAGTACCCATTTATCTACTCACGTAAGTTTTTGACCTGTTGGGTTGACAGGAGCTGCGGGGGGGGGGGGGGGGGGAACAGGAGCTCACCGTTAACGCGAAAGGCTGGACTCGAACTGCTGAAGCGTCAGCCATTTCTGGCCGGCAACTTTCAGCGTCATTAAGCTGCTGCGCCACTGCGTCCCCTGAGAGAGCCCACTGGAGTGAAATAAACTTTTCTTTAAGAAATTGATCTCTCTCAACTGGTTGAGCGGTCTAGGGGAAGATTCCTCAGAGCCTGCCATACTGAGGGGTTTCCCAGCATGCAGGAAATTTCAACTTGCATAGCAGGTGGCCCTGCCTGGAACTCTGTTGCACACCACTGTCTCTTACAAAGGCTTCTGGGCTCTTAAACATTTACCAACATTGACATCTGCAGAGGCAGGCTTTCCTATTTCAGGGAACCATATAGAGGAACAGCCTAGAAATGTTGAATGCAGCCCCTTTTTATTCAGTTTGTCCTTTCACACAAAGAATGTATGAAAAGGTCTACTAATGCTACCATGAAAGATCCAGAGGTTTATAGGGAACAGGAAAGCTAAAAGATAGCCTTTAGAATCATATACAATATGGGACCAGATGTCGTCTCCCCCATCCCATTGAAACACAATCTTTTCATAACAGCGAATAGCTTTCAAGCCACAATCAGTATTTGCCAACCTCAGAAGGGCTCTTCATTTGCTATAATGGCTGCTGGTAAAGGGACCTCCAGGAGCCAGAACTGGGGATATACAGTATGATCTTACTGCATCTCATAAATACTAAAATCACAAGCGTCAAAAAGATCTCAGCCATTCTAAGATTTGGAGGGACAGTTGGAATTGCACAAGGTTGTTCAGTGAGAATTTTCTCACTTATGAATTAGCCTGGGCTCATTGTTTGGGCCACTCTCCATTGGGAAGTGAGGATAACAGCAACCTACATTAAGACCTTCTTGTAATATCCCGACTGTAGAATGGACTCTCCAGGAAAGGTTGCCTACTGCTGAACCTGATGTGTTTTTGATGCCAGGTGAAGACTTTTTTATTTGCCTGGGTCTTTAAACCTGGTTTTATTTGTCTGTTTGTTTTAACCTGGCATGGCACTGATATGTTCCAGCTGCTCTATTCCATTTTTATTGTACCAATTTTATAGTTGTTTTACTTCTTTTCAATTTTTATTAGTTCATTGTTTTGAGAAGCCTTGGCTGGAGGACAGGATAAGAAATTTCCCAAATAAAGGAATAAAATAATGTTCTAATTACTGAACCTGCCTACACCAATATGGCCACATTTCCCATCTGACTGGGATGTTGATCTTTATTTTCTTTGGGGTTAGAGACAGATCGCAGATGCTGCCGCAAACTGATCTCACATTCTTATATAATAGACTTCCTCACTGACATCCCATGGGAAATAACTCCTGACTAAAACTAAATGGTACTGACTTGCTTGAAATGGAGAACTGTATCCATATTCCAACTTGTCAAATTAAAGTACTAGATTTATTTGAGGAAGCTAATCTGGATTTGTGCATTTGTCAAAGAAATGGTCCCATAAATTTGATTTGTAATTTTTTTTGAGGGGGGGGGGGAAAAGATACCAATTATTTCTTCACACAGCACTAATTTGGAATTTTTAGAAGTCCATGCAAGTGTTATTGATTTCAGGCCCTTAATTTTCTACTGAAAGAAAATCTCTGAACATCTGTGTTCACCACCATTGAGAATATAACTGTAATAACAGTATATCAGTGTTTCTTCCACCCCCACGATATATTTACACATGCACATAATGAGCTACCTGAAATGCTAATATTTGGGTAATCAGCATTTAGACATTTATAAACTTGTTGGCCAGGACCCATTGTGACTGCAGGGAGGACAGTAGCTTTGGATATAGTAATCTAGTGCTATGGCAAATATTTGAGAAATTAAACTTTCGGTAAAGATATGCTGTTGAAAGATTACGTGAAACCACTCATGTCCTTTCCTTTGCTGTCACCACTTGTGATAGCTCATGGTTATAATAGCAGCAGCCACAGTTTTCTGATTGCTGTAAATATAAGAATGAGATAGTGAAATACTGTAAGATACTTTAGCTCAGCACTAAAGTGCTCTAATATGGTCCATTCTGGAGAGGAGCTGGACTTAGGGAATCTATAATTTTGAGAAGCTGTATCCCTGATATGATCCATTTCCCTTATATATGCAGGAAGAAGTAAGGGATGCAGCGTTTTTGTGCAGAACAATATTAGGACTTGAGATATGAAATATGCTATTTTGTATAATCTATGTTCCATGGGACCCCACTAGATTCAGATCCCTTCATACATACATACATACACATACACACACACATGTGTATACACACACACACACACATACTATTTATACTATGCAACTCTAGGGCTTGATGTCTGATATGAGCATGCTCAACTGAAAATCATTGTTTTGAGACTATATTGTTTATTCTTAATCAGGGCGGCATGTATATTTCAATTTCAGGACAGCAAAAGTTTAGTAATACTTTTAAGCCACCCAAATATATCTTTTTCTCTGATATCAGTATGTGCCACATACTTTTCAAAATCTAACTGAATCTCAGTATTTGGGAAGGGGAAAAAAATCTAGGGACTCAGAGCTATCAGCCTGAATACAGGGACTTTTTAGATGCCCTGTAAATTGTAAAATATATAAACCACAGCATCCGTTTTTCACATCTCATGCACTGAGATATATATTAATCTTTCTTCACTATTCTTTAGATATACATGTTGAAATCCAACTAAACTTGCCATGGCTACAGAAGATCTGCTCAGTGATGATAATGCCAGTTCAAACAGTAAGGCAGGGAGGAAGGAGAGGGAGAAGGATTGAAACTAACTTTCCATTTTCTCTCCTAAAAGCTGGTTCTCAGGTTAGGCATTCATGTTTCTGCTGCCGGAAAATAGATGGAACTGAGAAGAATTGCTGAACTTATTTCAGCATAGTTTTTCATACATGAACAAATATATGAAGATTAGCCTCAGTATCTTGGGGATAGGCATATACTGTATGTATATGAAAGGTTGTTTATCTGTAGACATTTCTTGTTGGAGGACCTGAAGGGCCTCTAAGTGATAAAGCTCATGTTTTGCATGCTAGTCACTCCCCAGTAATCTAGTTAAAAGTTGACTAGGACAACTGCTGCTGGTCAGAATAGACCATATACATCTAGATATAAAAATAGTTTTATTCTGAGTCAGGACATTCAATTCTGGTCTGTCAAAATGACAATATTTTATTATTTTCAATACCAGCACCATGGTTTAAAGGAGGAGAAAGAGAAGGTTGAAAGCCCTTGATTACTAATCCTTAACATTTAAATATATTTTATTTAGTATGCAGAGCTCCACACCAATCTCAATATTTCTTACCACAGCTCTGTAAGCTCAGTCATCAGTATTAATCTTATATTGTAGATGGGTGAATTAAAACAGAAAGATAGGTACTTGCCAAAACTTACCTAATGAGAGATGATTTGGCAGCTTTCCAGTTCAAAGCTCATTCTCTTAGCTATAATTATTCACTACTTGATTTGATTTTTTAAAAAATAAATGAATATTGTGAAAATGTAATGGGTTTTTTTTCAGCTACCTCTCATTCAAGAAGCTCAAATATATCAACTCAATCTCACTGCTTACAGTATGAGAAACTGTTGTTTTATGTGTACTTCTATTCAGAAAATGGGGATAAATATTTAGTTAATAGACAAGGTGCCTAGATTTCACTTTTTAGATGTATTATATAGCTCTGCAAATAAATTCTCAAACAATACAGAGGCTGGATTATAAGTAATCTAAATATACAACAGGAGCAGTATCATAATTCAAGAAATAAGCCAAGACAGGTTATTGGGAGCACAATACAAACTTTAATTTCCTACACACACACACAGACACACACACAAACACTTGAATTAAAGCTATATATATATGAATGAATGAATGAATGAATGAATGAATGAATGAATGAATGAATGAAAAGATTGGAGATCCACAATTGAGCCACTGTCCCTAAGCCCTGCCCCTTGTCATCAGTCTTGTCTTTCTAACTGCAAGGAAAAAAGAAATCCAAGTGATAAAACTCCAATATAAAAGGAATTATTTGCAGAATACATAGACTAATTTGAGGAAGGATAAATAAAAGAAACCTGAATTGGTTTTTTAAATGATAGTACTCTCACAGTTGACATGAAGATAAAGGAGGAATCAATACAAATGCAAAATGTGGGTGATTACAGAGGAGGAAAGTTTGCTGCAGTGCTAATGAAAAACATTTAACTTTATCACATAATCTTATAGGCAATTTAAAAAAAAACAGACTAAAAGGAGAGAAAATACATGAACTATGAATAGAAATAGGCGTTGCAATGTTATGAACAGTTTGTAATCAACTAAAAATAGAGAGAATCATTGTTAATTTTATAGGGAAGACAATATTTTCATGGAACAAGAAACCATTGAACACTCTATGTTTTGTGCACTGGCAAAGCAAACCATTTACCCTCCCATATAATAAGGCAATACTGTCTTTTCTGGTAATTAATTGATATCCAATAAGCCAGGTATATACCATTGGTATGTACTATTCTCTATATTGGTATATAGAGGCTATTAAACATAGTCTCTATATATCCCTTTCTGTGACACTGCTGAACACCAGGACCTGGGTAGCTCCTAAAGCCAACACACTGTACTGTGTACAGTCATCTAAAATGGTCTATGAGATCAATTCCTGGTAGAAGGGTTGAACACCATAGAAAGATCTGTAGCTACATATGTCTGAAAAGTCCCAAACAGAACAACATTGATCACATGCTGCCTTCTGGTGGTCAATATAGCCAGTAAGACAGAGAATCTCAAACTTAGGGGTGCTGTGACCTTCTTAAATGACAAATGAATGTGTGATGCACGTGTCCCCCATCAATGAAATCTTCAGTGAAATTCTTCACACGTACTGGTGAATGTGTCAGCTATTAGTTTAGCTTTAATTAGATTCCTTATTTAATTCCTTATTCCCTATGTGCAAATGCTGGAGCCTCTTTATACCCAGTCCCACTGCTGGCAGAGTAAGGGACTTTGTGTGTGTAAGCTTGATTGCAACCAGTATGTCCAGGCAAAGCAAGATCAAGCTCTCTCAGGCTCTAATCTATACCAGAAAAGCTGAGGAGGGGCAGGCTCAGAAGGTCAGAATATTCTGCCATGTCTGTTTTCAGAGCCACCACCTTTCAGCTGCCCCTCCTTCCATCTGGACCAACCACACCACTTCCTTCCTATTACACTCCATATACACTCCCTATATACATCCCTTATTTTGCATGATGTTGCATATGCCTTCCAAAAGAGAGAGGACATCTCTCTACCTTGCAACGCAGAGTTGTGCAGTCCAAGGCAATCATTTTCCCATGTGCATCAGTGTGCTGTAATGATTCTCCACATAACATCTCATCAAAAAGAAAAAAAAAGGTGAAGCAATTCTTCCCACCATGCTAACCTGACTGAACAAGGATGTATGATGTTCCTTTGGTTGTTGAATGCATTTTTGAATAAATGTATAAAGAATGCTTTTGGTGATGTTAGAGATATGCTGACTGGATATCTCAATGTATGTATACCATTATGTACTGATGATGCAGGTTGTTGGTTGAAAACCTGAATGATTTGTAGTAGATATTTTCCAATGAAGAATCTGAACCTGAAAATAAATGTATCAGAGACCAAAGTAGTTATGTAATAAGGAAAATGGAATGGACAATCTCTAATTATACTTAAATGACAAAATATTAGAAGCAGTACATGGATTTCTGGACCTAGCTAGAATGTTTATTAAAGGTGGAAAATAGAGAATTTTAAGATGTACAAGGTTGGTTGAAAGATAATGCTTAGCATGTAGTCTGTTGTGAGAAATGAATGTTTGTTGAAGGAAGTAAAAATAGCTATGTATAAGTGTGCTTCTGTCCATCTTGTTATAGAGAAGTGAGGGTATGTCAGAAAAAACATAAGAATGGAACATAAAAGGAAATTAGTTACTTCAAAAGTGTGATAAAACAAGGAAAAAAAGGGTCAAGAATGATTGTGAATTCAATACAAAACGGAGTGACCAGTATGAAAGATGTATGCTGAGATGGCTTGAGTGTAGAGACAGAATGAATGAGGATCAAAATGCAAAACAGATATATGAAGGAGGAGTGAATGGTTTGAGTGGAAAGGGAGACAAGAAAGTCATGATTGGATGGAGTTGATCAGATCCTTAAAAAAAGAAATGTGAGAATTTTAGAGAACGAAAAGCAAAGTATGAATCAGCGTATGGAAGCAAGGATGGTTTGCAGGGATAGAAAAGAAGGGAGAAATTAAGTGAATGGTGTTGATGTAAACCTAATCAAGTTAGATTTTTTTTTTTCTTATATCCTGCCTCCAGTTTCATTACTTAGTACTTCTTGGGGTTTTTTTTCTAAGCTTTGCTTAGTGCTGCTAATCCCAAAAGGGAATACGGTGATGAATATGTATGTACTTTTCAAAATGGAACCTCATGCTGAGCGAAACCAAAATTGGCAATTAGTTCACCCCTAATTAAAAGCACTGAAGTTCAGATTCTGAGTCAAGGTGTTCAAAACATTGACAACATTGCTTGACCAACATACTAGATATGGGGGGGGGGGGGGGGGGGGAGGCTGAGTGGGGCATTGGGAAGCAGCAAGCAAAAAAGAAACAGGTACTAATAGAAAAGTAGTGGGGAAATGCCAGCTAAGAATAAAGAAGGAAAGTTATTATGCAGTGAATTTTCAACAGAGATGTTACATTAAACACAGGGATGCAGGGGAAGAAAGGCATTTTCATAATATTTTTAATTAGGACATTCAATAAATGGCATTTCAACAACCAATCCATTTCAACACATGAGACATGATTAAGGTTCTGACCCTGCTGTGCCAATTGGAAGGAGTTTTAGCATAGCAGAAAATTTTAATTATTAAAGGGTTGCATAGGTGGTTCTGCTCTGTTTGCCCATAACGATCTCAATATGTTGTGATTGTCTCAGTCTTCTAAAACCAGCAGCAGCAAACTGTGCCTCTCACACACTGAACCCAAGTATTTTCAAACAACCAGCTAATTGGAAAATTGTAATAAAGTGAAAAGCATGTTGCATGGCTGCATATGAGCCAAGAAGATGCTAACATCTCCCTCAGTGCTTCTTGATCTGTTCTTTTTAAGCTATTACAGTCAGTGCTATAAACCAGTTCTGACTAATAGGCATTCTAGGCATAAAGAGCATGGTGTTTTTCATAGCAGTGTAATCTTCTGCACTCTTCTTTAGAAATGTTGCATATAGTAAGAGTAAACTCAGTTCTCCAGGGACCAGTTCTTATATAAACAAAACAGTACTATTCATGTACCAGAGGGAGGTGTCAGCAAATGTGAGGAACCTGAAAATTTGGTAAGGAACCAAAACAGGGGAAAAAGAGGAAAAACCCCAAAAGAAGGTAAACCCAGACCATAACTGATTGCACAGAAGAAAGAAAATAGAATTAGTTATGTGCCACTGAGTTATGCACAACTTCACAATGTGTAGCATATTTTATCTCCAGCAACAATCCACAACCTTGTCAAAGATCTTCCTGAACCCATCTATCCACTTTGTCCATTTTGTCTTCTTCTGCTTCTCCTTAGCCAAAGGAGTGCCTTTAAAAAAGGACATAACTAGCAACCTGAAACCTTGCAAACATTCTACATTGCAACATTTTGTGGCAGATCCCACTTGTCATGGTCTGCATACTTTCCAGGAAGTTAGACGTAATAAAATTGAAGACAATTGCTAAATTAAGAACTAATACATGTCTCTAAATGTAGAAATATATGATGGCAGGTGAATGGTTTCTTGTCTGGCTACTAGCACAAAAGACCATGGATCATACAATGCTTCATGTCACAACACACATTTTCTGTGGACTGTTGGTCACAATCAAGTTCATCTGATTTTTTAAAATCTGAATAAGAACCTAATGTAAGTTATAATGTTTTACATTTATAGTATATTTAGCAAAAAGGAGATTGAACTAAGCATATTGCTTGTTCTAGCTTCTAGTTTCACTGTGGCTTCTATATTTCATATTAGGCTTGTAAAAGAAATCTGCCACTGATTTGGTGGAAATACAAGGGTGCAATCTGGGAGTCCATTGGAACACAGCAATAAATAAAGTCCTCTAGTGTCTTCCATGTTCTGATTTTAAAAAAAAATCACACAGAAATAAACATATGTGTAAAGACAAAATGGGAATTAACAATTCTCAGGCCATATGAACTATCATACAATTGGAACAAATATCTTTGACTTTCAACACCAGGAAAAGAATTGCCCAAAATCTGCTGACCCCAAAGTGTAGGAGAAAAAGACCTAGGATTTAAACTCCAGGGCTGACATATGGTATACACTAGGCTTTGTTCCTGTGTTTTGCAATAGTCAGAAGTTCTGTGTATGTATGACTTTTTCTTTCTTGCTTTCCTGAAATAAAACAACTTCCCTACCTGTGTTGAGTCTGTGAAGCTTCTGCAAATAATGAATGAAGCACTGCACATCAAGGGAGTGTCAAGCTCCTGCTACTCACTATCTTACATCTGAACCTCCCTCTGGCTTTGCCTGAAAACTATGTGGACTATGCTGGAAAGTAAGAAGGACAGACTCTGCCACCCCCATTGATTCAGTGAATGAACTATTAATTTCATTCCTGGGGCTCAGTGTCCTGCAAACACTGCTACTCAGTGTCAAAGACAGTTGACTGGTCTGAAAAAAGTTTATCCTTAGAGAAAGGCCTGTCCTGTCCCCTGGCCTGTGCTCCGTCCTTTTTTGTTGAGAAGAAGGATGGCTTCCTACATGTGGTCCATGATTACAAGCTTCTGAATTCTCTATTGGGGACTGATATCTTCTCATTTCTGAGCTCTTGGAATTGATTGATTGACTCATTCATTCATTCATTCATTCATTCATTCATTCATTCATTCATTCAATTTAGAGGCTGCCTGACTTACCAGTGACTCTGGGCAGCTTACAATTAAAAGGAAAAGGAAAAACGATAGGTCCTTCATCACCTGGAGGGAGGAGGTTCTCACCACAAAAGTCCATACCAATCAAAGGGTAATCTGTCCTGAGACAAAAAAATAGATCTGTTGTATGACCTCTCGTATATCTCAGGACCTCAATAGCTTGATTCAGTTCATGGTTGTCATTGCGGCCATGAACACCCAAGCCACTCCAGACCCCTCACTGAAGGTTGAAATCCCCCACAGAACAACCAGCTCAAGCAGTCCTGACAAGAATGCCATGTTGCAGCAGGGGGAATGGTAACCCATCTGGCCCCTCTGGTCCAGCATAGATATAGTTATGTGATGGAATGGAATTATGAAGGCCAGACTCAGGGAGAGAAGCATCCTCTTTCGGCTCCTGAGGGGCGAGGAAGAGATAAGAAGATGAGGCTGGCACCTCCCTGAGGAATTCATTCTGTTTTGACTGGCTGGCCTTGGGAACTAGTTTCAGTCTGGGAAGATTCTTGTTAGAGGTTGTAGCTAATAAACTTTGCTGAACTGAATCTGCATGGTCTCCTGGAGTTCCTTGGGCTAGGCCTGACAAGTTATGTGTATATATCTCATCCCAGACAATAGTAAAGGACCAAACTGCCAGGAAGCACATTCCTCCAAATCAGCCTCCAGAACAGTCCATATGAAACAGAAAGTCCCCACTGCAAAGTCCAGCTGGAGAGCTCATGACTTGGAGACAGCTCTAAATTGGCAGCTGCTGATCCAGATCTCCTATAATGTGCACAGTACCTTCTTTGGAAGTCCCTTCTGCTTTTGTCTTCTATGAGACAGGTTGCCAAAATGGTAACTGCCAGCCTAAGGCCACCCAAAACTCTGACGCGAGAGACGAACCAGTGCTCCAGAGCCCCAGATAAAGTATCCAGGTATCTGCAGGATCTGTACCTCAGGCCATAGTGCTGTGTTTCTTCCCAACTAAGCAGGCTGGCTGAGAACTTTGCAGCATTTCTCCAGTGCTCCACACATTGCATTCTAGTGGTGTTGCCACTTCTCAGCTAGGAATAGACCAGCACACCAACTGCCTCTGACAATACTTCAGACTGCCAAATGGGGGGCCACCATGCTCTGCACCATGCTCTAACACTTTCTAGCATCCACTATACATTTCCCCTTTCCCCAAACACTCTAGTCCCCACACCATGATTTAAAAAAAAAAATGATTTCTAAAGTGCCTGAGAATGAAGGGGGGAAAAATGAAATCCTCATTTATAAATAAATTAAACTTTGGGGAAATTGGAGGACAGATTTCAGCAGAGCACTAAATAGTACGCTATGATATAATACTTACCCCCCAAAGACATTTTAATGCTATCATTAACTGACTGAAACAGGGTATATGAATATTTTTAAAACTTGCTAAACTCCTCTATATTTCTTAAAATGTTTTAGCATTTTTCCTCTTGTTTCCCAAGTTTGGAGATTCATCCTTTTAAAATATCTGGACCAATCATCTTTAAACTATTTATGGATTATCTCTGAGAGCAGTTTCCTCACCTTTATTCTCATCCTTATCAAATGTAACTGACCTTGAAAGCAGAATCTTGTCGATCTGTTTAATCAAGAATTGGCAAATGTTATGAACAACATGGACCATGAATGTATCCAATCTGTCCCATTAACATTTTTCTCACCTTGCTTTGCAGAGGAGCACTGGAGCTTGGAAACAATCCTGCAGAAACCGCATAAACAATGGAAAGTCTTTACAGTATTATTTTGGTTCATATGCTGCATTGTGCATGGAGTAATAATAGTGAATTGCTTATGAAGAAGATGCAGGAAGAACTCTTTCCTCTCCAATTTTTTTTTGGTGTGTGTGTATGTGTGTGGAGGGTAGATTTCATTTTAACTCTTTGTGTTTGAATGTACAGAAAACTGAAATTGGAAGGGCCTCCAAGTTATCTTTAGCAATGCTATCAGATGGTGGCAATGTGCTCTAGCAAGGGGAGGTAACTTAGTGCCCCAAAGATGCTTTGTACTACAATCTTCATCAGCCCCAGCCAGCCTTGCCAATGCAAAAGGGTGAAAGGTATCTAGCTTTAACATAATTGCTAGCTATACTTCTCACCTACTGTCTTCCCACTCAATCCAGTTATTGTGCAAGTGCTGACTTATGAGATGGGAAGGATCATTACTTGGATAACTGAGATGTGGAGAGGAACCCTTGAAGCTTTTCGAAAATGTTCTCTGATGTTGAAGCTGTGATATTCATGATCTATAGATAAAGAGATGTGCTTCAAGAGCAGCTGAATCATTTTATAAAAAATGCCAATGCCCAATATGCCTAGTGAGCAGGAACTAAAAGTGCAGTCTCTAAATGGTGCCAAAGGCATTTTTATGCATTTGGTGGGCAAGTAATAGGAAGCATAAATGTGAGTTGCTTTTTCATTAAAACAGTATCTCGTCTCTCAATATTTCAGTTTGAATGAACAGTTAGATTGTTGTCATTTTCAAATCTCATTAGGCTTCAGTGAGGAGCTGTTGTTTATCTTAATGACTCGCTTTTTGATAACGTTTAGTTCAAAAAAACCTTTTTGTGACTGTGTGTTAAGCCTTCCCATCAAGATCCATTAATTGGAAAAATATACAGTATGTTAGATTAATTGTTGGACAGTTACTATGGGAAAGAATTGAGCTTTGTTTTGTTAAACATCCTTGCCTTGAAGCCAAAGCCATTCAAACATTCTCTATTGTTTAAAAATAAAGCTTGTCATAACAAGTGTTGTCTTTTAAGAAGATTATTTATAACAGACCAGATGTTATTCAAATAACAAACACTAATTCTAGTATAGTAAAGCCTGATTAATCAAAATAGATTAATAGAAATCTCTGTTTTCATTTTTCTCATGCCCACAACAGAAATCAACTATGCATCCAAAATCTTTGGTTAAGGTAGCTATAAGTATTAGAAATAAAACAATATGAACAGTTGTACCTGTGTTCCCACAACACTAGAAACTTGGCAGATAGCTATGTGCTGCTAGCACATTAGATAAAAAGCAGGCATCCAATTGCATATCATAAGTCTCCATGGAATTCCTTATAAAATATGAAAGCCATTGAAGAAGAAGAATGAGTGGAAGAACGTTTGAAAGCCCATTATTGTGATGGAATGCTAGTGGAATGTTTGGGTCAAAGGTAGAAAGGCTCAGCTAGGAAATCAGAGGAAGGAGCTGAAGAGAGAAAAAGGAATTGGTGGGCTTAAAGAAAGAGAGAATGAGTAAGGGTGGCTTGCTGATGAATGACAGAATACATTTCAATAGAAGAGAATATTTGTAGCTCAAGGGTGAACTGTGGGGTCCTTGGTGCTCTCTGAGCTTGGTTGCTTGCTTGCAGATGTTTCATTACTCAACTAGGTAACACTGTGCACTAATGATGTTACCTAGTTGGGTAATGAAACATCTGAAAGCAAGCAACCAAGCTCAGAGAGCACCAAGGACCCCATAAAATACATTTCTTTTGCTTGTTGTACAGCAATGCTTTAATGCAGCGAAGGGTATAAATCATGCATTTTTAGGATAAAGTTTACTTGATACAGTCAATATGGAAATATATGAGAACAGTAAAATCAAACAGCGGACAAAATGGTGGACAAACAGAAACAGAAGAGACCTATAATAACCTTAACAGAAGTAATACTTGAGGGGAAAACATTGTTACCTACTAGACTAAACTATCAGAAGGAATAATCTATATATTGCTGAACTCAAAAGGAACAACTGGACAAAAACAGTCTCTGTAACATCCAAGAAGCTACTAAAGTTGGGGTGCATCTCAAGAAATATCATCAAATATTAGCTTTGTGGGAGGGTCATGATTTCACCACCAGTATCCTCCTCCAAACAATCTCCAAATAAGTATAAATAGATACAGCGCATATTTGTATTCCAGTGAGTACAAAGATCATTATACTGTATTTGTTATGTTGCCTTTAAAGCACACACTCAAGCATTTTCTTGAGGAGCTCCAATTGTTCTTTGTATGTTAGTAAAAAGGTCATCAGAATAATTTAAAATATATTAGAGGAAGGAAGTCTTAATTGCTGTGCAGAAACTAAATGAGTAGAACCTTCTGAAGGCCACAGTCATTCTTATCCCTCTTTGTTTTAATCAATTAATACATTACAAGGTCTTACAGTTGAAACTATAGTCAAATAGCATGGAAACATTGCTGTCTGCTATAAATGTTGTGAGGCACTAGTTCACAGCTCATCTTTAGAGGAAAAGGAAAAGGAAGGGAAGGGAAGGGAAGGGAAGGGAAGGGAAGGGAAGGGAAGGGAAGGGAAGGGAAGGAAAGGAAAGGAAAGGAAAGGAAAGGAAAGGAAAGGAAAGGAAAGGAAAGGAAAGGAAAGGAAAGGAAAGGAAAGGAAAGGAAAGGAAAGGAAAGGAAAGGAAAGGAAAGGAAAGGAAAGACATTAGGTCGTGATTCTTCTTTTCATAGAAAATATGATTCTGCCTGAATCTTTTTTCCCCATATTGCATTGTTTACTCTGAGTGGATAAAGTAAATTCATCTTTACTCTATGACTGTGTATACAAAAGGTTTGTAAGTTATTACCATAATGTAGCTTAATTATGGATCAAGTTATGGTACAATGTGAGACCCCTGGGCCATGTACCACCACTCAAATTTTGATGTAGTTCGCAAGGCCCCTCCAAATATTGTAGGTGAATTATACCTTTCAAATATATCAGAATAGGGAAATTGTTAAATCTTCAAGTAATCACATTCAGTTTGATTTAAGTAAAATTACATATGAGTTGTGTCCTAACACTGCTCCCTTTTTGAATGGGAGGACCCAAAAAATCCACCACTCAAATCAAGTTGAATATTAATATGAATCTTTGGCAAGCTCTATTTGGTTTTTATTTCCTGACCTCAGAGAATGAAATCAAAGCAAATATCTTTATCATTGTCTTTGGCCAGCCTTTACAGTAGGAAAACAGAAATAGTTTGATACAGCAATTCATTATCAGGGAAAAAGAAAAAAGAAAACAATAAAACAATAAAACAACATATCTAATTTAAAATTTTGCTTGATAAAGAAATTTGGCCACCTGGTATGTGAGTGTAGAGTTAGGATCCCTTAAAAAGGAATAAACATAAAATTTATCAGTATGAGCCTCAAATTTAGAGATGATTGGGGAGATCAAAGCATGTCTTGGGGCACCATAAAAAGAACACCATAGGAGGCATGGGCAAGAGTTTCTACCTCCCTGGATCCACAAGGGCAAAGTCTCTGTAAACACGGACTCCCATGAAATCTTCCTGCTGGTAGTGCTGAAGGGAGGGCATCAAAGCAGGCTCTGGAAAATGTCCATCTATATTTGCTTAGGGTTAGATTGTATAGATACCCCACAGCAGAGAGTTTGCAGTGATCTAACATTTGGCAATAGAATGCAGGAGCACTGGTGATATTGTTTTGGCAATCAATGTCCCTAATTCTTTCTTTTATTATTGATTTGGCCTTCTCCAGGGTTAATTGGCCTAAATATTCAGGAGAGAGTCCAAGACTGCAAAGTTCTTCTATACAGGTGTGGTGCCAATGAGATTGGTAGCTGTCTGACAACACAGGTGCATCAGGCCAGTAGGATCAAACATGATTCTGAGTCCTGAGATTAGAATCCAGGTCCAGGCCTGGGCCTTAATCCTTGGCACCTTAGCTTCAAGCCTCAAGACTGCATTAAGGGTGCATTTTGGGGTACCGAACAAAGTCCTAAGGAAATTCAACTGAATGGTTTCATAAGCTCTTAAGTTTGTGTATGGACCAAGTTGTATCCCATATAATAGCTGGGCAACTGTTTTAGCCATAAACAGTTTGATTGCTGCTGGGGTGTAATTTGCCCCTTATTGCCTGTAAAATTTAGTTATTGCTAGTGCACTCTTTTGGGCAGTAGAAGTGGCATAATTTACCTGGGTGTTAATTTCCTAGAGGCCTGAAATACCATGCCCAAGTATTTAAACCATTTAACTTGCTCTAATTCAGGGGAATCGATTGTCCACTTGTGCCTTTGTCTTTTGTTGGAAAAAAACTAAAACTTTAGATTTCTCATAATTGATTATTAATTGTTCCTCATTACAGTAAGATGCCAGGGTTCTTAGTGCCCACTTCATGCCTACAGAAGACAAGGAGAGAACAACTGCATCATCCGCATAAACTAGAACTGGGAGATTGGGAGAATTGTCTTTTGGCTAATTTAGGCACATGGATATCAACTCCCTGAAGGATTTTAATCAGAGAGTTGATTCATACATTAAAAAGCAGTGGTACTAAAACACATCCTTTTTTCACCCCCTTGACAGTCTGAATAAAGTCAGAAAGGTCCCCTCCCCAGTTACATCTTACTCTAAGGCCGGTTTTATTGTATAGCTTATGAATTAGGAGCAAGAGTCTTTAGTTTATAGAGGATCTGCTCAGAATGTCCCAGAATTTAACCCTTGAAATATTGTCAAAAGCAGCCTTGACATAAATGAAGGCTGCATATACAGGTAGACTCAAGTCAGAGTCGTTTGTATATTTGTCTGCCAGATGTAGAAGCACTAGCCAATGGTCCATAGTGGACTGTCTCGGTTGAAACCCTGCTTGCTCAGGGTCAATTATTCCCTCATCTATTACCCAGGTTTGGAGTTTGTTGAATAGGTACCTGGCATATAGTTTGCTAATGATGTACAATAAACTAATTGGCCTATAATTGGCCAGGTCATTCCTATCACACTTTTCATATAAAGGGAACTCAGAAAATAGTATATTAAGGGAGAACTTTGAATATTATATAGTCCAATATTTGTCAGTGCAAGAATCCTGCCATTACAGCAATAATACTGATACTGTCATGAAGACAGGGAAGGGTCGCACATGCTAACGTAATCCTCAGCAACCCTGCATGTTCTGTAGTTGGATGAATGCTCAAACTTGACCACAACACACCCTTTGAGTTTTTCTGCTCAGCCCAGGAACACTAGAGGCAAAGAGAGTGTGCACAGGGCTGATGGAGGTGACACAAAGCCCTACTCTTTGATCTCCATTTACTGTTCCCTCTACCCTTTGGCACACCTTTAGTACTCTAAATAGTACTCTAAATATAAATGCAGTATATTTGGTAGATTGTCTTCCCAGCCTTCTATCTCTCTGAAGCACACATATGCCCACAATATGGCAGCTGTTTAATAGCTAGCTTTATAACTAGGTGAAATTTCAAAGGCCTTTGGGTGAAGGAAGCTGCATATGGGATGAAAAAGCAATGCTTCTAGAGAGGGAACAGCTCATCGTGCCTATGTTAACATTCAGGAAGAAGATAAAGTATACATTTTGGCAGGGGAAGGAAACACATGCAAGACTGTCTATCAGGAAATGGGGTGCCGCATGATTACACACGCGCACACACACACTGTATATATAAATAATACAAAACTTGCTGCATGATTGTCAAATGAAAGAAGAATCATTGCGGAACAAATGACGGATTGTGATAATAACTGAACTATTGATGGATGGATGGATGGATGGATGGATGGATGGATGGATGGATTATGTGCCATCACGTCATTTTCAGTTCCTAGTGACTGCAAAGATAGATTTTCCCCATGATAATCTATCCCTAACCTGTTCTTTCAGGTCTCCCAATGGTGCGCTCATCACCATTGTAACTGTCAGGCTCAGCCCAAGAACGACGATGAAACAGTTCAGTCCAGTACAGTTCCTTTATTTGCTTATACCCTCTAGACAGAATCTCGCCAGACTAACTCTACGCTACAGCAACTAGTGGATAGACCCCGTGATATTCTAGAGAGGGGTAGTCTAAACCTCTTCTTCTTCTCACGGTCCTGCTGCGGACTGATAAAGCGCTTGCCTTGTCCCCCTTTCTGGAATGCACTACCTCCCTCCTGACAGCCTTGACCTCCCATACCAGTCTACTCCTTGTAGATACCTCCCATTACCGTAACTGAGTCATCCACCTTGCTGCTGGTCTTCCTCTTCTTCTCTTCCCTTCCATCTTTCCCAGTATTAGAGCCTTTTCCAGAGAGCCGGGTCTTCGCATAATGTGTCTGAAGTAGGATAATTTGAACCTGATCATTTTGCCCACCTTCTGAAAAGGCTGTCTGAAAGCAAGCAAGCTGGTGTGGAATTTGCTTTCCACTGTGGGACAACCTAGCAGTAATTTGTATACAGCAGAATAAATGAAGGACAATAACAATGTAAAGAGTTTTTGATACTGAAAAGTTGGAAATGGAAGCATTAGTTCACAAAATAATTTCTTGCATACCTGTGGGTGGATATATAAGAACAAGAAGATAAGAACCGCCTTCTTAAAACATCAGCAGAATATTTGTAGAAATATGTGTATGTGAACCTGGAACCTTAATGTAAAAATTATCAGACTTTTGAAAGATGACAGAGGAATATTGATAACTATTTTTATTATAATATGAATTTATCCCATTATGGTGCTTCTTCAGGAAATGCATCCCTACACAAATCCAGGGCAGGGTAGTGGCCAGGAAATCTTTATGCTTGCTGATGCTTATACATGAGGAATATCAATAAAGAGCTCTTATGGAAAGAAAGTTAGTTCTAGTAAAAAAAAAAAAAAGTGAAGAATAAAGAGCTTGCAAAAAGCTTACAGTTGAACAAATAAAGAATATTGACCAGCAAGATGGACATTCAAGAATTGGGTGCAAAGTAGTCCATAACTAATCACTGTCTTTGAAAACTGACAGCAGCCAGACAGACGGAAGGGGAGATTTCTAAATGAACAAAACAAGGTAATATCTGACTGCAAATGGGTGTGATTTGGAAGGTGGTACAAAAACTCAGGACTCTTCATTGTTAGTACAAATTGTTTCCCCAGTTAGTTAGGATAAAGGGCATATCCAAAGGCAAGATGATCTATAATTATGAGGAAAAGGGCTATCCACTTGATCTCCAACATACTTTGCCCCAGACAAACCAGTTATTGCCAGCTGCTATCATAGACAAGATTGGGAAACAAGAATGATACAAAGAGGAAAAAGTTGAAGCAAACAGAATAACAGTGTTAATGTGATATAAGGTGCATCTTCATATAAGCAAAGTTGAGTCATGGAAGCATTTATTCCATCATCACAATTATCATTTTTATCTATTTGTAAATATGGATCTGAATATATGTTCAGATTGAATAAACCTAAAATTATTAGCAATAGCTATTCTTTTCCCATAAGGTTTACCACAGAGGGAGAATGACAGGCTGATGTAGTATTAATATTTCTAAGCATATGACAATTCCCCATAAGATTTTATCTTCTGTAAAAGCATGGAATAAAATGTTGGAAATATATTGAAAACTGACATGGCAGGAATAAACTTTCTTGTTATCCCCTCTCATATGACATGCTTCAACAGTATGTATTTTTATTAGGACCTACTTTATTTTTAATGATATTGAAGCCATATACTTTCCACCGTTAAATGACCTTGAGGCATACAGTATAAATCAGAGGCATATCACTCCATACCTATCCATTGTTACAATAGAAATAACAAAATACTAGGTAGCTTAAAAAAAAGTTAAAGCAAAGATACAAAAAAAAAAAAAAAAGTTAAGAAACTTGGATCAATATTAATCTCAAAAAGAGCATTAACACACACACACAAACACACACACACTGAACATTGGTGACTTTTGTAAGCAGTACTGGGTAATATTTAGCAAATGATTGACTTGTCTACGGATTTAAAACTATTTTCTATTGATTCCTAAGAATCATTCCCAATGATCCATATCTGTAGTAAAAAAGAAATATGGGAAAGCATGAATATCAGAAAGGTTTTGCACTCTATTTTATAGTTTAAATTGTGTTGTATGAGACTGAGTTTTAATAGTGTGCACATGAATAATTATCAGCTAATACCACAATGGAAGAGAAGTAGCAAACATGATCATTTGCCAATAAACACTTTCCTTATCACAAAAACTCACTGCTTTTCCAACTTACTTGCATATGGTAGGTTGATCCTTTTCATATAGCAGTTGTGTCAAATGATCCATATCTTCACGGTATGGCAATGAAACATGCAAGGAATCAAAAGCAGGTGCTTAGGTATTCAAATGATAAATAAGATTTTAAACAAGGCTTACTGAAAGCAAAGAAAATAATCTCAATTTTTCATTTTTACATAATCATATTCTAGACGTGCAGCTTGTGCAAATGTAGCTATAATTACTCCTTATGCTTGATTTTCTATGTATTTTCTCCCTGCCCCCACTTATTGAAGTTGTTTGTTCACAATGGGTGCCATGTGTACAAACATTATTTTGCAACATATAAAAGAAGACTCCTTGTCCATAATTAGCTAGTAGCTTCCAACCTAATATGTGGCAGAGTTTCCTTGTCCAACTGGGAATACATTTTCTAAGGGTAACACCTCCATTTGCACAATGCTCAATACATTATGATTCAGACGTGCAAGAAAAGCAATCCCATTGCAATTCTTCCTTTTATTTACCAACATAGTTCAAGAACAAAAGGTATAAAAAACAGTGGGAAAGATTTACTTGATCTCAATAATTTTCATTTAACTGTTCATAAGTTTGCTACTACAGTTCACTGTTCTACCTGGTTTGCACATGACAGCTACTTCTATACAAACACTTCCAGGGCAGGGTTCAGCTTTCCAAGGAAGGCCATAGGATGTGGCCACAGTTTCGCTGAAATTAAGGCTTATGGTTTGTGGATTTCCCTTGCAGGTTAGGATGGAATGCCTAACCTTAGGAACACAGAAGGGGCAGCAAAAGAGTTAAGGGAGGAAATAGGGTTGCATGGAAGAAGTTCTTGAGTCCATGAGTGGGGGTAAGTATGAAAGAGACTCAAAGTAACTCTAGCTGAATTACATTTTCAAAGTTGCTTGGGAGCCTATTTTGGTAGGCTTTCAAGGTTCTGTTACATTAGCCTACTAGCAATAAATATCTTTCCAGAAATCCAAGTAGTTCTTGTTTCCTGCACTTACCAACCACTTGACATAGGTCCCTGAACTCTCCAATACTTTGAGCTTTGCTCAAGAGTTTACAGATATGAGAGACTGTGGGAAAGGGGAGAGAGAAGGCATTAACCAAGAAGAGGCAACACAGCCCACATGTGAAACACATCAGACAAAACCATTTCAAAGGGACTTTGCCTTAATTACAGACTATAAGTGAGCCAGGAAACTTACCCAAACAGTTTTCAAGGTTCTGTATTTACTTCAGATTAGTATTCAAGGTATCTTCTTGAAATCCATATCGTTTTTGCTTCCTTGGCTTTGCCAGCTAATGGGACTTGACAGCAGACTATAAATAAAGTCTTACCCCTTACCTCTGAAAGCGTGTTTTACATTAACCACAAGACATTGACCCTTTTAAAAATGCTCCCACCACTGTAGAAATGTATAAATACTCTTTGAAAGAATTCAGTTTTCAGCATTTCCCTAAATGAAATCAGAGAGCACCATCAAAGCAGAGGCTATCATAAGATGGTTCTACCAAAGGAGACTGTGGCCTTACTGGTGTGTATCTTGGTTGTTTTATACTTACATGAATGTAATAGTCTCTTGGCAAGTATTCCTAATCCCCTCATCTTAGTCCAGAACAGTGCTATTAGACCTTGTGTCTCATTACAGTGCAGAAATCTTCACTGGCTCCCAGTCTGAGCCAGAGCCCAGTTCAAATTACTGATAGTATTAGCATTTGTGTTTAGAGCCCTTTGGTCACAAGCTCACCAATATCTGTCTACTCTTATTCATCCATACCATTCTGTTTGTTCCTTATGTTCCTCTGAGCAAGACCTACATTTTGGGTTTCGGAACTCCAGGGGTTAGGCTTTCAGGGACCCAGCCCCATGATCCTGGAACCAGGCCCTCCTTCTTTTGTCTCTAGGAAGTGTCAGCTGCCTTTAAAAGGGGGGCTGTTTGTTTGTTTATGATGCCTTTGAGTCATTATTGACTCCAGGTGACTGCCTGGACTAGTCCCTGCAATGTTCTTGGCAAGATTTTGGAAGTGGTTGGCCGTTGCCTCCTTCCTAGGGCTGAGAGATAATGACTGGCCCAAGGTCACCTAGCTGGCTTTGTGCCTAAAGCAGGACTAGAACTCAGAGTCTTCTGTTTTCTAGTCCAGTGTCTTTCACCACTACACCAAACTGGCTCTCTACAAGGAGGTTAAGGGACTTTTAATTTGACTCACAGATTCATGTAAGGTCTTAGTAGTTCCTAAATAATAACCTGTTTTAAGTATAAATGTATATATGCTTGATGTGGGGATATGGGAAGATAGAGGCCAGAGTCAGGGAGTGAAAAATATTCTTTCATCTCCTGAGCCGCGAGGGAGAGATAAGAGGATGAGGCTGGCATCTCCCTGAGGAATGCAAGCGGTATTTACTGATTGACCCTGGGAACTATTTCCAGTCTGGGAAGATTTCTGTATAGAGGTTGCAGCTAATAAACCTTGCTGGATCGAATCTGCATGGTCTCCTGGAGTTCCCTGGGCTAAACCTGACACTTGGTCACATCCCAAGGTGTTCTTTTAAACGTGTATGGTTGTTGTGTTTGCCTGTTAAACTGTGAACTATGTTTTAGATAGAATGCTATAATGTGTTTTTCTGACTTGTATCATGCAATCATCCTTATCCTCATCATCTAATTATCCCTGTAGTCAGCCAAAAGTTTGGGCACCTTATCTATAGTCAGCCTAAAAAGTAGGAATACCTTATCTGTTCTTGCAAAGGGCGCCTCCATGCAGAGTCTTTGCATTGTTCCAGTACTAGTTCTGAACAAGTATGACCTCATGTCATCATTTATTTCCACAATCAACCATAGTCATGTAATACTTGTACAGTGTGACCTGCATTTGTCAGTAAGCTTCTAGGTGCAAATCAAAGCACTGTCTTTAACCTACAAAGCCCTATATGGCTTGGCTCCTAGGTACCCGCAGGACTATCTTATCTGCATAAAAATGAGTCATTGTGTGTGTACTCCCTAGCACAATCAACCTCCAGTACCAAGAGGTGAAGGGGACAAGGGGCCCAATCTATGTTTTGCCATTGCCACTCATAAGCTATGGAATATCCTCCTCTTGAAACCAGATTAGCATTCTCCCTTCGTCCTTTGGGAAGTTAGTAAAAATGAAAATGCTGTGGAGAGCATTTAAAAGTTAATAAGTAGTTGCCATCTGTACCATGGTTTTATAGTAGTGTGGTCTGGTGATATTATTTTGATTTTAAGGTTTTATGTTTTGCTAAATGATGTAGACCAGGCCTTGAGAAGAAAGAAGGGAGCAGTGAACTGTTAAGGGAGTAGAAAAGATTACTCAGTCCTAAGAAAGAGGAAAGTGTGAGAAAGAAACTCAAAATAACCCTGCCTTGATTTTGTTTGGTATAAGATGGGGCACAGAGAAACTTTTGACAGGCTTTCAAGATTCTGTTATTGTACCCTACTACAATAAAAAGCATTCCTGGAACCCCTGCTGTTTCCATTTCTTGACTTTGCCAACACAAAAAGGGGTAACATGTATGTATGGTTGTAAATCACAGGAAACCTATGTTGATACTGTCAGTATGTAAATTAAATTAAATTGAACTGCTGAGTTAAGGCTAGCAGCAAACCCTGGGGGTGGCTAGCATCTTGAAGATGCTCCCATATGTTAATATCTTTTTGATCACCAGCTTCTTGCAAGATATTATTATTTATGTATGTGTTTGGTTTTACTGTGTTTTTATACTGTTTTTATTGTATTTTAACTAATGTTTATTTGTTGTTTTATTGTTAACTGCCCAGAGTCACTTGATGGGCGGTGTCTAAATGAGAAATATAAATAAATAAAATAAATAAATCATACCAAGGGCTGAAAAACTTTGGATGACTACCAGATGGCAACAAAGTATTTATTTATTTTTAATCTTGTAGCAATTCTCCAGATTTTTGCAGCCCAAAGTTGGTCGCCCTAAACAAAGTTGATTCATTTCTGACTCTGTTGCAGTACATTTGTAGTTGCACTAAAGGCAGTCTTTCCATTTGAAACAGTGCAGCTTTACAGAGATTGTGAACAGGCTATTTTTCTGTTCACAAAAACTCTTACCCTCCTCCCAGTGAAAAGATCTATGTTCCCTTCCCCCACAGCAACTGCCCCACTGTTTCATAAGCAATTACAAATTGAGAAGCAATAGTAAAATATAGCTTCTTTCCCATACATGTGGTGTGGGAGAATGGGGAGTTTTCTAGTTGTAGGATAGATGGTAACTGTGTGTCTTGGGATGGTAGATGTGGGGTGATGGGGGGGAGGGAACCCTGCAGGTTAGTTTCAGAATGATTCATAGAGATTAGGGAACTAGAAACGGTCCTGGTACAGAACTGGCAGCAGGGAACCAGTTTTCTATTTCTACCAGTTAGCTGATTAGGCTGATCACTTGGCTAGTGAGAAATCCTCAGGGGGAGCATGTTGACAAGAACTCTCTGTCAGAATCCAACTCAAAAATCCCCGGTCACCCTATCAGGAAATCAGCAATTTGCAAGCCTTCTCTGGGATTATGTCTGTAAATAAGGCAGAAAGTGAGGGTTAGCAGAAATAGTCTATGTATGTATGGTGGTGGTAAACATAGGGGAGCAGGTCCCCATGCTATAGTGAGTAACCAGTATTTTTCTTATGGAAAAATATCCATCCACCCCTAATAGAATTCTGTATATGTGCAACAAGTTATTTTGCTGACTTTGGCTCTGAACTAGAAAAAGTCTATGCAAGTTGAGCATCTTATCTCAGCTGGCCCACAGATGTATTACTGCTCTCCTAGATGGCTGTCACTGGACCAGATCTCTGCTTTCTCCTCCCCAGTCACAGAACTGGCCATTCAGAGCTCTGTAATGTTTTTGGTTTTTTTTAGCAGTTTAGAACTGTCATTTTGCTGGAGAGAAGTTCCCACTTGTACAGAGATGCACTTTCCCCAATAAGTTCAGAAAAGTGACACTTGCAAAGTATGGGTTTCAAAAGAAAATGACATTAAGGTCTTGCCCTTGGTTAATGATCTCAGCAAAAAGCTGACAGTTTTGTATTTAGGGGAGGGAAAAAAAAGGTAATTCAGCGAGTGCCTGAGCTAGTTAAACTGTTTATGTGAAATTGCCTCCTCTCTACATCCTTAATAGACTTGATTTCACCAGAGGCTAGCATTTACAACTTAGCAGGGTTGGAAAGTGTTATTACCCAGTGTAAAAGTCTAAGTCCAAAAGATTCACCTAAATGGATCAATACACTTGAATTTTAGTAGATCAATGAGATTAGTTTCCTCACATTAAAACTAGTGAGAAATTGCCAAGCACAGCCAAGATTATGCTCCCCTTTTCTAAAGCAATGCTGTTGCTTCAAAAAGTCAGAAAAACAGAATTATGGAAAGCAAAGTCCAGTAAGAACAAAGCATGGACACCCTGGATCCCCACCTCACCAAGGACAGGTCATATTGACATGTTTTCTGAAATGAAAAGGACAGCATGCAGCACTTTCTCTCATAATATTGGATCCAAAAATGGATGTAACTGGCAGATCTAATGCTTTGTTTTCCTACGTGACAATCTGTATGGCCATGGAGTACTCTACTGCTGGTGTTGCTATGCAGAAGCTTGACTAACTCTGAAGTGAGAAGTAATGCTTCAAGTGCTCCCACCCTACCCCCCACACCCAGAAAACAATGGCATAAATTTTAAATGACAACTGTTTTCCAAACTGATCTTTACAGTTTTAAAATTAGAGTAAGAAATTGGCCTGAGAGCTCCAGGTTGCCCATCCCTGATTTAATGATCTTTATGTAAGATATTAAATTCCTGAATGATATAATATTATTGAAATTTCCTATCTATGAAATACTGATGTATAGTAACCATATTCATTCAGATGGACTGAATTTATGATTGAAAATGTGTTCTGGTTTTAGATCATAATCTGAGAATTATTTTTATGGCATTTGTTTAAATTAGGAGCTTATTTAAAGATGAAAAGTTAAAACTTGAATAAATACTTAGTTCTACAGTTGAGAAGGATAAACTCCAAGTGTCTCTTTTCCAAAGAATTCTTTTTGATGGACAGTGGTATGGCACTGCTGTTAGCTTTTCTAAACTGATTTTATGCTGAATTGTTAATTACACCTGACCCTATGGTCTGAATGTAATTATATTCCATTGACTTTCTGTAACAGGAAAAACCTAAACAAGTGATGTTTCTGTAAGCGTAGTGACATTTTCCAACATCAAGACTTTTTAAATCCTCTACATTGCATGTCACTTTCTAGCAAACTCAACACAATTGCTTATCAGCTGTGGTCAAGAAAAGAAATGTGGTGTTTTGGGCATAAAATGGGTCTTTCCTCTTTCCTGAACCAATCTTTTACAGTCCCATCCATCCTCTTATTAATTACTGTTGGTTCTCAATAGACATTGGGAGTCTCACTGGAAAACCAGTGTGGACCTCTCCACTTCACCTCAAGTTTCTTTACTTCCTTGATAATGAAAATCTTTCTTCCATAGAAATCCAAGTTGGAACATCTGAGATTCCTAGGCAATCTTCCACCCAAGTATTAATTCATTCATGCCACTAAGTATCAGTAGCCCCTAGCCATGCCTTGTTGTAGCCCCACTTTCCTCCTTCCTCTCTCACTTTCTCACTTCCTCTTCCTATTAATATGATTATTTCCCCCCATGCTACTGCCGCAGTGCACTGCTTTCTTACCTCCCCATCAAGATTGTGCTCTCTCTCCTATTACTGATGCTTGTCTTACCTCCAGATGCAAAAGTGGTGAACTGGAGCCATATCCTCGCAGTGAATATGCTATCATATAACCGCTTGGGAGGGGCGGTTAGGATCCTGAAATTGTGCTATTCCTATGAAAAGCCTGCTCACTCAGGACTTCAGTGTCCTGAATGGCTGTACACTCCTGTCTGATTGGGTCAGCTTGCTAGGAATGTGTGTGTGTGTGTGTGTGTGTGTTTTAACTCATACATACACATAGACCATTTTTCTTGGAGTTCTTTGTGCTTTCTGAGTTTGGTTGTCTGCTTGCAGATGTTTCATCACTCCACTAGGTAACATTATCAGTGCAAGTGAGTGTGGGGCTTGCTCCCTGTTTATATACAGTAGTTTGCTCTGCCAGTTTTGATGGAGTGTGGTTTCCTTCTTGTTGGTTCCTTGATTAGAGTATTGTGTTCTGTCTGACTGTCTTTTGTTGATCCCTGCTTATCTGAGTGTTGGCTTCTGGGCAGGATGTGTTCTAGTCTTTCTGTTTCCTTCCTAGGGTTTTTTTTTAATTGTCTTTTTTTAATCTCGCAACACATGGACAGACTCAACCACAGTTTTAACTGAGATACTATTAACATCTTAGACTAAGCCAAATCCAAAAATGCTAGGGAATTCCTGGAAGCTTGGCATTCAGACAAATGAGCCATCAATAGACACATAGAGATAAACCACATTTACACACCATTCAAAAGAGACAATAAAAAGTGGGTTGTATATGTTAAACAAGCAGATATTAGGAGTTGTTGAGTGTAAGCTTCTATATATTAGGAAAGATTGTATACAAAATTCTATATATTTGGGGATGTTGGCAATAACAACAAATGCAGATTTTTCAATGGGCTTTACAAAAAACACCAAAATTTGAAATAACATATCATATCATATTAGATGAAGACTGAGATGAACCACCTTAGGTTGAATTGTTCCTTACTTTGAACACTACTGTGTAGTGTTATTGGGCCTCTTCCTCTCTCTGGTGGCTTCCAGTTCTCTCCTCCCTTCATCCACCTGTGCCATTTCTCAGAGACTGCAACCCATTGCTTCCACTCCTGCAGCCCTTCCATGCTTGGACCATCCCAGCTGGGTGACAAACATGGCAGAGACATCAGTTGGATCAGCAAGCCCTGATCAGATTACCATGAATTTGATCTAGCAGTAGATATCCTAGTACATGATTTGATGATGAATGAACATTAGAAAAAGAAAAAATGATGGAAGGTGAAAAGAACTTGTGAAATGGAAGATCTTACAAAGGGAGATGATAATGCCAATTCATAAGCTTCTTAACATGCTGATTATGATGATATTGTACCATTACCACTATCAGAAAAGGAGGAGGCGGAGGAGGTTGGAGGTGAGGAGGAGGAGGAGGAGGATAGCAACAATGGATACAGTGGACAAAATAAGGAAGAGGTTATAAAGGATATAGTTTCATCTGCTGTAGATTAATAAGCATTCAAAAGATGCATTTCCCTACATAAATTAGCACTGTGTGAGTCCAGCATACAGTGAGTTATGTTTTTGTGTAGCAATCTTATAGAAAACACAAGCATATTGGCTTAGTAGCATAGCAATTGTTCCTTCCTTTTGACTACAGCTTAGCTTCAAGGCATCCATAAGGATTTCAGAGACGTCTTCCATAGTTAGTTTGCCTGAAATCTTTCAGTGTTTCCCACTCTACAAAATATGTTCTCAGTTCGTTTGTGGTCATATCTCATGAGACAGGAGTCATTCCTCTGATATTTATGCATCTGTTAAATTTATTATATCACTGACTATCAAGATCTCAGAGCAGTTTACAATAAACAAAGTGATCAAAATTAAAACCAGAGATTTAAAAATAAAAAAAACATGTTTACTTGTTAGATTTATATCCTATTTTTATTCCCTTTATTTTTACCTCTATAAAAATAACCCTGTGAGGTAGTCTGGGCTGAGTGAGAGTGACTGCCCCAAAGTCAACCTTGGTTGAGGATGGACCTGAATCTCAATTGTCCCAATCCTAGTCTGACATCTTAACTGCTTTACCACACTAGTCTTTGTAATCAAGAATTCAGTGTCTGTTCTAGGAAGTGTCTTTTTGCATGGCTCCACACCTGCCATGTGATCTCAGGAAAAGATAGAGCACCTTTAAAGACTTGCAGACACCTGCTAAATTAGTACCCCCACATTAGCTCAACTATCTTTTTGGACTGAATTCAAAGCATCACATAGCGCTATTTTTTACAATCTTTTGAAAAACCAACAAAGATATTAGACTTCTCAAGTCAGTAGGGATGGAATTCCAAAATCTTGGGGCAACTCACTCCAAATCACAGTGAGATGAGGAGAACCTTCTCAGATTATTTCAGTTTAATAACATAGGACTTTCAAAATAAAAACTAACCCAGTTTGTATTTTACTCAAAGACAAATTGGTTAGCACTGTAGTGCTTTTAGCTCAGGGAAAATCTATCTATATTGTCACTAAGAGTTGACAACAACTTAGTGGCACGTAAGCAATCAATCAATTTGGGTTCTTTGGGTTCTTCTAGATAATAACTTGGCTGCTGATTTCTGAAGTAACTGAAGTTTCCAGGTGAGACACAAAGATTAGAATTAAAGAATACATATATATTTGAAAGTTAGCTTATAGGACATCAAGTCCAACCACCTGCTCAGTGCAGGAATCCATCCCTGACAGATGGCCATCTGCTCCTATTAAAAATCTCTGTTGCATCAGAGTCTAGCAATATACAAGGTATCCACATAATATCCTCTCCTGCAGTAAACAAGACTATAATCATGAGGTGAAATGATCAGTTATACATACCTTTGAACAGTCACTCATGCCCTTGTTATCTCCCATATAGACTACTGCAATGCGCTCTACACAGGGCTACCCTTGAAGAGATCTGGAAGGTACAGCTGGTCCAGAATGCAGCCACGTGGCCTATTTTGGGAGCCCCAAGAAGGGCCCATGTAATGCCGTTGCTCCGTGAGCTGCATTGGGTACCAGTTTGCTTCTGGGTCCAATTCAAGGTGTTGGTTATCACCTTTAAAGCCCTACATGGCATGGGACCGGGTTACCTAAGGGACAGCCTCTTCCCCATGACTTCAACCTGTCCCACCTGATCACACAGAGCGGGCATGCTTTGGACTCCCTTGGTAAAAAACTCCGATTAGTGGGGTCCAGAAGGCAAGCCATCTCTGCCGTAGCCCCTGCCCTTTGGAATATCTTGTCCCTGGAGGTGAAATTGGCCCCGTCACTCCTGGCCTTCTGGAGGGCTTTGAAGACCTGGCTCTCCCACTTGGCCTGGGTTGGGGAGGAAAGACATCAAGCATGGGGATGGCTAGCCCCTTAGAGGCCTGTTGTCTTCACCTCCAGAAACATCATCTTCTTGAGCTCTCTCTTTCTCTTTTTGGTAATGTTTTGTATAAATGTTTATTTTTATGTATTTATATATATTTATTGTTTTAATGGTTTGTGTGAGCCACACAGAGTCCCCCATTGGGGGGAGATGGACAGAGACTAGATAGATAGATAGATAGATAGATAGATAGATAGATAGATAGATAGATAGATAACATATTCCTTTTTTCAGTTTGTTCTTCTCCTTAAGTCTTGGCTCTAGGATATCCCTAATAAGGGAACAAAAAGAAGTAGGTTCCTCAATAAGGGGTTAAGATGGAGTAGCACAGTTTACTCCATAATAGTATGGGAAATATGTACTACAGCACTTTCCCAGGTCAGATGGGAAGGTCATACACAGCTTATAAAAAAGACAATACTGGCATGAAACATAACTCTGTTTCTAGATCCTCCATGATAACCTCTATGTTACCACTGCAACATGGGATGGAAATAAACTAACCTATGTCCTTTGTTAACTTTTGTTTTTACCAAGTGGATTGGGGAAAAAAGGAAAAAAAACTTTCTCCAAATAGAAAGTTCTCAAAGCTCTACAAAAGTTACCTGAGATGCAGATCTAGGACAACCAGACCAGAAGTGCAAAAATCCAGATGGCTACTAGATGGGAGCAAAGAATTTGTTCCCTGTAACTCTTTGCTTTCAACAAGTGGACATTTGGGTCTTAGCAACCTAGAACTGGCTGCCATTAATATCTCATTTGTGAAGTGTTTGTAAGCATGCCTGAACTTAAACTATACATCAGAGAGGGAGAGGACCTGCTTTGCCTCTGGAATGTCCCAGGTTTGATCTCAATTTAAAAAGAATGATATGATAAATGGTAGACAATTTGTCTTCCTCAGACACTGAAAAGCCTAGGAGATCAATAATTATACAAATGGTTTATCCCTAATAAGGATTTTATTTAGAAAATTCACATAAACACTGATAATCTTACATCCAATACACTGGAGTGCATTACAGTGCTTGGGCTTCTATAACATGGAGATATCCAGCCAATAATGATGATTTGTTCACAGTTACTCAGCAGATCTTTTTGAAGAACAAGAGCAAAGCTTGGGGAAATGGCTGTTTGAAAATGCTAGGGGTTTGTTATTTTAAATATGTTGGCAGAATAATCTCTAAATTTCAAGTAACACAATTTAGACCAGACTACCAGAAGAAGAGTCCTCTGAGGTCACTAAAGCTTTGATTTTCCAGTTAGCTTATTTTATAGCTAGTGCTTTAGAAGACATCAAGCCCATAATGAGACAGATCAATCAGTTTGTTTTTATTAGTCTACTGTGTACAATGTAGCCGACAATGATATTCATTGAATCTGATTGTTTGGGAATTTGCATTATACACCATGTTACTTTTAACCTTGAAACTTCAGCCTGAAAAGCTGCTGGATTGTAATTTATAGTTGAATTATATATCTGTATTAGAAATTGAAAATTTAAGTAGGGGGTTGCATTTTTGCCCTTGGGTGCAGTACAACGGCTTGGATTATTTTAAAGCTTCTGACTGATGCCCATGAATATTTCTGAAATTTTCATGTTTTATTAAAAGACCTTGACATGTTACAACACAGGCTTAAATCAGGCATAAATGAACACATTGAGCCATTCTATTGTAGCTGATGAACTGTGTGAATGTCTTTTTATTTATGAGTTATATTGTTTTTCCTGTGCTTCAAAGAATGGCAAGTTGTTCCCTAAGATCAGAAAGCCAAAACTAATGGTCTCTCCCTGATGTATATTCACTTTATTGTCCTCCATCTGTTTGCAAAGCAGCTAAACAAAAAAATTGCAATTTACTACACTAGTTAAAGATGGCAGATTAGGGGGACCTTTTGACCACTTTCCTTAGACAATGTCTTTAGTGTAATTTGGTTGTCGTCTTCTTTTCTTTTCTTTTTTTCTTTTTTCTTCTTTTTTTTTTGGCTGAAGACTTCCCTTTTGATGGTGGTAATGGAAGTTTTTAAATTAGTTTTTTCCTACTGCTGGTGGGGCAGAAGCAATAGAATTCTAGCTTGCATCTACCATTTTATTTTTTCTCAGAGGGTCCTGGATAGGATACCTTTCGACAGCATTCTGTGGTGATGGTGTGGAATGACAGCTTAGCTGGCACAACCTAAATTTTATAAAATAATTCTCTCCAATATCACTCCCTAGGTTTTCCATCACCATCTCCCAAAAACTCAAAAATTTCAAGTTGCAGGTTACATATGAGATCTTTCTTTTCCCTTCTAAACTTGTTTTTCATTTATTCTTTGTTTGCTCATTCAGAGTATGCAAAGACATCATGGGCTTTGAAAAGATGGAGAAGACAAATATGCTTAGTGGAGTGCTGAATTTGGGGAAGAAAGAGAATAATTTGTTTGTTTCTTGGTGGAGGGGAGCACTATATTTCCATTCTCTTGACTAATACAATATCCAAAGTTTTAGGAGAAAAAATTATCATTCAACATGCTAGAGTGCTAATTCTTTCTCACATAATTGTAACCTTGATACTCTTCTGCAAGGTTCTGAAAACATGGTTTTGCCAGCGGGCCTGGGATCCCAGGTTGATACGGAACCCACCAAATGGCTAGTATAAATGTGTTGCTGTTGCCATGAGGGGTTGGTGGGGTAGTGGGTTTTATATATGGGGTTTTTATTTCTGTAAGCTGCTCAGAGTAACTGTGAGTTGGGCAGCTGTATAAATTGCTTAAATAAATAAATAAACCTTCTCATAACACACTCTGATCATAGTCAGCATTCTTCCTCTACTGATGAGTATTTCATAAATGAATTCAAACTCTTTCTCCATGGGTATTCTACTACTGTCACTTTTTTACTTATTTGCTTAAGTTATGCCCCTTGTTAGTTTGATATCCTGCCATTCCTCCAGGAACTTGAGATGGTGTACATAGTATTGCCTCCTCCTGTTTTTACCACCACCACTACCCTGAGAGGTAGGTTCAGATAAGATGCAGAATGAATGGCTCAGAGTCACCCAGTGAACTTGTATGGCTGGAGATAGACTTAAGCCTGGCTCCTGCTAGTGTCAATCCAATATTTTAACCACTAACAGGCATTTCAGACTTTCCATCATTACCTGCTGCTTGTTTATCCTCTGCGTGAAGCTCAAATCAATATCATTTCAAATAAAATATAATAAAACTGGAAAAAATTCATGACAGAGGTAATGTAACCTTTACCATGCATTAGTTCCTGAAGCAAAAAATAGGGCAGAGAGGTCTGGACTGCCTAAAACAAACACTATGAATTACAAGAGAAATTAGGTTACACTTGCTACATTGCCTGGGTGGAACATGTCTTGTCTTTTCTTAGCCCTGCTGTTGATGTTAGGAATCTGAAGAAGATAGACATCATCTGTTGGCAATAAGAAAGCCTTTACCAAGAAATCTTAATATTCTGTAAGGGTACAATATTTTTAATTCCACTTTTTAGTGAGCTCTTAGTTCCAGAATATGTTTTCCTTCAGGCAGAATGGGGACAGACAGTGACCCTTTCAAAATCTGACTCAAAGTATTAAAGAGAAACAGAGGTGCGTAAGTAGAATTGTCTTCTATTGCAGCAAGAGTTTCAAGTACTACTGTAATATACATTTCTCTACTTCTTTATCAATGTTCAGAGAGTGAGAAAATTGAGAAGAAGATAAAGTGTAAAGCCAAGTTAGGTAGAAATGGAGTTATATATGGAACATTTCTTCTATTGCAGAATATGTAAGTGATTAATTACAAATACAGTCTATTGTTTTGCAGTCCATATAATATCATGCAGTATCTATCTATAACTTTAGGGGAATTTTTATTCATGCTAATTTTTATGTTTTGCCATCTGTTTTATTGACTTGTTGATTTGTTTGGCCTTTCAGATCCATGGGGACCACAAAATAATAATAATGATTGAGTGCAAGTAAGGGAAACATGGTCCTGGAAATGTAGATTCAGCTACAGAGAAGAGATAGTGTGTCAGCCGTCCTATGTAGACCAGCCCATGAAATCAAGTCTACAGGAAGGCTAGAACTAATTTTATTGAGATTGGCTATAATAACAAAATCTTGCAAGTCTGATTGAGCTGTACCTTCTTCTCATTCTTAAATTCAGTGAACAAGGGAAGTATCTGCCTGATCCACTTCTGAATGTTATCTGGAGGTTCTGAACTTTTAAAATGTTTCTGCCCATTTTGCCTAGGCAACAGCTTCTGCCTATATCTGTCAAGGTTACCTCCTTAACTCTACATTGAGAATTGTAAGAGGTGCAGGTAAGCAGCACGACAAGTAGATCTGGGAGAATCCCAGAACAGTCCAAACAAATGTTTGTAAGACCCAACCCTGTGATTATTCTGGGAGCTTGAACTCAAGGGGAATTATAGAATAATGCAGAACACTCAACAGATGATACAAAGATGGCCATGACTAAGCTGAGATAGAACATTTAAAAAGAAATATCTTACTTCTCATAACTTTCTTGAGCATCTAGACTTCTCCAGCTGAGTTAGAGTTGGCTATTTAAGTCTTCCAAAAGTTATGTTTCTTTGAGTAGAAATCCTTAAAATAGAGGTACCCCAGGAATACTCAGGTAATCCTTTAATCTGCCGATCCTTCCAGAAAGAAGGATGTTTGAAGATTAGAGACTATTTCCTGCCAAGGTTTAGACAGGCCAATTCAAGTTTCCCGTATGGAAAGTGGTGACTTGATAGTCATGAAGGTATTTGCATTTAGCTGAAGTTTCCTTGTATCTGCTACTCATAAGACAGGAACTTCTAATAATTCACTAAAAGTAGGGGACACACATGTCATAAACATTGATTGCTGTATATCAAAAAATATTACCATCGATGTGATTTTAAGTATCAGAAAAGAATCTATATAATTCTTTTTTTCCTAGCTGTTCTTTGCAGCCTTCCAAGACAGTGAATCATATTAGACAAGTTTCTAGGGGAATGCCAAAAAGAAAGTGCACACATATAAAGCCATTAGTAACACAGGGCCCTTTTTTGGGGATAAAAGAGAATGCAGTGCAATGTTTTCCCATTCATTTCATGACAGGTAATATATTCAGATGGAGTGAATTCTATGCCTTGGTTCTTAAGAATCAGGCTTGGTTAATTTCTTCTTTTGGAGAAGTTCATAGTTAGAGGAGTCACTGAAAATGGAGGCAATTGTATCATCGTTCTAGCTGTATATTTATTGATTCCACAGATTATTGGTCATTCTATAACTGAATGTCAGGAGAATCATACGGAATGCTGGGAATTGATTTCTATATGCATCCTATCCATTGTACTGCATCTGGTGAATATTCTTTAGCATATGTATTCAGCAATTAGTAGGACAGCTCATATCACAGCCAAGATAGCTGCATCTGTAGATGTCTTTCCTTTGAGAAGACCATGAGCCAAAATCAATTGGCAATGCCAGGAAGTAGCAAAGGGAGTAGGAGAAATGCATTCCAAATTGCACTGAAACCTTCCAGGCGCACAAATTCATTGTGTGCAGCTTCTGTTTTGGCCAGTGTCATATGCTGTAGTATAATAAACATGATAGGTGGTGTGGGATTGATTGGAAGATTATAGTGATGCCTGCTATTAAGTTCCCTTCCTTGGCACAATCATACCCAACCAGGAGGTTTCCAGCTGCCATGGAGGAATAAAGCAGAATCCCAACCCTCTGTGGCAGTGTCTAGATGGCATCGCTTTTTAGCAGGCACAATAGAGAAACATTTTTAGAACTGTTGCGTCTGGTGCAGCTCCCCTTGACAGGCATAGGCATATAGCATGGAAAATCTAAAACCTGCTGGAGTAGAGCTAAGAGCTGTTACCCAAGCTGTCGTATCTGTGTTACAGTGTGTAAAGATATTTCCTGACAAGAAAATTGCAGAAGGGTTCTGGCTAGTAAAATGAAGTCTCTCTCTCTCTTTCCCAATGGCCAATCAACAGATGCAGTTTCAGTCACAGATGGTACATTTTATAGCCTATTCACTCCCTCACCTTCATCCTGACGATTTCCTTACCTGTACGCAAAGTAAAGAACAACAGTAAAATTAAATCCTTGTTTTTCTCATATCTTAAATATCCAAAACAAGGGATATAAAATGCCCTATTGTGATTGCATGTCCTTTATTCTACTGTCTCACATTCAGCTCTAGTAAATATATTCAAGGCTGAGACAAAGATAGGATATAAGGGGAGCATACATCTTGCAGTGCTTATAGCTTGTTATTGCAAAGAGTGCGTAACACAAATATCTTTTTAAAATAGTCTGAACAGAATCTATGGTTAAATTTCCACAAGTTTCAAGTCTGATTCATTTCTTCCTTCATATTAAGGATGATTTAAGGAGATCAGATAAGGAGGCTTAACTTAGAGCTAAGCTTGAGCTCCTTTGATTGAAAAATAAAGAAATTCTCTAACACTTGCAGCTAGGCACACTGAAGTGCAAAAGCAATAATCCAGCCTCCCATGGTCATAACCAGATGTTGCTGTCTCAGTCATCATTACTGTATGTAAATTATTGTAGCTTTCAGGTTGGTGTAGATATTTTCTAGTATCAATTTTAGCATTTTTTTTCATCCTTTCTTTGTCTTCTTTCTCTTTTCCTCTTCCTCTTTTCTGGATACAAAGAGAAGTAGAGAAATAAAGCAAAGAAATAAAGCACCAGAATAAAATGGGTCATAGTATTTTAAAGGTGAGAAAACACATAAGATACAAAAATTGTAAAAAAGTCAATGAGGTAGATATTTCATTTCATACTTATTCATTTAAGCAGCCTGTTGCATGTTAGTGAGAATAAATAAGCTTCATTGAAAATATCAGGAAGGAGTTAAAACAAATGACCAGTTATCCAATGCTAACTTAAATTTTGTGGAAACATATTATACTTATAGTTATTATACTGTACCAATCAGTAGTTTGTCTATCTATCTATTGCTAACTGTACCAGTCAGCTATATATTAAGTTAACATTTGATAATTGGTCATAGATATATGTTCTGCATTTCAGATGAAAAAAATTGGAGACTTAAGGGAGTGGTTATATTATCATCAGGATGGTTACAGAAAGCTGTTGATTACTAAGCTAAAGGCTTGAGGAACTGCTCGATATAGGAACAACAGTGTACCAATGCATTTCTCCACTGACTGAATTAAAGAATAACATTTTAGAACTCCCCATACCTGTGCAACTGCGTCCTTTTGTAACTAGATTACTTCACTTTATATCACCTTCCTTGATTTTAGTCCAACAGCATATATTTTGAGATGTTATGTAATTTTATAAACTCCTATCCTTCTTGTAAACAGGATTAATATGAATCAGAAAGTTGTCTGTTTATTTTATCACACATTCAGTGAATTCATTCCTGCAAGTGGGTTAATTGTAGAAAATTATTTGAATATCAAAATCTCAACAAACAGCTGTTCCAGGGGCTTTAGGAGATTACTCTAGACATAAACTTCTTGATATTTAAGCATCACTTAATTTATGACAGACATATGTTATATCCCAGATTAGTGAGTTTGACCACAAAATACATCAGCACATAGATCAAATGTTATAAATAGGGGAAAGTTAGGAAGAAGTGGGAGATTTACAAATTTAAACACATATTTTGTTGTTTTGTTTCATAAGTTTAGAGTGTGTGAGGATCAAATATTAACAAAAGCTGTGCAACATCCCATTTCTAACAGACTGTAATTGATAATAATATAAAAGAATCAGTGATAAAGCCAAGCTATTACCTTTCCAGATAATAATAACAATAATAAGTATATTCATACAACCTCAAAGAGAATAACAATGTTTATAAACAATGAGATATTGCCTCGGTGAAATATTTTGCACAATCCGTTTTATAATAAGCACTTTTAAGCCTCATTTGCCTAAATCTTATGTGAAATACTGTATTATTTTTACTTTAGTGGTTACAGTTAGGGTTATAAATAATTCTTCATTTTTTTTTTTTAAAGCAAATCTTGTACCAAAAAATGTTAAATTATGTGATCAAAATGAAGAAGGCTAAAATTAGAAAATGAACATGTGGTATAAAATGTTGTCTCCTACAAAATACAACCCTCTCTTTCAGTGATTACTCATGATGAAGAAACTGCAAAATGTTCACTTGTTTAGAACAAAACAATATCTATTAAGTTCTATAAATGAGGTGCAGAACAACATTTTTTAAAATATATTTACTATACTTATGCTCTGTTCATCCACAAAAATGTTTTCTGGATGGCCCACAAATTAAACTCTAGATAGCTCGCTTTAATACACTAAAGGTAAATTTAAGAAGATGCTTTGATTCATCATAGAAGGTAACACACTTTTTGGTTGAGGCCATTGAAGGCTTCGTAAGTATTTTTGTTAACACTGGTGGTGAACATCAAAAAACAGAGATCTGTTTGTGGGTGCCTAGTCATTTTCAAGGCAATTCTATACATGGCATTTTTCAGTAGCTTAATTTAGTTGTGTGTGTATGTGTACTAGATCTGACAACTTCTCAGCAGATGAAATGATAGTTCCTACATGGTTGGCACTTCCTGGTTGCTACCTTAAATACACTCATTTGTCTTCACATTCTATTAAACTCAATTGCTATAAAATAGAGAGAAGGATGATTCCTGAAATAGTGGTTAATGACAGAAAAATCCAACATCTAGTTTACCAATTATTGAATAATGTTTGCTTGTTCACTAAAGAAGAATGAACTCTTTTGAAATTGCTCTGCTAGTCCTTTAGAGACAGGATAAACTCTGAAAGAAAAAATCTACTCCATCTAAAGGGTGTATCTTCTAAATTATTGAAAGATACATTAAATGACAAAATAGTGTGAAATAGAGAAGGCTGATAAAGATTTTAAATAAAATCTTTTCCCCCAGCTTTTATCCTGCCATGAGAAAAATCTCTCCCAAGGCAGTGCTTCCAAATAAATATCTGGCCTTACCTTCAACTTCTGTTTTTCTGTGCATTAAGTAAACCTGCTTAAGGAAACTAAAAATATTAAGCTTCATACCATAACACCACTTAACTAAATTTGTAATAGCAAGAAGCTATTCCACAGAGCATAGAACAACAGACAATAGTAGTTGGACGTATTATTTATAATTTAGTATTACCTCATTTCCATAGCAAATATTATGTTGCAAAGACTCATGACAACAATGTAAGTTGGCTTTGCAAACCTAATTAAAAGTAGCAGATACCATTGTAGTTAGAAGGGAAACAAAGCAGAGTTCTTAATACAAAATGGCAAAGTCAATCCATCCTATCTACATTAGCCAATAACATTTGCAGATGTTGTAGCCAGCAAGTATGAGAATAGATTGCATTGCATGAACATTACAGATGTTTTGCATAAAACAATACATGGCAAATCAACTGGTAATTGGGCTTCATATCCTGAGACTCAGATGTTTTTTTTTTTTTTTCCATTAAACATCTTTCTTCACACTTTGAATCTTATTTCTTGTCTGTTCAGCCATTGAGATTGGTGCTCCACAATCTCTGATGCCATTTCTCGTGCCAGGTTTCTTTTTATAGTTCTTAAGCCTTGCAGAGTTCCATATGTCTCATTAGCCTAATTGTAGACTTTTGAATGCACAACACACACACACATACACGCTTCCAAGTCTACTCATTTCACTACAGATCCCCACTGTTTTTAGATTACATTAGTTGACCTCAAGAGCCTTTCCCCTGGTTTATGTACAGTGCTATAGCTACCATCATCAATCACCAAACGGCATAAAAATCCAGCATTCACTGGAGAGGGAATACATGATTTCTTCAACCCAGTAGGAACAAACTTTCAGATCGATTTCATGATAATTGAGTTTTAAAAGCAGAATGTAATTTAACAGGATTTTTTTTAAGCTGCCTTTACTGGAATATCCTATTCATCAGGTCTAAGGTTAGAGACTTGACTAATAGACATTGATGATGATAAATCAGCATAGCACAATTAATTTTCACAAAGTTGCTTTGGATTGAGCTTCTCAGCTCCCAGCCAATGTGGTTGCAGGAACTAAATCCCTCCCAATGCCAGAGAATTTACAGCAAAAGAACTGAACAGCAGCTTTTGTTACTGTTGTTGCTCTTGGTTTTTGAAAGAATGTCCAAAAAGGAACACTCCTTCTGCAAGTTGTACAGGCATACGCAAGTATTCATTCTTAATTTGGCAGGTTGGAAGGCAGCTGCAGCACCAGCAGGAGTCTGGCCAGATTGTTGCTGCCATTGTCAGCAGCACTCTAGGAAAAATGGTAGTGGCGCTGCTGGTATAGACGTTGCCTAGGCAACAGACAGGCAGATTCATTCTTGCCCTTTGTCATGGATCATGGTAACTGGGCCCACCATGAAACATCTCCTTATGCATCAGGTGTGATACATCAGATAGTGATAAGTGACAACTAGCTTTCGATGGGGAACTAGAGGAATGTGCCACCCAACGAGACTAATACTTTTTGTCTGGCCCAATTTATATTGCTCACATATAGTTATCACATACAAGACCCAAAAACCCAACTCACCCATCTTCATTATTTTCAGGAATACAACTGATTTTAACAACAGCTACAAAAGAAGAAAAATCCTATGATATAATTTAAATTTGTAATAGCACTGTCATAATTTTATGTAGTTATGTGGCAGGTATTGACTCATTTCATCTGAGGCCCTTTCCTCTGCCCAACAAGACAATGAAAAGTAACATATTTTGTATAATACACATTACTTTTACTTAAACCCTAGACTTGAAATTGCATTCCTTTCATTTTAACAGGTAGGTGGCAGAACTGCCTACATTTCCTCCCCCATTTTTACAGTGCCTCTAGTCATAATTTAATTAACTTTATTCCTCTCTTTCTCCCTCTCCCTCCCTCTCCCTCTCTCTCTCTAGTTCCTAATCTAAAACAGCAGCTTTGGCAATCAGTAATCAGTGCATTAAAATAAGACATCATCTTCCATTAGGGGAAATTCTTACAAGTCCACCAGGGTTACCTTTCTATCCAGCACTAATTTGCAGGAGAAAAATCTCAACAGATACAAGAAATGAATATGCCTTTAGCATCCCATTAACTAACATGAAGTTCCAAACATCATATTACACCTAGCTGTCTGTGTTTAAGTATGTGAAAGTATTCAGCTGATACATCACCAGGATTTCACATCTGTGAACATCAAAAATGAATCTATTTACAGACAAACATGAATAATAAGCAGACATGTTAGAGTTGCCATGTCATCTGTTTCAAAAATCCAACATCTTTGCCAAGTTATATTTGTACACCAGGAGAATTTAAATCCATACACATCAGACCATGCAGTTTATAAATAACTGTTCTCCTAAAATATGTTGTAGAATTTTTACAATTTTGAAAGGATATTTATTGGAAACTAAGTATAGAACCATTTTTAAAGAACACTTTTGTGAATTATATCTTACTTTAAGATGAAAGTATTCCAAATTCATGCTTTGCTTATCACTACAAGTACGGGATGGAATCTGTCCTAGGAAAAAAGGCATAATGGAACATACTGTTTTCTGCTATGTGGAACATTCAACCTGTAGTTGGCCATTCTTCTCATACTTAGTATAGGTAGAAAGGGAACCAGAGCAAGCTGTGCATAGAGCCATAGGCATCCTTGTCACAGCTAGGTACATTGAATGAGTGCTGTAGATGTCTTTGAAATCTCCAGTAATAAGCTTTGTGAACATGGGCTTATGTTGAAATTCTGAAGTGCCTACAGGTTGCTTCTGGTGACAAAACTTGTCAAAACAAATCCAGAAAGTATCATTGGTTTTCATCTCGCAATAATTACCACTGTGCATTCACAGAGAACTTCTGTGTCATTCCAGAACAAAATAAAGCTCCTAGTATAGAATGGCTGTCACCTGCCCTTGTGCATAAAGCTGTGCCAGGCTTCAAAAATTATTCGCCACTGCTTCAGAACTCATGCAAGGTCAGCACCTCTGCTACTAATTAAAGCAGCCACAACCTTTTTCAAGCCTCCAAGCAAGCCTGCTACTTTAAGCAGTTGAGTCATCAAAACTACTCATAAAGCATCATGATTCAGGTTCATACAGAAGCAGAGAGATCGTGTGTTTATGTGAGGGACAAAGTACTTCTTCCAAATCACTGTTGAAACATATAGAACACTAACGTATATAGCTGGGTCAAGACTGGTCTCTCAATGAAATCATGTGCAATACTGCTACATATGTGAGCCAATAATCACATACCCATCAGCATTTCACAGAGGAGACTAGCACATTCTTAAAGCATCCTTGTTTTCATAACTTTTGAATCTACCTCCTCAAAGCCTGTTGCTGCAGGCTTTTTCCTTTCATAAACTGTATTCTCAGCCTCCTATAAATTCAAAAGCCAAGAGTGTGGTCAGTGTTTTAGTTCAAGACAACATTGATATTATATTATCAATAGTTCAAGATACACCTTGGGAGCTGCAATATGTGAATTGCTGCCAATGCTAACCTATACATGGTACCTAATTGTGTGTTTGTGTGTTCACTAAAACATAAAATATATCCAAAGTCTAGAGAAGCAGGCTAAAGTTTACATAATGAAAATGTAAGCCATTCACACAAATGGAAGCAGTGCTAGGAACCACTCACACAAAACAGAGGCAGGTTTTTATCAGGGAGAGTAAACAAACCACAAATAATTAGAAATGACCCTAATTTCTCTCAGCCTTCTCCCCCAGGTGCTGGCCAAAGTGCTTCCAGACTGGTGGCTTCAGATTGCCCTCAGTGTGCATTCAAGCTGTCCAGTCTGGAAGATATCCATCATGTAAGAGTTAGCCCACACATACTCCATAGTACTCACTGGGCCACTCTTAGTGTGCACTGAGGGTCTTCAAGGCTATTTGGTTTCTTTGAGCTCTGCAGAATTGTCCATAGTACGCAACAAAAGCAGCCAGGCCTGAAGAATTTTAGTGTCCACCACAATGGTTCTCAGCTGGTGGATTTTGACATGCACTGTGGACAATCTCACAGCAGTTACTCTAGCCATTGAGTCTGTATGACCATCAACGTGTGGGTGAGAAGGATGTCAGCAGCAGGTGAGGCCACTGGCTCTCTTCTCCCTTTACGTCTTCAACATCCACTAGCCAAAATGTACCTGAAGGGCCTCCCAGCTGGCTCTTGGGACTTCCGTTGCTGCACACTGAAGGCCTTTAGGCTGGAAGCTCCCAGAATATTCCTCATAAGCTGTGCTAGAGCCAGCTAGTCATCTCCTAGGCCAATGCTACAAAAGAAGGCTCCTCTCATCCCTCTCCTCTAGCATAAGTTCTGTGCAAGAAGGTTGAGTAGGGCTATCAAGCAGACTGGAAAAAAAAAAAGCAACACGGTTGCTTCACTTTGGCCTCAGAAGCAAGAGGACCATGATTACTTTGCAAAGCAACTTTTAGGTGGGGTTTTGTTCAGACCTTTGTCAAAGTTAAGTATTTCTTTGAAGCCATACACAGATACAGGTCTAAAATTAGAATTCTTGAACTTGAAATATCACTACCCTCATATCTCAGAAACTCTGTACATTTTTGTGTATGAAGACCCTGAAGCAATTGTGCTTGCTCTCCTTAGCAAGGAGTCTAGTAGTTATGTATAGGCCTTGAACAGACCACAGCAGTTGGTCTTCCTGAGGCTGGGGCAGCTGCCTGAGCTTGCCAACTCCTGATCCCAGACTTCAATCCTGATTAATAGTTTTGCCTTTGGTGGCATCATTTTGCTCCATTTCTTTATTAAAGTTTTACCAGTCTCACTGGGTTCATTTCTTGTTGTCTTCCCAAGGGCAGAAAGAACTCTCTTATTATTCCTTGCAAACAAAAGGCACAGAATGCAATGGGTAATCTTTATATAACGTAGCATTATTGAGTAAGTGGCAGCTCTAGCTATAAATCTGCTTTGGGGCATCCAGTTCTTACAATCAGTCTATCATTTATGTATTTGGTTTCTAAAGTCAGCAAAGGTTGTCTTCCTGGACTGTAGTCAAAATCTTTTTTTTTTTTTAGAGAAGATTATTGAATCTAAACTGTTAAAAATTGACACACTTACCTATGAAAAACGAATGTGGTTACCTCAGCATTTACTATAGCGTTACTTTTTTGCTCCTTCTACAGTTTTGAAGAAATATGATAAATATTAATCTGCCCTAGTTACACTATTATAAAAGGTAGTGAACGTTACTTTTCTAAAGAATGTTTTTTACAAATCCAGATTTTAATTGGCTGATTCACATAACTTGGCTAATCATGAGTATAAGCCCATTTTTTAGCCTACACCATGGTGATAAGGGTGATGAAGCATTGGTACTTTTTGATTCTTAATTGTGTCACAGGAATGCTGTCCAGTGATTCTGCTTAAGGAAATCTGCTCCTTTCTGGGAATTAACAGGCAGGAACAGGAGTGTTGTGATTTATTTGCAAAGCATTGTGTGTGTTCACTCAGAGCTTGATGCTTCTTGTGACAAATTTGATAAGGTCATTAGGACAATGCCCTGTGAGATGATATGGGTCTTGTTTCTGGGGTTTTTTTCAAATAACTTTATTAGATCTTAAGTTAAAAAAGATAACAACTAACAAAAACTAATATTTAGGATAGACAGTAAAGAAAGAAGGAAAGAAGGAAGAAGAAGAAGAAAGAGAACAAAGTCAAAAGTGCAGTAAGAAACAAAGAAAGAAAGAGAAATGCAAAAAAGAATGACTTCCAACTTTCCTCACAACAAGTATAACTATAAATTTACACTAAACTCTTACTCTACATTTACAACATAACTTTCATTTTTTCTATTGTCCACTACCCTCATCACCTCATAACTGGACTCTTGCAATGAATTTTACTTGGGGCTGCCTTTGAAGACTATCAATTGATCCAGAATGCAGTGGCCCATGTGCTGACAGACAAAAGTTGATTCAGCATAATAATATTTATTTTATTTATTTAGAAGACTTATATGGACATAACTAGTATATGCCATAACTTACATGCCATAATTTTGGGCAGCTCACACCAATGGTGATAAAAACATAAAAGAAATAATAAAAACCAGCATCCAAAACCAACTCTCAGTACTCTAAAACAACACTGCCCAGTAGATAAACAACCACAATCACAGGGCTCCCAACTCATCCTATCCCAATGCCTGGGGGGAAAGCCAGTTTTTTTAAGGCCTTCCAGAAGGCTAGAAAGGTGGGGGCCTGCTACATTTTGAGAGTGTACCACAGGATAGGGGCCAATTCTGAGAAGGTGCACTTCCTAGGTCTCACTAGGTGACAAAATTTAATAGAAGGGACCTGAAATGCACCCTTCCTATCTGACCTGGTGGAGCAGGCAAATACCCTCAGGGAGAGACAGTCCCACAAATAACTTGGCCCTGTGCCAGGCAGGGCTTTAAAGCACCTTGAATCATACCCAGAAGGAAACTGGAAGTAAATGCAGCTCATACAGCTCATACAACAGTGGTGCGATACAGCAAACCGAGTGCTTTCTGCTGCTGCATTCTGGACCACTTGTAATTTCTGGATGGTCTTCAAAGGCAGCCCCACAGACTTCATTGCAGTAATCTATTTGAGAAGTGACCATACCATAAGTGATTGTGAGTATGGCTTTCCAGTCTGGAATGGGTGCAAAAGACCTTCCTAGCCACAGCTGCCACCTGCTTCTCACTTAAGAGTTGCAAGTCCAGGAGAACCCCTAAATCGCATACTAGTTCTGTCCAGGGGAATGTTACTGCACTGAGAATCAACAATGTCATCTCTCTGGAGCCAGGGGGCCAAAACCCCAAAGCCATTCTGTCTTGCTAGGATTGAGATGGACTGGTTCATCCCCATCCGGAGATACACACAAACACACACACACACCTTCTCAGTGGCTGATCCAGAAGTATGAAGTACCTTATCCCCTAGTGGAAAAGTGTCCCCCTCCCTGTTAACATTTAGGAGAGAAGTGAAAACAATCTACTTTTGCTGGGCCTTTAGATTTTAATATTTTGGGGGTGCTGTTATTACCAATTAAGATTGGGATGATGATGACGATGGCGATGATGATGATGATGATGATGATTGGTGTTGGTGTTCTTTTAATGTTTTTATGGATGTGAGATGCCCAGAGACTTATGATTGGGGTGGTATAAAAATAGTGTTAAATAAATAAATCAAAGGTCTCCTTGTCTATTAGTGAAGGCAATGCCTGAACTGAATAACGAGTTACTCCTTTTCTTTACAAGTAATTTAAACAGGCCTTAGGCAAGACAACAAATACGCTGTATTCATTGGTCCATCTCTTTGGGGAGCATGAAGAAATAGATCACAAAAAATTAATAAGGGGTGACTAGAAGAAAGTCAACAGACGGTAGCTGTGTTAAGTTATATTTTCTGTACTCCCATCTAGCATATTATAGCACATGTCTTTAAAGGAAATTGAAAGATTAATTAAAAACTGACCATAAAAAGAAAGTTATGTTAGTCAGTTAACTGAAAGCTGAAATCATTGGAAAAATAAGTAAGTTCTTTATAACAGTTTACTATCATCTCAGGAAATGTTTTATTGTAAGCTTTTAACAAGCCATAGGTGGACATCAGTAAATCTTCTTATGCAAATGCATATTAACTGAAATGGAATGCTGCAATGTTATATCTATATAGGGACTTGATCACCATTAACAGTTGGAATTGAAAGAGATTTCATCTGAAGACTTTAAGTTTTAAAAACTTCCAAAATAAATTACAGTTAAGTTCAGTGAATTAAAATGCTTACCATGATTTTTATCATCTTATATAATCTTTGCATCATTTTTCAGATATAAAATCCACATGGGTAAGGTACACAGCTTAGTGGAAGAACATCCGCTTTGGATGTTAAAAGGTAAGGATTGATTATTTTTTCACTAGTGGTGGTGATGGACTGCCTTTTTGTTGGGGTTGGATTTAATACTGGTGATAGTTAAATTAGGAGATACATATTTTATTGTGAAATGCCTAGAGCATTGTGATTCAGCATTATTTCATGCTGTGGTAATAAGCAAATAGTACATAATTGTTTTCAAGATAATTACAGACCAATTACTTTATGGTATATAGGGATATTTGCCTTCCTCCTATCATTTGGCACTTTCATTCCACCTCTAGGATTTCTTAGGTATAATGTATCAAAGGTAAACAGCAAGAAGCTTCTTCAGTGCCCTAAAATGTAATTAATCTGCCCTGGAGATTTAAAAATACAAAGGAAATTAAGTATTCCCTAATAATGCTCCTATTACTTCAAGGTTCAAATCTGTCCTTTCATCCAGCTCTTCACAATTCAACTATATTACAATCCTAATTTTTCATCACTGCTCCTGTATATACATACTGAATAAGTAATGTTCCTGCAACTCATCAGTTATACAGTAATGAACTATCATAAGCAAGATAGAAAGCTTTTGCCTTATAGTAGAGCAAACAGATATGGACTGCAAAAATCCAGATGATCACAAAGAAGCAAAGAAATAGAGAGAACTCTATTTGCTGTCATTTAGTGATCAACTGGATTGTTGCAGTGCAGATCTGATAGTCCTATCTTATCTAGGATTCAGACAATTAATCCAACTGGGCCACTCTTACTGATAGTTACTGTTTAAGCTACCAGGTTTCTGTTTTTCATATCATTTGCTATATGAACTAGACAAAAACATAGGCAAATCCAAGAATTAAGCCTAGGATGCAATATTCTTTGTTACTGAAAGATGGTTCTTCCACAAGTTAGTAATGCTACAAATGGACAGTTTTATGAATGTTTGAAAAATCACTTACCTAAAAAATAGTGCTATGAAACTGAGAATAGAATGCTAAAGACTTTCATCAGTTAATATATTTCTATATTGATTGGAAAACTATGGATTAAAATCATAATCAGCTCCAAATATAGTGAAAATCTGGTTGCAGAAAAACTGGCAATGCTAAGGAAACAAACTGAATTTGTGACAATAAGAGAGTATCCTTCATATTTCAGCTATAATTTTCATACCTATCAAAGGGGATAAAAATATTCTCTCTCCAGCATCTATTTGGGTTTGCTAGGATCAACTGTCTCTGAATATGGTATATCCTCAGTTCACACTATGAAACTTTTATTTCAATAACAATTTTTCTAGACATCACCTTTACACAAATATTAAGAATGCATATCCACAGCATCATGTTTTCCCCTTATTGCGGATATAATGCAGAGGGGAAGGGAAAAATCTGTTTGTCAACTCTTCTGACATTTTACCTTTCAAAACAAAACCCTTCTAATGCAGATTTTACTTAAAGGCTGAACATCAGGCAAGTCCATTTTTCTCCTTACACACTGAGCCAGTTGGAAACAATACACAATCTATGCTTTATGCCATAAATTGGCATGCCTTCTGATTCTGAATGAGTGTGAATATGCCATTCAGTTATCTACGCTTTCTTAAATTAAACTGGTCTTGCAGCCCTGCCATTTTGCTGATATTTCCATTTCTCTCCTTTCAGAAGAGAGAGTTCCAGCCAAATCATCCATCTGGCCTCCTCTCTCATCCTTATTTGAAAGAACTGTATAAACAAAAGTGTATCTCATATTCCCAGTTTACAAGTTACACTTTTGATGTAAGCATTAGACATTCATATCCCTTTTTTTTTCCTTTTCTTTTTTTAGTATGGCATTCATCATAAAAGGCCCTCTGGTTTTGAAGGGTGTCTTGCAAATTTTAAAAATAAAATAAATTCACTTTACCTAATAACTGCCTGTGTACATTCAGCTGATCCATCTGACAACTTCTTATGTTAATAGCGAGGGAGGAGTATTCTGTTAGATTGGAATGAAATGGAGGCTTTAAAAAATCCTAAGCAGAGGTTTTCAAAGCTGCACAGGAGATTTCACCACATGCCTTCCATTAAAATGAATGGCCCTATTGTGAGGGAGAGAGAAAAAGAGATATGGAGACAGACAAAATGTTCCCTTCCCCTTTTTTCTTTTGCACTCTACCTTCTATAAAAGATAATGACTGTGGAATATGTTCAACAGAATGGTGAACATCTCTGTGAGTACAGCCAAATCTGGCTGAAACAGACTTGTTTTACCTCATGTCTAGAAAATTCATTTTCATTGTATGATATGAAATTACTGAGCAGCTGTCGGGGGAGGGGAGAATTAAATGAGCACCATCTTGCTCAAAAGGATTTTTCTGGAGATGAATCATGGGCAAAACAGAGGACCGTTTAGCTAAGGTGATAAGTAGTGCAGTAAATATGATTTTTTTAAAAAAAATGTCTTGACCTTCCTTTCAATATGTCCACAGTTGTGCCAGAGTATATTTTTAAATAATAAAGTATTGAAAGAATATATAGGACTTGAAACCAAAGAGCTTGTGTGGATTGCCAGCGATGTATTCTTGCATCAAATGAGTTAAATATTGGCTTGGACATCTTTCTACTAGAAGAAGCCAGAACTTTATGTTTAGCATAATTTAAGCTCTGAGAATGCTGAGGACATGAGCAATTTTACAGATGCATAGATTTATGGCCAATTTTACTTTTAGTGGCAGCCTTAGCACTCCATGTGTGTTCCATAGTCCTCCAGTTTGCAAAAAGAATGTAGGGACATAAGGAGAGCCCTGCTGGATTGAACAAAGGCCCAATTCGGCCAGCATTCTGTATTACACAATGGCCAGCTAGTCATGACACTCACTAGCATGGTCATGAGAATCATAGCTTCCTTCCACAGATCCTCTTCTGCAGGTGGTATTTAATGCTTTGAGGGCAACATTGAATGCCAAAGCCAAAACAGGGACTGAAGAGACCCATTGTGATATAGTGATTAGCTGGGTTAGAGTCAATGAGAGTTACGTTCAAATCCCTACAGAATGCCTTTGCCAGTGGTGAGTTCATTTGACTTAAATCAGCAACTTTTTCATGCCAAGGGCTACACATACAAGGCATGTGCCAGGAACTGTACAATAAAAAGTAGGTGGGCAAAAACTAATATGAGTTAACTAAATTAATACATATTAATTAAAAGCAGGCAATATGGTCTTTCCCTGTGTATTTAATGATTCCCTTCCTCCGTGGCAAATGTTGGAGGAGTTCTGGAAACTAAACTCAAGGCTTTGGAGATTTGTATGACCTTTACATTGGAAAATAAGAAACAGAGAAAAAAAAAGAAGCATTTCCTTCTATTCCTTGGAAGGGCAGTATTAGAGAGACAGACAGACAGACAGACAGAGACAGACAGACAGACAGATAGACTGACTTTAGATGGTATGCTCCCATCCTCAAGAAGACATTGATCAACCCAGCAACTTTGGGCAACTATTGGCTAGTCTCCCACTGTTCCTTTCAAGAAGGATGCTAGGTTACAGTTGTAGAAAGCCTTTGAGGAAGCTTATAATCTGGACCCTTTTCAGACTGGTTTTAGGCCTGAATATGGCACAAAATCCACATGGTGCTTGTGGATAACCTTTAGTGAGACCAGGAAAGGAGGAATGTGATCTTCCTTATCTTGCTTGAACTCTTAGTGGCCTTTGATACCATAAATCGTGGTATCCTTCTGGAAAGCTTCCAAACTTGAAGGAGGGGGGGGGGTCACTGTTTTGCATTTGATTTCCTCTTCTTAAAGGAGCAGTTCCATTTGGAGGTACTGATAGGCAGAGGTTGAACCCCAAGGGCCTCTACTGTGGGTGGCCAGAGGGCTTGATGACCTTGTCTACATTAAGAGGGGACACCAGCTTGGGGACTTTTGATGTTCTTTCCTACGTCTAAGGGGAGGCCAGCTTAGGGTCAGATTGTTGCAGGATTGTATAATGAAACAGAACTAGAACTCTTATACATATTTGCTGAGTATCAAGAGACACTGAATTGCATGAGATTTACTCTAGACTATGAGTCTGTGGATACACTTCTGCAGAGTCCAGCACAAATGCCTGTTCAGTTTTCTGCTAACAGTCCCTTCTCTCTTTCCTTCTCTTCCTTTTCCAGGGCAACTACATCTTTCCTTCATCTAATTTCCCCCTTCCTTTTCCACCTTGTTTGCAGATACACCTCAGTGTGTGCCTGTGTATATGTGAAAGAGCTTTGTCTGTGACAGAGTGAGAATGGTTTATATTGTCAATTAGTTTGACAAATGAGGTGGATTATTTTACCAAGTTATTTGTTCAACTCATATTCATTTAATATTTTGTTCTGGCTCGACCTTTTTTGAAGAATGCTATCTGCCAAATGTGTTTGTGTGTGTGTTTGCACACATGCATATGCATATAAAAATATTAAAGTAAAAAATATATCCAGGATTGGTTTCAACTGGAGTTGGCATTCCAAGTTTTATAACAGTTACTTATTGTTTTATTTATACAATTTATAGGCTGCCCAACTCCCAGTGACTCTGGACAGCTTATAATTGAAAGTATAAAAAAACCCTAAAAAATACAAATACAAAAAAATAGGAAGCAGGCATTGCATAAGACTTTTGCATGTATTTGCATTTCTTTTGGGGGAGAAGGGCTTAGCTCAATGGCAAAACACATATTTTGCTTCAAAATGTCTTCGATTCAAACCCCAGTTTTGTGCTGGAAGGACTACAAAAGACCTATACTTGAGTCCATAGAGAATTTCTGCCAGTTACAATAAGCAGTGTGGGCATTATCCACTACTGTCAAAGTAGACAAAACTGTATCAGGTTATGTTCCTTAACACTTGCAATGGATGCACAATCGTACACAAGAGTATGGTATTCTGTCAATCAATGGTGGCATTCTAGCAGTGGAATTTCATCTTCTATTACAACTGCAGACAACCAGCATGTTCTTTATCTAGATCAAAATAAGCTGAACATAATGAGAGACCTTTAATATAATGAGCAGTGCTTTTTTCTTCCTTTATCAGTAACGTTTTACTCTTGCACCCTGTATCTGATCTGGAACATTTCCAGTCTAGATTAAACTTGAATTGCAACAATTCTTTATTGTATCTTATCCTACTAATCATTAATGTCATAGATAAGAGGTATTTTTATACTGCACATAGTCATAACACTTCTTGGGAGAACATGCAGCATGAGATCACTATAACTTTAGAATTTTAAAAAGCAAGGAGTAAACAAAAAATATTTACTTACTGCATTTCTATACTGCCATACTGCATACATGTTGTGTGCAGAGTAGGAATGAACACTGAATTTAATTGAAGTCTGGATTAGGAAGAGGAGTGTGATAGTTTGGAATAGATTTTCATTTCCATAGGAAGAAGAGTGGTGCCTAAAACTGTTCTGGTCCAGTACTGGACCTCAACAAAATTCTAGTTCTGATTTGTTTCTCTGTAAATCTGAAAAATCTTTTTTTATCCAATTATATAAAACATCATGGTGAGGAAGGGAGTAAGGAAAATAATTGGATTCAGTGTTTGGTAGGATTTCTTTCCAATCTGAGCAATACTTGCAGTCAGGACACCATTCATTGTCCAAATCATATAATCATGAAGGAATGAGGAGAGAGATATTGGAGAGTGAAAGAGTTTTACCATTTACTTCATAATTTGTCACCCAATCTATCTGTGTGAGTGATAGTGTCAGCTGCTGCAACTTGATCATACAGTAGTCCATCCATGACAAAAGAGTCACTTCTGACTTTCCCCACTATGGATCACTATTCCCAATACAGAAAAACTAGCCCAAAGTGTGCGCTGCTTGATGAATGGGGGCAGATATTAGCTGAGACTGGCCCATGGAAGTCATGGCAGTCATGAACTTCTGAGTTGTTCCTGAAATACCTGTCTTGCTATGAATGTGGAAGTCTCTATGAACCTGAAGCTTAACAGTCCTCTCCAAGAACTGATCTTGGCTCCTTAATGGTGGTGATTTTGAGATGTGTTGGAAGGAAGACAGTGAAAAAATTGGATGCTGAGGATGAGGAGGAGGAGATAACTGATTAAAAATTGATAACAAATGAGATACTATGAATCTTTTATTTCTGAGCTTTTTAGAGGAAACATGGGAAAATCGTGATAATGATGATGACAGTGATAAAGGAGCCAATATACTGCTCTTGCCAGTAGGGATTGAGCAAATCAGTCTAAATCCCTTCTGTACTGGTGTTGCCTGTCTCCACTTACTATTCTGTTCCATCTAATTTTCTGCACATTATTATTTTAAAACAGAAATAAAATATCCATAATTTTTCATATTCAGCATATAGTACATGTTTTGGTTTCATCTTAAAAGCAACTGCCATAATAAATTTAATTTCATCTTAAACTTTCCCTGGCAGATACTGTTTTTAAAGCAACTATCTCCAATATTGATGTTCGTATGCAACTTTCAATAATATACATTTTTATACTGTATGTTCTTCTTTTTGGAAAACAGCTTGTTGCATACAACTTTTCAACTTTGAACTGAGAATGCTGGAATGGAGATTGCATTGAGGGTCACACTATTTCTCCAAAAAAATGGTTTGTAGCAGATTTATAGCCCCAGTGTGTTTTTCAATCTCATTTTAAGAATTGATGGTTGTGTGGGTCAAGACCCCTGCAAGATGGCCATATTATTGTATTAATAGAAACAAAACTGCAAACTATCAACAAAACAGCCCTGTTTCCAGGCCTGTGTTCAGAATGAGACAAGAATCATGCAATGTTAGTGTAATAAACTGTATCTTCTCTTTAATCCTATATGGCTGTATGTGGCTCAAGAATGCTTTCAGCAGAACAACACTGGAAGAAGCAATGGATGTCTACAACTGAAATTAGATACTCATTACAATGGGTAGGAGGGTAAATACAATACCTGCTTCTTGAATGCCATATCAAATGAATTTGCATCAATGCTGTCCTTCATATAGAACAGGTTAATAGCCCAAGTCTCAGGCAAATATTATAAACATCCACTTCATATTATAAAATATCAATTAGCCAGGTCCATGTTGCCTGAACTAATTGCTAAGAAGGGGAATGAGAGGGGACGTCTCAGAGAACAGGCTAATGCTAGCTTATATTTGGGTATATGACTGAGTCCCCCTATCCATGAATATGTTTCCATGCTTTATTCTCTGTGGCACTCTGGGAACTCTATACAAAATAGGGGCACTTAACTAATAAATTTACACATTTTCAGAAAGATAGTTGCACCAACTATTTCAAAGGGCCTTCCCTTCTGCTTCTTCTGTATCAGTGTATATGGTGTTGGTTTTTAACATTTTTATTAAAATAGTATACCTCCTAGATATGTCCAGATGTAAAAAAACTTTAAAAGCTTGAGGCTCGTCTTGGTTTCTGCTGAAAGTTCACCAGTGTTTGTTTGTTTGTTTGCTTGTTTCTGGAGACCTGTCCATCTTTTTGAATTTCTTCAACTAAATCAAAGCTAACAGGAAGAAATCATATTTAAGTCCCCCATTTGTACTCAGCTTTTGTCATATTAGTGCTTGGTCTGCAACTTAGGCAGTCTTAGGCATTATCCATTCAATGCATTATCCATTCAAATAAAATATGCATCCTTTCAATGCATATTGCCTTTAACCAAAAGGAAGATGACCTTGAATAGAAGACAACCCACCCAAACCCATTTGAAAGGGAAAGTAGACAGTAGAAAAGGTGATGCACATTTTTAAAAACGAGGAACCTGTCATCAATATACAATATACAATATACAATATAAAATTTGCTGTGATAATTTGTTCATCCCTCAGTATTTACATTTTTTTAATCACTAACCTCACTATCGCTCTGTTCAACATCTTCCTTGTTGCAATGAGATGGGCAGCTATATAAATTGAATGAATAAATAAATAAATAAATATAAAATAAATTTCCTTTGTCATCTTCCCCCTTTTTAACTATCTTCAATATTCTCAATTTCTTCAAATTCAGACAAATACTTCTTGGGTCCATTATGGAACTGGAAATACAGTATTTTTTAAAAATCCTTTCAGTACAACTTCTTGATTTATCAGATCCTGTGCTATCTTAATCCAGTGACAAAACAAAGCTACACTATTTTTCCTGCAGAGTTAGAGAATGATCCCTGCCAAGATCCATTATGAGTACTGAGACTTCAAATGGTCTTTAAAAGTATTTTATATATATATTCTATATCTAGAAACCTATATATGTATCTTGTGGTGTCATCCCCCTGGTATGACAAGATTAGTATTAATGTCTCTATTAGCAGTTTTCTTCACTGCTGATATTAAATGCCTTTGGCTGCATTCTCTTTTTTCTTAACACTATATTTGGTTGACTATTCCAGATAACATCCAGCCAATCCTTCATTAAATAATGGGCATCCATTATTTGGCTTGACACTGAAAAATTAATCAGGGAAGAGGGGAGCCACTAGGTAGTGGGTATTGTTTTAAGCTTCAAAATCATACATATGACAACTTTGCATCATTTGCCAACACTACCAACATTTGTTTAATTAAGTTTTTCATCCCCTGTACTTTTGTAAATGATGGACTTTGCACCATTCTGTTCAATAATATAAATAGATGGCATGTCAAATGAAACTGGTGTCTCATCTGCATTATAAAGTTGGTTCAGAAGATAATTTTGATGATGTGCTTGGCATCTTCTGGCCAGCTCTTTTCTGACCCTACAAAAATTCATGTGAAGTCAACATGCTTTTACACATCTTTTTATTCTTCTGTTTTTACTCGGTGCTATTTTTTCTTCTTATATAGTGCCCCTTCTTTCTTTACTGTTGTTTAATTTGATTGTTGGTAAAATCACATGGTCACTACAGACAATACCATTATAATACATCTGCTGTGATAACAGCAGATGTATTATAATATCACAAACCAAATTCTTCACATTAGCCTAGTCCCAATCTCTTTCTCTCTGTATCTGTTTCTTTCTCTCTCTACACACACACAAATATGCAGAAGAGGCAGTATTGAACAGCTATGTAGCACTGAAACAATTCTGGGACATGTTAATATAAACAAACTATCTATAAAACCCCCACCACCACAATTTTTTTTATTTGAAAATAAGAGTCACATCAAGCACCCTAGCTAATATGCATCTGCAACATTTAGAAATGCTTATGAAATCTTGTTGAACAACAGTAATACTAACAGCAACTTGGCTTTCAGCAAAAGCAGTGTTCACTTTGACAGGAATACAAGGTGGCCAAATAAACATTTCATCATTTGATATTTCTGCCATATGGCAAGGCCCTGACAACTTGTGAATAGGCAAGGTGCCATTCCAACAGATGGGGATGCCAAATATATTTTATCAAGCCAAATATATTTTGTCTACATGGGCAACAGATGTGTGTATTTATTGACAGCATCATTCCCAACCTGTGAAAGCTGAAACAGCTGTCCATCAGGACCCCCTCTTCTTGGGTTGAGAGAATGCTGTGCAACCAACAGTATAAACTAGATTTTTTTTTCTTCAAAAATGTGATATTTCTCCAGCTTATCTGTTGTATTATGATATTGTACTACACTGACACTGAACTGATATGTCAAACTCAGAAATAATTTTTGGCCTGATCTAAAATGAGTAAGTGCCCAGGTATCACACAATTGTCTTTTAAAGACAGAAAACGATAAAGGTTACAATATCCCAATTAGAAAAACAAAAACTGAAGAGAAAACTAAGTATAGCTATAATAAAATACTTTCCCGCAAGATGGTCAAAAGGTCAACACTGGGGCATAGTGGCATTAATGGCTTAATGATAAAATGTTTTGCATGTATACATTGCTATAGAGTATTCAAAATGCTTCAAAAATATGGTTCTGCTAATCCTTTCAACAGTGATAAAAATAAATAATTACTATTGTGCCCTTAAGGCAGATGGAAGTTGAAACTGAGAGATAATGGCTTAGCTAGCACCATCTAACAAAGTTTCAAACCAGCATTTCTTGGTCTGCAACACTAGCATTACAGCAACCCAAGCATTGGGAAAGTTTGAATGCTCTAGTTTATGATTTCAATTATTATGCCTCAAACCCTATCAAGCCAATGGCCTGAAAAGAATAGTCTGCATGGAAAGTTTTTCAACAATGCTTTTAAGGTTTCTCTCCTCATCAAAATCTCTTTCCTGTTGTGAAAGTTGATCTTTCACCCCAACCCCTAATAATGGTACTCATGGTGTGGTCATGCATATAGGATTAATATATTTTTATTCTTGAACTTCTATTCCAACAGAAGTATATAAAAGCATGAATGGCTCCTATTAAGAAATACCATAGGTTTGTTTTTTCATTTACTGTAACATTTATAATATTCTGACAATAATGTTTATGAGCTTGAAGTGTTATTTAGTAGTCCAGAAGCCTAGTGCATGTAGGGCATAAGCCAGTGGCATTGCCTTGGTTACAGTTGCCATGGTAAAGAGGCTTCAATCCATCTCTTTAAAAAGAGAGGTGAGGGAGTGGGACTGCTCAAGAGATAGAAAGATGGAAGTCATTCCCCATTTCAACCTGAATGAAATGACAATTGAGTTAGTTCAACTGAGGGCATTGGCTGCAGTACCAGAGATTAGTTGTCTCTTCCTGCCATCTTCCCCTGAGATGGTTGCCTCACTTTGTCTCACATCAGGCCAAAACTGACTAGGACAGTGTTTCTCAATCTAAGCAACTTTAAAATGTGTGGACTTCAACTCCCAGAATTCCCCAGCCAGCATATGGTTAGAATTGGTCAAAGTTGGACTGGTAGAAGGCCTGTAAGGAATATGACTGGCTATGCTTGCTGGCTGGATTCTTAAAAAAAAAAGGGGGAGGAGAATCAGTTTTACAGGTCAGGTGTTAAATGGCACAGGTGTTGATGAAGAAATAATGCCTGACTGGCTTTGAGATGAACCACAGAGCCAGAATGTAGAGGCAAAAGGCTTTCACATAGAATCCTCCCAGTAGAAAACTTAGAAGCTATGTGTTCAGAGGAATCCCTCACAGATCCTTTTTAAGGGGCAGCAAAGACATATAGAACAATCTAGCTTTTTGCCACTGCCTGGTGGCCATCTGGATGTTTGCCAGCCAGATCTTGTAACCTTATTTGCATGTAAAATAATATGTTTTGCCAAACCAGCTCGCAGCCCTGGAACAACATCTCCTTGCAGATTCAACTTGCCCCAGTATTACTGGGATTCAGGAACACACATTTATAGGCCATTATTTTCCTCAACATAGGAATATGTTATTATCTATATTGTTTATTATTGTTCAGTTTTGCCATTTTAAGCTTGTTTTATGTATGATAGGAAGGTAAGCTGCTCAGAGTCAGTCGACGATTGGAATGGCACATAAGAATAGAGAGAGAAAAAGAGATGTTTTGTTGCAGCGTGAATAGGCATTTATTCATACGGTACAGAAGCATTTCTCTTAAAATATATCTTAGCTTTAAAATGGGAAGCTGCATATAAAAATGCAAAAAAATGCAATGCATATAAGATACAGTATATACAAAATAGGGCTATGCACACTTCAAGAATTATTCAGAAGCCAGCACAGTTCCTTTCTGCTATTCATTAAAGCTGAAGCCTGAAAAAAATATATTTTTAAAAGATATGGCTGATTTAAGTGTCACTTCAATGAGCTGGCTCATTAAACAGTCTGAAGGTCATATGCTAGAGAGAGATGCATTCAAAAAGCAATGCAGATTTTCTTTCATTAAAAAAAAATACACAAAAATAAAAAAAAACCATTTAAAGTTAGAATTTACACTAACTGTGGCAGGGAGTTCCATAAACCAGACTTTTAGTAGAAGTTTTAATAGGGGAAAAAAGAATTCATATCTCTACCCCTTATGTATTTATCATCGTTGCGTTAATCCCCCAAATCCTTTTAACACACCGTCTTTTGCTGTGCAAATCATGGAATATAGGGTACAAGTAGGGTATTGCAGCCCCAGACCTCAGTGTGGTAAAACATATTTTCTCTGGCATAATTTACAAGACAAAAGGATTAATCTTATCCCTAGTATAAAGTGACACGTCTGCTGATGCTAGTAGAAAGATCTTCATGTCAGAAACTACAAACTGCTGCTAAGAGAATATTTTTTATGGTGACTGGATGAGAGACAGATCTCTGGAGTCTGTATCACTGGCACTCCACAGCAGGTATTGGACTCATCTGAAATTTATAAAGTATTTGTGCAAACATAAGGCACATATTCAACATTGCCACAATCTTAGACATTCAAGCTACCGTAAGCTTTCCCAAGGTAATTTAGCATGGACATAATATATCCTCCTGCTAATGTAACCTGGGGTAATCGCTCTCCCATTTTTATGAACAGTTAACAGAATGTTTTGGATATACTCAGGCCAATTTGCTAAATGACAGTGTGTGGTGATTTATCTTCTGGTAATGACAGAAAGAAAATACTGTACAAATAAGATACAAGGATGAAGAAACATTTAGTAGAGGATGATAGGACAAGATTACTTGGGGAGTGACAGGATGACATTTTGAAAGAGAAAAATCAAAGCAAATATATGGAGATTCAGCTTTGGAGATGTATCTAATTTATGGCATTATCTCTGGAGGGGAGTGATAAAATTGCCTTTCTGTGGTGTTCCAAGTGGAGGTAGGGGATAGTGAATTTCCGTGCAAGCTACCTGGCTAATTTCCATTTATTGTTTGAATTTAACTTAGTCCAGCTCTTAAATCTTCACCCTCACAACATGTGACTCTTCATCCCACAGGAGTGCCTCCTAGCTATTCAACTAATTAGCCAAGGTCATTTAAATACATTTTGCATGAAGCACCTTAAGCTCAGTGTGCCATTTGGCATATTTATCAAATGACTAATCAATATGCTATACCACAGTTTCTAGAGGGCCTTGAGCTACATGCAGAATGCCACCTGAATTCCAATCCACGCAAGCAGTCTCCTGCATAAAGCGGAATTAAAGTGTGTGTGCACTAATCCTTCCTCATGATACAAAAGCAAGAAGAAGGGAGGAGGACTAAATGCTGTATGTATCGCAATCTCTATTTTAACTCAATCTTAACCGTGTGTGCTTGCTCCCCTCCACCCCTCCCCTTTAACAAACAACAGGTATTAAGCTTGCTTCGATTTCACTTTCTTTCTTCCCACATATTACCTCCACTCTATTGGTAAAGTAATTTATTCCATCCTCTGTGGAGATCCTGGATCTCATTTGCCAGCATATTTATCTTTTCTGCCACTGCACTGTCATTCATCTGCAATCTCCACAGAATACTGGACTTCTGCAGAATTTCAATTAGGATTGATGCAACTAAATCCAGGCCAAGGAATTGACACTGACAGGGTGACCCCAAGAGAGTTTAATATGCTGAGTTGAGAGAGAGAGAGAGAGAGAGAGAAGAAAGAAAGAAAGAAAGAAAGAAAGAAAGAAAGAAAGAAAGAAAGAAAGAAAGAAAGAAGGAAGCAATAACAAAATAAAACACCCACTCATTCATTAAGTCTTCTATATGCTGATTTTAATCTGATTGACGATCAATCTTTTTTGCAAACTCTATCCTGGGTGCAATATAGATATACACATACACATGCACACACACGTGCACACACACACAAACTTCCTTTGAGGTCTAATCAACTTAAACTCAGACAGTCTGTAATGAACAAAAGAATGATTTCCACTGAGGTTGAGGTGCCTTAAGCTTTCTTTTCTGTATCTGTATACAATTTAAAATCAATACAGTATAGGGTAATAGAGATAAAATTGCTGCACTTCTGGCCTCTTGATTTGACAGACTTTCAGCAATTTTTGTCATAATCATTGACAGACTTCATCTGCTCATCAGTTAAGCAGCCTAATAAAATCTCCTAAGTAAACCCCAGTTTATCTGGATGACATGGTGTTTTAATGGATACTAGGTTCAAACACAAACACAAACATTGCTTCTCTATCCATTTACTGGTTAATTTCTTTCTTTTCTTTTCCAGGTAAGCATTAATTCACTTGGAAACAGCATCTGAGAGCCTTTCCTCCTATTTTCAGATGCCTGGATGTAGACTGCAAAGCATGCTATGTTGTTTATCATTATATGTTGTTGGTCTTTTTATTTGCATTGTGTTATTTTGTTGGTGGTGGTTTTTTTTTATTCCAGAAACTACTCAGAGTTGATTGGAATTGGGTGGTGTATTTATTTGTTTGTTTGTTTGTTTGTTTGTTTTTGTGCCTTCAAGTTAGTGCTACTGCCTGGACTAGTCCCTGCAGTTTTCTTGGCAAGATTTTCAAGACTGGATTATTATCTTCTTCCTAGGGCTGAGAAAGAGTGATTGGCCCAAGATCACCCAGCTGGCTTTGTGCCTAAGGCAGGACTAGAGTCCATAGTCTCCTGGTTTCTAGCATTGTACCTTAACCACTACACCAGACTGTCTCTCCCAAGTTGAATAGATGGGCAAATAAATAAATGATCTTCCACAGGTGGGTCAAAAAAGCCAAGATGGCAGCATGAATGAAGCATGTAAAAAGGGGTGGGCTTCAATCACAAAGTTGCAGGTGAAATTTTAACTTTTTTGCTCCTTCCTGCGGATGCTCCTTTCTGCAAAATGAAAACTATAGAACCAGCCTATATTTATATCTACAACTATTCCCTATATAAATGGGTATACTACTCTTTGTGGTATCACCCTAACAAGTAAGAAATAAAACTCTACACAGTTCAGGGGCAGATGTGTGCTAAAACAGTGCCTGTAATCACCCCTACTTATATTTTGTAGCCTTTCAGCTGCAACATGCCACTCAAGGAAAGTCTTCAAAAACAGAATCTCATTTAACTGGGAGGGATAAAATTACAGAGAATAGTAACCTAGATTAGTGTAACTGTAAAAATGGAACCACTGTAGCACAGAAAATTCACTCAATAAAAAATGAAATAGTACACTGGGTAGAGGAAGAGAAATGTCCCCTGATGCATTATTGTCAGGATGAACATGGTTGCTATTTCATATTCAGACTGCTGTAACCAAAAATAAGAACAAAATCAATGTATTTCTTCTGCATATGGAATCAACTGAGGCATGATCAGTCAATAGGGCTGAATATTTTGTAAAACTAAATATATTTAAAAGTACTTGATGGGATCCAAAGACATAGCAGGTACTTACAGGATGGATCTATGGAATTCTACTTGCTTATGCTGCCATCCAGTTTAAAATGTAGCCTGCAAGCAAAGCACTTGCTCTCTGTATGAAACTCTTATGTATAGATGTCCCTTCCCTGGATTACCACAAGGAGCTGAAGGTGTTGTTTGCTGTGGGGCTACTAGTATCTACTGATGAGTAGCTCAGGGATAATGGAGGCTACCACTCTTACTGAGGGCAGAAGAAATGAAAATGAGACATAACAATGGTTAATTTAAACACAGTACTACAACATGGCTACAGAAAGGCTAGCTCTACAGAAAATCATTAATGTTAGAGTTCAAAACTGTATTAGACACTCAAATCACTCAAAAAGCCTGTCCCTGTATGAAGCTCAGTATAACTAACACAGGAGGAAACAGTGTTCACAGCTCTCTCTGTTTTCTTGATAATGGGCAAATCATTATAAATAGTGGGAGGCCAAATTTAATTGACATTCAGAGATGTGGCTGATAGCCAAAGGAACTTAGAATCCAGCAGTCCAGCCTTGTATGACCTACCTCCATCCTTGCAGGCTTTCTATCATTGGAAAATTCCCTGGCACAGAAATAGCAAGTCTTGAAAGCCAATGGTGGTGCACAGGACAACCAACACAGCCTATGACTATTTCTGTACATTGTTTCACTGCACTGAGATTTCTCAATATGAGAATGAAAAAAAAAAGGAATTTGTGATTTATGGTTTTGATGATTAGGCAGGATAGGTTATAGAAAGAAGAGTAATATAATATACCATTAGAGAGAGAGGTCAAAATATATTTATTTTATAATTGCTGTGAAGAATATCGTAAGGCACTTCTTTAATATCTTTTTTCTTTCTTTTCTATTTTTTCTTAACTTTTTCTTTCCTTGCACTCTTTGCTTTTCCTTTGCTTTCATTCTTTTTTCTTCTTCTTTCTTACTTTATATTAGTTTGTGTTTGTTTTTAATCTTCTTTAACAAAATTATATTTAAAATAAGAGATTTCTCAATATGTATTACGAGACTAATATGATTCAGCATTGACTGTGTGCCAATAGAGTGCAAGAAGTTTTATAGTTATAAATATGGCATCCTCCTTACCTGGCTGGCTTAAATTCTAAAAAAAATATGCAAGAGAGCAAGGTAAGCAACTGGAAAACAGAAACTGAAAATAGGGAGCCTTAGGTTACCCCAGAGAGTCTAGAAAGGTGAAAGCAAGGTGATTCAAGAAAGATCTGGGTGAGTCATTATCAAATGTTTTTAGGTTGTCTAAAATATTATAATTTTAAAGTTAGATTACTTAAAAATACCTGATCAGCAGGAAACACACATTGCATATCCCTCTGAGAAATTGGAAATTCCCACTTCGTTGTGATACGATTGTAAGAAAGAAGGCGAGGTATAACCCATAATTAGAGGATTATTACCCAGCGCTTGCATTCAGCTCCTACAGTGAAATAAGATCCTTTCTGGCCCTAATTCACAGGAGCTGTTGGCACTGCTGCCATAAAGTACAGGAATGGCTTATTCCAAATTTAACAGTGTGGTGTTTAATAATTGCACAGTTACCCAATTTGAGATTTTAGAAGCAGGAATTTCCTCTACACTTATTACTGTACTGATTATACAGTTGCATAGCCTATACTTCTATGCTAACCTGAAAGGACAAAGCCACAGGGGGAACAGTGGAAATGTTCACAAGGAAAAAATCTCAAATATAGTGACGGCTAAATATGAGTTAGAGCAAAGGTGGTTGCCTGTTGATTCACTACACTGCAGTGCAAAGTGAATATGTCCAAAAGCTTCTAGATTTTTTTCTTCAATCTTACATCTAATACAATATAACATACATAAAATGTAGCATGTCCTTATTCTGATTAATATTGGTTCATTTGATTGGTTATAGAAATAGTCCTGATAGATATGCAGAGTACTTTGAGATTATCAAAGACCTTTTATTACATCATTGGACACTATCACATAACTTTAAATGTAATTTTGTTATATATTCATAATTATTATTTATTTACATAATAAAAGAAATGAACATGGCACTTTCCAAACTATGTGAATAGAGGTCTCTACCTAAGGAGCATACATTTGGAAGTTTGACACACACACATACACGCACACGTGCGAGACTAAAAAACTGACACAGAGTTCAGAGAGCAAAAAATGCATCAATTATAGTTCTAGGTGCTTAGATTTAGTTAAACTAGGAGAGAGGGATGGATAGAATAATGGTAAACTTTAAAATAAACATATTTAAAGTTGAGATATTAGAAGTACAAGCAATTTCTATCAGTATGGTACAACTGTTATCACTTGGCCCTGGGGGTTCAGAAATCATTAATCTAATTCCAGATTTGATATCTGCCTAAAATTATGCTGTTTTTCTTCCCAATCTAGCCTGTTTAAATATAAAGGACACAGACTATGATCTATCCCATTTTAACTTTCTGGCTGGAATGAATTTGCCTTGTGAAATTTTTAATATGGAAATCACTACAATATAATAAAAACAAAGAAGGAGGGGGAAAAACCCACGATGATTAAAGTACAAAATGAAAAGATACAGCCCTAAGCAAGTGCTACAATCTTATCATCTGTAACTAACTAAAATCGTCTTGCTTTAGATTCAGGATCCAGAGCACTGAGAATGAAGGTGCTGGGTTTAAGTAGGCAGAAAGGTCACAGACTTTTCTGGTACTGAATCCACTCCTGGGATAATGGCTAAAATACTGCATTATTTTTTAGCGTACACATAGATACAGAGATCTACAGATACGCTTATCCTGGAGATTTGGAAAAGAAAATATTTTAATGAATAGGTCCTGAGGAGCTCAAAGATGACAGAAACATATTGTGCGGGGCTTAAAGTTTGACAGGAAATGTGTTTTTCTCTTTTGACTGATTGGATCACTTCCACATAGATGAAATACATGCTGAATTATTTAAAGATAATTACACTGCTGCGCTGTTGCTAAAATATTAAGACACAGTTGTCCCATAGGAAGAATTGTGACAGGCATTCACACATCAGGTAACGAATAGCTAAAGGGTAATGGAGAAAAGAGCTACCACAAGACCTTGCAATGAAGGAGCAAAGAATGTGTCAGAAATTCAGATTTTTTTTCTTTTTCTTTTTTTAATTTCCTGAATTGGAATAAAGCCATATTAACTTTGGTAAAGGAGAATTATATTTGACTCTATAAATTCTAACTAAGATTGAATTGAAAGGTTAGCACTATAAAAGTGAAATAGCAAGATATACATCAGGCATAGTTATGCAGGCAAATTATGTAAAAAAAAAAAAACCTGGCAAATAATGTAATAAGAGATCTTTGATAAGTACTCTGCATACCTGCCTGGACTATTTCAATATCCAATCAACATGAACTAGTATTAACCAGTATAAGGAAGATTTCATTTTAATTATGTTGTAGTTATTTATGCTTTTTGCAAGGCATCTTGGTAATAGGATCCTGGTGTATTTCCAGGTGACCTATAAAGCTCTGTGTAGCTTGACACCAAAGGTATCTTCAGGACCCCTTTCTCCAACCAGAATCAGTCTTGTCCTCATGGGAGAAACTCTTGGTAACCCTACTTTTTGGCACTGATGCTGGGGAACAGCTTTCCCTTGCATATTATGCATGCATGCTTGCATCCTTGCATGCATATTATGCATGCATGCATGCATCCTTGCATGCATAGTGATGGCCTTCAGGGAGGCAGTAAAAATTGAGCTGTTCCGGAAGGCCTTGGGTGGAATGTCACCCTGCATGTAATTATGGGAATTTATTAGGATGATTAATGTAACAATCAGATGAGATTATTTATTAATTTTGATTTGATGGATGTGGAATTTTATAGTGCTTCTGTGAAGGTTTTATAATTTATATTGACTGTGGACATTTGATTGTTTATGATTACATTATATCCTGGATGTTTTATATGTAAGCCACCATGAGTTCATATGGGGTGGCTGGTACACAACCTGAATGAATGAATGAAATAGCTGAAAAATTGCATTAAAACAATACTTACAGTAAACAGAGAACTATAAACCTAGAATGTGGGTCTGTTTATTGAACAGAAGCTGTCTGTTCAGAGTTCAGAGGGCATTTTGTTCTCTGTTCTTTTTGAAGGTGAAGTTTCATCCGTGGGAGAGGGAAAAAGGAATGATTGGAAGGTGTCATGGGGAGATGGAGAGATTTTTCAGACCCCAGGAAACATATCCCTAATAGGGATGTGTATATCTGTTTTGTAGTTGGTGTAAAAGATTATCTAGCTACTGCTAGCACTGGGGAGAAAGATCTCATACGACTGAGAAGGAAGGGAAGGAGAAGAACTTCTCTCTTCCTTTTGCTCTGAAGTATAAGCTTTGCAGGGGCTTTGTGTACATTGGATGCTGTGACATCAGAGCTCTGAAGGGGCAGCAAAACTGCCATAACTGTGCTGCTATATGCTATGTTATTGTTTTAAAGCTGAAAATATTATGTTGTTGTTTTTCTGTTTGCTCTGTAAACTACTTTGAGAAGGAGAATCTCAGAAAAGATAGAATAAAATAATAGCAATAACAACAACAAAGGAATAGTCAATGTCTGGACTAATTCCAATTTTTACTGGTCAACGAACAAAAAATTATGTTTGTGTTAGTATGCTCTATTCCTTTTCTGCAGGATTCCCATCTATGATGGGATGCTAGGATGGTGTGTGAGGAGATGGGAATGGGAATGATACAGCCAAGTGCTTCTCTTAGCTCAGGTAGCTTTCATTCCCTGGCATTGTGTCATTGTACTTTTGCTTTTTTTCCAAACAACATATTCCTTTGAACCTCCCTCTTATTTGGTCATGTCTTCTGGTACAATCTGGTATGGCCTGATGAAATGTGACATTCTTGTCAGCTTTTATTAGAAGTGAGTAGGAATTTTATAAATATCCATGTAAGCCTGAATGTGTAGTATTCATCACTGACACCCTTCTCTATTCACAATACTTATCCATCAATAAATAAAAAAAAGAAAGGGGGGGGAACCCACCTCATCAGCAACATGTAAAAGAATTGCACTCTTTTTTAGGAATGAAGCTATTGTGAGGATTTTTATACTGACCCCCTCCCCAAGTGCCAAGCTGAAAACATACCCAACTTTTGCAGGACTCTCCTCAGGCCATGAAAGTGGGGCAGTATTTCCAACTTATTTCTCAGGATCACAGAAAGTTTTCACAACAGTTGCCCTAGATGGTAGCATTCCCTATGATAATCAATAGCCACAACTTTTCTGAGGCTGTAGGGAACAAATTCTTTCTCTAACTGGTCTGAAGCTGCCATCTCTTCTGCTGTCTGAGTATTGCTATGTTAGGATGTTCCATCATTCCAGACACATGGTTGGTGGGGAAAGTTGGCAGAGCATGGTAGCAAAGCAATTTGTTAAAGAAAGAAATTCCCTTGAAAAGCCACGACTGTTGTTGCTGTGACAACTATTACAAAAAAGCCTCCAAGCCAAACTGTTAATACGTTTTCCTATACCAAATGTATTTTATCCCTCCCTCTATTCCCTATCATTTCCATTGCTTTTGTTTGCTCCTTTGCTTGAGAAAAAAAAAAACTCAGCTGAACATTTGGTTCAGCTAGTGAAAGCAATACTTCTGTAGTATAATCACTTCCTCTCATGAAATGTCTAGTGGTTCTTTATCTGACTTGTTGACAATGGCCTGGACTAATTACATAACTGGACACATATAAGCAATTATAATTTGTAGTGCAAAATATAAGTGATCTGAATTAGGAAACATTTGGGGTCATACTCCTAGACAGCATAAATAATATTGTTTTAATTATTCTGTTGCAAATTATTGGTATGTACTCTTGTTCAAAAATACATAATTTACAGAGCAGGAAACTGTATTTAAATCAATGATTAAAACTAATCTATTGCATAGTAATGAATCATCATTTTAATTGCTTTAATTTAAATCAACCAACCCTATGATTTAATCTGGTTTCCCTTAGCCATTAGTATATGAGCAGTAAAAGTATCCATCACTTCTCCCCAACCATAAGACACGTATGGAGTTAGGAGCCCTTCTGAAATAAAAAGTAAATACGTGAACTGGGATGGGATGAGTTATTCCTATGATCAGCTCTAACTGAATGCTAATCGAGGTATAAATCAGAATGAAGAAGCAGGCTGAGGTGGACAACATTACTGAGTGATAGTAGCATTTTTGAATAGTAGAGGATTTTTGTATATTAAAGAATTCTCAAAACAAAACAAAAAAATCCTTCTACTTGCAATCCAGAATTCCATCATAATAATTAATGATACTATCTCAATGACATAATACAGCATTCAAAATGAGTTATAGCATATAAGTCAGCAGAAGTCTGAAAAAAGAATAATATCAAGCCATTTATTTGCTTCTTGAGGAAAGTCACAAATCATAATAATCCTATTGTCTTGTTTTGATCTGATAAGATGACAGCTATATTGTCCATGCTAGCTCAGCTAGGTGTTAGTGTTTGTGCCTAAGCAAGGTCAGGCCTAGTTAGTACTTGGATGAAAGACGATCTCAGAAATTCAGGGTTATAGGCTACACTGAGAAGTGTTTGTGTATATATATTTGGAAGAAAGCAACATCAAACCATTTTTGTATCATGCCAGGTCATCTCCATGGCTATATCCATGTAAGTCACTATCAGCTGACCTTGAGTCTAAGGGAATTTCACAAAAATTGACCATTTGTACTTTATATGGCCCATCCTCGTTGATGTTCTTTTTAACTACACCATCAAAAATTAGAAACCCAGAGGTACCTAAAATATTGCATCTTCAGCAGTCCAAAATTAGACAACTTTCATCCTTAGTTTTGTAATGATGATACTAATAATGATAAAAGGGATAATACAATCTACTATTTTATTTATGAAATTTATACACTGTCTTAATCCAAATGGACTCTGTAGGGCAGAATAAAAAATAACTTAAAAATACTATAATACTATATTAGATATTATAATCTGTATGAATACCATTTCAAGCACTGTAATCCATTAAATGGAATATTAATCAATTTATCTTGAAAGATAATTGATTGTCATTTATTAGCACTTTTAAGCAGAAGTTTGGCAAATATCCGGGATGCTGGGATGCTGTAGTAGAAAGAAAGATCCCCTCCCCAGGTACATCTTACTCTAAGGTCGGTTTTATCACTTCTCGGCCTTCTGACTAAGATCAAGTGTAGCAGGACTATTTTGCACTGAAATAATTATATATATATAATTATTATTTGCTATTAAGCATTATTTGAAGAAAAAATATATTTTTTTCACATATAAAAATACATAGGGAAAATTACTCCTGATTTAAACTGATAATTATCACCACAGTATATGTATCTATATTATTCTACATAGTATTCAATGTAGTTTAAGAAATATCTTTTTTTTTTCCTCTTAAAGTATTATTTTGTTCTAAACAGCTAACTAAATGAACTTCTGTCAATTTCACTGGAACAAACATGGAAAATTTATCATGTAAGTAGTCAACAAAAGGTTTGTTAAATATGCAAAGCAGGAGCATTATCAGAATTAATTTCAAGTGGGTACTAGAATTCTAGACGGAAATGTACGTGTTAATGTCAGAGATAAAAAGGATTAATTAATGAAGCCTGTGTTCAGAAGATAAAGGACAGTCGAATTTCTGATAATTTTCTTGAAATAAGGAACACAAGAAGCATGGCATAAGCTGTGTTTCTTTGTTACCCTACTGGAAAACATATAGAACTGCAAATAGAAAATGAAGTAGCATTCACAAAACAAGCTTTGTTCTTAAAATAGGCATTAAAGATTTTTTAAAAGTTGAATACGAAAAATAAAACCATAAAGGAAGCTCTATATCAATAAATAGGACTTAGCAACTTGGTGTTTCAACTAACTGATTATTTTTGTCTATATTCTTAGGAAATAAATACATAAGAGCACATCAAGTGTGCCCAATATATATTCACCAAACTAAATCCAGCCAACAGGCAGATATTTTAATCTATTAAGAGTATGGTGCTAATTCAAACTGGGACACAGTCCAAATGGCCTAAGAAAACATCTGAGTTACTCTATGCCCTGATAAAATAAGTTCTGATTATTTTCTAAGATCATCCAAAGTTTTCATCACCAAGCTACTCGCCTGCCCCTCCTCACTCTGATCCCACAATTGCTTATTTTTAAGATTACTTAAAGTGTGTGTGTGTGTGTGTGTGTGTGTGTTTGGGTTTACACTCATAAAGAGCTACCTAAGCTTAATACTATGGAACTTCATTGGCATGTCTATCAAATAGGCACCTACAGTACAGGGCCAGAAGTTAGGTACATGTGTCAAGGTAGAAAGGAAGAATATGAATCATGGGCCAAGACCTGGGAAATTATAATAGTCCCACTGTGTATGTGATCTTTATATATTCATGCAACTGGATTATAAGGATGTTCTTCTATAGAATGACCTTTATCTAAAATTAACAGCAGATTATGCTTCATGAGATATTTGCATCAATGAGGATATAAATCCTCAACTTTTATGTGCTATCGCCTTACTTTTACCACTAAGCTACCAGCCAGGTTATACTGACATCTTCTGTGTTGCTTTTGCAATGCGCAGCTTTCCTTATCCAAATGATTCTAATCAAAAATTCTTGTTCCTATTATTATGGCATCAATGGAAAAAAACTTTTGTGTAGTGGTATTAGCAGTGCTTGTGTGAAAGCTGTGATGCATGGTGGATTTGAACTCTTTTTTTAAAGAGACTTTTGCTATATTTACTAAAACTTATTGAGACAAATTGGCAGAGATTGTGGTAGTATGAAACTCTGGAATTAAGTGAACAATCTGCTATGGACCAAGAGAAAGACTCTAATCTTAACATCAAATTGAATGAAAAGAATAATCAAATCAGGAAAAGTCTTCTTCCAGAAGTACAAACAAGGACACTGGAATTAAGAACAATTGCACATTTTAAAACAACTGAATCAACTCTACTGATTACTGACAGATGTAATGGGAGATGATGGGGTTAAAAAAAAGTTCTGTCCTTTTCTTTTTTCTTTTTTTTCCAGTTAAAAAACTTTTACAGTGCATACAAATATACAAATATATATATATTTATTTTCTTCTTTTAAAAAGTACATCAACAGTACCCTGTGTTGTTGTTGTTGTTGTTATTACTATTTTATTTCATTTCATTTAAAACAAAGGTTATTTTCAAGAAAAATATTATCTGTGAATGAACAGATAGTTACTGAGGTTCTGCAATTATTACTCCATATAACATTAGTAAAGGTTCCAAGTGGCACACAGTATATTAAATTACTTTTATGATATAAAATGAAGTATAAATGTTTGAGATTAGTGCCAAAATTTCCACTATATTATTGTTCATAGGTGTTAAAAAAGAAAAGAAAAAAAGCACCCTTAAAATTAATATAGGTAAATATTTAATTTCTGACTTCCCCCTTCTTTTTATTTCAACCAATTTGCAGTGCCTGTTGGCATCAGCTTTAGAAACCATATTCTAAGTACCTGTATTTACCTTGCTGTGTAATATATATGGAAGCCATTCTTGCTTAAATTTAGTTAAACTTCTGTTTTGTTTTATATATACATTGTTAGTTCTGCAATTGCTGCCTATTCTCCATGTTTAACTTCCCAGTCTGGGAACTGTATCTTTTTTCCAGTATTGTGCAAAAGCTTATGTTCACAGCCATAAGAATGTATCTTAATAAGTTATGGTATGTTTTATTGATATGGTCTGGAATAATACCTAATTAAACAAAATTGAATTTGATCCCTAAAATTCTCTGAATAGTACAGCTTTCTAACACTGTTGGGATTTTTTTTACATGTCCACCACATATGGTAGAATGTTCCTTTTGTTTCATGGCACTTCCAATATTGATTGCTGTATGATGTGTCTGTTTTGATCTGAAATCCTTGTAATGGGTAGGCAATGTTGGCTATGATAGTCAACCCTGTAGTCTGTATATACTATGCAAAGGCTTGCTTGTGCTTGATGCTGCATGGATACTGTTATTGGAATAGCACTCTTTCCTTCCCTCTACTATTTCTCTGCTAAGGCTTTTGTTTTGCTATGAAAAGAAGTTGCCTTAATTAAAGTCAGACTGCTAGGGCATCCATCTGAGTATTGGCTAACTACCTAAAAGCAGCTCACTGAAGTTTTAGCAAAGGCATGTCTTCCAGCTGTACCTGGAAAGGCCAGGCTTCTGTATGCAAAGCGTATCCCCTAGGTTGAGCTGGAGATCTTCTACCAACACTACATTTGCTGCTCCTGTGCCCATTAAAATGTCCCAAGAAAGGACAACAGTAACCTTAAGGAAGGAGAACACGATAGAAGAAAGGAAGAGAGTGATGTGCAGTGCACCACCAACTGAAACAGAAATCTGTAACAATAAAGAGTAATGTTAGAGGTCTTCTCACTAAACCTATGCAAACTAGTGTTGATATTTAGGCCCTATCTTGGCTCTCTTTGCAACTTTCTATTGTCTACAAAATTTGTATCCATGTTTTTTCACTCTTCTGAAAAGTTTCTTTAGTTTTGGAGTTTTCTTTCAACTGTCCACTTGCAGTCAATTTCGTTAATTTCTTTAAGCAATGAAAAAAAAATTCTTTGTACTCCATGATAGAGAAAAATGTAGAAACTTTTACCTTTATGTTATTTAAAAGTGTCTGGGCCATCTGGTGAGAAGTTGGAGATACTGCTCTTCACTTGTTTGGCAACTTATCATTGGTTGCCCAAGGGGAAAAAGTGGGCATTCATTTTGATGTAATCCAAATGTTTTTTGACAGAATATGGTACTAGAAAGTTCCACATAGAGTTTTTGCCTTCATTTTACCACATGCCAAATTTTTAGCAATGTCAAAACTACTGAACTTTTTTCAATCAATTTTTACATCCCAGTTCACACTCTGTTGGATTGGTAATGCTTCACAGCACTGTAGATTTTGCAAAGTTCAGCAGCAGTTATTTTATCATTTTGGGCATCACACAGGATTTGGGGAAAAATGTCCAAGATGTACCTGCATTTTGAGTATTCAGCTTATGTTTCTCAGACAAAATGTGTCTTTAAATAGCACCCTTTCCCTTCCTGCTAACATCCACAGTAGTACAGGATGCAGAATGTATCAGATCATCACTCTTTTTTATAAATTTGTGTTCTCAAGACCATTTTATTAAATGAATTCTTTCAGGTTAGCATTTTAAGATTAGCATTTACTAGCAAAAATTGTTCTTGTGTCTTTGAGCAGAATGCAAAGATGCTCTTCTTTCTTTAATTCAGTCTAAGCAAGCATCACATTTATCTCTGACATATACAACTTTCTGTTTTCTCCCTGCCTCCCCCGCCCCCCCCACCAACATAAAGTATTTGGGGTTTTTCATTAGCTACTCATGGCAGCAACTGCCCTGGTTATTTTTATTTTTATATACAGTTTATAATATTATTATTATTCCACTCTCACCCTTTTGGGTGGTATGTGTCTTCCTCAATCTCAGGTCCTCTGCCAGAGGCCTGGGAGTTTGAGGGTTCTGTGCAGTATCTTAGCTGTTCCTAGCACTGCACTCTTCTGGACAGAGAGCTCTGATGTTGTTCCTGGGATCTGTTGGAGCCACTGTCCCAGCTTAGGAGTCACGGCCCCGAGTGCTCCTACCACCACTGGGACCACTTTGGCCTTTACTTTCCACATCGTCTCAGTTTCTTCCTTCAGGTCCTGGTACTTCTCCATCTTCTCATGCTCCTTCTTCCTGATGTTGCTATCACTTGGCACTGCTACATCTATCACCACTGCTGTCTTCTGGTCTTTGTCTACTACCATGATGTCTCTTATTCTGTGGAATCTCCCATGTGGACTTGGGGGGGGGGGTCTACACAATGCCAGCTACTTGGTTGTGCCGTTTAGTACAGGAACATCTGCACAGTGTATTGGTTAGACCCCCCTCCCCCCACAAGTCCAATGGGAGATTGCACAGAAGGTTGTGGAGAATAACAGGGCTAAGGTCCTGTGGGACTTCCAGATCCAGATGGACAGGCAGGTACTGGCCAGTCAGCCAGATATCATGGTGGTAGACAAGGACCAGAAGACAGTCTTGGTGATAGATGTAGCTATGTCAAGTGACACCAACATCAGGAAGAAGGAGCATGAGAAGCTGGAGAAGTACCAGGGCCTGAAGGAAGAACTAGAGAGGATGTGGAAAGTAAAGGCTAAAGTGGCCCCAGTGGTGGTAGGAGCACTCGGGGCTGTGACTCCTAAGCTGGGAGAGTGGCTCCAACAGATCCCAGGAACAACATCAGAGCTCTCTGACCAGAAGAGTGCAGTGCTAGGAACAGGTAAGATACTGCACAGAACCCTGAAACTCCCAGGCCTTTGGTAGAGGACCCGAGATTGAGGAAGACACATACCACCCATAGTGGTGAGAGGGGAATTTTGTGTGTGTGTGTGTGTGTGTGTGTGTGTGTGTGTGTTAACTTGCTCTGGCAGCCATCATAAATCTCAGCTCTTTCTTTCCCTCAGCCACCTCCTTGTTACCCAGACAGTTCTGTTCACTATCATGTAGATTCCTTGGAGGACTGCAAAATCATCATGAGATGCCAGTAAAGGAGACAGTAGTAGAGCACATACCAGAGTGTGTAAAAGGTAAGTCAACAAGAAAGTGGAGGTGGACAGAGGACAATCTTAAAAGAATCCAGATTTTTTCAGCATAAAAGCAAATCTCTAGCAACTCTAGATGCTGCTAAGAGGTGTGTTATCGGAGTAGTTGATTCAAAATCCTATCTATGTGATTGACGACTTACAAAACAATGATGGTTGATAAAGCCATCCAGAGGATCCAATGAATTCATCAAAATGATGACAGCAGCATTACATCATTGTAATACAAGGTCTGCCACTTTCATATGTGATGAGTCTTCATGACATACTGTACATACAAAAGGGGCAGAGCTTGCATTGCAGCAACGCAACATTGCTTTCATCATTTCCTCTCCTTGACTCCTTGTGATGCCTCTAATATCAGTGAAGTTTCTGTTGGTGCTTTTTTTCTCCTCACTGATATTGGAGAACTATATTGATAGTCATCTTAGGTTAGCTATAATATTTCCCTGCCTCGCTGCCGATACAGATTACTTGGAAGTGAATCCCATTGATCTATGTAAACTTACATAGCCTGCAGACCTAACACAATCATTAAGTCTTGCTATAATCAATGTATTATACCATAAAAGTATTATATTATCTTTTAACTGAGTTTTCTAATGATTTTCCATTAATTACAATCTAAATTGTTCTCAGATTAATCCACAATTAAGCATTCATTCCTGATTTTTTATTCCTGATGAATAAATAATATCTGCCTAACTTCTAAAACATAGAACTGAAAAATACTGATTAATTGGAATAAAAGATCAAGCAGATATGGAAGAGTGAATCCTCATTATTCATTTTTAAAATAAACCTATTTAGACTGCATGAAATGAAAGCAGTTTGAATTTCTTATTCAGATAAAATACTAATTCCTCAAGCAGCTATAATCAATAGGAGACATACTTGTTTCAAGTAGTTGATGATAGAGGCTGACAAATCATATTAGTCTTAACTAGATAGAGTTCTGTGCATTTCTCCATTCTGGTTATTCTGCCACAGCTAATGTTCTAGGTAAATTTATATATTTATCTACACCATTCTATGCTGGAGTGTGTTTTAATAAATACAAACCAACTGAAGCCAGTAAGTCTATTTCATCTATTTATGCCATACATTTCAAACATAAGTTAATTATTTTTATTCATCTTAAAGTTCTGTCCACACAAATGCCTTGACTCTTCTATTCTTTTATCTAACAATTGACCTCATCCTATCTGAGGAAGATCCAAAGTTTATCTTTACTGACTCGCTGCCCAATAATTCAATGCTCCTGAGTTTTGTCTTTAACTAGTGTGTTGAAATGCTAACTATTTGTAGAGAAAGCCTAGTGATGGAAGATAAATGGAATAATCAAGAATCAGAAGATGCATGTAAGAATTTGAATTAATAATTACACAGTGTGCATCAGTTTTAGAGTTTTTTAATAGTAGTAATAATTTCCAGACTGATACCACAAAGAGAAGATTGACTAAAACTCTATATGGAAGACACTCTTTCTTTTGAAAGCAATGACTGATAAGCCAGAACTGACAAAACTAAGAATGAACAGGACATAATGAAGAGTGGGTGGGTGTGTCTCCTCAACATTGTTTTTATTCATATTGATTTTTGTATTCATAGTGACCTAACTGAGAATGAGTGGGGATGGCTAGACTTTTCTCAGGCCCAAGACTACACTGAAGATTTCATGTCAATTGTAGGTGAGTATAATTACAAATCAAAGGTGAACAAACATATAGAGTTAATGCAGAGTCATACTGCCAAAAAATCTCTTTTCACCATTGCTATAATGATGGAAAGGGAGCTACTTTAAGGATACCACTCCAAAGCACTCCAATTGCCTTAAGGAGCATGTCCCATTGGGAAAAGTGATGGGGAAGTCAACTTTTCAGGAGCTGTCACTCCAAGATGTCAGGAGCTCTTCAGAACAATGGCTCCCAACTGAGATGGCTTCATTACTTTCTCCCTCTTCCTGTCACATAACAGTGAGATCAATCAGGAACTCACTTTACTCATCTTTACCTTTCCTGTTAAGCTCTTTTTACCCAAATGGGAAAGGCACTGAATGCATAAAGCCCTGTTTCCATTATCTGAAAGAACAAAGTCTGCAGAGAGAGGGAGGAGCCAAGGCCAACACTGAAAGTGAAATCAGTTTCAGCAAACAGATTAAAAGTTCTCTAGAGCAGTCAAAACCTTTGGTTTTCATTTTCTAATGAAAAGGAAGGATATCTCTATATTGCACCGCTGTACATTGTATTCATAAATTTGTCCTTGAAATCATTAAGTAGATAGGCACCCCTTTGATAACAAACTCTCTTCCATTTTGAAAGTAGTTTAGTACAAAACTCCCTGTACCTATTTATTTAAAAGTTGTAAGGCTCCAGTCCTTCAAACAAGGCAATTATGTGTGCAAATATTATCAAATTCAGCCAGAAAATAAAGTGATTATCATTTGTTGATCTTTCAGTTATAATCATGGGGAAGACATACAACCTTTCCAAAAATTAGGCAAGGTAATGTTCTACCTCAGGACTGAACTAAAACATGGGATTCTAAGATTCGTAACTAAACTGACCATTTTTCTTATGCCAATGAAGTGAATTCCAGAGTGATTTTTTGTTTGCAGAGTCTTAGTAAAAAACTAAGGTGGTACAGTTCAGTTCACCCCTTCAGACTATAGATTAGGGTTATTGTTTTTGGATATTCCTTCACTTAGCAACAATTTTCTGGAAGTATCTTTAAAAATAAAGTCTAGTATATGAGCTAGATCAGCAATCAAAATCTATTATCTGTGATACAACACTGAAAAAAATGAATAGAATCATAGTGTGCAGTCAATAATCTTAACAAAACAAAAACATAATATAATTTAGAAAATCTGACATCACAGGTCTACTAAGATAATATCACTAGCAATAATTTATATGAATGTTTTCTTAATCCACATTACTAGTCTTTTCTTTTTTTCTGGATCTTTTTCTTCTCAACATATGAGGAAAATAGAACTACAGGAAAGAAAGTTTATGTAAAACTCTTTGGTACAGAACTTTTCTCATCAACTTGTTTCTAGGATCCATGGAAGTGTGAAATGGCTGCCCAAACAATGTTGATCAATAGGTTCTAAGCAGATAGTAACTTAAGTCTGACAGCCATATATATTATTAGATTGAACCTTGCAGCAGAAATCTATATATCCAATAGGTTCATTGAAGGTAAATGATGGAATGATGATACGTGTATACAAGAGAATCAGGAGGAGAGATGGAGAGTGGAGCTATCTGCCAGAATGACATCCATTATACTGGATATATAAGGTGGAGAACCATGGAGGGATAATTGATTTGTCTGATGCAATGCAATGACTTACCTGTTGCCTTTTTATTGTGGTGCCAAATAAATAATGATTTTTTGTGGGCCAGAATACAGGACCTTTCCATTTATTTCTCCATTTTTAATTTAAGGACGTATCCTAAACTAGAGTAAATCAGCAGAGTTTCAGCAACATGATTGAGTTATGTTGATTTACCCCTCCAGGGAAACTCTGGCTCTTAGACTACAGCAAGTGAAGCAATTAGTGTAAGTTGAACAATCAATATGAGAACAAAACAACCTGAGCATTCACTTCTCTTTATTGTTGTGTCAGCACTTTCAGTGTAAAACTTAACTCTCTTTCTTGTAGGACTTACAACTTGTCTGTAAAATCTTCTCTTGGTTTTTTAATCCTGCTACATGCTCTTATTATACATCTGGATATTGAATCTTGAAAGGAAAAAAAAATCCTTCCATATTCTTCATAGTGACATGGAAAGCATGAGTGAGACTGATGGAAATAGATTAAAATTGCAGATGCTGGAGTAGGATCTCTATCATCAGCTATTCTGCTTCCAGAAGGAATGTTACTATGTTTTACCTTATCTTTATATTATTTGAAATGGCATCAAAAATAAACCAGTTCAGGACAGAATTCATCTATTTCTAATAATTGCTGAAGTTATAGGGAAATAAGTGAATGGAACCTTGAAGCCCACTTAGAGACAATTGAAAGTTTCTATCTCAAAGGGGCCAGGACTAACCATAAGCAAAGCCCTAACAGCATTTGTCCTTCCTTTAAGAAAAAGAAAATCAGTTTCCAGGTGAGGTTGTATGGCAGAATAGTTGCCTCCAAAGTAGCAGTGATGGTGCAGCAAAAGTGAATGGTGGCCACCGGTGATTTCTGGCTGGTAAAAGTCTTTCCAGATAAAGAAGAGACCAGGTGATCATTTACCTGTGCCCTGGACAGCTGCTTCTAATGAGGAGACTGTGGAATGGAAGTCTCATGGTCTTCTCATGAGTAAAGTGGTGGGGTTCAAGGGAGAAACAGCTTGCTCACACTCACAATGTGCAGCCTTTTAAAGGACACTACGTTCTACCAACTTTCACTTTCCTAACCACTTCAGGGTATAATCAATTGACAGTTGAAAAGAGGTCTTTGAAAACAGTGAGACAAAGAAAACTTCTTTGTGAGTCAGCCTTCCTTCCAGATTACAAAAAGTAAAGCAAAGAGGAAAATAATACTTTTAAAAGAGAAAAAAATGTCTGCCTGCCTGCCTGCCTGCCTGCCTGCCTGCCTGCCTGCCTGCCTGCCTGCCTGCCTGCCTATCTATCTATCTATCTATCTATCTATCTATCTATCTATCTATCTATCTATCTATCTATCTTTCAAATTTGCCACTGCCCATCTCACTGCAGAAACTGCAAGATGGGAATACCATAATCACAAATAATCTAAAGATGCAAAAAATCAATACTACTCTAAATTATATAAAGGAGAAGAAATTCTGTGGCAAAGGCCGATGAATATTTAAGGAAACAAAATTTATTGAAGATCACAGAAAAAGAGAAACAATTAATGAATGGACCCATTACAATAGAGGAAGTTTGTGAAGCTATAGAAAAGGTAAAAATAGGGAAAGCTCCTGCACTAGATAGTTTACCAGCCTCTTATTATAAAATATTTTGAAGATGAATTATTACAATCTTTGCAAAACATAATGAATTCTGTTTTACAGACTGGAAAGATATTGGATAGCTAGATGGAGGCTAATATAGCATTAATACTTAAAGAAGGTAAAGACTTGACTTCACCAAAAAATTATCACCCAATATCATTCCCGAATAATGATTATAAGTTATTCATGATGATTTTAGATGAGAGAATCAAGGTGGTTTTACAGGACTTTATTTATGAAGATCAGTGTGGATTTTTACCTAAAAGATAGCTGAGGGACAATATTAGAATACATTATACATTAGAAATGTATTTGATATTTTGGAATATTTTGAGCAACATAATGAAAAGCAAGCAGCATTGATTTTTCTTGGTGCAGAAAAGGCCTTTGACAATTTGAACTGGACTTTTTTGTTGAAAATGTTGGAAGATATGGACTTTGGCAGGGATTTTATTAAATGGGTAAAGCCAATATATACCTCACAAATGTCACAGATAATTGTGAATGGGAAATTAACAAAACCTTGTGAGATACAGAAAGGGAATAGACAAGGATGTCCCTTGTCACCATTGCTATTTATTTTAGCTTTGGAAGTATTGAATAGCGTTATATAATCCAAGATGAGAGAATTGCTGGAGTGAAGATTAAAAGAGAAACATATAAATGATGGGAGTTTGCTGATGACCTGGTGATAATTTTGGAAAATCCTCTGGAAGGAATAGAAATATTAATGGAAAAACTAAAGAATTTTGGGGTGTTAGTTAACAAAAGATGAAGAATATGAAAATGGAAAAAACAAATGGAATTGATGGCAAAAAACTGGTTTTAAGATTGAGGAAAAGTGAAATACTTGGGTATCACTATGGCTAACACGAATTATATGTTATACCAGAATAATTATGTTAAGACATGCAATGAAATCAAGAAGGACATGCTAGGATAAAAGAAATTACAATTGTCATTGTTGGGGAAAATTTGTGTGATAAAAATGAATTTTTTGCCAAGAATGATGTTTCTGTTTCAAACAATGCTTATTATGACAACTGTTGTATCATTTAAACAATGGCAGAAAGATATATTTAAGTCTGTATCTGGGTTCAAATATATTTAATGATACGAAGAATTTTAAAGATCAATATTCAGTTGAAACCAGAATTTTTTTTGCTGGGATTAATGGACAGTCAGTTACAAAAGAGCCACGGAAGATTATTTTTATATATGACTACTGCTTCAAGACTATCATATGCACAAAAATGGAAAGACTCTGAAATACCCCCAATGGAAGAATGGTTGTTGAAGATGACAGAACTAGCAAAATGTACCTGTTTGATTAGAGAAAGACCAGCAACTACATTTATTAGTGACTGGAAACCCTTATGGACTTTTTGCTGAAAAAAGAGAAAAATGAACTTGTGATTTATGGGTTTGAAGATTAGAAAGGGTAGTTTAGGGAAAGAAGGAAATTATGATGTAACCTTAGAGAGAGTTATATTTTTTTCTTTTCTTTTTTCTTTTTCTTTTTCTTTTCTTTTCTTTTCTATTCCTATTTTCTTTTTGTGCTATTTCCTGTTCTTCTTTATTATCTTTATTTTCTCTTATGGTTTTTATTTTGTTTAAAATGTCTTTAATAAAAATTATAAAAAAAGAAAAAGAAAATCATAGAAGGATATTAAACTTACTTTTTTTTAAAAAAAAGTATGAGGTAGCTGAGATATCTTTTGGGATAAAATGCCTTTTTAAAAAAGTTTATTCATTACACAGTAAATCCCTATTTACTCCACCAGGTCTGATGTAAATTTCTTCACGGTTAGATCTGACAAATTTCCTGATAAAACAAGTAGTACAACAAAATGGATTTGTCTGCACTGGTTTAGGAGCAAATCTTTTTTCCTGAACAAATTAAACTTTTTTCCCTATACCATGAAAAAAGGCCCCTCTCCAAATAACTGATACAAGGTAGGCAAAATGGAGCTTCCCATATATTATTGACCTATAATCCCCATTAGCCACTATGACGAATGCAGTTCACCAATATCTGGAAGAACACGCATTGTCAATCCCTTCTGTGATAGGATTTTAGAAGCCACTATCAGTGTGTCAAACATTTCTTTCTACTTAATAAACCTTGTCCACAAATAAAACAAACAAATGAAGTTACAAGCATGTTTTCTTGAAGGGAAAAAATGGGGGAAATCATTATGATTGCTTTAAATTCATTCATATAAGGCAAAAGAACTGGCACAGCTTTTTCAAATATGTATATATTTCAACAAAGAAAAAGAACCTCTCCTATTTTTTTGTGCTGATTCCTGCTGTAGGAAACAGCCCCAAGTTTCAGACTTCTCCGGACAGAATTTGATGGCTATTTTAGAAGACAGGTGGCCAAAAAAAGTGTTTGCAGCTTTTGTATGTGTGGGTAGCCATGCACAGAAAATGAAAATAAAAATATGTCGGTGCTTAAAAAGAGTGAAAATTTTATATGGCTCTTTAAAAACTTATCATTATTACAAAAAGTTGTCAGATTTTTTTTCCAAGTGTATGTGTGTGTGTGTGTGTGAGAGAGAGAGAGAGAGAAGAAAGAGGGAGAGAGAGGAACAAAATATCTGAATATGAGAAAAGCTGAAACAGGTAACTTTACCTATCAGTGTAGTATTAGTTCAATTGTACATTTTTTAAAACTTTGGCTTGGAGTTATCTGCATTGTGCACATCTGTAGTGCTGTGTTAGGAATGCCATCCCACTCCATGCCTCTGTTACTTTATTTATTTTTTTAACTGAGAGGCTCCTCAGTTAGAAGACCAATAAATATCATCTACCTTGTGGCAATGGCTTATGCTTATATAAGATTGGCCAGTGCAAATTGGTGAGATTATGTTTGGTGCATTTGGCAAAATATACATGCTCCCTCAAAAACTTCATAGAAAGAACTTTTAAAAAAATAAAAAATTGGGGGGAATAAAATCAAAAGATTGTATATTACTATTATAACCATGTTAGAAATAGGTTGCAGGATACTAAATACTTCCCAATTAGCTTTTTTACTTAACATTATGTGGTGATCATTCCTACTTTCTGAAGGAATTTGGATTTTATACATATATGGCATAAAGATGTTTCATGCAACTTTAATACAAAATGCCTATCTACATGCTGATTTTATCCAAAAAATATTATTATTATTTTGGTGGAGACAACACAGTTTGGAGGTTTTTCCTTTGTCCAATGTTGTATGTTAAAATAAGGAAAGCTTTGTGAATATAGGAATAACAAGAAGGTAATTATTATGTAGATAATTATTATACCTATGCAGTGCTGCAAAATTTTTAAAATCTGTAATTTGAAACCAATAATACACAATGCCTTGCATAGAGTTGTATGTGCATAAAGTTATGTGTGCCTTGCATATAGTTATGGGTACAATGTATGCATGAGGTGAGTGTGAGCATATATGTGTGTGCATATCTCTGTGTACACACACACACACACACACACACACACACACTAGCCAATTTGGGATAATGTTCCATGCATCAGATGAAGTACATCAAGTCTACAAAAGTTTATGCCATAATACATGTGTTAAACTTTAAGGCACTAGAAACCCTTTGTTGCTTTTGCTACAAAAAGCAAAACAAAACAGGGCTACCTCTTTGGAAATGGCTATTTGTGAGACATCTTGGCTGAACCAAGGACTGTTGTTCTGGGACCTCAGAAGAATCTAATCACTGCTTTAATTAAGTGTATTCAAGGTCTGGTTCTGATCTCTCCCGTAATGCATTTGAACAATTGCTAGTAAGTTGGGCTGAACTGAAACAATCTGTAAGACTTCTCAAGGGACGATAAGTAAGGAGACAAATCATCTGCATGAAATTATTAGTTGTTTTATTGCCTTTTTAATTAAGAACCGCACTTACAGAAAAAGAGAAACAATGTAGCGATACCTCACATCTTTTCTTTCATATCTCTTAAGAAGAGGGAGAAAGAAGGCTCCCTCTGTTATTCGGTTCAGACAATGCATTTTTATAAATGTATGAAGACCTTTATAATGTTCAGTCCCAAATCATGATGAGCAGAGAGACATTTGTAAATAAACATGACCTCAATGTTCTAAACTTTCTCTTGATCTAAGGATCATGTCATCAGTCTCATTAAACAATTCTGAAGTTGTATGTATACTCATATTAAAAAGATGCTATTAAGAAAATGAATTGGGGAATGTGATATCTTGGATTATGCATTACCCCACTGCTCTGTTTTTGTCAAAGCTTTCATAATACCATGTTGTATTTGCCAATTAGGGAGGGGAAAAACACTTTTTTGGGGGGGGGGGGGTACTAGCTGCTACACAGATGTCACAGACTATAAAACAAACAACAAATTAAGGAATCCCATATTTATCTTAAGAGAATATGCAAAGTACAATGATTTCATAATTAGAGATAAAACATAAATGTGCTTGATTTTGTTCAGTTTTCAAGCTTTCTAATTTGTTTCATGTAGGAGAACAAAATACAGGTAGAAAGAAAGACTTGAATCATGGACTAATGCAATAGTAAAGGACTATTAAAATTGTTGTATCTTGCAACACCAAACTTGGTATACCTGGAAAGAAGTGGATGGTTACACTAGGGCAAGTGGTCCCAGAGGGAATATGTTGAGCTACAATGTGCAGAACAATAGTTGAAAGTTTTAGCTGGGAAAAAGGAAGCAAAATTCAGGAAGCTGTTGATGGATGGATAGTCTTCCCCTTGCCATAATATTCTTTCTAGGAGGCAAAGGGTGATATCTGCCATTGTTGTTTGGTGTCCTAGCCAATGAAAGAGGGTGGAATGGGCATCCTTCACCTCTGTTAATTCAGGTTAATTGGTAGTTAGAGCCAAGGCTTCCCCCCTCCCCCCAAAACAAACATGGAAAGGAAGCCCCTTTTGGTTGATCCTTCTCCATTAATGGATGAGACTAGCCTGGTCTCTTCCTTGCAAAATGTTTTGCAGGAACTATTTCTCACATGGTCAAAAGCTAACAGCCTAATACCAAATCTGGTCATTTCAGAAACAAAGAAAAAATGAAAAAGAAGTCAGCCTCTTTTGAGTGGAAGGGACCATTTTCATCCTTTAATGAAAGTTTTTAAATCAGGTAGGTGAAAGAAGTACAAGAATGTGAACATGCATTGCAATATAAATATAACTTTTATTTGATATGGGCAGAAGCTGGAATTAATTTTTCTACAGTATATCAGAAATGTTTGTATGCCTATTTATCAGTTCCATCCCAGGCTGCCAGGGAGAAGCCTGGTGTGCTTATTTTCCCAGGAGACATGTAATGGATGGCATGAGCAAGGAAGATATTGGAATGGAGGATCAAGGTTATCAGGAGGGAGGGGGAACATTCCAAAGCAAGCACTTTCTCAGTCCCCAGCAGGAACGTGGGAAGGCAAGGAGGATGAGGAAAGCCTCTCCTTAGAGTCTCACGGGGTATATCCACTAGTTACTTTAGCATAAGTTTAGTCTGGCCAGATTCTGTCTATTAGGAGCAAGCTAATAAAGGAACTATATTGGACTGGACTGTCTCGTCATTGTTCTTGGGCTGGGCCTGACAGACAGGAAGTGTAACCTCACAGAGTGTCTCGGCCACCTAATCAGTAGCAGAATGTAGAATGCAGTTCTTTTCAGCTCAGCCATCTCTTGCAAAATTACTTGTTGACATGCGGATGTTTCCATTTAATTTCAGATTTCCATACAATAATGGCATTGATTTTTTTTCCTCAACTAGCAAATGATGACACTCTATCTAACTAGTGATAACTATTGGGGAAAGGCATCCAGGAAATTCAGAGGATGTAGTGGACAACCCTGATCCACCTACCTCTTCCTTCTCCTTAACCAAAATGTTTCCTTTAGCTGTGGAACTGAAAACTCTATTCAGGGCTGGGGAATCTCCATCCCTCCAGATATTGCTGAAAGATCTGCCTGATTATCTTTGGTCTTTCTGCTTACTAGTTTGAGAAAGAAGGAATTGTGGAAACAATGGAGACATAACATTTGGGAGCCTATGAGTTCTGTGGTCTGATGTGACACAGAGGAACATTATAGAAGTACGTGTGTGTGTCTGTGCATTTGTATGTGTGATCCCTCTGAAAGGTAATAGCCGATTCAGGAAGGGCAGTTTGGTGCAGTGCTGCAGCATGTGAAAGAAGCAACTGCACTTTGACATGAGATACAACAGAAGGAAAAGGATTAGGAAATACATTCCTTTATTTTGTACATTTTTTCTAATTTCTCTCTTTCCAATCCCTTTACCAGACTTAAATCTTCATGTACATCTATGATTTCCTACCTGCTTCTCCACCATCAACATTTCTACAGACATTTAGCTCACAAATTCCAAATTAACAGTGCAATCCTATCCAAGTCTATTTAGAAGTAACCCCTGTGGAAGTCAGTGGAATGTATTCCCCTTAAAGTCCCAAATTAATATTCACAGTATTGTAGTTGAGCCCACTAATTTTACAACAGGCTTTAAAAAAGCACTCTATCCTGATCTCATATTTTATCCATTCCAGACAGTTTTTGGATGATTTCAATTAAAGGGGGCTCTACCATATGCACAAGCACTTTCAATGCCAGAATTTAAGAGCCAAAGCTCGCTTCACACTTAATCTGAATCATGGGTGAATTAAGGAGCTCAGCGGTCCTTTGGAAAGGAGAAATGAAGATGGAATTTAGTTCCCTTTGCAAAAGCACCACAGAGATCTCTTTTAGAAATTGGCATATGTTCAGGCTGACAATTGGCCAAGGAAACCTTTTATTTTATGCTGGCAAAGACATAAATCCTAATTGTGCAAACTTCTAACAATCTCCCCTTGAGCAACCTCTTTTTACTCTCCTTGAATCCTGTTTCAATGATCAAGAATCAAATGCCAACCTCAGCACTTCAGTTAGGAAAGACACACACAGAGAGAGAGAGAGAGAGAGATGTTTAAGAGCTGTATTTCATTCCCTGTCCAAACACTGGGCTGGCCTAATTAAAGCAAGCCGTCCGTGAGCAGCACTCATTTTCTTTAAATGCTGTATTGACCTCTTTTCTGGCTGACACTGAAAAGGGCTAGCTCTTTTTTATTATTATGGATTGCTCTGTTGCACCTGCATTCGAAGAAACATGAATTAAAATTCACTAAGAAAGAGGGAAATAAAACATGAAATGTGGAAAGAATTCCTCCCCTAGACCTCAGCAATGACATGCCATGGTATTTTGTGGGAGATCTTGGTGCAGGTAAGGAGGAGTCTGCTACTAACCCCGTATTCTGGCAGGAGCAAGGAGGATAATAGAGGTGATGCCCTCAATCTCCAGTGGTAAAGGCTTTCGACTGCCTCCCTTCACAAGCACCCTCTTTGGAACAAGTACAAAGGGGGAATCTCAAAAGCATCTGACTGCTAGTTCAGTGGCAAGAATGGATTGAACAATCAGAGCCTGGAAAGTTTGGGGGCACAATAAAGCAGAATTTAATCAGGAAGGATGTCAGCTCAGAGGTGAAATGGTTGTTTGAAAGCTTTTGGGTTTTTCTTCAGAGCCCTCTGAGTGTGAACAAGCTCTTTTAAAGAATGTAAGGTGTGTGTGTATGTGTGTGTGTGTGTGTGTGTGTGTGAGAGAGAGAGAGAGAGAGAGAAGATCAGAATGATACTTCAGAAACAAAGCTGTTTACCACATGCCTCCATTTCCAAAGGGTTTAAGGCAAGTTATCCCTCTCTTTCCTCTGAAGTATTACATACAATGCTATAAAACATGTTTTAAAATGTTTTCCACCAAAATTTAACAGTCTTCCTCTTTTCAAAGCTTAGGAGTGTGGGATATAGCTTTTTAGGGAAATATGCAATCTCTTGCCTCCAGTATGTGAAAAATTATGTTTCTTTCCTTTATTGATGCACTGAAATAAGGTCTTTTTATGCAATAGACCAAAGGTAATGAGAAAAAAAGTAGGAATTGGTGTCCAAATGTCCAAATCAGATCCTAAATTGCAAATTCAGGTAGACCCTGATAACTGGTGACAGTCTATCTGAGAACCTCTTTGGAGCATTATCTACATGAAACTGAAGCATGAAATATTATATGTAGAAAGCTAGAGCCTACCAAAAGGAGATAGATTGCATAGAATTTTATTCACCATTTCTTGGGGAAGAGTAAGCTGTATGGTGTACTAGAATCAAACAATGCTATATCTTCCTACTGAAACCATATCCTATGCCTGGCTGAGGTGATTTCACTGAATAACCAACTCAGGATCCAACTCACAATTATATGAATTAAGGTGAAATTCTTACATGTAGCTTTTTCCATACTGGCACTTGTTTTGCTAGAGAATTACAAGAGTGTACTTGACGTGAGATATAATAGCGTACCTCTCCACCAATCTGCAGTTTCCTTGGCTTTCTTCATGCCAGTTAAATCTCAGGAGAAGATATTGGGGATTTCACATCAGAAACTACACATGATAGAGGCCTGCAACAGAACGGAACAGAATCCCCACAAATGTTCACTCTAATTGCAGCAGTAAAGTGAATTAAAATGCACCATCAAAATAAATTTTAAAGACATTTTAAACACCCTGAGAATGAGGTAGAAACAACAGAAGAAACTTTTACAAAAGAAAAAAAAATAGGGGAACTGAAGGACACGTTAAACAGTATTATTAAAACAATGCAAGCTCAGCTCAGCATGCAAATATTCCCAAGAAACTCTAGTGGTAAAACAGTTGCATGATGATGTAGACTTCCACAGGAACATCCTTGTTGAGATCTGGAATTGCATGCACCACAGGATAATTCCTGGCATACAGTCAGAATGTTAGTTTTGAAAGCCCAGATTATTTTGTTGAAGGGCAACAGAATCCAAGCTACCTAAACATGCCTAGTCCCACCAGCAAAAATATTGAAATCACCAAGGTCAGTATTAGTGGGGCAACCAGTTGTTTGGTAAACAAGAATCTTGTAATAATAGGGTCAGATATATAAATCAAGGTCTTAAATTGCAGCAATATTACTTTTAAGGCTGAATATTTGCATTCTCCACTGTTGTATTTTCCTGTTTTGTTTTCTTAGGAGAACCCTCTCATTTCTATCTACTGCTTCCTCGCTGTGCTGCCTTTAATTCAAAACCTATCCTAGTTAATTAATGAGTGTTTGCTCTGAAACAGTTCATAATGGATGCAACCACTAAAATATGATCATTGTCCACCCTGTCCTTTAGTAAAATGTGCAATTATCTTGTAGGAAACTGGTGAAATAATCAAAACTTACCTCCTAAAGGAGATAACAAGCTTTAATTCAGAATGTTTACAAGCAAGAAGAATCATATTAACTACAGATGTTAATTTACCATAACAAGACAAGAATGTCACTAACTACTTGTTCTTTTCAAAAGGGAAGTGGTTTAAATAATTATTTTAACTGCAGGTGTTGGTATTGGCTCAGCAGGAACAAAAGTATCATTTGTAACAATCCCATCTTCATCAGCTGTGTTTACAAAAAGCTGTTTTATTCATTCAGCCATTCTCTTCTCTTCTTTCTCACAATAGATTCAGAGATGTGCATTTATTTACAGTTCAAAGGGTCAAACTGTATGTTATATTATACAGAACACAATTCATCCTGTTTATTTTACTGGTCATTCAGGACGTGTGTGGGTCCCAAACCAAGGAGGGGTGGGTGTGTTAAGATCCAATTTCATTTCTGTTTCTTCACATATGCAGATATGTAAAACAAAAGTACATTAATTTCCACTTATATCAGTTTCCTGCTAAACAAGAACATATAGCAAAGTGATATTAGTACACCATTTCCTCAAGGACTTAGAGTTATTTTTGAAACCAAAAGTCAAAAGCATTTAAAGGTAACAGTTCCACATGGTGATTTACACTTATGAGTAAACTTTAACAAGGACATAAAGCTTACTATAGTGGATTATTCTTCTGATGCATATTTCATCTCTAAAAGAAGGCAGAATCAGAAGAAAAAAATGGGAAAAGAAGCCCCAAAGACAGCAAAGGAGAGTTGAAAGGCAGAAAAGGATTAAAATGTTTGTTATATTTGTGGCAAAACAGAACATTGGGATAAAGCCTGTCCCAGGAATATATCTAAATCCACTTCCTTACCTGTCCAAATAGTTTCCAGAAGAAAATGGGAATGGAACCCACAGAAATCAATGACCAGGAAGCAAAAGGGTTCTTGGACCCTGAAAGTTGAAGAATTTTAGTGAGTTACACCTAGTCAAAATGCATGCAAAGTGGGTCTAGAGGGCCATCACTAGTGTCTTTGGACAGACTAGAAAAGTTCCATTAATTGAAGCCTGGAATCAAACATCAGAAGTAGTAAATCACTATTAGGTCTCTAAAAAAGCTGCCATACAAAATAATAATTTGTCCTAACTTGCCAACTGGTAGCTAAAGTGCCCGTGCTGCAACACCAGCAGGAAAAAGAAATAGTGAAAATTGCTGCTACAGCTAAGCAAAAAAAAAGTTACAAAAACAAGATAGAGAAGGAGGCATTTTCTGAAATCTTGCCCTATAATCTCGTGATTGACCTGGATTTTTCAATTAACACCTGGAAGAGAAGCAGCTTAGACAAGCTAGCTCTTCCTATTTACTCTTGCAAGTTGTGCGATAACAAACTTTTTGCTCTAACCCCAATCAGATAATTTTTTTCCTCTTTTGTGGTGGCAGGTGCCCAGGGCATGCTAGACACTTAATCCTCATTAATATGTAACCTTCCTTTCTGATGCCTAAACTAAGCAACTCTGGGGGTGGAGAGGGAAAGAGAGGTTGCAGGGCTATAAAACCTGCCCAATGAAAGTGTCCCCTTTGTGAGTCAAGACCAGAGACCATCCTTGCTGTTTAGGCTCACTGGGCAGATTAAGCAGAGACCCCCTGATGCTACTGGAGACAATTTCTTAATAAACGTTCAAAGTTTGTGGCCATCCTGGCATCTCCCTTGGTGTTCTCATACTTTGGTATCCATCCTGCAAATTCTAAATTAAGCATTGATGCACAAATTACAAGCAATGCCTTCTCACCCAGACCTCCTTGTTCTAGGAAAGCAGCCATAGCAAGAAGAACCTATTATACATGCTAGTAGGTCCAGGGGCTGTTCATTAAAGCAGAGATGGGAGGTGGATATCAGACCTCTGCAGTAAAGATTCTTCTTTATTAAGTTGTAGGAGGACAGTGGCTGATGTTGACAAGGAATAGATAGAGCAATCTGTTTTGTGGCGATCTCATAATATTTTAGAATATATAATATTGAGGATTAATGGGTACCATCTAAAGGTCCCATGGGAGCTACATGGTTCACCTCTATTTTAAGTGATTATTTTGAATATCTCACTGGAATCCTATTAAGAGCATATTTAGCCTGGAGAAGAGAAGACTAAGGAGAAATATGACAGCAGTCTTCCAATGCATGAAGGGATGTCACAGGGAAGAAGATGTAGATTTATTCTCCATATCGCCTGAAAGTAACACAAGAATCAAGGATGGAAGCCTTAAAGAGAAAAATCCAAACTTGAAATGAGGAATTTATTGATGGTGAGAGCTGTTAAACAGTGGAACAGCCTCCCACTTGGTGTCATGGATGCTCCATCACTGGAAGTTTTTAAGAAAAGATTGGACAGCCATTTGTCTGGGATGGTCTAAAAATTCCTACACTAGGCAGGGGATTGACTAGAATATCTCCAAGGTCCCTTCCAACCCTATCATTCTACCTTGAGATCAGCAACTGCACCTTCAGATATAGCACATAATGCATTGCAGATGTTTGAAGCCTTTCAGGTTACTCAAATACCATATATATAGATTTATTTCCCTTGAGTTTGGGCCCTATTCCCAGTGTGTAATTATGTGAAATGGCTGAATCATCCAATATGATTTATTATTCAGATAGGAATTGACTTGGTCAAGAATGAAAACTTCTTATCCTATTGGCCTTTGTGAATCAATGGAAGTTGTGGAAGGTGGCACCAAGCAGCACTATCCACAGGGCAGAATAAGATTCATTTGAGTAGTAGAGCAATCTTACAAACATTAGGCATATCGCATCTGGGCTCCAAAACTCTGGATGATCACTGATCTCTTTGGTACCATCTAAGAGCCCACCAGCATTCTGTAATCCTAATGAACATGGGCAGCTGGAGTGACATAGGAAATCGCTTCAGTTCTGAGGCAGCTTAACTAAATCATAGGTTCAAAGCAGGAATCAGACAAATGTGAAATGGCTCCAATTGTTCCAAACTGTTGTTTGTAATATCTTATGGGGAAGAAATCACCCTTCTAATCCAACACATATCTACTCAGCTGTAGGCCTCTTCAGTCCAGAAGAGTTTTACCCCACAGGATGAGTACAGAATCACAAAAATTCAACTGATGTTAAACGTGCAGTATAATCAACCTTTAGTTTGGATTTTAATTTTAATTCCAGACTCAATTAAAATAATTTGATACTTTCAAGATTAAAGCAGAGAATCATTTAGCTTATCTAAAAAATAATAATGTGGTTAGAGAGAATTTGATTGGAATCACCAAAAGAGAGGGTGGAATCTTACATTATTATAAGAAAAAAAAATTCAAAGAGATAGCTATATTCTAAAAAATATCTAGTATACCATATTTCTGCAGTTAGCAGTTTAAGATTAATTATGAGATGAAAGCTGACATTGATTTTGCAAATGTTTTCCAGTTAAGAATATGTTTCTTTATGGTTTAATATTGTCATGTCAATCACTGTAATAACATATAACTATATAAACTCCCCATTAGAATTAATGATGAGTTGTATTGTTAAGCTATATTTAATGGTGGAGAAAAAAATAGGAGTTGTGCTGTCTCTGGCAAACATGTATTCTTTTCATCAGGAAATGGATTATGCCTTAAAACAGGCTTCTTAAATTCAGAAACAACTCAATAATTAAATAAAGCAAGAGAATATTTGTTCTCCTTTAACAATGCTTTGGTTGCTACTGATATGGAAATCTTTCATTTGCTAAGGTGTACTGTATCATGTAAAGGATGTTGGTTTAAGACACACTGATCTAAGGGAATTAAGGGAAGGGTTTTACACTGCACTTCAGTATGCTTCATGTTGTCAGTGTGAGCATGCACACAGTATTTCTTTTCCCTTTCAATATAGCAAATGGCTTTCCAGGTTGAAAGGAAATGTTCTGTAAGAAATGTCTGTCCAATGTGCCTCTATGAATACAGAATTAGTTGTGCAGTTCTTTTGGACTGCAGTCAAGATTGTATGTAATCATTGGGCAAGAATCATATTAATGTATTTATTTATTTTGATTACATGCCATCAAGTCGGTGTCAACTCTTAGTGACCACATAGTTAGATTTTCTCGACTATGATCTGTCCCTAACGTGGTCCTTCACATCTTCCAACAATACACCCATCACCTTTATAACTGAATATCTACCTTGCTGCTGGTCATCCTCTTCTTCTCTTTCCTTCCACTTTTCCCAGCATTACGGCCTTCTCCAGAAAGCTAGGTCTTTGCATAATGTGTCTAAAGTAGGATAATTTGAGCCTGGTCATTTGTGACTCAAGTGAGAACTGTGGATTTTTTTGATTAACCTTTTTTTTTCCCCCTTGGCTTTCCATGGTATTCTTAGGAGTCTTCTCCAGCACCAAAGTTCAAAAGCATCAATACTCTTAATATCCTGTTTCTTCAAAGTCCAACTTTCACTTCTATAAAATATAATAGGGAATACCATAGCCTGAGCTATTCTGATCATTGTAGATACAGAAATATCACAGCATCTTAGTATCTTTCCCAAGGCCTTCATTGCAACTCTGTACTAGAGCTAGGCTGTGGCTACTTCTTGACCACTTGTTCCTTTACTATTGATGGTTGATCCTAAGAGACATAAGTTCTCCACTGCTTCAATAACTTCATTGTCAATTCTAAGGCTTGTTGCTGTACCTATTGCCATTAGTTTGGTCTTCTTTATGTTTAATTTAAGTCCCTTTTTCACTGTGCTCCTTGACTTTTATTACTAGAGCTTTCAAATTCTTTGCATTTGGGGCTATGAGAATAGTATCATCAGCACAGCACAGGTTACTGATGTTTCTTCCTCCAATTTTAAAACCACTTCATCTTCTTCCAGTCCAGCATCCCTTCATACATAAAAGTCATTTATTTAGATAAGATTATTTACACTATCTCAATCTCTGGCACTTCCAGATGGGGTGTTTGCACCATTCCAGAATCTGCTCCAGATCTTTGCACTCTCATGTTATGTGTATGTCCAGCAGCTAGGCCAACTTATTTCTGATCAGCTATGCTGTATCCAAAATCACAAAAATGTTGTTCCTGCCCTGCAACCCTGAAAAACCTATGAATAGCCTGTTTTTCCATTGGCAGAATTCCTGCCTCATCCCACCTCCCAGCCCCTGAGCTTCAACTGATGGAGCATCCGGTTCAGTTCTGTCCACAGGTCCATAAAAGCAAAAGATGATTTGACAGCTTTGTAGATCTCCCTCACACCGAAGTTTTTTTATGTTGTTTGTTTTTTTTTTTTTTTTGCATAAGATTAAACAAATGCACACCATCCTGCGGACTACATTTTAAAATCTAGTTGGAATTGATCTGAGCTTTTTGATTATTTGCAGATTCTTGCAACTGTTCCCTTCTTCACAGTAACAAAATATCAGGGGTGATTGGGGAAGACTTCTGCCTCTTTTCCTTTCAGAGTATAGGCAATGTGTAAAACATCAGGATGCTTGATTGTGCTTTTGTAGATAGGTGTAGACTATCCTGTGTCTGTTTAACTCTTTTTCTATGTTATAGGTTACTTCCTGGAAGCTGTTTCCCCAAACTGTACCTTCTCTCAGCATTACTGGACTACCCTGCTTTCTTCTGTCCAAAGTCTTCATCTAGTTCCACACACAGGTACAAAGATGAACCTAAACTTGCAGGAACCAGATTGTCTGAAATGTAGCACCAAACCTAAGTCAGGGGTCAAAGTATTGGAGAACTTAATTTATCTGTAGTGCCAGCTTAATCTCTTTATTAGGTTTATGTGTACTGCAGCTCTCCATTTCAGCAGCTCTACAGAAGTTGCTACAGAAATACAAAGAGAAAAAGCTTATAGGAAGCCTAAGTATAACAAAATATAACAAGTATTTGTTTCCTCTCTTTTTATTGTAGGAGACGAGCTTGACATACATATTGATTGTTGTTTCTATTTGTGTGCATATACAAATATATGCACTCATACCATATTAGGAAGCACTCCAAAAGCAATTATAATGAACTGATGTAAACAATAGCAATATAAATGGCCACAAAACATCCATTTTAATGAATCACTAAAAGTGCTTTTTTAAAGGATTGATTAAAATTATAGGGGAATCAAACCACTACACATTCATTTTTTCTGTCCTACTCATTCTCACTTCATTTCTTGTCAATTCATTCCTTGTGATGGTAGCATCACTTGCCTGGTCCCTCAAAAGCAAAGGAGAAAAACCTTTAAATTCTATTACCATTACCTAGTACTAAATTATATAGCACTTAATGAGACATGTTTTTGATGCACTCTAAGATTTAAAAATAAATTATATTGCAGGTACTGTAGAAAAGTAGTAATGAGATTGGAAAAGACATCTCACCAAAAACATTTCAGTCAACATATAATGGAAATTATCAAATTTTACAGACTAATAAGAAAATATGTAAACTACAAACTACTCTCACTTTCTTATTAAAAATTAAATTTGTTAGGCTGAAAGATTGAGACGAAAACAGAAGTTTTTCATATGCTCTTTAATTAAATCAGGGCTGGCAACCTGGTGTCCATAGGCCACTAAAAGTTAAGCTTCAGTTAAAAAAAAAAAAAAAACCTGGCTGATAAGTTATAGGATTCTGAAATGAGATTGCAGAAATTTGATCTGATGACCTTTTGAGATCTGGGGCATTTAAAAAGTTTGTCCATCCTGGTGAATATAAAAACAAATGACACAAGAACTTGTGATTGATACTAAAATAAATGTGTTGGGGGGGGGGGGGAGTTGTATTTTGAAAGATTATGTATTTACTCAGTCTGGTAGCCACAAGCAACAGCTCCTTTTGGGGTTTGCTTGTTTGTTTATGCAGATAGTCAGAGACAAACTAACATCTTTGTTTGGATGGACCTACATCTGTCTTCAGTATACCACTGTCTTATCACATCTGATGACAAATAGCAAGGGATTGATGTCACAATTTTTTTTGTATTTATGAATTTTCTTGAGGCATGATCTCATGTCAAACAAAACTTAATCAGAGAGGCTGTTACTGTGTTATAGCAAGATTCCTTCCTTATTCTGGGATGTGACCAAAGAAACATACACCTGCTCCAGGAAATACTACCGCTTTTGGATTTCTTCTTTTCAGAACTACAAGATATTTTATATAACTGCCTCCCCACCCATGCTTCCTTGATGTAAATCAGAGCACTTAAAGTAAGCAATAACACTGAATCAGAAGAAACTAGTATCAGTACATGGTATTTTTGCATCAACACCTGGTAGTATCTACTGATAATGCATGTCATCTTATTATCTCTCTCTCTCTCTCTGTCTCTCTTTTTCTCTCCTGACAAAGTTTAGCAGCTTTATCTAGTAGGACAGTATATATTTTAAATAGATTCAAATTTAATTCTCTCAAATACTTAATAAACTATTCCAGAGTTTTGCCCAGTTTCTCTATCTAACTGGGCAGTCAGTAGTTATCTCTCCCTTTTCCATGTTTTGAAGATAGGAAGAATATTTGCCCTTTTCCAGACCACTGGCACCTCCATGATTTTTCAAAAATGGGAGAAGGGATGTCAGATATAACACCTGCAAGCTCCTTCAGGACTCTCAAACGTATATGATTTGGTCTTGGAAACAGACTCAGTCATGGTTGCCAGGTAGTCCATAACAATACCTTTATGTTTATTGGATTGCTGTTTATCTCAGTTCTAGTTGGGTCTGTCTGAATGTAGTCCAACTTTGGGGAGAAGACTGAAACAAAGTAAGAGTTCAAGATCTCTGCTGTGGTTTACTTTTTACCATCTACCATCTTTTCCAAGCAGTAGATCCACCTCTTCTCATGTTACTCCTGACACAGCTAAAAATCTGTTCTTATTGCTGTTAGCTTCCATTGAGAGAATTAAATAGTCTGAACATTTATAAAATAAGCATTGCTTAGCAAGATCCAGCATGAATTCATCAAGAAGAAGTCATGCCAAACCATCATGATTTCCTTTCTTTGATAGAATGATCTACTTCTTTGAACAAGGGAATGTGATGGATATAGTATACCTTAAGCTCAACAAAGTGTTTGACAAAGTCCCCAATGTAATCTTTCTACTTGTGGGCTAAACTGTGCCAGCATGAGATGGATACAGGCTGGTTGAGTGTATGTACCCAACAAGTGGAGGGAAGGCTTGAGTAGCATACTGCAAGGATACATTCTAAGCCATGGACTGTTCAATGTATTTGTAAATGATTTGGATGAGAAGTTAGAAAAATCTGATTATCAAATTTGCAGATGTCACCAAGGTAGGGGAATAGTAAAGACTTTACAAGGCAGCATTAAGTTTCAGGAGAATCTTGATAACTTAGAACAATGGCAGAAACTGGCAAGATTGATTTCAACAGTACAAATGCAAACTCCTTCATTTGAATAGGATGAGGGTGATCATGTTAGACAGTAGCACATGCACAAAGGATTTGGGTATGTTCATGGATCACAAACAAGGTGATGCACTTGCAAAAAAAAGGAAAAAAGTAAATGCTACTCAAGACTGCTTCAAGAGATCAGACTCAAGAGACATCATCATGTCTCCCTATTCTACATGTAGAATATAACATCTGATCTAAGCACAGCATTTTAGAAAGAACATTGATACATTGAAATGTGTCTAGAGGAGAACAACCAAGCTTGGAAGAAAAAAAATGTATGAGGAACAATTGGAGGTGCTGCGTATGTTTTGGACGGAGAGAGAAGACTGCAAAGAGACAGGATAGCTGTCTTTAAGCATCTGAAAGGTTGTAAAGTAGAAGAAAAGGTAGACATGTTGAGCGTTCATTTCAGCTGGACATCAGGAAGAATCTCCTAACCTACTGAACAGTGGAACAGACTATCTTGGGAAGTGCTAGACTCTCCTTTATTAAAAATATTTAAACAAAGGCTAGATAGACTACAGTAGCAGTGCATTGGGCTGGGGTTAAATTAGATGATCTCAAGGTAATTCCAGACCTTACACCATATTAGTAACAATAATAGTAGTAGTAGTAGTAGTATTGACTACTTCTGAAGAAATACTTCTGCACATTCATGTTGTTCATGGACAACCATAATCTATTCCTTGATTTTATTCTTTTTACGCATTATGAGGGGAAAAAAAATCTGATCATTGTGTTATTTTCCTGTCCATTAACTTAAGGATTGGAAGATAACCATTTAGAATAAGACTCAAAGGCTACAGCATTAATTTTATATATGTTTGATAAACAAAGACTTTACAGTAAAACAGTGGGCATTCTCAGAGACTATAAATATCTTCCAGGTAACAGAATGAATGATGGCAAGTGAAATGCATTTGTCACTAGGGGGAAAATTATGGGTTCTATTTTCAAGAAGCCCTGAGTGAATTTCTACATTATCAGAAAAGTCAGCATAGAGGATAAGAAGGGCACAATTTGATTTTCACCATTACTATAGCCAAGAATAGCAATTGGATTTACATAAAAACTATTTATTTAAATAGACAATTTTCTTTAAAAAAATCAGTGGGGAAATTATGATTCTCTACCTAGAGATGAGTAGGTATGAACACAGTTCTATTAACAAGGCTGCTTTCTGTTAATATTGATGCTCCAACTATTCATTAACCCAATTCGTGTGTTCTGGAGAGAAGTCAGGAAGATTTGAAGTGGCTTGAGCAGGGCAACCACTTAAGGCCCTGGGGATGCCTTTAGCCCCTAGAAGTTGCCACCAAATTGCACTTTAATGAAATGGAAGGAGAAGATATTAAGTACATGTGGAGTAATCATATGAATGATATTTAATTAATTTGATTTAAATTCAATTACATTGAAATGGAATCCAAATTGCTTTTTTCACTAACCCCATCAATTTTGGGGATGAGCCCCTTGGTAAATAACAATAAAATAAAATATACTTCTGAGCCTGAAAAAAAGTTACATATTCTGTGATGGAGGAAGGGAGATATTTGTGTCTGCCCCCTTTGCTTGCTTTTTCTTATTTGTCTCCAGTTGCAAGGAAAATCTTCCTTGTATTCAATGAACTTGTGATGTCACAATTTCTTAGGTAAAAAGCTGAAGGTGCCCAAAATGTTTATTATTTTACTTTTGAACGGTTTATAAGGCAACTTCATACTGACTTGCATGCCCCCAGGATTTTCACAGTGGAGACTAAGGTATTGAGTCAATGCAACTTTCCTATTCAAAGAAGTCAAGCAAAATAACAAAAACATATTGTTTCAACCTATTTTATTCTTCTCTTTCTGTAGCTCTGCTAGTATCAAGGAACAAAAATAGCTGTTGGGGATCTAGCTTGCTTTAAAAAACAAAAACATGTAAAAAGCCTCATCTCTTCATACACATCAAGTTCTACAAACTGTTTAGGATTATTGGCTTTCTTGCACAGTGTGCTATGATAACATTTTTCAGTATAAACTTGATTATTATGGGCCTTTCAGTCTAAAGTGAGAAACTGTGTATTGTTTTCTGGATATGAAGACCAGAGTCTCTTTTTTTTATGTTAATAGTTGAATAATTCATTGCCTTTTTGTCACTCCTTAATTGTTCTATTGCATTTTCCCTAAAGCCAGAAAGTTGTTCATTTTATTATTTATTAATTTAAAAATTAATTATACATTAGCTCCAATAATTCTGTTACTGATGGCAATGATTTAAATACCATACATGTGGGCACAGAAACTCTTAACAGTTTTGCTTCATTTGTTGCAGAAGGAAACTAGAGGCCAAACAAAATGATTCCTATAAGTGGTGATAGAACTAGATAACATTATTTAAAGAACTAAGAATGGGAACTTTGGGAGGCTAGAGGTTCCTTTAGAATTTTAAGAGTATGCTGTGGGCACACTCACAAAATGAATGCCATGGCCATTTATTTATGGCTTACTCTTTCAGCTTCTTTTCTGGAAAAGAAACTTCCTTCATATACAGATAAGAGCTCTTCCCCAACTTGGCACCCTTCCAGATGTATTTGGATTATAATTGCCAAAGTCAGCCTGCATCATGCTTCTGAGTTTATTAGAATATTTCTGGTTTTTGTTGTGCATATTAAAAAGATACACCAGTAATTTATCCAATAGGTTTGACTTCAAGAGTGTCCAAGTTGTTCCTGTCTTGTTTAACAAACTGGTTAAACAAACAATGGCTTACTATGTCAGTGACTCAAACACATTATCATATATATCACAGTTAAAATATATACATCCATGTAGATTACTCCAGAAACATATATCTGGGGGATGAACTAGTGTTCAGTATTCATAAGATAGCAGAAGATAAGTGATAGTAGTCAGTTATCTTAATTTACAAAAGACAATTCTCTACTTGAAAGTCTATCAGAGGATTATGATCTGTTTGAAGCCATCCTCTGTTTGAACCTCATCCTAAAGATGAATAACAGAAAGGGAAAAAAAAGGGGCAGGGGAGGGAATCAACAATTAATACTTGGGCAACAGTCTAAGTGGCTACACACAAGGTAGCTGATCACAGTCCCCCACACTATGGTGATATTATTTTGTATTTCTATTTCAATCATTTCTATAATTATGTGCACGTTAACATGTACAATTTTTATGCTCATTTGGATTAGCTTTTTGACCTTCTTTTGGTGAGATGTTTTCCTTTCCTCTCTTACTATTAGTGATGCATAAGATGTTACCTGAAATGAGAAAAATCACAAAAAGCTTAGAGAGTCTACGCATCAAATAGGTGCACAAACAGCTTTTCTTTGTCCTCTCTACAATCCTCATGCATTAGCTAGGAGGTTTGAAAAGGAGTTGTACCACATGTTTGAATGCTGTTATTGCAAGTGATCCTTATCAAGCAGAGCCCTGCATCAGAGGGAGAGCTGAACTTGCTTCCAGCCAAAAACTAATACAGACCTCCTGGCTGAATGCATGGAAGCTATGCAGAGTAGCCCTGAGTTGGGACCAGCATGAATTCTATGGACAGTTGTCATTTGCAACTCTTCATGTGTTCATATGAAGACCAACCACTATTCCCTTCAAACAAAACCCAGACCACCACAGGAAACTCCATAATCCTCTCAAATACAACTAAATGTAGTGCATGCTAGCAACAAAATGATGCCACGATCCTATCCATATCCTTTCAAAATAAGAGAAATATACATATTCCAACTTTGTTTTCAGCAAATTACCCTCACCAACAAACAATCACAGTGACTTCATATTACATTTTGTTATTTTTTTCAAGGATCCTGGTAGTCACAACTGGAGAAGAAAATGGAATGAAACCATCCGTGGCAGAAACAAATCATAAGAGATAAGTAGCCTACATCTGAGACTTCATTTCCAGTTACTGTAGGTTGGAATCCTTAAAATTTTGCAAAAAGTGAACATTAAAGTAATCCTAGATGTAAAGGGACAATGCAATAGCACCATTATCATTGCAGTATAAACCATAATGTTCCCTTATTGGTTGTCTAGAAGAAAAAAGATCTGGAGACCAAAAGTAGAGAATAAAGGCAGTAGGCATTGTGAGTTGTGTTGTTGTAGGTCATGCTGTCACCAGAGATTGTTTGTCCACATGAGTTGTGTAGATCCATTTTATAAAGTTCATAGCCAGAATACTATGTGGTATCCAAAGAGACATTGAAAATGAACAATTTGTTTAAGAGACAAAGGGATTTCTTGTCTCTCCCTCTCTCTTGTGCTTCATTCTCGTCAAGATGTAGATTAGATTGAAGGGAGACTTTTCTATCCTCATGTATTTCTTAATAAATCTATGCTTTACTTTGTATACAATGGATGATAGCTGGGCTAAGCCCATACTCTGCATCTAAGACAAATAGGATATTCTGCTACTTAATACTTGGTAATCTTTCAGCACTCTGTTTCTGTTCAGGAGCATATCCTCAAACAAATGTTTCTGCTGCATTCAAATTTCCAGCAGCAGGCAGATGAAGATTAGTTACTGAGAGAAAGTGATTTCAAATGTGGAGCATGTCGAAGAAATCTGTAGGGCAAAGAAAGTGGAAGCTAAGAAATGGAGAGGACCAAACTGGAAAACATGAATGCCCCACAGTTTAATAATCCTTTTAGAGAGTAACAAGGCAGCCATCTTTAGAGCAAAGACAAAAGTGCATTGACAAAAATCTCATGGAGAAGAAATGACAAAGAGGTTTGCAAAAGTGTCAGAAGCCACAAAGAGTGTGACATCAGTCATGAGATAAGTTTCTACCTAACACATGGGAAGAAATGCCAATGAAGAATTTAATCTTTTTGTTAGAAGGTATAGCATAACAGAAGAAAATATCAAAGATAGGATATGTTTAATCACTATACTAAACCTTCATGTAATCTGAAATGCAAGATAAAGACAAGTCAGTTGAAACTACAAGTAGTTATTAAAAGTTTTCGCTGGCATATCCTAGTGGACATGTTTTGAAGAAGGCAGATCTGGCCACTGTTATATGACCCTTAATCACATTCATAATAGATAACTTTGATGAGTTCTTTCATAAATGTCAATAACTTACTTTTTCGGGGGGGTGGGGAATGTATACCACTAATTCCAGATCCAGGTAACTGGATCCTGTTTCAGCTCTCTCTGGGTCTCCCTGTAACATATCCCATACACCCCAATATGCCCCAATAGAGCTATATCCTACTAGGAATGGGTTCCTAGTGATTCTTGTGTCCCTAGTGACACTATTTACCAAGTATCCTGCCTGACCTGAATTTATTTTTTTATTATTTTTTTAAATGGGAAGCTGGCATACAGCAAAGCAAAATAAGCCTAAGCATCATCCTTCTTTCCAAGAATGCCCTTAGCCACCATGAAGACCTCAAAAGCATAGTTTGAAAATAAAAAAGACAAGGCCTGCCAGCCAGCCACTTGTTCTGAAGTGCAATGGTGGTGATAGAGAGCATCTTGAGAGGCTAGGGAGGGTGATAGGGATGATACCTCATTCACTTGCCTCTTGATATTGGTCATGCCTCCGCAGAACCTATTTTGTGGAAGAGCCTGTAACATGTTCTCAAGTTTCCAAAAAAGATTGAGAACTATTTATTTTACTGATTGAATTTATATAGCTGCCCATCTTACATATGTGACTTTTGCTACACAGTATACTGGTTCCTCCTCCTTTTGTTTACTAATCAAAATGTCAGCCTTGTGAGGTAGTCCAAACAGGAAGCACGATCAGATGGACTAATTCTATTTTATTGTAAGGCTACATTTACAAAATCTTGCAAGCCTGAAAGTACATTTCTCCCCTGTTGCCTTTACAGCCCAAGAAACTAGGGAGGGTCCCTTCTGAGATGTTTGCCATGCCCTCATTCACTCTGTAGGCTCAGCTACCGTTTATCCGACTGCTGCCCTGGCTGTGAATCTTCCTCCTGTCTCCCAAGGCCATTCCCACATACCATTATATCAAATAACATTTCAACTGTATTGTGCCTAAAAAACTAAGATACTTCCAGTTATATGAATATAGCTATCAGAGGATTAGTTCACACCTATCCATAATGTTTAATTTGGTTTAAATGTGAACCCAATCAATTGAAGTATATTAAAAAGCATGATTAATCAAGTCATGGTTTAACACGATGTGTGAATTCAACTAGAATATTGGATTAGATCATTTCTGCAGCACACCTATTCCAGTGTTACATGAATTGTACTAGCTTGTACTTCATTTCTAGGGATAATTCAAGGTGATAGTGATTATTTATTAGGGCTGTACATGCTTTAGAGTTTATCTGGAATTGGTATCGATCATGAAAATCTAGAAAAAAATGCAGCTGCTTTAAAGAGCACCTATGTTCCTATGTATTCTGAAGTACCTCTACCCCCAAATTTGCCAAGCATGCATGGTTCTTTGTATATTCCTTTGCTTTCAGACTGACTGTCCCATGCGTTTGGCCTTCTTTGTAACTGTATCAAAATTAAGGAGTTTCCTCCTTTGGCAAGCCTGGTTGATTTCCCCATTCTTGGTCTTCAGAACAGTAGGCTAGTTTAATTATTCTCCTGTTACTGTGGTTTGGATTGTTGGTGGTTTTTTTTTTCTTTTATTATCTATATTTGTTACTGTGATTATATTATTTTATTTCTTTGAATTGTAGCATTGAAAAAAAAGAGTGATGAAAAATTCAATGCACAAACTAAATATCTGGCTAAATTAAACTTTGTATAATTTAACAGTAATAGACTTAAAAGACCAATGGCATACAAATACAGATGACAACAATGTATGTTTAATTTGCTTACTACAGCAATATTCCATAACAGTAAGTCTATCTATACAGTGGTGCTTAAAAGTTTGTGAACCCTTTTTAATTTTCAATATTTCTGCATAAATATGACCTAACACATGATCTGTTATCCATACCAGTCCTAGAACTAGATAAAGTGAACTCAATTAAACAAATAAGTCAAAAACATTATACTTGTTCATGATGCAAAGCTACATATTTTTATGTAAGCACCACTGTATTCTGTAACAAAGGTGTCTGAGTAATGCATCAGATAAGAGCCAATTTGTGTATAAGTGTTGGACTGAAGCTGGGGAGACTGGATGGTTCAAGTCCATCCTTCCCCATAAGGGCTGTCTAGGTGACTTTCACTTTTGGGGCGGGGGGTTGAGGAAAAATGGGTGGAGGAAGCACCATGTACACCACCTTGAGCTCATATGTGGAAGGTAATATATAAATCCAATAAATAACAATAAAAATGGAAAAACTGAAGACTGTAGTTACAACTAGGATCTATGGCAAAATGTAATGTTTTCATTTTCTCATAGAAGTGTTTTGAAGATTCCTGCCAGAAGGCCTTGCGTCTCTTCAATATACTTTAACATTCAATATTCTCTACCTATTTTCTTAATGATTTCATTTTACTTTTGCAAACTTGAGAGCCAATGTAGCATATTCCTTAAGGTTCTGAACTGGAACTGAAGAGACATGACTTCTTCACTCAGTCAAGCAGATTACTGGTTTACCATGAGTCACATTCTTTCAGCTCAACTTATCTCACAGAGTCCTTGATGTAAATATTCTGGTGAAGATAACATCTTGAGAACTAGACATAAACTAGGGGCCTGCCAAATATGTGGATATCCCCTCTTTTCTCCATGAGCCCATTTTGGCTACTATATTTTCAGCATTCACCAAGTGACTTCACTGGCAGAGGAAAAGGTAGAGAAACATAGAGCTGAGGTCAGTTTAATCAGTATAATTATTTCTGGTAGAAACTAGATAAAAGTATGTCTAGATTTTACGTATATAATAAGAACAAACATATCCTTGGTTGGTAAAGATATATACAAGGCAATGATAAGGAAGCATTTTACATAATTTACTTCAGAAGAAATTATCAGGAAGTCCTTAGAAACAGTAAGCTTTCAACCCTTGATACCAACAGTTGAATTCAGCAAATTTAGCTGGATAACAAAAGTTCTAAGAAGTATACATTCAATAGTCCTTTGGCAGGTACAGATTTATGGTATTACCCTTTGTATCTTTTCAATTTCAGAGGTGCACCAAAGGGTGATCTAAGAAAGATTTGTGTGTCTTGATGGTGTCACATGTTATTATAGATGATGGTATCTTGGTATTTGGAAAGGCAATACTGTAACCCAAAGGGTGAAAAACACACCAGAAGCAATAACACTGAAAATAATTATTTAAGGTTTTGATCTGTACGCACTTACCTCTGAGTAATCTCAGCTGGACAGTTAAACTTACTTGTACATATGCTGTCTAAGCAAAATACACACCTGTAACAATTATTTTTGTAATAGACAAAACTTTGAAGCACGTCATGCTTTTTAGAAAATGAAAAATGATATGATGGTCAGAAATAAAATATCTTGGCTATATCTTTATCAAAGAAGATGTAGTGATACAACAGAAATAGAGGGCACAACTGAAATGATAAGGGCAAAACTGATCTACGCAGATCAGTCATCTAGCACTATTTATTCCAAACATGTCAATAGTGTCAAAGGGTTATATAATCTTGAACTAATGGAATGCTTTTGCATTTGCAAAAGGCAAAGTACCCACATTTCAGTCACCCCACATGCTTCTAGATACTTCAATCCTTGGTATCACATCCCATTCTATTCCAAGGGATCCTCTATCTCTCAGGATTAGGTTTTTGGAAGCTGCAGTAGATAGGAAGGTCTGTAGAATCCTGCAACTAGTGAAAAAGGACAACTGTGTTCAAGCTAGGTTTTTTAAGGCAATTGGTTACTCTCCATTAAAAAATACTTAGCTGAAGGAACTAGCTAATGTTAATCAAAGCATTTTGTTTTAAAAGATTGCAATCCTGCGGTAGTGTCAATAAATGCTACAGTATAGATTCTGCAGGGGACGCGGTGGCGCAGCAGCTTAATGATGCTGAAAGTGCCGGCCAGAAATGGCTGAAAGCTTCAGCGGTTCGAGTCCAGCCTCGCGTTAACAAGGTGAGCTCTTGTTTCTATACCCGCAGCTTCTGCCAACTCAGCAGATCGAAAACATACGTGAGTAGATAAATGAGGACTCTCACTCCGGTGGAGGAAAAATGCTGGCAGCGGCTCAACAGAGAGACGGGACAAGTTTGCCGGTAAAAGCGCGAAAAAACCGCGCTCGTCCGAAAAAGGGGCGCGAAGCAACGGAAATCCCGCCTCCTGTGCTGCCAGCTGGGCTGACGCTCTAGGAATTAGGCTCTGGCAAAGTCTAATTCCGAAACTAGAAAGATGCAATTGCCTTGAAAACCGCTAGGGGGCGGTCACTGCAGGGTCAGTAATGACTGTTAAGCAGATTAAAAAAAAAAAAATAGATTCTGCACTGTTGCAGAATAGCTCACAATTGCACATGTTTCTAAAGTGGCATATCAATTCTGCTCAAGATCATTTTGTTTAAATATATAAAGAAAAGGTGGCAACACCATTTAAATGCACAAAAGCTGGCAGTTGATCAGTGGAGAAGCAGATTAGATCTACAAAGCTTGAAAATTAAAAGTTTTAGAAGATTGTTGTATTGTGCACCTTCATGAATCCTGAGAGCTCTATGAATAGGATAGAAAGAGCGGCATCTAGACTGCATAAAGAAATGATTTGATGTCCTCGAGAACAAGAGGAGAAAGGACTTTCTGAGAGAAATGGTGCTCTGTTGCAGTTTGTCACTTCCTACTACAAAAATGATAGATTTAAATGTCCTTTAAATACAGTTTTGCAATATGGACAGATAGAAAATGGGGTATTCCAGAAGATAACAATGCTTACACAAATGGTGTAAGTATGCATTCCAATTTTAAAATGACAGGAACATAGATCTAAAGAAAGAAATTTTAAAGAGGGTACACAACAATGATCTAGAAAATGGGAGTATGAAAAAATTCATTGGTCTGAGGTTGTTCCTCAGACTGGAGACTTGACAACTGATGGCTTAGTCCTTAGGCTTTTTTTTTTTTCCTAACAAAAGTGGTATTATATTCCAGGAGAATATAAGCAATACATCAAATTGTTACTATGGTATTTTTAATATGTAATTATGTACTTTCTTATAGAACTATACTTAATTTCTAAAAGTCAAAATAGCTATCTGCCCTAGATTTGTCACATCTTCATTCCAGATCTATGCTGTTGATAGTGAAGGGCCCCCTGAGCATGTTCATTAATGTTTTCTTTTTAAAGTTTATTGTCCATATTCCAGAAGTACAGAAATGGTATTGAACACTAATGGCAAACAGCTCTAACCAAAAAAAAAAAAAAAATTAAGGCATCTTTCAGATGCAAACAACAAAATTCTGGACAGTTATTTTTAACAGATTAGATTTTGTTTTCTTCAGTGCTACTGAAAAGGGAGAAAAACTCCGTTTCTGTATATAATAGATTTAATAGTAGAAGTCTGTTATTTGGCAATAAAAGACTAAGTGTGGAAAAAATGAAATTTGGTGTCGTGCATTTTAAAATCATAAACAGAAAGTCAGAGTCTTACACTGCTCTTTGGAATATTGATTTTATTATGGTAAGTTTGTCAGTGTAATATGACAACAATGTTCATATCCTCCCAACTGCCCCCAGCTTTATTTGCATTGTATTCAACTGCAGTTCACAGTCTTTTCATTCTCTTCTGAAACTGCCCACTCAGAAACATGTGGGGAGGAAAGGAAGGCAGGGAGGGACAAGAATGCCAATCATTTTCTTTCTTTTGAGAAGTTCATTAAGAGTTTTGCTAGAGGCAAGAGAAAAGAACAATCATGCGGTGAAATAACTTTGTGGGTGTCCTATACTTAAACACCCAGAAGACTGAAACAAGTTCATATTGCCAGGTTAGCTTAATGCTTAGGTAGATAGACAGATGATAGAGAGATAGAAACATAGAGAGACAGAGAAACGGATAGATAGACAGACGGATAGACGAGTGGATAGATGGATGGATGGATAGATAGATAGATAAATCGATAGACTGAATAAACATGGGCAACAGACTTTGCTCCTCAGATCCCGAGCTTCTGTACCAAACAAAGGTTTCCATGAATTCAGAGAATCTCTTATTTTTTAACCTTTCTATGAATTATAATAAGCAAGGGGAAAGGAGAGGGATGGCTCTGTAAATAAAACAATGCTCCTTTAGCGGCAGGAGTAGATTGCCATCTACTGGACTGTAGCCTTCACATCCACAAGTGAGACAGACAAGAAACACAGACCGGGAGTCTTTTGTTTCATCTCTGCTGGCAACTCTTTTCCTCCCTTCTCCTCTACCTTCATGACAGATGTACTCTAGATATCATTAGGACAAGTAATTATGCTAGGATGAAGCAACCTACTAGCTAAATTCCTTTACTTGTGAATACTATCGGCCCTTTGTATTTTGCTGATTTACAAGTAAGATATACAGAGTCACAAAGTGATGAGGTTTTCTCTCCCCCCCCCTTTTTTTTTTTTCTCCAGTGTGCTTGGCTTGAATAAAGGAACAAGATTTTGCCATTTGGCCTCACTTTGTGGACATTTGCAAGCACGCATTATCTTATCTCTTTTGTACAATATGGCAGCATTGTAGGTTTTAGGGTAGCCATGCTTGCATGCTGAAAGACTGTGCAAAGACACGTTACGCATGAGAAATGCTGCATTAAATCAGTGGAAAGGCAGACAATACGGCCATACCAGTTAACGCTTATAAAACTGCCCAAAAACAATATCTACATTTTTTCTCTTTTGAAACTCATTCTTCTGTGTTGGCTTAAGCTCCCCTTTCTTGATCCATATGTATTGGGAATATAAAGCCCAGAATTCCTAGCCAGCCGGTCCAACAGACAGCTTCTTCAGCAATTCCAGGAAATGAAGTTACAATAGCACTAGGTTGTTGGAGCCATCACGGTACACACAGAAACTTCCCTCTGTAGTTCCCGGCTATGTAGTTCTATGCTTCTAATCCTTGACACCACACAATATATTTATAACAACCCTTCAGATATTGTTTTATGTTATTCCGCAACATCTCCAGACGAGACCTAAAACCTGGAAAAAATTGGGAATATGGACAGCATTTCCATGTGAGAAAATGCACAGACTCTAAAAGTAGACTCCATTGCAAATATAAAGAAGCTTTTTTGCCATATCTGAATATGAAGGGGAAAAAACTGCTTCTGTTTTCAAGTACAATTAAAAATAGGTTTCTTTGGAACCATCATGTGCCATGGTATTGATTCAGGCTAAACAAAACCAAAGTTGCTAAAACCTGGTAAGTATTGTGAGGATAAAGCAAGAATCAAGTAGCATGATTCTCATGAGCTGCAGTGTGAACATTAAAACAAATTATATATTCTAGAAAAATTAGTCAGGAGTAAATGCTTTACAAAAGATAAACCTGCATAAAATGTCCAAACAAAACTTAGTTCCCAAATTCCTAAGAGTCAAATTGCCTGCAAGAGTCCATGATTGAAATATTGTCCTTTGGTAAAAGTTCTGTCTCTTGTCTGCGGGTGGTAGGAGAACGTGGTAGGGAGGAAATGAATGGTGGTTTCAAAATACCAGAAGAACTTTGAGCACGAGTGGCCCTGTGGCATCTTGAATACTTCCTCGGTGGCCTCAGATCTTGGTCTTCACCAAAATCATACACCCAGTACTCTGAGTAATATAAATGTCAGACAGTTTTATATAAGAAATTGCTTGACTAAACCCAAAGCCTCAGTAAATTGTTCCTTGAGGATGTAGTTTTTTAATATTTGCTCATTTCAAGGACAATACTGCATTTTGTGTGTGTGTGTGTGTGTGTGTGTATACACACACACACACATAACACACCCATATAAACATACATTAATAATTTGAAAAAAATAATATAAATAATAAAGGGAGGAGGGAAAAAGAAACTGAAAGAAGTAAGTTTGGGAATACCATTGCACAGATATCTAATCTTTTAAACAAACAAACAAAGAATGATTAATTAACTTAATATAAGCATCAATATTCAATAGCAAAAGCCAAACAGATGCCAGCTAATAGGTAATGGGAATATTGTACATGCATTTCTCCAGGGATTCAAATGCTTGACTGTGTGGCTACTTATGTTATGGCTGCATTTTCACATGTTACTGCAATGGAAAAGGAACAATTTCTCTATGGCTTCTTCCCATGCCACTTTGAAACTATCAGTATGAAATAACCATGGTCATCTCCACTCAGACTTCTACTGGGCCATGGCATAATGCTTTTGCATGGAGGAACTCTATTGCTTCCTCTCCTGCATGGGTCTTTCATCTCTCTCTCTGCAGACTGTAGTAGTGGTGGTTAAAGCACATCCACCCAGGAAAGCAGCTAATGTTAATTTGGCAAAAGTCTCAGTTTAAATAGTGCTCATGGGCAACTGATGCCGATTTCACAGGGAGAAAGTTGCAGATTTCAGTGACTGCCACGGTTAACATAAGCTAACCCCAGCTGAGCTGACATTTTTGAACAATCTCCCAGAGCAGCAGCTTCTCAGAGAACATGCTACAGTTCCAACTTATAGGTACCACATTGTACAATAGGATAACTGTAAGTGTGTAGATGCCTGTAGATCAAATGTGGGCAGTAGTATCTGAGAAAACAAGTATTCTTTTTATATGAGAATTACAACATTGTCTTAACCCCTCATCACAACTTGTCTTATCTAGAGCACAGTTATTAAACTGTTTAATTAATTAACATGTTTTCTGGAATCACAGTCAGCATCTGTATAAAATATATTACCTGATGAAATTATACCACAGAAAACAACATTCAGTCACAGCAGAGTACTATAGTGGGTTTCTTTTCTTCAGCTGGTCCATCTCTTACATAAACAGCTTCTTCAGGTTGGGCACGTAATAGCAAAGCCTTCATTTATCAGACTTTGGTTTAGCAGACTCTGGATACAATGAACATTTTTTTCATCTGTTAGATTGAGCTTATACTGCAAAATGATTACGTAATTATGCACAGGATGTAAATTTGGATTCTACAGACATTTAGATTTAAAGGACACCCCTGAATGATCCATTAAATCATTTTATATAAGTGTTTACTTAAGCTGCACTTTCTTTTCTCTTACACTATCTACTGTTGTGTAAGGGAAACTCACAATCCTTCTATTGTAATATCTGTTCTTGTTGTGATTTTTAGCTATATCAGTAATTTATCTGTAGGCCACTGTGCAGTTTATAGAAGGATCTGCATGCATTGTTTTTCCCATCATAAGTATAAGGTCCAAGGAGATCATTTCTTGGGAAACCATGCAGCCATATTACCTGTATTTTTTATGAAGTGAACTGAAGTACAATCAAACAAAAATAAGAGATAAAAGATAAATAGAACAAAGCAACTGTTCAAAAGATGTTCAAAACAAAGCATGTTCCCTTCACATTCATCTATATCTGTTTCATATGTGATCTCTAAATTCCTATTGATGGTTATGTACTTGGATTTCCATTAAAATATCCATTTGGTTTGTATGATTTACAAATATGATGTCTTTAATAATAAAGTCAGCCATAATTTCATAGTAGGTGGATATGAATCTATTAGTTTTGTGTCCCTGCCTTTACAGCATATAAATAAAGACATTTGAAATACCGAAGCCTATCCACATGAAAATGATTTATAGTTCCCCTGTTCTTAACAAGAACAGAGTAAAACTGATAACAAAATGTACATTCAACAAAACTATGCATATAGAACCAAATATTTTCATGAACAGATGAGCAAAAATAATGAATTAAAAGTTATACTCTGTTCCAATAGAGCCGTACATGCAAAATTCCAAATTTAAACCAACCTTTGGAGCCATATTTATTCTAGGGGAAGGCAATTTATGCTGTGGTTCTCCATTATCTGATTAGACAGATTCTATTAACCTATTTAATACACTTTTTCTGTATCGGATTATCATTTGCAACAATTCACATTCTGTTTCCATGGTCTACTTTGACTGTCACAATGAGGATCCTTTCTGATATTCAGAATTTATGGAATACCTGAAACAAAGAAATTATCACTCTGCCACTCTTCATGCAAATGGAATGGCAAATTATGCTGTCAAGTATCTATGTTCCTAGCCCCTTCCAGGGGGGAAAAAAAAAAAGCATAGCTTTAGACTGGCCTATAAAGTTGTGATAGCAAAATTATTAGTTTCCCAGCTTCATTAGCATTTTTGTAGACATGGAACTTGTCCAATTATTGAAAAATTATGGAAATATAATTAATAAATTTAAAGATTTTAATAAATAAGACTTATAGTAAGTAAAATACATTTTACTTGAATCTGAAATATAGTTTGAGTATGAAATACATATATTTTATGTACAGTATTTTATAAACCTACAAATAAGAAATGGGCCATCTACAATCTTTCTGGGGATCATCTGGTTTTTATACAGTGTGATCCAGAGTCCAGAATTGCATTTCAGTGTATAATTCTGCAGGGACAGGCATTATTATAATAGTGTCTGTAACTCTGGCAAGACTTCATATAATTCTGGAGCATTAACTCCAAGTTGCCTGTTATGAAATTGGGAAGTATGCTAAAACAATCTAAGTCTTATTTCCAATAGAACTAATTAGAATAACTGTTCCATCTTACTTCAGTACTAGCGACAGATTACCATCTTCCCTTATCCTCCCTGAAGGTCACATGGTACAACAGCATGGGGGACCACATGGCACATATAACACTGACTTCTAGCAGCAGAGAATGAGGAGCTACAGACCTTCATCAGTCCTCTCACTCTGGCCAGACACTTGGAGGAGTCTGCCTATAGCCCTTTGCTTTTCTGGAATGTGCATGAGGCTCCAATATAGTAATATCCAGTTGGAACTTTTAGTGAGTTGGTTGGTTTGGTGATTTAGAGTTGGAAGGCTGCCCAATTTCCAAATGGCTCTGGGTGGTTTATGTAGTTAAGGTTATGTACATCTGGGCAAAATCACCCATTATATTACAAACAGACAACCTAACCCGAGGGCTGGAAGCAAAACCATCAAAGCTAATATAACTCATTGTCATCAGATGCTGTAAAGGGCATCAATTTAGATGGCTTTTGAAGGGAACTGGCCAAATTCTTGGAGGATCATTACTGTCAATGACTACTAGTCATGATAGCTGTTTGCTACTTCCAGAATCACACATGGCAACTAATAAGAAGCAACAGTAGAGGAGGACCAACACCTTCTTTTCTATGCCTATGAATTTCCTAAATCCACCTAGTTGGTCTTTCTAAGACAGGATTGACTAGATGTATCACTGACCTGATCCAGCAAGATTTTCTTAGTTCTTGAAGCCCAAACAGCGTATTGAAATTCATTGCACTTTTATCTCCCAATAGGCATAAAAGCAACATATAAATTCATGAAATAATTAACCATAATAAACCTGCAACCAATAAAGATGTACCAATGTATATGTACCAATTGTATTTCTTAGAAAAAAGTACAAAAGATAGCTTATACTAATCTGAGTTTATCAAGCATAATAAAATTGTTTGTTGTTTATAGTTGTCTACCCCTGATACAGAATAGCCATTCACTGAATAGGTAATTACTATGGTCATAAAAACAACGTGAGAAGCAGACTAAGACCTTTGTCTAACATTGTATTCTCACCTAAATCCAAAGTTTATGGGAATCCCAAAGCAGATAAAAGGACAGGAGTCCTTTCCTACTCATATTCCCCAACTGTTATGGCTTTGATAGAGCTAGCATGATGGCTAGTTGGCCTTTGATAGCCTTATCCTCTATGAATATATCCCCTTTCTAAGCTCTTCATTGTCAATGGGCATGTCAAAGTGTTGGTGCTTGGCCTCGGTTTCAGAGACATGTCTCATTCCTTCTCTTCCACCTGCCCAAGCATTCAGGAAAATATGCCAGATTTCACATCAAAAGCTAGCAGCCCTCATTTCTTCTACTCTTGCTGTTTATCTAGTTGAGAAGAATCCACAATTACAAACCATTTTAGAACTCTAACGTACTATATACTAAAATGGTATAATGGGGTATAATATACCTTGCCATAGAGATTTGCAACTTTAAAAAGGAATACTAATATTTCTGTGTTCTAGTATTTTGACTATAAGAGCATTTATTCTTTTCATCCCACTCAATAGGGATGCTACCACGAGAGACAAGCTACAGTGCAGAAGGGTGCCAATCGATCAAGCTGCTCTAAAGAATCTGCCCAGGTGAATGGCCTAATAAAACAAAGCAATAGACATTAAAATAAACAAGGCACTCTTCCTTCATTTAGAATTTTTGCTTTTTTATCTTTCCCCTCAACCTTGTTCGCCTCTATTTTTGTGTGCATTTCATTACCTTTGGGGCATCATTTCTTTGATGCAGAGTCCTCAAGCACAGTTATCGCCTCAGCTCCAGGTTAGTTCTGCCTGATTAAATATCAGCCTTTGGGTACCACAGCGGTTTCCCCTGATTGGTGGAAGAGCAGGGAGCCAAGGTGGCCCAATAAGACATGCTATATTTCTCAGTTCTCCATCTGTAAAACTTGAGGAGCTTTTCTTGCTCTGTGTGAGGTTAATATTACAGCAAATCACACCTCTCAGCGGTGAGGCTAAAAGAATATCTGTTTTCTGTCTATGCACTGAGTGGGCAGGGAGTTTTTATTTCATACTTCATTTGCACCTTGCTGGGTGATGCCACAGAGAGGCAGCAGGTTCGTATCCTCCCACCCTCCAATAGTACATTACGTTCTGCAGCAGCACCCACAACACTAATCTTAAATCCAGGCCTAATGTGAACTAGAGGGCTCCTACCTTCTGAGTTTTAATCCCTGCCCCCTTCTGCAACATTTCAGAGATGATAAAATCGCATTTTATTGTCTGATTAAAGAGAGTTGGAAAGCCGAGAATTGACAAATTGCAAAACAACGACCACACTCTTAACACATAATCGAAAAAGAAAACATTGAGATGGCCATCAAAAGCTCTTTACGAGGGAGAGAAAGGGAGAGATAATTAACAAAATATATTAGACTGGGAAAATGCTGAGTGAGATAGAGCTTTCCTCCTGAAGGCAATGCATTTTCGCTCAAACTCCTAAACAAACAGCAAGAGGTAAAATCGTGTGTCATCAGTATAAAAGCAATAGCTTTTGGGTAATGATAGGATGTAGAAATTGAAAAGCTTCGGGGGACATTGCTGAACTGAGGGGGAAAGAGGGTGACTAAACAAGGTTAGAGATATGTTGAGAACAACTGAAAATGCCCACTTAAATCAAATGCACAGAAAGCTCTTGGCCAGAGCAGGACCCCAGAGTTCCACAAAAGGCTCAAGGCCATCTCTGGGTCAAAGTGTCAAAGGCAGTTGATAAATCATAGAGGAGTGATGAAAGGACACCACTTTCAAGCTGAACCATTAAGCCTCAAATCTTCACAAAGCTACTGCTGATGGCTCAAGGGATTAGTGAAGAGGATTTCCCCTCTTTGCCTGGGAGCAAGTTTATTTATTTAACCTGAACGAACTAGTTCAGGTTCGTAGTAAGTACACATTGGGGCTGGAACTGTTCTGTGCACACAAACACACACACACATACCATCTGTCAACTCTTGAATCTCAAAAAGTGTTGATTACAAAATCCCTGGACTTGCAACTGCTTTCTATATACTGTTCCATATCTGGAAGAGTTACAGACCTCTCAAAAAGTATGGATGTGGTTGTTGGAAGCTTAGGAGGCAACTGTACTCATGTGAAAGAAAGGATGTCAGAGTTGGTGTTTCTCTCTGGAGATGGGAGTACATTGTTCTCTGGTTGAATTCATGTGTATGTACCAGATAGGCCACATTGGCTGTGAATTCTGGAGTAGTGGTCTAACACTTCTGAAAAGTGAGAAAATTTGAAACAGTTATCTTAGAGAGCATTGAGAGAACTTAACTTTCTTCTGCCAGATCAAGCAATGTTGCTTTTCTCACAGAATTAATTGGTGACTTTTATGTATATGCAACTATCACCACAGTAGTCCGAAAGAGGCATTAGTGCTCACTGTATATGCATTTATTTTTCTGATCCTCTTAATATTATCAGCACTGCCAAACTGACACCAGGCCCATTTGCTTTATGCCCTTTCATTTGTTTTGTTTGTGACTCATCTACAAGAATCACATCTTGCAGGCCCAGTAGATCTACAAATGCAGCATGATGTAGCATGTGGCACAACATGTAACTGCGACAGAATTAGAAGGGCAAGGTGATATGTAGAACAAGAGCACATATTAATATCTGCAGAATATGGACATAGGAGACATAGCAGATATAGAAGCAGAGTAAACTACTTCATAATGTATCAGACTATTATATTTTCTCTATACTGAATAGCGGTGGCTCTCCTGGAGTTTAGACATATGTTTCTTCCAAGTATTTGGAAGTGAAGTTGGGAACTTCTCCAAAGGAAAGTATTTTCTATCACTAATCTAAGACCATATATGTATCCATGGATGAATAAACGAATGGATGTGTCTGTGTTATGAAATATGTAAATATCCATTTCAGACTTCCTCCTTTTTGTTAAAGGTTACCCTAACCCCAACTCTATTCATTTTTTATTATATTGATTCCCTTTATGTTTGCTGATTATCCTCTGACAAAATTGCCCTCAAACTATTTATTCTGAATATTTGCATTATAAGTTTATTTCATCTGACATCCATGTATCTGATCATGGTGTACTGATTTATAAATTTCACTGAAATATAATTAGCAATATTATTAGTAATGATATTTTCCCCTTTCATTTGTTGAGAGACATATACGTGGAATGTTCTCACTTTAGCTGCTCATTCTTTCTTTTGCAGAGACTTAGATGACATCATTGCCCATCAGCTGCATATCAAGAGTTCAGAATTTTGTTTCCATCTTTTTTTAGACTTAATTTCTAATTGAAATTAAAGCACTAATAGCTTTAATTAGGAATTCTGCTTACAATCCACAAGACCTTTCAAGAAAGAAATAGGCCTCTGATAAGCTTTGCTCCAGATGTGGTACATATATTCAGTTTCTCCTGCCATGCAAACCTCTGGTGGAGAAGACCACTGCATGCAAAGCTGAATACACAGAGACCTCCAAGCAACATGAGAATCCCTGATTGCATAGGGTTCTAGTCCCATGGAGCAGTGTGTGTCAGTTTCATGTATAGATGTCTAGATGAACACATTACGTCTTGGGGAAGAGCTGTGGCTTACAGCTCCTGCTTCCCAGCTTCTGTGTTCAGATGACCATAAGTCATAGATCCATAACTTCCATTAATTTGAGATCTGCACCAGGCATTGCACACCCTGCCAAAGATTATTTTCCAAGAGTAGACAGGGCCAGCCTTTTTTCTGGGGATAGAGGGTGGACATTTCAGGGATTGAAAGGGCTGAAAATTCTGACCTTACCCACTCTGAAGGGTGGTCTTGGAGGTCAGCAAAGGGATGTTGTCAGGCTGCATTTGACTTTTCAGCCACCACTTTTTCACACTGTCATATGTAAAATGCATAGAGCTTGTATGGCTGGGCACAAGCCATCTGCTATTGATTTGTCTGAAGGAGGAGTATTCTAAAAAATCTCTGTAAGGTTACTCATCTCCTTAGTATACCTTGACTTGTATTTTTAAAATAAAATGTATTATTGTCTTTGATTTTGTTGTTGTTAAAGTGTAGGACATGAAGATAAAAGAGAAGGGAGGGAGGGAGGAAGGAAGGGAGGGAGAGATTGGAAAATATGGGGTTTCAACCAAGCCTGTCTCACACAAGCACAAAGGGAGGGTTGGCTTCGCTGCGGCCTAGCTTTGCTGCTTTGTTTGGGAGGGGCTTGGAGCCCACCTTTTTTCCAGTTTCCCTCATTTTCTTCTCTTCTCCTCATGGCTCTCCATGAGGTAGGAATGAATCCTCTCTCCTCCTCATGGGTTTTGTATTAACATTTCAGAACCCCAACAGGAGGGAGGGAGGGATTAAGAGGCATCCTTTAGTCTTCCCAATGAAGCCAAGACAATCTGCTGCCAACTATACAGAGACATAGATTTGGAAGGTACCTTGGAGGACATGTAGTCCAATCCCTGCCCAGGGCAGGAATCCTCAGACCATCCCAGAAAATGGTTGTCTAACCTTTATTTGAAACCCTCCAGTGATGGAGTACCAACAACTTCAGGAGACAGGCTGTTCCACTGCGTAATAACTCTCATGGTCAGGAAATTCCTCTGTAGTTCAAGTTTGGACCTTTCACTGTAAAGCTTCCACCCATTATTCTTGTCTTATCTTCAGGTGCTATGGAGAATGAATCCACGCCCTCTGCCCTGTAATATCCTTTGGAAGATTGCTATCATGTCTTCCCTTAGCCATCTCTTCTTTAGGCTAAACATACAAAATTCCTTTACCAGCCTTCATAGGATTTAGCCTCCAAGCCCCTTACTACCTTTGCCATTCTTCTCTGCACTCTTTCTGGTTCCTCGGCATCCGTTTTGTATTGTGGTGACCAGGATTGGATACAGTACAGATAGTCCCCGGGTTAAGACTGTCTGGCTTATGGACAACTCATAGTTACAAATGGGCTGCTGACTCAAAATGACAGACAGCATTCTCCCCCCCCCCCCCCACCAAGCCAACAAACTGCCAAAGCCATGCAATGCCTCCACGAGCATCAAGAAGTAGTGCATGAGTTTCTAATATACTGTACAGCCTATTTTCAGTGGTTCATGAAAGCATTACACAGCTTTAGTGGTTCATTGGCTTGAGGAAGGAGAACACCATTCATGATTTTACCTCACAAATGCCCCTCCTGGAATGCAAGACAAGATTGAATGAGAGTACTGTAAATGTTAACCTTTAATCACGATATTTTTTCCCCTATCCAAACTGTTTTAAGAACTATGCACATACACACACAGATATTCATTCTCTCTCTCTCTCTCTCTCTCTCTCTCTCTCTCTCTAAATTCCTGTCCCAGCTTACATACACACTCGAGTCAAAGAGAGAGTTAGGAATGTAACCTGGGGACTGATGGTGTTCCAGATGCAGTCTGACCAGTGCAGCATAGAGTGGCAATAGCATTTCCCATGATCTTGGCACTATAGTTCTGTTGATGAAGCCCAAAACTGCATTGGCTTTTTGGCAGCTGCAGCATATTGATGGCTTATTTATATTCTGTGGCCTACCAAGACTCTGATCCTTCTCACAAGTACTACTGCTAAGTCAGGTACCACCTATCTTGTATCTGTACATCTGTCTTTTTCTGCCTAAGTGCAGAACTTTACATTTCTCACCATTGAAAACTTTTTGTTGGATAGGGCCCCAAAGTTCAAGTCTGTCAAGATCCTTTTGAATGTTGACCCTGTCTTCTGGGGTCTTAGCAATCCTCCCAGCTTTGTGTCATCCTGCAAATTTTATGAGCATCCCTCATCTAAGTCATTTATGAAGATGTTGAAAAGTACTGGGCTCAGGGCAGAACTCTGAAGTACCCCAGTGTATACCTCCTCTGTGTAGACAATGACCCACTAAGGACTTACACATTGACTATGGCTGTTCACCCAACTGTGAATCCATATGCTGATGGAACTATTCATCCCACATTGTTCCAGTTTTTCAAGGAGGTCATGGTCTACTTTATCAAAAACCTTGCTGAAATTTAAGTACACCACATCCATAGCATTCCTTTGGTCCATTAATCTAGTCACATTGTCAAGCAAAGCAGCAAGATTTGTCTGGCATAGCCTCTTTTTAACAAATTCATGCTGGCTTCTGGTAATCACCCCATTCATTTCTAAGTGCTTGCAAGCCTACTGCTTGATTATTCCAGGTATTGATGTCAAGCTGATTAGTCTGTAGTTTCTTTTTTCCTTTTTTTAAATATTAGAACAACTTTGGCTTTTCTCCAGTCTTCTGGTACTTCCCTTGTGCTCCAGGATTTCTCAAAGATTTCAGTCAGATGACATCTGTCTATTCCTTTAACATCCTGGGACGCAACCCATCTGGTTCAGAAGACTTGAATTCATTCAAAGAAGTTAAGTTTCTCTCACCAATCCCTGACCTATTTTGATCTGCATTTCTCTTCTGCTTCCCACATGCTGCTTCTAACAAGTTGGGCTGCTTTTTCCTTTTGTGAAAAAAACAGATGCAAGGTAGGTATTAAGCAGTTCAGTCTTCTCTCTGTTGCCAGTCACCATCTTGCCATCTTCTCCAACCAGTAAGCCAACCATTTCTTTGACTTTCCTCTTGTTCCACACATATCCAAAGAGCCCCTTTTTATTATTTTTGGATTTCCTGATGAACCTTAGCCTTCCTGACACCATCCTTGCAGTTTTTGGGCTGTTTAGTTCATTAAATGTTCCACTTCCCATTTTTGAAACTTGTCCTTTTTGTTTCTCAATTTATTACATAGATCTTGGTGCAACCACACCAGTCTCATCATAATCCCTAATTGCAACTTCAACCATCTCCTTACTGCCATCAGCACCATCTATCTCCTCCTTATGTACTTGCTCCCTCCAGCCTGGGCCAGCAGCATCCCTAAATCAGTGACGGGAGCAAATGCATCAGAGAAAGGACTTGAGCACGATAGCATAAAAGCATCAGGTGGGATGAGGAAAGCCAAACTACTGCATCCTCCTGTGCCTGTAAGGAACTATCTGAGTGCAGCAGTGGAAGATCTTGCTGATGCACTGGGGATGGATTGTTGCTCAGAGTTGCACTTTGCCTGCTTAAAATATTTAGGTTCATCCTTCTCTTCTCACTGCATTGTTCTAAAACCTAGCTCAAGGGCAGTTGTTAATTTAAGCAAAACACTACCAAACAGCTTCAATTTTGTTAGTGCAGTGATTTAAAAAAAAAAAAAAAGCAGCCAGGTGGAAAGTGTTGCAATACAAAGCTAATTTTTGAGGGAGTAAGCCTAACTGTATGGAATGTCACTTACTTTCAATAAATACTTGTAGGCTGTTCCAGTATGGCTGCAATCCTAGTTTAGCAGTATCACATACTTTTCCCTCTGTTGGAAGGATGGGAATTGCAAGAAGTTAATTAAGATAGCCATATGGATCCACAATTATAATTGCAGTTCCCCTGATAGTGGAATAGCAATGCCTTCACAGTAGTTCTAGCCCTAGATATTGCCAGGCATATTCATATACATATGCAGTCTCACATGTGTGCACATGTACAGATGGATGCCAGAACAAAGGATCCTTTAGAGAGGTACAGCATGGACACAGCACAGTTCCGTAGTACATTTCAGTCACTAGCAAATAATTACTACTAACTGGAGAATCCCTGGCTCAAGTAACCATCTGAAGTAAAGAAAAAAGAAACAAAGAAAAAGAAAAACTGGCTTTATTTTAAACATGCAAATATACCCAGTATCCTCATCCCCAAAGAGAAAACCTTAAATCTACTCATAGGTTCATGGATCACTATACTACATCAAGAGAAAATGATGGGGATTGGGAAGGTTCGTCTTTTGCTAAGCAAGGAATGGTAGAAGGCCACACCAAATACTCAAGAAAGCAAAGTCAGTAAAATCAACTCTCTCCCCAGCCCATCTATCAATGTCTCAGGAATATGTGCCAGCTCAGCCCCTCGTCCACAATCAAGTCATGGAGGATCTTGATTTATTATAGAATGATTTGGCATTTAAGCACAGCATCAGCAGACTGGAGGGCAGGCTGATAAGGCTAACCTAAACTTTGAGTGAAGGGTAAATGTGAAGGCACTGTCATAACTAAAGCCTGTAACAGATTTCAGTACTGGCCATAGAAAAATCCATATATATATATATATATATATATATATATAGAGAGAGAGAGAGAGAGAGAGAGAGAGAGAGAGAGAGAGAGTCATCCTATGTTATGTGTTTAGATCTAGAGTAATTAAGTATAGAAAGAATCAAGACACAGTAATGGTTAACGTTGGGCTAAGTTTCTAGAAAGCCAACTTCCACTTTCCTTCAAACTGCTGAGCAATCTTTGGCCACTTGCTGTTTCTTAGCCTGACCTATGGGATTGCAGTGAGAATAAAGTGATGTGGAAAAGCATCACCTATGTCATTCTGGATTATTTAACAGCCAGGCTGTCCCAAGACATTTGCTGCCTAAGGTGAAGTATGCCTATCCCTATTCCACATAGAGAAATGGGGATTGAATGTTATCACCCATCCAAGCAGCATCCATTGCACCAGCTATCGTAAGGAAAACATCCAGCTGCAAAAGCCAATGGCAAGCTGGGTGGGGGATCTGATGTGGGATTGCCCCTCCAAGGGCTGAGCCTTCCCTCTGACCTCGGAGGAAAACTGATCAATTCGAAGGCCTTGGGATGGTATCCCAAGGATCATAGCACTGAATCCAAAGTTTTGAAGCAGTTATAGGAGAGTTTATTATTAAATCAAAGTCAGCATATATGAAAAAATACAATCCATTTATCACACATAAGGCACACTGTAGTATGAAGTCCCACAATTCATCAAGATGTCTCAGAGTGCAAGATTTAACCTTTGGATCTTTGATTTAGCTGACAGCTCTCTAAAAATTCATGCAGTGAGATAGTTCCCATTCTACAGAGGTGTTCAAAATTTATGCTAGAATTCATTGAGCTGAAGAACAGCAGCAGCTACTATGAGCTAAATTGCCTCTGGATCTCAGTTTTTTCTATGGTCATTTGGTCATTTGGGATTTGTTCTTTTAAGTTCCAGATTTAAGTCTAACTTTCTCTCCAATTCATAAGTGTTTGGGGTGGCCAGATTTAAAGAGCAGTAGCTTCAGCTGAAGTTTTTTTTTTTTTCTTCTCCAAATGTATTTGTCTGTATCTAGCTGTGCCAATCTACTCTTGTCAGTAGACAGTGCGTGTTCAAAATAGGGTATGAAAAAGTTCAGATGAGCCAGAGGCCATGCTGGCTGGGAATTCTGGACATGGTCGTCTCAGTACAACTAGAGACGCCCATGTTAGGAAAGATTAGCTCAGAATCTATTTAACATGCATGCAAGGATTGGTTTTAATCCTTCTACACCTCCCAGAATCATTGCCATGAGTTGGACAGCTATATAGATCAGTGTTTCTCAACCTTGGCTTGCAAGGTTGCACTAGGTTGCAAGGTTGCACAAGGTTGGCTTGCACTAACTACTAATACCATGCTGGCTGGGGAATTCTGGGAGTTGAAGTCCACACATCATATAGTTGCCAAGGTTGAGAAACACTGATATAGACTGTATAAATAAATAAACAAACAAATAAGCAAACAAGCAATAATGTTGTCAATGCAAGGATAATTCATAACATGATGGCAAAGATTATCACAGTGACTTTTTGTCAATCAGAACAATCTCTCCTCCATATTATTTTTCAATTTAATACATAAATTATTCAATTGTGCTCATGTTTTAAATTAATCAGTATTGACCATCCCTCTTGTTTGGTGTTATGAGTGTTAGATGAAATACCGTAACAGTTGTGTAAGAGCATTCTTGGCCCTCAAAATATTTTTACTTGATCATTTGCTGAGGAAAATGGCATCCTAAATTTTGAGATGCAGTTAAAAATGTGATAGGATGCCATTTTGAAGTTCCATATCAAATATATGATTATACTTTCTGAGGATGCTGCTCCCTCTGAAAAATAAGTCAGTGTCAAGCAAGAATGATTTCAATTTGCCATTTCACATTCAAAGTTTGCTTTGACTAGATTAATTTCAGCTGTACTTAAAACTGTTTTGTTTTAGCTCTAGCTGAAATGCAGTTTCAGATGCAACTTTTTTTTTTTTTAATATTTGGTAGCATAATTTCAGTGTTCGTTAAATTGATAGAGAATAGTGTGGTTAATGGGATGGTTTTCTTCCCCCAAACCCCAAACTGTTCTAGGCCTGAAAAAGTCAAGGTTGTATAGCATTGACAAGATCCTCAAAAAGAGGGAGGTGAGAAGTTAAGAGAATAAATCAATGAATGAAGCAATGTACAGATGTGATAGAAGCAAGGCTGGTTGTCAATAATTGAAAAATATGGAGAGAGAGCACATGGTGTAGCTGTAAACATATTTTAGCTGTTTCTCTGACTCTGAATTAAAAAAAAATAAAATAAAGCTGTGAAAAGGCTCCTGCCCTTTTTGTCTGCTTTGACCAGTTCTTCCTACATGTTCCAACTTGTCACTGTACTTCATATAAGAATAAATCTAGCCTTGTTCAGGCACTCAGCTGAAGCCATGGAAGACTTCAGACAAGGTAGTCCTGCCTCTTATTCGCCACCAGTCCAGGCATTCACCTGCAGTACTAAAAGGAAGTTGTGCTCACATTGGCTTAAATATGAATATACCACTCCAAGCAATCCAGGATCCCAGTAATGCAGGGTCCAATATCATATAATATTTAACATTCAAGCAAAACTGAGATCACTTCTTCAAACTGCCAGCTGTGTGCCTAGAACACGCTGACAGAAAGGAGACAGTGTGAATGCATATTTCTCTACCCAGTTTGAGTACTTCACAGGTTCAACTGAATGCCTAAGTAGAGCTCAGATTCAGACCTCTTCAGGGGGTACCTTTGTGTATACAGCTATCGCTTGGGCCGAAACACTGCACTATCAGGCACTAATACTATATTTGTCACCATCTCCAGTGATGTCACCAGTGCAATTCAGAGAGTGCATGGACTGCTCACTACTCCGTTTGTGTTGAGGTCTATATATTATGGCAGTGTTTCTCAACCTTGGCAACATTACAATGTGTGGACTTCAATGCCCAGAATTCCCCAGCCAGCATGGTATTAGTATCTAGTTAGCTATATACTGTGTATTCCTTCCTATTATCTATATATCTATGCTGAAATGGCTCTAAAGAATAGTTAGATGGAAATAACTCACCATCATTTTAGTAAACATTTTTTGTTTATAAGCCCAATAACACAAATCAGAGGTCTCACTGACAGGAGTCTGGGAGCTATCCTAGCTTAACAATTTTCTCAGTCTTCACCAATTTGGTGCCAAACATCATGACCTATAGCAAAAATTGTTAGAATGCAAATCCAAAACTTCTGTATAGTGCCAGAGTTATCTGCCTATGTGTTAACCCATCAGTGAGTCTTTTCACCAAATATTCATTCTTTCTGTAATTTGGCCGGGAATTCTAATATAAAACTGTAAGCAGGAATGTTTCTGAACTACAACTTCCAGCAATTTATCTAAAATGACCAATGGGAAGGGAAGCTAGAAACTGTAGTTCAGCAACATGGAGATCTACAAGTTCCCTTTCCTTGCTATAAAGGGGAAAAAACCCAGAAAGGAACTTATTTGTATATTGCTCAGAGCTGCAGCAAGTGTTTCATTGCCACTGTCCAAATATGTTCTGAAACAAATTAGGTTGAGGGTATTTCTACCTTCTTGGGTGCCATGTTCAATAACTAAAGTAAAAGATGGAGCATAGACATCTTATTCTATGTAATGTTAACTGAAGTCACTAAACAGGTGTGGACATCTTTATGATTAAAGTGTTTCTAGGATGGAGGTTTTGAGCAACATTAGCAGTGTGCAGTTGTCTTCCCGGTTCTTGCTGCCCTAGAGCTGCAGAGGTCAAAAGAATCTGGTTGTGGTCTCTAAGCACCCAGTTACAACTCCCTGCTGAAACAGGCTGCTTTGCAGTACTTCCAAGCTGCTTATGCCCTTTGCTGGAGCTAGATATATTACATCATTTGTCAACTCTCTGCACCTTCATAGCTCATGGAAAGAACTCCTGTTCATTGACTTTATCCTAAGATTAACTATCAATAATATACTTGACTATTGCCCATCTAGACCTTGGGAGTAAATAAATTATTTTGCACCTAAGGTTATATTTATGGTTCTTGGCCTGTTTTGGTAATTTCTTGTTGATAGTCCATTGTCTGTTAATCTGAATTAATGCTATTAGCACATACTAACTAGTATTATTGTTTTCCAAACATCTAAATTGGACTTCCTAGTTTTCCTGGGTGGAAGCCCCTCTCAAGAAGGAAAAAAACTTCACAATTCTAAACTTAGGTGATGACCTTATATATCTAATTATTCTTGTTCCCTATTATAAATGTTTCCAGATCACACTCAAGCAGGGGAATTGTTCTCCACATGATGTGACTCCTTAGCTCTACCCTACTTTTCTCTTATACAGTTCTCTCCTACACTTGTTCTTCCTTTGTCTTGGGGCAACGTAGGTCAGTAAGTCAAGGGGTGCACATATGCCCATCCATCCACATGTCTACCCATTCAGACACACTACTCATACACTCAGAATCCTGCTCCTAGCAATCTACTGTAAATAATTAATTTCACGTCCTTAGCAATGGAAAACCCATGATCTTCCTGCAAGCCAGCTGGTCAGCAACATGTCTGGAACCAACTCACTTGCTTTCCTTCCCTTGATGGCAGCAGGAAACCCACAATCCATTTCTTATTGGCTACCGTATCAGTGGACCATTGGTTCCTTTTCACTATGTTTTTTTTAGTGGGCAACTGCTGTATGTGACCGCTGGCGTTATCTTGTCCACTTTTATTATAACGCTACATATAATACATGATCTAGTAGATTTATGGGCTGTAGGCATTCCGATTGCCTAAAAGGGTTTAATGAAAAGAGAAGCACTGAGGAGCCGTGTGAAAAGACAGGACACAAAGTAGCTAAGAAGGGAAAGCTTTCAGGGACACAAACTGGAAGAAAATGTCCCAGTTCGACCATCACTTCTGTGGGCAATCTTGTTGCTTTTTATGTCCATACCTTTATATTCTTTTCATTGTGTTTGTAAAAGAGTGCATGCCATCTCTTTCATGTGGCTATGAAAAAAGATTTGGGCTTGAAGTGTTTGCTCAGCTGACAGCTTCACAATAGAAAGAATGGATATTGCTTCTTTCTTTCTTTCTTTCTTTCTTTCTTTCTTTCTTTCTTTCTTTCTTTCTTTCTTTCTTCTGCTTTCTGTTTTAGATAATGGTGGAAAACATCTGCATTTTTATTAGTCATGGTGAATGTCAAAGACATGAAAGGTTTTTATGTTCGGCAGTTTTGTTTTGCTTTCTTTGCTCAAGAGAAAGGAGAAAAGATGGGAGAGAATATGCTAACTGATGAAATTAGTGTATTACAATTGGACTGTTTTATTGACTTGGTGGTTTATTTCTATACCGGGTGCATTTAAGATTTCAGTTGTGAGTTATGCGTACAGAGTTAATAAAGAAACATATCGCCATCTTGTGGCTCTTTAAAAGGTTACAAGACAGTCTAAAATCGGAAGGCGTCTGACAGCACTTTTCCAGCTAACAAACTGTACTAAACAGCATAAACATAAGGAGGTAGACCGCTGCAGATGAGGATGTTTATCCTTCTCAGTGCATAGACACTGAAGCATAAGGCCCGTGCAGATGATCTGATCTTATTGCCTATGGTAGCTCCGTATCTGGGAGAAAAAAAAGTGATCACCTGATCCCCTCACTAGTCCATTGTACACATCAAAATCCAGGCCCCATTTGGACTGTGAGCCATTATACGCTGCAGCAGTCATATGGTAATCCTGTTGAGCAACCCAACATGTATCTGATTTGCAGGGTGCCTCTTTCGATCATGTACTCCTAGTCTGGCACAAAGCTGAACAGGAGGAGAGGCACAGCACAGTGAATCTTAACCCAAACCAATGTGCAAAGCGAGGCTGTTCTGCCTTAACTCAACTCCTTGGAGAAGCTAGTGGTGCATTAAATGAGCCACCTCCCTCAGGCACAGTTGCCCAAGCTGGCACAAGAGCTGCAACATGCCGGCAGGGATGAATCAAGCCCATAATGTATTTTCAAGCATCCTGTAATCTTAGTTTGTGTTGCGATGAAGTGGAACCAGCTTGTTTTCTAAAGGAAATTATGCGAAACGGTCTGAGAACAAGGAGCAATATCATGATGATCACTTATCTGAGGCAACAAAGCACAACCAATAGACTCCAGCTTCTTTGCAAGGTATCCAGCCTATTAATGACTCACCCCCAAACTCCACATATTGCTGCCATGGCTCTCTTGCTACCCACAGAACTACTTATTTGAGACAGGCACTGGGAAAAGCGTTGGCTGTCTTTGAGGATGTGGGGAAGGATAAGAAGCAAGGGAGTTTGCCAAGAATAACACATCTTAGAGTTGCCAAGTTTGAGAGATGCTGTGTTAAAGCCTTAGAACATATTTATTCCATGCATTCAAGGTTTAGCATGAAATAAGTATGTTTGAAGGCTTTAACACAGCATCTTTCAAACTTGGCAACTCTAAGATGTGTGGACTTCAACTCCCACAATTCCCCAGCCAGCCATGCTGGCTGGGGAATTGTGAGAGTTGAAGTCCACACATCTTAAAGTGGTCAGGTCTGAGAAACACTGCTTTAACCCTAACCCTAACCCTAACCCAGCTGTGTTTAAAACAAAAAGCAAAGCCTCCACATTCAAAGCACTTCCTATATCTCGGGTGTTTTGAAAGAAATCCATGCACAACAGAACTCTTAAAAGAAAATGTCCTCATCAAAGTTAGGACTTGGAGGTTTTCATCATTATTTTTCCTCATATATCCTTGGTGCTCCTGCTCAAAATTACTGAAAGAAATAAAACACGACAAACCATATGTACTACCCTGGGTCGGCATGATTGAGTCTGTTGGTAATTGGTATCCATAACAACAGTATCTCAGGCCCCCTCCCCCAAAATATTTCCATGAATCTCAACCAGCCTTCCTGGATCAGGTCCTCTCCAGATATGGAGGCCATGCTGGTTGGAGAATAATATGAACTGAAGCCTAACATATCTGAAAAAGTTCAGGAAAGCCTCATCTAAATTGCTGGTAGGTGGGCATCCTGTACCAAGTCACAGAGTACCTGTCTTCTTGAAATTGGACCTCATCCTGTGGAACAGGAGCGCCCAACTCTGTATTAACTTATTGCTTCATGGGGATAAATGGGAGATTTTCTTAAGATATGGGTGTACAGCCCACTCCTGTGTCATGAATCAGTCTTAGAATGGCTGTCATTGTGTACCAACAATGAGAACTTGGTCTTGGTCTGATGAAATGCCAATTTCAATTTCAGCTCCTCAGTTACATGATTGTAGAAAGACAGATGCTGGAGATTTACTCCATGTTAAGCTCTTTTGTCTAGAAGCAGTTATGTTGACTTAGTTGAAAACTATATTGGCTTTGTTTTTTAAAGTGTTAAGAAGCATTAAGAAACAACCACGTACAAAAGTAGGAAACAATCAGATTATTTATTTACCAAACATATTTCTATGCCACTGCAATCAAAATGACCTTTGGTGGCTCACATAAAAAAAAAATACAATATAAAACATATCCCATACAAAAATAAAACACAAAAAATTAAAAAAAAATTAAAAAAAACCACATAACAACACAAGAGCACCACAACAGTACAAAGAGAATAAAAAGATGGCAACATTACTTAGAATAGCAGCATTAGAAATGCACCTTAGGTTCACACATTGCACTAAACTATGATGTTCTAAACCATGCTATATGGTTAAATTCTGAATTTGTACAAATTGCTCATCTATAAACCATGTTTTATAAAATATTATAGCTGGTTTCATGCTGTAGCAAAGTCAAAATTCAGCTAGCAATACTGTGGCAATGTGTGAACCCAGCCTGGATGACTACATTTTTATTTAATGTGGAGGGAGGGATAGAGGTTGGAGAAAGGGAGTTCTTCAGTTTAAAAAAAAAAAAAATTGAAACCCACCAAATGATGATGAGGATGATGATTTTATTTGTCTGAATTCCAAATTTAAAGCAATAGAGTTTATAGGAGCCGTTGTCACTAAAAGGCAATATGGGATGCATGAAGGGAAGATAAGCTATCTTCCTTTGCATTGATGTTGCTCATTTGTGTCATTTAGCTTTCACTGGATTTCACTCTACATTTGTTAGAGTGGTGCAAAATGCATGGCCCGGAGCATGTGAAGGCTGCCTCTCAAGGCAGTTATCAAGTCATTATTTTGCTTAATAACATTGCAGAGAATGCCACGAGCATCACTATGACAGGAATGAGACTTTATACTTTGAATCTTATCTCATAGGTAAGCCTAAAGTTCGTTCCTGCTATTTTCATAAACCAACGATGTTTGGAAGAAAAGGATTAACACTTCTGTTCTGCTGATTACAAAACAATTGCATTCATATGAACATTACCCATTGTGTCAGATGACTCACACATCTGTCAGGTGTGCTGCATTAGCCCAAAGAAACCTCTAGCATATGCTAGGTCCTAGGAAGAATTATGTTGTCTCTGTGATGTCAATCACTTTGATGGATGGCCTTGAGGTGTTAATGAGTACACTTCACAAATATTTGTATTCTGCCAAAATCTCTGTCTCTCACATCAGTAGGTGCAGAGACTTAAGTGAGACATTTGGAAAGAAGAGAGTGCTCTAAAAGAGCAGTTCTGAATAAGATGGGCTTATGGATACACACATATGTACATATCCACACATACACAGAGATGGAAAGAAATAAATTCTTTGTTGTCTTAAAACAATTGAGAGTATTGTTCCTTGCAAGCATTAGTTCAATAAGTCTTCTGAACCCGTTCTTATTTTATGACTTGGTTTTATATGTTGATTGACATATTTTTATTAAGCTTATTTACGTTATTGTCTTTTTAAAATTTCTCATTCCCTTAAAAAATTCATTTGCTTCACAAGCATCGTGACCCTATAAGGCCGAAAGGGTCTTGAATTTAGGTTTCTTTCACTTGAAGGTAACTCTAATACCTCTCCGAATCTCATGCCGTTTTGTTTTGTGCCTTCAAGTCAGTGTTGACTCCTGGGGACTGCCTGGACTAGTCCCTGCAGTTTTCTTGGCAAGGAAATGGTTTGCCATTGCCTTCATCCTAGGGTTGAGAAAGAGTGACTGGCCCAAGGTCACCCAGCTGGCTTTGTGCCTAAGGTGGGGCTAGCAACTCATGGTCTCCCAGTTTCTACCCTAATGCTTTCACCACTACATCAAACTGGCTTATAGATTTATTTTGGTTTATAGGTACCCATATGTTGCAATATAGCATAACATAGCATTGCAACCCCAGGAGTATTTACTTTAAGTTCCATTAAACTCAGTAGGAGTTACTTCCAAGAAGTAAAATTTTATGTTATTGACTGGCAAATGTATGCCAGGACAATGCTTTCAACACGAGTTGGTTGCTGGTTGGAGGAATTACGTTTACTACTGTCTTACATAATTGTTTGGGTAATCACAGGATAAGGTTTTTTTTTCCCCTTTAAGTCTCATCTGCCCAAAAATCTCTGCTTCAGAAATTGGAATAGATTAGAAAGGTTCCTTACTGCTTTACCTTTAGAATGATTTTTTTATTCTACTTACCTGGAACTGACTTGTTGTCTGAAATTGAATTAGAACTTAAATTGAATTAGGTCCTTTCTGCCTCTTGATTATGTGTCACAGATTGGACTTGACCTTTTGACTGTTATTTCTTTGTCACTCATGGCCTTCAGAAGCATGCCACCTATTTCTGAAACTCTGATCTTGCAAGAAAACACCAGCCCTCTTCTTGGTCTACCCAATCCCCACTGCATGAACTGAGAGAGGAAAAAAAAAAAATAAGGCACTCGAATCAAAGGGGCATAGCTTGATTTCCACCATTTGCATGGAAACCTCCCAGGTGAAAATGGACCTGCCTGTGTGATCTGAGCCTTGGGCAGGTGATAATGAGGTGCAGGATGACAGTCATGAGCAAAACAGCAAGCTACAGAGAGGCAACAACCTGTACTCTTGGAAGAAGTTTTGGAAGCTGATGTGAGGAGATTTGTTTTACCATCTACCATTGATTTTCAGCCATGGGACTTTTAGAGAATGTCATCTTTCTTCAAAATGTGGTTTTTCCAGCTACTAAATTAACACCTTATCTTGGAGCTATTCCTGTAATATGGTAATAGCATTCTGGATTCCTTGGAACTGATCAGATGACTGCTTCTGCACTCTGTGATCTTTCATCTGCTATTAATTAGAAGCAAGCTCCTACTGATTTAAGGTCAAAGGTGCTTCTTGGATGATAACAGAGTTGGTTCTTAGATTAATAAAGATTCAGGGAATTGTTGTGTAAACAAGTAGCTGCAGACTTTTCCATTATCAGTGAAGAGAGTTGCCTGCTCTCTGGTGCACCATAAAGAAGTGAGAAAAGGTCAGAGGATCTCCACCCTAAAATACATTGTAATAGATACCTGTATGTTGGTTCTAAGTTGAAGAATACCCTTGGTAGAATTCTTGTACTCCTACCCTTTTGATCTTGCTAAAGAGAACTCTGTGACAATCAGGCTTAAAAGAAGAATCACTTTCTGTTCAGGCAGTTGCCCACAACCTGAAAAAAGCTATGTTTACACTATAGACAAGAGCTGTATCTAAAAAGTAACAGAAACAGAACTGGAACCTTTCCAAGGTCCCAACTGCCCTTTCTTATCTTTCAAAGCAGAGGTGATGTCCCTTTTGTCTGTCCTAAGTGATGTTCTCTTGGAGATAATCTTGGGGCAGGGGAGGAGAAGCTGCTGCAGGCTAGTTGCTTGGAGAGGCCAAAGCAAATGGAGAATGGGATGATCTTCACTCTTTCACTTTATGATACCATTTTTTATCACTTTTTACCCTTCCTTCTTTCTCCTCCCACAGCAGGTGCTGTGGAAGGGCCTGATTCCTCTTACCACACATCTGAAGTGTTCACATGCAAAGCATTTTTGAAATAAACAGAGAACTCTCTATCTTTGCTCTAAACCCTCAGGTTGCTTACCCCTATTCTAAGGCTAATTCCTGAACTTACAATTCCTTCAAATTATATGACATAACTGAAGCATGAGAGAGCTGTAGAAATGCAGAAACTTTCCTCCATTACTGAGGTCTGTAAACGAGTAAAGAATTGTCATTATTACCATTATGTATAGCACTGAAATTACCCTTTTTTTGCCAGCTCTCACTCTATTTAAACTGTTATTTTTCTGTATAAAACTGAACATTTTAGTATATATGACACTTGCTGAAAATTAATTAAATAAACACAACAAGTAAGATACTGAATCTGCCTTGGAATTATACAAAGAAGAATGGCTTAGTGGAGATAGAAAAAGAAAAACTAAATATTATAATTTTGTATGCTTCCTCAGACCCAAGACTGCTCTTAACCATTGCCTTGTTTATCTTAAGAATCCCACTGGTCTTCATTTTATGCAATAAAAGTACTGCCTACCATATACTGAAAGAGCCTACATGGGAGAAATTAAGATAGAACTTCACATCTTGAACCAAAACGTATTGGTTCTCCAGTTAACCGAGTTCTGTTTATTTACTGATCTGAAATAAGTGGAGCTTACTCATGAACAATTTTATCTTGAGGATCATAGGGTTTTTTTTAATGCTTTTATTTATGCAAAACCAAAAGGGATTACAAAGTCGAGCAGAAAACAAAATGAAAACAAAACATATAGAGTTTATAAACCAGCATTAAATTTTGACCACATGAAATAATATTCATCAGTCTTTTAATGAAATCAGTAAAGAGCTAATTCATAAGCCCAGAGTGAACACATTTCAATCCAAGATTATACATAAGGGTGGCATTGTGATTCTATTGTGAAAGAATTAGTTTTTGCTATGACCCACACTTAATAAATCCATAGTTCTTCCTATAGTGACAAATTTCAAAATGTTGGCATATTATTCAAAATCACATTCATAGCTTTAACTCCTATTATTCTTCCTGAAATCATATTGATAAATTAATGGATATTAAAACAGTACGATCATAAAACAGTATGATCATATCATATGTGTAAGCATCCTCACCATCATTTTACATTTCCAGCATAATGAATTGACAGCCAACCCATTTTAAACATTCTCTGAGGTATCCAGTAAATATGAAAAACTAGCTTTGCTGAATTTTTATCTTTTTATCATAAGAAACATACTTAATCTTCTTTACATTTCTATTTGCTAATATGGGGTATTCCCAATCTTTATTCAAAGTTCTTGCAAATAGCTTATATCCACCTTAGCAATACTTTTTTATTCTTGATTTACAAACTCTGTAGATTTGGAGTTGTCCAAAATATTTCAATTCTGATAGCAATTCAAATGTTTTAGATACTGCTAATATGCATGGACCAAACTCTGAAATCAAAAGATGTTTTCATTGAATATATTGCTATTCTACAGTTTTATTGCAAATTCCTCTTGCAATAACCCAGATGTTTATTCAAATATTAACTCTCCTAATATCCATGAATTCCAAAAGAAAGACTCGTCTGTAATTTTCAAACTAGGATTATCCCAGAATGTAAGCTTATCATCTAAATAAGAGTCAAAGTTATACTTCTAACCTAGTACCTTTCACATAAGCCTTGCAGCCCTCAATGGTGGAACTAGAACTGCATTTCAGTGTTTTAAAAAAGAACCAAGCTTCTGCCAAGATATCAGAGGAGTTGCATAGCTGCTTTCTAATTATGCCCATATTGGTTTTGGGACTTGACTTGGATTCCATACAGAAATAGAAAGATGCATGCCCAGAAATAACAGGATCTTTCATGTGTGTATATATGTGGGTATATAACATAACATAACATAACATAACATAACATAACATAACATAATATAAATATGCCAAGTGACTCTTCTTCTCCAAGTTCATGCAGCTAATTGACATTTTGCTATACTGAGATGCTCTTTCAAACTTGAAATAGATTCCCATGCTTTATCCATACTAGAAATGCCTGAAATGGGAAATTAGCTTTGCATGCAGTACTATGTAACTTATAGAGAAGCTGTATGAAACATACTAGCAATTAATTTCCTTTGCTAAGAAGAAAGGAGAAGTCATTGGCATGCACTGATTTGTTGAGTTCTTGGTATTCTTTGAGCAGACCCAGATAAGCAGGGTATAGCACTAGATTGACAATTAGGGAAGAAAAAAATATACTAATCAAGGAACCATCAAGGATGAAGCCACATCCCAACCAAGGCTGGTAAGGTACTATATATAAACAACCAGCAAATTCCACCCTGCCATGCACTGATGGTGTTACCTAGCCTGCTAATGAAATGTCTACAGGACAACAACCAAACTTAGAAAACACCAAGAACCCAACAGTTCAACTTTGAGCTGTATATATTCTCTACTACTGGAACCATGTAGTGATTTTTAGCTCTGAAAAGGGAAGGAAAAGTCCACATGCTGTGGACTGTTCACAATTGCTTGGTCCTATGGGTGTTGGCTTTGGTGGGGAAAGGGGAGCAACAGGGCACATGCCTCCCAATCAGCCTAAGCCCTCATTCTGGGCTGGGCAGCCAAGCCCAATGATGTTCTCATACTCCCAGAAGCTCCATTTTGACAAAGCACATGCAGGTGACTTGAGATTTCATAGCTCACATCCCCAACTCTCCATACAAAACTAAAAACAACCCAAACTCCATTTTTATTGTTTTCTATTTTGACCTGCTATATTAAGGGGGCTTTTGGGGACACTTACTCCTTGACTGTAGCCCATCCCCACCACTCTCTACTGCAGGGGAAATGTATATGAATGATTTGATCAGTGATGTAAAGCTGACAAGTAAGGAAACTATCCCTAGAACAGGCAAGTTGTTCTTAGAGCAGTACTTCTGCAATGACAGTTGGAAATGCTCGGTAAATGCTCTGTAACATCATACGCTATGTATGTTAGCAAATGTAGGATTTGTCCCACCATTCTTAGACTACTCCTACATCAATGCAGGTCCATGCCTGCCTATATAATCTCTTTTTCCTTTTATTGCATACCTCAGCACAGCTTTTCACAACGACAATGATAATCTGCTGATGGCTGTTTCAGCTATAGTAATACTGCATTCACCATAATGAGTTTGAACATTGCCCATTATGATCTTATTACTGCTAGCACAGCACAATGAGTTCTGAACTCATGCTGGAGTCACATGAAGAGTAGCTTTTTCTTTGAAGTATTACATGTATACAGAGAGAGAGAGAGAGACAGAGAGAATAAGCGTTTGGTTCCTGTATACTATTCTATTTGGTGGAATTTCATATATCAGTGAAAATGTACATGAAGGCAGCATTGCTTATTAAGCCATCTCAGGGTCATGAAGTGCTATGCAAAACTTTTCTTCTGAGGAACACCAAAATGTTCTCTTTTTCTGGATGAAACTGATCCAGATATTCCAGATGTAGTCTGGTAGTTATCTAGAAGCTCTTCTGCTCAACATTACTATCCTGTCCCCAGAATGGTCAGTTTTGCATACAATTATTTTTCAGTTCTCCAAAACTCTTTATGAGGCAAGATGATAAGCAAAATTTAAAAAGTGAGGAAAATGGTTGATGCTCAAATCACAAATTTGCGTCTAGTTATAGGCTCTATGCAAGAACTGGCCTGCACCCAACTAGAACTAAAGTAGAGCAGGAACACAGGTTTATAGTAAATCCCAACTTCAGTGTTCATATGCACCAGCAGTTCTAAATCTTTGTAATGGCTCTGTAAGTGTGCTATTATAGCTCTGTCCTTCAACAGCTTCAAGGCAAACAGACCCCAGATCAAACATTAGTGGAGAATAATTATAGTTCATAGTTGGCCATGTTCAAGACCCAGTCCAGGGGTTAAGAGAAATAATTTAGTATCATAATTTACCAAGATTCAAAGAGCTGAGCAGCAAGACTTTATCAGTTCAGAGCTTTGAGAAAGTTAAAGTTAAGGGACAAGGTCAGACAATCATAGAAGGTATCCATAATTTAACTATTATTTCATTATAAAAGATCCCAATTCCAGAATATAAGAAGTTCCATGAAAGTTTTTATCATACCCCAAAGTTTCTTATTTTAAAAAGTCATTACTAAAGGAGGCACTGCAATACTACATTCAGATAAGCAATAAAAGCATTGAAAATATTTAAAGAAAAGGTGGATAGCCATCTGTTGGAAATACTATAGTGGTGGATTCCTCACTCGGCAGGGGGTTGAACTAGATCTCTATGGTACCTTCCTGCCTTACATTCTGTGATTAATTCAGATAACCCCTGCAGTAAACCCCTGCCATCATTATAATGCAGATAGTCCTGAAGGGTATAAATGGCCAGGTGTCAGCTTTTGCTTCCAGCTTTAATAATGGATGCTTCTGACTGCTACCTAAACATAAAATTATTGAAAAACAGAGATACTGCAAAGTAACAACTTACTTCAGAGTCAATTGTTACTCCCAAGGTGCTCTTCCAAGCAATCCAATATCCAATTTCTCTGCCCCCAGTTGGCAGCACAGATGCTCTTGCAGGCTGTGTCTCTGGCTGTGTCTCAAGATCAAAGTCCAGGACTGGGGAATTGGGGGGCATATAAAAGGGTTCCACAAAGACTTCAGTTGCAAGTCTGATGGTATTAGATCAGATTTACCATACTCTTTATTCAACTCCTGCTCTTCTCTGTCCTCCCCCAAAAGATCCATACTTAGAGAACTCCTGTGATTGGGAACCCAGCCTTATGAGGATTCTCAATCAGGAGATATTTATAAGTAATATTCAACCAAACATATTAACAGAGCTCTTTGCAGGTCTTCATACTGACCATGCAAAACTCTTGATAACAATTAAGTATGCAAGGACTTTAGGTTGCACCACTTATATAGGTCCTCATTCCAGTGCTATTTCTGTAGATATGATTGCCTCCAAAAGCTTACAGTCATGTTGAAATATGAGAATTGGTTGCAGACATCCAAACTAAGATTTCTCAAAGAGCTGAGATGGTTTCTAGTTGCACCTAGGATTCTCCTAAGGGCTGCCTGGAAGAAGAAATAAACAATGGTTCATCTTCCATTTTTGAAAATGGAAAATCCAGTGGTTACTTGGGTTTCTCTTTCCTTGGGGAGAAAACATACATTCCATGATAGAAGGAAAGCAGAAACAGATATAAACTAGAGAGTTCTTATATTGATAAAACTAAAGATAATTTCAGGTAGTGTTCCAGTGAGAAAAATCTCCTTGAGTTGGCTGACTAAATATATTGCCCTACTATGGATTTTTGGCATTTTTCCTATGGCCAGTAAAACCACTTTAGCGTTTTCAGTTAAGTTTCTCTCACACATTTATTTGGGAAATGGAAGAATAAGATTACTCTTGGATTAAGGAAATTCACTCAGCAAGAATTGCAGGTTAGTTCACTTACTGTCCATCTAGGTTCTTCTTCCTAAGATTGTATTTTCAAGTCTAGCATTGCATTACCTTATTTAGAGACATGAATTGGGTAATATTCAGAATCAGTGGACCATGTAATCTGATTAAGAGAGCTTCTCAGATCATTCTGCTATGCAAGGCAATCGGAAGAAGCAAAGGGAATGCAGTTTCAAATAAGCTTCCAAAGATTTATGATCCTCAGATGAAAATAATTCAGTTCTACTCAAAAAAATAGAAAAAGAAGCTGTGAAGAAAAAGAAGCACACTCTGAGTGTGTCTGAAAACAAATATTACATGGCCAATCTGAAGAGTATGAAGAAATTTTCATTGTGGAAAAACATACTGAGTAGACTTAAAATGAGAGTTTTACTCAACAAAATGGCATATCCAGCTGCTCGAGTACAAGAACTCTAATGCTGCTTTAATTTCAAAGTAGAGAAAGCTCCATATACACAATTGATTTCAGAAGGTTTGTCCTCAGTGTTGAAATGTATAGGAAAGATTAGAACTTTCAATATGAGCAATTCTACACAACTTTTTCTTTCTCACTCACTGAAGTGGTGGGGGGAAACAGTATCAGAGGCATAAGTCCTCTTTCTGTCAAGTCCACCTTCCCACAATGCAAGTTAACCTTCATTCATTCATTCATTCATTCATTCATAAATAAATAAATAAATAAATAAATAAGCAGGAAAGCAAGCAAGCAAGCATGGTCCAGATTTTGTTTTGACTTGCTTCAAATCTTCCAGCATTTTTCACCATTTTCCTATTGCTTCTCACTACATCTTTTACTACTGTATTTCCTTCCACTGTATACAGACTAGAATAGACCCACATATTGTCACAGTGCACATGGTGTTTTATATTTCACTGTTGTGCTAAATGTACCCAAAGAAACCATACGATGTAATCTTATACTGTACAATGTAATCATAAAACTAAATCACAACTAATAATCAGTTTCTAAAAGATATAATGAAGAACATATATAACCAACGGTTTAAACAGTCCAAGATTAAAATACCTTTCACATTAAAGTTCATGCAATAAAACAAAGTGCTTTGCATTAAAATCCTTTGAAATAAAAAAAAAAAAAGTCTTTAGTTTCTGGCAAAAGAACCAGAGCGATAGCCTAGTGCAGTGTTGTCCAAACTTGGCCACTTTAAGATGAGTGGACTTCAACTCCCAGAATTCCCCAGCCAGATGCTGGCTGGGGAATTCTGGGAGTTGAAGTCCACTCATCTTAAAGTGGCCAAATTTGGACAACACTGCACTAGTGGATTTTGATTGGAAAAGTCACACAATTGTCACAGAAAAGGACCTGGGTTTTTTCCTCTTTTTCTCTTAATGAATATCCCAAAATCAAAATTTTCATCTTTCAGTATGGATGTTCCACAAACCCATAAAAAAATGTGAATGTGTGGGGAAAGGGACCCCCCCATTCTCTTTTAAACCAAATATGTTTCTCTGAGCCAAGCTCACTTCTGAAATTGTAGCACAGCTATAAGAATAGTAAAGACACCCCACGTGGAGGGAAACCACTGTAAGAAAGTTTAGCAGCCTCCATGTATTTGTCTATTTTGTTCTTAAAAGTAGTGACATGGACATCAGAGTCTAACCAAAATACCTACAGCACCATTAGAAAAGGCAGGGGTAAATTTTTCAGACCATTTTTGGTGGGGATTCAGTTAGGTTTTAAGGCTTAAGGCATCCATTTCTTTTCATTAAAAAGTGAAAGCCTATACAATTGGGCCAACTTTTTGGTAAAGATGGGCCAACAACAAGTTTTGGAAGGACAAAATTTATTTGTGTTTTGTTTGTTTGTTCATTCAGTTTGGCACTGCCTGACTTCAGAGTGGGTGCCTTACAATACAACAAATGCAATATAGCAAAAAATGTCTTAAGGTTTTACAAGGCCTAAAATATCTATTGCAGCCCTTAACATCTCCTTAAAACCCTCCCAAAACAAAAGAACACACAAACAATATCTTTGCCCACGCCAATGGTATCATAACATGAATAGTCACAATTCCTGCAATATGCAGACACCAAGACCTACCTACCTACCTACCTATCTAGTAAAGGCAGCCACTAGCTGCAAAATTTTGCTTCTTCTTTCCTTGAGTAGACTGCATCTAAACTGATTAGCAGCAGAATGCAGCTCTCTCTGGATCAACCAATATTTACCAGAAGAGTAAGCAAGGAAGAGCCGAGCCCCAAAAAAAACATTACAAATGCTTCTTGGATGGAAAGGGAAGGAGCAAGCACCTCCCTCCTTCCCTTTCCTGCCAATCAGCTGACACAACGTTGGAAACACTACTATTACTTCCCATTGGCTCTGTCAGGTATGAAAAATTGAGCAAAACGCATTCTAGAAGCCATGGACTTAACCTCTTTTTCCCCCTTTGTCTCCTTTCCCCAATGCTGTTTGATTTCCTTCTGCTCTTTCTGTTCTTTGTCTCCTTTCCTCCTTACCAGCTATCACCTTTCCTTTCTCTCTTTCTTTAAAACCACTTGGCTGCTTTGTAGAGTAAAACTCTCATTAAGTATAGGGCTTTTGTTTGTTTGTTTTTTACCTAGAGGGCCTTAGAAAAAGGGGAAAGAACCCAGAAAGATTTCCCCTCCCCAGGAAAAGATACATAAAACAGTAATGTTAGGGCTCCCTCCAGGCTGAAGGGCCCATAACTGCACCCATAGGTCTGGCTAGCAACACCATAACTGATCAACGTCAGACACTAAAGGATGGGGATATTCCAGCAATGGGTAGCAGCAGTTGGTGAGGAAAATGGGGGAAAGGAAATGGGAGGACAATAAAGCAGAAACCAAACCAGCCAAGGAAGAAGTGACAATTGTTGTCCCAATTCATCATGGATCTCGGGATCCATAGCACAGAAAAAAGGATCTCACACTTATGGTATCTGGAAGTCTGAACTTTTCCCTTCTTGTGAAAACAAAGCCATTTCCTCATTTGAATTCGAAACTTGTAATATAGTAGATTCCTTTGCACATCATATTACCACCATTTCAGAATATGTTAAGCTGCTGTGTATCAAATATAGCTATTCAATTAGAAATAAAATTACCAGCACAGGGAATGGTTTTCCAGCTTCATTATCATGAAGTTATTATCTTCCATACAAGAAAGGTCATTCTGTACAGCTGGTTTGGAAGAACCATGGTGATAAACTGTATTTTTCAAGAAGTGCCTCCAAGACCTTTCCCTCCCCTCTAACAAGAGGGGCTCTTTTCAGACTTTTATTGCATCGAACTTTCCACTAAGCGCCAATGAATGGGCTTCAGGGCCAGGCAAAGGTTTCTCAACAGCCAGGTAATGACATTATACAGGCAGTTGTCAGTGAACAAGTTCTATAAGCAGTGAAGATCAGTCCTGAATAGCAACCACAGTCCCCATGCAACCACACCACACCATTTTGAAGTGCTCATCATCAGTCAGTTACCTTGTGATTTGTCTGAGTCATTTTAGTAATGTCTGTCAATGCAATATCAGCATGAATAATAATGGCCATCATTTTCCACTATGCTCTGCAATTTGATATCTACTTTGGGGAAAAACTGTGAACTTGGAACATTTAATAAAAAATGAATTCTCTCTTGAACACTTGGTGTAGGGAGGAGAAGAAAGGTTTTGGAACTTGGCTTGTAGGATCTAATGCAAGGAGGGAACAGTCTTGTAATGACTGAGGGCCACATTTAACTTTTGTTGTGGGGGCTGGAGTGAGAGCAGAAATAATGGAAAATGGGTGAAGCCAAGATTTTCAGTTATAAAATGATGGTGAAAGTATGAGGGTTCTTTTTTTACAGTTATGCAAAGCCTATTCTGGGGCTTACACAATTGTTTATGAATGGTAGGAAACCATGCCACCAATTTTCAGGAACTATGGTCAGTGGTAGTTCCAAAATCTGCAGAAAAGTGGGGTTCGAGGCTGCATGCTATGTTGCCTATCCTTGATACAATGCAACATCTCAGAATCAACAAAAACGGGATTTATTTCTTGTATTGGAGCCCGAACCTGACCCTGCAATTCTGCCATACTATTACAGTACTAAAATAGCTCAATTCTAGCTGACCATGCCGTGACACCATCCAGCTTAGGTTATGGTCCTGCATCTTCTCTGAAGAACATTCAGAATCGTATGTTTATCAGAAGTGACAGCTAGATGTTAAGCAGGGTGCACTGAAAATGCTAGTTAACTATAAATATTTCCTAGAAAAATTCATATTTTAAATGATGCAGCTTTAAATGGCTTAGGGGATTTTTATATAGGAAACTCCTGATTTTTGGTATTATCTGTTATTCATCTAATACTTCTCAACTGCTCTAGCCTTAAGCAGTTGCCTGGTGGCTATTGAAGTTAGGGACTTCTCTTTGGTGCCTCCCCAGGGCACCTATATAATTCCATTTTTATTATCTTTTATATGTAAGGATAACCCTATCTGTCCTCCCAGAGTTTGATAGCTAATAACATTGCTAGTCCTTCTTTTTTATTGGTGTCTTGATATTCTAATGGATCTTATTTGTTTTATATGCTCATTAACCAACTTTTTGGCCTTCTAGCTTAGACAGTGTCCAAATATTTTAATTAATTAATTCATACAATTAGGCTGCTCTTGTGGGAGTGAGGAAATGTACTTCTGTCCATGTTCCACTGTACAACATTCTGCAGGGCTTTCAGCAAATACAAACAATAGGAACACAGGAAGACATTGGTTCATCTGGCCAAATACTGTGGAACTGGCTTGCAGTGATTCCTCAGAATTCAGATACAGTAGAAGACTCCAGGAATTGATCCTGGGATTTTCTGCATGTAAAGTACAGGTTCAGCCATTCAGCAATGAAGACATCCTACCTACTTAAGAGGCCTTGAATGGCCAGATTCTTTCATTGCTTCTTTGAAAAAAAAAATAAGAAAATACTACTCGTAACCTAGGAATGGAAGATTAATTACATTTTAATGTTAGCCTTTGAAAGTTGAAAAACAATCAACTTCCAAACCAAGAGGTATACTTCATACTAGAAACTGGAATTTACTTTCTGTCACATTTGGAGGGACATGGTCTTAAGACTATTTGAATGTGTTAAATCAGCATTTGCTAAAGAATATGGTAAAATTCCAATTCTGACTATTATGAATTAGACAGCAGCATTTGAACTAATGGCACAGGATCCCGCTGACAGTAGGAACTTGATGAGCACTTTTAAGATTCTATATCATCTTGTTAACTAAAATTAATACTAAATGGAAGTACATGTGAGTTGTTAAATACAGTACAATGCATAGAAGTGGGCTTAATTCAGAATTTACATAAGTAGGCACTGACTACTACAAGGTATGTTGAAGTTCTGGAAAAGCAATCCACCCACAACCATTGATGAAACCAAACAATTTGGACATTGCACAATAATTAGATGCTTGTCTCTTCTGCACCCACTTTTAAGAAGTTCCACGAAATGCATTTGGTGTTGGCAATGTGCTTGGTGTAGTGCTCATCCAAAATGAGAAACATATGACATTTTGGCAGTCTCACAGAATGGTTGTCATGGGGTGAAGCCCATCAGATGGCCAGATGTCCATTCTAGCTCTTTACAATGTTCTCTATTCCAGTATACCTTTGCCTTTTTCTGATCAGGTGGGCATAACTTCCACAGTGAGTAGCTATAGCATTGGGGTCTAGCTATCCACTCTTCCTGTTTTCTAAGCAGGTCTATGCTGGGCATATGTGGGGCTAGAGACATTCTTTTAAATAAAGCCAATTCTGAAAGCAGGCAAGGTGCTTAAGAGAGAGTTGGTTGACTATGCCTTGTATATCAGTTGAAGATAGTTATTTTACTTGTTTCATACATGGAGTCCAAGTATAGTCTTCCCCATCCTTTGTCGCATACATACATATGTTAGAATGAACACTGGCTCATGTAACTATTTTGATAATAATTTTACTATTTAGTTGTATTGGAAAGACAGCTAACCCCTTGAACATCTTTGCATCACAGCTGCTGAGAGTTTAATATCTGGGAACCAACTTTTCCCTATTTTACATTGGCTTCTTTTCCTACTAACTGAATAGCTGCAATGCAGTCATATGGTATTATATTAAAAGTTTAAAAATATAAACAGTTCCCAATTCCCAAATCATGAATAACAACATAGCAGCTTGTTTAATACATGTCAGGGTATGAGACCAGCAACCAGAAAAAGGCTCCCAAGCTATAAATACATTAATATTTTGAAATTGAAAAATGTAGGAAACCATTCAACATTTTGGGAGTGCATTCCAGCCAAAGCTACATTAAAGAAGATAAAAACCATGTATTTCAATACACTGAAGAGCGCTAAGCTTTGTCTTGAATTGTGCCCTAAGTGTTTGCAATACAACTATCTTCAATAAAACAACAAGAATTGGATTTGATATTTTAAAGGTAAAAACACCACATAAACAAAATAAAAATAAACCAAGTCAGAAGATTGTAATCAGAGCCCCAGCAGCAATTAACTTTCTCAGCCACATTCAAGATCTATACAACATGGTAAAACTGGCATGAATTGTATCTAAGCCACCTCTTTGTTCCCTCTAGGTGGTCTAGAAACATGTCTTTCATATTCAATTTTCCATCATACTTTTAATGGAAAACAGTTGAGGAAGCAGTGAGACAACTACAGGGTACCTCTGGGGAACCCTGGACATAGGACAGATTTGCACTGGTTGCACTTGTAGATGACACTTTGTCAGGACCTAGATGGGGGAGTGCATCTCTTCTGGTCGTATTAGGCTTCTTGGTGGCCTTTGATACCAACAGTCAGGGTATCTATCTTACAGGGTTTGGGGACACTGTGCTTCAGTGGTTCCACTTTTTCCTCAGTGGGTGGATTCAGTCAGCGGTTTTATTTATTTAATCAAATTCATTATGACTACCTAATCCAGAAGACGCTGAGTGGTTTACAGAATCAAATAAACAATTAAAAACAATTAAAAAACACATGAAACAAACATGAGAGCCCAAACTAAAAACGACCATACCAATAAAAACACAATATAAAACATGACAGGGGTTTCACACAGATACTACTCTCAGACCTTGGAACAGGGGAGAAGATGTCAGGTTGGTGACCTCTGACATTGTTCCTCTTTCCACTCCTTTTCAGCATCTCCATTAAGCCATTAGGAGAAGACTTCTGTTTATCTCAAGTGCAATATCATCAATATGCTAAAACCACCCACTGAGGAAAGGTCCACTGGTGATGCAATTGAAGATATGGTCTAATGTCTAGATAAGAAGAAACAGGCCAAAGCTGAATCCAGGTAAGCTAGAGTTTCTATCTGTACGTCAAGATTCTCTGTTGGCTCTCATGTGGTCTTTCAAAGAGGTGGCACTTCCTCAAGAGAGCAGCTCTGTGACTTGGACTCACACTGAAAAGAGTGCAGAAAACAACAATGAAGATGGTGAGGGACTTAGAAGCTAAATCCTCTGAAGAACATTTAAAAGAACTGGGTATGTTTAGCCTAAAGAAGAGAAGGCTGAGGGCAAACCTGATAACAGTTTTCCAATACTTGAAGGGCTGTCACAGGGAAGAGGGTTTGGATTTATTCTCCTTAGTGCTTGAAGGTACAACAAAAACCAGTGAGTGGAAACTTTACAGAAACACCTCCAAACTTGAAATAAAGAGGAATTTCCTAGTGATGAGAGCTATTAGGCAGCGGAACAGCCTGCCTCCTAGAATTGTGGGGGCTCCGTCCCAGGAGGGTTTCAAACAAAGGTTAGATGGCCATTCATCTGGGATGGCCTGAAGACTCCTGCAGAGAAGGAGGAATCCCTAGGCAGAGAATTGGACCAGAAGAACTCCAAGGTCCTTTTCAACCTTATCATTCTATCATTCAGTGTTCCTGCTGGAAGGGCAAGTGGAGGCTGTGTCCAGGAGGGCCTGGCTGCACACCAGATGCAGTCCTACCTAAAGCAAGAAGATTTAGCAACAGTCATTCATACTCTGATCAACACCCAGTTGGATTACTTTATAGTGCTCTGCATGGCATTGCTTTTAAAAATCACTTAGAAACTGCAATGGTAAAAATTGGAGCCCTTGTATGCTAATAGCAATAGACACCATGATCATACTGCACCTCTACGGTGAACCCTGCCAACAGGTTCTGGGTGCAATTTTAAGTGCTGGCTTTAACCTATAAAATGTTATATGGTTTGGCTCCTAGGCACCAGCAGGACTTCTTCCTTCAATCTGAATTAATTCATCCAAGATGAGTGATTCAAGAAAAACAGCTCATAGTCCCCCATTTCCAGGAGATCAGAGGGGTCAAGGAGAGAGAGGTTTCTCCATTATGGCCCTCCTGTGGGACATTCACTACCAGAGAATTGTTTTGCTCCAACCCTGTTGGTTTATTTAATTAGCTAAGAGAATGTCATAGAATTGTTTATGTGGTCCAGTTTTAAAGAAATTTAATACTATGATTGTCTTATGATTGTATTATTTTATTATGTTCTTCTTTGTAAGCCACTGAAATTCACATGATTATGCTAGTTTAAAAAAATCTAAGAAAGAAATAAAGAAATAAATCATCCATTGCTATATCAGCCACAGATCACTTTAGGAACATTGTTTTCTACAATACTAGGGAGTTGTTCTTTTCCAGACACTGACTGGCCCAGAGCCTATAATGAGAAACTATTGCCTTGTGAATATCCGCCTCAAAACTACAATTTATGATCATTCTCTTTTGGATAAAATCTAAAGGTTAATATTAGAATCAAAGTTATCATCACATACCATTCTGAATATTAGTTAACACTGTGTTACCTGCAATTTTTTGAACTATTTACTTACTTTTTTTATTTCTGTTTTGAAGAAACTGATAGAATGGTGAAGAACCAGTTGGAACTGAGGCAAGGATGAAGAACCTTTGGCCCTCAAGACGTTATTAAACTACAATCCCCAGCATCTCTTATGATAACCATTATAGCTAGGTGTGCTATGAGTTATAATTCAGCATTATCTGGCAGATACAGATTCCCTATATCTGGATTAAGACAATTTATCAACCTTTTATGAGCTAAATTTTATATTAGAAAGGTTTGGATTGTAATTCAGTGAGGCTTTCCAGGTCAAGTGTATAAAGTTTGTAACTTTCCAAGTTGCACATTTTGCTTGTGATAGAATTCTCTGACACCAATAACCTGACTAAAGGTGTTTGATCTTTTTCTCTAGTACTAGATCAGAGGAAAGGGAAGGAGGGAGGGAGGGAGAGAGGAAGGAAGGAAAGAATTACATGTTAAAGAATTTAGATTACATGGACATAGAATGCTATTATATCACAGAGTGCACGCATACCTGAACTTCAAGGAGCCCTAGTTCAAACTATGCACTGGAGTCAAAAAGTAAACATAAAGATTACAGTATCTAACCTTGTATGCCATTTTTTTATTCCCTGAAATCCCTTGAAGCTTGCTTAGACAAACTCACATATTTATGCCATACAGAACACGTATAACAGCCCCCCAACAGGAGGGCTGATCAGCTCAAAAATGTGCAGCAGGAAGAGATGCACAATTGTTACAGCTCACTGTTCCCACGAAAATTTGTTGCTCTAATTAATTCCTCTCCCTATTACAGTTAAATAAAGGAATACATGAGTATACATTCCCAGAACATGGGGAAACTCTTCCTAGGAGCAGGGAAACCAATTACAAGAAATAAGTTAAAGATACATGCTGTATTTTCTCTGATCCAAATCATATCTCTCTCTCATAAGCTTTCTTTCAAAAGGCATGTCATGAGCTCATGAAACTGAGTACATATACATTAAAAAAAATCACTGAAGTATCTTGAACAATACCCAATTTGTTAGATCAATATGACTACGATCCTACTTTAAAAAACATCATTGAATTCAGTGATGTTTATACTTCTACCTCCATAAGTTCAACTTGTAAAACACTTTGAGCCTTAACAAATGATCTTTAGCCAGTTGAAATGCAACCTCTAGCTTTTAATGAAAAATGGGAAACAAAACTTGTAAAGAAGAATTATTTAAATTGCAGGAATTAGGTAGGACAGTCACCAAAGAAAAGGAATGAAATACTTACTGTGCTTAATTATCTTCTTTATTGTCTGACTTCTGGTATGCTACACTCTCAGAATCAATAGTAAAACTTGGAGGTTTGTTGAAGGTTTCATGCACTACAAAAAAAAAATCCTTTAGCCAGGCAGTCTAGTAAATAATATGATTGCTGTTGGCCTGTGGAGAAAAAAAGTCTCAGAGTTCAACCCTGTCCTGTTTTCCTGTATTGAACCACTCTATTTATCTGTTATGCTAAGACAGTGTGATTTGATTAAGGCTACCCACACAATAAGCTTCTCTAAAATATCTTTGCTATTTGAATATATGGGCCTGCAGTACTAAGTCACCAAGTATCTCCTCCATCTGCAGAGAATGAAATGAGCTCCTTACCAAGGGGGGAAAAAAAGCCCACAATTGTTATTTCTAAGTAGCTGTTAGATTAGCAGATACATAGATTAGCTAACTAGATAGGTTGATAACTAGTTAGGCATCTAAGAGTATCAGGAGGCATGGAATAAGGAACTGGAGTGCTCAGAATTTTTCCATATTAGGAAAAAACTATCTGGGATTCATAAATCCAATTTTGATAGATTTGAAGCTAGGAATAACTCAGCAAAAATTGTTGTCTCATTACACCAGACACCTCTGGATCTCCTCAGTAAGAAATTGAAAGCTTCAGCTAGTTGCGGAAATGTGACATTCAAGATGCAAGATGTTGTGGTGGCATGATAGCTCCCATTTTATTTCATTTCATTTCATTTCATTTCATTTCTTTATAGTTCAAATTTAGTCACCGCCCATCTCACTCAAAGGGCGACTCTGGGCGGTTTATAATAAAAACAAGAATAAATACTAAATAAAATACAATAAAACAGTGTTTTAGACAGAAGTTAATATTAATTTTATTTTGGAAGACTCTTGTGCTTGCTTATGTTCTTCTGAATAACATAAGAGTAATGTGGAAACCGCCAAGAGGGGGAAGCAAATAGATACTGTGATCTCTTACTTTTGCAAAAACAATCAAGTCTATCCATGTATTATCAGTTACGTGATACTCTGACGAATCTGCCACTCTTTCTATATGTGAACATCCATTCAGTCATAGTATCAGCTGGAGGACAAATTAGAAATTTGCTCTCTTTATCCTACTTTAGATTTTTTTTCCTCTTTTAAAATAAGGCAAACTTCTTAAATGTAACTGAATCGATTATATAGTACAATGTGAGCATGTATGTGTTGAACACTCCCGGAGTGATGAATGTTCAGGTAAACTTGTATATTTCTTTAAAGCTTTTTGTTTATGCAAACAATCATTTAAAAAAAAGAAAGCAACATAACAAGCTTTATAAAGTGGCTTGAACATATACTTACCATGAAATGTATCTTAACAACTGAAGGTTTTCCTGAATGTTTGGCCCAGGTGAATTTATTAAACAAAAAATATAGTTCAGTCCTGAATTATCCAAGCCTATCACCTCTTTCTCAGCAAAAACACAGGCCTTCAGTTGCTGGAGCGGGACCTACATAGGTAATGAGTATTGCCATTCAGATCCTCCGCTGGAACCCACATCTAGCAATCAAGCTGATGCAATCACCTCTTTTCAGGGATGGGGAGACTGAATTTAGTGCCCTCTAAATAGAACTGGTAATTAAATCTGACTGGTAATTATCTGATTTTTTTTCAGGCACAGCCTACAAATGTGTAAAGCCAGTGCTTTACAAGCATGGGCTGTTCACTACAACATCTTTTCTTTCTTATTTTATTGAATTGTTTATGACCTGTGAGTGGGCAGGCATGTACAAGTTGATAGATGCTGATCTTATTTCATTTACTTGTAAAGTATATTCTCCTTTTTCTACAAGAGAATGCTCTAATTCCACAGTAAATTAGTTTAGCAGCAGGATGAGCAAAAGGAAACTATTTTGTTCCTGTAGCCTTGAGCTTGCTATGATTTAACTAAGTTTAAAATGCAAAACCACACCTGGTCAGAATATTTTTCTCTTTCATTCAATCAGGTTTGGCAAGCATTTTTTCTCAATTATTTATCATATCAGTAATGTTGAAGCAATTGTGTAGCAGGGAAATTTGAGCAAGGAAATAAGAAGAGAAATGTGAGTTGTTTGCCTTGCAATTTAAACAGCACAACACAGCCACCTAATGGGGGACGTGAAACCATTAAATCCACAGAGATTTTAAAATGCCAAGCTGCACCATTATAAAAAGGCAGCTTTGGTTCTGTCTGCTTATTAATATAATTCTGTTGCTCAAAATTTGAAATGCTCTACCACTAATGATGTTGCTTCTGCACAACATGTCAAAAATGTGCTTTTATTACTGAATACAGAAGAAAAGTCCTTTAGATTATTGGCAATCACTCATAAAAAATACATGTTTGCCATTATTTACAAGTTGCTTTCTTGTATGAATGGGTGTAAAGACACTGGTATATTATATAGTGCATGAGTTTAAAAATATATATTAAAAACCTATCTGTCTACTTGCATAGTTGAATACCTCTGTTTCTATATAATCACACCTAAGGTAAAATGGACAACTGTACTGCTATACTAGTAACAAATATGTTTATAACTTCTTCTTTTCTTAGAAAGGGCTATAAATGGATTTTCCACCTTGTTAACCTAAAACTCGCTTTTCTTGTAGAAAGTTTCAATATTTCAAAGGTCTTTTCATCTGATTACACATGCAAATCACTAAGCAGGCCTGAAACACTGATCACGCCTGCAGTAGAAATGTTAACAACAGTGTCTACACAATGAACATGTTTTTTAAAATAATTTTTTGCCTACCCCTACCCCCTTGGTATATGGGTAAGGACTACAGGAAGCATGGGAGTCCAATCCAGCAAGTCTTCAGGACAACAGTATAGGGAAAGCAGGAATTAAGTGAGTTAATACACATAGATGTCTCTTTCACTATAATTCCTCTAATGGGAGGAATCTAGACTGAAAGTATAGTTCCTCCTGACTGCAACATCAAACAATGACTCTTGCATGCAGATGAACCATGGCAGAGCTAGCAACAAAATGAGGTCTCTTTTGGGTCTCCTTTTAGGTTTCCTCCTCTTCCTTCTTCTCCTTCAGCATTTCTCCCACGTGTTTACAAGGTCTGCTTGTTTTTACACTGTGTTCATCTAGTTCTTAGAGTGAAGCTATCAATTCATGGTGCAATGAGGGGATTTATCAGCCAGTCTGTCACAGATCCTGATTAGGGCTGAGAGGGAGTGACTTGACCCAAGGTCACCCAGCTGACTTCCATGCCTAAGAAGGACTAGAACCTGAGTCTCCCTGCTTCTAGTGCAGCAGCTAAATCACTACAGAATACAGGCAACCTTTAGTGCCTCTTAAAAAGTAACACATATAAAGGGGCCCCATGTTCACATAAAATATGGCCCAAACTACATCTGTCACACATTGAGGTAACCATGGCCAGGGATCATATACTTGGCACATGTGAGAAAACAACTCTGTGAATGAACCAACATATGTACTTTCTACTTGCAGAGTGATCCTGGAGAATCCTCCTTGTATGGAGGAGATCCTTACCCATATGTTATTATATATGTAGTATTCTTTTTTTCACACATGCTAAGCATAATGGAGACCATGGCTAGCCACCACAGACCCTTCCACCATTTTTAGACTTGTGAATAAAGTTTCTGAAGCCTTGATATAATCAGTTGCTATGATTAAATATCAAAGTCACGTAATGAGAAATGGCATGCATGTATGAACCAACACTGAAACTCTTCCCTTTCTGAACGCCTCAAGTGTAGCCTTCTTTTTTCTTCTTTTTAAATCCATGTTACCCTTATTAATGAGATGTACATGACATAAGAAGATCCAAGGTCCAATGTTTTTGTACACTCCTGTTAAAAATATTAAGGACTCCTTTTTAACTGTCTTCTGCACACCATTTCTGTCTGCAGCTCCTTTCTTTAAGACCTGTCCTAGGCCTGCCTGAATTAGCCTCTACTGATTCCTTCATCTCCTTCCTGCATTCTGTACCATCTCTCCAAATCTTCCTTGCACATATTATGTTCAAGAACTTAACACAAAGTAATGTTTAGTAAGAATGCCCTTTGCACTAAATAACATTTTGGAGTGAATTACATCGTATATAATGCATGTAATGAAACCTTAATCTTTTAAAATTATTTGACACATGAGTAGGATAGAATGGCTATATTTTATTGAGTAGTTATAGGAAGACTATGTTAATAACTGGCATATTTCAGGTTGAATTCATCAGGACAAGTGAACACTGTATCCACCATTAGGCCAAGCAACTAACATTTATATTGCTGCAAAACTCAAGAATAATAACTTCACTGATATCTGAAAACTCTGTACTTTGCTGGTCTGTGTGTACAAGGAAGGAAGAACTATTTAATACCACCACAGATATTTTTCACTCATGTTAATTTAGCTGTTCCGCCTGTTAAAAAATGCTTGCAAGAATATTCATTTATCTGACCTGCGACTCTGAGCCTGTTACATTTCATTCCCTGAATTAACCATACAGGTGATTTTAGAAGAAAGGATTGTGGCAGATGCAACAATTAATTGAGAAGAATTTGAATTGGATCTGGATCTGGGTGGAAAATAATCTCCAGTTTAATTGAAGAACTAGTAATTTGGAATGATGTGTGGGGTGTGCAAAGTAATTGAATTTATTTGAGGTGATATGGATGGGAAATTAAATTGGTTTGCTTTCTGTGAAATATAAATAAATTCTGGTAATTATTTTAAATTTGCATTTATACATATAAATAGCTTATTAGCATTTTTCAGCCTTGAAAATGTTAATGCATAATTATTATTGGGGGAAACTATAAACCCATGTCCCAACTGATAGAACGACTCCTCCTTTCTTCTAATATTTCCAGCTTTATTTTCCCACATCTTTACATCTCTCCTTTTCCAAAATGGGCCAAGGCTTTTGGTGGAACCACTTTTCATTGTGCAACATTTGCAGATTTGGTAGATACAAAAGTATGCAGGCCATGCTGCCTTGAAGGCAAATGGTTGTTCATTTTGGTAGTGTCAGCCCTATAATGTAGACCATATCAGGAAATTGACTCCACAGGAAGACTAGAACAATTGAAACAGTCAGGATCTTGCAAGTCTACCTGTGTTTTCCCTTCCCTCCCTCTTATACCCCAGGGAGTCAAGGGGGAGCTAGTCTGAACCTCTTTCTAATCTTTCCTGGCCTCCCTGGGTCAACACGTGCTTCTGCACCTGCTATTGTCTTAACAGCTTCTGGCTTCTTTCTCCAAGGTCATCTCCATGGCTCCCTGCACCAAGGCTCTGCTTGAGGGTCAGTGTAGTTATAACATTATGTGCATAATTCCAATCAATCTCTAGTTTTGTCATTTTAAATAGTCAATAGATGATCAGGATATGGCCCATGATAAACGAGGAAGCCATTGCAATACTTTCTTTCTAGAAAGTTCTCAGTCTTGATTCCCTGTCTAAAGTTGGTGTTTGTTTGCTTGTTTTAAAAGGGTACGTTAGTTGCAAGTATGCAATTATTGATCCTGAAGGGAGTTTCCAAAAACATAGAATTTTTCACATGAAAGTGAGAGATTTCCCTCATCCGCCCTCCCAAGATGAATTGCTGAAGATATCTGATTCCTGTAGAGGAGGTGTTTAAACAGAGCCTGGATGGCTCTTTCTCAAGGATGCTGTAGTAGCAATTCCTGTACAGGGCAGAGGGTTAGACAGGGTGTCTTCCAACCCTGATGTTACACTCTATGATTTGCTTTCATCTCTCTGTTTCACCTCTGACTTACAAAAATACAGGTTTTTTTTACTTTTTATTTACATCAGTTAACACTTTTTTAAAGTATTTCCTCCCCAACTCTGCTACCTGCTTTTAAATTCACTGCCCCAACATAATACAAGTTGCTTTCATCTCTGCCACTGGCTTTGCCTTATGACTAATTCCAGAGTCCTTGCTCTTCTCTAAGCAATGTCTGTGTTCTCTTCAAACATTTGCAGTTCACCTGTCAAAAATGTTGTTTTCTTGCATTGAATTCTGGAGAGAGAGGGAGAGAGGGAGGGAGCGAGAGAGAGAGATTTTTACCCTTGCATTTTTATAAGCCTTTAGCTTTCTTTACAAAGCCAATTCCAGCCACATTTACGCTCACTAGAGAGTAGCAAAACTGCTTTAATTTAGATTATTATCTCAAACTGTAAAGAGTAAGGAAGATGACTTTGACGTAAATATGCAAGAACTGTTACTTAGACAAAAGGGGCTGAAGCATTTTTCAAGTCCAGAGCAATGAGATCATTCAGAAGAGTCTCAGAGAGACACCTCCCTAATTCACTGTGAACTCCTCCTTCAGAGAAGAAGGAGTAGGTACAGCACAATCAGACTTGCAAAATTCTGTTATTATAGCCAATCTCAATAAAAGTAGTTTTAGCCTTCCTGTGGAGTTGATTTCCTGGTCTGATCTACCTGGAGGGGCTGACAAAAAGGCATACTCAGAGCACAGACATTACAATAGCTGGATGTTAGTTACCTGCCTGGTCTTGACCCCAGAAGAACTGGTTCCAGATTTCTCACAGTGTTCTCAGGAATAACCAGCAGCCATCACCCACTGAACTACAGACCTGGTTCAGACATGGCCTGTGCAGCCATGGTTTATTTATGCAACACAGTAATCCAAAATCAAATAAACTGCATTTTATTTTAGCACAATGTGTGAACCTAGTCACAGAAAGCAGTAAAAGATGCTTTTCATATTCTTGCCACAATCCTTCAAAACACTGGCTTTTGAACCCAAAGCAAAACAGCAGGACTTAAAAAGATTACATGCCTATTTGTCTAAATAATCTTTCCATACCTCATAATTAGTACAGATAATAGAAGCATTGAAATATTCTCTTCAAGGCTTCCCAATCTATCATACCCCTCAAATGGCATTCCCCTCTTTCATTATTTCTCACTTCTACTGTCAGTCATTTAGCCATTCTATTGCACAGCATTTCTCCATAGATTCTCTACAGAAGTGAGAGACCAGATGGAAAGGTTCATCTCCTGAGACTGATGGAACCAAGTGGTTTTCTAATGGGTCTCAAGAATTTTCCTGTGGACAGATATAATTTATTAAAGTTCAACTTAATCCATGCAGTGGCCAAGGTACCCAGACAAAGATCTTGCCCATTTTGCATAGCCTAAAAAAATCTCCCTACCCTGTGAATTTGGGATTAATAAGACCCCAGAGTGAAATTTGGAAAGTCAAGAGATAGCTCCAAATGGACATTGTATGGAATCCATATCAAAGCCTAGTCCATAATATAAGTGGAGAAAAGAATATTTCTTCTCTAGCACCACTGCCTTCCCATGAGACACTCAGGTCCAGGTACATTATCTCTACAGCATTCACCTGAACTATTAAGCTATCAGAGAAAAAGATAACGGTAGTCTGACACAATTTGTTGGCTCCTCTTAACTGTAGTTTTCCTATCCAAGTGCTCACAAATATGCTGCTTGAAAATCGGTTTGAAGACCTTGCCCAGCACAGACATCAAGCTGACAGGTGTCTAGTTTTCTAGGTCATCCTTCTTTCCCTTTTTGAAGATGAGGATGAAATTTGCTGTCCTCCAATGTACTAGGACTTTGTGGTCCCCCTGCAAGCATGTATTCCCTGCCCCGGCATAGTAATGGTAGATTAAATAATTAGCAATTTGCTGACCTTTCATGGTAGACTAAATCATCTGCCAGCCTTCACAACTTAGATTGAATTTTCATATCCATTATGATTTAATTATTGCAGATTCGTTTTTTATAGTTTCAGTAGCTGCTTGTCTGGTTATTATGGATTTTTTTTCTACTTGTAGAGCCTGAAGATATGGTCCACATTCTTGGAGAAACAAGACTTAGTATATATATGCTTAATTCTTGCTTGTGCCTCACTTACAACGGCTGTTAGTAAGGAATCATCTGATGCATTAGGATAGTGGATACTGAGTCTATGTCAGCCCCATCAGATAGACCAGGCCAAGAAACAGACACCACACTGTCCTAAAGCTACTTTTATTAGAACAGCTATAGTCTAATGTCTTGCAAGTCTGAATATGCTAACTGTTCTCCCTCTTTTCTCTTCATGAGAATTGCAGGGGGGTGGGGAGGGCTGTCTGAGTGTTTTTGCAAACCACTTTCCTGGCCTAGGTTCAAGTTGCCTTGGTACTGAATCTTCCCTCTGTCCTTCAAGATCATCTTGTTTATTACAGTCTAAAAGATGTGCTTAGACAGACTTTGCTTTAAAAATAAAAATCAGCCTACTTGATAATGTCCAACACGTCTCCAATATTCCATTCTTAAATAAGACACATAAGCATGTGGTGATATCTCAGATTTTGGGGTGATAGTTATCTCGGTCAAGTAAGATTCTTTCTTGTGATTGCCATTATGGGTAAGACTGATCCACTCAAGTACTGCAAACTATTTATCCCAATCGCTGCCACTATTTATTCTTGTCCATAAGAAGAAAAAGATGGCACAAGTCAATGACATCACTTCCAGCACTTCTTTCATGGACTCATTTTGAAGCCATGGTGGACTCCTTCTGTTCAGCAAAAGAACCGTGACAATGTGTCAGGCTTCACACTCAAGCTTGGCGGTCTCTAGACACTTAACTTTAATTCAGCTCTTGGTTAGATTTCACAGAAGACTCGCAGTCATAATTTGGCTAGATTAGAATCTTTATTGCAGACAAGAAGGAAGCCTCAAATACAGTAGTTGATTGCCCATAACAGGGCAGAGAGTTATACATCTATACTGCAACTTAAAATTCTAGGATTCTTCCTCCCATCCTCTAAATAACAGTTGCTTAGTGGATCACTTGGTGTCCTTGGGAAGTGGTTAAGAGGTGTTTACATAATGCCCCTCTCTAGCTGAGCCGCTGATTCCTGTCTCACCAGCTTTAGCCTTTACTTTACCCCCTTCCCTATTTATTATTTCCCTTCCTCCTCTGGAGTGTAGTGCCTCTCCATTGCTTTTCCAAAACAGTCACTTTGAGGTCCAGAGGGGCAAATGGGATAAACTTTGCACAAAAGAATTAATGGACACAAATTTGACACCAGAATTCAAATGAGGACAAAATATCAGAACATTTAAACTTCCCAGGACACTCTACGGCAGACCTCAAAGTGACTGTTTTGGAAAAATGGGACTTTAACTCCACCATAGAGTGAGAAGTCACTGAACTAGCATGCTTCAAAAGGTTTCAGGCCATCTTGGAAGGTCTCAACATACACAGTGTTTTTTTTAGCAAAGTACAACAGTTGATTGAGAAGGTTCTGGTAATCTGTTCCACATGTAACCTGTACCTGCATAACCAACCTGTCTTCCCCTCCCTCCCCCTCCCTTCCTGCCTCACCCCAATTTAAATCCTACATCAGTCTAGCCACTCTATGCATCTGATGAAGTGAGTTGCAGTTACAAAGGCTTATGCCTTTTTTAAAAAAAAGTCAGAAAAGGTACTACCAGACTCCTTCTGATGTTTGGCTACAGTGGCTTCATTTCAAACTACTTTCCAAAGCATGTCACCAGCTGATTCTTCTTTTGATAACGGATAGCAGACATAGAATAAATAGCACACACAGTTACTGTAACAGGCAAGTTTCCCTTATATGTTGAGGAGCTATGAGAAACACACTGTTCTTGTCCAGCATCTTCAGCTAAGCCCTTGTTGTCCAACTATATATCTATCTCAAAAGAGCTGTGTCACATATAGAATGACTTTATTCTCCTTTTTATGGTTTCATTTATAAAATAACTATTCTGCTTACAATATTACAGACTCAGGATGGTGGGATATGGTAAAATTGCAGGGTCCTTGTATTTTTATATCTTGAAAAATGGCATCTTTCTTGGTAGGTATTTTCATATTCCATTAATATATTTTAATCCAAATCACTTGAAAAATCTATCTACGCTACAGTTAATGGGTTTAATTGCAACAAATACCGTTCTGACCTTTTTCCAGTCTAGATTTAGACATTGTGCACCATAGTAAATGCCTTTTTAAAATTCATCAACGATATGTCATTATTAGTAGACAAAAGAACATTGATGATATCAAAAGACCTGTCTAAAGCTTTTGATTTAATCATCATGTTCCCTTGATTAAAGAAATTACAATTCTTTGGACAATTTATTCCTGTTATTATCTGGCACAGATTTTCTTGGACAGTCATACAAATGTTAGAGGGATACATTTAAATTAAAATGAGTACAGTTATGAGTTATTTTGAAATGTTGATTGACCCTTGTTTGTGATGGAAAAACAAACCTTAAAGTATAAATAATTGTGCTTAGATTAGAACTGAATTCTGAGAATCAGATTTTCTTTTTCAAAATGCTTTCTTCAAAGCAAATTGGGATGCAAGTGAATGATATCCTCAGGCTGGGTCTAAGAGATGGAACCCATGGAAATAGGGAAGTGATGCTAGGTCTCAGAACTCAATAGCTCAAAGTTCAGAGATCAGCATAAATAGGTTACACTTTGGTGTCTATGTTTCATCATGGGTCATGATGCCTAACAATAAAGTTATTCATTTATATAGCAAAGTTACTTCTCAGCAGTTCTTCCTATACTGTGACTGTGTTCTGCCACAAGCAGTATAAAAAAGGCTACAGAAGCAAAAACAAGAAACTACCTCACTCCCCTCTCTACTTTCCAGAGGCTTTTATTCTGTTCTTCAAGATGAAAAAAAAAAAAAAAAGATTATGATCAGGGGTAAGAGGAAAAAAGCAAGAATGTGCAACATTGTCAGGAGTGAGAGCTACAGGTGAACCCTATGAAATCTCCTGGGAGCTGCACATACCTGGGGCAAGGGTAGAAATGGGTGTGGTCAAAAGAGGAAGTAGGTGTGGCAAAGCTGAAAGACCACATATTTCTTATCCCATCATTTCTTTTTTAATAAAGTTTCTCTCCTTCATCCTTTTTCTCTCTTTTTGTTCAATCTCAGAGCTGGTCTGCATGGCCAGATTGCCCAGGGTAAGTACAAGTCACTTGCCATTGCTCAAGAGCAGAAATGCCTAGTCCCATCCTCTACCTCTCCCTAGCCCACCGGGAAGTCAACATCCTATTTTTTCCTGATATATATCAAAAGTAGTGTTTTCTGACTTCTGCCAGAACAAGCACCTGGAGCTCTATTTCATTGTAGGCAAAAGCAGCACTTCAAATGCACTGTTGGGGTGCACTGTTTGGCCTCTAATCTTCAGTAACTGGGAACTGCGCTCCACAGCTATTTTGTTCAGGGATCCTGTCTCAATCGTTGAACTTTAAAAAAACACACACACACACACTTTCACTGGTGGAATGATGGACTTCTTTCTATCACCAATGAAATGGAGAAGACATCTGCCAGTTTCTTCTTCTAGCTCAAAGTGACAGAAGGGATGATAAAACTGTAGTCTAGTCTTGTCTTTTCATTGGTCTACTTGTGGAGGAAGTTGTCATGTACAGAGGGATCAACAGAGAGGGAGTTATATATGCAGAAACCACATGTCCTCAAAGATCTGCCAATGCAAAAGAAAATAATTGGTGTAGTGGCACGTACATAAAAAAACCAGGCAGAACTTCAACTGTACAATCACAGCTGCCATCTTAATTTTTTTGACCCTGTGCATTTCCTGTAGACACCCCTGGATTGGTGCTTGCTTTCCTAGCATGGGGTTGGGGGAAGAAGCCTGGGAATCTACCCATCAAGGACCATAGTAAGCACACTAAAGCAGAAATCTGGAAATGGACTTCTTAAGCTGGCTTCATTACCTGCAGATTTAAACATAGGTGTCAAGCAGCTTAAGGAGGCACTGTGGATTCCCTTAAAAACACTACTGTACCTTTAACTGGCCTTTAAAAATCAGAAGCAGTTGCATGGTGGAATGGAGACTGAAACAAAGCAGTTGCAGCTCCATTGCCAAATAGGACAGATTCAAGTGCTACTTTAGTAGTTGGTTTCTCCTGTACGGGTAATCAACTGCCATTGATTTGTGGAGCTGAAAAGCTAAGTATATGCTTGAGGATTGTGATAGGGCTGGGACAAAACCACTATGTACATGTATGGAACACATAGGCATCCTTTAGGAGTGTGCAGAGCTTTCAAGGAGTATGTTACTTCGATAAAGTTTTGAATAAAGCCCTCCAAGCAATAGAAGAGCCTCCCACCAGCTTTTAATCGCAGAAGCTGAGCTTTGCATATAGAAAGTGGTTTCTGTACCTGCGTTATGCATATACTTTTTTTAAAAGATGAGGCTCCCATCAAGTGGATTGACCTTGCCTCAATGCTTCAGGAGGCAGAAAGGTAGAGAACTTTGGCTGCACCACACAAGACAAAGCCCTGAGAAAGGCAGTACCATTTCTGCCGTGTAAAGTGTGGTATGAAAAGAGAACATATCCACTTCCCATATCTGTACTCCTACCTGTTTCTTGATAGATGATACAGATATAAATATAGATCAATGTATAGAGAAACCTAGATACTAAAGGAGTTAGTCCTCCTTTATCCTATAGGACATCCAAGACTGACAATGAAAAAAATGAAATAATTTTATCAGTACTGAGTTAGATCTATATTTAGACCTGCTTATGGCCAGAGTAGTCCACTGAAATCAATGAGATATAAGTTCATCTTGACTAAGTGTATGATTGATTTCCATTGTTCTGCCTAAGCATCACTGTGTCTGGATTCCATTCACATTTGATTGATCTATTCTTTCTCCCATTCTTATCAGTTCATATACATGATTAGTTTCTGAAATTAGGGTTCTCCTGTTCTAAAGGAGGTATAATGCATGGAAATAAAGCTTTGGAATTGCAGAATAATTATTATTAAACAAGATTTCCCAGCTGGCATCCCTCTAGTTATTCCAAGTTCTAGTTGTCATAATCCCAGATCATATCTATATAAACAGTTGGAGGGCCACAGGTTGCCCATCCTACTGTATTCAGTTCCAGGATCTTCACCCAATCCCAAACATTCTGCCACTGCAGAGATGAATATCCCACAACCCATGACCTATGCTGTGATCAATTTGCACAGCATTTTGATGACAAAGTCACTGAGATATGCCAAAGTCTTGACTCCTCAAGGGCAGAGTCTTTGGTAGTCACTATATATTACCTTGCCATCGTATCTAGAATCTCCTTGTAATTTCTAGTATAATTTGGAATTTCTATCCCTTCTGAGATTCTGGTAGAAACTATCTCTAGCAAACTAGCACCATCTTGTGTTTTGTCCAGAACCTTGTATTCTTTTGCATTTTAAGTGGCTGACCATGATCTGGGCAACATTGTAATTTATCTTCTCCAATAGTGGATGCTTGTATTTTTATACTTAATTTTTTAGAAAGGATGGTTACATTTAATCTTTTTTTTTTAAAAAAAAATAAAGTTTGTTTTGTTTATATATTGTGAGTTTCTGTCCTAAAGGAGGAAGAACTGAATCCTCTAGACACATTTCTATGCCATGTAGCCAGGAGGAGGCACTGTTGAAATTATTTTTTTACCTTTTAATCACCAGAAAGGCAGTACAGTTTATGAGGGTCCTACCTCTCTTACATACAGGTAAGGTGCCCCTGGAAGACAGGTAGTGGCAGCAGGGACTATCAGGAACCCAAAAAGCAGGAGGTGGACTCAGTGTGTAAAGGACCAGAAGGTTTTTGGTAGAGACCTTCAGCCTTCTACCTTAGGGGCTCAGCCATCTACTATGACCAAAATTATTGGTTCCATTCTTATGTGAATGTAAGCTTTATTGATGTTAATGAATTGGCTTGCAAAGTATATTCACTGTGTAAAACATAAAGCTGGAATGATGAAGTGGTTGATGATGGACTAGCATGTGGGAGACCCAGGTTCTAGTCTATTCCCAGCCATAGAACTCTTTGGGTAAGCTCAGACAATTTCTCTCAGCCCAACCTCCCTCACAAGTTTATTGTTAAGGCTGAAATGAAAGAAACTTCTCATATAAGCTGGCAAAATGATATATATCTTGCAGTTCTCAGTAGATAGGTAGAAGCCAATAGGGTTTTTGTCTAAATCTAAAGTAGATAGAGGGGACGCGGTGGCGCAGCGGCTTAATGACGCTGAAAGTGCCGGCCAGAAATGGCTGGAAACTTCAGCGGTTCGAGTCCAGCCTCTCGCGTTAAACAAGGTGAGCTCTTGTTTCTCTACCCGCAGCTTCTGCCAACTCAGCAGATCGAAAACGTACGTGAGTAGATAAATGAGTACTCTCACTCCAGTGGGAGGAAAAATGCTGGCAGCGACTCCACAGAGAGACGGGACCACAGTTGCCGGTAAAAGCGCGAAATTGCGCTCGCCCCGAAAAAAAAAAAAAGGGGCGCGAAGCAACGGAAATCCCGCCTCCTGTGCTGCCAGCTGGGCTGACGCTCTAGGAATTAGGGTCTGGCAAAGTCTAATTCCGAAACTAGAAAGATGCAATTGCCTTGAAAACCGCTAGGGGGCGGTCACTGCAGGGTCAGTAATGACTGTGAAGCAGACCAAAAAAAAAAAAAAGTAGATAGAAGTAGAAGCCCATGAAAGTATGCTTAAGAAAGGGCTAGAAATGTTTTAAAGATGGCACAGAGAGAGGAGCTATAGCATCCAGCCATAAGAACAGCCTTGCTGGCTTGAAATCCAGTGTTCTGTGCACAGGCATGACTGGCCAGCTGCTTTTGGAAATTAGCAAACATGGCATGAAGGCAATGGGCCTGCCACATTGTTTGCCTCCAGCAACAGGGATACTGACTCCAAACATATGGCCAATGAGACAGAAAGAACAGAACAGTCCAAGGAGCCATGTAGTCCAGTCCAGGAAGGCAGATGCTTCTGATAAGTTTATAAAGAATGGATAAAACAACAACTAGCCTCCGCAGTTGTTCACTCCTAGAAAATGGTATTCAAAGAACACTTACTTTGAACAAAAGACTTCCCTGTATTATCATAACTTTTAATTAATTTTCCTCCATGGTGAAAAAAACAAACAAAAAGATAAAGATGTCTTGCCCCTGAGCTCAACTCCTGTGATCTACATGGACACGTTCATGAAGTCTTCTGGCAGGAGCATGGAAATAGGTTTTGCCATTGCCTTCCTCTAGCGATATTTTGTGGCGTTTTCAACCTAGCCTTGGAATTCCCCAGGGGTCTCCTATCCAAGTTGGATCCTGCTTAATTTCTGAGTGTACTCAAGGTCAGACAGGAGCAAGAATCCTGAACCAACTGCTTAGGTTCAATATAGTTTCCAGGAGAAAGGCTGGAATAAAGTTTCCTTTATTGATTGTTCTATACACTATTGTAATGTGATAATCAACAGATAGTCACAAAGAAACATTTGATAGATTTCAGTTTACTTCTGATCTCTCCTGGGATTTCAGATCAGATCACTTCCTCCATCGGGGAGGGGAGGGGAGAGGAGAGGAGAGGAGAGGAGAGACGAGACGAGACGAGACGAGATGAGACGAGAAGAGAAGAGAAGAGAAGAGAAGAGAAGAGGGTCCATTTTAACATATGAAGTCTCTGGTAGTTGTCTTCACCAAATTCATTTTCTGACTTTTCTTCTTTTAAAGAGAAAAAAAATGTAGTGTGATTTAAAGCGATAAAAGAAACCAATAACATCATCATCAACAACAACATTGATACAGCAAATCACTGTTTCTAAGATATTAGCCACCAAATGTTGTTGCAGATGCAATCGTTGATTGCATCCCTCATTCAAGGCTGTGCCATTTTCCATTTCGATCCCCAGGTCTTTTGGAATTGAAGCACCTTGAACATACGATGCTCCCATCTTACTGATCATCAACATCTTGGAAGATATTATTTGTGTATGTGTTTTGTTTTACTCTATTTTTACCATATTTTATATTGTTTTATTGTATTTTAATATTTATTGTGTTTTATTGTGAACCACCCAGAGTCACTTTTTGGGAGCTGGGTAGTATCTAAGTTTGAAATATAAATAATAAATAGGCATCAAAGTTTAGAACCATCACAAAGAAAAGAATGAAACAAAAACAAAGATCCTCAAAATCACCAAACTGAAACCCAGCGCGATTGGAACCAGGCACCCAGGAGTGGCATGACAGATGGCCGCTTTGTGCCTCTCACCAAGACTTGGGCCACTGAAATAGAGGGACCAACATCAACTCTGATTGGAAATGGATAGCCTCAGGACAATATCCTGCACAAGGCCCAAAGGAACTGTGGAGCCTGGTATTTGGCCCCAACCTGCCCCTGCAGGATTTGGGTACAAGTAGTCCCTGGGTTAAGAATACCCAGGTTACAGATGACCCTAGTTAAGAACAGAGCCTATTGTAGCAAAAATTGAGTTAAATACACAACAATTTGAGTTAAATACACAATGGTTTGAGTTCATTACACAATACTACTTATACAGTATTATACAGTAATACTGTACCGGCTTACATACAAATCTGACTTAAGGACAGACCTTGGGAATGGAACTTGTTCTTAAACTGGGGATTACCTATATAAGAAACCACACTGTGTAGCAAAGTTTTGCTGGAACGAGGGCAGGACAGGGGTCTGAAGCAGCATTGCATGGTTGGCAAATGAAGGCCATGCAAGTGAAGGGACGAAGTTGTAAGTGAAATCTGAGTTAGGGGTTAGCCTGGAAGCACCGGAAGGATGCCATGCCACAAAGTCACTTGCTTGGCACCCACTTTGAGGACATGAAGTGGCAGACAAGCTGCCCTCCTTTTGCCTCCATTTCCCTGACCCATCCGGTCCCCTTCAGTCCCTGGAATCAGTTTGCTTGATATCTCAACTGAGCACAGCTTTCCAACTGCGCTTCCGTGCGGCGGCAGAACAGTTAATCTTCATATTCGTAAAAATTAGGGGGCGGGGCTGTGTTTCCTTCTTTAGGCTAGAGACAGCAGAGGTGCAGTTTGAAGCCATTACAAGACCTCTCTAGAACCCCTTTGGAAGTGTAATGGAAAAATGATAAAATAAGGCTGCAAACTCTTCCCCCTTTCCCTCTTCCTCTCCTGTCACAAACTCTTTCCATTTCCCTCTGCTGTTTCCTGCCCCCCCCCCCACCGCCACTTGCACATGTAAAACAGGACCACCCCCAAGCTACTGCATGACCCAAGAATGACCATGTTTCCGCTGCCGAAATAGCCCGCTCACACTAAAATGAGTGTGAGGGCCATCACCTGTCTGCTTAAGGATTTGTCAAGGGGGCAGCCCCAGTGAGGAGTCCTTCCTTAAGGAGGTGAGAAACCTCAGGAACTCCATTCCTGTATTAAGTTTGAGCAGCACCTGCTTTTCTCCATTCTCCTTGGCAATGGATTCCTTGACCCAGCTGCCTTGTTACAAAGCATGGTTTATGATTCTCAATAGAAAAACACTTTCCCTGTTTAAACACCTATCCAAAACCTGCCCGTGAATCAGATCCCTCAGATTTCCTGCCTCTCAACCCCAAACTGTATAAAAATCTATGCCTTTCTATTGTTTGGAGTCCCTCTTTCTTGGAAAGCAGTTGAATAAAGTTTGTTTTTTTCTCCTCTGCATCGCGCTTCTTTCTTCAGCAGAAATTCCATGACAGAAGATCTCCTCTCAGTTGAGCCTCACACAGTCAAACTGCAAGGCTTCTCAGCATCCCTACCAGCCTCCCTTCTCTTGTCCCTCCTATTGGTTGGCTTTCTTTGTTTATCTTCTTGCCTGACGGTAAACAAAGATGGAGAACATGGAAGCTTGCACACGTTTTTGGATGACCTTTTCAGTTGGCTTCATAGCAAGATTCACTTGGTAAGGCATGTTGATTTGACCTCTCCTGCCCCCCTCCTCCCTTTACAGCCAACTAGTTCCCTTGGCTTTTTGGTAGGACTATTATCATTTCATCTTCCTATTTCCTTGGAAACCACTTCAGCCAAAACAGCCGAAAGGCACAATTTTAAGGTCTTTGGACAGTCTCCCACATTCATCTAAACCTTGATATATTTTTCCTTTCTGCCATAGCCCCATAAATTAGCCTTTATCAGGCCCCCACCCTATAAGTGAAACAGGCTTAAATCATCCTTCATTGCACTGGTGTTAAAAATAGCATTTTGTCTCTTAAGTTGGCATCATCCAATAGCAGCTACAGTGGGTATATAAACCATTAGGCTTTCTCATCTTGGAGACTGGGAGCAAAGGCTACAGAGGCAGAATAGGGGTCAGCAATGGAGACCCCAAATTACATTTTGATTTAGCTTTCTGCTGACTCAGGGAACTTCGCAGGGGAAAGGCCCTCTCTGATATGGCAACTCACAACTCCCGACTCCCTTTTCAACCTGATCTTATACTTTTGGAAAAGTCACTCTGCCTTGGATCCAGAATCATGGTGAAGAAAAGTGAATCTAGTAGAAGATCGTGTAGCACTCAGATTCAAAGGCATGATTCCTACAATCATGGGGCTGTCACAGAGGGAGTCCAGAAAAAGATACATTTGGTTTCAAGTGCTGCAGAGAGGGCTAGATTCATGCTTCAATGCGCTTTCCAATTCCTTTTTGCTTTCCAATCTGTAGGACTGTACAGTTCTGAAGGATTCACTGTTTATAAATAATTACTCACATAACTACCCAGCATTTCTGTGCCAGTGTGTGATCTTAGTAAATGGACTAGGAATATAAGTGAAAAAGAGAGAAAGCCTAAACTGTTCCAAATGTTTTTTTTCTCTGAGAACAGAGAATCAAAGATACCATCTTTTTCTTCCAAAATGTACTTTTGGGGTTGTTCTTTTTTCCCTTGTGTATATAGGTCTACCAACTGCATGCATAAAGATTTCTATATCATAAATAATTGTCCTTTGAATCTTTGGAAGGATTTAGAGCTAGTTTCTGAATAATACCAACAAGGTGTGTACCTTGGAATCCAAACACCCCAAAAGAGGGAGATCCCCATTAGCCTTGGAAAATGTAAGACTGAAACCTAATACACACTTATCTAAAAATAAGTCCCAGTCTTCTTAAATATGCACAGACGTAGGCTATACAAGGTTTGGCTAGTGATGTTTCTATGTGTGCAGGCATCACACATGCACACCATTTCCTTTGTTTGATGGAGTTAGGCCAACAATTAAATCCACCTTAATTGCTTTCACCGCTTCCACTTTGGTGAGCTGAAATGAACCAGCTGAGATGCTGGGCGCAGAGATCCAGTCCAGGCTTCTTCTGGACAATGAGGTCGCTTGAAAATGCACAAATCAGCACAATGCCTCCAAGTTTCTCTTTCTGCCTTTCAAGTGAACAAAACCATGAAAGCTCAGTGCCCGGACACTGAGGGCGACCCAGTGGCGTGGGTCTCTCACTCTGTTCAAGCAGAAACGACCGCCCGCTTGCATGCGACAAAGGACGGTGAAGCGAGACCCCCGAGCATGGAAAACACCCTCCTGGCTGCCAGCAACACAGACGGGTTGGACGCGGAGCGGAGTTAGGAAAAGCTGTTTTCGCAGCCCTGCTGAATAGCGATCCCCGCGTTTGGCAGGGACCGCGCGGAGAATCGTTCGGTGCGTCTGTGCGAGGGAGCGGGAGGGGCCTGGCAGGAAGAAAGGGCGCTTCTCCCGGTGCAGGCGATTGTGCCCAGGAGGACCCAAAGGCCCCGTCCCACGTTCGGTTTTCTAACTCGTGCCAGGAACTTCTTCTAAGAATATCCCCAGCCCAAGGCCGGAGCCGCAATCCCTCCCCGTTATATGCGGCAGGCCGACGGAGCGAGCGAGCAACCTCCAGCCGCCGCCCTGTTCTCACAGCGAGCGTCCTTCGGGGCTCAGCCGGGTTGAGTGGCGGCCAAAGGCCCCCCTCCCTCTGGGCCTTTCTCGAGGGACCCCCCTCCCTTCCCTCTCCGATCGCTAACTCTCCCCGACGCGGAAACAGGGGCGCCGGCCAGCCCAACGAGACGGCAGCACGTCTTGCCAGTGCTGGCCCAGCTCAAATACAGCTGCGTGGGCTTTGTTTGGGGTGGGCTGGCGGGCGCGTTTCCCCCATTCTCTTTCTTCTCCTCCCCCCCGCCCCACCCCGGCAGCGAGTGAGCCCAGCATGATAACGAGCTCCGTCAATTGGCGACCGGGCTCGGAGTCCTGGTTAGAGGGGGGTGGTAGCTCGCGCAAAGCAAGAGGAGGCAAAGGAGAGGGGGACAGAAAGCCCCCCCTCCCTAATTGCAGGTTCTCTCTGGAGCCAAACGTGCGCGCGGGGGAGAGCGGCGCTCGCAGAAAGAGAAGCCGCTTGGGGGCAATGCAAGATCAGGTCTGACGCCTCCCCGAGCGTTCGTGGTTCTGCACAACAGACCATGCCATGCCCCGCCGGCGCGGCCTGCAGGTGAAGGAGGGCTGGTTTACGTTGGGACTTCTGGATGTGTTTTGGAAAGGGGCGAGGGGGACACAACCAGGCTTTAAAAGTCAGCACTTCCTGTTCTGATTTCAACCAGAGCTTGGAAATGGGATGATTTTCCCCGCCCACCTTTGTCGATTTTCTTAAGCCTCCCTTATATAAGTTGGAAGCCCGGCAAGCAGGTAGGCGGGTGATCAGCGAGGGCGGCTGGTTTCTCTTTGACCTGCAGCGAAATGACAATATCCGCCTCTGAGAGGGGAATGCGAGCGCCGCGTGGGAGGTGAGATCTGCTGCAGACTTTCTGCCCTTCCTGTAAGAACTGCTCGTCCCATTCAGTGTATGAGAGTGCAAGGAGGGGAGGAAAAAAAAGGTCTGGGAAAAGGGAAAGAGGTTGTTGGCAAAAGAGACCTTTGAACAATTATTTACATAAAGTTTTATGAACAGTCTCCTTGATAAAATATCTTAAAAACTGAAGGAGTAAATAATACAGTGTCTCTGAACATGTGCAGAGGGCCACTGGCCTAGTCATTCCTGGTCACTTCCCTTTCATTCCTCACATTTTGAGAGCCTCCCTCATCAATTTCTCAACTGTTCAGAAAGGAAAATTAGTTAATTAGAGTAGAGGATGAAGAATCCTCTATATAGCTGCTCAGAGTTGCTTAGTGAGGGAAATAAGTTCTCCTGTTAAAAATGAAAACTGTTTGTCTACATTTTAAGAAACAGAGACCAAGTTTCTAAGTCTCATGACTTGGAGGAAAAGACTGCAGCCATTTTTTCCTATCACTCAGGACATTCATCCCTGTCATGGTTTGGAGCTAGAGTTTATTCTTCTTTCTTTTCAAAAGAAGGCTTGAAACAAAACAGACTTTATAGGAGTGGCAGGACTGAATCTTAGTGGGAGCTCTTTATAAAGAATAATCTAGTCCATGTATTCCTTCACTCAGTAACTCATTTGTCTAGCACACACCTTCACAAAGCAGTTTGCAATACTGCAAGTGCAGCTGAGAAATCCTCTAAAACTCTGTTGAGCTCAACACCAATGAGGTCTTAATAGAAAAGCAAGACTAAAAAGCAACAGTTAACAATATAGACTCCCTCCATGCAGTCATTTAGCACATTCAAATTTAAAAAAGGAATTCCAAAGTAGCTTGAACAAAGTATAACCCAGCTTGCCACCAAAATCCAAAGTAGAATGACATAGAAAAGGGTTCGGTGCCCTTCGGAAAACTAACCAAGGTGCAACCAGAAATATCTTCTCTGGAGAACCTTGGTGTGGGGAGGGAAGTCCTGTCAAAAAGGCAGGGCTTTGGAGGCCAATCCGAAGGACTGAACTTCTTTTTTTAAATGCAAGTAGGTAGTTCTTCCAACAACTATTTGGGTTAGGCCAGCCTGTCTCACCCTGGCACATACTGCATAGATGGCTGATTTTGAAAAAGCTAAGCAAGGTGAAACTTAGCTAGGGCATCATCAGGAAATTCCACAGCTGTATGCCAGTCTGGAAATTTGAAACAATGCCCAGGAAGAAGGCAGTAGTAAGAAACCTACATAGGTCTGTCTTAGTGCAATAAACCAACACTTTTAGAGAGAATCAGGGGGGCAGATTTAGGTCTGTGTAGATCAACTCATCACTTCATGTGGGCTCCTGAAATTCACAATTCCACAGCTTTCCAAACAGGCCCTGATGTTATGTCATTCTGAACCAGCTGTGATTCTCTTTAAAGGCAGAGCACCATAGGAACTCTGAACTCCGTGTGCATCTTTCCTAGTGTTGAGACTAGCTGAAACTGTTGCTTAGATCTGGGAGGTTTAATGCAGGAGGTGCTTTTTTTAAAAAAAAAGTTTATTCATTATGCTTTAGTTGTAATTTTAACAATGTAACCACTCTTTAATTTTAACAGTGTAACCACTCTGTTACAGGGCAAGTGACATATAAACATGGAAGTAAATTAAAAAAAAAAAAATGACAATGTGTCCCATACAGGGGTGTCCATAGCCATGGAGGAAGGGTAAAAAAAGTCAAGAAATTCAAGATGGCAGCCACAACCATGTCATCCAAGCTAGATCTCTTCTTTGTGTGTACAGAGCATGTGATACCCATAAAATGGGTGGGCTTTCAATCACAAGGTTTCGGCCACCAACCTGGTTCATTTCAGGGCTGCTTTTGATTCGCTCTCACAGAAATCTTACGAAAAAATGTTAACATCTTGTCAATAGACAAGCCATTGATCTTGCTCATACATGAGAGCACGAATGTAAAGATTTGTTGTAATACACAAAGCCAATTTTCTAATGTAGTTCTAACACAGAATAGAGTTAATCTGAGTTATACATGTATAAGCAACCACATTTTCAAAGTTTCACATTAACTCATTAGCTAACCAGTGTTGTGTAATAGGTAAGGTATTGGAGTAGGTCTGGATAGATCCATCTTCAGTGGCAGAAGTCAATTAGGCAACGTTGGGCCAGTCTCTCTCTCTCTCTCTCTCTCTCTCTCTCTCTCTCTCTCTCTCTCTCTCTCTCTCTCTCTCTCTGAGCCCAACCAACCTCACAAGGTTCTCCTTGTGCAAATAAATGATCTCCCTGTAAGTTGCCATTTGCTCCTGGAGAAATGGTGGCATATAAAATTAACAAATACGCAAGTCATATTAGTTAAGGGATTTCAAGAGTTGGGACTCCATCCTCCTGATCTAGTCAGGAAGTGACTTCCTGTCTTATATGCTGACAACTTTGTGGTCCTATCAGAGTTTTCTATAGGAGCCTGAAGGGCTACTAACTACCTAACTAACTAACTAACTAACTTGCTGCTGCTGCTGCTGCTGCTGCTGCCCTTTTAGCCAATTTCTAAAAGGTACCAGTTGTGGTCTGGTCTTTGCTAAAGAGTATTGATGGGGTGTTAATGATAGCAGCATTGATCAGGCTAAATGTTTTCCGTATTTCATGCCATAGGAAGCAAGCAAGAAGGTTGAAGATGTGACACTGTCAGCTCAAAAGAGTGCGGCAGCTCAGTTCCCCCTGGAATGGTGGTGATTTGTACCAGTGGCTATAAAGTTCTTCATAGAGAAAGAAACTAACTCAACTTTTTTATGGAGCCCAACTCCATTTTTTTCCAGCCATGAGAACCTGCAATCTGAGTTCTGAGAGCCTCTTTCAAACTCCAGGTGTGCACCCAAATCAGTTGTAGCATGGAAACTGGATTGCTGGGGGTTACCAGAAGAGAATGGACACCCATGCTTATTTACTGTTTAAAGTTAAAGTTTCTCCCAGATGGACTGGCTCCTTTACCATTTACTGATCATTTTCAGTCAAGCTGGATGATGACCACTGCAGGGAACTGCTGTTCACAAGAGCTCCTACTCTATGACCAATAACTGGGCTACAAGGCAGCCTCTTTTAGGTTTTTTGGATACAGCAATCATGATTTAGTTGGAGAACCTGACCTTTCAAATCCTGATAACTGAATTGTAGATAAGAACCAGCCTCTTGTCGTTCTGCTTTTATTGTACCCAAATACCAGAAACCATTTCACTGCCCTACAATCTGCTTTGCTAGGTGGTAGATTTAATTGTGCCCCTTCTAATGAAACATTTGGCCTTGTGGTTCTGGAACTGTTGAAATGGTCCCTGCCCTCTGTTGTGTTTTTTGTAGAGATATGCAATGAACTGGTTTTATTTCTTGTATTATCTCTTCTATTCGGATAACTTTTATTTTTCCTGCTTTTTATCAGAGAAGCAACTTGCTGTTGCCTAGAAGTGTGTTAGCTAATAAAGACTATTAAAAGATTATTTGCAGATCTGCCTAACATCCACAAGTACACTACCTATTTGATACTGCACTTCATATACATATTGGTGTTTGTGTAACTGGTTTGGGAGTGTAATAAACTTACTTACTTACTTTAGTTTATATGTATCTTTAAGTGGAAACATCAGGGTGGTTTCCATGCCATTTTTTGATTATCTAGTCAGAAATTACCCCAATGATTTCAATAAGACAGAAAGATAAGCGGCTATAGAGTTGTAGAAGCCAAGGGATTTAATTGGACTTATGTCAAAGTGATCATACAAAAGCTTGTGGTGGTGGTAGTGTTGTGAACAGAATTTATTTAATTATTAATTTAATTTATTTATTTGTTCAATTTATATAGCTGCCCACCTCAGACCAGTGACTCTGGGTGGCTAACAATAATAAAAACAATCAACACTTAAAATAATACAGAAAATTAAATATAAACATAAATACATCCAAGGGATCTTTAAAAACCATTGATATCAGCACAACCATGAAATGGGGCCCTTCGCACACTTGGAATACTTTGTTAGTGGCTTCTGATCTGTGAGCACACATGCAGATTTGGAATCAGTGCTTGTTCCCCTGAAGGACAACTGGGTGATCCTCCATCCTCATGGATGAAGAAGTTGCAGCTGGTGTTTAAAATGTAAAGTTTCTCACCCTTTGGTGACCCTTTTGAATTTAGGTTTTGAATGCACTGCATTCAAACTGTAGACATGGACTTGCACTGAATGTCTGAATGATCCAGAAGAAGGTGACTTGGTCCCCTATAGATATGTTAAATTCAACTCCCATAAATACTCCAGAAGGAATAACCAACAAGAAGAGATTCTAGTACAGTAATTGAAAGCAAGACATGTTGCTGGGCACTTGCTTGCTGACACCTTCAGTCAACAGCGTTCACTTGTAGTCATTTCGTGATGGAGAAATCTTCAACCTTTACATCATTTCTCCATGCAGAGGTGCTGCTGTCTGCCAATCCTTGAGATGGCAGACAAGCATGCTAATGTGAAACTTGTTCTCACCATAGATGATCCCCATCCTGCTTCTCTTGCTTTTGTTCCCTTTCACAGCCAGGCATCTGATTTCTCTGCAAGGGAATGGATGACAAAGCCAAACTTATTTTATATACCTTTCAATGCTGGCTGCTATTGAAAGCTGTCAGTTTAAGTGGGAAATATTACATTAATCATGGTGCCACTAAGAACAAGTTAAATCTTGGGCTGAGGACAAGATGGGGGACACAGCAGGAAAAAAAAAATGTGCTGTAGCTGGGTACAGAATGAAGTCAAGCCCCTGGAACAGAGAGATTGTGAATTGCTCCAACTAGCAATGGTCATAACTCACCTGGAACAATCCTATTACATGTAGAATTAAAACAAAGGTGTCTCACTCCCTCTAAATGTGTCAGGCAAGTCGATAAGCCATTCTGGCTCAGGGTCATTGGAAATCTTGTCCAACGTAACAGATCCTAGATAGGGAGATACACACTTTTACTAGGCTGTATTCGTGACAGAAATAATCCCTCTTGGCTGGAGAGATATAAGCTCCCCACCCAAATTCTAAGAACTTTAACTCAAGATGAGACAAGACTAAAAAAGCATTTTTATTAACGTTTATCGTACAATTCAATGGGTGAGCTCACAAGGAAGCGCGTTCAGTACGACGATCATTTTCTTGCCTCGCCGTTTCGAACCACAAAACTGGCAGCTCGCCTTTCCGCCACTAGATGGCGCTGGTGCAATTTAAATAACTTCTTCGCTCGCGGCGCAACCCAGCCACTTTGTGGGGAAACTTTCTTTCCCCCCAAAACCTTTGCAGAACATAAACATTTGATTTGTAATAGATCGCCTTATCATCCTCCTGAAAAAAAAAAATCTTTCCCTAATGCAAAAGGAGGAGGAGGAGGCGGCGGTGGCTTTTCGAGGGTAAGGAAAGAACAGAGTCGGTTTCTCGCGTCACAGCCCAGAGGCTTTTATCTTCTTTGACGCTTTGCTTTTCGGCTGCAGCTTTGTTCTCTTCTAGCCAAATCCAGTTCCATCGAGTGTGGCGAATCGCACCCCCATCCCGAGAAAGTAGGTGGGAGTACGGTGACCACCTTGAAAGGAAACATCCTCGTAATCTCTTAAAATACTCAGTGGCAGGCGAAAAACGAAAGATCCATTCAGGTCCACCCTCAGAGAGAAAAAGATGTGCGCAAACCTCTTACAGGAAGATCAAGGCTTAGCTTAACGACGTGGTGGGCGAGCGATCTTGCCGTTCCTTCCCCCGCTGGGTGGGTAATTCCTGGCCAGGTTTCTTTGATAGATGCAGAGCCCTGATGCTGGCTTCCTCCTCCGGACGAACTGGGGGCTACAGGCACCTGGGAAAGACCAGGATTTGAATGGAAGAATCCAGAGTTCGCCCATCCACCTTCTTCTGCTTGACAAACGCCCTCCTTCCATCCGTCACTTGCCCAGAGAGCCCCGTGGTGTTTTTTTTCCCCCCTTCTCTCCTGAGGCTCAAGGGTACCGGCCCAGTGCAGGTCACAGAGCTGACCCCTTGTGGGCCTAGCTGCCTTGCTTTGGTCAGTGGTGTCCACAGGACGGTGCAATCAAGGCTCCACCAGTTTTTTATGTACACCCATGGATCTTTGATCCCACTGTCCTGGCTGCCATCTTGACTTTTTTGACCATACCCTGTGGACCCCTTGGTTAGGCTGCCTGGGATCTGTAACAAACGAGGAACACCTGCCATTTAATACAATTCTAATGAAGAAATTCTAGACCCTCTAATTAGAATGAGCTGATCATCTTCCCTGTCCTGAAGTAAAATAAACTAAAACATAAAATCTGGCAGGCGGCTGGGAGGTACCCTTTATGAGTACAAAAGGGAGAAATGTTAGGATGGTTTCAGAAATAAAGCACATTTGTTCTTGCAGGATGTTTTCCTAAGTTTCTTTTTGGAAATTTAGCCGTGTAGGGATAAACAGGGAAACAACAAGAAGTGGTCATGATTTTTAAATTATTCCCTTTCTCTGGCAAAATGTGACTTTGGCACAGTTTCTGCAATTTTAATATTTCCTTTCCTGGGTGGGATTTTCAAAACCATAAATCCAGCATCAATGTCACAGTGCTGCTGTCTTCAAATGGTGTTCCCAATTAACTTCCAAAGGAGCAGAACCACTACTCTATTTATAGTAACCTGGAAAATAATAAGCAGAAGCATTTAAAAAGAAAAACATGTTTATATCCCAGAATTGTTCCGGTAAAAATGGCTGTGAAGCAAATCTGCCTCCTCTTCTCCCTTGTTCTTGTTTTGTAATTCTTGTGAATTTAGACTTTTTCCCCCACTTGTCTATAGATTTGCTTTTTTCCCCCTTTAAAAATGTTAATTCAGATGAGATGTTATTTTTGCTTACGGTTAAAATACATTTTATTTTCTTTCCTGAGTGGAAATAAATCCTGTGCATTAGTCCTAGAATGCAGCCCCCTAAGAAATCAATATTTGTATGTTTAATATATTACAGCTGGTGTTGCTATTATTACTGATATTGCATTATACTAATACTTGAGTTTTCACGATTAAAATTATGAGATCTATCACTCCAGATCAATTCTCTGCTGAATGGGAGGGAAAAAAAAAAAACATGAGAAGTTTCGCTCTGCGAAGGCACTGAAAAGGACACGCTAGTCCTGTGCCTTTTCTGAATGTTCCCTGGCCGCGCGTATTCCTGATATTCCCGAGTAAAGCTATGACAGTTTGAAAACGCTCTGTGTTTAGATTCCTAGCAGAGCGAGAAATCATTGTCAGCCTGTGCCTGGCTGTGTTAAAGGGCGCACTCCTATTTAAACTCGGAAGGAAGGAAGGGTAGGTTATAAGGCCTCCAGGCTGTTCATGTCCAGTGTCTTTGTGTGCTGAGAATATCGACCTTCGAGAAACCTTTCCCATATAGTTTTACCGGTCGTCAGAATGGCTTGAATGCAACCCAAGGATGGTCTGGTTTGTGTCTGGGCGCGTGTGGGTCTCCTCAGTGTGCCAGCAGCCTTGTTGCGTGGCCTCCCTTGTTGTTAAACTCCGCAGCTCAGTGCCACTGAAGCAGGAGGAGCTTCTTCCAAGACCCCTCCGTCGATTGCGCCGAGTGTTAACAAACCGAGGCAATTCCAAAGCAAATATTGTGTTGCGGGGGGGGGGGGGGGGAGCCCAGTGTAAGGAGGAATAGCAATACGGGTACCGTCTTCTTCTCCGTGATTGGCTGCGGGGGGGCGGGGGCGGATAGCAACCTTTCCCTGTAGGTGGCGCCCTTTGGGAAGCCCCCAGCCTTAAACAATAGGAATCGGGTCGCAGTCCAAGTGACCACGCCCCAGACACATCGCCTGACCTGCACCGCAGGTACTCCTTACTGGCTCCCGGTGGGGGCGGAGAGGGCTGGGTGAAAGCAACATGCGCTCCGGAGCAAAAGTGAGGTTCTCCCCCTCACGTGGTTACCAATAATTTTTTTTTTAAAATCCTGCTTGAATAAATAAGCGCACCCCCCCTTTTTTTTTCCTCCTGAAGATTTTATTGTCAAAGTGTTAAACGTCCCCGTCATTTTTATTCAAACACTAACATGATTACGGCCAATTATATATTCACTAGTTTTCTTTTAGTTTAGTGTAATTGTACTTGTCACTAATAAAACAGACATAATGGATCGCTCCTGCTCTAGATTTTTAAAGCAATTTTCTGTAATTTGATTGAATTATACTTCGTCGCTTTTTTCTTTTCTTTTCTTTTTTTAATCTATATTTTCGAATCGTATTCGCTGGGAAATTGCCGCTCCGTTTCTATTTTGTTGGGTGGGAAGTAATTTACACTTCCCTAACATTTATAAATAGAATTCGGTTCTTTTGGCAACGGTGGTGCTGGGGATTGGGTGGGGGGAACAAAGGGGGGTATTAAAAAAAATCCACCTCCTTACAGCCAAAGGTTTCGAAATGCGAAAGAAAGATGGGGGGGGGGGGGTAGCCAGGGAGCCATTTGTTTTCAAGGGTAAAAGGCGCAAACAGAAAATATTACGCGCCTAATCAGATGGGGTGACTATTGTAATAGGTTTGTTGTTCCTCTCCCATTCTTCAAAACATAAGAACATGTCGAGACAGGCAGGGGAGGACTTCGTTTTAAATATATATTTATCAAGGGAGAAGAGGTATACACACACACTGCTACAGGAAAAATACAACGCCAATTACATTCCTCTAAGCAATTAGACTAACTATCTACATACTGTTCCTATGTGCTTTTTTGGACTCAATTACACAAACAAAGCCATCGGTGGCTTACGGAGCGATCCTATAGATGGCCAAGGTAAATCCCCTTGAGCGCAATGGGGCTTACTTCCAGGGAAGTGAATAGAGGACCCCCAGACCCTCAATGACTGGGAAGTAGTAGCACCACCCAGGAATTCCTGCCCGCTCTTCGTAGCAGCGGGCCTAGTTTGCTGGGAAGATCTGCGGCTTTTGGGTCTATGCTTGGGAAACAAGCCGGCAGGACCCCAGGATGGTCAAGGTCCGCTCCCTCGGATTTAACAAATGCTATGGTGGGGAGGGGAAATGAGCAAGACATTTGAACCTGAACCTCCCCAATGGGCTTATTTATTCCACTGAATGCATTTTGCTCATACTTGGTACTGTGAGTGGGATCAAAGGGGGTAACTTTCCATCCTCTCTTTGCAGGTTCCAACTCTTTCTTTCTCTCTCTCTTACACAAACACACACATGCTGGTCCAGAAGGTTGAAAAGTAAAAACTGAAAACCTGCTATTATTGGCTGTGATTAAGTCACAGGGTAGCCAGACACAAGTCCTTCTGAGAAGTAGCAACTGGGGGGAGGGATTTCTTACTTAGAGGTAGACTGCTTCTTGTTGTGGAGGTTCCATTTAGCCCTGCTGTTTGTCGGCCTGTTTTCAATACTCTTTGTTTTGGTGGAACTTTTAGGGATTGGAAGAATGGTTTTTAGGCAGCAAGCAGGCAGTGTTTTTTGAAATCGTGTCTCTTGGTGGCTTTTCCAGAGCTGCCAATGTCCCGTGCAGCACAAGAAAGACAGACAGACAGACAAGTATTCGGGGTGGTCCTGGTCCTCTTGGATGCCTCAGACCACTTTCCAAGCTAGCGGGAAGATATTTGAAAAGATATTTGCAACGGTCTTTGCAAGCCATATGTCTCCAACTTTTTCAGGGGATTTAAATGCCCCCCCCCCCCCCCCCCCCGTTTGCTGTAATTGGAACCTACTCGCAAGTGAAAGCATTCTGGTTGCAGGCGGGATGTAGGGTGGGCGGGGCACACCCAGTGACCCTATGCTAAAGAAACAGATCGATAAAGTCTGAGCTGCTGGTCAGGTAAGAGAATTTACAGCTAGCCCAAAAATGCTGCAAGAAGCAGGTGCCAGGCTTAGGGATCGCATTCCCGCCCTTGGAAATGTTTGGCCCATCTCAGAGGGTTGACAGCTATGGCTGTTGTGACTCCAGTTCTCAAAACAGGAGGAACAGGCCGTCTGCCCAAGCGCAAAGATTTTTGCAACTGATATATTTCGGCAGGAGAATTCAGATATTTATATAGGGCTGCATGGCGCTCATTGAGCAAAGCGGTTGTAACTTTCAGCAGACCTTCTGAGGTTTTACACAGCACCATCATTTGGACTGTGATTTGTGGGGTTGCTAAAATATTTTTACGGGGGTGTAATCTAAAAGTTCTGCAGGAACCAATCTAAGCAAAAGTTGAAGACTGAGAGGGGAGCCGAAATACAAACGACCTCGGCAATTTCTCAGCACAACACAAGACGCGCACACAGGGCACAAACAAGAGAGACAAAGGCCCCGGAGGACACTTTGATTTGCTTGTGTTTCTCGGGTTACAAAATAATGCAATAGCTCAGTTTGCTGTTTGTACCGTGATTTCAAAAATAGTAATCAAAAACATGATGGAGGAGTTTCCTCCTCCCCCCCCACCCCGTTTGTGTTTACAGAGGAGAAAATCTGTTACTATAATTGCCGTGTTAAAGAAATCCAAATACACAAAGGGCTCTGGAGAACTCTCGATCTAACGTTAGCCTGGTTGCCCGGAAGGGCGACCCACATTGACTTTATCCATCCCTGGGTAGCAGGTGGGATAAGAGAAAAGAAGGGCGGGGGGGGGGCGAGGCCTGCAAAAAGTTTAGACCCCCTTTCTCACCAGTGGGAGGGCTAAACAAGAAGGGAACCCTGCGGGGCAGAGGGATCTTTTCTTTCGCTTTCTCTTTCTCATCTCTTGCCCTCCTCTCCCTCTTTACCATTTTTGTTTTGTTTTTTTGCTTTGTTCGTAAAAGGCAACCAACGCGTATTTCTCCATTGAAGTCAATGGGAACTGAGGGGTCCAGCGGATGTCCTAGGAGAACGACTAATCCAAGACAAATCCTCCCAGGGCTTCTTCCGGGCTCTGAAGGGCCCTTCCAACCCTTTGAACTCCTTGACGTCTGTACCTCCCCGGAACATATTCCCAGCCAAACGGAGACTAAACCAGGTGAAAGCCAGACTCCCGCAATCAGGCCCAGAGAGAAAAAGCGCCCGTTTGGAGGGCTGAGCCTTCTCCCCCCAGCCCACGTCCCCGTGCTTTCAGCTTGGTCTGTTGGACTAAATTCACACACTGCCCCAGAATTAGAGGCAGAATTAAAGGAAAGGGGATCAAGGCAAGCTGTCGTTCGCCTTCACTGCTTTCTTTCTTTCTTCTTCTTCTTCTTCTTCTTCTTCTTCTTCTTCTTCTTCTTCTTCTTCTTCTTCTTCTTCTTCTTCTTCTTCTTCTTCTTCTTCTTCTTCTTCTTCTTCTTCTTTTTTTGCCAGAATTTGGTGGCTTCAAGACTTCGTGGTCACGTCCCGCAAAAGGGGATTCGCCTTCTCTTTGGTAAAGCAAAACAACGATCTTGGTGAGATTAGAGAAGAGCGCTGGGGAAGTCGGAAAAGAGCGTTCCCGTGTCTCTGTGTCTTACTTTTTGGCCAGCGGAGACAAGGGAGGTCTTGGGATAAAGAGCGTCAGCGGTGACCGATTTCTGCAACTTTTGTGCAGGAGAAAGTTATGGGATGTTTGCAACTTTTATGAAATCGGGATGGATTTTAGTCAAGCTGTGAAGCTCGCTGCGCTGTTTTGTTTGGATTCTCGAATCGGGAGAATTTACTCTCTCCACCCAAACCCCGCCGTAAAAATTAGTCTCGGTGACTGAGAAAAAAGTGAGGTGTTTCCCCTAAATCCCGGACGAGATTTTGGTTTTAGGCTAATTTGATATGAGGCGCAGATATCTTCTTTGACGGAGAGATAGGAAAGGAAAAGAAAAACGTGTATTGCTATTTGTCCTAAAAATCTACGTTCAGGGCTGTGCTCAAATAAAGTATGGTGAAGTCCAAAGAAATGCATCTATTTTGGTTGTCTAAATTATTAAGAGTAAAATAATTAGGATTAGTAATCTACTATTTCAACCATTGTACACATCCTTGAGTTAACCAGAAAGTTTAAAAACTTTGCCTTGAATACAGATGAATTAACTACTTAGAATCGATTTACCAAATTATCCAAGAAATGCAGCCGACGGAGAGGTAAACCCACTGCAGGGAGAAGCAAGTCCAATCAGTGGAATTTAGTTCCAGCTACCCCATCCCTCCCTCCCAGCCCGGGTGATTTCTATTTCCAGGAGTTCCCTTTTTCCTCTGTTCACCTACTGCAGTAGTAGGTTTTGCCACGACAAAGCCTTTCTGTGGCACACGGATCAACTGTGTGAATGATCCCACCTAGCACATCTGCGGGCAAGCGTTGCGTCCCTTCTGGGCAGCCCTTGGCAGTAGGTGCCGGCCACAGCTCTGAAAGTCCCCCGAGGGGGGAGATAGCCTGGGCTGGTACCTTATTTCCTCATGCACTGGGTCGCTTAATCCCACCACCTGCCTTAAAACCTGTGAAACAAACGATCTTAAACCGTGCACAATGATGCCTAAGCAAGGTGTCTCCATTATCCACCAAGAACGTAGTAGGGAAAAGTTCATTTTTGGCTGTGTTGAAATATGGGGAAAACACTCAGGCAGGGCTTCTCTTTCTCTGTGAAACACGCACAAACACACACACACACACACACACACACGCACGCTTAAAGGCTCTTTCTCTCCCCCTCCGCCCCAACGTAGTTCTATCTAGAATATTGTTTCCCAACAAGACTACAATTCTGGGCATTTGTTTCTAAACTAGCTACGGCTTTCAGATTTCAACCACCACCAAATCCCTGGACGCGAACCTCCCTCCCTTTGAATGCGAACGTTGCGACATTGCGGCGCAGCCCTGGAGGAGAAGTAGTAGCACGTTGACGCTGCCCGCTATTTTTAGGGCGCTGAAGCTTAACTCGCAGCCCTTCGCTGGATAGTTAGAAGTCGAAGGCGTTTATGGGATGCCGTCCCTCCTAGGTCCGCCACTGGAAACAAGCTATCTGCGGCCGTCTCTCTCCCTTCTCTCTCCCCTCCCCGCAACTGTACCCCGCTCTCCTAATTCTCCCAAAAGCAAGGAAATGCGTGTTTCCGACCTTCCACACTTTTTTGATTATTTAAAACTGTGTACCCCCCCCCCCCCCCCCCGCCGCCGCCGCCGCCAATTTTTCATGATTCACACACTTCGATTTCGGCGCACTGAAAGGTCTCATGCAAGCCCGAGGGCTTTTGCTCAATGTGCTCCGGTTATGCTTCCTCTTTTCCCTCTTTCCCTCCCTCTGAAGCGAGACTTGTGTAAGTGGAAAGCTTGCAACGTGTTTGGAGAAGCCAAACCGGCACCATCGGCCAGGTGAGAGAGCGCGGCTGATCCTTGGCAGTAAGCCAAGTGGGATTTCCTTCCAAGCCAACACGCATACAGGACGGGGCTCCAAAGCAGACCGGATCCCCTGTGAGATAGCTCTGCCCAGCGGTCACTTTCTCCAAAGATCCCAAGCGGGCCCCAGAGAATTGCGCCTCCTCTACGGGAACCCTGTGAGTTTCACGGCGGAGCTGAGCATTTAACTCTTTCCGGGGGGGGGGGGGGCGTGATGTGAAGTGGATAGCACAGAAAACAAGGAACGCTGATCTAGCCTTGACTTGTTTGAAGATTTCTACCCCAAAAGAGTGTTGATCACAAGGGTCTGGACGCTGCCTGCGCCGCCAGCACCACCACGTCGCCTCCTCCTCTTCCTTAGCCGTGCCAATAAACATTAGTCACGGAGAACGGAGAGTCCTAGACAGTTCCAGCTTTAGGGGGAGTTCTCCCGACGCCTGCTGAAGAGAAATTGGGCTCCGTAGGTTGTTCTCCCCTACTCTAAGTGGATCAATTCAGGATGTGCTGAGCCCCCTCTCCCGAGTCGCTTCTCAGTGCCCACCTACCTGCTCGAAGAGAAGCCCGTGATGCCTCCAGGGGTTTCCAAGAAGTCCCCTGGAGACCCCTGGTATTTGCCAGCATCTCTTCTTCCTCCTAAGCAGAAGGCAATCCGGAGCCAGCAATTCGCTCAGATTGAAAGCCCTCCCCCTCAGGCCCCCGCTTCCATCGATTTTTTTTTCCAAGGGTTTCAAGCAAATTTCCCTGTGCCACAATGTTATGATGGAAAGATGCTGAAATGACAGGCCCCGTAGATGCTTGTCTTTTAATCATGTGCTCCTTCGTTTAGTTTCAGTTTGTGTGTGTGAACGCGCGCACCCGTGTGCGCGCCAAGAGGAGAAGCCGCTGACAACCTGCGGCTTCCTAATGAGTGACGAGGCAGGGCTGCTGCGGCAAAGTCACACTTCCCTGGTGTGAAGACCTCTTACTGGGAAGTTTAGTTCACTACTGTTCTCGCCAACCTAATGGTAGAACCTGTAACCAAAACCCAGAGAAGAAAGCTATAACACGCTAAAGAGGGAAACTTCTAATCGCTAAATGTTAGCGCCGTTCCCAGCTGCTCAGGACGACACCGGCGGAGTTGGCTAGAGATGGCAGGAGACCCCTTTGGAAACTTGGGGAGGTGGAGATCTGCCTTCTTTTCACTGGCCCTGTGAAACCTGGGGAGGTGGCCCTGTCTTCTTTGCACTGGCGTTTCTTTGGAAGTCAGACACATCTCCTGCGGCCTTTCCCCATTTGGTGTCGCCATTTGTATTGAAGGACAACTCATACCAGATCAAGCCAATATAGGCCCACTGGCTGAGACGGATGGGAGCTGTAACCCCCACATATGTATAATATTAAGTTAGGAAAAGGTTACATTAGCTATTTTCTCTCTTCCTCCCCCCCCCTTTTTTTTAAAAAAAAAATTGATCTGCCATTGCCGGTGTTCACACTCCAAGTTATTTCCTCTGTGCAGCAGGCCACTATCTGGAAGTGGGGGGGGGGGGGGAAGGGGGGAGGAACAGGCAGGGAGAATGGACAAAACCAAGGTCTTTCCAAGCGGATGTGCTTCCATGGAGCAGTGTGTAGCTCAGTCTTCGCAGAAGTGGTTCTCAGGAGCCCACAGCTAAAATTATCCACCTCTGCGGTAGCCAGCCAAAGATGCCCTGTTCCCTCACAAGTTACAGGGCCTGGGAGGTTGCCTTCTCCCCAACTCTAGAGTCTTTACCAGCCTTGTGGACCACCCATCCGCACAGCGTGTCACCTTGAGCACCGGAAGAGCAGGAGCTTGGGCTGCAGGAGGCAGTTCCATTGGTGGAGGGATGGCTCTCCAGGGCTAATTTCAGGTTGGCCTCAGGCCTCTCCAGCGTCTTGGGAGTCAAGCGGGGGAAGGTTGGGGAGCTGAAATAATGGCTTAATGTTCTTGTGTTCCGTTGGCTCCTGAATGGGAAAATGGGCTTCTCCTCCCACCTTCACAAGCCTAAAATGGGAGGAATAAATTGTTTTCCGGGCCATGTATTCCTCAGAACCGGTGTGGACAATGGAGAGGGCAAATTTAAGTATCCAAGAATTAAGGGAAATGGGGCTTTTCCTCTTTCTTGTCCTGCTCGCCAGCTAGGTTCATCTCCTCCAGATTGTTCACCTCTGAGTTATTCCAAAGTCTCTTTCGCAAGCCGATTCTTAGGTCACTGGGAAACTGCTGTTTCAAGGCAATCCAAAATCAAGTGCTCATTCTAATTATCCTGACCCAGTTCTCACTTCTGAAATGATCGGGTTTGACATTTTCCAGAGGTTTTAGACAGGTAGTTTTAGACCTGCTCATCCTTGCTGTATGACCAAAAAAAAAAAAAAAAAATGTCTAGGTGGGGTGGGATGGACTTCTAAAACTTACATGTCTTCTCATTTCTTTGTGGTCTCTGCTGTAGGAAGGGAATTGACAAAATCCCCTAGAAGTCCATTGATCTTAATATGGAAAATTGCAGGAGAGGTTAATGCTTGCAGGAAAACTAATGTGACTGAAAGTGCTCAAGTTTGATTTGATTCTGCCCAAAGTGCCCCCCCCCCCACATCTTAATGGTAATTAATTACTCCTGGTTTTAATCAATCTATCCTCCAAACTGGTTTGAATTGGTTAAAGAAGAGAGGCTGGGCTACTTGGGTTCATGAAAACGAATGGAATTAGAGATGGGGGAGGCGTGCAAATCAGGGACTCTAAATGTGGGTGATTAACGGTGCACCTGTGACCAGAACTTTCCCATCGGGTTTGTTTTGTTATTTTTAAGTGAGCCTTTAGGCAAAAAAGACATTCTTGAGTGACCAGACGCTACCCTTGAAAAATAAACAGTCTGGAAATGGCAATCTCAGCCTTCCTGGGAGGTGGGGGTGGGGGTGGCAGAGAGACACAACGATCTTCTGAACGGCTCCTAATGCAAATTTCTTTCCAAGCCTGCATGTTTCTCCTGCGCCGCGATGAACTTTTCACTGAGTTTGGGGCTGGATCTAGAGTGCCATTCTGCGATCCTGTCTCAGTTATTGTGTCCGGCAACATTTTAGTCTTTGTTTCACGCTGGATTGAGAGTCTGACTGGTCTTTAAATCAATCTCCATTGCTTTGGGAAGAGTGTGTGTGTGATCAGTTTAATATCTATGTTTTTGGGGAAAGAGGTTTAGCTTTCCCAGCTTTGACCAAAGAATTAGTAAGACCTTGAGGAAGGAATATTGATTTATTTTGTTTCCTATTATTTGTAACGGAAGGCCTGTCCTTGTTTTATTTTCATGCCAGATCCCAAAACTATGTATAAGAACAACACTTCAGAGCAGTCCATTTTCAACAAAGGATGTCAATAACAATAACAGCAATAATAATGCAAACTTTGTCCTTCGGTTCTGTTGTAGAGTTAAACATTTTTCGGGGGGGGGGGGTCAATTCCATGTTAACAAACTATACTCACGTTGAACACTGTGTATATTAAATAGATTTTTTTTTTAAAAAAACTGAGATGGGTTACAATGGCCCCGATTGTCAAGACCTGATTGAGTTAATACCATATCAGCAAATGCGGCAGCCAAAGGAATCGGTTGCTTCTCTTTGTGTTTCACAACCAGAGCAGATTACAAATTTTAATGATCCGAAAATGTTTGGTATACAAAATCATGCTTATTTCAGTATTAGCAAAAACACAAGAATTTTTGCAACACAAACACCCAGCTGTGTCTATTTTAAAAGCAGTTCAATGACAGCTTGCACTTATGAGCATGCAATCAGCTAATTTCGCTTTTTCCCCCTTCTGTGTTAATCAACACTTTCCTTCCTGCATATCATATAGTATGGTTGCTCCACATCAGTAAATGTTTACCTAAGCTATCTTCTTCCCCCAGAATTTGAGAAGGAAAAAGAGATTTAGGAGAAGCTATCTAAAAAATCCCAAATGTCCCAAATAATAATAATAATAATAATAATAATAATAATAATAATAATAATGTAACAACAATAGCTATTTATCTTTCACACCTCCCAACTTTAGACAATTTTAATAAAGGCAAGCAGCAAGCCCTTGAAAAATGATGAAATCTCGGGTTCTGGGGGGAGAGGTGTAATACTTGTTCATGGATTAAATCACTTTAAATCATTTTTTTAAAATGCAATTTCTTACTGCCTACTTCAGGGAAGGGAATGATTGTTACACGGCTTTTTTCTTTCTTTTATCCCTCCATCCTGCACAGGTTACCTCATAGGGTTCATGTTATTCCCCGATAGTTATTTTTCTTGGTTGAAGCTTTAGCGTTAATATAACAGTTCTCTGCACTCTCCTCCCGTCATTCCTGAAACCGGCATCGTTCTGCAGCACAACTTACATTTTCTACGCTTTGAACGTACTGACGTGCTGATGTGGATAAAGTGATGACAGCTTCGCTTTAACTTTGATCCGGATATTCCCCTGCTCACCCACCCGCATACACACCCACCCACCCACGCCCGGGGACACTTTGCTCTCTGGGTCTGGGCTTTCTTTCTCTACCAGAAGGCTGCACGTCTCGTCCGGTTGGAAGAGAGAGGATTTGATCCGGATGATTAATTCCCTTCTCAAGGAAACCCTCACCGCGGCAAGCTCGCGTCTTTCCATCCGTATTAACTTAAAAAACACGAATGAGGGACACAGCGACAAAAGCAGTTGGTTCTTTTATCCAACCGACCTTTTCCGTCTCCCAGCATCCTCTCACACCGAGAATAAAATTAAAACCAAATCAGGAAACTCCGGGCGTAAGAGATGCAAAAGATAGGATCTCGGTGCACAGTGTGTAACCTAGACGTATGCTTATGATCAAGAATGAATAAATAAAAGGGCCGGTTCTCCTAACAGAAAAAAGAGAAAGCAGCCCCCTCGCTTTGCTACTTAGTAATAAAACGGACGTCTTAAGGCTGCGCTATTCCGCGTGTTTCTTTTGAAGCGAATCCCGCTTCCCAGCCGACAGGCAGCGCCTCCGCCTGCCCTGAACGTATTTCCCGCGAAGAGAAAAGTCCAAGAGAGCCTTAATAGAGGGGAGTCAGGCGGGGCTCCCCGTTTCATCTGGAACCTCGCGGGCCTTCCTTCGGAGTCGAGCAGGCGCGCCCAGCATCGCTCTGAGACACGGGGGAGGAAATCGCCCCCCGAGGAGGGACGAGACTAAAGAGACGGGGGAGCGGATGAAGAAGGATTACCTGATGCTCATTTATTATTTTATTTATGGCCTTCGCACCCCCCCGGCCAAAGGAACAAGCCCGATCATCCGCCCGGACTCAGAGAAGCGCCGGCAGCTCCCCGGCCTTTCCGCAGCTCGGTTGCCATGCCCGCCAGCCGCCGGCGCCCCGAGTCCACGCCCGCCGACACAGCACACCCTCCCTCTTCCGGCAGGTGAGGTACGTCGCAGCTGAAGGAGGGCTGATCGGCCCCCACGGCCGCTTTCCTTTAAAGAAGCCAGCCAACGAGCGGCCGCGGGACCCGAGGCGGGAGAGGCCGCGGAAGTTGGGCCTCCGTAAGACGGCGCGGCGGCTGGTTCCGCAAAGTAGTGCCTTTTTTCCCCTCGGCCTCCATTTCCTCTTCCCTCCTCTCGACCACCGCCCCCCCCTTTGGCAGCAGGAGCGGGGGTACACCCACAAGTAGAAACGGGAGACGTGTATATGGGCGTTACAGACATACAGCCATACATCCATCTATATATATGTGTTTGTGTGTGTGTGGTTTTCACTGGAGAGTGGCATCTTTGGGGGGAGGGGTGTTGCCAGGAAAGAGAAAAGGAAGAGGAGGGCATAGGTAACCTGCCGCGGTGATGCGCCCCTCCGATTGGTATCCTTGCGCCCTCCGGTAAGGCTGCGCGGGCTGAAAGGAAGGAGTCGACGAAAGAGCGAGGGGAAGAGGCGGAGAAAAGCGTGTGCTGATTGGGTGGCCGGAAGGGAGACGTCCCTGCACGCCGCGCGCTTTGATTGGATAGCTGGTGAGAAAGGTTAAACCAAAAATTTTTTTACAGCCCTAGTGTGTGTCTGTAGCTCTGAAATTAATTGTAGCTAAAGCTGTCTCTGCTGCTCTCAGCCTCAGCCCGGCTGCTGATTTCCCCCCCTCCCTTGCTCGGGTGGAATAGGGGGGTTCCAGGCACCATGAAGTAGTTTGGACAGAAGGACTTGGGGCTCCTTTTTTTTTTTTCAAGGGGGGCGCAGTCATATTTTCGTGCCCTTTGGAAAATCCCCTTTTTGAACCATTTTGCGCCCCCCTTTCCCCCTCCCGTTGCCTTGGCTCTGGCTCCCTTGCTAGGACCCAGTTGGTCTTTTCCATCCCCTGCACAGCCGCTCCCGTCCTTGCTTCATGCCTTGCAAAGCTCTGGAGCTCGTGGTGTGCAAGTGCCCAGCCGCTCCCGCCGCCTCACTGCTGCCCAGTGCTGCGCCCTCCAGGACGGACCTCGCCGCGCCCGTTGACTCGTCCTCCTCCCGGCTGCGCGACTTTCCCCTCCTGCCTAGAGTGTGATGTTGGACATGGGCGATAGGAAGGAAGTGAAAATGCTGCCCAAGTCGTCCTTCAGCATCAATAGCCTGGTGCCCGAAGCCGTCCAGAGCGACAACAACCATAGCCACCAGCACCATCCTCACCACCATAATAACCACCACCCGCACCATCACCACCACCACCATCACCACCACCACCACCCAGCCCAGCCGCCGCAGCCTCAGAGAGCCACCCCAGCTGAGGACGACGAGGAGGAAGAAAAGAGCCAGCTCCTGCTGCAGCCCCCCGGGGTGGGGGCGGCCGCGGCCGCCGGGGCGCCGGCCCCCTCGGGCCCCCTGGAGGTAGCCAAAGGGGACCTCTTGGCCGGCAAAGGGGAAGCCGGCTCAGCCGCCGAGCTGGACGACAAGGAGAAAGGGCCGTCGGAGGAGAAGAAGGGGGTGTCGGAAGGGGCCAAGGAGGCCGGCGGCGGGGATGGCGGGGGAAAGGAGGGCGAGAAGAAGAACGGCAAGTACGAGAAGCCGCCCTTCAGCTACAACGCGCTGATCATGATGGCCATCCGTCAGAGCCCGGAGAAGCGCCTCACCCTCAACGGCATCTACGAGTTCATCATGAAAAACTTTCCGTACTACCGGGAGAACAAGCAGGGCTGGCAGAACTCCATCCGCCACAACCTCTCGCTCAATAAGTGCTTCGTCAAGGTGCCGCGGCACTACGACGACCCGGGCAAAGGCAACTACTGGATGTTGGACCCGTCCAGCGACGACGTCTTCATCGGGGGCACCACCGGCAAGCTCCGGCGACGTTCCACCACCTCCCGGGCCAAGCTGGCCTTCAAGCGGGGCGCCCGCCTGACCTCCACCGGCCTGACCTTCATGGACCGGGCGGGCTCCTTATACTGGCCCATGTCTCCCTTCCTGTCCCTGCATCATCCGCGGGCCAGCAGCACGCTGAGCTACAACGGGAGCACGTCAGCTTACCCCAGCCACCCCATGCCCTACAGCTCGGTCCTGACCCAGAACTCCTTGGGGAACAACCACTCCTTCTCCGCCTCCAACGGCCTGAGCGTGGACAGGCTGGTCAACGGCGAGCTGCCCTACGCCACTCACCACCTCACGGCGGCGGCCCTGGCCGCCTCAGTGCCCTGCGGCTTATCGGTGCCGTGCTCGGGCACCTACTCCCTCAACCCCTGCTCGGTCAACCTCCTGGCGGCCGGCCAGACCAGTTACTTTTTCCCACATGTCCCTCACCCCTCCATGACTTCGCAGAGCAGCTCTTCCATGACGGGCCGGGCCGCCTCTTCCTCCACCTCGCCGCAGGCGCCCTCCACGCTCCCGTGTGAGTCCTTAAGACCCTCCTTGCCGAGTTTCACCACAGGATTGTCGGGGGGACTTTCTGATTATTTCACACATCAAAATCAGGGGTCTTCCTCCAACCCGTTAATACATTAACCTCCAGGGGAGCCAAGACTGTAAGTGAACATTTTACACACCTTTGCGTTGTAAATGATAGTGAAAGGAGAGCGAGAGCGAGCGAGCGAGCGAGCGAGAAAGAGCACGAGAGCGAGACTATAAAAGAACAAAACAGAAAGGAAAACAAAACAAAAGCAAAAACTCACCCAGGAAAAAAAAAAGAGTCCAGGTATTTTTTATTAAGTTTTCCCCTCTCCCCCATTTTCTGTACGTTTGTTCAGTTTTTAGGGTTGTTTATGATTCCAGCAAAGGGAGGCGAGTCAGCAATTTACAAAGATGGGAAGAATACCTCGTAGACAATGCGTTTGGGAAGAAAGAAGGGAGTATTAATATTAAAACTAAAATCTCGTAGGATGTATATCTGAATTGCTTTTGGCCATTTTGACTCCGGTAGGAAACGCTGGGCTGCTAGATTTTCCATGTTTGCAGTATTATAAGTTACCATGAATATGTTGGTGGGTGCAGATAATGGGAATAAAAATACAAAATTGAGAAATCCCACGATGCAAATGGTCATTTGTATAAGATGCAAAACAATTTGGCAGAGAAGTTCAAGAATTACGTTTTAGCCATGGATTATTTTGCCCTCCACTTTTTTAAGAAGAGCTATTTTCCCCTCTCTTTATTTTTTTCCTCCTTTTTGTTTACTTTTAGACCAAAGATTGGGTTTTTAGAAAATGCACTCAGTATGCGAAATGTTTTCTTTTCTTTAAAATAAAGTACCATACATCAGAAAGATATAATTTCAGTTTTGCAGCACTGCCCATTTCAGTGAATCCGAGGGGACAGAAAATCATGAATTGCCTTCAGTTTGTGTTGTGTATATTTAGATGTATGTGGTCACTAACAGGTCACCTTTATTTTTTTTAAATGTAGTGAAATGTTAATACCTATTGTACTTATAGGTAAACCTTGCAAATATGTAACTTGTGTTGCGCAAATGCCGCATAAATTTGAGTGATTGTTAATGTCGTCTTAAAAAAATCTTGATTGTGATACTGTGGTCATATGCCCGTGTTTGTCACTTACAAAAAAAAAATGTTTACTATGAACACACAGAAATAAAAAATAGGCTAAATTCATATATATTTGATAGTTCTTTTGTCTCTTTTATCCAGGTGTTTTAATACCCAAAAGGCTTTTAAAACTGTAGAAAACTAAAGCTGTTAGGGCTGAATTTCCCTCCAGATGCTGCTGCTTTTGTGGTATGACCAAAGAACCAGGCAGAAAAGAAATGCAACATGGCCCATTTGTTTCTGCTTTCAAGTTAGGAATCAGTAAAATGCTGCTAAGTTTTCAGTTAAACAGTTTGCAGGGGCTGCCACAGAACCGGGGCGTTTTGTCCTACCATGAGGTTGATGTTTTCGTTGTTTGCCTGGTTAGCTCCTGGCTTTAACTTGAAGCAGTTTTCCTTGCAAGGGCTAGTCGTGTGGAGGCGATATTAATGGCCATTTGAACGCAACTACAGCATCCTTAGCTGCTGTCGTTCAAGCCTCCAGCATCTGAACCACACTTATTGCGGAAGTAAACCTCATTGACTTTAATAAGACCTTGCAATCCTAGCCTTGCCGGTAAATAAACCCAGCTGAACTCAGCAGGGCCTAGCGGCTTAGGTTTGGGACTCTCCCTTGAGCATTTGGAGGCAAAGCAGACCTTCTGGCCCTTTGTGAGTGTAGAGGTGTGAACAGTATGAATGTTGTGTCTGTACAGTTATAGACATAAGCAGCTTTCGCTATTCCATTTCTAAATTTGAGAAGGTGCTGCGTATACTTCTGATGCCAGTTTTTAAAAGTCTTCTAGAAGTGCATTTTTGTTTGGAGGGGCCATTTGGTGCCTTGTTTGTCCGTCCATCCGTCCGTCCGTCCGTCCTTCCTTCCTTCCTTCCTTCCTTCCTTCCTTCCATCCATCCATCCATCCTTCTTGATTTTTTAATCTATTTGAATGAAACTATACGTACAAAAATTTGTTGGAGAGAGGGGGGAGGGGAGGAAAGCTATGTTGCAATGATGTCACGGGCTCTGCAGAATTGAGCATTTAAGTTCTCACGAATGACATAAATTTCTGTGATGAAACAGACTTAGCTTCTTCAAAGCTCTTAAACTCAAGCCCAGTTGATGGTTGGAAAAGGGAGGGAAAATGCTGCTTTTAAGAGTTTGTTTTGTGCGCACACAAGCGGAGAGGGGGAAAAAACATCCGGTTTTAGGGACAATTTCAGGAAGGAGGGCAGTCATTCTTGCAAATCACTGCAGAATTTGTACAGCGGCTTTTTTTCCTGGCTAATTGGATCCCGCAGAGAGTCCGTGGAGAACAAGTTCTTCATTTGTTACAATTGTGTAGTCCGCGAAATGTCCAGGGCTAAGGCAATAAGTGGGCTCCCTTCTCACAACAGGGGGATGAAAAATAATCTCTTTCCTGGAGATGCTATCGCCAAACGCTTTAAAAAGGAGACTTCCACCCGCCCAGAAAAACGGGGGAGAGAGAAAGGCCCAGCACAAAAGGAACAGAAGTTCGGCTAGGCGAGTGATAAGAGCAAATGCAGGGAGACTGATATCAACATTAAGGAGCAAAAAGGTGGTATTGAGGGAAGTTGAAAACTCGAAGTTCTTATAATAATAAATCGGAAAGAAAAGAGAGATGGAGGCAACTGTGAAGAGATGCCATCCAAAGTTTTCCTAACTTTCTCAAGAAGATGACTCGACTACACAATAGCAACAATTGTAAAAGTCAATATCCAGTTCTCCTGCAGCCGCTGTTGGAACTAGGTGACTAGATTAATTTGCAAAGCCAAAAAATCTGATGAGCATCTTAGAAGCCCCCCCTTTTTTTAAAGAAAAGAAAGTTAAAGAGACTTCATATGTATTTTCTATAGAATATATATATATATATATATATATATATATATATATATATATATATTCATATTCATATATGTATAAAATCTTATACATTCCAACATAGATTCCCAGCCTTGCATCATTTGCCAAAGCTAAACAAATGGGAAAAGTGTCTGGTGGTCTAGCTGACAAAGTATCTGATGTATTATCTAACTCTTGTCATGAATTGTATATTGTGTGGAATTGAACAGCATGGATTAATCCTGCTATTTCATAGCTTTTTTGGGGGAAGAGTTATACAGGGTGTGCTCCAAATCGTATGTGTGGATATGTGTGTGGATATGTGTATAGACATGGGTCTGGAAAGGGTGGGGGATGTGGTATGTAGAAGCCAGATTGGTTCAATAATTGCAAGCCTAATCAAAGACATAGGAGGGGGGATCCCCCCGTTGGCTAATAAGCATTAATTAGGTAAACTTGGTGGATAATCATGGCTGAGAAAAAGGTGGGGCGATAGTGTGTTTCTCTGCACGCGTTTCACCTCGAAGGTGTAAACAGGCGCTTGTTGTTCAGATGCCACTTTTCTGAAAAGGGTTGCTGTGGACTAAGTCATTCCGGTGTCATTCCTTTTCCTTCTTCCTTTTTTAAAAATCTCGTAGGATGCGGGTAGGTGTCACGGCTGAGAAGGAGTCATAGTTCTTGCATCTACCCTTCCGGTGATTATTTCCACTGTAGTTGTAAAGTGCTTTTTCGAATGTCATCAACAGATGGATGCGGCAGAAAAAAAGGAAAGAAAGAAAGAAAGAAAGAAAGAAAGAAAGAAAGAAAGAAAGAAAGAAAGAAAGAAAGAAAGAAAGAAAGAAAGAAAGAAAGAAAGAAAGACTGAATTTAATATTTTAGATAGCAAGGTTGTGCCTTTTCTGTATTTGTTGTGAAAGCAATCAACTTCCTCTCCCCAAACTCTACAAACTTTCTCTTAGAAACCTTCATCTCTCATCTGAGCGACTAAACCTTTTGTTTTTCTCCAGAGGCGACTCACCCGCTCTTCATATAATAAAGGAATCAAACTCTGGATTTTCTGAATAAATGCTACCAATAGATCCCTTAAATATCTCACCAAGTAGTTACATCCGCCATAATTGATTATTATTACGGTCATGTCATGCAGATAACTTGTTTGACAAACCTTTTTAACGTGATCTCGTTGTCCTCTCCCCTCCCCCCCATGGTTCGAATGTTTAAATTGTTTGGATTAAATTTGAAAGTGGAAGTTGATAGGACCCACAAAAAGTCAGCCTGTAAAGGGAAATAGTAAATTGTAGGTACTCTCCATCATAAGATAAAGTGATGTGCAGATATTTTGAAACAGTGGGCCATTAAAGAACTTGACTTTAAGAGTACAATTAGCATACAAGTCAATGTGTCTATTCTCAGAGTAAGGCTGTTGCACTTAGCAGAGCTTGCTCCCAAGTAAATGAGCATAGGATTGTGCTGAAAGCAGGAGTCTTGCTTTTTAGCTGAGAAAGGTGGGGTGCTGTTAAGCTCCACCGGCAGAAAGACGGGGTAATTTGGCCTTTCCATCTGAAAAGGGCGGGTGGCTGTCCAGGGCTTGATCTCTTGGTATCCTTTGAAACAATAAGTGTGCTTAGTTGTGCTTAGTTAAATCCGGGAGCCTTAAGCTGTCAAATGATTTAACCCCCAAAGGCCCCTCCCCCAATGCTGTATTTTTAAATGAGAATCAAGTATTTTTGTTCAGTCACTAGGGCAGTGTTTCAGGCTGCCTAAGTTTTCCTTTTCTTTTTCTTTCCATGATTTTTATTGCTAGGCCTGGATAATTTGAATCCATTTCTCCATCCAGTGAGACTCACCTGGCCTTGTCTTCTAAGTCCTGAAGAAGTTTCAGGTCTTCAGTTCCATGCCCAGCCACATCAGCTTTATTTGTACCAGGATCGGAATACCTAGCATTCTCTCCCCCCCACCCCGCGATTTTTTTATGATGAACTTCTCATCTTCATAGACCTATTTGCATATGAATGCATGCTCTCCCCCCCCCCCCCCCCCCGCATATTTCTGCAGTAGCTGGTCCTGGGCAAGCCTCTCTTCCTCTCCTCGGGAGCCAGGTCAGCCTTGGGGAAGGTGACTTGGAGGAAAGAGACGGAGCGGGGCGGGGGAAAGGCAAAGCTGATCTCGCCAGCCGTGCTCCTGCAAGGAGGCCCATTCAGTTCAGTGGTCCTTGGGAGGGGGGAGGGGGGAGGCTCAGGGCTTGCGCAGGATGATTTGGCGGTCGCTTTGTGCCCTGGATCTCTGTGTCGGAAAGTGGCGGAGCTCTGGGTTAGAGAAAGGTGAAGGTGAAGATCAGGAGAGGTTTGGAGGTCTGCCTGACTGCGCCTGCGGCTCTTTTGGCTGGCTGGGGTGACCCTGCCCGGAGGGCGGCGTTCCTGCGATTTTCTACCTCAACAGAGAAAACCTGTCGGCAAAGAGAGGGGACCCTCCAGGAAGGAGAAACCAAATCCTGCTGGAAGATCGCAGCAAGCCCTCCCGGTAGCTGGGTAGGTGAACTTTAAATTAGGCATCGCACTACCCACTTCTCCCCAGGGCAACGTGGAAGACGATCAGTGGGTGGCTTCCTTCTAGAGGTCTTATCACCCCCTCCCCCAAACCCTCACACAGACTCCCAAATCAACTCTTGCTGCGCCCTCCTCCCCGCCAGCGAAAGGTTAAAACCTGCCTTCGATCTGCAAGCTTGACGGCCTTGAAGTGTTTGCAGTTCTCCCTCTTCCTCCTCCTCCTCCTCCTCCTCCTCCTCCTCCTCCTCCTCCTCCTCCTATTATTATTATTATTATTATTATTATTATTATTATTATTATTATTATTATCCTCCCCCTCCATTTTTCTTCCTTCATAGTTCTTTTCTCTTTCTTGCTTAAGGATCGGGCTAACGCTCACTGTTTTTCCCCTTGACCTAGATATGTCCCAACTCCCAAGGAAACAGAAGACTTCAAGGAATTTCAGCATGCCAAATAGGCGAGAGAGCCAAGGGGACGGAAAGCAAGAAATCTTTTGTCTCCCTTGTGAAGCAGCTGGCAAGAATGACCTGTGGCGCAAAGAACAATCCAGGACCAGAAGACACCAGCCGGTTTCATGCTTTTGCGGTTTTCAGCTGTTTCCGAGCTGGTGAGTGTAGATCATTTTCAGTCCTGCTTTCCAAAATTTTACACAATGCTAATTTATTGGTTCTTCCGTTGCTAGTAAAACTTCTCTTCTCTTCTCTTCTCTTCTCTTCTCTTCTCTTCTCTTCTCTTCTCTTCTCTTCTCTTCTCTTCTCTTCTCTTCTCTTCCTATGCCTTAAACACAGATGCATGATTGAAGAGAACATTTTTCTTGTATCTATTTTTTTTTAAACTGAAATGTGACTTTCAACTCATATTTTGTCAAATTCATTTAAATAAATGTAGTTGAAGAAATCTGGTTTTGGCCAAAATAAGCACTTTGAGGCCTGTTGAATTTATTGGCAGAGAAGTTGTAGTCTCTAATTGAAAAAGAAAGAAAGAAAGAAAGAAAGAAAGAAAGAAAGAAAGAAAGAAAGAAAGAAAGAAAGAAAGAAAGAAAGAAAGAAAGAAAAGGATTCTATATGGGGAGTCCTCCCTGTAATAAATCAGCTCACAATTGCACATCTGCATTTCTCCTGTCTTATTTTAACCACATTTGCACTGCCCAGACTGTACTGCATTCAGTGCTCAAAATACTTTAGAGCATTCCTCCTTTCATCTTCAGATGTGCTACAATTCAAGAAGAAAAGAAACTCATATTTTGAGATATTATGTACAAGTTGTGAGGACTGAATAATAGTCCTAGGATAAAATCTTTCGAAATGGCTCTGATTTCAGACTTCAGGCTACACTTACTTAATCCAAGAAAATACAGGAAAGGTGGAGGGGGTAGAATCTTATTTTAAGGTTAGCAAACTAACCAGCAAATCAACAGGATTTTGATTTTTATCAATTAATTTTTTAACCAGCAAAAAGTTAGTAAGCTTGGGGTTGTGATCTTATTCATATTTACCTGAGTAGATATACTTCATAGGAGAATAGGAGCGTCACTTTGATTATACAGCAGCCTATATTTTCTTTTGCAAAACCCCTTCGTTTCAGTAGAAAGTATTTCGTAGTAAAAGTGCCAAATAATTTACCAGAAAGTTCCGGGGATCAATATGCTACTTGTTCCACTATCCTGAACTCCATTACTTGGGGTTGATTTCTGAGTAATGAATACACTAGTACTTCTGCGTAGATGTACCTATGCTTAAAGCTGAGTAACCTGGAACTTATTATTTGCAAATAAGTTCCACTTGGGATTGGGTCTCAAATTGCAGCCCTGCATATTTATTTCAGAGAATTCACAGAAGATTGAGGACCATATCTGCTACAATATTCAGAACTATATTGAAAGAGATAAGTGTAGTCAAGGCAGGTACTTAGATTTAAGTTGTGAGTTGTGAAGCGTTATCCACCTATATTTATAATCATGCCTGGCTGTAAATTAGAAAAAAAAATGCCAAAGAATGATTATCCTGTGTATATGGTTTATTTTTGTTTCTAATTACCCCTACCCACCCACCCCCAGTTAGTTAGTATAGGGAGTAAGGAAAAGGCAAAGCCAGTGCCTTGTACTCTGCTCTGTAAATTGTGCATAGTTGTTTTTAAAATTCCCCTGCTCTTGTAATTTGTAATCTCAGGAAAATAATTAATTGTTAATATCCCAATTTGAGTTACTCAAATGCAGTAAAGATAACACACCTGCTGAATGCAATCAGAGCCAACGGTAATGAGGTACTGAGAGATTTATCAGCCCTTGCAGGGAATAGAAAGAAACTGAACATCTACAGTGGAAAAACATCTCTAGAAAGGGAGGAAGAAATAAATGCTTTTTTTCCCGTTCCTTTACTCTCCATACCTAAGGCAAGTGTCATTCCCTCCATTTTAAAACAATAGCAACTGTCTTTGCACTGCTTCCTACAGTGGACGACAGCCTGCAGTGATTCGCGGGTTTATTTTCAGCTAGCCGCAACCCTCAATACATTTGCCTGGAAATAGATGTGGTTGAACTCAATAGGCTTGACTTCTGAGGAGCCCTGAGCCGTCTCGCAAGCACAAGCATGTTCCCGCGGAAGAGAAGGATATTGCTGCCGTGTTTTAAATTGCAAGGCGAGGGCGCTCTTGTCAAGCACAAGAAACCAAGGGCTCCATTTTCCCTCCTGGTATTCCTAATATTCAGGCACTAAAGCTCAATTTTGAGGTGCGAGAGAATTTGAGTACTATATAGAAATGAATGTATAAAATCTTTCTCCCTCATTTTTACCTTTACATATTGTGCGTTTCAGATTTACCAGCGCTTCCTTCTCGGGGCCAAAACCCCAGTTACAGGGTTTTTTTTCCCTTCGCTCTTATGCCAAAAGCACTTCCCGCTGGAAAATTCAATGGGTTGTCCCAGAAGTAGTCCTGCTTAGAGGAGACCCATTGGCAGGCATGGCACGCATTAGGCAGGCTTCACTTTCACTGGCTTGATTTTAGGCAGGACTTCGCCTGGATTTAACCCCATTCTCTGGAGTCAGAGCCATAGAACGCCTGGTCTCCCCGGAGATCCCTCGGTTAGACGGTGCAGACCTCCGCGCCCTCCCACAGCAACGGCGAACTTAAAAAGCGTGGTGGGAGGTTTGTGTTGCGTTGCCATGGGAGCAACGGGAGAACAGGTTGCATAAACTCAGGCGCCGCTACTGCCCAGCCCCCTGGCAGGCCGAAATGGGGACAATAATGGAAGGCAAGCCCGAGGGAGCAGGGCACATGCTCCAGGAAGGGCAGAGAGGCGGAAAGAGAAAGAAATTGATAAGAAAATCAAGTTGTTAGCATCTAAGGCAGGGACCCAAAAGATGCAGCCAAGTCAAGTCAGCTGGCTTCTTCCCACTTTTGCTAAGGTTATTGATCAGCAGGAGTTCAGAACATTTTTGAAATTCTATCCCTCCCTCCCTCTTTTTTTTCTTTTTTTAAAAAATCTGGCTGACAAATGCATTTCTATCTTAGTTTTTAGGATGTTTCACTTGATCAGGGAATCTCAGGTTTTGAGAGTTATCACCTGATAGACAGCAATATCTCACTCCCACACCAATCCCATCATTCAAATAGTCAAGCAATCAATAGTCGTTGGAATGCTTTGGCGGGATAGTGCCCATTGCTGGGAAGGGAAGCAGGGAGGCTTGGCTTAGGGAAGAAACGCAGAGAGCTGGGTTTGCCAAAGTACTTCACTTGGATCTTTCCTATTGAATATTTGGGCAACTATCTAAAGAAAATGTACTTCCGCTTAGTTTAAGGAGGCGGATGTTAACCAACCTTCCTTCCTTCCTTCCTTCCTTCCTTCCTTCCTTCCTTCCTTCCTTCCTTCCTTCCTTCCTTCCTTCCTTCCTTCCTTCCTTCCTTCCTTCCTTCCTTCCTTCCTTCCTTCCTTCCTTCCACTATACGAATTGGGATAGCTCAGTAGATCAATTAATGCAGCATTTTTCCACCAAATGAAATGGATTCCTCGAACCCACTGAGAATTTGGCAGGCTTAAAGAAAGAAGGGACTTGGCTGATGGGAAGGAAAAATAATTGTCTCGCTTTGTTGGCCCCTTCCTGATCTTTGCTCAGAGCAGAGAGAAAAAGGCTCCAGTGATTCTCTCAATATTTTTGTGAATTCAATGTTTTTCCCGAATTCGGGATGGAGATGTAAGGAAAAAGGGCGACCCGATGTACCATTTGGGTTGTCTTTCAAGTCAGTTTCTGTTGTGAAATTGTCAAGCAGGAAGTATTTCAAAATGATGCTTAATATGAGGTCCGAGAGATAATGCTGAGGGGCGGGGGGGGGGGGGCGTTATAATTAGCAATGTATTTGACGATGAAGTAACAAACTGGAATTTTTTAAAAGTAGGAAATTAAGTTCCCCTTTCTCTCTTCTTCAGCATTACTGCACTGATTTTTGTTTTTGGTTTTAAAAAAACCTGCAGCTGAGGAGAAAGATCAAAACAGGTTTTCTTCAAGTTGGCTGTACTTGGTTTGTTTAAAGGTGGATCGAATGGTTAGAATTGCATGTGGGGGAGGAAATGAGAATCACAGTGGGGTCAAGGAATTGGAAGGGACTTGCTCTCTGGCTTTAAGTGGGAGCTGTTAGGGCCGCTTAAAGTAGCCTTCTCGATGTTTTTGTATTAATACTGCAAGAAAGGGAGGAAGGAAACTAGTTTACTCCAAAACCGATGCGTCTTTCCCATTGCAGAGTTTAGGGTTTGGGGACGGATGAAAAAGAGAAGGAAAGAAAGCTTATTATAAACAGCCGCATCTCATTCCAAGATGTGGTTCCAGCAAAAGGGTTTGAAGAATCTTTTCATTTTATCCCTCGCTGTTTCTGTTAGTGCAACAGAATTTCACCTTCCTGTCCTGGGGATGGATGGGCAAGCCCCCTTTGTGTTTGCGTCTGTGTTTGTCAGTAAACCGGATTTCCATCCAGGTGAAAAGAAAAGCATTTTAACAGGGATCTCGCCTTTTTCTCTCCCTCCCGCAGCTCCTGTATCTCCCCCCTCCTAATCATTACCTATAGATCAGTCAGCCGTGTAGGTTGGACGGGGAGACAAAAATCGATCTCCATGCCTGCAATAGAATGAGAACTGGCTACCTTTTGATCAATCCGGAGTGTTTATATGCGGGATTTATGTACTGATTCAGCGGCTGGAATGAACCTGGAACTGGAACGAATGAGCCTGTGCCTTGAAAAATAGTCTAGGCCCAGCTGTTCTTCGCAGCCCAGCTGATCGGGGCTTACAAGCCCCTGATGCTGGTTGGACTTCCAGCATTTCAGCTGAATGAGGGGAAGAAAAAAAAAACCTTCCTCATGGCACTTCTGCATTTATTTATGTTTTCCTTCTAATTTACGAAAGATACATTTAATAGCTGAGAACTTTTTAAAAAAATCTCCACCCACCCCAATCCAAGCAGGTAATTCAAGGGCAACTAAGAGTTCCTGAGCGCATTGTTTCTTTGCTTAATCTATATTCTAGATATTAGGAAGACCAAGCTTCAGCTGTAGGGCAGCGTCAATTTCGGTTCTGCAAAACCAGCGTCCTGGGGACTCTCATCCTACAATTGTTGTGGGGACATAAAGCCTGCTTTTATTCCTGTGACTTTGGCAGAGCGATGGCTGGATAACCTTATAATCCAGGAAGAAATGGCTTGAGCCAGAAAACTGTATACGGTGCTCACTAGCTCGTTCTGTTTTCAGACGTGCGCGAATCTCCAGCCACGCAGCACTGGATCCGAGGCCTTTCGGTTATACCGCATCAGGTTCCCAGGGGAAATAAAGTGTTGGGATTGCAATCTGGTCCTCTTTCTTAAGAGGGTACGGTTGTTTTCCCCATAGGCGATCTTTTCTCACTCCTTTCCCTGTTAGAACAGGCGTCTGGAGAGAGATGTCCAGGTCTGCTGGCTTCTAACAGTCCTTTTGTTCATAGGTTCTTTTGAGGATAGGCGCGGGGCGGGTGTGTGTGTGTGTGTGTGTGTGGAAAAGTGCATAGGGATGCTCGATCCTATACAGGCTTTCCCTGAAGTACCCCCCCCCCCCCCGGCTTCGATCAGGCATCTAACGGTGCGACACAGTGTACAGAATTGCAGCGTTTCCAGTGCCTTCAAGTCTCTTTGGGGCTCCTTTGCAACTAGCAAGATTTGCATTGGGGAAAAAATTGGTCCATCAGCTCAGCTGCTTCACGCGTGGATTCTCGGGGTCCTGCCTATGGCAGAGCAGAGATGGGGTGGGACAGGTAGTCCCACCCTTCCCCCACCCCGTACTGCTCTCATGTAATGGTTTAAACTAGTGGATCTACGGGTAGATTTGTTAATACGGTAAGTTCCCCACTTTTCTTGTGTCGACCTCATCAGCCCAAGGTTGCAGAATTTGGGAAGAAAAGAGTTTGTTTAGGGTCCAGCCGAGAAGTGTCAAAAGCTGTTTCTGAAAAGTGTTGCAATCCCTAGGTCATTTCTATTGGAAATCCCTGGTAGAATTCTCCAAGGGGAAAAAAAAAATCTGTTTCAAGCATAGATATTTGGAAAGAAATCCCATGGAAGTTCAGGTTTCCTTATGAGTAAACCTGATAGAATGGTCCTGGAACCTTTATCTGAAATGTTTTCCAATTGCCTTGAATGCAACTTCTAAAGTTTAGGATCTGAGTTAGAGAAAAATAATGTATTGGAACCCACCTGGATGGCATTGGAGATGATGACAACAAATTAATACTGTTATTAAATACTAGTTAATAATTTATTTGCAAGTCGTAGAAAAGAGATGGTAGCACACCACATGAAGAGTGAAGGGCGGCTTCTGCTTGGATCCTATCTGACTCTCTTTTCTGTGAATGAACTAGAAAACATTCGACAGGTCGTGAATAATCGTTTTAATGAGTGTGTAAAGCATGCGACGGGGTGCACGGAACTGTCGGGTTAAACAAACAACTTGTATCCTGACGAAATCTGATTGTTAAAGTGCAAAGTGGTGTCAGACCAATTTGCATCCTACCCCTAAAAACCACAGATCTAACTCACGGGAGTCCAATTTTCTCCATTATAGAAAATAACAATATTTTCTGATTGTAAGTGTGATCTTCTTTAATGTTGGTGAACATACAGAAACCAAACTAAAATAAAAAGTCTCGTAAATGAAATAGGTATCTTAAGCATTATTTATTGGCATGTTTTCCTGACTGTATGTGTCTGTTTAAACCTGATCCCAAAACGTGCCTTGTAGGAAAGTTTATATTAATATTATGGACATTAGCTCCAAGCTGGCTTATGGACACTTACTAGGAAATTATTTGCCATGTTGAGCACAGTAGGTCTTATTTCCAAGTCAATATGCATCAGAATGTATTGAAAATGTGCTTGAGCTCCTGAATAAAAGGAGGAATATAAATAAAAATAAATAAGAGAGTTATGCATATTTTGTTTATGGGAAATGTAATTTTAAATCCATTTATATTTGGTAGAGGCAGACACCTGACTTGACAGCAAGTTACTCTATGATTTTGGGGATTGGGTTGTGTGAGTGCCTGACAGTTTTAAGCTAGAATTCTAAACGTGCCTAATCAATGCCAGTCAAGGAGTAAGAGGCTCCTTACTTAGATAGGAGTATACTAGGAGCAACCAGAGCCGTGCTGACTGTGAGGAGAAAGGCAATACACTGATTATATCAACTAAAGGTTTAGAAAATTGTTGCAGACTTTCGAGATTCTAAGAACTTTTAATCAAGGAACATAATTTATAATGGAGGGAGGGAGAGACAGGTGGGGGGGAAGGAAAAAATGTGGCTAGTGTTCAGCTCAGATCTTTATCAAGTTGTAGTCTTAGATGGAAGTTTGAAAGATCTGCCGACAAACAGTTCAGCCTTATCAAGGGCAGAAGTGATGTTAGGTTGCAGCCAGGACTGCTCCCTCCCCCCCCCCCCCCCCCGCCTTGCTGTAAAGAAGAAGGAAGCAAATAATAAGTGTTCTCCCATTTTCATAACTCTCAGGTTTAGCTGTTAAGGTCAAAATTATTTCCATCAGTTGCCAGAAATATAAGTCTCTTAGTTATGGAAAACAAAATATCACCTAGGTAAGTTTTGTATCGAGAAAGCTGGAGATAATTTAAGACGCTGCTGTCAAAGGAGTGGTTCTCAGAGCTGAATAGATTGTGCTGTTATTTTGGAATCAGATGCATTTATTTTCATGTTCTACTTTCAGCAGAGAGTATCCCTCCCACTTTCCCCAGATTTCTTGTTTTGGAGAGGAGATTAACTAGTGGAGGTAAAGTTGAACTTGAAGTATTTGTGCAACTCCTTGATTTTCCCATCTAATCAACAATTGAACTGGCTGGCATTTTTTGAAATTTTGAAGGGAAGGTGAAAACATAAAGTAAAAATAAACCTTTAAACGTCCTTTAAAAGACAACTATTTTTTTTTTAAGGAAATGTATTTAGAATGCTAGTGTTCCTAAAAGTTTCTAAAAGAAAAAGGCTAGACAGCATGGTGGGTGATAAGAGAATAAGGTTGAGATCACACAACATTCCTTGATCTCTTCTGGATGTTAAGGTTTTTTCTGTTGACCTTGAGTACCCAGAAGATGGCATTTCACTTTACTTACTGGGTGAGAAGCTATGTGAGAATTTGCAACTTGTAAAAAAGAAAAGAATGGATTCTTAGGACTACTGGTGTATGAGGGTTGTGGGGTGGAAAGGAAATGCTGTTTGCTCCCATTTTCTATCATCATCATCATCATCATCATCATCATCATCATCATCATCATCTCAGCACCATCATCAACAATGATGTACAGGAGTGGTAGGAAAATAATACAGAAATAAGATCCTAAACCCAGTGAAACTCACAGTCCAGAACATGCTGCGGTTCCTGGAAATGAATAGGACCTATTCTCCAATGTGTGCATTACGAGATTACTTGTCAGGGAGATTCTGAGAGGGAAGTCTCTCTTACCGTGCTATTTGTGGGTGATTCAGTGCCATTCATCGTATTTCAGACTGTACCGGAGGAAATGAGGGAGAAAGAGTGCCACGCACCGAACCCAACATTTCCTGATAGATGGATATGGAACAAACATAAAAGGATGATGATGACGATGATGATGATGATGATAGTAATTTTGTCTATGGTGCTTTGTGGGCTGGTTATCAGTCACTGATACTAGGAGCCAATGGACCCTATTCACGCTAGAGATTTAGCCGTGTGTCAAATCAAGCATGGCTTCATGGCTATAATATCAATCCAACAGAGTTTGGACAACCCTACAAAGCAAGACTTTTTTTTGTTGTTATGGGCAAAGCGATGGCTGAATAACAGGAAGACTTCAGATATCCTTACTTGGCTCAGAATGTTTTTGGCCATCAATAACTTCTAGAACTTCCAAATCTTGATTTCAGAAAATGTTGCAAAAAAAGGAGGAAACTTTGACTTAAAAAGAAAGGGAAGAGTTGTCCCTTGCCCCCACTTCTCCTTTCCCCAAAAGGTGAAAAATGTGCATGCAGGATGTGGGGGGGAATGGGGGGGAGGAAAGCTTGGGCCGCATGAAACGTGTGGCCTTAGGTCTCCATCCTCGCTGACCCAGCCATCCCCCTACCGCCTGAACACTTCGCCCCCATGCCTATGGGGTAAAATAGGGCAGCGCAGGCTATCAGCAGCAGTGTACCAGACCTCCAACCATTCCCGAGTTCCTTGCCAGGTCTCAAGAGGGCATTCATTTTAGTTGACTGCCAATGTATTTTAGCTGAGGTCGTGTTAGGGGAAAGGAGGGCGTTTGGTGCGCCGCAAAACAAACGGGGATTCCAGACTGTTGTTTCTATCAAAGGACGCAACGCAACCAAACAAACCCACCACCAGCCTTTTCTTGGGTTTACTTTTCTTCCTCCCGCCCGCAAAGTTAGCCGTGTTTCTGCAGCGCTCCCCGGGATTGCAAAAGAACTTCCCGGGGGGGGGGGGCAGGGCACTCCCGACCTCTAATCTAATGGCGTAAATACTCCAGGTTGCATCTGTCCCCCCCCCCCTTCCCTTTTACTAAGACTTATAATGGGATATAACAGTCCTCCTTCCCTATGTGTGGGCTGAAGGGCACCTTACGTCATGGTAGGATCCCCCTTTAACTCCACTTACGTTGGGTGGATGAGTGTATGTGAGTGCATCTATCAACATCTTTGGGGCATGTTGAAAAGGAAGCTTGGTGGACATCTGTGGGGCTGATTTCCAAGGCTTAGTCAACCTGATGGAAGTAAGTCGGGAGCCATCCAAGGCAAATGCTGTAAGTCAAATGTACAAGCCTTCTCTCATGTCCACCACGTGCTCCAGATGTGCCCCTGGGCAGGGTGCCTAAACCCCGAGAGACGCGGCTGGATTTTTCTGTGGCAGAATTACGGGATCCAAATTGTACTCCTCCGAGGTGGATTTGTATTTAGATAGAAAGCATGTCCCAGGTTTCTCCTGTGGCTATGCAACTCTGATTGATCCCTAGTCATTCTCTATTGGCTATTCTAAGCCTGCTACCTACAAAGTGTCTGCAGGCACATATGAAATAGGATCGAAAAGTCCTATTTCATATGTGCTTAAAGAAAAAAATACGATCAAGGTAGAAAGTAAAATCTCCGAGTTTAAGGATAAAAGCCTCCCCCCTCCCGCATAACGGGAGGGAGGGGGGGAACCACCAGTGACCTGTCCCCCACCCGGCTCACCCTCCCATCCCATTCTCACCTTCTCCCCCATATCGTAGACTCAGGGTCTTTCCCAGGGTTTGGCTATGCCAAGCAAGTGGGGCAGCAGCCGGCAGCCATTCCCAAAGTCTGGTCAATAGCAGATAAATGTTTCCCTCCTGGCCTCCCCCTCCACCCTCCCAGTCATCCCATAAACTGCGCCTTCATGAGTTGAAAAATATTTCCTCCCGTGATTGTTGATTTAGCAGGTTTAAAAATGGAGCAAGGGAGCGCCGAATTAACTTAGCGTGTGTCGGTCGGTCTGTGCGCCCGCACGGGCTGGGTGTGTGTGTGTGTGTGTGTGTGAGTGAGAGAGAGAGAGAGAGAGAGAGAGAGAGAAATGCAACGCGCTCGGTTTGCAAACTGCCTTACAGGCAAGGTAACGCGATCTCAGAAGTGAACCCGTGGCACAGCTAGCAGAGGTAAGGCTGAAGAGTGCGCTCTACCTTTTGGAACGGAACGAGACACAGTCAGGAGGGTGGAAGTTCTCCAAAGCACGCTCTACTTAAATTGGAATATAGATTTCAGCTAAAATTCCACGCGTGCGCGCATTTACGTCCAGAGCGCTTTGGAGGTGGATGGGTGTGTCGGAACCCCGAAACTAGTATTCATTGGTCAAAGCTGAGACTGCCCTCCTCTGCCCACTTCAATTGATTATTTGGGGGCGGGGGGGGGGGAGGAGAAGTGCTTCGCAGTTAATCTTGACTTTTGGCGGCTTCATGGACCGGTCCAGGTTGTTTTTTGGCGAGATCGCGGAAGTGGTTTGCCCTTTGCTTTTTCCAGACTAGAGCAGAGAGAGAGAATGACTGCCCCAAAGACAATAACTCCTTTGAAGTCAGTGGGTTTTACTTTTGGATGGACTTGAATGAAATGGAGCTCTTCATAACGAAAAGATGACATGGTGACATTTTCTGATGTTTTCTGGAGCGGTAGTAGGTAGTAGCGTTCTCCTGATTGTACCTTTGAGAGTTCATTCATTTGGAGCCACATTTTAGCTATAGTTGAATATTGTACTCTGTATTCCTCCCACAGAGGTTCCATTAGCCAAAAGTTACTTCTATTTAAAAAGAAATGTTTAAAATAAAACAGGCTTGAGAACTTTTGAGAACTTCGCCACAGGCGATGTCTTGATAATCTTCAAACCATATTCGTTCAATCTAAAAACTTTATCACTTGCTCCTTTGTCACCTACTGTGCTGGAACATCCCTCCCCCTCCCCCCTCCCCAGAACTTGAGGTCAGTTTTACACCATGAAGGAGAGGCACAACCTGTCTTTTAGAGTCTCCGTCACGCGGCTTAACTGCTGCTGATTTTAGAATGTCCAGCTAAAGTTTGTCCCGGCTTCTTGAACAGACGGCGAGAAATCAGTGTTTAGCACAGCAATACAAGGACGGAATTCTTCCAGCCCAAATGTGTAGATGCTCACATCCCAGAAGGGCTTCACTGTGTTTACTTTCAATGGCTAAGTATAGGATTTCAGTCCCTGAGAAACTTCACCAACGGTAACCAGGTATTTTCCTGGCTGAGACTTAAACCAAGTTCAGTTTGAACCGGCTCGCAATGGAAAAGTATTTGCCCACAAATACCAACAGGGAGCAAGACTATTAACGGAGGTTCTCATTCCTTCATTAATACAGTTCACAGGATCATGAAAAACAGGAACGGAGGAAGATAGAATGAGTGCCATTCCCACCACTTTTTAAAAGCTTTCCAGGAGTTCGTAGGTACTCTTGGAAATATGTATTTGGGGCCCTGTGCAAACGGGCTCACTTCTGTCATGGGCAAAATTGAAATATTGAGTTTGCATAGCCAGGTTGGTAGGAAGAGGGAGGGAAAACCAAAATCCATCCTTACATAATAGGTTCCACAACCAACAGACACAGACAAAATTATGCAAGCTTTTGAGTTATCCAGAATTCTTCATCAGGGAAAATATTTATTTAGCAATTTGTTCTGCCTTTAATTCAAAAGCTCAAGGCAGGCACCCAGAGTGCTCCCTCCTCCCATTTTTCCCCACAGCAACCACCAGGTGAGATAGGTTGGGCTGAGAGAGAAGGATTGGCCCAGAGTCACCCAGTGGGCTTCCTTGGCTGTTGATGGACTAGAATCTAGTTCTCTCTGCTCTTACTTCAACACCTTCACCATGACCACCACTCGTGCATCTCTGCAGTAGATGGCTGGTGGCAGTGAGTGCTGGGGAAAGGACATGAGGGATGGGGTCTTCTCTTTTCTGGCCTGCCCTTTGGCCCTGTCTAGTTCCTGCCTGGGCGCATGGTTCAGCTTCTGGTAATGGGCTATATAGCACTTCTACCCATCTTCCTGGAGGAGGGAAATGCCTTAACCAGGCTCCTTAATGCCATCTTGGGCAACTTACTCATGTGTAACCTTGGCTGCTGCTGCTGCTGCTGCTGCTGCTTCTCCTCCTCCTCCTCCTCCTCCTCCTCCTCCTCACAACAACAGTGGTGGAAAAGAAAAACTCATCTCCTGGCCCTAGTGGCTTTGAGATGTGTGGCCAAAGGTTTCCCCTAAAAACTTACCTGGGTAGCACCTTCCGGGCTACTCTTCAGTGGCCCTTTGGTTGATCCCAATAAAAGCATTGCCAGCTATGGATTTTGGATTCAAACCCAGCAGTTGGCTTGTTTATTGGTTTCCTCCCACTGCTACTGAGATTTCGCACAAGATGTTCTGAGCATTGCGAGTTGAAACCTCCTTTGATCTCCTCGCTTGCAGGCCCCCAGCTACATATCTGCAATCTACCCTTGCCTTTTCCAAATAGGGAGAATGAGGCCCTCAGTGACAGCCTGGAAACCTTTAAATAAGTGAAGTCAAGACATTTGATGTCCTCACGCTAGTTGTTTGGTTCGTAGTCTGCGTGAGTGAGGGAGAAGAGCACAATACAGAAGGCCGGGGGTGGGAATTTGCTGACAGATCCCCGGGAGGCGGCTCTTCTTGTGATTTATTTTTTGATCTGTTGTTGTTGTTGCTGCTGCTGCTGCTCTTGTTGCTGTTGTTATGATGATTACATACACACTGTTCTGATTTATGGGACCAAGCAGGTCCCCTCCCTGGTAGGTATGTATGCACGCTCACTTGATCTCCCAAAACAGGTACTAGGGAAAGTCGTGTGCATTGATTGTCAGCATCTCCTTTCTGCTTCTTTCAGATAATTCAAAGGATGGAGCACCGTTGCTGCAGGGCAGAGACCCACAACCCGAGGTGGCGGAACGGCCTGCAACAAGGAAAGGGGATGAAACAAAAGTCCTTAGGAGAAAAGTGGCTCAGAGGGGGTGGGAGGTTGAGATAAGAGCCACAAATGCAATGGACACTGTTGGCTTCTCGCTGGGGTAGGGTGAAAGAAACTGAATCAGTGTAAATGAAATGGAATCTGCCCTTTGGATGGTGTGTCTTTTCCTTTTCTATGCACATCGTTAAGGGTACAGAGGAACATGTTCACATGGCTAAAGAGTGTTGGGGACATTCTGTGACCAGACAGGCAGAGGAGTCAGAGGGAACAAGGGCCAAGAATGGACTTGCTTATTTGTCTGTTATGCAACAGACTGTCCCTGAGGCCCTCTGTCCAAAACAGCCTCCAGGAGATCCATGGCCGCTACTTTGTTCATTCACTTTTCTTATTTTCCATAGAGCCACAGGATCAGCTCTAACAGGAGCCATCCCTTTTAGGCTGCACTTGCCATCCTTTTCAGGTCACACTAGAGGTCAGACAAACTTCTGGAGTGTCTGCCTGTTTCATTCATCCAGGCAGGACTTTGGGTCAGAAGCCCAAGATTCCATTCAGCAGAAGGATATGACAGAACTCATGTTCCAAAGCTGGGAGTCAGGGTAGTGAGATATCTTGCCATCTAAAAGTTCCCCTCAATCCATTGTCCCCATGCCTAAAATGACACATGACTCCCCTATTGATGTTACAGTTCCCAAGGCCATGTTCCACCAGAGCTGCCAGAGTACGGCTTTGGGACAAGAGTCCAGATCTCTACCTGGCATTACATCCCACATGAAAGGAAGGGAAGGGTGGCAAGAGAATATTTTACATTACTTAGCTGTGCCACTTTCCCTCGACAGTATCAACTCTGCATGGCTTTGCTGACACCTGAACTGGTGCTCCTAAGTGGGATTTCTTGAAGAAGGGTCTTGGGGAGGAAAGGTCAGACTGGTGGAGCCACCAACACCTTAAATAACTTTGTCTTTGCCTGTAGAATTATACTTCCATTTGCCTGTTCAAACACCAGTGATAGGAAGAGATAGGAAAAAGAAAGGTGGAAGTGGATTCCCAAGTAGGGGGATGACTATTCCACTTCAGGTAGAAAAGAAATGAGCATGAAATTGAGCAAACTCAGGGAGGCAGTGAAAGATAGGAAGGCCTGGCGCAATATGGTTCATGGGGTCACGAAGAGTCGGACACGACTTAACGACTGAACAACAAGAAAAGAAAAGAAAAACCGCATTCAAATGTTTCCTCACACTCTTATTCTCCCTGGAAGCAGAAGGTGAGAATGAGGCTGAGCTAAAACCCTTTTGAATATTTGATTTGAACACAATTTTCTTTTTATAGCATGCTAACATGTCATTTAACCATTGTGGTGATGATAAAATAAATCCTCTTTATTAGTGTTATATTAGCACAGCAATGGTTGGAGAATGCTGTATGGCAGTAGAAATCACCAATGGTCAAACTCCTTTCTCCATCTGTAGCACAAAGTGTCACAAGCTATTCTTGTACTTCGGAAATGTATTATTTCATTTTGCTGTAAGAAAAATCTCCAACCCAGCCCAGCCACCTTCTCGATCTCCTGGGAGACCCATTTTAGAATCAGAATTAACAATAAACCCAGCCAACAGCTGCTGCATAGTCTGCATCTGTAGATCAAGCTTCCAATTTCTCTACTGATCCCATCTGTCTCATCCATTTACTTAAAAGCAGATTTGGGATGTTACAAGAAATACCTCTGTGCTGTTCCTTCCATCCCCATCTTTGGTCATTCCCACTCTGTGATGGATCTAATTTAAACAGCACATTTCTGTCTCCGATTCTAAAGTTGAAAATTCTAGTCATGTTTTCCTGGGAGTAAACCTTTCCTTTTTCTTCAAGGGGATGGGTTCTTTAAAGGTTCACTAGGACTCACACCCTTATTTTCCATACCAAAGACATTCCAGTGTCTTAAACAAACTGCTCTGAAATGATTGTCCCAAATGATTCCGATAGAAAATCAATAGAGTATTTTAATTCAGGAGCATTTACTTACCTATTTAGGCCATTTCCATTCATCTTACAGAGTCACCCAGTCAATGCTGTGGTGATATAAAGCCTGCATGCATTACTGACATGTCTGCACAGCAGTGGCTGGCCAATGCTGCAAAATGTTGGACTGATTCCCTTCAGCTGTGGCTCAAACATGCTCTGGTAACCTTTTTTGTGTGTCACATCCTCATGCTACTGCTTTCACCTCATCCCAGCTGGCAGCTGAGGCAACTTTTCTGGGTTCCAAGTGGTGTTTTCCCTCCTCTCCCTGTACGATGTTTGCTATGGGTACAGTCTAGCACATTTCATTGATTATGTGGTTGCTTACCTGGCTAGGGCTGGGATATGCCTATGGGCCACTTGAGGTAGCTGTGGGCATGCCTCCTCCCCATAGGCTGTTGGGAACTGCCCTTCCATACCAGTTTTGGCTTGGGTTGCTGGAGAAACTGGATAACAGGCTTCCATAGAAAGAGAGAGCCCATGTAATGTTGAAGCACTTCTCACAACATTTGCAGATTCTTATAAACAAAGGTTTAGTGATTGTTTGAAAAAGTACTATGTTGTGCTGGTTGATAAAAACTAGGAAATAGGGCTGATGTTTTCTGGTTCTGTCACCTTCAGATACATTACAGATCTTCTGCTTCTGTCAACAAAGGGTTTCACATAGCTGTAATGTTTACTATTTTTATTACGGGAAGAGGGGGAGGCAACATCATTTTGCCTACTTCAGTCTGACACCATGGCTATCTATGGGCTATTTCTGGTTGCTGCCATTTGCAAACACAGACCTGAACTTGTTGCCAGCATTGTCATTCCTTTGTAATGCTAGCTGGGGACTAAGTTTACTTGTTCTTGATTGCTCCATCGGTCCTGTGATTGTTCAGCTGGACTATCTTTGGACATAGGCTTAGTGCTAGTGCAGAGCTAGACCTGTGTTCAGAAATAGCTCAACTGATAGGTCACAGGCATGGAGCATCTCTGAGCCTGCAGCCTATTAGCTGAGCAACGGAGCAGGTAGCTGAATTTGCAAGCAGCTACCCTGCATTAGGAAAGCAACTGGTGGCAGTTTTCCTTCCAATAGGCAGGGGAATCCATTGGTTACTTTCTCTGACTTGTCTTGCATTAAGATAGTAAGGGTAGCACCAGTTGTTACCATCCATTACTGTGGTGGACTAGAGCTGGGTAGTTGGAGCAGGAAATGTTTATGTTGACTTAAGGAATGGAGGATGGCATTTTTCTGCATCCATTATAAATCACTGTGAAAATGGCTTGACAATGATTACTTCTAACACTATACTTCATCACTGGTCACTGATTAGAATAAAAAAAAAAAAAGACAAAGGTTCTTTGGACATTGCAGGATCAACATAATGTTTTGTAGTGATAGTAATGAGAACCAGTTTGGTGCAATGGTTAAAGCACCAGGCCAGAAGCCAGGAGACTGTGAGTTCTAGTCCCTCCTTAGGTGTGAAAGCTGGCTGGATGACCTTGGGCCAGTTACTTACTCTTAGCCCTAGGAAGCAGGCCATGGCAAACCACTTCTGAAATCTTGCCAAGAAAACTCCAGGGACTAGTCCAGACAGTCACCAGGAGTCAAGACTGAGTTGAAGACACACACACACACACACACACAAAGCAATAGTCATAGGCTCCCCTGACTTTTCATTACAGTTGGGGTTAGGGATGAGAATGTATTGTTCTCATTGCAGTAATCTAACTGGGAGGTGACCAGGGCATGAGTGACTATGAGTAGGTCCCTCTGATCTAGGAATGGATGCAACTGATGCACAATACAAAGTTGTGCAAAGGCCCTCCTAGCCATGACTGCCACCTGCTTTTCAAGCAGGAGTCGGGAATCCAGGAGGACCCCCAGAATGAGCACAGGGTCTGTTTGGGGCAGTGCAACTCCATCGAATACCAAAGATGGTAAAATCCTAGAACCAGAGGGGCTCAAAACCCAAAGCCACTCAGTCTTGCCAGGGTTCAGTTGAAGCCTGTTGTTCCCCATCCAGATCCCCACAGCCTCCAGACACCAAGATAGGACACCCTCAGCATCGCTTAAGTCGCCAGGGGTGGAGATGTACAATTGAGTATCATCAGCATACTGGTGATATCTCACCCCATGGTGATGGATGATCTCCCCCAGCAGTCTCATGTAGATGTAAAATAGGAGAGGTGAGAGCACTGACCCTGCAGCATATGAACATAATGCCTTGAAAAGAGGACAGAAAATGAAACAAAGTTTATTTACTCTGGCCTTTCAGGGGAAAACTCTTTATTTTAAGTCTTTTAAAAGTATGGGCTGGAAACAAGACAAGGCCAGCATTGTGAATCAAGAGTAAGTGGTGGGATTGCCTGAGCATTCTGATGTGGATGTAAAGTGCAAGTGAGGAAATGGCCTAAATCAGAATAAAGCAACTCGTTCTCAAACCAGAATAAGATGTGCAGAGAGAATGCTGGCATTGTGAAAGGAACACTTTCTACAAGGCCTACAGTATATACTTAGAGCTAGGGACATTGCAAAAAAGATTTGGACCTCATGCAAGCTGAAGAGCAAGCACAGCCCCGTTCTTCTATTCATTAAAATAGCTTCTCTTTTTTCAGTCTTCCCATGAGCCTGGAAAAAACCAAAACAAAATAGTGCCACTACTTTAGGAATTGCATTAACTTTAACGAGTTGGCTTCTTAAAGCAGTGGCACCTTTTTCCGGGCTCATTGAAAAAAAGACTGTTTTAAGGAAGAGAAGAAGGGTAGTATTGTCACACAACAGGATGTCTGAAGCACTTCAAAGTCTTCACACAGAGACACACAAATATATAGTCATATAGAGAAATGACCAGGAATAGAAAATATTACAATCAGAGTGTCAGACAAGCCAATTTTGGGAAAGCATTCTATAACTGAGGACCACTATTAAAAAGCCCAGTTAGATTCATATAGCTCATACAAACAAATTTAGCTTCTAGGTTGACTTGTTTCCTAACAGAGTATATTGTATATTTGATTTTCAAATGCTTCATGAAGCACCTAAAAAAGTATGGGACTTTGATCTTGCAATTGTGTTCACTGTCTTTACTTTTTTGAACTTTTTTGTGTATGCACCTCTTTCCAGGAAGTCCACAATGAGGCTTTTGCACTAATCTTTTTCAACTACTGATATTCTGAGGTATACTGCCTCAGAAATGGAGGTCCCATAGAACAGTTCCCTTAATAGTTATGGATAGATTCATCTTCTCTGAAATGAGAAGTAATTTATCTCTGCTTAAATCAAATGGCTCTAGCTTAATGGGTTTTGAAATACGGAAATTGGAGAATATATATTTCAGCCCTCCCAGGTAAACCAGACAGGAAATGACCAGAGGAGTTACTTTTACTTTATTGTTAGGCTACATTAACAGAATCCTGCAAGTCTGAAAGTATAAATCTCCCGCCATCCCTATTTACCATCTGATCAGTTAGGGCGGGTCCTTTCTCTGCCCATTACTCAGTTGCAGGTCCCTCCCCCTTTTATCTGATCATTCCCTAGGCAGCATCTCTTCCCCCTTCCAAGGTCATTCTCACATTCCATTACAATATACATTAACTGAGCTTCTCCCTTAACACTTCAATTCTAACAACTTTTTTACTTGCAACAGATTTAATGTTGCATTCTTAGCATGCCAAAGAGATGGATTTGGTGGAAAATATTTCTCTGAGTTGCTGGGTTGGGGGGGGGGGGGGAGGGATCACATTGCAAGTGTTCCTGATTATAATGGAATTTACCTCTTTACTAAGAGATACAAGCCAGTCCAGCAAGAGAAAGATTTTGTTTGCAAAGGGCTTTGAGGCTGTAGTCTTATCCCTACTTGCCCACTGTATTTAATAGGGTTTAATTCTCAGTAAACATGTGCACCAAACTAGAGAGTGGCCTTGTTTGCTGGGAGAATCGCTGGAAGAAATGACATGAATTTAAACCAACTCCCATCCCGTCTTAAAAATGGAATAATGGCGAATTCATTTGCCTTCATTGTTTTATTGTCAGTGAATTTATGATGGCCCTCCCATCTTAAACATGCCTTGTTTGTGGGGCGGGGGGAGAACCTACTGTTTATCTCAGGTAAATACAGTAGTAGGGTATGTAACTATGTTACATTCTGTTTGTTTGGACTGACTAATTTAATCTCCACTGACTGGACTATCATTAGGAAGGTCTTAATGCATTGCTGTGCATGAATAGATTATGCATACATACATGTAAAGAAATAAACATTTTGAAAGAAAAGTGCCCTAAATACCATCTAGAGGCACTGATTTCTCTCCACGCAGTAGGGCTAGAAGGGACTACAAAATAACAAAAGGCAACCCTTTCACTGATTTTGGGACAAATGCAGCAGCATCTGTGGTGCTGGTGCTGGGTAGACTGATAAAAGCAGCATCACAACATCAGTATGCAAGCCCCACCCCCTCTGTCTGTGCATTGTGATGTCATCGGTACATGTGAAAGGTACAGAGCTTGCTGTGCAATGCCAGGCTTCTGCAGACACTGCACAAATGTCTAGATTGTAGATCTTAATGCAAGCTGCAGATTTCTGCATTAATGCTTTCAACTCATAAGCAAAAAGGTAGAATGGTATATACCATCTTGTGGGAGGAAAAAAAAGAAGCAGTAGTTCCCATATACAACTTCAGATGTTCTGCACAATAACCTCTAAGCTGCTGTTTTGACTGAGTTGAGGCACACTGCTTTGCTCAGTACAACACCTTGCACACTGCTGGTGTATGTCCACTTGGATGCAAATCCCATTTTTTCAGTGGATTCCAGAATGGAGTGCATGAAGCTGCAGCCTTGGGGGAATGAGGTGGGGGGTGGGTGTACCAGAAATCTCCCACTTTGAAGCTGACAAACAAATCTAAAGTATGTTTGTTTATTAGATTTGTACCCCATCTTTTGTTCAGGAGCATTACCTGTACAAGGCATTACCACCTTAAATTTTTCCTCACAGCAACAACCCTGTGGGGTAGGTGGGGCTGAGAGAGAGAGAGATTGATCCAAAATTCCCCATGGAGTTTCAGTGATTGACTATGGACTAGAACCTGAGTCTCCCCAGTGTCAGTCTAATACTTCAGCCACTATACCAGTATTTCTCAACCTTAGCAACTTTAAGATGTGTGGACTTCAACTCTATGCTGTCTGGGAATTCTGGAGCTGAAGTCCACACATCTTAAAGTTGCCAAGGTTGAGAAACACTGCACTATCCAATTCTGAAGTTAATGTGCATAGGAATACTGCTCCAGTTAGTATAACTGTAGTCTCTCTCCATGTCTATCTGGAAGTGAGTTCCATGAAGTATGGTGGAACTGTTTTAAACATACCTAGTGTTGGAGTTGCATTAGCTATCATAATTTAGTAGGGTTGGAAGGAAGAGGAGGAAGCAGACTCTTCCTCACTGAAGGTTGTCAAACTGAGGTTGGAACTCTTGTCTTGAACTACCAGCATGGAGGGAAGGGATTGGACTTGATTGTCTACAAGGCTCTTCAACTTTAGACTAATTCACTATGATATGGAACAGTTGACTAGCCTATGCTGGTGTTCCTCAACTTAGTGTCCTCCAGTTATGAATAGCTTCAACACCTGTAATTTGCAGGCAGTAGCTATTTTGGCTGAGAATTATGAGGACTGAAGTCTAGCCCATCTTGGAAGACTGGGGGCTAGGGAAAGTTATATTATCCATTTATTTCTCCCTCCATGTAGCCTTAGATAGTTCAAAGGGTCATTTAGGGATCCCAAATTTCTGCAATCACATGGCTCCAAGCCTAAAAGTCACCCTCCGGAGGAGATGGGCAGCATATAAATTTAATGAATGAATGAATGAATGAATGAATGAATGAATGAATGAATGAAAGAAAGAAATAGTTCCTTAGCAACCCAAATAAAGAGTCATTGACATAAAGACAAGCCATTTATTTGGGTCCCTATCAAGGGTGTGGGTTGGTGGAGAGGAGGATTCAGGTTTCTTGTTTGGGCTTGAGAAGACAATCTTTCCCTTGACTTCTCCTGGGCATGGGGAAATAACCTAAGTCACACTGAGGTATTTTGCTGGTAATTACCTGTTTTGCAAGCTGACTTCTAAATAAACAAGACTCATCCTATTAATTAAAGGGGCATGAACCCAAGAGAGACTACCTTGTTTGCCTGGCAATGTGGAATTAATCAAGGTGGCAAGTGTTAAATGAAACTCAAATGAAGTCCAACAAAAGAGGTGCACATCTTTTTGTTTGCCATCAGTAATGAGTCTGGCTTCAGCATAGACTGCAAACAGCAACATGAAATAATTATTTCATATTTGGGGTGAGTAAGGAGGTTGAGGTGGGGAGAAAAAAAATAGTTTTTAGTTTCTCATGATTGGTTTCTTATTATGGGATGTGAATTTCATCCAGTGCCCTTGAACCTTTCCTTACAATTGAGTTAAAATGCTATCTAACCAACCCTGTTGACAGAAAATAATGCCGGCATAAATTTTGCTGTCCTCATTGCCAATCTGTATTGTGCTTCTATTGTGTCTGCGGAATGGAATAGTCCTGATCGGTGTGTTTGTCAACGGTGATAGGCAAAGCAATTGGTTTGCTCCTAGGCTTTGCTGTCATCTCTCTTCAGCATGTTACCAGCCAGCAGGGCTTCTCCTCCCACTCCCTTTCCTTTTTTATATTTGGACAGCTAGTGTTGCTAGGAGTACTGTTTGATTCAAGCTTGCCTAGTGTGTGCCAACTTCTGCATTCTCTCTACTCATGTTAATGTCTGCTTTTTCCACACACATATACACAGAAAGTCTCTCTCTTCCCTTTTCAAAGTGCTATGTCAGTGGCACAGCAGAATGGAAAGATATGTAATCACACTGCATCTCCAACTGGTCCAGTACATGGATGAGGGCTGGAGTGCACTGTCCTATATAGAGTACGTGAAGAACTGAAATCGATCAACTGCAGAACTCCCTTTTCTAAAAGGGAGTTGCAAATGGAATTGGCAAGTTTAGGGATAGTGGAAACATCCAGATTCCTCTACGTTCAAGGAACAATGGGTCCAGAAGGGCTGGGGGAGGTAGTTCCATAATTTCAGTGTTGCATTATTTCAGACTTCCACAAAAATGGGATTGTACAAATACAGCTCCAGAACTCCTCTGACCCACAGTAGTGAAGCTCTCCCATGGTCAGATCAAAGAGATGATGATGATGATGATGATAACGACGACAATTTTACAGCCACCTGAATCACCAAAACTCTAGCCAGCTTACAACATCCAATATACAATTAAAAACATAAACACACAGCATGACAGCCTGGACAAAAGCAGCCATAACAGGTAAACAAAAATGACAACAAACAACCCAAGACAGGAGCTCCACTGACACATTAGTTCCAGACCTAGGAACAAAGCCAGAACATAAGAGCTTCCAGAACTTAAAACAGCAGGCACCATTCATATGTCTTGGGGGATGCTATTCCAGAGGGCAGGGACTGCAACAGAGAAGGTGCACTTCCTTGGTCCCATAAAGTGACATTTAATTGAGGAGACCAGGAGCACAGCCACTTTGTCTGAAGCAGGCAAAGAAAAGCAGGTGAGAAGAAACTATTGGAGATAGGCAGTCATGCAGATAACCAGGCCTTATGCCATGAAGGACTTTATAGGTGATGACTAGCACCTTGAATTGCACCTGGAAGCCAACCGGTAGCCAATGCAGCTTGCATAGCAGTGATGACACATGGGTATAACAAGAAGTGCTGATTACTGTTTGTGCTGCTATATTTTGGACCAGTTGTAGCTTCCGAATGGTCTTTAAGGGCAGCCAAATGTAAAGTGCATTGCAATAGTCCAGTGTCAAATTGACTAGGGTGTGAGTAACTGTTTGAAGGGCCTCCTGGTTGAGGAAAGGGTGCAACTGGTACACAAGATGAACCTGTGCAAAGACTCTCCTGGTCACAGCTGCCATATGCTCATCAAACAGTAGCTGTCAGTCCAGACAGACCCCCAAGTTGGGCACCTGTCTCAAATGGGAAAATGCAAGCCCGTTCAAGACCAATGATGAAAACATCCCTGACCTGACAATAGCCATTCAGTCTTGTCAAGATTGAGCTGAAGTCTGTTCCTCTCCATTCAGACCCAAACAGCCTGCAGAAAATAGTACATTGGCAGTTTCATCTATGTAGTAGAGAAAATAAATCTAACAAACAAAATGGAGAATGTACTCTCCCCCCCCCCCATTGTCTTTTGCACATGACCAGGGTCAAGCCCAATTCATCTCTTTGCCTAATCCTGTCAGACCCAAATTGACCATCCCTGCCCCCAGACAAAGCCCCATGCAAGGCCATCTAGATCAAAGAATAGAAGTCTCCTCACCAGCTTACAGTACAGCTCTTACAAGAAAATTGCAACATAGAGAAACCCCAATGTTCCATTCTCCATCAGATGATTACCCCAACATTCCATCACTTTTAACAATGGACTTCCATAGCTCTACTGCCCTCCTGAAAGGGCCACTTTGCCTAACAATAGAAATAACCTCAGATACACAGACAAGGACCTACCTAGCTTCCCCAAACTAGCCAGCAAATCAGATCCATAACATTTTCTGCCTTGTAGGTCTTAACTTCTATAAAAATCTTTGCTTTTCCATTGTCTGGGTTCCCTTTTTTTTTGAAAAGCAGGCACCCAACAATTGTTGCAATAAAGCTTAATTCTTCTCCTCAGTGTTGTGTTCCTTACTCTGGCAACTTCCACAACACCTGCACAGCCAGGATTAGGATGTATAGCTGGATAACATCTATGGACTGATGATATCAAACCCCAAACTGATGGATGATCTCCCCCAGTGGTATCATGTAGATATTAAACAGGAGGGGGGGGGTGAGTGTTGAACCCTGAGAGAATCACATATGAGGGGCCACAGGTGCTGTTTCTCCCATCCTGTCAACACTGACTGGAAGCTACCACTGAGAAAGGAGGTGAACCACTGCAACACAGTGCCCCCCTCTTAACTGCTGCAGTAGGTCCAGAAGGATACCATGGTTGGTGGTTTCAAAAGTACAAGGATGGATGCACCACCCCCATCATGACTCTGCCAAAGATCATTGACCAGTGTGACCAGCTTTATGTCTGTACTATACCCTGGTCTGAAGCCTGACCAGGTCCAGACAATCTATTTCCTCCAAGATCCCTATAGCTGCTGTTCAACCATCTTCTTCACAACCTTTCCCACAAAGAGAAGATTGGAAAATGGATGTTAATTGCCCAGGATGGAGGGGTCTAGTGATGGCCTTTCAGGAAGGGAGCATACCACTGTCTTCCTCATGGCCAGAGGGACCAACCCCTTCCTCAAAGAAGATTATGCTATTGCATGAACCCACCCTCTGGTGACCTCCCTAGCCACCTTGACATCTCTGTTCCTGATTATTGCCTTGGCTTACACTTTTTGTGGTTAGACTGAAGCCTCTCAGAAAGGTCATAGGACACAGGGCCAGCTTCACCACCAGCCCAATAGCTCCCAACATTGAATTTTATTTATTTATTTATTTTATTTAGTGGACTTGTCCCCACCCATCTCCCCACAATGGGGGACTCTGGGTGGTTTACATCAATTTACTTATCCTGCTCTGTGATTTAGCAGAAGAAATGAATAAACTATAGAACTCACAACTCTTTCAAATTCAGCCCTGATGAGATCTTCCTGGCTATTTTTCCCAATGCTTCTTAAGTCTGTCCATCACAGTTTCTGTGGACTGTGGTATCACTGCACATTTGTGCAACAGCATGATAATTGAGTCAATTAATTGCTGCTGCTCATTGTAAGTATTCCAATATTCTTGTCCTGGTAGTGCAGCTATTCCTGAGATAATGAAGCAGTGGATCTTTACCTTTGCTTCAAAAGGAAATGGTTTGCTTTGTTTTTCCCCTACCATTAGAACTGTGTGATGAATAATTCTTAAAGTGAGCAAAGCCATGATATTTTATTCCTTGACCATCCCCCATTGTTGTTCCTGCCAGTGGGTACTCATCCACCTGATTCATTGGGCACTTCTCTAATAACCAGGATGACCAACAGGTTGGAGACTTACTGACAAGATTAGGAGGGGACCTCATCCTAAACCTGAATCTATAATCAGCAGCAGTAGAGGTTCTGCTGGCCAACACTCCTCTTCCATATTCCCTGTGAAGAATCAGATTGCATGGAGATTGAGAAAAGAAGTTTCATCAAAATGGTCAAGTTCAAGAGGATCAATTCCAGGTTTTTCAGGGAAGGCTGAAACAGATATGAATGAAGGTATTCTGATCTTGTGTAGTGAAGTTAATGTATATGTAAGAGAAATTTATATGAAGTTTTATGAATAAAAGAGGTAACATGAATGTTAGAAAGTATGAATTGATCTCATCTAGGTTATTCTGGATATGTATGAATATAGGATTCCAGATGCTACAAGTTATCTATCCATACATACAGGTTTGTTGCTGTTTATTGTTTGTAGATTGTATCCCACCTAGAATTGCAATTATTTGAATTGCTCAGCCATATAAATTTCCTACACAAACAAAGAAGTAGCATGATATTAAAGATGGGGAGGGGAATTCTGTTAGGAGACATGAATAATGAATGGGATTATGATGAAAGAATATGGAAAAAATGTTTGGGCTGTTTGGAGACCCAATAGAAATAAGTATGCTGAGTGGTGAATATCTGATTAGAAAGAGGTATATTTGTTACAAATATGTGGCTTAAATGTAAGTCTATTTATACATTCATGCATACATATGGGAAAGGAATCAATATAAATCTAAAAACAGGATTGATTTAATTGTATATGATGAAAGATTGAGACAATTAGTGATGGATCAAAAAGTGATGGAAAGTTCTGAATGTGGAACATTCCATTTTTTTTTATAGTGTCAAAAGTGAAAAAATGGAGAGAAAATACACATGGAGGAAAATGGACATAGAAGAAAAACAAAGTAGCATATGGAATGAGAAGGAAAGTAGAAAGATTGCAGGAAGAGAAAGTACCACAAAACAAAAAAAATACTCGAAGACAAATTAACCTCCCAATAGAATGAATGGAAAGTGGGTATAAAGAAAGAGGATTAGAAAGCTGCTTGGGACAGAGTAAAAAGAATGCCACAAATTAAGCTAATGGGAAACATGAAAAATGATGCTTCTTGGAATGGCAAAGTGAGGAGAAATGCATATAAGACAATGATTGTGCAAAAATTAGGATGAGAAAGAGCTATTGCATAATGTGTATAGAGAGAAGTATGTATCAAAGAGAGCAAGGCATGGTTAAAACTGAGAGTCAGAGAATATGCAGAATTATTTTGATGAAAATAAAAACGTTTCAGAAATAGATGAAAAGGCCTAAAGAAGGAGCCTTTAGCATTGTGAATGGAATTAAAAATAGAAATAATGAAATTATTTTGGATGAAACTGAATTGACAGAATGCTAGAAGGAGGATTTTAAAAATTTGTATGGGGATGAGAGTTATAGCCGAAGAGTGGAATTGAAAGACACTCTAAAAATGCATGTTCAAGAAAAAAAAAACATGAAAAGGAAGTCATTAATGTTAAAATAATGTTGAAAAATGATAGGCATGCAGGTATAGACAATGTAAACGTAGAACTATTAAAATATGGATGTAGTTTGCTTATGGAATAGCTGTGCAACTTATTTAACATGTGAGTGAAGACTGCATCTGTACTATACAATTGCAAGAATGCTATGAATGTTCTCATACACAGAGCAAAAGGTAACAAGAATGAACATCTCTAAGGGATTATTTTGCTAAATGTGCCTAGGATAGTGTTTGCCAAAATTCTAACTGAAAGGGTTACAAGAGTTGACAATAAGGAAAATCTGGGAAGTCTACTGTGTTTTTCTGCTTGGGTAGAGTAGTGGGACCAGATTTTTGCTCTTCAGCAGGTCATGGAGAAATGTATGAACGTCAGAAAAAGAAATTATCGTATGTTTGTAGATTTAGAAAAAGCTTCTGATAAAGCAAATAGATGAATAATTGAATATTTTGAGTGAATATAGTGTTGAAGATTGGTTGTTGAATGTGGTATTGGATGGAAATAAAGAATGCATAAGAATAAATCGAATGCTTAGCTAATAGCTCAACATGGAGTAGAAAGTAAGGCAGGGACATCTGATGTCCTTTTAGTTGTTTAACTTATTTGTGGTGAAATATATAAGGAATGCTTGTGATCATGTTAGAGGTGTGTTGGTTGGGGATGTGTAAATATATGTGTAATTTTAGATGTAGGTGAAACCCTGTTATTGGCTGAATACCTGTATAATTTGCAGTGAACTTAAGACTAATTCTGAAAATCAGTTTATTTTTTTAAGAAATACTGTATACTTTTATGGTTAGAATAATGAAAAACAAAGGAAAAAAGGTCTACATTATTTAGTAACAGTTTGAACAACATTAAAAAACAACTACTAAGCATAAATAAGTCATAAATATGTGCTGTTTTTTTATTGTTATCTGTTTTTTGTATTATTTTTAATTGTTATTAGCCACGCAGAGTCATGAATTTGAAATGGGTGGCCATATAATTTGAAATACATACATACATACATTATGGGAAAACTTTCCAGTAACACATTCTCCCCTTCCCTTCCATTTATTTTCCCAACTACTGTACATAACCTACTTTACATTAAATATTAAGAATTATTGCTAGTATCTATTTAAATCTTTTCATCTATTACTTTGTATTGTTTCATAACTTCCTTCTTAAAAAACATATTCCAAATATCTAAATTTGCCTTGCTGTGTATAATGTTTACTAAAGATGGTAAAGTAAATGGAGAATGCTAGTAGCAAGCTTGTAGAAATGATGTGGTCTGTTGCAAGGAACGAATGCAAGAATGGCCTAGATGCACCTTTCAAGAAGCAAATCCAGAGAAATTTTGGAAGAGCACTTAGACCCAGAAATCAAGCTCTCTGCTGGTGACCTGCCATTCTGGACATTTGAAAAGTGGGCAAAGCCTCCATCCCAGCTCCCTACCCCCACCTCCAAAATATTGTTAACTTTCCTTAAGAGATGGGGTCACAATCTTTTAAGGACTATGATGGTGATTTTTTCTGCCTGGCAGTGACTCTGGATGTGTTACAGAGTGGAAACAGCCAGGGAATCCACAATTGCAGCTTTTGAATTTTCCCATATTAAAACTGCACCTTGACTGAGGCAGAACAGGGCCTGCTGTTCGGGCCATGCAGTTTATATCAGAATATTTTTGTACTGTGTTGCACAGATTAGAGAAATGCTCACATGACTGTAATTAAGAGCTCCTACTGACTATTTTAGCCATGTCTCATTTCCTTTTTCTAATCTGTCTTTAAATTAATTGTCTTACTACTTCTGATTCCTTTTCAGTACTCTGCATAATATTGCTTGCTCTGAAAAGGAATAGTGTGATGGGTATGCATGCATGTATGCTTAATAATGGAAATAAAACATATTTCCTGCCAGACATTTCCTGTTCTGTTGTCCTCAGCAGGGCAGGGATGTATGAGGTTAGGGAAGTGGGCACTTAGTTGATCATAAGGGGGAGGCAAGTTTTCAAGTCGCAAGAAAGCCAGAAGCACTTCAGGCTTAACCGCAAGGGCTTGATTACCAAGGGCAGCATGGTCTAATAATTCTGAGTTTCACAAACAAACACAGCTCCAGATGTATGTAAACAGACTAGTGATAAACCATTCATAATTACTTTTGTAATTGCTTGTTAAGTAAAAAATCACATTCCAGTCTTCTATTCAGAGTCAAACTGAAAGTCAAAAGTTCCAATGAGCAGTCCAGATAAGAAGGTCAGGCTCAAGAGGGAAGATAGCAGCCATTGTTAGGTGAAGCCTGAGGATCAGCAATACAAGAAGCAGACACAGCACCATGCAACAATGGTGTCATCCTTACCAAAGTGGTCCTGGGACTGGATGGTCTCAAGGAGAATCTCACATTTATTGTAGATGAAGATTTATTGTAGATACACGATGTTATAACTTGCCATAGCCCTGGCAGTTATGAGGTGCAATGGTGGCAACACACTTTGAGATGTTCTCATGTTTCCTCTACCATAACCTGACCCTTTCAAAAGCACAATTGTAAATTACTTCCTTGTGGCAGACCAAATTAATAAGTCTGCATTGTATCTGTAAATTATGACTGCTTTCCAAAACCCTTTATTTTCAGGTAGGTGGCATCACCTGCAGAGGCTTTTCAACCGCAAGCTTTTCTGAATTTTGTGGTGCTTTCTCTCCTTCTGATCTAATAAGTGCAACTCGCACAACTTTACCAGAATGAGATGCACAGATACCATAAGAACACAGATGCCCTCTATGAAGCTTGGCATATCAAAAGAGAAATGCATCTTATGTGGAATAATCTTTGCCTATGGATGAAGGGAAAAAAGACCCAGTTCATCCTAAATTTAGGGATTGGGGGGGGGGGGGAATGAAGGTTCTTGGAAAGTCCTCCACTTTCCAGTGAAGGATTCATCTTTTGAGCTTCCAATTTCTCACAGAGAGATTCTTTCAGACCCTTTCAAGTGTCTTAACAATGAAATGGAATATTGTTTGGCTTTAAGTCATCTTGACAGTCCTGAAGAAGAATAAGAAAGATAAAAAATAAGTTGTCCCATCTAATGTAGGCCTCTTGGCTTTGAGGCTGACACATATTTGTTTGTGCAAGAATCTTCCCACAGAATTCAGTAGAATGTACTTCTAGAGACATGTCCATAAACCGAACACCAGCTAAGTGGGAGGGAATGGGAGTAATGACACTACAGTCTTAGTATTTGTGGAATAGTATCTGCCTATTCATAGGAAACTCCATTTTACTTTGGGTTGTAACTGTAGAACATGGGAATGTTGGAATAAATTATGTAAAGTGGCTTAGGATGGTCTGCCTATCCCTCAGTAAGATAGTTCTCCAAAACCAGAATAGATTTGGTGTGTGATGGAAACCTAATAAAGAGAGATTGAGTTTGAAAATGGGCTAAATCAGACCAGGGGCTATGGAGAAAAACATTTTTCTTTTTTAAAAAAGCAGTGCTTCCTTATGAGAGAGACAGCTGGAAAGGGTCTCAGAACACTCCTGACTCCTCCTTTCTAAGCCCCACTCCTGCTTCTTCCCTGGTCATGTGACCTAGAGAAGAGCATACTCATCCCACTCTGTGCACACATACCCACAAATGCATGCAGACAGAATACAAACCGAAGTAGAAATGCACACACACATGCACACACACACACACAGACAATATGTTGCTTAATTACACAGAGGGAAATGCAGACACCTCTTAGGGTCAGGGTTGGTAAAGGGGTTGGAAAGAATTCCAAAAGTCATACTCTGCATGCTTTCCCTATCTTGTTTATTGTTGTCATGTAAATCTTACATAATTTAGTTAAACTATTTTTGACTGACTAAAAATGGGTCCCAATTTAGTTTTTTTTTTTAAATAATGTTTTTATTTTTAATACATGAACTTACAAAAATTGCAGATGGCAAGCATCATTTTTGGCAAGCACCAAATTTGCATAATCATAGATAAACCAAGTAAGATTTTTTAAAAATGGATGATAGTAGCTCTCATTTCAGGTATCTGTTGTTATCTGTAGTCAGAGTAATTCATCTTCCTATATATCTAATAAAACCACTGATCTTAGGTGGAATTAAGGACCTCAAGGTAGATAGAAAACAATGGGTTTAGATAAACTAATCTGCATTTGGGATCAGACTGTTACTGAACAGTACTTTTGACTGAAAACAATGGATGTTTAGTTTAAAGACATGTTGCCTCAGCCTACCCTTTTCAAACAAGCTATTAACCAACACTAACCAATTCTTAAAGTATTTAGCTGAAAGTATGGTGTGGAACTTCCACCAATTGCAAGTTTAAATACCTAGTATATATTTATGAAGTTTAAATGCATGGCTTTCATTTTTCTCTGTGGTGAGTCACAGCCAAAACAACTTCTCTAACTTTTCTGTTGACAGTTCTGTTTTTCTAAAGAGTTTCCCACCGCACCACCTTCCATTTATGTACCTCCATCCATACCAGCTGTAGGGAACCACAGAGGTCACACCAAACTTGGAAAAAAAGTTGAGCATTGTGTTTGTTTAAAAGCTGGCTTCATGAAAGAAAAATGAGAAGTGAAGATTCTAAGTCTTTGCCAAACAATTCAGAAGGATGTATAGAGGAGGGAGGGGAAAGTGGAAAACAGGAGATGATTATTTAATTGCTGCTTATTCCAGCCTCAAACTTTTATTATCCCATATAATCACACTTTTGTCCAGGGGTGGGGATGGGGGTGGGGCAATACAAAGAAGAAAATGGGAACTAGAAATCCCACAAAAATTTTCATTAAACATACATATTGCATAAAAAGCAAGAGAGTAAAATATAAGTATTAATGCATACTTTTAGTATGAATACAGGTACTTCTAAAAATGGCAGATGGTTAGGACTGTTGTTGGAGAGAAAGAAAGAGAGAGCACTTCTCTGTCCACCAGAGATTATAATGATTTTGCAAATGTGGAATTGGTCAATTTTTTTTTCACCCACAAAAACAGGCCTATTTTAAAAGTGCATTTTCTCTTCACACTTACCTATTTTCAGAGATGACCCTTCTTTTAGTCTCATTACTGGTTGAAAAACAAAACAACTCCTATCCTTTCTTATTTAAACCCCATTCAATGGTTTTCTTACATAAATTAGTTATTGATTTTATGCCATTTCAGAATCACATACATACATTTTTGCTGCCCTTCAAATTTGCTGGGGTGATAGAAGGCTGGGGATTCTGGGAGCTATACTTTTTGGATCCTTTCAGATTCAATTCCCCAAAAGATGCTTCGGAATGCATAGGGATGCAAATGTAGCATCTTCAACTTCATAAAATAACTATATCTTGGGATCATATGGCTGTCCTCTACAGATCTGCAAAATTGTAGGAGAAAAATGTTTGCTTTAAAGAGACAGGTGCTTCTTTCATAGCCTTATGCAGCCCAGAGTACCCTTTTGGAACTGAATCCAAGGCATGGAACAGCTCTACTGTTGCTCCAATGTATCACGGAGGGCACAAGGTTGAAGGAGTGATTGCAATTTATGTTTTGTTTTGTTTTTGAGCTAGGAAAGAGAAAATAATGTACAACTTTGCTGGATGATGATGATCATTTTCAAGACCAACTGTCTTCTGGTTTCTCTTTTTCCTCAATTATCTCCATTTTCAGTTATTCCATCCAGTTCCACCTGATCGTTGCAAAAGAAGATGGGACCTCACGTACTATGTGGTTCAAACCAGGGCAAAAAAAGACTGCTCTCTGAAATCCCAGAGACTTACTCTGCCAGTATGTGTAGCCAGCTCTGTTATAGGGATCAATGGTCTAACTTGGAATGAACCCTTTTATGCTGTATTTGAATATTTTTATCCAAGAACTCATTAATTTTGTTTTTTCTTTCCTGCTTTTCCTTTTTTACTCTTTCTAAACCACAGGGTTAACTTATGTTGCAATATAAGTTAATAACTGTATGTATGTGTATGTGTGTGTATATATGTGTATACACACACACAAACACACACACACACACTGTAGATATATTAAGCATTGCTGTTCCCATGGGATTCAATAGCAAACCTCTCCAATCTAAGTAACTTTAGTTATCAAATTTTCACAGAAAATCTTTTCCAAAACTCAGATTTTTCAGAATATGAGGAATTCTCTTTATGGGAAGGCTAGTGTTTAAGCATAAGAAGACAAAAAGAGCATAAACATATCCAAATAAAATAAAGAACCAGAGAAAGTGGGATAGCTTCTAGTTACTGCACAAGTATGGCTGAAGACACGTAGTCACTGGATCTGGAGCAGATTACCTTCCCGTGGAAAGTGCTGGCCCAGCTCATTTCTCAGACAAGCAGTAATCAAGAAGGAGATGGAAAGGGACCCTGTTCTATCCTTTTCATACAAGGGGAGAGGGTAGCTATGAGCATTCTCTTCTACCAACAACGTATTTGGTTTACAAAATCAAACGCAGGGAGAATCACGGAAATGAACCAGTAGGTTCTCTGGGTTTCACAACTTAAAGAATATATTCTGTTTGTTTATAACAACAGTGCTTATAATCTGTGCCAATCTACACAACTGCAAAAGTAATGTTAGATTATCGTAGAAGGTGAGACGAACCTCTAAGTAAGCATACTTAGCAAACACTGTGCAGTAATCCTCCTTCACCACACTCCAAGTTCCAACATTCTGGCTCCTTTTCTTGGCACTGTTATGCTAGTATTGCAGTTATGCAATGATAAGAACATAAGAGGCTTGCTGGACCAAATCCAAGTTCCATCTAGTTTGGCATTTTGTTGCCACAGGGACCAGCCACATGCCCATGACAAGCTAATATGCAAAGAGTGTTGCAGTAACATTACATGTTAGGGCAATTCTGGTAGCATATACCCTTTATCGCATTAGTGATGAAAACATAGCAAACCTATCTGTGTCCTGCAGAAAGAAGCCAAACATAGGATTATTGTTAACCATTCTCTTAACTGCTTCACTGAAATCAACTAGCCTGTAACTACTTCAGTGTTGGGTACCTCATCCCTGATATTTAGCCTATTTAATCATATAGCTGCTTTCTGATTCAGTGAAGATATAAACAAATATCTCAAATTTGTTGGCTGTGGCCTCAAGTCTGGAACACACTACTCTCAGAATGATGCTTGGCTGTCTTGCTCCTAGGCTTCAAAAAGTTTCTGAAAACTTTTCTTTGTGGGTGGGCTTTCAATTTGTGTAATGCATAGTGAAGACAGAAGCAGCTTATCGGATTTTCTATTGTTTTTGTTGATTGTTGATTTTGAGAGAGATTGTTGTTTGAGATTCTTCTGGTCACCACCTAGAGACTACAGCGCTATACAAATGCTGCAAATAAGTAAATAAATAAATAAATAAATAAAAAACTATCACTCAATAATGGTATTTAGCAATTTTTTTATTATCAAATTTTAAAGTTTTGACTAGGACTGTTTTCTGTCATTGGCTTTAGAAGGACAAGTTGTGAAAACAAACCGCACATTTCTAGAATATAAGTTTCTCCAGGTTTTATACATCAAATTTACTGATCCCAGCATTGAGTTAGGTCTCAGGCTAATTGAAATAAGGATTATTTCTTGCTCAGTCTTTTCAGTCTGGTGTTATCTTAAATCCTATTTATTTCTAAAATGGTATTTTGCTATAGATCACTACACATTCATGTGTTATCATTAAAAATGAGCTTATTCAATACATGTATACTTCTAAAGCTCAACAATGGCATGCAAGTTCTTACAAGCACAATAAAACCATTGACTAATTTAATATCTGATTGTCTTCAGTTTAAGTATCATCATCATCATCATCATCATCATCATCATCATACTCGATAGCTGGATGAAAATGCCAGATCCAGTCTAAACATCTGGCTGACTGTGCAACCAACCATAATAATGTAGAGTGCTTCTGTTTAGCACTTCAGTCCCAATATCCATTCTTCCCTCACTGCATTCTTTCCCAACAGTACACATTCCTTGTTAACTGAGCATTGTTACTTTTCATTTGCCTGTTTTTTTCCTTACATTTTCCCTCTTTTTTGTTGAGGTGAGCAGGTTCACCCTTGCCCAATCCAGTTATAATTAGCTCTGCCATTGCAAAGGACTGAGGTCCCCCCTAGGGTCCATTTAAAATAACTTCTTGGTATGAACCAAGAAATAACCTATCCAGACAATGAATATCGCTGCACCTATTTGCAAAAATACTTAAAACAACAACAACAACAACTGTTCAATCATGTCTGATTCTTGGAGACTGCCTGGACAAGTCCTTGCAGTTTTCTTGGCAAGGTTTTTCAGAAGCGGTTTGCCATTGCCTCCTTCCTAGGGCTGAGAGAAAGTGACTGACCCAAGGTCACCCAGCTATAAATACAAATAACCTATCCAGATAATGAATATTGCTGCACCTAATTGCAAAAGTACCTGTACTTATATATATTTGCTTTCCCCTTTTCTACTGAAGTTACTCCAGGCTACTGTACTTCTCAGTCTCTGTCATTCAGTACCCGCCTTCCTTTTTTTGGGTAGGTGCTTTTGAGTTCATCGTGCCTCCTGTTGATTGTCTGGACTGGTCCCTGCAGCTTTCTCAGCAACATTTTAAGAAGTGGTTTGCATTGTCTTCTTTCTAAGGTTGAGAGTAGCTGGCCCAAAATCACCCATCTGACTTTGTGCCTAAGGCAGGAGTAGAATTCATGGTCTCCTAGTTTCTAGCCTGGTGCCTTAACTAGTACACCAAACTGGTTTTCCTTGTGCTCTTACCATCTTCTTAATATTTTACAAAATTGTTCCCAAAGATTTTTCAAAAACATCTGCATACCTTAGTGTTACCTACTTCCCCAAATCTTAGAGTAAATTTTCCCTTCCAAGGACTAAGAGAAAGAGTTCTGGCTTTAGCACGAAGATCCAACCCTGGTTTCTATTTACTAACCCCTGTGGAAACTTCATGTTGGGAGGATGAAGAAAGAGAGGACTGATGGGCATAACAACTGGAAGAATGGAGGAGACACTGGATCCAAAGGATCCAAAGATTTGCTAGCTGTTCTTTATGCTCCAAACATACAAAAAAAAAAAACCCAAGAAATATTTTATACTTTCACTTTCATCCTACCAGTAAGCTTTGCCACAGTTCCCTCCCACTCATGAATACTCATGTCCACACTATAAGCTTATAGGTTGCAATTCCATGTACAGTATATGGAAATAAGCTCTATTTAATTCAGTAGAATTTATTACTGAGCACACATGTGAATTACAGTCTATGAATGTTTTACTCAAAAGTAAATCTGTTGAATTTAATGTGTTTACTTGCAGATAAATATATGCGTGTGAATACGTATCTATGCATATGAGATAATGAAAACCATATTAAAAGCTTAAATGGAAAAACAAGGAAGGAGTCCACCTTTATGGAAGCACCTTAAAATACCCGAAATTCAGATCTGGGCAAAGAGGCAAACAAGTAAAACTACATACTGAAATTGATTCACATAAAGAAGCTCTAGACTAGAAATACTCTGTTATCTATTATGCCAGTCACCAGCTGTTGGCCATAGTTTTATGCATTTGCTCAGATAAATTAAACCTCTCTGAGTTTTTTAACCAAACATTTTAGCTTTCTGTTGAGCAAATGCTGAGTTTATACTGTAGTTCAGAATTATGTGACCCCAGAAAAAAGCATGATTAAGTTAAGCATGCTATGCCAATAGACTTCAAAGAGTTTCCTATTTTGTTTCAAGTCTCATGATGCTATGTGGCTAACCAAGAAATCTGCCTTCACCTTTAAGTGTCTCCTGGCACTCACTGTTATACCTGTACATTTTACTCTTCCTGCCTACCATGTTATGAGCAAAATCCCCCTTAAATGTCATGTGGCTACTACTGTATGGAATAGGCAAGACAGAGAGAGAGAGGGAGGGTGAAAATCTGACATCCTGGGGAAAACATCTAACTTAGGTTTAACACCACCAAAGACTGTAATGTAGCTGTTTCAAGACTGGTGAAGTGGGTGCCAACAAAAATGGAAAGATCAAGGGGAAGGAGGAGAAACAGATGCTGCCCTAGATAACCTCCTAACACCAGCATGGAAAAACTTATCATGTGCAATGTTACCATGTCATTTACATACTAATTTCTCTCTGGGCAAACATTAACTGCTTCCCCATGGATTGCACCACACCAGGGGGTGGTAGTTTGGGGAATATGGAACACAGGTGTTAGCCATGTAATTGATTGTAATAAAATAAATCCAGTGTTGTTAATCAAAGCTACTTCAAGCTAACCTCAATATCTGAAATAAAAATTTACATTCAGAACTGATGATTTGAAAAGTTGAAGCTTCAACATTAAACATTATTATGTCATTCAGATTTTCTTGAAGTTTTACCCGGTGTCATTTGCAACTTATTGTCAAAAGTTCACATCAAGTCTTGTGTGTGTGTGTGTGCATGTGCATACACATGTACTGTGTATGTACTCCAACATGAACTTTTAGAAGTTGCTTAATTTAAAGCTTTTTTAAAAATATATATTTGTTGATTAGTGTGTATTTTGAAATTATTACCATGGAAAAGCAATTCCTTGCAGTTTAATAAAGAATTAAAATGTGCTAAGCAACTTAAAGGAGGTTTGCTTTAAAGAAGCAAAATTGTTTGTTTAAATCCCAGGTACATTGCATATTATTAGCTTCATTACATAAATCAACAAAGAACTCTACATTGGCAATGGAACAGGACATTTCTGCACTTGCCCTTTTCGTGCTTTGCAATTAAAATCACTTCAATTGTGTGTTGAAGTTTCAGCAAATATTCAATAAACATTATTTATCTGGAAAAATTCTGTAGATTATTAAGTACATAAAAGCACCAGAGGGGAGAAATAATTATGCAGGTTTGTCATATGGTATGTGTTTATTTTAACCTTTCTTTTTTAAAAAAATCTTATCTACTAAGTACTTTTACAAGACACTAATTATATTCTTTCTGAAAAGAATTTTCCAACACCCTTCAGTGCTTACACCCTTTAATCATATCTCATTACATCTACCTAATCCATCTTTTTTCACATTGCCAGTGCTCATTAACAGTTTTAAAAGCCAGTCTTGGACATCATCATCCTCGCTTCCAGAATTACAAACAGCACAGTTAATATTGTATGCTTTAAAAGATGATGCTTGCTTGGTGATCATTCTCTCTATCTAGTGTCTGTTGAACAAGATATTATGACTCAAACAATGAGTGTAAGTGATAATACAAAAAATGTGTAGTGTTCTTTTCCTTAAGAAGTTAATTTTATAAGCTGCTTTGATTTTAAATCAACAAGCTCTTTGAAGGTAAATGATCCTTGACTAACATTTAGCAGATATTGTGTTCCACAGATGTTTGATTGGCAATACATGTGACATCTCGTAAACGGCATGGCTAATCCATTGGCTCTCTGCGTTTCTGCACAAAAAAAAAAAAGAAGAAAATTGGCTAGAAAATGACCCCATTTCATTCCCATGCTAAGTGCCTTACAACACTGAGTTGTTCATAGAAAATATATTCAACATAATATTAACTAGGCCTGAATGAATAATTCGTAGTGAATATTTGATCTGATTTATTTCCCCTTGTTTCACTTCTACATAAAATTATGTTTTTGTGTAAACATGAGCTCATACACACACCTTCCAGATTTTTCACCCCAAATACATCGGTGATGCAGATGTACAATCTGCTAGCTACTAACACACGTAACACATTACCATTTCCCCCCTTTCTTCTATGATTATCTTGATCAAGCATAGTTTTTAATGCCCAGTTTAAATACAGCCCAGGCCTTTTGAAGGTGTTTGGACTTGCATTCTTTACAGAAAGAATCTAAGTGAATTACTAAAATGGAATCTGAGTTTGATTCGTTTATGAATGAACTTGGACCTTGAGCTTGTTGGTATATAAACAGTACAGAGCAGCTTCTTTTGATATAGTTATCCTTTTTACAGACCAGTAGAGTACTTTCAGTTCATCCTTAACAGGTACAGAAAAACACACATATGTACAGGGCTGTATTTATTTATATTTATCCATTGTGGAATAGATACAGTGCCATCCATAGGGGGAGGGGTGATGGATGAAGAAATGGAATTCAAGTCCTCCTTGCTTTTATCAAGATCACATCCTGATTCTAAGTTTAAACAACATGACTCCAGGAGAAAAAAAAATACAATTTGGATGAAGAGTATACATCAATGGCAAACAAGAAAGATTATGGTATATGGAATACTATCCACAAGCTTTCCAATAAGTAAAGGTACAAAACAAGATCTTGATAGCTGGAAAAATCTAAAACTTTCTTGCTAGGACTCACCTCAATAGTAAAAATGAATATAGTATTTCAGATGAATTTCCTATTTCAAATGGCACCAGTTCCAATCCCAGACAAAAGCTTGCAGGATTGACAGTGAAAACTTAACAGATTTATATGGAGTGTGAAAAAGCAAAAAACAAAATTCTGCAAGACTCAACTCAGAAGAAGGAGGCAGACTTACATTTATATTATTGAGCAATCTGCCTATCATAGATAATAAGAAGGGATAAGATCGCCAAACAGCAGAATATCAATCACAGAAGGAGCCAACTTAACAAATGGACTTCATAGGCATTTATGGAACAAAGAAACAAAAGAAGGAGATAATCTGAAAGGACATTTTTAAAGTTCACTAAAAATATGGAATCTTTTAAAAACAAGGATAAGTCTGGCAATCTCACCATCAGCTTCATCTTCAAATGCCTTTTATTTCAGAGGCAACTACAGCAAGAAAGATTTAATCACATATGTCAATATGGTACATCCAGACTCAGAAAACAGACTAAAGACACAGCAAGAACTACTCAAAAAAGGTAGGAATTTACAATGTTTGATTTTATTTACAAATTGCTGGTAGAATTAAAAAATGATCTCAAGAAAGAGGGAGGAACCTTGAGAAAGATGGTAGAATTTGAGACACTTGTACAAAGCCAAGATCATCTATTAGGATGTCTATATAAATTATTATTGAGTTATTACATAGAGATGTAACAAATCAAAAACTGTGTGATAAAGTGGATGCAAAACTTTGAAGAAGTAATTACAGTGCAACAATAGGAAGAACTATGGGGGAAAAAAATCCATAAAACTTACTCCAAGCTACAATTTAAGAGAAAATTGATATAAAATGTTTTACAGATGGTATATATAACTCCATCAACAATTACCAAGAGAGACGAATCATATAACAATGAATGTTGGAAATGCCATGGTGAAGAAGGGACATTTTATCACATGTGGTGGTCATGTAAAAAAATTCAAAAGTATTGGAAAGAAATACATCAAAATGTTCAGCAAATTCTAAAAATAAAATCTGAATTGAAACCACAAACATGTCTACTGGGTATAATTCCAAAAAAATAAAAATGAAAAAAAATTCCCAATTTACTAAGGTACAGATTGACAGCTTCATGGTCAATTTGGCACAATGTTGGAAAAGAGAAACTGCCAATGATACAACACTGGGAGACCAAAACTGGATAGTATACAGCAATGGCAAAACTAACAGTATATATCCATAATAGAAATCTAACCAAATTTAAGTAGGAATTGCTCCATTATTTACTACACATCACATGGCAAGGAAAGTTTAGACATTTGGAATATGAGTGTTATGAGCCGAATAAAAAATAACAGATGAAATGACTTGAACAGATATTAACTCTCCATGTTCAATGTTCAGTGTTCAATGTTCAATGTAAAATAGAAATATTTAGGTTAGCAGCTGGAAAACAAATGGAAGGGAAGTGGAGAAAGCATTACTAAAAAGTCTTTCTATAATGTTTTTTACTCTACAGTTGCTTTTTCTTACTTTGTGCTTTGTACTTTAACTTTCTAAAAATCTATTAAAAGCTTACATGAATAAATGAATAAAAAGACGATCACACCCTGGTTCAAAAGGGGTGGGTTTGTGTTGTGATGCTCCATCTTGCCGATTTCAACTCCTCCCCTCCATGGAGATGCCTGAATAGACACATTAAATGACAGATGGAGTCTCCTCCACCCTCAACTGCAATTGTTTCCTAACTGTGTTTGCTATGGATAATTGTGAGACTCAAGAACTGGTTTCAAAGAAACATGGGATCTTGAGGAAAGGGGGAAAAAACACTCCTGTTATACTTTATAACTTAACATAACTGATTAAATATCATTACACATATATTAAATGAACTTAGTTTATTTTTCATTTCCTCAAACTCTTGAATTCATCCAATTATCTAATTTTATTTTTTCCTCCCATTCCTGAAAAATACTTATTTTTATTGATTTGAATATATCTAAGTGACTTCAGAAGATAGGTTAAGTTCAAGCCCAAGATCTTTCTTCCCATTAATATTCTTCCACTCCTGAGCTGTTATTACTTTCCCATGAGGCTGTACTCAGCTTTATGCTAGGAGATTTCTGTTTGCTCTGCATCTCTTTTCCTATGCATACTTAATATCTGTTTCAAAGAAACCTTCCAGTATTCTGGAGATGACAGGAGAATATGCAGGAGAACATGTGGGTACAGGAAGACTCCATTCACCTTCATGGAGGAGAGATTCAGAGATTACGACATCACGCAGAGTCTCAAAATGAATAGATCACAATGCATGAAACAATTCTGACAGATTTAAAAAAGTTTTTTTTAAAGCAATTACATTGGTGGTGCTTGAATCACAGAAGATCAAATTAATATGTATTTAAAACAAGATAAATATTAATATATGTCTATTTAATTGTGGAACATAAACAGTTTTAGAAATGTCTAACATTTAGAACTGTTGGTAGTCAATATTGTTTTATATTAAGCAAATATCAGCCGGTTATATCAGCCCGCCCCATCAGATCTCACAAAGAAGGTACACTATGTTGCAGGCACCATTGGCCAGAGACCTGCTTTTGGTAAGTCCCAGGAGATGTGCCTTCTTTGCTGTGGTGTCCATGTTATGGAATATCCTTCCTCCCAAGATTAGATTAGTGCCATCCCTTTGCTATTCCAGAAGGTCCCAGAGTCACTTTTGGTGAGATGAATGGCTATATAAAGTTGCTAAATAAATAAATAAATAAATAAAATATATGAACCATACATAATTAAATTATTTAAAATAATGTCAAAGCATATGTTTGTGTGTGTATGACACATGTATTCATCACTGATAAAATTTCTGTTTGGCGATATCTATCTATCTATCTATCTATCTATCTATCTATCTATCGTCTATCAATCGTTACACATACATTCAGCTTTATAATATCACACACACAAACATGATCTACTAGCTCAATGAAAATAAAAGCAGATGATTTCAACCAAATTTTTAAAATTATGTATGTTTCTGAAAGGCAGGTGATGATAGGTTATCTTGATCTCCTAAAAGCCCTTATTTTAAGTACATTTATTTATTTATTTATTATTAAATTTGTATGCCGCCCATTTCCCCCCAATGGGTGACTCTGGGCAGCTCACAGTTAAAATAAAAAACCCCACCAACAATTAAAAATACCCCATAAATAATAAATTAATCCATTAAAAATCAAGTATAAAAACAAACCCTGTACATAAATACTAAAAACATTCAAGATGATGGGGGGGGGCAAGGTCAATCACCCCACAAGCCATCTCCACTGGTGCGAGCCCCCACCCAGCCCCCAGGCTTTCTGACACAGCCAGGATTTCAGGATTAAATGTATGTTGCCATTTAATTCTTTGGTATAGTGAGACATACAGTACTTAACTGTACTTTGAGTACTTATTTCCTGGGCATTATTTGATTTGTTGTACATTGTATTGGTTTTGAAAGAAGAGATACATTTAAGTGCATGATATGTCTCAGAGTAGCTTCATTCACTCTTTTTTGTTGAAATCAGCAGGGACCAAGCCCCTGTAGTAGACATCCCATTTAAGATGAAGTATGCACTAAATTGTTTTAAATCTCCATGTCTGATCATTTTGCAGCCTGTGTCAGTTAGGTAATGGTCAGCCAAAAATGGCTTGATAGTTCTTTCTGAAGAATTATAGGAAGCTGATGCAAAGAACTGGGGGTGGAAGTGAAAGAGGGGAAGGAGGAGACAGCTGAGTTAATAACTAATATCAACTGTGGATTGTGAAATGGTGAATTCACTTACTTTATTTTTGTTACTATGACCTTGAGCTTTGAATGGAGACACTGAGGAAGATGCAGTTTAAGCATTTTCATCTTTTAGTGAAGCAGGCAAATTTTTTACACATAGCCATGATCCAGTATGACTTAAACACATGCAGATTTATTGATCTGACTGAATATTAAGTCAATGCTTGGTCAATATACTAACGGATAAATGTTTGACTGCAATAGGGTAGTTTTGAACATTAAGGAGAAAAATAAAGTCATATCTAAACATTGAGATGGAATGTATTTTCACCCTCGGAAAACATACCAGTTCATTTGCTGCAATACAGCAACACATTTTCACCATACTTTTTCTATTTATACAGTGAATACATTATACATGCCACTGGTCTGGAAGAACTGAAAGCTGGTGTCAAAATCAATGGAAGGAATGTCAGTAAGCTTAGATATATGAATGACATTACCTTGGCTGCAGAAACTGAAAAAGATCTAAGAACGATTATTCTAAAACTAAAACAGGAGAATGGAAAGGCTGGAGTTTCTTTGAGCACCAAGAAAGCAAAAATAATGTTTTGGAAAATTAGAAGAGTTTAAGATAAATGATGAGGTGATAGCAGTGGTTGACAGTTTCAATTTTCTAAGCTCAGAATGTTTAGGTTCCAGAAGGTGGGTGCACAAAGGAGATTCAGAGAACATGGACAAAAAGTCATTGGGAGCCTAGATGAAATTTTGTGACATTACAATTAAGAAAAAAGGTCAGAATGGTCCACTCACTGGTCTTCTCTGTTATGAGGGATGGACACTGCACAAGAGTGAAAAGAAAAAGATCGACTCCTTTGAATTGTGCTGGAGGAAATTGCTTCACATTCCTTGGACAGCGAAGAGGACCAACCATTCACTACTGGAGGTAATCAAGGCTGAATGCTTAGTGGGAATAAGGATAATTAAACAAAAGTGATTATAGTTTAGATATATCATACAGTCTGATGTATCTATAGAAAAAAAATGATAATCGTGGTCAAGCTGGACAGAAGGAGAAGAACAGACCAAGAGCACAGAAGGTGGCTAGATGGAGTGCTGGAAGCTACAGGAATGTACCTGCAAGAATTGCATAATAAGGCGAGAGACAAGACAGCTGGGAGGGCATTTATCCATAGACTCACTAGAAATCAGCTACAACTCAGCAGAACATAACAATACAATTTATATTCTGAAAGTACAGACCTGTTCCAAGCTTCCATTGGAATCTTCCCAATTCCAGCTGAAGAAGTGTAGAAAGGGGAACATTTTGTTATATGTGCAGTCTGTCCTACTTTCAGATATCCCTAGTGCTCTAGCATATGTGTGATTTTGAGTACATGTTGCTGTTATGAAATATTTATAGAGGCCTAAACATACCTATTTCATATATTTCAAGTAATTAGGATATCTTAGAATATGCATGTGCCACATTCTGGTTTTAAGGCAAAAGATACTGTCCTCACAATTTTAAAATGGAAAGTGATGCAAGTTGGGGCCAATATCTAAATTTCCTGCATATATTGATAAGGTACAAGCAGGTAGTGACTCACCAGACTCACCAGAGAAGGTTTCCCGAGATTTTCTTGAGATTTTGTGAAGAAACCACTGGTTCAGTATGTGATTGCTATGAAAAACAGTGGCAATCATTAGGAACTTAATTGAAAATACCATATAGAAATTAGGTTTGGCAGACTGCAAACCCTTTTGATCAACCCATTTCAAAAAGAATATTATGGAAAATGTGCAGAAAGCAAACAAAGTGATAAAGGGGCCAGAGAAACCACCTCGCAACCTTTGCTGCATTTGGGACTTTTGGGATGTATAGGGAAAAAGAGAGAATGAGAGGATTGATAGAGATATATACAATTATGTATAGTATGGAGATTCTGTACTATTTTTATCACACAGGAATCTGGTGTAATCCAGTGAAGCTGAAAAGTGGGAGATACAGGATAAATAAAAGGGAGGTTTTTTATCATAGGATACCTAAATAAATACGAAATTTAATAGCAGAAAATGTAACAGTGGCCACCAGTTTGGAATGCCTTTAAAAAGGAATTAGGCAAATCTGATACAGCATGCCTTTGAAAACCACTTTGTGGGAATCGTGAATGAGAGGATGCTATTGAACTAAAATTGTGCTTCTGAGACGTCTCAAAAGCAACTGGTTGGCCATTCTTTAGAGCAGACTGTTGGAGCACAGAACTTTTGATTTAATCCAACGTACCTTTTTTTAAACAAATCTGATAATATTCCTGTGAATAGACACTGCCATCTTTATCATCTAAATAAGCAGGTTTTCAAGAAATTGCTCTTTTCATATATAAGACATCACATTGTCCTATCTCAGATCAGTATTTAATATTGACTATTGTATATAATTTCCTTATCTCAACTATTAGTTTCTAAAGGAAGGAATGTTTGAGGCCCAGACACATAGACAGAATGTTGTTCGGTCAAGTGTTGAACTACGATCTAACAGAAAATTGGATTCAAATCTCCTTTCAGCCCTAAAATTGTTCAGTCATTGGGTGACTTAAGTATACATCAGTTCCTATTTTTCTGCTTAACAAGTTTGTTGTGAGGATAACATTCTAAAATGTGTCATGAGCTCCTCAGACAAAAGATCACTTCAGAGATTTATTGGAATTTATCTGTGCATGTATGTACACACCTACACACATGACACAAGTTGAGAGAGAAGATGGGGCAAATTTTAGAAAGCTTCAATGATAAGCAGTCATTTCAATGTGCATAAAGGCAATGAAAAACAATGAAAAGTATCTCTGCCTGTTTTTTTTCTATAAAGGTGTGCATCTTTCTGTGGACAGCAAAAGGCATACCCAAACAGATCCACATGATTGTCTTGCAATATGTATTTCTGCCATTATACAAAGGCTGACTTAACAGAAATCATAAGGTTTCATTCTGAAGTAAATTGATTTAGAACTGAAAAATAAAATCCATATGGTACACATTATATATACTTTTATATCAGGGTTTTTTCCCCCTACTGTTTATTCTGTCATTAAACTATGATAATTTTTCTTGGAATTTGTCATAGTGCCAGTTTAATTTTAAACTTCTTCCACTAGTACATCCTTTAAGATTACCAGGGACTTAAAGACCTTTCCTTTCTAAAACATTTGTGACAATTTTCCATCCTGTTATGCAGAGCATTCAGTGCTTTGCATCTGATGTGTTTTCTCAACAGAAAACATGAATGTACTCGGGGGACTGTGATAAAAGCAACAACAGCAACAATCCAGTAGCTCTGCAGGGATAATGACAATAGTATAGTTGTCACATCTGGATCAGAAGTGTTTCATCTGCTCAGTTAAAGAAACAAAAATAAACAGAATGAGTACCAAAACTCAGTCTTTTTCTTTTCATTCATTATTGGATTGGGGCAGGGATATCTGCATTCTTGTTGGTGCCCTCCTCAGCAAGAGGCAGAGGAAGAGAGAACAGGGTTACAAAGATGGGAAGATAGATGCTTGTCTTATAGATTAATGAATAATTAAGATTTTACTTCCAAATGTAGGCAAAATCCCCATTATTTCAGTGGAAAATAAAATTCAACAGATTGTACATGGTGCTATCAGGTCAGGGGGAACAAGCAAAGAGAAAGAGCTTCTCTACCTCTGTGCATATATTAAACAAGGTGAAAAATCTCATTCTTGGTTACATTCAGGGTAAGATAATAAGGAAACAGAATATTTCAGATTAGTGGTTTAGATAAGCGGTTAGACTTATCTACAGTTAGATGCCTGCACATTTATAGATGTAGCAATCACAGGCAATGCGTAAGCAGGGTCAAAAAGGTCAGGGTGATGCTGCAACTGTACAATCAAAGCCACACCTCTTTTTTTACATGTGATGTGTGCATGATACTTGTAAAAATGGGTGAGGCTTTGATTAGGTGGCCAAAGTCGCCATCTTGACTTTTTGACTGACTCCTCTCCCAGTGTCCCAACAGAATTCCCTAATACCAATCCCTGTCAGAATTAAGATTTGAAGCTGTATTGATTTAAAATGAAAGAATTTAAGAAAAACTGTAACTTTTCCTTCCTTACTACCTAAATAAAGAATAAATATCAGTTGGATTTCAGAGTCATTTACAGGTGAAACTCGAAAAATTAGAATATCGTGCAAATGTTCATTTATGTCAGTATGGCAACTCAAAAAGTGAAACCAATATATGAGATAGACGCATTACATGCAAAGCGAGATATGTCAAGCCTTACTTTGGTATAATTGTGATGATTATGGCGTACAGCTTATGAAAACCCCAAATTCACAATCTCAGAAAATTAGAATATTACATGACGTCAATAACAAAAGGATTGGAAATAGAACAATATCGGACCTCTGCAAAGTAGAAGCATGCATATGTACTCAGTACTTGGTTTGGGCCCCTTTTGCAGCAATGACTGCCGCAATGCGGCGTGGCATGGATGCTATCAGCCTGTGGCACTGCTGAGGTGTTATGGAAGACCAGGATGCTTCAATAGCGGCCTTCAGCTCCGCTGCATTGTTCAGTCTCATGTCCCTCATCTTTCTCTTGGCAATGCCCCATAGATTCTCTATGGGGTTCAGGTCAGGCGAGTTTGCTGGCCAGTCAAGCACAGTAATCCCATGGTCATTGAACCAGGTTTTGGTACTTTTGGCAGTGTGGGCAGGTGCCAAGTCCTGCTGGAAAATGAAGTCAGCATCCCCATAAAGCTCATCTGCAGAAGGAAGCATGAAGTGCTCCAAAATCTCCTGGTAGACGGCTGCATTGACCCTGGACTTAATGAAGCACAGTGGACCAACACCAGCAGATGACATGGCTCCCCAAATCAACACAGACTGTGGAAAATTCACACTGGACTTCAAGCATCGTGCATTGTGTGCCTCTCCATTCTTCCTCCAGACTCTGGGTCCTTGGTTCCCAAATGAGATGCAAAAGTTGCTCTCATCAGAAAAGAGGACTTTGGACCACTGGGCAACAGACCAGTTCTTTTTTTCTGTAGCCCAGGTAAGACGCTTCTGACGTTGTTTGTTGTTCAGGAGCAGCTTGACAAGAGGAATACGACATTTGAAGCCCATGTCCAGGATCCGTCTGTGTGTGGTGGCTCTTGATGCACTAACTCCAGCCTCAGTCCACTCCTTGTGAAAGTCCCCAACACTTTTGAATGGCCTTTTCCTGACAATCCTCTCCAGGCTGCGGTCATCCCTGCTGCTTGTGCACCTTTTTCTACCACACTTTTCCCTTCCACATAACCTTCTATTGATGTGCTTTGATACAGCACTTTGGGAAGATCCAACTTCTTTTGCAATTCCCTTTTGGGGCTTTCCCTCCTTATGGAGGGTGTCAATGATGGTTTTCTGCACAACTGTCAGGTCAGCAGTCTTTCCCATGCTTGTGATTCCTACTGAACCAGCCTGAGAGACCATTTAAAGGCTCAGGAACCCTTTGCGGGTGTTATGGATTCATTAGCTGATTAAAGGGGGACACTTTGAGCCTAGAATATTGAACCTTTTCACACTATTCTAATTTTCTGAGATTGTGAATTTGGGGTTTTCATAAGCTGTACGCCATAATCATCACAATTATACCAAAGTAAGGCTTGACATATCTCGCTTTGCATGTAATGCATCTATCTCATATATTGGTTTCACCTTTTGAGTTGCCATACTGACATAAATGAACATTTGCACGATATTCTAATTTTTCGAGTTTCACCTGTACTTTGATTAGAATGTGCCAGCTGAAAACAATAATATATTAAAAGTGTATCAGTTTTCTTAAGATGGGTGCTTTTATCACAATAAGCATTTATTTCAATTAATGGACAATTAAAGATTAGAAGTGAAAATTAAATGAGAAAGTTACAGTTTATCAATCTTACAACCAATCTATACCTTGAATTATATGGGGACCTCTCTTTTGAATATTCACAAAAATATAGAATAGATATGAAATAGTTGGTTTCAATTCTGTCATATGCCTATCTTCACAATTAAACTAATCATACCTTGTGGTACTGAACATATTTTCTTTCAGATTAGGTCACAGGTCCACACACTGAATTAATATAATCACACCCTTTTGTTCTGCTGAGAATAAGCTAGTTGTTTAATTAAATATGCCAGTTGTTTATAATATAATGTTTCAGAAAAACTTGTTTGAAAGGAAAGATAAAGATTTATATCAGCCACTGCAGTCTGACAAGTAAATTATATTTCCTCTGCCATACAGAAAAGTAAAGCAGAAAATAATGATTACAAAATCAGTAACTTGTATGATTCCTTGGAGGAACTAAGCACTTTTTCTCATTCAGTGATGTGATGTGCATGAGCATATAGAAGTGACCTTTAGACCCCTATAAGGACTAAAGCAGCATGCTTTTCTGCCTTTAAAATAAAGCTTAGGGTTGATCTTGAAACGTTCATATCAATGTCAACATTCAAATATTGCTTTCTGATTAAATATTTCAGGGGAAGCAAACATACCTGCCGAGAAATTGGTAAATTTGTCTGAAGTAAAAATACTAGGGGTTTATGTTATTCTGATTTGTACAAAATGTATGCATGTTCCAAAGTAAACCTGAATTCTCATCCAGAATATTACAAACCATCATCTTAGAATCTTCAAAGCATTTCATGTATGTTACCCTGATAAAGAGGTAAAGAAGCTTTTGAGTAATATGGTAAACAGTTTTGGAATTATTTTCTTATAATACTATTTTTTTCCTCCTGTTTTTATAATAATAATAATAATAATAATAACAACAACAACAACAACAACAACAACAACAACAACAACGATGATGATGATGATGATGATGATGATGATGTTATATTATTTCACTATTAGGTTTTTGATGAGAAAATAAAAGAAAATTACTATGATAATATATGGACTTCATAATGATAGTATTTTTAATGTATTCTTTAAATGAATCCTGAAAATATGTTAGTACACAGCACGTAAGTCCGAGTTGGTGGGATGTGGTCAGCAGTATCTTCATTTGCAAGGTAGACTCTAGATTAATGCTCTTAGATTGAACAGAATAGTGTGAACATGCTTAGGATAAAATTGGGCCTTGGTTGTGCTTGTGCCTTGCTGACAAAGCTATGCTCAAACTTATTAATACTGTCCTTGCCATTAGCAGAGAATAATATCTATTGCACTAGTATAACTAAGGCTGTTGGCCTTGGATATAACCTCTCCATATGACTGAAGAGCATTATATGAAAGTCAGACTTGACCCAAAGCCAGGGTGGGCATTAGAGATCAATATCTTTGAACCTGGCTGATAGAAGATTGCAACTTCAAATGTAAGAGGAGTAAATAATAAAAAGAAGATAAACTTGTGAATGAAATGGAAAGAAAAACAAAGAGAAATGGAAGGATACAATAGATTTGAATGAATGTGGTCTAATCTTGAGAAGTGCAACTGATGAAAATATGTAGGAAAATGAAGGTAGGCTTGCAGTAATTATGAATGAAAAGGTTAAAGCAGTTGTCATAATAGGTAAATTCCTACTTTACTCTGATGTCCTCTAGGGTTATAGGTTGAAGATAGTTGCTTTTGTGTTCCAGTGAGTGGTATTAATAGGAGAACTTGACATGAGTTTGGGGAAAAATTGTGCAGCATTTGGAATGAATAGGACTGGGGGGAAATATTCTGCTAGGATGGGAAGATGACAGAATACAGAAAAAATAATAAGATAATTCAGAAACCCAACAGTGAATGAAATGAGGATTTTTGGTATCTGCTTAGAAAAAAGTACTTTAGTTTCGAATATGTGGTTTAAGCATAAGCTTATTCATAAGTAAATACAGTAAACATATTCATAAGTAACTAAGTAAATATAGCAAAGGAATAAACTTAAAAGCATGATTAATTTGAATGTTTATGATGAAATACTGAGAGGATTAGTGAAGGATACAAGGGTAATGAGATGGGAAAGACTATTATTAAATGGTATCAAGAATAGATATTAGGAAAAAAGAAATGAAATGAAATGAAATGAAAGACACCAAGGTGAAAGTAGAATCACAGGGCAAGAAACTACGTTCCTGTATGAAACAAGTATTAGAAGACAGTTTAATCTCCTGATAGAATGAATAGAAAGTAGATGTAAGGAAAATTGATGCAAAAGCTATATGGAACAAAGGTAAAAAAAATATGTTTCAGAGTAGTACAGAAATATGGAGTTACACCAAAGGAAAATATGAAAAAGGATGGTTGTTGGAATGATGTGAATGCGAATGAGGCAGTGAGGAAAAAACTGTTGTAAAAAGTGAGGATGAAAGAAATTTATTGTATAATGTATAGCAAGAGAAGAGTATAGCTGCAAAGAATGAAGTCAGTGAGCTCAAGGAATGGTTATGATTTTAAAAGACAGAGAAATTGCACAGTGATTTTGATGAAAAAAAGGAAATGGAAGTGAATGAAAAGGACCAAACAAGGAGCTTCCAACTTCCAAATGTTAGTGTTCACAGAAAAAAAAAAGTTGAAAAGGAAGTTATAAATGTTATGAGAATGTTGAATGTTGAAAAAGGTGGCAGGTGTGGACAGTATAACTGGAGAAATATTAAAAATTATTTATTTTTAATCTATTTATTTATATTTGTAGACAATCTTAATTGCAGTTGACTCCTGGAATTCCACAAGCAATTAAAAACAGACACACTTTTAAATACACACACATATACCCCTAAACAGTAATTAAAGAAAATAACAAAATATAATAAAAAAAGCAGTCACAAAAAGAACTCTGTCACCAATCCCAGTTAAAAGCAACAACAATTGGATACAAGACATTACAATGTGCAAAATTTGGAAAGTGTAGTTTTATGCTAGGAAGGGTGTCTGTTCAGGCTAGGCTTTTGCTCTACAGCAGGGCACTGAAAATGTAAGAATGTTAGAAAAAAGTTTATTGTTTGTTGATTTAGAGAAAGTGAATTGTAAAGTGAATAGGTCTGAATTATGGGAAGTTTTGCATGAATATGGAGTTGGTTGGTTGGTTGGTTGACTGTTGAATGCAATAAGAGCAGTATAAGATAGAAATAAAGCATGCCTGAGAATAAATAAAACACTTAGCAAATGATTTAACATTGGGCAGGGGATAAAACAAGGATCTCTATTATCCATAATGTGTTTATGGATAAATGTATAAGGAATGCTTGTTAATGGTGTATTGGTTGGGGAACTGAATGTATGTGTACTTTTATATGTAGACGATTGTGTAGTTGGCTGAGAATCCAAATATTAGATAGATTGTATAGTGGCTTGAGGAGCATGGATCTGAAAATTAATGTATCCAAGATCAAAGAAGTTGTGTTTGACTGGGAAAATGGAATGCATGTTTGCAAGTTATACATAAATAGTGAAAAACCATTTATGCATAGATGAATTTGTGCACTTTAGTAGAATGCTTATTAAAGATGGGGGGAAAACTGGAGAAATTTTATTTATTTGTCTATTATTTATTAATGAAATTTATTCACTGTCCACCTCACTGTCCACCTGTGTAAGTGACTCTAGGCACCTTACAAGTACAGTATGATATGCAAATGATGGAAGAAAGGTAATGGTTGTATATGGGCTGCTACAAGAGTGAAGAGGTGCTGTAAGAAGTGAAAATAGCTATATTTGCTTCTTCCCAGTTAGTTATATGGACATGAGAGTAGAATATGTCAGGAGAAACCGAAAAATAATTTGAATGGAGTGGGACAGGGGTTCTTCAGAAGTATGTGTGGTAAATTAAAAAGAGATAGGGTCAAGAACAAATGGACATTGAATAAATGTAATTATTGGATGGTGAATTACTGAATGTCTCAGTGGAGATATTTCTTTAGGACACAACCACATTAGCACATAAAGCAGGAACTGAAAGAGATAATGGCTCATCCTCTGAATAGGTGTTCTAATCTCTGACAGTAAAGTGTTAGAGAATTGTAATTTAATTGTAAGGCAGCAAATTAGAAATGCTCACAAAGCATGCCACTGTGGATACATAAGCACATGCCACGCTGTGCTTTGTTGAAACTTCATACATACACAGTGCTAGGGTGACATCAGGCAGTAATCTAAGCATGCCTATTTGACAGATTTCTTAATCTTGCTATTGACTGGTCCATTTTGACCTGACGTTAAATAGGTAAGTAAACACTATCACTCTAGGTAAAGGTTTGGGAATGCCAATATTGCATTATCTTAAAGAATGTCTTCTTTTGTAGGAATGTCATCTAGCTAATGTCTACATTTTAAATGAACATAAATAGATTTACTAGCTGGAATTTGACTGTGAAATGAAAGTGAAAGAAACTGGGCTATTGTGGGAAAGGAAGAATTATGTGTTGTAGCACTTTATTCTACACATCCCTCTTCCCTCATGTGATTAACTTAATTTACATGTTCTCTTCATTCCTTGACCGTTCTGTGAATTTTCAGAAACTAGCACATGGTGTGGTGGAATTGAAGATACTGCAGCTCCACTGTTCATAATACTAGAATGTGTTTCTGTATGGGTATTTTAGCATGCAGGCATTAATGATCCTAGCTATATCTTTAACCCCAGTGTTTTATTAGAGGCTTATAAAATAAAATAACTAATTTTAAAAACTGAGCCTATATCTCCTAGATCAATAGCTTCTTAAAGTGAATGCTTTGTGGGGAACTTCAATGAAACAGATGATTTTATCTGATAAGTGAGTTCAGTCTGTTTTGAAGCTTGCTTACCACAATGCTATTTGTGGTCATTCAAGGGCATTTATGTGTGAATGGTGGATAGAGGGGGGAGTGGGGGAAGCTGGAGAGCACATGTCATAGCGGTAATTTCCAGTCCTGACAATATGTATCTTTCACTAGAGGAGTGTTTCTCAACCTTGGCAGCTTGAAGAAGTGTGGACTTCAACTCCCAGAATTCCCCAGCTATCTTGCTGGCTGGGGAATTCTGGGGGTTGAAGTCCACACATCTTCAAGTTGCCACGGTTGAGAAACACTGCACTAGAGCAATAAGTTCTATAACAGATATACCAGTGTGGCCGTGAGGAAAGAAAGCCTGGATTATTTTGGACATGAATTTAATTTCATCAAACAAAAGTGGTTCTTAGGTATATTATTTTACACGTATGCCCTGGAGTGATTTAATAGCAGCATGCATGCCTTCTTTTCCAGTGAAGATGGGTATAATTTTTTCCCCCTTTTGCAGGGGTGAAATAGGTTGCCTGTCAGTTGGACTTAGGCGACAGTCTGTCTGCGGGCCGTAAGATGATCTACATAGTGCCAGAGGAAAGCGGGCAAAATTCCTGGCTTGCAAGAACAGATATCGATCTACCTTAGCCACCTAAACAATGCCTCACCTGTTTGCCTTGTCCATACCTTATTTTACGCAGTCTAATGCTTGTTTTGTTTGACTTTTCTTTTATTTCTGTGGATCTGAGCTTTGATACACTTTGGGGACTACATAAACACAGGGTTGTACTTGAACATCACTCTACTTCAGAGCGCTTTGGTGGCTTAAAACTAGTCCTCTCTCTCACATTGCACAAACAGCGCTGTTATTCAAAATTATGAACCAGCAACGAAATAAGTAGGCCACATACAGAAGTGTTTGATCTACTGGACTAGTGTCCAATGACAGTGAATGTGAGATACGACTAATTACTGCCCTGTGTGCCTTCAGTTAAAACGTCTTTCACTGGAAAAGTAAAAGGGCCTCTATTTTTATTAATTCTTTTCCAATCGCTGATAACTGGAAGATAAGTTACTACAGCGTTTAGAATTCGATCCCCTCATTTTTCAAAGAAAAATATACCACCGTGTGCACAAGCCCATTTTACATAAGAATGAAACAGAAAACCAAATTCACTTTCCCAGTAAAGTGTCATATAAATATTTTACCACCAGGTATTATTGATTTCTTGATAGCTATTCCATCTTTGCCAACGGGAAGGAGAGAAGATATGTGTTTCTCTATCGTGTTAATGCCAGAGCGAGTTGGAGGACCAATCTTTTAAAACAAATGAAGGAAACGGAGAGGGAAAAAAAGTCATTGGAAGCAAAACGAGCATTTCTTTAAAATGCTGACACTTGGTATTATTTAATTTGCATACGGCGCATTTCACTTGGGGTGGAAAACAATTAAGTGAACAAATAACTAAATCATTGGTACTCTTAGGGGTAATTTGACATGACTTGATTTTAAACTGTTTTACTTTGGCACTACACAGGAATGGTTTCTACTTCATGGCAAAGCTCATCAGTTCAAATCAGTGAAAAACGCTGAGACTGTAATGAATTAGTGATGTATGAAACAGCACTGAGAGCGAATCGTTGACGCTGGACTAGATTGGATTGTTACTGAAATAGGGTTGAGCCTGATCTTTTGTCACATAGTCATATGAATAAAAAATATGCACATTTGTAATATCACAGAGGTAGTATGCACTGTATGGAGAGGATACCTGTAGAATTTGAATGCAGAAACATGTGAGATTCTTGAAACTAATTTGGAATACAGAGCACATACCTGCCCCCCCCCCCAAAAAAAAAGTATTAGAAACAGGAATACCATTATTTCCATGTGCCCTTTTTTTTTCTTCTCCCTTCCCCCATCCTGGCCTATATTCTCTTTCAAGCCCAAAGAATCTTCATATAGGTTGACCCAAACAAGACATCCAGAGAATGATCTCTTTATTTTTATCCCAGGTTTAGAGAATCTTTTTACAGCCTGGTTCTGGGAAAGGCAGTGATCTGATTTTGATAGGGCCAAAGTTAAGCAGACAGAAGCAAAAAGAAAAATGAAAGATAACAAGGGCATTAGATGAATATACATTGTCTCCCCCCTTGCTCAGAGGTAAGGAAGTGTGTGAGCTGAAAAAACTGCTCTGCTGCAGTATCTTCTCCAAGTGAATTCCACTAGATTTGCTGCTAGGTAAGTAGGCATAAAATTGCAGGCTCCTTAGAGAAATATTTAAGTAATAAAGTTGCTAAATAAATAACAAGCAGCAGGTTCTTCTCTTCCCCCTTTTTTTCTTTTGATTAGTTCAAAACCATTTATGAAATGATTTTCTCCATTAGAACATTTAGATAATTTGCTGTCGCATGTGGCAATGGCTGTGAAGATGTGAGTCACATGACATCTTCATTCTTATTTCCAGATCATTGTTACAGGACTGTAGTCTTCAGAAACAGACTTAAATGCAAGTAGTATCAGACCACACTGACTGTGTTTGTCCTGTTCAGCAGCATCTCTTCCTCCCCATCTTGTGATCACAGGTTTCTAACATGTCAACAAAATATCATCAGGAAAAAAATATATAATTTGCACATCCTGTTGCTTGAATCAGAAATCCTCCAAAGGTACCCAGACTCACTCACAAATCTCTGCTTTGCAGTAGCCATTGTTCAAGTAAATAAATAAATACAGTGGTACCTCGGTTCACGAACGCTTCTGTTTACGAACAATTCGGTTCACAAACAGCTCCGGTCGCAAAATTTTGCCTCCATTCGCGAACTCCGCATCGGGTTACGAACAGGATCTGGCCATTTTCCCTGCTGTGACACATGGTTGTGGTTTCCTGTAGGGAGGGGGACTCTCCCTCCAAGCAATAACCACCTCCCCACCCGCCTTCCTGTCCTCCACGCCAGAAGTCTCCTCAAGCAAGGTTAGTGTTCTCTCTCTTTGTACTGTACTTTGTGTCATAATTTTGTGGTTTAAAAAAAAAAAACATATGGTTCAGAATGGATTAACCGTGTTTACATTGAACCTTATGGGGAAATTTGACTCAGGTTGCGACCAAAAATCGGTTGGCAACCAAATTCAGAGGGGTCAGAACAGATTAACTGTATTTACATTGAACCTTATGGGAAAATTTGATTCAGTTCACGACCAATTCGGTTTGCGACCAGAGTCGTGGAACGAATTAAGTTCATGAACCGAGGTACCACTGTAAATAAATACTCCTTAGCTTACGAGCACAAAAGGAATAACCAGCCTTAAACTGATGAGGGGTGACTAAGATTTCATGTTTGCCAAATATCAGCTTGCTTTTGCCTGTATTAGCTGCAAAAATATCATGTAGTAACAGATATCCATTAAAAAAGAAGTTCATGCAGCCATCAATCTTCACATCAAATGAGCATGTCCAGAAGAAACCCCCTAGAAGTGGGGAAAAAAACAAAACAAAATTAAAATAAATGGCGACTATGCACAACATGAAACGTATCACAAAAGCCAGAAGTCCATCAGTTAAATTTCACGTTTAGAGTAAGGGAATATTTTTCCTCTATAGCTTGATAATCCAGGTATAGTTACATGATCTCCAAGAAAAACAACGTGACATTCCCTCTCTAAGGTGGAACACTGGAGACATTTTTGGTTATCTGACAAGGAGAGCTACTGCCTCACAACTGCCAGCATGTCCAAATTAGAAATAGGAACATGGTTAGTTCAATATACTGTTTACTGGCCAACATTTATTATAATTCTTGAATCCAAAAAAAAGAAAGAATAGTTGTGGGTTGTTTTTTTAAAAAAAATGTTAGATATGACATTGCACAATAGTATATTAGTATGCTACCTATATAAAAATACACCTGTGAGGCCAAACATGAAAAATGCACACACAAACACACAAACAAGGCTTAGAAAATGATACTTTTGGTATAATGAAGCAATATGAAGGTTTCCCATTCTAAAGGATTCTTTTTTGTCTAAAGCAACATACTTTACCATTTTTAACTTTTCTCATCATATTTTTGACAGCCGGTTTTCCAATTTTGACAGCTTTTTAAAAGTAATTTTAACAGATGAGTGATTTCTCCTTGAGCAAAGTCAGATTATGTGAAATGTCAGTGTAAAAACCATATACTGTGACACATAATCATTTTTAGCTGAATTTACTTATTAATTTTACTTGCTGTAGCTAATAAACCCTAAGTGCTTGGCTAATTGTATTGCTTATTTAAATATTTTAAAGAGATGTATTTTAAAATTGCATTTCTTTTTCTGACTGCAAAATTTCTCTGAGGCACCATAATCTGTCATAAATTTATTATGAGTTTAGGAATCATCACCACAACTGAGATATTGAGTTCAAAGAATTACACACCGAAAGAGCTTTTTTCCCCCCATTTCTCAGAAGAGTTAAGCATATTTTGAAATTAGTGATTGGGAACCTTGTTTAGCTATCACCAGACCAGTGTGTACAATCCATAGAATTAAATCATCGATTCTTTTCTCCCATAGGATTTTCCTCCGATTCCATATACATTCTTATAAATAAACAAACAAACAAACAAATAAATAAATAAATAAATGCCCCCTGACTCCCAGCAACTCTGGGCAGTTTACAAAATCATAAATAAACAAATAAACAAACAAATAAATAAATAAAACAAGAAAGCAACATAAAACAAAACAAAACAAAAAGCAAAGATGGTTCAGATAACTAACCAAAATGGGAACAAAGAAAAAGAAGAAAAGGAGGCTTGAATCACATTCATCAAAGACCTGGGTAAAGAGCCAGGTCTTCAGGGTATTTTGAAACCATAGGGTGGGGGCTGTTTGAATCTCAGGAGGAACCTCATTCCAGAGGGCAGGCACTGCTACAGAAAAGGCATGCTTTCAGGGTCCCAATAGATGACATTGTTTAATTGAAGGATCCCAGAGTGCACCAACCCTGCCTGATCAAATTGGCCAGGCAGATACTAGAGGAGACAGGTGGTCCCTCAAGTAACCTGACCCTATGCCATGTAGGACTTCATAGGTAATGACCAGCACCTTGAATCACATCGGGAGCTAACTGGCAACCTGTGCAGCTTGTGAAGCAGAAGTGTTACATGGGCATACCAAGGCATGTCCATCGCTGCCTGTGCTGCTGCATTCTAGACCAATCCAAGCTTCCAGGTGGTCTTCAAGGGCAGCCCCATGTAGAGTGTATTGCAGTAATCAAGCTGGGAGGTGACCAGGACATGAATGATTGTCTGAAGGGCCTCCCGATCTAGGAAAGGACACAACTGTCACACCAGATAAGGCTGTGTAAAGGCCTTATCTAGATATAATACTCATGGAATTCAGTTGAAGGTGTTGACGTGAATATATGAAACCTTAATTGGGTTAGGAGCCAAATACTTGAAAAGATTACCTCCCTAAAACCAACAAACCTGCTATGATCAGCTGGGGAGGCCTTACTCAGGATTGTTCCAGCTTGTGGCATCATGGCCAACAGTAGGCACATGATTAGGAATGCCCTCCAGAGAGAAATATGGCTAGATCTCACACTCCCTTGTGTTGAACAACAATAAATGCATACTTCTTTATATACCCAGGCATTTATAGGATACCAATTGCTCCAGGATCAGACTGCTTTTTCAAGTATCAGTTTAAAATGAACTATATTTTAATTCTTTTATTTTTGTTGCCTTGTTTTAGAATGGACAGTTTTGTTATTGACTGTTTTATTTCACTTTTTAGAATATATATTTTTAAATTGTTTCTGGGCTCCTTTTGGAGGAATGATGAAATAATCTTAATCATAACGTTTGGGTTTTTTTACTGAGCAGAAAATGTTGTACTGGGTCAATATTAATAGCCACAAGCATCTCATTTGCTATGGTTCAAATACTTATACAACTTAATATTCAGTTGTACTATGCAAAAGTAATGCAAATGTTGAAATAATTGTCAATAGATTATAGTCCTCTGATCTTCCAAAATAATTTGGATAATATATGTACTGAGACTGGAGTTTCATTTTTTGAAAGAGTTTGTGCTTTCACTGTGTGACATCTAAAAGAAGGTAGACACATCTTTGTTTTGTTGCCCCAAGTGGTGAGAAATCACATAGTTCTTTGGTTGTGAATTATTGTTGAAATTTGGCAATGGAATAATCTAAAGAACCTCAAATAAGGAATTCAGGGGGTTCATGTGGTTTGGTGGGGCCAACATGTATCCTCTGCCTGTTTCACCACAGAGGGACATTGGGAAGCTGCTTCCCATAACAACTGAACAACTAAAGATCAACAAGACAATCGAACAGCTCCATGTACTTGCCTGCATCTAGGCCTAAGGGAAACATTGACCTTGATTCTTGTTGATCTCAACAATACTGAGGAATATTTGAAGATAACAGTATCAAAGGTGAAAAGTAGGAAGCTTCAGAAAGAATAACTAGAAGTATTATCCGTATGTCTGAAGCTATTTTATGCCTAATATATTACTTGTTATGTTTGATTATATAAAAACATACTATATTTTGCTTTTCAAATGTACATTATTTTAAAATAATGTAAATAGAATTAGTCCATGACCTTTTATTGCCTGAGGTACAGCAAAATGCACCCCACCCCTGTGAAGCTGCATAGTATTCCAGACCAATAACCTAGGGCAGGAAACCCCAGAAGAACCTCTCTCAGTCCCTGGAAATACAAATGCAATAATAAATTAAATAATTAACAATGTGCTGCCCTTTCACGAACACTCAAATTTGTGGCCTCAAGGCAGCTGTCTTACTTATTGACTGACTCTGCTAACAGGTGCTCCAAATATTTGGATCCATTATTACTGCATTTTTTCATCCAATTCTGTTAAACATAAAAGAATTGACAGAAATTTGTTTAATTATACTCAGTGAGAAGCATAGAGACTGGGATTTTGTGGCAGATAATCAAATTCTGGCTGTAATTCAAACTGGGACCTCTGAAACACTCCAAGGTAAATTAGACTGTTTCTCCTGTGGTTGGCAAGATCCGAACCAGCATTTTGTCAGTGCGTAGCCTTGGTGGTTGTTGCATAACAAATGTGCACACCCCATATCATCCCCAAAGTTTTAGGATCCCAGAAAATCTCCAGAAACTGGAATTGTAAATGTCACAGAAGGTGAAAAATACTAAGTACATTTCAAGAGAGTCATTATATGAACTATATTTGATTTCAATTAAATTTTAACTGGAAATGAAATCAATTTAGTTTTAATCATAACTGTCTCATACTCTTTTGGAGTGCAGTGTCCATCACACTACTCAGTGGCCAAACGTGGCCCTCCCTGGTCTACAGAAAGCACCAGCTTTAGATATTCATGCCACATTCCTATATAAATTTACCTGGGAGTAGACCCGTATAGGATTATTGAGAATACTTCCTGTGATTGTTCTGCTAATTTTCATTGTTTGCTACCTCCGGTGCCTTCTGTATAATATGAGATCCTCTGTTTCTTGAATCACACATTGGGATTAAACACAAAAATTTAAATCTACCCCATTCAAGTTTGAAATTGAGTTTTTTAGGCATTCCATTTTGTAAATTAAAAAAAAAAAATTGGAAAAATACTATTGGATTTGTATGTGTACAAGATTTATATGCACTTTTCCTAATATATGGGGTTTTGCATATAATTTTCTCTAATGTACATTTTTTTAATGTAAAGAGCCCTAAAATATGTTTGTTGTACACAACATTTCCAAACATTCTTTTTCGGTTTTTTTGTCCAGGAAACCCAATTTTCACAAATATGCATATCTTGTATGGAATTTTGAGCAGAGAATAATAGGCACTGCTAGTCTCTTTTTGTGATTCATGCCAATTCATTTACACTGAAATCTATGGCAGATTTCCTTTATAACATTAACTGGATTATTATTTTATGTTGCTGGTCAAAGAACAGGGGTCTCTTATCTAATTTTTACTTTTATAATCACATATTTTCAGATATTTGCAGATGTTTTCAGCTTTCTTTTATATCTCTAACACATAATTTTCATATGAATGTCTCCCTGCACTTGAAGCATATATTATCAGTAACTCATATCAAGTTTTATGTTCATATTAAAGAAATATCAACCACATTGTAATCTTCTTAGAAACATATCAATGACTCTTTTTTTTTTCAATATTAAGTTTGAAGAACTACCATGTGCATATTTAAAAAAAATAGATTTATACCATAGACAAGAATTTGCTTAATCGTATTTAATGCCTGCTGTATGATATGATAACCCTTTTTAATTCTTCTTTGGTTTGTTTGGGGAAGTTAAAAATTCATTGCATTTAATTTGGCCAAGGAAGAGTCACCCACCAATCATGATGACAGAATTTATTGTAACATTAACAGAAAGTGACATGTACATAGCACAACACTCTCTTGTAGTCAGATCTTGTTACAGATTCTGTTTTGTCTCGCTTCCATTTAATTATGATTTTGTATTGTACATCTGTAATTCCAAGCATAGTTATCACAATGGAATATATGCTTTTTTAAATGGCTCTAATTGGAATCCTGGTAAGTTGTCTCAACAAAGAGGCCAAGGACTGAATAAATATGGAGATTGAATTACTATTTTGCACAGAGAAATGTTCTTTTTGATTAGAACTGAAACACAAGCACTTTCTGGACATCTTGGTCCACAGTAAGCTTGTGCTTTGGAAGGCACTCAAGTATAAATAATGTTTTCCAAGGTCAGGTGGCACAGTTCACAAGTTCCCATAGACCTCTTGTAGGTCCTTTGGCTAAATCAGCCTTTTCCAGAAGTTTTTTTGCTCTATTTATGTTAATTTATGCCTAATCTGATTTTCCCCCACCCTCTTCATCAGTTCTGGATGCTATTAGATAGCATCCAGATTATTATTTATTTTAAAGGGTTAAAAAGTATTGATTGTAGGAAGTTGATGTATACTGACAGCCTAATTCAGTCTCTTGTAGTTTTTTGTTTGTTTGTGTGCAGGTATTCCACATGTACAAATTTCTCTATATGGGTAGGCCAGATTGAGAAAATACAGCCTGGGATATTGATTAATGAGTGCAAGATAGGAGGAATGTGATATGTAATTTTTCCTTTCTCTGATCTTATTTATTGCAATTTGCACTCTACAATGGTTAGACAGATTAAGGGGGCAAACCTGCTCATACAGTATATATCTTCATACACTTGCAGAGCACTTGTTAATAACAATAATGAGAATAAGCATATAATAGATATGTTCCACCCTCCAAACATCCCCTTCTTTCAATATAAAAGCAGTGGGATTAAACAACAACAACAATGAATAAAATCAAAGCTATCTATTGAGAGAAAATCATTCTTATTCACTGGCAATCCTGGATAAAGTTAATTGTGTTAAGTTAAGCACAACTTGTTTTAGATTGGTGCCAGTTTTTTTTTTAAATATATAGCTTAAATAAAAAGTCAGAGTTATATTCTGATTTTTCCCATTCCTCATATGTCAATCTTGAGTGTGTTCTCTTCTGTTGCATAATTGTCAGCCAATGATCTGATGCAGGTAGAATGCTATATGAGATATCTATGCTGAAAATTCAACTAGTTTGAATCATAAAAAGTACTTTCTTAAGCCTGTTTCACCTGAGAATTATGATGTGGCAGGAACGTACATCATTACTGAAGAACAGAGTTTGTTGTGATTTTCCTTGCTTCTGATTCATATCCCCTTCCACTTTCCTAGCACCAAACGTGAGGTCAGTGTATTTTTCAGTCCTAAATGTTCAGATAAAAAGAAATAAATAAGAGAGGATAGTGATGGATTCTGAGGGCTCATGTTTCTATCACATTCAAACTAATGAATCATTTTTAAAAATGGGAAGTAATACCTTGTGAGCCTCAACTTCAGTTTCATTCACAAACATCAGCTTCAAGCAACACATTATATGTTCTTTTTCCTAATCTTGATCTCTGGTGCTTTAGTCTGAGAATGAATATTGGGTACTAATGATTTACATACAGGGCTCAGACAAGGAAAAAAATAGTGCTAGCCTCTTTGACGTCTCTGTTAAAGGAAAATTAAAACCTGGGGATACGTTAGCCATTCAAGGAAGATACACAGTTAACATATTTCAGTAAGATGTTCTCCCTACTAAGGGTTTTTAAGAAATAAAACAAAAAATTATAATTCCCTCTATCAAAAATCTGAACATGGAAGGGATATTTTTGCTGTGTGCAGGCTGAATCAAGTTAATGAGGCATCCAACTTTGCAAAAGGAGCGTTGCCTATAAATAAATCCCATCTGATTGGGATATATTAGTCTTCTGATAGTGCTATATAGCCTACAGCTGCTTTGAATAGAATGTACACCCCCTTTCCCAGTACTTGTCCATCTTTAAGTTTTATACAAGAAAATACAGCTCTGTTTTTCCATAGATTTTAGAGCAAAATTTTTATGTGGCTAACTAACCTTCTCAAGTAACTCTCTGTTGGAAGAAACTATCCATATGGAAAGCAACTGTAAAACTCAGAAAGTTCTATTATCCAATTTCTGTATTGCATTGTTTCAATACATGTTCAACTCTCAGCAATGTTCATATTGGTTACCTATTCTGGGAGCTATTGACTGAACAAATCTGAAGATTGCCAGGTTGTTGAATGTTAGGTTTAGCCTAGATCAAGATATTCACACAATATAATAGGAATGTTTTGATAAGTAGACTATACTTTAGGTGCAGTAAAACCAGAAGAGATAGGGGACAAGAATGAATGGCTGCTGAATTAATGTGGACTGGATACAAAAGTGAATGGCCAGTATGAAAGAAATACATTGAAATGGTCATATAGAGTTAATGGCTAAGGATTGAATCGCAAAACAAATACATGAAGGAAGAGTGAATTATTGAGATTGATGAGGAAGACCAAAAATGTGATAGTTAGATGGAGTTGATATCCTGCAAAAGAGAGACAACAAATTTAATGAAGAAAAGGCAAAGTATGAACTAGTGAATGGACATGATGAAAACAATGATGGTTTGCAAGAATGGAAAGATATGGAGAGGTTGAGTGAATGGTGATAGTTTCAGCTTTTTTTCTTTTTGGTGTTGTTATTTCATGTTTTTAATTTCTTTGGCTTGCTATTTCTTATTCCCTTTTGCTCTCTGCATTATGTTACTTATCTTAAAATGGAACAATGTGATGGGAATATATATATGTATGCCTGATGGTTAATATCCAGTTTTCGTTTCCTCACTGAATGGTATAGTTATTGTTTATCTCTTCTGCATCCATCTTAATATGTCTATTTTTATTTATTAGCAACCCTAACTAGCGGGTTTAACAATTCTTGCTTAATTTGTTACGTTTCATGAGAATCTAAGATTTCCATATGCTTCATCAACCTCAGTCAAAATAATAACATATTTTGAGTGCAGATACGATATGATTCATCCTATGACCCCCAGATTATTGTTTCAGAGTATGCATTCAGAGTTTGAGAATGGTATCCTCAAAGTATGCAAAAGATACATGCAAAAGATAGAACAAACCACCTTGAAGTTAACTTCTACTTCCCATATTCTATTTGCAATACCGTACTGCTATTACTATTACTTAATACTTACAAAGTTCCAACATTTGGTAGAGTGCTGAACTGATGTTTAATGATGACAGCTTCTGTTTGCAGGATGAAATCTAATAAATATTTTGATTGGGTTGCATTGTCATTTTCTATTGCTATTTTCATGGTTCATGTTCCATTTTTATGTTGTGAGTGGAATGGGTATTTTTAATTGTTATACTTTTTATCATTGTTGTCGTGCCATGATTAACAGCCACCGATCTTTCCAGCAATATATCTGCCATTTTTGGCACGCCTTTTTTTTCTTTTTTTGTCGTTAACCTTTCTCATTCAAAAGTGAAATTTGTTGTTAGAGAAAAACAGAGTGCGGCAATAGAAAGCAACAGTGTGAATAAAGGAGCAAGTATGTTTTGACTGGCAGCTTTCTGTTTGGCTGCCTTTTGTGAGGGGAGGGGGAAGTGCAAGAGAAAGGCAACATATTCCCAGCTGCAGACAATGTTCGGTAGATCAGGCTTGTACAATTCATTCAGCACCAAGCAAGACAAGCAATAGAAAGCTATCCTGTCAGAATGCCACAGCTAATATGTGCATTTAAGTTGCTTTTAATTAACATAATTTGCATATCATTTCCATGAACATGGCAGATGCACAACTGCATGTCAGACATGATACTGTTATTTTTGCAATATTCTAAAGGCGCTGTTCTTGAAAACAGTATTATTGTTTAAAAGTCTCATTGTTTTCAACATTGTGAGTTCATCTATGCTGGATAAAAGACCACTCATGTACATGCCCTAGACAGCCTGACTGAGACATGGTGTTCTTCACTCATCCTTCCCAGGAACAATCTTCCTGCCATGATAAGGCAACATAGCAAGACTTGGGGGCTGAATATTTATAAAAAGGTTTGATTTTGCTGTCACATTTTATATTTTGTAGTCTGTGTGTCAGTGAACTGTATCTCATAGTTGATGTTATGTGGTCAAAAGTATGTCTCTGTATTTTAGCTTGCATAGAATAACATGAACATTTTGGAGTGAAACAGGACATTGGTTGAGCTTGTGATATACTGGCCAAAATACACCAGAATGTCTAGTAGAGTGCTGCATATTATTTAATTAGCATTCTCTAGGTTTAGGGAGATCATATGAACTTCTGTATCTTACTAAAAAGCATTATGGGAAAGCCTCCACTGACCAAAGCCATGATGGGTGGCAGAGATCAATATCTGTATAAGAGAAGTAAATAGTAAAGAGCATGGATTAGCAGAAGACATGAAAGAAAGAAAAATTGATATGTTGTGTGTTTGTGAACTTAAGATGAAGACAAATATAGTCGATAATAGAAGAATCAGAGATGAGTTCTGGAAAAAATATATACAGTATTCTGAATAAATGTGATCCAAGGGGAAAAGGTCCATTTTGCCTTTAAACTCATGGCAGCAAGTCTATGTGAGAGAGGAACTTATCCCATTTATGCCATCTTTTAGTAATACATGCCTGAGGACTCTTCTGTGCAGCAACGAAAGGACTTAAAATTGGATGGAAAAAGACTTTTAATCTAAGCAGGGAATGGATGGTATTGGATTATGTGAGCAGACTGGAATTGTGAACAAGATCATCTATGCTTTCTCTGGGTGAGAGGCATAAGAGTGGAGACTCTCTGGGTTGCACCAGCTGATGGTCAGAGTTATGAGATTGTTCTGACCCCTTGTCCCCAGCAAGAGGAGGGGGAGGGGTCTATGGATATGATGTGGTGAGTGGGTGATGCAGTTGGCCAACTGGAATAAAAATTTTCTTAAGTGATCCATAGGAATCAGTTGGGTGTTAGTTAGGTTTGGATGGGCCCCTTTGGGCTGAGGGACAAGTTTCATAGGTCAGGGGAGTTGGTCTTCTGGAAGAAAATGAGGCAGACAGTGATGATGGATAGAGAGAGAGATTGGCAGGAGTCTGGAAGCAGGCTGCTCATGGGGAAAGCAATCTTGATGTCTTAGATAAATTCCATGTTCCAGCCTACAAGACTCTTCTGTGTCTAGTTATTGGACCTTTAGAAATCCTAGTTGCTGGCTGCTGCTACTGAAAGCTAGTTGGCCTGTACTGCTAATATTGTTGATATTGTGCTTTGCTATTTTTTAAAATGCTAGCTGCTCGAAGTCACCATGTTGAGATGTGTAACCATATAAATAATTTCACTAAATAAATAAATACATTTCTGCTTGTCCTATTTGATTGGATAGGATAGGCATGGTCCAGTCTCCCCTATTAAAGAATACCATCTAATGGGACCCAGGAAATGTGCCTTCTTTCTTTTGGCACATGACCAGTGGAACAGTATACTCCTCCCCACAATACTTAGATGACCCTAATCCTGCCAATCTTTTGCAAGGCATTGAAGACTGGTTCTTCCCTCTGGGCATTGGACCAAGCTGTTGGGTAAGCCCATCTTGGTACTGCGGTTATATGTTTTTGAGTTATGTTGTTTTACACCACCTTTCTTTATTGTTGGTTATTTTTAATTGACTGTTAGTCAGTCAGAGCTGTTTGTTGAGTGTGTAGCCATATAACTTTAAATAATAAACAAACAAATGAATAAATACATGCATAAAAAGTTATTCTGTTAGGCAATATGAATGGATGGAGTGGGACTGAGATGACAGGGTACAGAGAAAGTGATAGGACCATTCAGAAATACAAGAATGAATAAGAACTGTATTTGATGAGTATCTGCTTAGAAAAAGGGCTATTCTGAATATATGACTTAAATATAAATATATGACAAAGGGGTAAATGTAAATATGAACATACATTTAAAAGCATGCTTGATTTGATTGTTTATGATGAAATATAAAAAAAGTGAAGGATATAAAGGTGATGATAGGTTCTGAATGTGGTACAAAACATTTCTTAATAGTGTAAAGAATGAGTCTTGAAAAAAATGGACATGGGGTAAAAGATCAGTGATCAACAAGGATGAAAAATAGACGTGAATGAAGTGAAAGTGGAGCAATTACAGGACAAGAAAGTTCAAGTTTCATTCCAACAGAATGAATGGAAAGTTGATGTGAGGAAACAGGATGTGGAGGCTACTTGGGGCAGACTGAAATAATTATGTTTCAAGTTACAACAGTGTGTGGAGTTATGCTAATAGAAACTATGAAAAATGCTGCTTGCTGGAAAGATGAAGTGAAAGAGTCTCTGGATGAGGAAAAATGTATATGAGAATGATTGGTTAGAGGAAAAGAGAAAGAGAAAAGAGTAAAGAATATAGACAAAAAAAGCCAGGAATAGTTAAGATTTTAAAAAGCAAAACAAAACAAAACAAAAATCAGAGTGATTTTCATCAAAATAAAAAATTGTTACAGAAGTAGATGAAGAGATTCCAGCAGAGTAAATCAGATGAAAAAGAAAAGTGATGAAATTATTTCAGATGAAACTGGTAAAAGAATGCTGGAAAGAGTCCTTTATGAATCTGCATACTGTAGTAGAATTGAAACAAATGTTATCAGTGGTAGGGTCCAAGAAAAATGTGATGAAAAGGAAGTCATAAATACCGTCAGAATGTTGAAAAACGGTAAGACTGCAGGCATAGATGAGAAATTGTTAACATGTGGATGTGGTTTGATTATGGAATGGCTGAGCAACTTGTTTAATGTGCTTCTGATTGGGAGTCTGCTATATTTGATCTACAAAAAGAAAAGATAACAAAGTTACCTGCAAAAACTACAGTGAGCTTAGTTGGTTAACTTTGCCTGGGAAGTTGTTTGGGCTTCTAATTGAGAGGGTAAAAGAAGAGACAATGAGCAATATTTGGAGGGCGCAACGTGGAAGTATGGCTGGTTGAATTATGAATTCAGTTATGAATTATGAAGAGGTCTGCTATTCAGCAACTTACTGAGAGATAGATACATATTGGAAGAAAGTTTATTGCATCTTTGTTGATTTAGAAAAAGTGAATTATAAAAGCCTGAGTAGGAACGTTTTGTATGAATGTGGCCTTGAACGTTCATTGCTGAATGAGATAAGAGCAGAGTATGATGAAAGTAATGTACACCTAAAAATAAATAGAATACTTAACACATAGTTCAGAATTAGGCAGGCAAGAAAACAAAAAGCGATGAGTAATGTTCCCTTGTTTGTTTAATGAGTTTTTAGATAAATGTATAAGGAATGCTTGTGATGGCATGTTGATTGTTGATACGAACATACAGTATGTATACTTTGGTATGTTGATCATGCAGTGTTATCATATAAGAATCCAAAGGATTTGAAGTGAACACTAAACAGATTGTATAATGGATTGAAAAATATGGTTCTTAAATATGGTTCTTAAATTCAATGTATTAAAAATCAAAGTCTTTGTGTTGGACAAGGAAAATGGAGTGAATGATTGTAATTTACACATAATTTTTTTTTTTTTTGTCTGTGCTCAGTCATTACTGACCCTGCAGTGACTGCCTGGATGAATCTTTGCAGTTTTCAAGGCAATTGTTTTTCAGAAGTGGTTTGCCAGAGCCTCCTTCCTAGAGCATAGCCCAGCTGGCAAGCGCAGGAGGCGGGATTTCCGTTGCTTCGCGCCCTTTTCGGGCGAGCGCGGTTTCGCGCTTACCGGCAACTGGTCCCGTCTCTCTGTGCATGGCACTGCCAGCATTTTTCCTCCCACCGGAGTGAGAGTCCCCATTTATCTACTCACGTGAGTTTTCGACCTGTTGGGTTGACAGGAGCTGGCGGAGGGGGGGGGAAACAGGAGCTCACCCTGTTAACACGAAGGCTGGACTCGAACTGCCGAAGTGTCAGCCATTTCTGGCCGGCAACTTTCAGCGTCATTAAGCCGTATAAAAGAAGTAGATGACTTTGTGTACCTTAGTAGAAAGTTTACTAAAGATGGGAAAATAAGGAAATGTTAAGATATGGAAAGGTAATGAGTAGAATGTTGTTTGTTGTGAGAAATGATTGCTTGTTATTATTATTATTACTATTATTTATTACAGCTGCCCCACTCCAAAGGCTCTGGGCTTGTTGTACGCAAATGGAAATGGTTGGGTATACACCAGTAACCACTTTGTTATATGGATGGGAGAGTTAGATATGTCAGGGGAAACATAAAATTAATTTGAGTGCATGGGAAGAAGCAGCATGAGTGGTAAAACAAAAAGAGATAGGGTTGAACAAATGTAATTACTTAATACTGAATGAATGTACTGAATACACAATACTGCTTTGAGTGCTGCTATTACAATATTTCTATAATCTTGGGTAACTTCATTATGAATGGTCTTATTGCGCATTTCTGAATGTCCCTGTCTGTTGCTTTTGAATGCTGAAATGAGTAAGAGCAAACCTAGGGAAAAAACAACAACCATCATCTTACATATTGTGAATGAAATGCCTCATTAGGCATGTTACAATACATCACTTGTCATGTGTTCCCTTAGTGCCTCTGAACATGTTTTGCTATCTATATATCTGTCCCATGCAGACCCCACAGCAAACACATCTTTATCTTCCATAATAAACCATTTGTATTTTGATCCTAAGGAGCAAAATGGATGCCTTAAGCCTCACAGCTACTTAAGACACCCATTTGGTTCTTTAAAATGTCTGAAATCCTGCCCATTTTTCAAGTGCAGCCCTTGACATGCCAGACAAAAACTTCTGTGCCTGTCAACCATGAAGCTTGTGTCCCCCTTCTCACAGTTCTGACTGTACATTACAGCAACTAATGAGAATGATTAGTTTCTTATTTCATTTAGGAATGAAATGTATCCCCATGGTTATCTGGACATTAAAAGTGTGGTTCAGTGAAAGTCTGTCTTAAGCCTACCTTTGATTTTTGCACACTGCCATGTCTGCAGACTTATTTCTTATCTCAGTACAGACAGTTATTCCATTGTCTAATTCCTTGTCCTAACAGAACACAATATATTTTCACGAAGACTGGGAAGCTATGGAAATTGGTTGGAAAATGCCGTACACTTTAATTAAAGATACATTTTTGAAGACCATTCATTTCAAGTTGTTTCAGCACTTTCCTAAATAGCCTGCTCTTCTGAATTGAGGCCAAGAAAGCAATTACTTTGTCAGCCTCTATATTCATGGATATGACTTTTTAGGCAATCTGTAGATGCAGGTTTACTGACAGAATTATGAAAAGCCTTGGAAGGGATTCTGCAAACATTTCAAAATAGCTTTTCAAGAGCCACAACAAGATGAAAGTAACAGCAAGACAGATTCAAAGTACTTTGTTGAATATTCATTATTATACATTACTATCTGTCTAGCTATTTTATATAGAAAGGGCCTTACACTGCTGAGCAGTACCTGAGTTTTATTTAATCCTGGCAAACAAACAACTTTTCTAGGCAATTTATAATATTGATTCTCATATAGAGTAATTAAAATTCTCACTAGCCCTATCTCAATATGGGTTTGGACTGCATTCTGTAACATCTCCATTCCTTCATTTCTTTGTAACAGCATTCTAAAACTCTTACTCACTTCATAGTTCTTGCTGGAACTATGTAGTACATCCACATTCCAACTATGAACCAGGTATCACCCCATTTAAAATAATGGGTCTACTAATAATAACAAAAGTAACACTGACCCTTTGGGCAACCTGTATGCCATGTATCATCTCAGAAAGTCTGATGTAGCTTCCAGAGCCTTTTAAGGGTCATTAAGGCCATTTCCCCAGTAGTGACTTTCAATGCCTTCCAGCATCGCCCAGACATCATTGGGGCAATATAAAGCTTGTCCTTACTAACAATGGTTGGATGACTCTAGAAGATGCCTTAAGTCACTAGTGGGATCCTGCCTAAATGTGTCATTCTGATATAGCAGCACAGTTGCTATTCCCTCTCTGGCAAGGTTCTCCAAAACAGCTCCTCAACTCTATCAGTATTATGGTTATTCATTCTTTCCAATTGAATGGAATGTTGAATGTTGGAAAGAATAGGGTGGGACCAAATTTTTTATGGCAGGAGAAGCTAACAAAAGAAACATAGGGGTGGGCCAGATCTAGCCAGGGGCTGTGGAGGGAAAAAAAATCCTGAAAAAAGAATCCCAATATATTCCTATAGAATAGGCAGGGGATAGCAGCTTAGAATTTCACTGACTGTTTCATTCTAAGCTCCCTTTTCTCTTTCCTCCAAGTCATGTGACCTAGAACAGGCTCCCCCCCCCCCCCCCCCCCCCCCAGGGATAGGAATGAATTGCAGAAACCATGCTCTGCATGATTTCCCTACCTTCTTTCTCTTTCCTTTTAAGCCTTTTGTTTGTGGTCACCATGTCCAGAGCCAGTATTTTAGTATGGTGTTTGGGATGTCACACAAAATTGAGTGCAGCTATCAGCCCCCAGATTGTTTTCCTCTCCTGATTATATAGCCTAAAATATTATAGCCTAGGTCACTTTGCTATTCAGTATATTCATGATTTTTTTTCTTTAAAGAACTGACTCTTTTCACTTAATCCCCTTCTGCCATTTTTTATTCCACATCCATTTGTATATCCTCTCAGAATATATGTAAATCATCATCATCATAATAATGGTAGTTTCTCCAGTTGATGAAACAAGCTGCAGTCCAGATAAAAAAACAGCCAATCCTTTTACTATGGAGACTTTGATAGGAGAAACCAGAGGGAAAACACAGACACTGCTCCATTCTACTTTCACAAACAGCTCCTTTGGCGCATAGCCCTTGAGACCACATCTCTTCTAAGCACATAAAGGGATCTGGTCATTGCTAAAAGAAAAACACTGACAAATACAGACATAGAAAACAGGTTGCAAGGAATCAACAATCTTGTTTGATCCAACAATTTGCTTGCATTCTCTTGTTGTCTTCTAAATCCTTATCTGTTTACAGCTGCAACCTAAGGCTATAATAAAATATTGTATCTCAATAAAACAGATGATCAAACTCACAAGGGATGTAGTGTCAGGCTTTTTTTCAGCATCAACACTGTATTAATCCTCGTCACTGCTTTCAGAAACGATGTGACAGCAATAAACCAGTTTCGTAACTTGGCTCTATTAATGAGCTTCTGGACTGGGGTGCTTTCCATTCAGCACCTGAAAAACATGGCCAAACACCTTTTTACTTTAAAGATGTGAGGTTTGCTGCTGGCTAAATATATATGCCAAAGTCTTGAAATCACCAGTGCACAGCCAGCTGAGAAGTAAGAAAGCAAATTCGGATTCTGACCTGAACTTCACAGACCAATTATCTACTTGGAATCATGGGAGTTTAACAAACAAATACCAGCTCCTGCTGAGTCCTTTCAATCAGCAGCTTACGGCTGATTCAGTTGCATCTGAGGCTTTTAGGCTGATCAATTCTTAATCACAACACACACACACAGACATACACAAAATACTCTCAGACTCTTGTCAGTTTCTTTGGACACCTTTGTTCAGAGCCTGCTTCAAAATCATTCCGCCAAGAAGTGCAGAGAACTGTTTTTATTGACTTACTACTTGTAAAATGTTTATCGCTTGTTAATTTATATTTACCCCCTTGCTTATGCCTGCAAATCAACATCACTTAGCACAGTTTGGTTACACTTTGTCCAAAGGAAATTACAGGAGCCTGCTATGGGGCTAAAATGGAGGAAAGCAGAGGAAAATCGATACACTGATGATTAAATAGATCGTAGTAAGTTCACATCCGTAAGCTGCAGCATGGAGACATCAGTGTGACACCTGGCAGCTAATGTGCTTTCGGGCAGTTGAAGAACATTTGAGAAGAAGGAAATACAACAGGAAGGAACAAGCTATTCTAAGGCATTCCTCCCTGACACGTATAAAACATTTAACCTTCACTTTGCTATCTGACATCATGCTTGCCATTTATAACTATTGAAATAAAGTGTTTATTTTTAGTCAGATAAGGATTATTGTTATGTGATGCTTCTTTTATAAGTTACTGAATTACCATTTACCATGGCACATAACTCTGTCTCCCTCACTACTGCCTCCTATTTACAAATATTTAAACACACAGGTGTTTTTTTTTTTCTCAGTAAATCTCAGGTGTGTGGCAGTTTACTCTATGCTGCCAGCATTAATTAAAAGATAAATAGCGACTGACACATGTTTCCTAGATATCACAACTCAGAACTGAAAATATTTAGGTCAAATTGCACAATGTTTAAACAGGTAATAAGAATAGACTATTGTGATGCATGCTAGATTTTTTTTACAAAATCATGTTTTTAAATATTAAAATTACAAATGTACAATCTTTTATCATTATTGAACACTATAAAACATACACACACTGCCTTTCTAATTGTCCAGCTATTGGATATGCTTAATTATCTCCAAAGAAATGGTAAAGGAATGGATTTGTAAATGTGCAGAGCAGTCTATTACAATTCCCCATCAGTTAAGCAGAAGGTCTTGGCATGAAAAAGATTTGGGTTTGGTCCATCTTCCCGCAGCAAGCCAATCAGACTAAAATTGTTGGATTATTTTCTCCATTTCAATCTGATGGAAAGACCAGCTAATACCTGCTTCTGTGCAGCTTCCATTCAAATGAAAGGGACTTGTCTGAGACCTCCCATGCCAATACTTCAAAGCCCATGGACAAAACACAATTGGTACAGAGACACCTTGGACTTCATTGGTTTAATGAGGATATCGATCAACTGGAAAATGTGTGATCACTTTAGAAGCCCAACTAATGCAGTATTGTTCCACTGGGCTGTACCAAAGCATAAGTTCATAGTAGTGTAAATACAAGGATTCTTCCAAAATAGGAATTCTATCCTTGTGCCAAGCTGTTCCCTTCCTTTCCTAAGCTGTATAAAAATTTACTCGGGTCCTGACATCATACAAATACGCCTTTTCTTGCCCCTGCCAGCCACAGCCAGTGTTATGAAAGAGTATGTATGTTTAAAAAAAATAATAAAGGTACTTTTGTGATGTTTGTACTTTGTAGTTCTGCATTTAGAGCTCATTCAAGAGCAAGAAAATAAATGTTTGATCTTATGCATAATAATCAGTTTTAGATTGGTGAGTCAAATTATTTGGAGTCAAGAACTTTGCTATGTGATTATAGACTCCATGGCTCAATCCTTATCAAGCCACTGGTATATCAGATCTCTTAAGGATGTCAACTTTGCAGTCTGCTGGTACATGAACTGCAGGGCTGTTAAACTGAACAGAATTTGTAAATATGTTAAACTCTATTGCAGATGAATCTCTTGTTAGTTGGCTGGAGTTATAAATGATGATTGTAATGTATTCAATAATATTGTGTACAAGTGTTGCCTTTGGTCATCATTAAGCCCATTTCGCTCTTGATTCATGAATATCAATCCATCCATCCATCCGTCCGTCCATTCATCCACTATTTTAAATGCAAGACAGACACATTTTCTGAATTGAAATAAATAAAATTGGACATGTAGATTTCAGGGAGGGGGAACAGCTATTTCCAGACTGAGAGTATATATGACAAATTTCAGCTTCAGGTTAATATTTATCACTGCTGTAAGTTATAAACTCCTGGAGAACAGGGTGGGGGAAGTATAATGGAAATGTTAACAGACCCTTAATTATAGAGGCTTGAAACATGGAACATAACAAAAACCCTTTTAAAGTAAATATACACTGTTAACCTCCAGAAGACTGAACTTTTTGTATTCTACATGGCAAGTCAGATGAATGAAGTCAAATAAAAATGAAAGTTCCTCTCAAGCATTCTCTGTGTATTGAAAAAACATAAAAAGTGAGACAACATAATATTTGAAAGATTCCCTTTTTCAAGAATCTGAATACAGTTCTAATGCAATTTACATGAGCCTTGCTGCTCCTTGTATTTTTCTCTTAATTATGATGTCTATTGGGGGCAATGATGGATTTGGTAAAACACAAATTAGCTTTTGCTTTGAAAAAGCCACAATCTTCATGCAACATATAGAAGAAAGACTGAAGCAATTTTGATGTAAAAATGCATGTGTCTTGATAATGGTTGTAATGAGAAAGAATCCATGTCTATGGACTCTCCTGGGCTTACCAGTTTGTATTCCTGACAATGTAGTTTTTAAGATTTACTTGAATTGTTGCATTGAAATGTAAACTGACAGAACAGATAAGGAGGAGATAATAAAACAAAATGCATTTTTTTATAAGTAGACTTTCCCTTTCCTTCTGTGGAATTGTGGTTTCTTTTTGACTATGCCAACAAGGCTTAGAAGTTAATTATAAATATTATTCCTGGCAAACATAGCTTCTGGAAGGGCATTGGCCAAGGTGAAGATATTAATTTTAATGGAAGGATGGGACATTCTTGGCAATGCTCTGTCATCTACATATACAGTATATCCAAAGCATGCAATGGGATTTCCATAAAAAATATTTTGCTGTCCATTCAGTTTCCCACACACACTTGTCAAATGGGAATTATCACCAGGCAAACTGGTAATTGGTATTGCTTGGTAATTGGTTTCATTATATTATGTGACAAAAAAAAAAAAAAAAAGATGGTATACTCTACCTATGTGTTTTAAATAATACCACATTCACAATGTGAAGCAGTCCTTTGTTGTGTTTAAGGGCTAACTAGGCTGAACTTGTTTGAAAAGCTATTGAAAAGATTTCTTTCCTATTTAGTAAAACCTGATTATCTCAGTAAATGCGCAGAGAGTAGACTCTCCCCCCACCCTCCACCCAGTGGACATAACCTATTTACATGGGCTTCTCCTGGTAAATATACTAAATTTCATTTACGAATTAATTGCCAGGTCCTAGTTTGTTCAAATAATAATAATAATAATAATAATAATAATAATAATGTCACACCGAGTGAAAAGCAATCTCACTCGATGACGATTTTACACTGCACTAGATCAATCCCAATACCAGTAAATGGATATTATTAAACAGCATGGGGTAGTACAAACTGGGAAAGAAAACTTGAGTGTACTGCCTTTGAGCAGACCTGGCTTGCATGCTGTGACAGGGCAATTGTCGACAGGCTTTTTCATGCCAATCTGCAGCTTTTTCAACTCTAGATGCTATGGCAACCAGGGTTTAACAGACTAAGCAGCTAACAAGCTTCCCTGATGGAATTGTCTGCTTGTATGATTGCCTTGTCTTACCGAAAATATAAAATAGAATGAAGATGCTTGTGGACATTTGTCAAACTGATTATAATTTGGACACTTGAATCATAATTGCCTGTTGTATATTGTTCAGCACTGACCAGCGCTATTTTTCTACCCTGCCTATAGAGGACACGAGAATGTTTCCCCTGTGGAAATGAGAGGTTCTAGCAATTTGGAGTTGGTACATCCTGGTGAGTATGGTTAAAAGGAAGAAAGAAAGGAAAAGAAAGAAAGGAAAAAGAAAAAGATACAACCATGACTATGCCTCGGGCGATGAGGTACAAGAGGACTGGTATGGTTTTCTTCCCCATATTTAAATAGGTTGCATTTTGAGTTAAGGAGCAGTGACTGGATGTGAGACTTGTTTTCAAAGATTCAGAAATTGAATTTGCAGAAAATGGCAACAATCATGAGCTTTGGTACTATTAATATTACACACACATGTATGTTTGTATACACACAGACACATGCACACACAGAGAGAGAATTTTTAAAAAAGGTGTTGGAGAGGAAACACTCCCTTCCCCTTTTTAAAATTATTCAACATTAGCAGTAACATTAACAGGTGCTCAGAATCAGTGATTGATAAACCAGATAGCAAAAAAGAGTCAATGAACTTTTAGTTTGCTCCCCTCTGAGGATCTAGGAGGTCAGCAATAGCATGCTTTTAGAGTTTGGTGGTTGTGTAAAGCAGGAGAAGAGGGCTGATATGTCTAGTTCTTGAGATGAAAGAGTCGTAAAGTAGGCCTGACGAACTGCTGGATTAGGTCTATTAATACTGCCCTCTGGTGACATGGAGCTCCGCATTGCTGATAAGCATAAGAAAAGCTTGGGGAATGTGCAAACTATCAGAATATGAAAGTCTTTAATCAATTAGTATAGAGTAAATATGTTCCCCCAAATTTCCCTTACCATTCTCCTTTGAAAATTTAGATATCTATCATTCTTTAGACATCCTGCAACATTTAAAGATTTGCTGAATATTTCCCAAATATTTGAGCTCAGTATTTCACATCCCAAAATATCTAGTCAAATAATTCAGATATAACTTTGGCACTTAATTATTAGCGAAGGTGTTAGTGAATTGTGTTTAATATACTTAATATTTGACAGCTCACAGTTTATTTCATGAGATGACTGGTGAAATCAAAACAAAGAGTCTTGTCTGAAACAACTAAATTTCCAATGTTAAAAGTTCAACTTTCATATTTGAAAATGGGGAAAAAATGAAATTTCCCAAAATTTGAATGCTGCAATTAGAAATTTGTGAAAATATCTCAAATCATAATTAGAGCCGTTTTTTAAATATGTCACCCACTCATTGATTTTACTACACATTAAAGCAATAGGTATCACTGTAATGATTTTCTATTTTAAAAAGTCTCTGAAAGCAATTATTCTATGATTCCTCTACCATTCTGATAATCTATGCAATGAGGAGTCTCCTGAAAGCACAAAGGTAGAGGAATTGAATAAATCCATACAGAACATGTCCTCTGCTTATTATTAGCTGGGTGAACCACATGGTATCTCCATGTTCAAACACTCCATCCTATTAGACTAGGTCTCCCATCAAGGGAGAATTCTCAGGATTGTTGAATATAGACATTATTGTGACATTGCAGAAACTAAACATTCTAATTGGCTGCCATGGGAGAAACCCAGTAGTAGGAAACTGAAGTCAAGAGCAGCAACCATTTTTCTTCCAAATATAATAAGATTTACAAAGTAATAAATAAAAATTGTTTATTCCACACTTCAATATCTGATGCAGTCATTTTACCAAATTTACTGCACTGAATATTTCCTTGTGTCAGAGGAACTGAAAAGAAAACAACGTAACATTGTATAAATACAACTGGATGCAATTCTGCCAGATCAGACTCCGCTGGATCCAATATGGGCTGTGAGAAAAAGCTTGAGGAACAGGAGGAAGAGCCACAACTGAGACAACAGTCAGATAAGAGAAATCTGAGTCTAAAGCAGAAATGTAATTTGAGAAAATGTCTTAGACTTAAACCTTACTAGTTCTCTTGTAGGTAAAGGCAGGGAGGTGAAAGGTACTTTCAGACTTGCAAGATTCTGTTACTATAACCCTATAATAAAAGTAGTTTTATTATTCGTAACTTTGGTTTCTAAGTCTGGTGTGCCTTGAGGGGCTGACATACGCATACATGGAAGGAAACGCTTCTCACCCCCTCCTTCTATGTGTATGTGTATGTGCATTTTGTGTATGTTTGTGTATGTGCATAGAATACTGTAGAAGGGAGCTGGGTACTAACAGAGATGATTGACAACAACTAAAGAAACGAACAGCAAGATTCTTAGTACCAGCAAATGCCATGCTAGACATCCATCAGATAAACAGAGTTGGGGACCTTTTTGGTGGATGGATCCAGAGAACATTTTTGGAGACACTGAGTGCTGCAGTAGAGTGGTCTCTGATCCACAGTCGATGAGGTTGTATCATATACATGGGCAGGTTTTTAATTTTTTTCTTTTCTTCAGTTTGGGCATAGCATTTAAAACCCTCACGCTATGGGTTTTGCATATTCCAGCCTCAATGTGTTGGAAAATTCTGCCACAAAATTTTAACAATTGTGGTCACAGAAACCTCTGAGGCCTACAAAAGGGTTGTTCACTGCTGTGCCTGAATCTCAGGAAATAGGTCCAAATATATTTAGGGAAGGATGTATGATGATGGCCATTCTCTTTTTGCATATTACCTTCAACCTAAGATGAGCCATTAATTGTGGTCCAACAGGTATATGGGATGGAGAGAAGGGAATACTCCACACCTTTACACCTCTCTGATCCATTATCTGAGAGAGAGAGAGAAAGAGAGATGGTCTTAGCAACACAGGGTGCCTTTCCCCAGTTTGAGCTGACATATCAGTTGAGATTCTATCAGGTAAGAGAATGCTTTGCTATAATTATCCCTCACTCTAGTGACAGGGTAGAAGGGTGTGCAAAATCCATGACCAAATTTTGGTGGCACAATTTTTTGCCTGTTTTCTTTTTTTTTCAAAAATAAGGGTTGAAATGGAATCAAGAGGCCTCTGAGAGTCAAACCTCTCCCATTCCCACTATTAACGTTCCTCTGAACCTTGAAAAAAAACCCACAATCAAGCTGCTAACATTCAGTGGCAAAATGACAGAAATTTGACAATGTGGTTTTGGCTGACTTCTGAGTGTTTGGGAGGAGGATTTTAAAGTGGCTTCCAAAGGCCTCTTGCCCCATTTCTCACCATTTAACCCCCTCCATTCATCCAGTCACATTATTGAGTGTTGTCTGGTCAAAAGAAAGCATTATGGTCACCAACACAGGGAAATTTGCCCTACTCTAGTAGATTAGTGCAATGCATGTCATGCTCCCTTTGAAGATGGTCTGGAAAGTTTTAACTGGTATAAATCAAAACGGCAATATTATTAAATGGAAATGGGCAATCTAGTTCCATTGTGTTAATGGACACTGTAGAAGTCTCTTTCCAGACCCAATTCAATGGGCAGGATTTCATTGTTAAAGTCTATGATAGCTAGGGAACAACTTATCAGAGAGATTCCCTCCTTCCATCCTTATCTATTCAAATCCTAAAATTTACTTTACAGGATTTTAACCTTCCTCCATCAAGTGAAATACAAGAGGTTTCTACAAAAGCAGGATTTTTTAAATGAGCAATTACATCCAAGTCATATGACAATTTCCCTAATATTGTCTGGAATTTTGCCACTTTTTTCACCCCCTCCCTCCCCCAGTGAAGAACTTCTAAAAATATTTTGTAGGCATTTTAAATTAGTTTAGTTCTTTGGTGTTTAGCTCAGCTGCTTTATTTTACATAGCCTTGTGTAATCGTTCTCAATGCTGTTCATCTTATAAGACTTTTGTGATTGTTCTTATGGCTTTTATAGTTCACTATACTAAACTCTCAGAGGATATTGTTAAGTGTAATATAAATAATGTAAATAAATAATGAAACTAAATGTTATTCCTTTCGATTTTGTTTCAACACAGCCCAGTAACTACATACAGATGATATCTGACTCATAATCTTATCCTGTTGGTATTTAACAATTTCATAATGTTAATAATTTTGCATAAAGTGGGACTCAGTGGGAAGAAATACATAATTAAGGGACAAACAGTTGATTTACTCACAGCCATTAAAATTATTTAACATATGATGGTTTTAAATGATATCCAAACACACACACACACACACACACATATATATATATATATATTTCCATTCATCATACATAAATCATTTTTGACTATCCAGACCACTTGTCTAACTTTAGAACAATGTCATGGAAATGAGACAGCCTTAGACCTTGTGAATCATCCCTAAAGGCCCTCTTTGCTACTCCTCTTAGACCATGAATGACACAGTTTTAAAAACTACTGAGGTTTTTGTTCCTGTATCAGAGAAGCTAATTTTCCCCACCTATAGATTTCCTACCCTCTTATAACAGGCCCTGGAACAAGGCAATAAGCAGTGACAAAAATGCATCTGAAACAATAATCTTAATTAAACACCATAATCAATCAAAACCACAATTGAAGTGCATAATTTAAATGACTAGAATAAGCATGTCAATAAGCAGTATGAAATCAGTTAACAAAAAAATTAACCTTAAGATATAATCAGGTCAGCACAATCAACTACTTGCAGCAAAAGAAGAGCAATGTGACTAAGCAGCTCATGGATATCACTGGGAAACTACAGTATCTAGGTTCATAAAACTCACTAAGCCAAAACCAAGCAACCACGGTAGGACATAGGGCTGCTAGGTTCTTTGAAGATGCTCTGGCTGCCTTACAGCTCCATGAAATGCATTGGAGACATTCTATTACTAAAATTCCATTATAATGAGTATAAAAGACCCAAATATGGAACCCTGAGTACTATACATAAGACATGGAGGGAAGGTAATCAATGCGCTTCAGCAGACAAAGTCTGCTTCTTCCCTCGGATTGACTTCTTAAAGCATCAGAAATATATATTTTATAGCAATAATGTATGAGTCATGAATTTTCAGGTGTCAGTAAATGTTGAATTATTCACAGGTAACCAGGCAATTTTCAAATCTGTATTTCAGAATATTTAACCTTTCATCTTGTCTAATATAGCAGCATTTAGTCTTGGCAAGAAACATTGTCAGTTAATTGGGCCACATTTCTTGTATACAACACTTACATTTTAAAGAGCCAACATAGTAGGAAAAAGGTGTCACAAAGAAGAAGAAAAAGAAAAGTTCTGTAATAGAAAATAAATATATTTGCGCATTCTTGTCAATCATGGAAGACTACTAAACATGATTATTAGGTGGACTCAATTTCAATTTTGCTTTGGAATATTGCCTCAATGGGTCAGCTACTCTGCCTGTGCATCTGTCCGTCCATCCATCCATCCATCCATCCATCCTTAACATTAAAACTTGAATTAATTAAATCTTGTTAATATGATCTTCCCCATGAATATTTTCCCCTTCTGTCTCCTTAAAATTATCAGAACACAGGGTAAACACTACTGTGTTTAGAGCAATACAACACTTAGAAGATGAAGACTTGGGACAGTGAATGAGAATCAAGAATCATCCAATTGATAGGTGTGGCTATGCAAATATGAGTAAATTTAATACTCAAGAAATCCAATCCTACTCTATGAAACAAATAAACAGGCTACAATTCAGGAATTTTAAGCATGTTTTTCTGTGTAATTTACATTTAGGCATCCTTCCTGTTAGGTCCCTGAAAGCACCACTTAAAGTTTCCCATATAATGAACAAATGCCACTCATTCACTTAAGGAGACTAGTTGTGGTAAGAACATGTGTTAGGTACTTTAAACATTGCTGATGTTACCCTAATTATCATGTGGATGGCATGCATTTCCTGACTAGACTACTATTAAAAGCACTTATTTCCATTATGTTTGACTGCCCTTTATTTGCAGTTGTGTCCCCCCAGTGCTGTGTTGGTGTAGTAAATTGCTGGTGTATAAACAGAAAGTAATCTGAATCTGGATTCACCAAGCACAGTGAAGAGATAATCTGATCCCTTATACCCCTCCTGTTAGTTCAGAATGGGATGCACAAGTCTCCTTGGTAATCTCCCATCCAGATGCTGGCCAAGGTCAGTCTTGCTTTAGGGTCAGGCATGGACTCTAGTTGGAAATGTATAAGGATGGATATCTATAAAGCCTGTATGGGGTCCTGAAACTCTTGTAATCCAAAACTCACTTTGTGGGTAACTTCCTAGAAACTGCATGCCAAAATCAAAATGGCATAACCATGAACATATGCTGTCATCTATAGGTTTTTCCCCTCCCACACCGTGCACATGCAACTACACTGTCTGCCATAATGTAAAGCTGTCAGTGGTCCTGTTCCTGGGAAATTATGGGATAGGTGATTCCCTATACTGATAGGGCACCCAGTTAGCAATGGCTGGTGTAAAATTATATTTCCAGGCAAGATCCTGTTGCTGTAGCTTCTGCCATGTTCCTAGACGTCTGAGATATGGGAACTAGCGATGTTGCCAAATTATCTGACAGTAGCCTCAATCACATCAGAGGGTGAAGTGAAAAACAGGCTTTTTGGCAGGGGGAAGCATTTTGATTGCCTCATTTTTTTGATCTCTACATGTTTGGAGAAATAAATTGACAGAGCATTTGAAACTGCAGTATGGTAATCAGGACTCTTTTCTGCAATGCAAGGACCTTCTAATGTGTGTAGTTAATGATGTATATAGCACAATACATTAACATTACTTTAATGTGTTCAGTGGTACAGAAGAATGCAGTAATTAGGCACTGAGGGATTCTTTTTGGAACAGTTTGATGAGGTGGTCAATTACCTGTGCTACATGACAGCAAGTGGTATGACTGGTTTAACTTAATAAGTACATTCATGAAAGAGGCCACTGTGGTGTACATTAGTTGCACTGGAAAGGCTCTCTTTTGGTATTACAAAAGTAAAGCCTAAAATATCAATTAATTTAATTTGTTTGGCATACTTTATGCTTTACACATCACCAGATTATTTTCCCCAAATATCACACACTGTAAATTGAATATGCATTAGAACACTAGGAACACCATCAAAATTTTGTTCACAATGTAAGTTTCTTCAGGAGGACCCTTCTGATTATTTAACCAAGGCAGGTAAGAGAACAAGGGGCTTCACCAGAATTTGTCAGGGATTCAACTTTTTAAGTAATGCTAGATCGGTAGTGTGAAGAGCTTCTGAAGGAATAATGCATACTGGATCATGCAATAATGTTGTTCAATATATTTTTCTTTTTATATTCAATTTAATGAATAGATTTTTTTAATGTTGTTGATATCCTACCATTAAATGATAGAATCATATTTTTTTTTACCCAAATAAATTCATATTCTTGTCACCTACTAACAGTACTGGAAGATTTGAAACATTATTCATAATTGAGGTTTTTTTTTTTTTTTACTGAATATCTTTTAAAGATAAATTTGTTTTATTCTTTCATCCCACTATTTAAAAGGATTTTCACATTTTTATCTTCCAAGGAATTGTCAATGAGAAACTTAAACTGCACAGACTATACATTAAAATCACTTTAGTTTTTAAGCTGTCATGAACTGTTTCAAAAAATGCTAAGTTGCTATTGTTTAATGTCTGTCATTTTATAATGCTTTAGAAGTTATCTATCCTGTAAAATTATTAACTGATGCTAAAATTGCCTTGTAAGTATTAGGACAATAGCAATTTTGTAGCAGCTGGGACACTGCCAATGTAAGATAAGTACATTTTGCTCTGTAGATTCTTAAAGTGCTTTGAAATGGTTTGTAACTGATGGATGGATGCATTTTCTAAGTGTGGAAAGCAATATTTTGTAGAAGGAAATGGCTTGAAAGCTGACACACATGCATGCAAATGCCATTCTTTTCAGTAAAGCATAAATGGCATAGTTAGACACATTATTTTGTATATTGCATATAACAATACAAGATGCACAAAAACAGCAAGTACAAAACATTTCATATTGATAGAGGAACCCGTGGCTGTAGTATATGATTAGCATAAATGTATACACACTGAAGTAATGCCTTTAGGATTAAAAAGTAAAGCAGAAAAAGAAAAGTTCTCCTAACTTCAAGAAATGAAAATATTGATTTTATTTTATTTTTCTCTGTAAAGTCACACTTCTCAATTTTAAGGAAATAATTAGATCCAATTTCAGTAAAGTTGGTATAATGATTCTAATTCAGAATAAAGAGGTTTTGTTTAGAAAATAATAGATTATTAGGATGAATAATTATGGACCTTTTTTTCTTTTTCCAGCTTCCAAGTTGGCTTCCATTTTACAGTATTAGTTTGACCTGGTAAAAATAAATGAGAAAACATTCAGTCCTCTATAGAAGTGCATATTCCCTAGGCCCATGGAACCTATAGGATTTACGTGGAGGAAAGATTTCCATAAAAATTGCTGCATCAGTAAAAATAACCATCTAGCTTAGGTTTCTTCATGATATGCTAGTCATTTACACTCCTTACTGGGTTTTATGTAGTGTGGAATTCTGAAAGTGACACCAAAATACCCCTGGGACATTGAACAATATGTGTGTACAGGATTTCCCTTCACTCTTCTCCCCTAGTCCTCCGTCCAGTCTCTGAATTATTCCAGTGGGTGTTCGAATCCATTAGAATAGATTTGCCTTGGTATGTATGCATGGAGGACGAAGAGATAAAGAGTTCATTCTTTTGCCAGACCCACTTTCATCATCACCGTTGTTGTTGCTGCTATTGTGAGCCACTCAGAGTTGTTTTAAGATGGATGGTCATACAAATCTTTTAAACAAGCAAACAAATAAATAAGTAAGTAAAATCATTTGATACACCCCCCTTGTTTCTCCATTTATACTTTGTTGAAAACAAGTCACAAATACAATTCTTTGCCATTCCAAAAATAAGTTAAGGAGAATAATTTAGAACCTAAGGTAAGTATTATATCATTATTTCTCCAGTTTACAGAGAAAATGGAAGTATCTGGTCTGACATGAGTTTCTGAGACATGAGCAAAGATGTACATTCAACAAAACATTTGAAGTTTGAGAGGTTCACATTCATGTAAACCTTCCTGGGAAATGGTTTTTGCCCAGATCTGATATCATAGCACTTTACAGTTATGCTTTATTTTCTTAATTAAAAAAAAGTCAGGTCAGAAACAGCTCTCAGTAGAAAAGTTAGCAGTCTAACATGTTAGGGTTTAAATGACTGTACAGAATAACTCAGAAGGCACCAAGTCCTTACAGAATGGCTGGTAAATGATCACTCTGTATTTCAAAGCTCAGCACCATACTGTATTCATCTTTTGGCTTCCCAGCACCATACTGTATTCATCTTTTGGCCTTCAAGGAAGTCATGACTAACTTATCTGCCTAGCTGTTATGCCAAAGAGAATGCTGGTCTTTTTCATATGAACCAAGATGTGATAACTCAAGAAACAAATGCCCAGATGAACAAGGCCACAGGCATTTAATGGATCACAACCCAGATAACTACAATTTTCCACAACTGCAAGGAAGGAAGGAATTTCAAATACAGGCTGTCCTCAGTGGAGTATAACCAAGTCATGTAACATGCATATATATGAAACGTATTACAAAAAAGAAAAAGAAAAAGAAAAGAAAAGAATTCGAAATTTTTGACCTTATTACAGGTGAATTATTGGAATACCTTAGTGAAATGTAGTGAAAACAATATTTTCTATTGTTTTCTATTAATGTAGTGTAAGTGAAAGGTTACCTTGTAAAAATGCAACATGGCAATAACTGGAAAAAAAATAATTTTTTAATAACATTAAAAAAATAAATAACTAGATTTTTTGGCTATCCATTCTACCCCCTGTTCAAGTTACTATATAAGACAGGATGGGCAACCTTTTTCAACCAAGAGCCACATTAATATTTTTAATTTTGGAAGGGACTCCAAGGGTTGCTAGTGATGAAGGGATATCACTAAAGTGAGCAAGGTCAAAAATAGGTTAACATATCAATTGACATAGCTATTTCTGGAAAAAAAAAGTAATAACAACAAATTGAACTACTAAAATTTAAGGATACGATTTCAAATAGCTTCCGTCCATGAGCTGCCAATTGCTTATTCATGACATAGCATTTATGCTGAGAGGCCAATATTTTTTTCCAAATACTTCTGAAATGTGATTAAGACTTAAATGATTTGAACTGGAATATTCTTTCTTCATATACTTAACTTATCGTATAGGTTCCTGCTCTGAGTGCCAACAATCTGAAATTAATTGCTGGCATAAGGATCAGGATATTCTCAGTAGCGGCAGTCTAGTTTGTTGCTAGAGACATTTAATTGGACCTCTTCCGTTTACTTTTTTACAAGGTCAGTACAGAAGACAGTGTTATTCTAGTGAATATACAAAGTGTTTTACTGGAAAGCACTGATACACATAGGCTGTTGTACATAATGCACTTAAAACACATTTTTACATTGGGTTGCCCTTAAAGTAAATTACTTCCACATGCAATCATTTCCCCAAACTAATAAGACTTCAAGGAAGTCATGACTAACTTATTTATTTCAGAGGGATGCAAATGCAGTCAACTGTATATTTTTGATTGAACTGTAAATTTTAAAATTGTTCTTAATAGCCCTGCGCCTTAGGGATGTATAAGCAATTCATTACCTTTGGATGTGTAGACCAGTGTTTCTCAACCTCAACAACTTCAAGATGTGTGGACTTCAACTCCCAGAATTCCTCAGCCAGCATGCTGACTGAGTCCATGCATCCTGAAATTGCTGAGGTTGAGAAACACTGGTGTAGACTAACACTGCTGATTTTGATCTTCCAAAAATAAAAAGATAATCAGAATGCACACATCCTGCTGAAACCTGCACTTTTCAGTTTTACAATAAGGTTCCTGTGTATGGAAGTGCAAGCACTACGAAAAAAAGGAACATCAATGGATATATTTTGGAAAAAAGTCTATTCCAGAATGCATCTTCTTAACAAAAAATTGCTTACAAAAATGGGAAAATATGGCAAAAATCCATACATAAAGAGAAGTATATAACAATATACCATATTTTTCCGACTATAAGATGATACTTTTTCTAAAATCCTTACCCTAAAAATTGAAGGGCATCTTATTCAAGGAAGTCAGCCGAGAAGAGAACCGCGCGGTTGCAAAACTGCCCATACTTTGTTTCTGCAAAGAGGCTTCCTCCTATTGCTAGCCTCCAATCACGAGTGAAATAGCTTGTCTCCCAAACAGACTTCCTCCAATCACGAGCCTTATGTAACTGACATCAGCTGATGCTGAACAAACCAATTAGAGGAGACAAGCTTTTGCAGAGACAAGCTATCAGCAGTTTCACTCGTGCTTGAATGTAATCAGTTATGCAAAACAGCATGGAAATAGAGCTGCAGAGAGACGGTTTGGACCTCCTCCCACTGAGTGTATCAGGTAAATGTTAACTAATTACTAAATAAAAATGTGTTCTGCACTATCTTTAAAATATTGATTTCTTAATTTTGGGTTGGAAAAGTGGGGGTCGTCTTGTACATGGGGGCGTCTTATTGACGGAAAAATACAGTACATAAAAATATTTCTACAAATTTTTTTCTGCCAGGTGTATAAATGCTGGGACTAAACACAGTTTACTGGCAGTCAGATGGAATATTCCTTGAAAATAAAACTGACAAACTTGCCTGCTTATAAATGATATTTGAAAATCAAGTGAAATTGAACACAAAAAATAATAAACCAGAGAGGCACATTTGAAGGGGGAGGGTGTCACATTTGCTCCTTCTCTGCCTGGACACGGGCAGCTTTTGCTACAAGCTGGCACCTGTTGTCCTTCTGTACTTGTAGCAACAGCTATTATGACAGGCCAATGCTGCTCCTCATTTCTACCCAAGATAACCTGGCCAGGATCAAGGTGCTGTAACCTAGTCCCACCTTCCTCCTCTTCCAAAGGTGGCTTCTTCTGTACTTCTTTTGATGGTGGTGGTATATGATGCTGGATCCTGGCACTGAGCCTGCATGCCCACTCCTGCAAGCAGTGAAAAGTGTAAAGGAATTTAAAGATGACCTTGGGGAAGTATGAAAGAACCATTGAGGAAGGACTTGGAGAAGAGATTATACAGTCCAGAGACTGAAACAGCATGAGAAAGAAAGTCAAGATAACTCCACCTTGATTTTGTTTAGTATAAGATCAAACAGAAAGAAACTTGGGCAGGCTTTGAAGATTCTGTTGTTCTACCCTACAACAATAAGTAGCATTCCTGGAGTCCCTGTGATGTCTATTTCTTGACCTGGCCTATCTCGAAGGGCTGACAAAGAGGTACACCAGGTTCAGAATAATTAATGAAAGAGCTGTTATTGGGAACCATTGAAAGACAACGGTAGTCCCAGGAGCAGGTACTGATAGCAATCCAGTTTGGGGTATACAAGCCTGGCTTATATATACCTAACTAGGTCACTGGCAGAGAGAGAGGCCTGCTAGAGCACAGTCTGGCAGTTTTATTCATGGAGGTCACACAGACTCATTGGTTATATCAGGGGCCTGTGGGGCACAAACTTTGAGAATTTTTGGGCTACCAATCTAAGAGAATGCAGGCATGGTTGGATGCTAGGCTAGTCTCAAGTTCAAATCAATCTCAACCTCAGTAGTTCACTGGGTGACTGGAAGCCAGCCCCCTCCCCCCCCCCCCCCCCGGCTCCATCTTACCTCACAGGGCTGCTGTTATGGGAAAAAATAGAAGGATAGAATCTTATGTATACTGCCTTGAACTCCTCAAGAAAGATAGGCATAAACTACACAAATAATTAAAATAAAATAACATAAAAAATAACCAAACCAAACAAAAATCAGGGTTAAGATTCTTTGAATTCACAGAACTTACTATTAAGTAAGACTGCACTGGATTGTGTTATTAAGCTGCATCCCCTATGTCAATATCTGCAACAGCTTACTTCTAAGTAGGCATGTTTAGGTAGAATTGTTCTGACTTTCATCTCATTATTGTAGTTTTGTTATGCTAGTGCAAAAGCACAGCCTATTTCACTGACTAAGGAGTGCAATCCCAAATGATAGGTTGCTATAACAAATAGAAGACATACATAAAACCTGGATGTGCAACATACTTTAATCACTTTACAAAGTCAGTTAATTTATACCAAAAGCTGAGTTGGTGTTATGCCAAAAATGTTTCCTGCATTTCATTTCACATATCCTCATTCAGTCTGATGGAAAAGGAATAGTGGGGTTTTTTTTAAAGGAGTCCCCCACCCCCATCCTGAGAGAACAGTTTGGCGGTATATAGATTTTTCTTGGATTATAGGTGGCTAAACAATGTCTTTCAGGAAAACTGCCCCTTAGTAACCTACAACCTCCTTGGCTTCCCATGCGTCAGTTAAATAGGATTGCTTTTTTGGATTAGGAAACTGAGGCAGCCAGGGAGACTGAAGACTGATGGGGAGACATGTACTGAGGGAAAAAAATGACACATACTTTATCACCTTAGGGCAACAGAGAAGCCCCCCAAACACTGCCAAAATAATTTGAAAAAAGAGGAAAGTGCCCCAATTGTGCTTGAATAAACTTTTTTGGAAAATAGAAGACAGGATTTTTATTTTTATTTAGCACAATATTAGACCCATAGAATAAGTGAATGTTGTGTATTTTAAAAACCCATGTAGTGTCCATCTTTTCAACTTTCCCAAAGAAGTTAAGTTCTAGGGCAGGGCAGTGACACAGGCAGTGAACAGCTCACTGCAATTCCTTAAATCATCCTTACCTTTTCTTAGGATTGTGTGCCTAACTCACAACCTCGGAAAAAGATACATTTGGTTTAAGTTGTTGTAGAGAGGTCTATATTCACACTCCCACCCACTTCAAACTACCTTTCCACCATCAAATCCAAAATGCTGCATGCCCTTAATAGTTCCCCCAAATATCCATTTTTTTTGGTAATTATACGTAATCAGTCTTTGAGAATACGTAAGTCTTTGAGAAGACCAAGAACATAACATACATTTTAAACATTAAACATAAACTATACTAAGGCTGACACAGGGTAGTAGGCCAAATAGCAATATTAAACTGCCTTATACTGAGACAAATAATCAGTCCAATTAGCTAAATAATACCAGCCTATTAGCAGTAGTTTTTCAAATCTCAGATAATGGGATTAAATCTGCTTTGCATTTTCTTAAAAAAAATTCCTGTGAAAAGGTTTTTGTTTTACCAGAGATGTCCACAAGGTGTGGTCAAAAAAGTTAACATGACAGCCATGACAGTGCAATGGAAGCTCTGCCTGTTTTTTATGTGCCTGAGAATTTTTTATTCCCCTTTCTTTTGAATCTTTTTCAGCTGATCTTATGTTTGGGGTGGCAGTGGTTGCTCTTAATGGCAGTGTAATTTTCTGTCTTTGGACAACTTTGAAGGTTTCCTACTTGTCCATACCACTTAATCTGAAAAGGTGCAATTGTTGGATACTTTTGAGGGGGATTTAATAAAAGGCTGGGAAGCCAGAGAAACAGTCCATTGGAAAGAGCAGTGTTTCTGAACCTTGGCAACTTTAAGACATGTGGACTTCAACTCCCAGAATTCCCTAGCCAGAATGTTTTAAAGTTGCCAAGGTTGAGAAACACTGGGAGAGAGGATTGTGTAGTAAAGACAAGCACTTGTGCACATCTCTCCAATCCAGTGCAAAAACACCACACTCCATCCACAAGAATGTCACCAAAATGATCTTCTCCTCCAAAAAACATTGGGAAGGCAATTTTGCTTTCATCAGACTGAGAGTGCCTACACATTCCCATAGCTTGGCCACCTCATCATGATCTACTTATGAGAATTCCTCTAATTTTCTTCTATGTTGAGATAAATTTAAAAAGCAAATCGCTGTTCAAATGAATTCATTGCCTAGCTCTGCTATCTGAGGTCCTTTAAATGGAATATGCTAAGAACTGGACCTGTGTCCTTGTTAAATGCTCAAGCGTATGCTTGAGCACTGAGGCTGCAATGTAATGCCCCCATAATAAGCAAAACCTTCCCATACAAAGTATGAACGAAGGTGCAGTTTGGTGTGAAATGACATCTAAGGAACATTCCCACATGCAAACCATGTACTCAGGTATCAATGCTCCAATCTAATGCAGGCTTATTTGTGCATAACCCTCTTCTTTAGATGCACGGCCTGGGCTGTACTGCTGAAGCCGCAAGCAAACGCGGACATACGTAAGGAAGTCCTTCACATCCAAAACACGTATCACTGAGGTTGAAATACACACTTATATGTGAATAAAGGCTCTGTATGCAAAGCATAGGCTCTGCTGCTGAGGCTGTAACCAAGGCACACTTGCTTATAAATAAACCCCTGGTGAACATCCAAGACGTTCAATAAGTACAGACATAAAGGACGAATTTACACTCCAGGACTCAGTTGAACTCATATATTTGTAACCAAGGTATGGCCCACATTTACAAAAGCCCTTCCCTCCCCGTTTGTCCTTTATTCTGGAGTCTTCTGCTCTGCTCTGCTCTGCTCCTCTTTTCTTACCTCTGCTGCTGTTTTTCTTTGCTCTCTTTTCCTTGCTGCCATTTTCTTTGTAGTTCTCCCTCTAATGTACCTTTCCCCATTGGTTGCCTTTCTCCTAAATTTTTAAGTGAAACATGTAATTGACGGTCAAAGGGCGCTAAGTACAGTAAACAAGCTCTCAATGAATCAATATTTACTGCCTGAATTACACAGTAACACTTTAATTTATGACTTCTGGGGGTTTCTTGAAACTTACAGGTATTATTCTCTTAAAGCTCGTGGAAGCAGGGCTGAACAGCTGTTTTGGATGAATAATGTGTCTCAGGCTGGAGAAGTTGGTGCACTGCTTCCCAGCCAAGGTAGAAAGTCAGAGAGAATGCAGCAGCAGCAGCAGGTGAAAGACTATTATAAAGCAATTTTCAGGTGGTTTATTATAGGCCTCCAAACTAGAAAAAGGGCAAAGGGTGGAAAAGGGCATTACAACAGGTTGTATATTGCAGGTTATTGTGCTTTGAGCTGCAATGAACCTGATAATGAAATCAGCCGAACAAGAGCATAAAGGTCCCACACTGACAGGAAAAAAGACATCCCCGAGGTAAGCCAACATAGATGTTATAACAATAACGACAAGTACAGTAATGTAGCTTAGATTGTTACTGCTGACACTGGAGAAAACAGGGAAAGTTTACACTACCCAAATATAGGTTCCCCATGTCACTGAAAGAGAAAATAAGTAGAGCATTTCACTTTAGGATTTTGAGGGCAATAACTGGGATTTGTGAAAAGTACATCATTTATGAAATTACAGCATGCTGGCACAATCTACAACACCAAAATTAATAAATAAATAAAAATAACCAGCCCCAAATTGCACAGAGATTAGTGACTGCTGGTTTTTTTCCCCCCCTTCCTTTTCTTTTGGTTTATTTGTTTAAAGAAAGTCCAGCAGGTGGCACAGGAATAGTAAACAGGGAGCAGTTTTCCTGAGGTTGGCCTTTCGTTCCTGTCCAGTTTTAGGGATACAATTCCATCTTTAAACTCTAGCTCTAAACTGATAGTTAAATTGGACAGAGATGCAACAGTTGTTGAATGTTTCTTATTCAACCTGCCTTCAAAAAGTAAACAGTGGGTGAAATAAAATCTAATGTTTTGAACCTTCTGAAATATTTGTGTGTTCAGACCTTATGCCAACCTAATCATTAGGTACATGGCTCATGCGCATGGGATGAAGTTCTACATTCTGGGTCATTTTTACCCATTCCAAACTTACTTCCTATCAAATTATTTTCTTGAAAACTATAAAGGAACAATGACAAGAATGTTGGATTATAGTAGGCTGTGTCAAGCAAGGATTTCTCTTTACTTTTGGGGTGATCTTTTTTATTCCACTTTTAATCAAATATTCTGACAACCCAGAAGTGGCACATTTGGTCCCCTAAGCAGTCATGGTGGTGTCAAGTTGTAGGGAGAGGAGATGGTGGTAGAAGGTGACAGTGTGGTTGCTATTCATAATGGTTTCTTGGAGGAAGAAGCATGGAAGCTGGAGGTGAAAATAAGAGTCATATCATTCAAAATATTAACAAATTCATATCAGGCCACTTGGAAAACTTTGTCTGGAAAGCAAACCAAATAATAGGAAAAAAATATACTTTTGCCATGACAAGCCTATCAGTTGGTAGATATTTGTTTTGTTTTGTTTTGTTTTATTTGTATGTGGCCTACTTGAGTGACCTGGCAAAATATTTATGTATTTAAGTCCAGATTCTCATTGCATTCCCAATCCCTTCAGGAGAACCTGTGTATATATTCACATAAAAGCAGTAACCTCATAATCTCAGCAGCAATTAAAATTACTGACAACTGGGACTATGAGTTTCAATTGTCATGGCATATGTAACAGACATTTGTTACATATCACAAACATGTAATACAGATTGAATCTCTATATCCGAACAAGGTAGATTTTGTGTGGGAGATTAAAGTATCTACCAATTGTCATCCTAATGGATAGTTACCCCAGTTTTTAAGAATTTTAGTGGAACAGCTTCTAAGCTTGGGGTCTCCTTATAGATGCACAACTGAGCACTGTATAGCATCATACCCAAAACTTTGGCTTTAAACAATTTGATAGTTGTTATGACTAATTATTTCCAAATTGGCTTGTCAATTTAACAATCTCAAGAAATGATTTTGGGGCTCTTATTAGCAGCTCTCCCACATTAATTGATCAGCAGGTTGGAAGTGGATGGTTGGAAGTGGATACCTAAGTACTTAAAAGATTTAACCTGTTCAATAAGCTTGCCATTAATTGTTGATCTAGTCCATAAAGCACTTCCAAGAGAATACCAAGACCTTCTTTTAGAAGTGTTAATTTCAAGGTATTATCTAAAGTGGTAAAGCTTTAAGGCATCTTCAGAGGCCTACCTGGCTGATGGACAAGATGGCCACATCATCAGCATAAAGAATAGAATGAGGCAATGGACAAGGGATGAAGGGTGATATTCTGGCTTGGCAATGTAGTAAAGTCATTAGTGTAACAGTTAAACAATAACATAGCAAAGATAGAGCTGTTTGATAGCTTTGTAAGTAGAGATAGGTTTAGTTATGTCACCTAAGAGATTACCTTTGACTTGGATAGTAATTTAGTTATATAATTAGTTGAAGGTGGCAGTTGATTGAAGTGGCAGCTAATTTCCTGTAGTCTTTCACAAGGTATCAAATCAAAAAGGCAACATAAAGGGTGCCTTTAGGCAAATTATAATATAATTTAATATTTAGAGCTGTCAAAAGAGGGGCTAGCACAGTGGCCCCCCATAGAAGAGGTTTCTGGTGAAGCATTTGCTACATTACAAGGTGACCAAGGAATCTGTCTGAACTGTCTGTCTTTCATTATACACTCATCTCTCCAGTGGTCTGCTGACTCCCTGGCTTCTCACAGGGAAGTGCTGGGAAGACATGCAACTGAAAACTGCAGCAGCAGCAGCAAGAGCACCTTCCACCATCTCCAACAATACAGTCATCTGAAAACCACCAAGGGAAATTCAGAAGAAATTGTCAAGCTACTTGAAAGTAAGCTAGTAACAGAAGCTTCTTTCAAAGGGGGTGAAAATCTTATGCAAAAGCCTTTGATTGTGTGGATCACAACAAACTGTGGCAAATTCTTAAAGAGATGGGGATACCAGACCACCTTACCTGTCTTCTGAGAAATCTGTATGCGGGCCAAGAAGCAACAGTTAGAACCTGTCATGGAACAACCGATTAGTTCAAAATAGGGAAAGGAGTACGACAAGGCTGTATACTGTCACCCTGCTTATTTAACCTATATGCAGAGTACATCATGAGAAATGCCAGGCTGGAAGAATCACAAGCCGGAATTAAGATTGCAGGGAGAAACATCAATAACCTCAGATATGCAGACGATACCACCCTAATGGCAGAAAGTGAAGAAGAACTAAAGAGCCTCTTGATGAGGGTGAAAGAGGAGAGTGCGAAAGCTGGCTTGAAACTCAACATTAAAAAAACTAAGATCATGGCATCTGGACCCATCAATCCCTGGCAAATAGAAGGGGTAGAAATGGAAGCAGTAACAGACTTCATTTATTTGGGCTCCGAGATCACTGCAGACGGAGACTGCAGCCATGAAATTAAAAGACGCTTGCTCCTTGGGAGGAAAGCTATGGCAAACCTAGATAGCATATTAAAAAGCAGAGACGTCACCTTGCCGACAAAGATCCACATAGTCAAAGCTATGGTTTTTCCAGTAGTAATGTATGGCTGTGAGAGCTGGACCATAAAGAAGGCTGAACGCCGAAGAATTGATGCCTTTGAAGTGTGGTGCTGGAGAAGACTCTTAAGAGTCCCCTGGACTGCTAGGAGGTCAAACCAGTCAATCTTAAAGGAAATCAACCCTGATTGCTCATTGGAAGGATTGATAATGAAGCTCAAGCTCAGATACTTTGGTCACCTAATGCGAAGAGAGGACTCTTTGGAAAAGACCCGGTTGCTGGGAAAGATGGAAGGCAAAAGGAGAAGAGGACGGCAGAGGATGAGATGGCTAGATAGCATCACTGAAGCAATGAGCATGAAACTGAGCAAACTCAGGGAGGCAGTGAAAGATAGGAAGGCCTGGCGCAATATGGTTCATGGGGTCACGAAGAGTCGGACACGACTTAACGATTAAACAACAACAACAACAGCATAGGAATTCCAAAGCTGCAGTGACAAAGTCTGCAATGTGTGTTGTTGTCTCCTAAAACAGAATATGTTAGGTCTGTTCTCTCTGTATAAAAGAATCTCAACACAAGATATCTTAGTTGTTCCAGATTAGCTTAGCCTAATTAGGTCTGCACCCTGAATAACCCTGGTAGTGTGTTTTGAAGGCTGTAAAGACAAATTATTTTAGTTTATTCCTTGCTATAATTCTTTGCTGTCATTATCCAACAGTAAAGTAAACAGTAAACAGACATTATCCATCCATATCACAATATATATCTTGCATGTTATTTACACACACACATAAAAATGTGTGTGTGTATGTATGCATTTATGTATGTAATTTTCATTGAAAAACTGCACTGTAAAATTTGGAGAGTTGGGAATAATACATTTTTTAAAATTTAGTATTAGGTTTATATCCCACCTTATATGTACAACCGAAGGCAGTTTACATCGTGCTCCTGCCTCCTGTTTTCCCCACAATGGTGCTGTGTGGTGGGTGGGCTGAGACAGAATTATTATCCCAGAGTTACTTAGCTGGCTTTCATGCCCACAGGAAGACTAGAACAATCTCCTGGTTTTCAGTCCAGCACCTTAACCACTACATCAAACTGGCTTGCTTATACCAAGCTGGGTCACATTTTTAGTATTAAATGATAACATGATAATAGTGTTTTTGTTTGTGTATTGTTTATAGAAATATAAACTCAATATCTTCACATTTAACTTCTCTATATTCTGTAGCTTTGGAATTTTTGATCTCATGAGTCTCTGTCTTCACTGAAGAAATTTGAAGGGGTTGCCATTATTCTGTTACTTGTGTCTCCAGCGTCAATCAAACTGTGATCAATGTGGTTGGGTAAGAAATGTGCTTAAAACTTCAGCAATGCATCACAAAAGCACCTGCCATCTGTCTGAATTTCTTCGTTAATATTTCATGTTAAGAGATCCCTACCACATTTAACAGGAAAACATTTTTATTTTGTTAATATTAGATGTTTTAGATATTTTTGAGCTATAAAAGCTTCTCTTGGGGTTTACTATAGTACTGGGGAAATGCTGAAAACTACTTTATAATTGGATATTTTTGAGTGGGTGGCATGAACAGTCTTTTTTTTCCTTTAACTTTACTTTTAAAAGCAAAATGAAAATCCTACATACTAAATCCTTAGAGTATTCCATTCAATTTTTTTACAAAAGAAAAGAAGAGAAATAGCCCAACTTTTTTGGACTTCAGCTTGTAAAAATGTAGACAATTGTGCTTTTAACCCTGCAGCTTGCTTATATTGAGAGTCAGTTTAGTGTAATGGTTAAGGCACCAAGCTAGAAACCAGGAGACCATGAGCTCTAGTCCCACCTTAGGCACGAAGTGAGCTGGGTGACCTTGGGCCAGTCATTCTCTCTCAGCCCTAGGAAGAAGGCAATGGCAAACCACTTTCAAAAATCTTGTCAGTAAGACTGCAGGGACTAGAACAGGTAGTTGCCAGGAATTCACACTGACTCAAAGGCACCAAAAACAAACAAAAAAAGCCTATTCTGTTTTATCCACAGTAAATAATTTAATAACGTCAACTAAATAAACATACTACACAAAGGCGGTCTATAACAAAATGTTGCAATATTCTTGCCTGGCTTCCTAGCAAAAATATACCTCTTCTTGGTGCTTGCAGTCAAGCATGTCCTCTGGAATATCATAACCTGAAAAAACATAAGATGGAGTTTCTATTTCCTCTGTCCTATTTTCAATTTTCATTTTTTTTTTTTCTTGCAAATCTGAATATTTTTCAGTGCAGGCTAAGACTTCTCTATTGCTTTTCAGTGGCTCTATTTTGACCCCCGTTCTTTTGGCATCCACAATCTGGGTTAACTATTAAAGAGAATATTGACAGTCCCATACACTTCTGCCTATTCTCTGGAACAACACAATTACTTTCAACAAACTTTTGAAACATTATGGCTATAAGTCAGAAAGCTTGGAAGACCATCTATTCCACGTACTGTGGAAAATGCTCCCAATTGGATGTGTGGAAGAGTACGCATGTGTACATCCATTTGGTCTTTTTATAGCAGTACCTTCTATTTCCTTAAAGGGCCTTTCAAAAACATTAATTGCATTTTTATAATATTTAGAGCTTCTTTTGCAAGACCAGAGGTACTACAGCACCGAGAGAATTAGTTCTCCGGCTTCCTATATTAACCTGCACTGACAACTGGAATGGGCAGTTGGTAGTCTTTGTAGCAGCATGTGGCCATCTTGAGCCTCTGTGAAACTTCAGAGCCTTCTCTTCATTTGCCACTGAAATTCTACTTGGTAGTTTGCAATCCAGTTGTGATTAAAGTTTGGGGGAAACAGAATTAGTAAAAAAAAAAAAAGAAGAAGCTAGCAGATGGAAACAAGAGCAGCATGTATTTAATGTTTAGGGATGAATGTTTTTATTTATTGTATTTACGTCTTGCCTTTTCTCCAAAAGCAAAAGGTAGCTTAAATGGAGATCTCCTTTAATTTTATCTCCACAACAATAACTTTGCAAAGTAGATTATCCAAAAGAGGGTGACTGGCCTAAAATCATCCAATAACTTTCCATGGATAAGGATGGGCTTGAACTTGTGTTGGTGCAATACTTTAAGCTCTTAGGTGTAATAAAGTTAAGATGGAGAAAGTGTGTGGAATCTGTTTACTTTTAAACTGCATTGGGGCTAAGGTTGTGTTCTTTTAATATATAGAATTGGTTCACCATAATCTCTCATAATCTGGACAATTACTGAAAATATTTGACAATTAGAACAAAAGTAGATACATTCCATTGTTGTTTTATTGTTAAATCCTTCATGTCATTCTGGATCTCTTGAAAGCATCTCACTGGCCTCTGAATATTCATATATACTGATAGAGATATATGCTAAATAAGATTGATAAGTGTGGTCCTTTGTTCTTCCCCCCTGCCCCGCCCCCCCAAAAAGATCTCAACCTTAATACATGATAGAAATGCTTTCCTTTTTAACCCAGCAAAACTATAATGTAGACCACTTGAAGGCAATGCTTTCTCTGAAACATACACTTTGAAGAATACCATCTTAAAATACAAGTCAAATACATTTACTAGAAGCCTTTACCTTTTGGGTTGGGAAGGCAGCAATGAAGCTACACTTTCTGTTATGACGTGGAGGATAAAAATAGATTTTTTTAAAAATTATTATTCTGGAAATAAATGAAGGCAGGCAGATGGGCAGGGGCTATGAAATATATTGTAGAAATCAGGGTCCAACAGTAGCAAACACAGAGCAAGCAATCAGCACTTTTTATGACAGACTATTAATACACGGAACTTTTTGATGATCAACTTGTATTTCACAAAAGACAGTTTACTGCAGGTGTGAGTGGAAAATAAAACTGATAGGAATGACACTGATTCCAATAAGGGATTTACTTAGTTGATGCAGAACGTTATTTAAAAGGATGACTGAATCTTTTCATTGCTGCTGGTGCTTGAAAACACAAAAGGTAAATTGATAGCACCTGAAGTAAACCTGCTTGACCTGGGGCACACATATTTGAGAGACCATCTCTTAATTCTCTCAGATCAGGGATGGAGAACTTGTTGCCTTCAAGAGGTTGTTGAGCTACTTTGTCGCTTCTGCATCTTATTACACTTGGGCATTGTCTCCCTCCCCTTCCCCTGCAAAGCACTCAAAATCTTATAAAATTGTCAGATCTCAGAGTGTGGGAAAGTGAATATAACTAATTGTACGTATGAATGGATAGGTATTAGGAAAGAAGATTTATTACAAGAGGCTAATTCCTAACATCTCCTTTCCTGGATTTTAATATATCTTTTAATATAATTGTATTGGACTGAAATTGGTGTTAGTCTGATTCTTGGGCTGCTCAGAATTCTTGTCTAATGATTCTACTGTGCAGACTTGATCAGTCTTCCTTCTTTGAAATAAGTTTAGTTACATTACGTTGATCCTTAACTTCCTTCAGAACTTGCTCATCCTTGAGATCTCAAGTTGCCTTGCCTTTGGGAATGCCAAAATCACACAAGATTCAGTAATCTTGAATTCACATTTCTAGGGTGTCATTGTTACCATTCATGGATGTGATGGATGCCATCACCCTTGGATGCACTGTTGTTGGTGCAAGTTGTACAACAATAATTTGAATTCCTTGAGGGAAGGAGAGAAGATAAAACACAAACAAGAGTAAATGTGGCTCACTGTGAATTTTTAAAAAGTTAAATTGGCATAGCTGAGAGCTAATATCCCTTCAGATAGTCCTCATGCTATAGATATGTATGTTTAGTGTAGGGAAGTGAATTAATTTGGAACAATAGTATGATATATACAGGTAAGAAATCCTGTATTTCCATTTCTCATTCAATATCACTAAAAAAATTACAACATGCATTAACACTTTCACACATATATCAATTAACAACCTCAGAAGAGTGAGCCCATCCCCTTGAATATTTGCAATTGTAAATTGCTAATACAGGTAGCAGGGTATAATTGGAACTCTTCTTAGTGTGAAATGGTGATGTCTTCTTTTTTAGTCCCTTGTACCTGTAAATCATAGCAGATAACACATCTTGAAACTGAAGTGACAGGACTGACGAATGAATTCACACTGGCTTAGTGTAACTCTTCACACTCTGCTCCATCGAGTGTTGCAATATATGTCAATTAATATTTGCTTCTTTACCTTAAAACGGTTTGAACACATTCTGTTCCTTCAAAATCATTGGGAGGATACTGTCATCAAAAAGGAACCAGGGAAAACAGGCATAGATGTATCAATTCTTCTACATTTTTAGCAGCAGCTAACAACATATGCAGGTGTTGCTTCTTAGCTTAATCCAAATGGATTTCCTATAATAGGCTTGGTGAAAGGATAGCTTGGTTCCTATTTAGTTTTGAGAAGCCTTATCCTCAAACACATTAAAACAACTGGTGTTTACTACCCAATGTTTGGATAATTTAATGGAATCCTTCAGATAGATTTTCTCTTCCATCTCCCCCCCCCCCTTTTTTTTAAAACTGACCTTCAACAAATGACTAAAGCTTGATTATTCATTTATCCCTAATATGAACATTCCAGAATTAATGCATGGATTTTTGGCACAGTTTTCACAGTATGCAATTGTTGTTTTGCCCTTTCCATTGGACTGGAAACCTCATAGGACAAAAAGATGGACATGGAGAGTGAACCAGCCTGCAAGGTGTGTCAGCATGTAAATCCTACAATCTGATTCAGGGAAAACCAGTCCTTAGGTGTCATTGGTTCCAAAGGAAATAAAATACCAACTAATGTCGGGTAAAGGTCTGCATTTCTCTAATATAAAGCAAAGATTACCATTTGCTTAATTATAATTGCAAGGTGCTAGAAGGTAATAATTTGGTCTAGCCCTCTCAGTGCAGGAAATAATGCCATATGTAATTACACCATCCCTAACCCAAAGTCATCCAGCAGCCACTGAAATTCTTCCAGTAAAAGAAAACATGCCACTTTCTCAGCTGGGTGATTCTACCATCCAACAGTTTGCAATATTAAGGGTTTTCTCTTAACCTTCAGCTGACAACTGCTTCCTTCCCAATTATACTCAATGGTTCATCTCCTGCCTTCTAGAGCAGAGAATGTACAACCTCTGGTTCCAGGGCAGTACGTAGCAGGGGTAACTTCAGGATTGGGAATTTCCAAACTGAGTCCATTAAGACAGTCCTATTCAGAAAAAAGCCTTTCTGCATATACCCCAAAGTTGTTTCAAAATCGTCTCTCAAATCAGTTGCCTCTGCCCAATCTTAAATTACTGGATCAATTTAGAGGCAACCTATTCCATTTGGTGATGCAATTCAAACTGGCAATCCAATCCAAAAATTGAGTTTTACTGATTTGGAGATTTGAATTGAATTTCTGAATCAAATCTTCTGATAGATCTAGCATGTAGCTCCAAAATCTTGGCACAGTCCCTAGAGCTCCTCCAAAAGTTACTGTACAATTAATTTTTAATATGGCAAAAGGGATAATATATACATGGGGAGTTATCATATTATTGTATTTATTTAATTAAGTTTAAATACATTTGAAGATAACATTTAAATTAAAATTTAGTAGTTATTCTGGCTGCATCTACTTCTGAGAGTGCATCCTTCAACGTACCATAGCAAAACCTACCTGCAGTCCTGAGCTTACAAAAGGTTGTACAAATCTTCTGCACCACAATGAAAATCAATGGCCCCATATCATATCTTCTGAAGTAGGTATCATAGCACATGCTAATCTTATCACCTCGAAGCTAAAATGTGTTATTTGGTATTCATATAGCAACTTCTTCAAACACATAATTTCACAAAGTGAAAAAAGAAACATCGACCCTCTTATATGAGGAGCTTGATTAATCAACAGGCCTTTAATAATTTAATCTACTGATTAAATTTAATATTGTTTGCAAATAGCTTAAGTCCACTGTTGAGGATATTGAGCGGAGTGTGAATAGCGGGATATTTTTAAAAAGCTTATTGTTAGAAAGAAAGGATTCTATGATGGTTTCATTTTGTATTATCCAGATACCTTAGGCCAGTGTTGTCCAAACTTGGCCACTTTAAGATGACCCATGCTGGCTGGGGAATTCTGGGAGCTGAAGTCCACTCATCTTAAAGTGGCCAGGTTTGGACAACACTGCCTTAGGCCAAATAGAAAGGCCTTCAGCCTCAGCCATCAAGAGTAATGGTTGTATTTAATGGTGTTCACTTCAGTGACAGAAAGTGCCTACTAGTAGATTCAGAAGGGAAGGAAGTAATCCACTTCTGCCCTGCCACATCTATGTGCCTGTGGAAGCAGGAGAAATCTCTTCCTGAGGCCTGTAGGTTATGGTATGGCAGGGTGAAAAAGATACAGAGACATTTACACTACTTTGATCTTTTTCTGACTGAACAATGACAGTCACTGTTGAAGTCCTCCTTTGGCCAGAATGACTGACACCCCTTTCTTCCTCTTCCTTGTTCCCCTCCAGGTTTGTTTTCCCTGCCATCTTTGTTCTTTTGTCTTGTGTTTCTTTGTGTCTTTATATTCTTTGTTTTTAAATGTTTTTAACAACTGTAAACCACCCAGAGTCACTGGGAGTTGGTGGCATATACATTAAATTAAATTGAACAAATTAAATTAAACGAAAGAATCCAAACAACTTTACACTTCTTATTGTGTGCAGGAGCAGAGAATATATTTAAAGCAGCTCTCAAACTGATATAAATATATCTTTTGTTTGGGGTAGGGAAGTAAGTTAGGAATATGGAAGGTATGTAGAATGTAATCTTGGAAAAAGCTTGTTGTTGAGGCTGGCAGAAGCTGAATATAGGCTGGAGCCCTATTTCCAAACTTTTCCTGGAGCAGGAAAGTCAATCAAACCAGTGTCTTCTGGGAATCTCTCCCAGGAACCATAGAATTACAGCCTACATGAGCAATCTTGTGTCACTGACTTAGAAGTAAGCCCTGTTGAAATCATTAGGATTTAGCTGCAAAGGGGGATAAAATGGGAGTCTAAAAGTACAATTCTATACTTCCTGCACTTGCTGAGCCCAGTGGAAGCTTCTCTTATGGAGGTCTGTATCAGATTACAACCTGAATTGATTCAAATGTATAGCCATTATATGGTAATATTCAGAGAACTGCAGGGAGAACTGATGATAACAAGAATGCCTCCAAATGCTTGGATTGCCTTCAGGGTCATCTTGAATTTTGCACGGCCAGACCTGTAATCTTGATGGGACACACCTCTGTATTAGTGTTCAGAATAACCACATGCTTCCTTCAACCCCTATAGATTTCTCTTTGCCCCTGCTAAAATATAATAGCATTTTAAGAACACATCAGGTAAGAAAAATAGTAATAAATAGTAATATGCCAGGTAAGAATCAGTATTGTTCATTTTGTGAGTACAATGTAGCAAGCAGGGCACTGATAAAGTTTTTATAGTTGCTCATTTTAAAGGATCATTTTAATTTCAAATGTATAATCATGTTTCATGCTTTCTGATACAGCTGAAAGCTTCTACTCCCCTGGTGTATTACTATTTAGGTTTCTGAAGTGAATGCAAGGCTGGGTTGTTCTAGCAGCCTGACCAATGCCACAGTGGTTTTTCAGTAGGGAAGAAATACAGTTAACAGAGCTATAATGGTCTTTAAAAGGTTTCTCACAGTGAAATTGTAGTCACATAATTTACAGGAAACTACTCAGCATATATCTAATGGCAACCCCTTGAAGTAATTAACTGATACAGCATGCAACTTTTACAATATTTTCCCCTATATATATGTTTCCCCTTCTGTCTTCTTTGCAGTTTTTATGCACAGAAATAATGAAATTTCTGTTTGTTCAGTCATAATATATTGTTTGAAATAGCACTATGATTCAAAAGATAGTTCAGTCTGAGAACTTCCTGCATGTTTCCATTTGGGTCTCAGATTTGTTTCAAAAGCACTAGAAGGATTTGATGGGTATCCAAGCCATAAAGGAACATGGGACAAAATTCAATATGAATTTCTGGGTAATCCACATTGGGGGGTGGGGGTGGGGACTGTTCCTGTAGTTATTTCCCTTTCATATTCCACAGTGTTCATAGACTGGGAAGCTGCAAGCAAATTTACAAATGCGATATGCAAGAGAGAGTAAGCAATTGCCCTGCGAGCAAAGTTGTTAAGACTGAAGCAACTCCCACAGAATGTGGAATCTGCACTGAAGAAAATATCTGTAATCTCTCTCACTACAGACAAATGTCTTGACAAAGTCTGTTCCAGCTAAAGATGAAAAAGAAATCTGTCACAGATTTCTGTGACAATAATCCTCCAAGGCCCAGATGGCAGCAATGAAGAGTCTGCTGACATCTATTGTTTTCAGCAAGGAATGTAGAAATCAGGATATTTTGGGGAAGTGGTATATCAAATCAGCATATATTTAATGAAGTTGCATAAAAATAGTTGTATATTTGGGGAAATTGCATGAAAAGTGATGTAGGTTGCAGGTGTTTATACAGAAAAACACAGTATTGGGCATATCTGTATAAAAGGAAGGTATATAACATTGTGAAAGACATCCAGAATCCATACAATGCCAACTGAGGATTTTTCCAGTGGTGTTTTTGTTGAGATATTGGACCATATAAAATAAGTCTTTGAAATGGGGGGTCCACAAAAAAATTAAGATAATGTCCATGGTCATAAGGTCAGGATCAGAGTGTTCCACACATCTCTGCTTTCTGTCTAAATAATGAATATGTAAGACTCATTCATCTTCAGCCTTATGTACACAGCTGGTTTGCCATGAAGATCAAAGTCTATTTCCTTGATCAGTGTTTCTTAAACTTTTCAAGACCTCAAAACATCTATCTGTCTATCTGTGTGTGTGTGAGGGGGAAAAAGAGAGAGAGAGAGAGACTAAAGAAGTATGAATATTTCTTTAAAAAGGGGAAATATTGAAATGAAACATATTTAAATACTCTACATTTAATATGTCAATTATCTATCATAAGTGATGTATGAACTGTTGGCAGATTTCCTCAATGTCTGCTATGAGATTTATTAATGAAAGTCTTAGAGTTGGCACTGATATTCTGCTATTTCAGTATTAATATTGAATATTTGATCTTAGTTTTAGTGAGTAGTGAAAATCCACTCTCACAATGTTAAAGGAAAAGGTTGTAAGATCTTTAATGCCTTTTCTCTAAAAAGCTCATCTTCTCTGTGTATTTTCATCCCAAAATCTTCCAATTATGATTCCCCCACCCCCCAGTAGTTTCAGTGTGATGCCTGAGAAGGGATCTGCCAAAATTTTTTAATTCACGGACACGGTGCTTGTTTGGCTAATGGATTGCAAACCTGGAACTGCCCTTCACAATATTTTCATGTAGCTTGGGGAATGCTGGGGGTTCCAGGAAAATAGTTTAAGTAACACTGAACTAGACCAAATTAGTTGCCAGGATTTCAGAGCTAACTTGGGATAAATTAATTAAGATAATAGAAGATAGTGGGGAAAAAACTGAAACCAGAGACATTACTACAGCATTTCTAGAAGATGGCCTAGGGAATATAACAGTTGAAACTATTCCATATGATTAGTTAGTCTATTTTTAAGATACCCATCTGTTTTGATTAATAATTCTCACAAATACATGCCTGATTTGACTTTATCTGGATATATATTTATTAGCCACAAGAAACATCACCCTTAACTCAGAAACAATCGTCAAGAGAATGATTTGATTGTTGTCCCAAGGCTCTCAATAGGACTAACTAGTAAATGGCCACATTTCTCAGCATATCCCCATAGCCTCCAACAGTCCAGCTTGGAGATAAATTTTACAGTCATTAAAATGACTATCTCCTCTCCTCCGTTCTTTGAAGGAAAAAGCTGAGTGCTTTGATGAAACCTTTGCTTCTTTTCCCAGTGTCAGTGCACTTGTCCTAACCACTGATTTTCAATGGAAACCCTCCACATCCCATGTAATTTTAAAGCTATGGTAAGGTCACGAGTCTCACTTTTGCTGCTCTGATGAAGCACATGTCTATTTTCAAAATAAGTTTCCTCCTCTCTCTGTGGATGCCATTTGTTTGAGTACTGAGGTGTTTACAAAACAATAACAGTTTCCATTCTGTAAAAAAACAAAACAAGACAAAACATAAAAAGACACTATCACATTATTTTTACAGCTGTCAGGGAGTGTTGGCTTGCACTTTGGTTTGGTTTTCCCATGTTCTCACAGATCTAAAGATAAACCGGAGGGATTCATTTGTTTAATGTTTGAAAAACTGATGAAACACAGCTAATAAGTAATTAATTGAAATGGCTTTGTGTATTACATTGTTCTTAAAGATATAAGAATATTTATAAAAGTATGTGATTATCTTAACCCAACATCATTCATGTTAACATGCTTTCAAATGATATGAATTATTTTGTTAAAATATTTACAACTGTTATACCCATCAAGGAGTTATGCAGCCTACACTTTTCAAACTGGCTCGGCATTTCTTTGGCGTCATTAATGAGTCACAGAGATCTGGTAGTCATATAATGGGCCAAATTAAGGCCAATTTCATCCACATGAAAGCATTCTGGGTGTGATAGTAACTGTGATGTGCGAAATCAGTCTTTATTTCTTTTACAAGGCTAATAAGTCCATAACAGTCATTGCTTATTTCAAGGTTGTCTGGTTACATAGATAGTAAGGAAGACGACCTTGATGGAGATATGCAAGATCTGTTACTAGGGCAATGGGGTGTGAAAAATATTTTAAGTCCACAACAGACAGATAATATTCAGAAGGGGTTCAGACAGACACCTTTCTAATTCACTGAAGTATAAGAAGGGGGAGTAGGTTCAGCACAGACTTGCAAGATTCTGTTACTATAGCCAATCTCAAGAAAAGTAGTTTTAGCCATCCTGTGGAGTTGATATCTTGGTCTGGTGTACCTAGTGGAGCTGACAGGTTATCTAGCAAAAGAAGTGATCCACTTAGGGAAGATGGTGTACTGTCACATTGATTTTCTAAGGAGATGACTGATTATAATAAATGGGAGAAGCGAATGCCTAAGATGACACAGCAGAATGAAGAAACTTAAGGTAATAATAAAGGGCTGCTTTACTATAGTTAAGAATATTTCAAGTAAATTCATACAATTTGAATTTGTATAGGTGCATAGGACTACAGTTCTCATGTTCCCTAACTATGACCCCCAGGAGGCATCAGAGAGACACTGGTAGTTATCACTACATTGCCTCAGTGATGTAAAGGAGGGACAGGGGAAATCCACAAGCATAACACTTTTCAGCACACTGCCAATGACATCATCATCATCATCATCACCACCACCACCATTATCACGGACAATGCATTCATTGGTGCCAGTCTTTCTGCTGGCAGTAAACAGGCAATGATAATAGCCAGTAATATCACTGCTACTGCTACTTCCTAATGCTAGAGAACAGGGCATGCAGGTTGGGGAACAATGCTTTAAAAATGTATGAAATTACTGGAGGATAGTCTATCAATGAATATGATAGCTATACTATTTTCTTTTTCTCTGTGGAACATTTTCATAGAGTCAGTATACGGAAGTCCAATTATCTAGTAGTACTTGCAGCCATTCATTCACTCCCATACAGAGTTGAAACCAACAAGAGTTACACCAAACAAGGCTAAACAATATTAGATAAGTATTAGAGGGGAAGCAGAACTGCTCCTTCATTAATCTACTAAAGATAAAATTACTATTTCACAAGAACCTTGGAGTATAAATGAGAGATACTAGGGATGGAGAGGGCTGTCTTGTAAATGATCTGGGTGCCTTTTGTTGAAAGACATGATTGGTTGGACCATGATCTGAGCAAGTAATATCAGTATAATCTTTTACCTTTCTCTCTTTTAAAACATTGCTTCATCTGTTCTAGGACTTCTTTGTTCTGTTCAGCAGCATTTCTTCAGGATTTATATGCCAGTTTATTTAAAAATCATCATCAGCCACTGAGTTATGTTCCAGACTTGAACCTGACAGGGTAGTGGTGATCAGGACTGAGGATTATGTCCCACTTTCCATTTGTATATGTAATGGAATGTATCTACAAAGGGGCAGGTGGTTTTATGGAATGCAGAGGAGGAGACAAGAGGCAACATGGTCCAGTGCAGGAGCATGGGAAGAAGAAGAGACTTAAGATAGCCACTCCATAGATTCTTCCAAAGTATATCTATTAGGTTAGCATAGTACAGATTTAGTCTGGCAAGATTCTGTCTATATGGTGTAAGCAATAAAGAACTGAACTTGGCTGGATTTTTTCCCTGTTGTTCTTGGGCTGGGCTTGCTGGCTGGGGGATTCTGGGAGTTGAAGTTCACACATCTTCAAGCTGCCAAGGCTAAGAAATACTGGTATAGCCCTTATCTGCATCAGGAGACTGGTCACTCAGTAGCTCATGTAGTTCCATCCCTGAGTAGACCTCTTTCACAGCTGTTAAACACCTTTTCAGCAAAGATTTGATTCTATCATGAGCTATGATCAGGAATGTATGATACATGATCCAAAAGAAGGAGGGTTGGAAGGAACCGACCAAAATCCTACTGAAGGGAAGAAGCCATTGTACTAGTAGAATACTGACTATTTCTGGCCCCAATCCATTACAGAGGTTTCTCAGACAATTTTGTTTGTCAGATGGCATATCACTTGATTTTTTGGTTGATTTCCACAGTCAGAACTGATGCTGGTTTAATTTAGCAGGACATCTCATGGAGACTTTTTTTTTTTTTACATAGCTATTTCATGCTATTTTTCAAGGAGAGAAATATGAATTGAAATAGCACGCTTTTTTGCAGGGGGGGGGGGAGATGAAGTAATTGAAAAAATCACAAAATGATACTGCTTGACTAATCAAAAGGAAAAAAGAAAACTCAGATTCAACAAAGGTTGTAATGTTAACCAAGTAAAATTAGAGTGTAACGACCTGACACTCACAGCTCCCAATTCCAGTAACTCTCCTTGCAACCAGTCATGGTTCAAACAAAAGTTCATTTATTGAGAATAAGTGTACAGTTCCAAAGCATTGCTAAGACTGAGCCCACGCATGCCAAAAGTTGCTTTTACCTTTTTTCCTTCTTTCCCCCTTCACCCCTTAATGCCCCATTCTTCTCACATTCTCCCATTTGTACAACCTTGAGCATTCCACCATCTCTGATAAGAGCCCATCTGCCTCTAATGGTCAGTTCCTCCATCTATCTTCCCATAACCTTCCAGCCCCCAACCCCATGTCTTTTAATGGCAGAACCGAAGCAAGCAAAAAAGCCAGCAATTAGCGTGATTAAACAGTTGTGAGGATTCTGGCATGCTGCCCCTCCAGAAAAAAGACTCATTCAGATGAGGTGTAATTGTCAGTCTGAAAAAGAAAAAGAGAAAAACATATAGATACAAAGTTATAATATAATGTTACTTAGGCTTCTTTGGGTAAGCATGGTAAAACTTTTTGATTAAGTCTGGAGCCTTCACATTTTTCTTGTCTACCCACTCTGCTAAAGATCTAGGAAAATGCTTCCATTGAATTAAAAACTGCAACCCCCCTCTATGTTTCCTACTGTCCAAAATTTCTTTCATTTTGAAATGTTGCTCTCCCTCAATCATAATGGGTTTGGGTGTTGGCTGTGTGGGGTGCCATTGAGAAAATTCCTTGCACAGTTTTAGCAAATCACAGTGAAAAATGGAATGAATCCTCTTGAATGTGGGAGGCATCTGCAACCAGACTGAAACAGGGTTGATCACCTTTTCAATCACAAATGGCCCAACAAATTTTGGCCATAGCTTTTTTGAAGGTTGTAAGGATTTCAAATGCCTGGTAGACAAAAGGACTTTGTCTCCAACTTTCCAGTTCTTTTCCGGAGTTCTTTTGTGGTCTGCAAATTTCTTGTATGCTGCTCTTGCCTCCTCCAACACTGCAGTAATATTAGGCCACACTTGAGTCATCTGTTGGATCTACTCATCAGCCAAACTGACCTGAGTAGACTCCTGAGGTAGCTTCGGGATTGGCACAAAGTCTTGCCCAGTAGCTATTTTAAAAGGAGTGAGCTCAGTACTTTAATGCACTGCATTATTATAAGCGACCTCCCCAAAGGGCAATAGATCATCCCAATTGTCTTGTTGATAATTGATAAAACATCTCAAATACTGTTCTAACACAGAGTTCAATTGTTCTGAAGCCCCATCTGTCTGGGGGTGGTGACTCGAACTCAGTGCCTGGGGTGCACCAATCAGCTTTAGGAATGCTCTCCAAAACTTTGCAGTGAACTGGACCCCGTGATTGCTTATCACTCATTCTGGGACCCCATGAGCTCGATAAACGTGCTGGATAAACAACTTAGCCAGTTTAGTGGCTGATGGGATGGAGGGGTAGGCCACAAAATGAGCCTGCTTGGAGAATAGGTTGGTGACTACACAGATGACTGCCTTTTTGTTACTTTCAGGCAAGTCCACAATAAAATCCATGGCAATCTGCTTCCAAGGTCAGTTTGGGGTTGCCACTGGCTACAAAAGCCCCATTGGCTTCCCTCCCCTCTTTTTTGCCATGGCATATGCGGGGCAGGTAGCAACATAATCTCCCATATCTTTCCTCATTGTTGGCCACCAAAACTGGTGCCTCAATAAATGCAGAGTTTTCACAAATCCAAAATGCCCAGCTGTTTTGCTGTCATGGCCTCTTTGTAGGACACATTGACGTGCTTCAGCAGGCATGTATAGTTTGTCTTGCCACCACCATGCCCCTTGCTTATTCATCAAAGAGCTTTTATTCTTTTTAAACCAGTCATCCTCTGATATTTGGCTGTTCAGTTTCCCCAACAATTCCCCCTCTGGTAGTCCTCCAACCTTTTTACTCTGTGCTCTGGTAACTACCCTCAAGCCCAGCTGGATGCATGGGTGTGATTACTTCCTCCCATTTGCTGTTGTGTTGGGGCAATGTGGACAGACCATCTGCCAGGAAGTTCTTTCTCCCAGGAATGTATTTTAGGGAGAAATTAAACCAGTGGAAATACTGAACCCACCTCATTTGCTTTGGGGACAATTTCCTTGGGGCAGTCAAGGCTTCTTGGTTTTTGTGATCAGTCCAGATTTTGAATGGGTGGGGCGATCCCGCTAACAGTTGCCTCCAGCAAACTAATGCCCAGCGCACCACAAACGCCTCCTTCTCCCACACTAACCAGCACCTCTCCGTCTCTGAGAACTTCCCTGAAATGTAGGCACAGAGGTATACCTCCCCTGATTTTTGCAACAGGAAGCCCCACTGCCACACTGGAAGTATCTGCCTGAATGACAAACAGCTTATCCGGGTCGGGGTGTTTCAGTATCGGTTCTGCCGTGAACAAGTGCTTTAACTCTTCAAAGGCTTCCTGGCATTCCCTGGCCCAGGCTAGTGGAGTCCTGGGTTTTGAGGCTTTCGCTTTATCCTTGCCCTTAGTTTTTAATAAATCTGTGAACAGAAGCACCATCTGTGCGAAGTTCGGAATGAACTGGTGGTAAAAATTAGTGAAGCCCAGGAAACTTTGAAGCTGCCACTGCATCTTGGGAGCCTCCCAGCCAATTACGTCCCTCACCTTGGCTGTGTCCATCTCAATCCCCTGATGCGATATCCGATACCCCAAATAGTCAATCTGTTCTTTATGGAAATTACACTTAGACAGTTTGGCAAACAAATGCACCTCCAACAGCTTCTGCAACACTTTCCTCACCAATTTCACATGCTCCTCCATGGTTTCAGTATAAATTAATATGTCATCCAAATAAACCAACCCCCCCCCTATATAAGTCTTCTTGTAAAACCTCATTTATTAGTTGCATGAACACCCCCGGAGCGCCCTTTAATCTGAACGGCATGACTTTATATCGGAAACACCCTAGGGGGCAGTTAAACACCATCTTCCATTCATCCCCGTCTCAGATTCGCACCCGGAAATAAATATCCCGTAAGTCCAGCTTCGTAATTTTTTTTTCTTTGGCTAAGTGGTCTAACAAGTCTTTCATTAGCGGCAGCGGATACCTATTGTCTTGGCAAATGGCATTAAGCCCCCAGTAATCTGTGCATAGGCATAAGGAACTGTTCTTCTTCTCCCTAAACAGCACTAGTGCCACTATTTGGGAGTGAGTCAGTTCGATAAATCCTCTCTGCAGATTTTTATTGATAAACTCCCACAGGGCTACCAGTTCCTTAGGATCCATAGAATACATTTTCTTCCTCAGGAATTTAGCCCTGGGTTCAATCTCTATGCAGTCACTGGCACGGTGGGGAGGTAGTTGGTCTGACTCCTTTTCGCTAAACACTGCTTGCAAATCGTGATATTGCTTTGGAATTTGCTTCACAGTCCCATCTGCCGCTTCCACACTCACTGCAGCCACCTCCCCCTCCGATGACTTCTCGACAACCCCTCTCACTTCCACACTGCCCTCATTTGGGAACCGTAACATCTTCTTGTCCCAGTTCACCTCGCGGTTCCTCCTTTTCAGCCAATTAATCCCCAAGAATAAGGGGTTGGTAGCCATGGGAGTCACTAAAAATTTAATAGTTTCTTGGTGAGTCCTCATCCTCAACTCAAGTTTTTCTGTACAGAACTCCATGGGACCCCCGCCCCTCGCTGGGGATCCATCTAGCTGAGTGAATATCACTGGGGTTTTGAGTCTCTTTACTCTCAGTCCCAGCCCACGGGCAACCGTGGGATTTATCAAGTAACGGTAGCACCCTGAGTCTATAAGAGCCTGCAAGTCAGACCTACGGTTTGTCCTCCACACCCTCAGCTTCACCCAGACTTTGATGGGACTCATCCCTGTTTCTTCACTCTCCAAATCCTCTTGGGATTGCTCCTCCTGCTTGGGAAGTGATGCCTGCTGCTGGATAGGTGGTGGAACTGGCGATTTCATCCTCTTGTCAATGTGTCAAGCCCCAGGGGTTCCCAGCCCCACCTCCACACTGGGCGCTGCTATCTCCTTCTTCCCAGGCTTTGGAAGCTTCGATATCTTCCACTCTGCCTTCCTCCCTCGAGCTTCCGCTTTCACTTGAGGACACGAAGCTGTGAAGTGACCTAGCTCTCTGCACTTAAAGCACACCTGGCGACTCCGGCTACCCTCTGGTGCACTCACTTTAGGTTTGGTCCCAGCCTTCTTAGTTCCCAGTATTGCCGGCAATGAACAGGTTCTCACTTCCATGGTACGCTACTGCTCCTCCTCATCTCCTGCCATAGCAACCCATCCATTAAGGGTCTTCGGGTAACCCCAATATATCACCCACTGCAACAGCTCGGGCTGCAAACCCCGCTGGAACAACTTGATGAAGAGTCCCTCTGGGATGTCTGGGAGCTTCTGAGCTAGAACCCTGAACTCAAACACGAACTCAGACACTGTCCTGGAACCCTGCTTGAGCCTTTCCAGGTCTTGGCAGGCGTTCAGGGTGACATACAAGTCTTCAAAATGGGTGCACAGGGCTTCCATAAAATCATCCAATTTTTGCAGTGCCCGATCCTTTGTGCGGTGCATTCTGATGACCCACTCTGTTGCCATGCCTTCGAAGTCACTCAACTTGTAGGAAACATTCTCAGCTTCACTGCAGGACAAATTCCCATATCCCTCCATGTAAATTCTCACCTGGGTGAGAAAACAGGCCAGCTGCTCAGCATTTCCCATGAATTTCATGGAGATTCCCCTCTGCTGTATCGAGCTCTTTTTCACTTGTCTGGGTGAGTAGTCCTCATCCTCTTCACTGAATGTCTCCCCCTCACCCGGTCGCTTGCCCAGCTTTGACAATCCCAGGGTTAGCTCTGGTTCCTGGGCAGGGGGCGTAAGGCCACCCCCCAGCACTCAATCCAGCACAATCCTCACAGCCCGCCTGTCATCTGTTAGTGAAGCCATCTGCACTTCCAATTTCCCCAGGCGATCCTTCATCGAGGGACCTTGCTCTTTCACTCCCATCCCTTTCACTGTCGCTCAGGTCAGCCGCAAAGATTCCGCTGGCTCCTCCTCTGGCAAAACCTTAACTTCCAATGGCACTCTGGAAGGACCCAGAGCCTCTTCCATCTCCTCAATGACATCGTCTGCCATCTTGTTGCTCAGTCGTTGCCAGTCAATGCGATGCATAGGACTTCCCACAGGGGAAGTATTCCCTGGTGGAAATCCTCATGGGAGTCTTAGCAAATTGTAACGACCTGACACTCACAGCTCCCAATTCCAGTAACTCTCCTTGCAACCAGTCATGGTTCAAAAGAAAGTTCATTTATTGAGAATAAGTGTACAGTTCCAAAGCATTGCTAAGACTGAGCCTGCGCACGCCAAAAGTTGCTTTTACCTTTTTTCCTTCTTTCCCCCTTCACCCCCTAACACCCCATTCTTCTCACATTCTCCCGGTGGTACAACCTTGAGCGTTCCACCGTCTCTTATAAGAGCCCATCTGCTTCTAATGGTCAGTTCCTCCATACATCTTCCCATAAGCTTCCAGCCCCCCCCCCCCATGACTTTTAATGGCAGAACCGAAGCAAGCAAAAAAGCCAGCAATTAGCGTGATTAAATAGTTGTGAGGATTCTGACATAGAATCACAAATAATATTATAGGAAAACCTGAATGCCATATCCTTGTGTTTGGATGGCAGAAGTTGTGTTGCAGAATTCCTTTGCAAAAGTGTGATGCATTATGGCTCCCCACCTCTCCAGGGTTTTACAATCTACACACCCTCTCTCTACACAGTTCCCACTTGTCCTACTGACAGGCTGTTTGTTAATATGTAAATAAAATATGGGCAAGAAAGCTTCAGAATTTTGAAGCTATTTAGGTTCTAGTGGTGTTTCCTGTATTATTTTAGCTGGTGTGGGTAGCAAGGGTATCAAACTAGAATGTATTCCAAATTTAGCTATGGCTGTTATTTATAAGTTTGCTCATTCAGTTTTCAGCAGGCTTTGCAGTTCTTACCTTACTCATTCACACATGTCAGGCAGAGATGATTGGTCAAAAAAACCACAACAACACACCATTGCTTACTCCATGGTGGCGGAATGTTTATTAGCTAACCACTAGAGTGAATGAAATCATACAGGGAGCCAGTTATTTGTTCTTCCTAGTTTCATGATAAAATAATTCTCCTTCTCCACAGTTTTCTAGTATTATAACAATCTGGAGTAGTAGCAAAACTATAAAGTGGATTTAAATATATGACCAAATGCTACAGATGAACAGGATTTATATTCCCAGCATGATAAAGGTATGATCTATCATCCTATGATAGTGATGATCTGTTTTCTTTCTTAACTTCTTTTGAACATATTTATCTCATGACTTTTAGATCCTTCATTCAGCTTCCTTTACATATGACTGCTCTGTGGCTACAATCTTACACCCACTTACCAGGGAGAAAATCCCATTGACTTCAGGAGGCATTCAGTGTGATTATGCTCAAATGTTGAGCAAGGAATTGCAAATGTAACTGGCAACCTAAATAAGGTATGTGTACATGCCATAACAAATCAGGCAGGACAGACAGAAGTGTCATATTCATTAATATAAAAATTTCAGAGACAATACTTTACCTTAAAATCTGCTGACACCTTCAGTTGGCTGTTCTCAAACTGAATTGTTAAAAAGTAAGAATTCCAAGATTTATGGGATATGTGAATCAACACTGTAATTCCCCAAAGTATGTTGAGAAGCAGCTTTTGAATGAATGGCTGCTTCTTTAGCATAAATGTAACTAACGTGTCATTCTAATTTATAAAATGCATTTTTAAAACTGTATCCCTTTTCCATACTACTTATTTTCTACTCTCACATTTTTTTCCCTATTTTTTAACAATTGAAAATAAATACAAACAAAAAATAACGTTATCAAGATCTGTACTGAAACAGTGAAACTGTACAAGCTTCTTTGGTTCCCTAGTAATCCTGTTTTCAGTTTTCAACTAAGAATTATAAATTGAGGTTGTAACTATATATACACAACAACTGTTTTAATTATTCCCATGATTGATGCTTAGGTTTGTAATGCATTGCTTCTTTAGACAAGAAACTGAAATAACTTAATTTTCAACATATTTTCCCCACAGTATTAACTTGTTTTCTGTTTGGAGCATGGAACACTTTCAGAAATACTATCAGCCTATGAGGTAGACCAGACTGAGAAATGAATGCCATATAACAACTTTTGTTGGAATAGCTCTAGTAACAGAATCATGCAAGTCTAACTGCTCTTCCCTTCCCCTTCCCTTTATCTTTGTGTGAATTAGGGAGGGGCCTGTCTGAGATGTTTTCTCAAGTTAGTTTCTTGGAATGGGCTCAAGCTGTGCTTGTCTGATTATTGCCTTGGTAGCAGCTCTTCCTCCTGTCCTTCCAGGCCATTCCCTATATCCATAACAAATAGATTTGAAGGGGAAAAGGCAGCTGTGTTTGAAAGTTACTTTCCAGGGAGGTTTAGAGAGTTGTGGCTAGATCATTACACTGCTGCTATTGCCCATGCCCCTCCAGCAGGGCTATCCACAAGGGAGAGGTGAAAAAGGTAAAGGGGGCAGCTGCAAACATGCATTAGAAACCTTACTCTTTTTTGCACAATGCAAGTAAAACAGGGAAGAGTTTCCATTGCATGGTAGCAGCCACCATCTTGACTTTTATGACTCCCTTTCTCCACAGATGCCTCTGCTCTCCACTTGAATGATGAGTGATTATGTTAAACATACATACATTAGAAAATAACAACAAGGAGGTAAAGCATAATCCTTTACACATTTACTCATAAGTAAATCTCATTAAGTTCGTGTGGCTTACTTCCAGGCCAGGAGCTGTAGGGTTTTAATCTGAGAGAGAGAAAGAGATGTGGAGCTAGCATTTATATCAGCAGTTATAAGGCATTCCAAAGATGCACACTGAATGTTTCAGATTTTTACCACCAGAATAGTCTGTACAGGCCTGAAGTTTTAAAGTATTAGATAGGATGCCAGAAATATCATCATAGCCATCTTTACCAAAAAAAAATAAAATAAAACCCTGCCCAACACATCACAAATCTCATTCTCATTTTAAGATCAAGACTCCACACTATGCATGCTCTTTGCAAAGAATGCCCAGTTCACAGATAACCCATAGTTAAGAACGGAGCCTATTATAGCAAAATTTGAGTTAAATACACAAAGATTGGAGCTAAATTCACAATGATTTGAGTTAAACATACAATAGTTCGAGTTCATTTCACAATACTACTTGTACAGTACTATACAATAACACTGTTCTGGCTTACATACAAATTTGACTTAAGGACAGACCGTGGGAATGGAACTCATTTTTAAACTGGGGACTACCTGTATATAAGTGTTTGCTAATTTGTTTTTTTTGGGGGGGGAGGTTATAAGCTGTTATGGCAGCAGTGTGTCTAATAAAAACTAAGCTTTTTCTCCAAATTATAACCATAGGGATTTGTCCAAACATCCCCTTTCTATATATGCTGTGATATCCAGAGCTTCAGGCATTCTGTTTCATTGAAATTCATATCTAGAAGACTTGAGGATAGGCTGGGTTCATAATCTTTTTTACAATTAATATAAAATGCAAACAATCTAGAAGTGAATTTCCCTTACTCTGGAACAAATAGTTATAACCAATTATCTTCTAGTTCTTCTCTTTTCCTCTAAATCTACCACTTTCACATCTGTGATCTTCCTCTTCATCCTTACTCAAGCTTTACTGGTAGATAGGTCTGTCACTTCTGTTTTGCTTTCATCTACTCCTTTTTTAGTACTCAGGAATTCTTTGATCTCTCTTTATGCGTTAGGAGGGTGAGATTGTGTCACCATTCATAAACGCCCATGAAATGCTACTTTGCATCTTCCTTGAAATCTATGCTCTCAGCTTTGTTATCAAGTCTACAGAACCAACCCTTGTCTCCATACTAAACTTGAATACTTCCACAATATAAGAGATGGCATATTTATCACTGCCTTTTCTTTCTATTCTTTTTATTGCCTTCCTTGTGTATCACTTCAGATTCTTATGAATGCTTTGTGAGGTGGCAGGCACATAGATGTTGTGTCACTGAGTTTTCAGTCTTGTAAAAAAGCAGAATATAGGCTTACATATATTATTGTAACAGATGAATAACATTTATCCTGTTTAAAATATTGATTATATAAACTTGTACATTTTGTGTCTCTGTGATACACATGCACATATATTCAAAAAGGAACAATCTGGTGCCCAAGTTTGGTTCTCACAAATACAGTGGAATCATACTTGTAAAAGGTACATGTTTAGAGTGCTGTTAAGAATGTTTCTTCCTCCTAAAGCAAGCATTGTATTTTGTCACACACATTTCAGCCTCCATTGGTTTCCCTTTCAGATACTTCCCAGGAGAAAATGCCTCATTATAAAACTTTTTTTTTTAAGTTGCATTGCTATTTTCATGGCAACAAAGTGTTTGCATATATTATCTCCAACTCACCAGGGAAATCCTAAACCAAATAATTCATATATTAGAATTTGGGAATGAATATAAAGTTGTCAGAGGTAGTAAAGCAGAATAGAAAGATGGATACAGGAGAAGTGAAATAAATAATAAAACTATTAGAACTGAAAGAGGAATAAACATTGGTGGTTGCATATTTAATTGCATTGGTGCCTTATTCCTAAGATTTGAAATATTTCCATTTAGTGGCTTGGCTCAGCTCATTCTAGGGAGGCTCTGATAATACTGACATTTCCTTTAATGAGGGCAAGTTTTATTTTGTAATTTATTTTTAAAGCAAATTACCAATTGCTTTCAAATTTCTCACAGTAAAAGTCAGCTTCTAATATATGTGGTCTAACATTCAAGTAGCTGACATATATAGCAGGTTATATGTAAATGAACATTCCATGAGAACTTCTTCAGAATAAATTCTTTCAGATTTGTAGAGAGTTGAGATCAGGATGGGCAGGCTGAGGTTCTGGACTGCACGTGGCCCACAAATCTTTTTATGTGGCCCCCAGAATCCCATGATTAACTAAACTTAGCAGCATAGCTTGCCATCATACCGAGGCAGGAACACTGATAAAAAATAACCATCATTTAAAAAACAAAAGGCCCCAATTCCTCCTTAAACCCCAGTAAATAATAGAAAATCCTAGTTCATCCAGAAGAGTAACACGGGCCCTTTCAGAGCACCCTGCTGCCTTTGTATTCATGAAAAAAGTTACAGGTGGTCTCTGACCACTGAAACATTGTCCTACCCACTCCTGCTTTAGATATTCTATGTGCACGTTCAATTAAATGATTACATTGAAGAAGTACTTGGAGCGACTGAGTCTGGATTCACTCAATTGTCTTTTATCACAACAAATGCAGGATTTGTGAATGTTGAAATTAGGCTATGCTTGTGTATATTTCTTTATAGTTTCTCCATCAACTCTTTTCTAAAATAACAGACTTGCATTAAAATATTAATTTCAAAGTCATTCTGAAATCTGAATAACTCCTAACTGATCTCATACATTGGGATTTTGTTGTGTTTTTTTAGCCTGCAGAGTGTAAATGTCTACTTTAGCTGTGAAAGTTGTATTTGCTCAGCAAATGCTACTTCTTCGTGTGAAAGATGAACTGCAGGCACACACCAGATGTTTATTACTTTTAGCTCTTGAACAAATTTGCCTCAAGTAGCCCTGATTGTTTTGTTCCCAGGAAGCAAAATAAACAGTGAAATGCTCTAGCCAATATCCACTGAACTTCAGTGAAACAGTTGCCTAACTAGAAGACTGAAGTGGACACTAAGAACTGTCTGAAGAGAAAAAAGACCTGAAATTCTTTATCTAGGGAACACTAAACCATGTGACTTGCATAAGACTGCACAGTGAAGTCTCAGGGCAATGCTTCAATGGTTCTTTTCTTCCAGCCACATCTTTAAGATTGAATTCAAGTGATGGAAATTTATTTATTTTATTTTATTTTATTTTATTTTATTTTATTTTATTTTATTTTATTTTATTTTATTTTATTTTATTTTATTTTATTTTATTTTATTTTATTTTATTTTATTTTATTTAAAAGATTTGTGTGGCTGCCCAGCACCTGGGTAAAAAGCCAGGTCTTGATGTCCTTCCAAAAGGCTAAAAGGGTGGGAGCCTGCTGAATCAGCTTCTACGGCTGAGGGTGAACTTGAACCTGGGTCTCCCCAGTCCTAAAACAACACCTTAAACCTTATACCATATTGGAGTTTTATAATTTTAGAATGTTGAAATATGCTTTTTAATACCTGGAATGGAGATTGGTTTCTCTGGTTTGAAATTGTTCTGGACCCTGAAAAGATCCAGTCTGTTTCATCCATCAGTGGTGATGATGATGGTTTTGAAACATGGAATAAATGGTTACAGTTGGTAGGCAAATGGTACAGAACTGGACAATATTTTTACCCTTTTTCTTAACCTCATTGTTGCTACTACACCCATCTGAGATCAATTGCCAAAATGTGGTAATCAGCTGGGTTATTGAGAAGACAGTTGGGCATGATGAGATTCAGAGCCTAATTCTACAATCACTCAGCTGGTCTTCACTTAGTTGGTATAGGCTGGTTTCTAAAGAATATATAGCCATGCTGTGACCTCATTCTCTGTTGCTGTGTCATCATCACTCCATGCTAAGGAGGGAATCATTTCTGTTAGATGTTATGAAATTAGAAGGAAGAAACAACTAAGATGACCTCCCCATATTTACCATAATGTCTCAGACTGTAATGGTATGTGGGAATGACCTTGGGAGGAAGATCTGCAGACTAGACAACAGTCAGATAAGAGTCAGCTGAATCTGCAGAAGCAATGGGGATGTGACAAATGTCTCAGAAAGGACCATCCTTAGTTTATTGGACTGTAAAGGTGAAGGGGGAGAGATGTACTTTCAGACTTGCAAGATATTGTTGATATAACCTTACAATAAAGTTAGAGTTAGTACTTCTGGGTGTGCTTCTTGTCTGGACTACCTTGCAAGGCTGACACAGACCCACGCCATGAAAATGGCACTCTAATCTGTCACAGAGCTACAGTTGTCTCTCAGCATCCATTCACATCGACCAGTTTATGCATTTGGACACCAAGAAAAGAAAGCAGTAACAAAATATAAACATTGCTTTGGTGCATTTTTGGGAAAAGAAAAGACAGAATTGTCAGGGCCCTCTCAAACCATTTTAGCCCACTGACAGGAACTCAAAATAACACTCCTTTCCATTCCAAATTGCACAATAATAATTCCATTGTTTGCCTTTGATAATATACAGTATATGTATTGTCTATGCAGCAGTAATGGAAAGATGCATTTGATAATGTCATAGGACTAAATCATCTTACAATCATATGCAAAATACTGACCAACACACACAAAATATGAATAGTCTACCTGTGTGTATGTATTAACCAGGCTTGAATGATAGCCAGTCACTTTATTGCTTATATGCTATATTATTTTAACAAATGGGGAAATGCATGACTGTCCTCAAGTACATGCAAATGCTACCACTTGGGACTACAATGACTGGATGTCAAACATTCAAACGATTCTTTTCTGTTAGAATCTGTTGGTTTGGGTTTTTCTTTTGTCAGGGACTGCCTTCCTTAAGAGGAATGTAACTTAGTCTTCTTTCCTTTTCTTTCCTTGATAGAACCAGTTTACACCTTTCTACAACAGTAAGACAGAATGAAAAGAATCTGTCTTTCAGTCTGTTTGTGGTATAGTAAAAGAGAGAGAAAAAAAGAAGTATAAACATCGAATTCCTGAGCTCACTCTGAGATGGAAGGTCATTAACAGGGCACTTGAGCAGATTGGAATTACAGTCAATTGAGAAGGTGAAACATCCTAAATGGCCTAATGCAGCAACTAAGTGCTTCTTAAATTCCCGAAGTTTTTTTTTTTTTTTTTTAACCTAAGCATTGCATTCATGACCATCGTGAATTTCCATTTCCTTTTGTAAAAACTGTTTTATTTACTGATATTGGTGAGAGCCAACACAGAACTCAGATTGCTTATACTGGAATTCAGTTTAAAGTGGTAGCAATGGTGGTAGCGGAAGAGAATTTAAATATTTATGATGACATTAAAACTAATTTTTAACATGAGAAATGGGCATGAAGATTCCATTAATTACAAAGACTTGCATATGAAAAATAAGAATTACAATGATTTTAAAAAAATTTTTTTTTGAAGTGGATTTGAGCCATATATACCCATGCACTACACATTCCATGCAATTACAGATTATGGCTGGTGGGGACATGTTGTCTAAGTGGTTTCTGTGTATTTGTCATACCAAGACACAATCAGCAGAGGGAACTCCCAAGTTTTCTTCAGTTGATGGAAGGGGATGAGGGTTATACTGCAAAAAACAGACAGGCAAGGGAAAAAATCTTGATGTGTTTTGCATAAAGCACTACTACATCCCTCTATGCAGGACAGAACCTATATTAATTTTGACTATAATATTTTGCTCCTTAGCAGTGTTACTGAGTCCCAACAAGTGAAGTCATTGAGAAATGAGTCACCTAAGTTTATGGCTTCAGTAACAAAGGCTGCTTTTAGATAAATCGTTTAACTGCATTGACAATGGTTCATTATAATAAATTCACAGGGCATCCAGTGACTCACCAGCTCAGGTTTAGCTCTTATTTATGTATATGTTTTCTTTGAAAGGATAATTCATTTAGCCACAAAGATGGGAAATTGAAATGCAATTATCTCAAATTTATTCATTTTTTGTCTATTTATTAAATTTGTATGCCGCCCATCTCCCACAGATTATGGATTTTTCATGACTTCTGTGATTTGGATGGTACGTTGATGAGATCTTCTGTGATGCTTTTCATCTATACTTTGCATCACTTATTCACCCCCAAACACATCAGTTCTTGTCAGCAAGTGTACAGAATATTCATACAATTAAAAAACAAACAAACCCAAACTAGAATTCAAGAATGTCAAAATATTATGTCCATTATTTGATAGTACTTTACACTTCTACCTATAAATTCATATTTCCTACCCAAATTTATTGATTATGTGCCATCAAGGTGCTGTCGACTCTCAGCGATCATATAGATTTTCTTGAGGAGGACTGTCCCTAAGCTAGTCTTTCAGGTCTTCCAATGGTGCACTCATGGACACTGTAACTATTCACCTTGCTGCTGGTCATCCTCTTCTTCTTTTTCCTTCCATCTTTCCCAGCTATAGAGCCCTCTCTAGAGAGCTAGTTCTTCGCATAATGTGTCTGAAATAGGATAATTTGCGGCAGGTCATTTGTGCCTTGAATGAGAACTCTGAGTTGATTTGTTTAATGATCATTTTGTTTTCTTGGCTGCCCATGGTCTCAGGAGTCTTCTCCAACATCAAAGCTCAAAAGTATCAATACTCTCTCTATCCTGCTTCTTCAAAGTCCAACTTTCACTTCCAGAGTGTCACAGGGAATACCATGGCTTGCATGATTCTGATCTCTATAGGTATAGATACATCACAGCATCTGAGTATCTTTTCCAAGGCCTTCATGGCTGTTCTACCAAATGCTGGTCTGTAGCATATTTCTTGACTGCTGTTTCCTTTACTGCTGATGGTTCTTTCTAAAAGGCAAAAACTATCTACCACTTCAGTATCTTCATTGTCAGTTCTAAGGCTGATTGTAAGTAAGTAAGCCAGTCTGTTTCACCATGTTTTGTCTGTACTATGGCTTCCTGACCTCTGTATACTTAGCACTATGCAATCTACCTGAAAATTTATCACAGAACATAAACATAATATTATAATAGAACTCAACAAGGAGCACAAAATAGTCGAATTATTTGGAAATTCCAGAATTCCATTTTTTGTTTTTTTAAAAAAGGGGGGGTCACACATAAGTAAACAAAATACTTGAGCTCACAACTGCTAGCATTCAAATACATGAACTGAGGAAGAATGGCAAGACAGGGAGGCTGAATTTAGCACACGATATGTAGAAGTCTGAAGTCCCATCACAATCTGCCCATTGACATGTGATGGTGTTCTTTGTAATGGAACATTTGGCAAGAATGAATTGTATGGACAATTACACTGTAATTCTACAAATTAGAAAACATGAAAGATATAGCCCAAGAGACAAAATATAGATGTAGCAATAATTCATCTAAAGTTTACAAGCATTTTAACTATTACCACTGTAGTGTCATAGAGTGTTAAAGAAGACTGAGATTCTATTAAATTTTAATTGATGAAATTGTATGGTTAGACTGCCACAGATTTAAGTAAAGAATCTTCTGCCACTCTGAACCATCTCCAAGGTTTGTGAGGGTGAAAGTAGATAGAATATCTCGTGACCTAATAAGCAGTCCCTTTTTAAATATACTGGTTCAAAGGTTTATTTGTACAACATGTGCAATAGAAAAGTAGTGATGATTATGCATTCTTATCTCAGGTATAGGAAGTAATATGGATGGATTCCTGCGGTCCTTCAATCTTCAAGAATGTTGCTTTCAATACATAGTAATGGATGATCTGAAACTTGCTATTCCCTGGTGAATGAACTGTTACCAGGATCATCAATGTCTGATCTGACACTAACCCTTTGAGATAAGGAAGGAAGAAAACTAAATAACTAAATAAGTAATTGTAGATTAGAATCATTGCTCCATTCTTTCAGTGTGCTTTGGAAAGTAAATCCGCCCGTTTGTTCTCCTTTTACCACCATGATTATATGACAAAGAGTTATTAAAGTGTGTGCTGTTAATGAAACACTAATCCACATCAGTGACTTTGTGAAATCTCCTAGAAACATAGATGTACAGTTTTAAAAGGGCATATGAACAGATACAATTAATTGGGGAAGTAAAGTGCTGTGCTGGAACTGAAATACCAAGACTCATTTTTTTCAGCTTTGTGTAAAATGGGTACTTTTATTCTTCAGAGCTCTGTAGTTTTTTTTCCGTTAAAAGCTTTCTATCTTCTGTAAATGACACATTTATATACATAGTTTTCGTATGATATTTGGAAGACATTATCAACCTAAACACTCAGAAAAGTAATAGAAGAAGAAAACACACTTCTGCATTACACACTTTGCCAAGACCAATCCATGTGCTATGAAGAGATGCATGGGATATGTGATGTTTTTACTGCTAGCGTTATACTATATGAAGTGAAGCCTAAGAGGGAGGTAAAGTATTGCTGCTATATTTTCTGGCACCATATCATAGCCATTCAACTTGTCCAGTGCCCCAAGCATTTGAGTAATGATAGATAGCAACAAGTAGCATCTGTGGAATTGTTTGTAGACCTTAGGTAGAAGATGTAGCATTTTCCACACCCATTATCCTTTGTTCATGTGCTCAAACTGTTCTGTACTCTCTAAATAAGCCTGTTGCCTTCAACTGTGCTGATGGACAGTAGATGGAATGAGAGATGGGCACAATCTTGTCCTTTGCAGCATGGGACAGATCTTTCAATCTTCACTGGGCTTCACTTCTAGTCCCTTACTAACCTTCCTTGCCCTTTTCTGAAGTTATTCCAGTTTGCCTGAAACTTTCTTTAAAGAAAAGCAAGTTTGAAGAAAACATGTTTACGTATAAAATGAGTATATACTAATTTTAAAATATAGATACCAAACAATTACGGGTATTTCAATAGGAGAGCCAATCTGGTACAGCAATTAAGGTGCTAGCATGGGATCAGGGAGACACAGGATCAAATCCATCCTCAGCCACAGAAACTTACTGAGTGACTTCAGACTAGTCACTCTTGCACAACCTAACCTATATCGCAAGGTTGCTGATGTGAAAATAAAGTGAAGGGAGATCCCCCATGTAACCTGCTTTGAACCCCTGGAGCAAAGGCATGTTGTTGTATATAAGCAATATAACAGAAATATAATATACCTTAATATTGTGGGGAAGATTATGCTGACAACTGCTAAATGTTTTTATTTATTTATTTTATTTATTATTAAATTTATATGCCGCCCATCTCCCCAGACGGTGACTCTGGGCAATTTACAATTAAAAACCAAGACAATAAAAACAATAACAATATAAGTACCCCTGACTAAAACACAAGTAACAAATCTATAACAGCAATATACAAATCAAGAAGATGGGGGAAACAGTATCAGTCATCCCATGAGTCAGTTCCAGCTGTGCGAGCCCCTATCAGGCCCCCAGGCCATCCGGCATAGCCATGTTTTTACACTTTTTTGGAAGGCCAGGTGAGTGGGGGCAGCCTGCACCTCAGCTGGCAAGCTGTTCTGTTAAATCTTGGTTGGCATCTTCAAGATAACAACATTCTGTTATGATTTTTTAAAAAAACAGGCTTTGAACTGGAATATCCTTCAAACAAAGCAAAGGAGTACTACTTTTGGGAGGGTGAGGGCCATGCTTTGAAAGTAGGTACAGCCAGGACAAAAGATAAATTAGATTTAATTGTGATTTAATCTGAACTGAAATTGCATTGAATTAATCAAACAGTGCTAATCCCATCATTCCCTGTGCTTTTAATTTGCAGACAATATTTGGAAGTCTTGGGCTTTCAAGGAACCCAAGGCATCTCTGAAATAGAAGATGTCTTCAGACAATGACTGTCTGCTGACAGTCTTTCAAACAAAAGCTTGTACAGTAGGATTCTGGCAGCTCTGGCGTTTGGTACCTCCCCAAAGCCTCAGCAGAGCAGAGATAATAGTATGCCATGCAGTGTGCCACCATTATATCATATTGCGTTATAAATAATGCTGTAATTTGTGATACATCTCAGTCGTGTACTGATAGAAATATTAGTATCCAGAGTAACTTTTCCCCTACCTTCTGCAAGGTGGACGTGGCTGATATTTAGCTACTGTATAGCAAAAAGTCATCCTTATTTCATATTCCAGAAGTTCTTCTAGACTTCAGGCCTAGTTCATTAGCCAGAAGAAAAATGATTTGATGCTCTCCAAAGAATATGAGTCTACAAACAATTAACCTGATTTGCTTTAAGGGTCACATAGATAAAACTCTAATTAACAGTTTAAAATCAGGGATGAACGCGAAGCTTGTTTTATCCTAACACCAGTATCAACCACAACTACTATAATATCTAAAACATAGGATCAGATTCCCCCTTTTCCCTGGTCATTTCCCTGGTCATTCCTGGTCTGGTTATACTAATAATAATATGTGTATGTTGTATGTGTGCATATGAGAGAAACTGAGAGAAAAGAAAGAGAAAGAAAGTCTTTAAAAAAAAAAAGAAATTGTTTATCAGTTTGTCATCTCTTAATGAGAAATTAAAAATTGGTTACTACATATCCGTATAAAAATGGCAAAGCCTTTCACTAAAATAAATGGCAAAATCTTATGACTGTACTACTGTTGTAATGGCTATTATTTATTGCCCAGTGTGTAACAACTATAGATCAACTAAATACATAGTTATGGAGTTTAGAACATTGATTATTTACTTGGGAATCCATAATGGTTCTCAACAGTCTGTAGAGAAAGTGTATTTTTAAAAAATGTTTAAATGGTTTCCTGGATTGACCTTATAGTGGACTGTGATAGAGGGAGCTTTGTGTGCAGCTGTTTTGGTCCTGGGTTCATGCCAACCTAAATATGTGAATAGGCATTCATAAGGGACTCTAAGACACATATTATTTATCCAGTATTAGTAGTGTAGTTTTTCATAAGTGTATTTTAAATTTCAAGTAATTTTTTCCTAATGGGCATTATAGCTAAGCACAGGGCATTTCTGAAGTACTTTCAAAAGACAATGAGCCATTATTCTGTCAGTCTTTAGAGCCAACAAGAAGTTATTACCCGGCAGACCTGTTTGTTCCAATATTGCCATTATATGTATTTATTATTTACATCCCAGTGATGTGGAGTGACCTAAAAGAAATGGTGCTTTGTATGCTATAGTTTGCTCTGTTTTTCTTTTCTGGATAAAGAATTCATGGAGGCGGAATTCCTTGATTGTGCTAAAATAGTTGGTTGATTCTGCCATACTCCTGAGATTGTTTGTTGTTGTTGTTGTTTTGTTTTTAAAAAAGGTCATTGATAAAGAGAGAAGATAAAAGAGAAAAGCTGAGGAGTCATCTGCATGTTCTGCTTGCCCTGGCCTGAGGATGGGCCACTAACTGTTTCTTGAGGACAAGTAGGCACGTAAGCCTCAACCCTCCCCAAACCATCATGTCTAACTTTTCTTGCCCCCAGAGTAGTGCTTTCAGACTTCTGCTAGCATAAGCAGTACTGTGTGGTCTAGCTGTTACAGTTCATTATGTTCTACAGGAATGTCTTTGCTTTAACTGGCTTTGGTGCACTGTGGTGAGAAGAGCTCCTTCCCTTCAGTTTCTGGTCATTGTCCTCCACAACCATTTCATTCTAGGTTTCTGGGCTATCTGCTTCCTTGTGAAAAGACCTTCCAGTGGACTGGTGAAAGGCTGGACATCTCCTCCTCCTTCTCCTTCTCCTTCTCCTTCTCCTTCTCCTTCTCCTTCTCCTTCTCCTTCTCCTTCTCCTTCTCCTTCTCCTTCTCCTTCTCCTTCCCCTTCTGTTCCTTCTATTCAGAAGGTGGATCCTTTTCCTTTTTTTCTTTTTTCAACCAGGTAAATTGGTAAGAGTTCTGCCACTTTCTTCTTCTAGCCCATATTATAGAAGAAAGAGAGCGAGAGAGAGAGAGAGAGAGAGAGAGAAAAGCAAGGTTATTCATGAATCAAAGGCCATAGTAAGCATTATCTGGATAGAACATTTGGCTAGCATTATTGCCAAAGTTAAAGAATGATTAAAATTTGGGCAGCAATTTCTTAAAAGAACTGTGTTTCCAAACAGCTGGACAAGCAGCTTAAGGTTGCTGTGTGGAAGAGCCCTAAACAATGAGAATTCAAATGCTCTATGCTAAGTGAGTTTTACTGCATTCATTCTAATTATGAATCAGTTAAGTAGAAGAATCAGAGTTCTAATTCAATAATTTAGAGCTTATCAGTTTTTGTTTTCAGAAATATCTTACAAGATACTTCAGAAAATGTTTGTATCTTGTCTTTTCCAAATAAATATTTACCCAGGTAGTAGGGATATTCCATCCATTGGCAAGGAGGGTGGTCATATATTTGGGAAGGAAGTAGAGGGCAGGGAAGGGCCATAAGTGGTCCTGATACCCTACTGTACAGTGGAAAGTACAGGGCACCAGTTCTAATGTGAGAGTTTGAAATCATGGCTGCCTTGAAACAAAAGCACTACAAAGGCATACCATACCTCCTGACTATTCTCCCTACATTTTCTCTGCAAATGTTTATGGGCTGGTGCCAATATCTATGTTTTGCATTTGGGATCATTTGGCAATGTTAGTTATATGTAAATCACAGCCTTGTATCCTAGCCAGTACAGCAAAGGATTTCCTTAAAGCTTTTTGACACAAAGTATAATGGCAAAATTGTTGTAATTACCATAAAACTTACTATTTATAAAGCACCTCAGGCATCTAAGTGCTATAGAGAAGATAAGAACAAGATAAAAACAACAGGAAGGCAGCAGCAGAATGATAACATATAAAAGTTTATTATACATGACAAACAGAAAAATGCAGAATGCCTCTTTTTTTTTTTTTTTTGTTTCAGACAGGTTTTTCAGTAATCAAATTAATATTTTCTAATAAAGTTTAATTAATTCCTGCTAATATTGCTACTGTGTTTATATTTGAACAATATGTACACAATTGCTCTCTTTTAGTACGGTTACGTAGGTTTAACTTTCACTGAAATTTCAAGGACGTAACTATGCTCATGTGCTTATCTGTAATCTGATCATCTTTTAGAAATGGATAAATTATAAAAGCAAAACCACCTTGACTGCTATTTCTGTGTAGGGGAAAAGGAGAAAGAGAAAGAGAAAGGGAAAAAGAAAAGGAAAGGGAAAGAGAAAGGGAAAGATTGGAGTAAGGAAAAGGACAGGAAGAGATGGAAGGCAGGTGGATTGGAATGCATTGTGTTGAAATTAATTAGCTGATACTGCCTTTAGCCTGGCTTCCCTTACCTTGGATTATTGGAAGTTTTATTTTGGTGGAGAGAGTGGAAGAGTGAATAGAGCAACCAAAGAAAAAGAAGTTGGAGGTTGAGGGGGAAAGAAGGAAGGAAGGAAGGAAGGAAGGAAGGAAGGAAGGAAGGAAGGAAGGAAGGACGGACGGACTTCTAGGTCCTTGCAAATGTTGGAAAACTGAAAAAAGAGTGAATAGAAGTACAGGGAGGGGAGGCCGAGGCCTGTGTCTACACTGATTCCAGCCGATTGTGAGCTGGGTGGAGATTGGTGGGGTGGAGTGGATGAATGAGATAGGGTGAGTCTGTTGCTTTACTGTAAGAATGATGGGAACAGATACAGAGTTGGTAATTATTGCAGACTCTTGGTTGGGTGACGTTACCTAGTATTGGGTGGTAGGGGTGGAGACTAAGTAGCTGAGAAGGGTAGAGATGGAGGGGAGAATAACGATAGTGAAGGGCAGGGAGAAGTATGGTGAGAATGTGGGTGGACTTTTCCAGGAAGAAAGACTGCAAAGTTGGTACCTCTTCTGCCCCCTTAATCTTTACTCCTGGCCCAGGCATCTGCACTGCTGGGTGTGCCAGGTTCAGAAAGATGCTATTTGAATGCAAATCTGTCTGCAATAAATCTATCCTTGTTCACAACCTTATTATAGATGAGAGGGCAGATCTGGCATGTATCACTGAGACCTGGCTAGACAAAGAAGAGGGATTCAATCTTGCTGATATCTCTCTAGCCAGGTTTCATATATTGCCAAATCTTGACACTAGAATAGGGGACATAATGGGACAATTATATGCCAGGAACTCTAATGATTGCAAGAAACAGTGTTCCATGGGTGGTCAAATGTGAATGTATGAGGTTGGGCCAGTGGGACAAATTGGGAGTCCTCCCAGCTGTATTGTAGCTTCCTGCATCAAGCAGCTCAGTCTTACTGCTGGGTTGTGGATTTTCACTGATTGTTGGCTTGAGGTGATTTCAATGTCCCCCTTCTTTAGTTGATGGAAGCTCAGGAATTCATAGCCACTACTATGGCCCTATGTTCACTAAACATACCCATACAGTGAGTCACATATTAGATCTGACCTTTACTTTGGAGCAGATGAGATTGGGGGACTTTGTAATTAGTCCCTTATTATAGACAGTTTTCTTCCTCATGATGATGAGGTTAACTGGAGCCACAACTCCCTGAAGAAAGAAGAGAGCAATTAAGAAGGCACATACCAGGCACCAGATGGATCTAGATTTCCAGGTGGCATCTGGGGACTGGAGGGCAGTTCTGCTGGATGATTTGTTAATCTCTGGAATATGGAACTGACCAGAGTTTTCATGTTTGAATATAATGTTTATTAAGAATTTTAATTACAATAGTAAAAACTAATACAAACTAAACTTAGAGAAAAAGAAGAGAAGAAGAAAAAAGAATAAAAAGTTCAGGAAAAGAAAAAGAAAGAAGAAAAAAATATATATAAAGAAGTGACTTCCAACCTTCATCACAACAAGAATAAGCAAATTTAGTAACTCTGCACTCCCTATAAGGTTACAAACAGATATCTCTTCATCCCATATCCCATCCCTTATCTATAAGCAAATCCATAAAAAAATCAACTTTTCAATCCTGGTGTCAGCAAAAAGTCCGTAAAGGGTTGCCAGAACTTTGCAAAAAAAAAGTTTAAAAAAAAGTCTCAATCTTGATCAAATAAACCAATTTTATATTTCTTCTGTTTACTTCTAACAGTCTTAATCTTTAATCCAATTAAATATTGTTGTAGAATTTGATTTCTCTTCAATTCTTCTTTATCCCATGACACAGATTTCTTCAAGGCTTTATCACTTGTTTCTTTTGTATATCTAGTAAAGAGTCCTTTTCTAAGTCATTCTCTTGGTCTGTCATTTGTAGTTCCACTTTCAGTACTTTCTGTCTTGTCAGATAAAATTTGTTCCACATCTGTTATTCCTTCATTAACATCTTTTGGACATAGTCTATCCATAGAAGCAGACATCATTATTGATAGTGTTGATATTGTAGTTACTAATTTCTGGCTCCATTCTTCAAATATCTCCTTTAATGCTTCTGAAGTTATAATGTTTTGTGTCATTTTGTAAGTCCCAGAATTAACTGACATCAAGAAGAGGCTTGTATTTTATTTTATTTTCCTTCTGCTTAGAATCCTCAGTCCCCTTTACTGTCCAGTTTCTAAAATCACAAAGTAACTTATTTTTGTTATGACTTACAATAGCCAGGATAGCCAAAATAAGTCTGTTTCCCATGAGAAGCTATTTATTTTTTATAGTTAATTCCAAAATCTTATAGTAAAAGTCAATATTCCAAATTTATCTGGACCCTTAATCTATTTATAACTTTCTTAGATCAAAACCTTATTTAGCTGTTTGCTGTTTATTTTAAATTCTTTGAGTTCTTAAGCTTATAATTATTTTTTCTTTTGTTCAGAGTTGAAGATAAAGTTACCTGATGAAGACTTTGTTATTCTGAAGGTCTCTAACAGCTTTAAGATAGTTAATAGGCAATTTCTGAAAGTGATTAGAAAGTGAGGCTTGTGAATTTAGTGTCCTTTAAAAGGCTCTGTCACAGTTGCAAGACTGATCCCTTCATCTCCTGGCACTCAAACCCATGGAAAACTGCTGTCCTGCAGTCTATTCGCAAGAATCAGCCATCCGGAGCACATGTGGGTGATCTTCTGTCCTCTTCTTACTCACAGGATACGGATACATCTTCAGTTCACCATACATCCCCCAGAACTGACCTGACCAGGATTTTCAATAGGATAGATACCAAGTGACCTCTCCCTGTCTGCTGAAGATGTAAAGTAAAGGCTGGAGTGACTCTGGCAGAAAATGAGGAAAAAAGTATAATCAAACAAGGGGTCAAGCTCAAGTTCTAGCCTATTCTGTAGTGATAAGAATAGTAAAGCAGAATTACTTCTCCACATTAATTGCATCTGCAGAGTATTAGCTGACTTCACTGTATAAAGTGTTTTGGATCTTGTTAGGGAAGGGTGAGCTGGCAGAACCAATTAGTGTAAGACGTGATTGCCTAGACAAGCAATTTGTGGATAAAATTGCTTGCATTTCCTCCAAGCTGGAAGCTGGATGGACAGAATCTGCAGAAATGACGAAGGTGAACTTTTGTGATGTTACGTGGAAGGTTTTTGAACCTATGACTATTGAGGAAATGGAGATAGTTTTCTGTGATCTTCTCTTCACTACTTATTCACTGAATACTTGCCCCACTGAGCTATTTAAAGCTGCTAAGGAGGGGACTGGGAACCATGCAGTAGTCAATGCTTCTTTGAAGGAAGGGGATGTTCCAGCAGCTTCAAAAAGTCCACTCACTCCTCAAAAAGCCAGCTCTGGATCCACTTCTACTTGTCTTACTTCTAACATTCCCTCCTTGGGGAAGGTTGTTGAGAAAGTGGTAGGGCTGCAATTAAAGAGAGCTCTGGAAGATTCACACTATCCTCCTGAATTCATGACAACCTGAATTCAAGCTTGCGCATGGGATAAAAACTGCATTGGGCATTCTCATGGATAACTTGTGGCAGGAATTAGATGAAGGAAGTGCAACCATTGTTATCTTCTCAGACCCCTCAGCAGGTTTTTAAATGGTTACCCATGGTATTCTTCTGGAGACTCTATAAGAGCTGGGAGTTTAAGGCACCATATTTAGCAGTTCTTCCTTCCTGCCTGGGTAGGTCTTGTTCATGTAATGGAGGGAAGACATCAGGCCTGTGAGCACTTATTATGGGGTACCTCCTCCCCCCAATCCTGTTTAACATCTACATGAAGCCACTAGGAGAAGTCATCCATTAATTTGATGGGAGGTGTTACCAATGTGCTGTTGATACTTAATAATGTATCTCCACCCCAGACCAAATGGCATATGTGGTTGAAGTTCTGACCCAGTACCTGGAGGGTGTCAGGAGATGGATGGAGAAAAATAGTCTCAGACACAGGCAATATGGAGTAGCTGTTAATTCCAAAGCCAACAGATTTCAGAATAGTCCCAGTTTTGAGTATTAGTGGAGGTATATTCCCTCAGGCAAAGAAGGCCTAGACTCACAATTCTTATTGGAAGTGTAGTGTAAACATATGGCTGACTATGCAACCAACCATAATAATAATGCAAATATAGTACAAATAGTAATAGGCAACTTTGGCTGGGGTACCATTTGTGGCCTTATGTAAATATACTGAGTATGGTCATTCATAGCCTTGCAGTCTCTCATTTAGAGTATTATAATTAATTCTATATTAAGCTGTCCTTGAAGTCCACTTAGAAAGTTCAGCTGACACAAACTTCAGTGGGTTATGGGTTTACTGTTCAGTCCCTTGATTGCCATATAAACTCTGCTGAAGAAGCTGCAATGTGTACCACTGTATTTCCAAGTGCAGTTCAAGGGGCTAGTCACTACATTTAAAGCACCATATAGCCTGGCACTTGGGTATTTAAGAGACTACCTAGATTGAGCCTGCCTGATCTGGACAGCTACAGAATCTTGCTAAAGGTCCCCTCCTACCATGAGGTGTGATTGGATGTGGCCTGAGAGTAGACATTCTCTGCAGGAGAATAGCTTGCTTCCTAAGGCAAATATGGCCCCCACCCTCTTGGCCTTCTGGAATTTGGTAATTTGATTGGGTCAGTTCCTTAAATAAATAAATAAGGTCTGTTTGATCCCTCCAAGTCATCCTGCGATATTTTTCCATTGTTATTAAAGCAATCCTAAGCATTGGTTTAGAGCATTTGGAGGAGATCTAACTCTGAGCAGCAGACTAATTGGGTGATAGAAGGCAAAAGAGCCCTATATGGGTTGGGGGGGGGGGAGGAGGAAATCCATTTAGATTAATTCTAGAATTGATTTTTAAAAATTTAGTTTTATGAGAATGTTAGAAATCCAAAGAGGTTTGGAATCCGGTAGATCCTCTGCTCTACCCAGATTGTCTCTCCCATGCTCTGATTTTTTTGGGGGGAGGGCATATTCTGTGACCTTTGGAATGATGTCCCAGGGACTGTTGGATTGTGTCCTGCATGAACTTAGGTGCCATTGTCCATATCCCGAATGTCATTACCAGATTAAAAAGGGGAATATAAAATCTCTAGAAAAATAACTAATTTTCATTTACCAAACATTAACTAAAATCCTCTTCAGGCATAAAAAAGCTCAAATTACTTTAGGATGTGCACATACACAATGCTAAGAGCTTTAGGAACAAACCTTCATACATATAATGGCACATTTATTGGCTTCCATGTGAACAAAGGCCCTGTGTTGTGCTATTGCTTATGTGATGCTAATTTATGTGTGATTTTATACATAAATGCATTCTCCCTGTAGACATGTGCACTATGTTTGTGGATGTCCTGCAGAGGCTGGTGTCAACACAATGCCTGAACAGAGCATTAGTTAATATTTAATTACTAAGTACTTCAGTATTCTAAATATAAAGACTCCTCCAAGTCAAGTCAAGCTCTACTCCTGTTTTTTTTACTGGCAACAATACTGTAATTTCCCCTTGCCTTCTTCCACAATATATATACAGCTGCATAGAGTAGTGGTTAGAGCATCGCCCTTTGACATGGGAGACTGGGGTTCGAATCCAGGCTGGTACCTATCTTACCAGTAGGGGTCCTTGGGCAAAGACTCCCTAATGCTTCACCTGCCTACCTCAGATATGAGAGTGACACAAATTAGGAGAGTCATGCCAGCTTAGAGGTCACCTGGATTAACAAGGTCCACACCAGATGTTGGAGAAATCTGACAATAAGTGGGCTATTTGAACAAACCATTCACGGACAAGACAAAAGAACCTGAAATTGATGGAATGCTACTATGACAGTAGACATAATGAGAGGGGATATATGAAACATATGAGGGAACTATGGATGGACAGAAGACCTACATCCACACTAACTGAGAAACAGCTAGTTACCCACTATGCTTCAACATAGCGAAGAGGAAGCTGCTCTCACAACTTGAGATAGACCAACTACACATTACATCCCAGGCTCAGGAAGACCCAGAAGGATAACTGGATATGCAGCCAACACCTGAAGATGGAACGTCACTGCCACCCCTTCTGTTACTGAGCACAGCAACTGATATGAGGCATAAGATCATGGATAAACTTGCTACAGTCAACCCTCAAGACATTTAATTAAACCCACAGTTCTCAGCAATAAATGCAGTTAGACTTTCTAATATTTGTGCCTCTGCAAGATGACATCTGCAAAGCTATGACTGGGCCATTTTGTACAGAAAATGAAAATAGCATATAGCAGACTTCCTTAGAATTAGATGTGCTACTGAAGCTAATTCTTTAGTTAATTTGGAAATTATTCAGAATCTTCCTGAAAATATTGGATGAGCTCAAATAATTTCTATGATTCAATTTGAAAATAGCCATCTATCCTAGGAATAAATGTTTGCACTTTTTCGAACTGAGGCTATTGAAATATGAAATGCTATTTTCCCCTCTGTAGAGTAGACTCATTTGGTGGCCTCTCCCAAGTGTACTTGGCCCCACTTCTTTGGGATGAAGAGAAAAAGGAAGTTGTGGGTTAAAATGAGTTCTATGAAATGTAATTGATTTAACATTAACTGTGCAGTGTATTTATTTTTTAAAAAGCCAATGATATATCCTTCACACATATTAATCCAAGAAATAGAAAACCAGGTTGGACTTTGAAAGCTTGCTCATTCTAATTCAGCTTCTGTTGCTGTTGTTGTTATATCATGATTGCTGTCACTGCTGTTGTTATATCATGACAGTGTTTTCCTGTAATGCACTATTATTCAGTGATTTATGGCTTACAACATTGTCTATGGTCTTGGAATCTCATGTTATGATGGACAGTATGCTTTAAACAAAATGAACTACATAATAAGTGCAATATAAAGGATGTAGATCCATGTACTGTAAAAATCAACTTAACACTAGAGAGAAAACTGGTTTACTATATTTTTGTTTATATAAATATAACGCAGAATTTTGCACAAAAAAGCACAGATACTGTAATTGGAATAAAAACCCAACAGAAGAGAATTTCTCATCCCTATCCAAAGAAAAACTTACTTACATATATGGGGAAAAACTGGACTTAAAGCAACTTTCTTTCAGACATTTTAAGCTTACTCTTTTCCCTGTCAGCAAATAACACCCAATTTATCCTATAGAGCAGCTACAGCGTGAATAGCTTTCTGGCAGTATCGTTTCACCTAAGGTATCTGAGAAATTTCCTCCCTGTCATAATGATGTTTTTACATTCAAACAGAAAGGCTTTCTTTGCAGGAGGAAAAGAAAGTCCAATGATCCAGATTTATTTTTGAACATTACATTCTATTTTTTCTATGCTATATGATTAATTTACAGTTTCTGTTAATAGAAGGGTAACATCATTTTTGGAGACACCATTCATAGAATGTTTATTCATTGCCAAGAAGTGCCAGTTTGGTGTACTGATTAAGGTATCAGGCTAGAAACCAGGAAATTGTGAGTTTCTCCTGCCTCAGGCACAAAGCCAGCTGGGTGACCTTGGGCCAGCCAGTCTTTCTCAGCCCTAGGAAGGAAGCAGACAATGGCAAACCACTTCCAAAAAATCTTGCCAAAAATCCTGCAGGGACTAGTTCGGGCAGTCACCGGGGGTCAACGCTGACTCAAAGGAATAATAATAATAATAACAACAACAGCAACAACAGTACCAGGTGAAGATGAACTGCATGGTTTTTGGTTGAAACATCTGACTGCTCTGCACCCACTCATTTCCAAGGAGTTTACCAACATACTGCAAGGAGGTTAAATTGAAGATTGGTTAACATATGGCAAAACCTACACAATAATGAAAGATCCAGCAAAAGGGGCAGCACCAGACAACTACAGGTCAATTACTTGCTTGCCAACAACTTTCATATTGCTAATTGGTGTGGTAGCTGATGCAGTCCAACAGCAGCTAGTTGAAAACAAGCTTTTTCCATCTGAGCAGAAAGGAAGCCACCCAAACAGCAAAGGGACAAAAGATCAGCTCCTAATAGACAAGGTGATTTTGGAAAACTATAAGAGAAGGAAGACCAACTTGAATGTAGCTTGGATTGATTACAAGAAGGCATTTGACTCCCTGTCACATGGCTGGATAATCAAGTACCTAGAAATAACAGGAGTCAGTAGAAACATCAGAAGCTTTGTGCAAAGATCAATGGCACAATGGAAGATACAGTTGCTGGTCAATGGTGATAGGCTGGGAGAGGTTAACATCAAGAGCGGAATCTTTCAGGGAGACTCACCATCACCACTACTGTTTGTCATTGCATTGATTCTGCTGTCAACTATACTGAACAAGTCAGGACATGGCTATCAAGCATCAAAAATATCTGCCAGGCTATCCCACTCCTTTACATGGACAATCTGAAGCTGTATAGAAAAACACCATCTGAAATGGAATCATTGCTCAACACTGTTCAAATATACAGCTAAGATATTGCAGTGGAGTCTGGACTGGACAAACGTGCCACCCTGAAAAATAGTGAAAACTGAAGGAACCAAGATGCCCTATGAAAATTACATCAAGAGCCTGGATGAAGAAGATCACTACAAATGCATGGGCATCTTTCAGACTGACAACATCAAGCATATTGAAGTCAAGAAGAAGGTTAGTAGTGAATACATCATGAGAGTGAAGAAGATCTTAAAGTCCAAACTGAGTGGCAGAAATACCATCAAGGTGATTAACACCTGGGCAATTCCAGTCATTAGATATACAGCTGGATTAGTGGACTGGACTCAAGCTGAACTAAAAGCCCTGGACAGGAAGACCAGAAAAATAATGACACTGAATCATGCCTTTCATCCACACAGCAATGTTTACAGACTCTACTTACCAAAGAGCATAGGTGGGCATGGAATGTTGCAAGTACATCAGACAGTTGAAGAAGAAAAAGGGGCATTGGAAGAATATCTGAAGTACAGTGAAGCACTGAAGCTAGTACACCATGAAGACTTACTGAATACCAAAGAAACCAAACTGGCCTATAAGAAAGACTAAATGAAGAACAGAAAAGAGACATGGCAAGGCAAAGCATTACATGGCCAGTACACAAACAAACTAGCAGGCAAAGCAGATAACAACAATGGCTAAGAGCAGGAAAGTTGAAGAAAGAGACAGAGGGGCTAATTCTGGTTGCACAAGACCAAGCCTTAAGAACAAATGCACAAAAAGCCAGAACTGAGAAGACAGCAACAGACAGCAAATACCACCTCTGCAAAGAAGATGAAGAAACAGTGGACCACCTAGTTAGCTGCTGCAAGAAGATCACACAGACTGATGACAAACAACAGCATGACAAAGTAGCAACAATGGTACATTGAAATATCGGCAAGAAATACCATTTACCTGAAAGGAAGAACTGGTGGGACCACAAAATAGACAAGTAATAGAAAATGAAAAAGCTAAAGTGCTCTGGGACTTTACAATTCAAACAGATAAACACCTGCCACACAACAGACTTAACAGTTGTTGATAAGAAAGACAAAAAACACTGGATAGTAGATATTGCAATACCTGGAGACAGCAGAATAGAACAGAAAGAATTGGAGAAAATCCTAAAATATAAAGACTTACAAGTAGAAGTAGAATGACTATGGCAAAAGAAAGCAAAGATAATACTAATAGTCATAGGCGCCTTAGGTGCAATCCCAAAACATCTGGAGCACCACTTGAAGACCATCATCATTGACAAAATCACCATCAGTCAATTGCAAAAGGCAGTTTTACTTGGAACAGCTTATATCCTGCAACAATGCCTTTAACACCATCAAAGCATGAAACAACATCTGCCTACCCCTGGTCCTTGGGAACGACTCAATAGGTGGATAAAAATGCCAAATCCAGTCTAAACACCTGGCTGACTGTGTGATCAACAATAATAATAAAAATAATTGTAAAAGATCGAGCAATTATTACAGGAGCAGGGCAACAAGAATATTGTAAGTGCTCTGCAGAAATAGGAAACCAAAAGCTAAGAAACTCAAGAATTGCCTTTCCATGCAGAAGCTTTACTGCATGGAGTGGAGGAGACTAAGTAGGACCATGCCACCTGGCTTTATGTTAAGAACCTTCTGCCAGCTGTTGATCTGAAGATTCAACTGTAATACTGGAGCTCAGCCAGGATGCTGAGCTCTGGTATTAGCCTACGTTTTGTTTTGTTTTGTTTTATCTTGGAAATATTAAGGGGAACATACTGTACTAGAACTAGGTATCTGGAAGTATCATATGATAAATGGTCCAGGGGCTGCATGCAGCTCCCCACCAACTTGGTGGAGCTGTGATGTTGGGCATGTGGTTTAAAAGTGATTTACTCAGCAAAGCCCCACCCTCTAAGTTCTTCTTCCATCTCCTGCAGGAAGACATGGGGAGGAAAAGTTCTCAATTCAGGCTGAGACAGAAGCATGTTTGTAACACTTCCTGTTGAGAGACCCTGCTAATAGGGCTTTCATTGTACCGAAAAAGAAAGGGCTTAGTGTGGAGCCTCACTTAAGGCCCTCTGGGCTGGGCAGACTAGCCTGGAAGGTCAGATTTAGCCTGTGAGCTGGAGGTTCTCCCTGTATGTGAGAGAGATGATTGAGAGCAATAGGCTTCATAACTTCTTTCTTATTCTTCTGTAGCTTCTCTACACATGCAATCTAGTCATAGGGAATAATGATAAAAACATATTAAATAAAATGAAGTCCAATAAATATCTATACCCAGTCACTTATAATCTGCTCCTTTTGATGTTAATAAAAGTAACTGGGAACTTCCTGGCAAAACCGTTGATAGGTGGTTGTTTTGGTGGCTGCGGTTGCCTAACCTCTGCCCATAATTGTCTCTGTCAGTCACTGCCATGATGCACTTCATCCTGGGTGTGATTATCAACCATTACTTTTCCAAGCAAAGGCCTTCAGCATTTCCCTAGCCTCTCAACTCCTTCACAGAACCTTTCTTGTGTCAGAGAAGATTCTTCCGTCTTTTACAATAATGTACCAAGGTGGCAAACTGACAGTTTGAAAAGCCAGGTTTCATTTCACAAAGGCTTTTAAGCTGTCTTGGAAATGAAACTTGCAGACATTTCAGTCAGTGTCTCCAAACTTTCCTTTTGGTGGTGAGCAGGGAGGGAGGCTAGAAAAAGGAGATTCTTTTTCTACAGGCCATGAAAATATTTATTTTGAAAGTATTTACATCACCCCCATTCTTTGTGCCATTTGGTATTAGAAGTTTTTTAATGGGTAATGGAAAATAATGCTTTCCAGTTAGAAAGGTTCAGATAGATATGATCTTTGGCAAACATATTTAGGGGAAAAATGATTCACTATATGTTATCATTTATATCAAGCAGAATTTTTTTTTCTTCCCTAAGGTTACATCTGTTTACACTATTTTATTATCTGTTGAATGGTAGGCTATGAGATCTTTTTATTGCATTTTAGCTAAAGAAGAACCAAGCTCATGATGGAAGTGTCAGTCAGCATTTAATCATACAGTATCTATTTCTAGCCCTGCTCCGTTTAGTACAGAAGGGCTATTATAGTCTGTGCTATGGCAGGGCTCGTTGGGATATAGATATCCTTGAAGGGAAGGATTTATTTTGGAAGAAGATATTTAACATAACAGGAGACACCATCTAGACAGCTTTTAAAGTACTCCCTCAGAGTTAACGATTACATTTAAAACTGGATTTGCACTTTGTCAACATAGCTCTTCCATTTAACAAAATAACCTGTGAAATATTTTTTTAGACTAATCATATGACCTTGTTGATATTTTGCTTATTTATCTACATATTTATCTATATTATTTTTATCTCACTTTTTACAAAAAGTCTATATCCCAGAGTACCTCAGCAGCAAATTCTTTCATTGTTGTCTGAACAGGCCTTGTAAAAAATGAAATGTTGGGTCTGCCCCTGACTTGCAGCAGATGAAGCAACCTGTCCAAGGAGGCACCAAGATATGCCGGAGGTGGATGTTGGAAAGCAGGAATGGGAGTCTGAATGATTCAGCAAGACTTTTTTTTTTTTTAAGTGTTGATCCAAGTGTGGGAGGCACTGCTGTTTGGATTCTGCTGTAGGTTCTTTGCTCAAAGAGAAGTTAGACAAACAACCTTGCATATTAAAAAAAAGATAATGTAGTACAGAAGAAGAAAACGTAGGGGCAAAGGAGGACAACAAAATTAGGGTGATATTTGACAACATAATATTGCTTAGACAATGGTGGCCACTGGATAATGTAAATGTCATTATTGGCTGGGCTATACGTGCTGAATTAGGAGGTTTACATCTCTGATCATAATGGAATGACCGTTCTGTTAAAAAATTCTACTACACTTCTGTGATAGGCTAAATCTGATTTTATGCTATGTAGGGATGGACAATTTTATCAACTTCTTTTTTGCTGAACTTTTTATATTACCAGTCTCAGGTAATTATGTTACCAGTAATTACCTGTTGTTACCAGTTGTTATATTTGACCGCATCTAAATCTGGCCATAGAAATACACAAGAATATTCATTTGAATTTTTGTGAACACTTCTAATGTATGCAGGCTGATAAGGACTTTTCCTAATATGAACTTGGGAAAATGCATTTTTATACATACATTTCTGTGCGTCTCTTCCATAAAGTTTTGTTGTTGCAACTTCTGAAAAACTTTAACAACTGCATGTGTACAATACGCACGTAGTAAGCAGGAATGATAGTACAGAATATGCACTATACCTAGCTAGATCTTAAGCCTAGAGTTCTTGTTCTCTTGCAGCAGCATCCTCTCAGAAGAGGCGCCTACTTGGACTTCCTCTTATATCTAGCATTCATAGTGTTAGCTGGTGACAGATGCTTGTTTGCATTCTCTGCATTCCTGCTTTCCCATTCATGTAAATCCACAAATTTAGACTGGAATCTTCCAGATACTAGCTCAACCCTAAGAAGTCATGCTATTTTAATTTCACCATGTAGTATGCATGTATTCTCTGGGTTCTCTGATATATTGCAGAAATCCAACATTAACATGTTTGAGAACCACTGTGATATAGTGGCTTAAATGTTAGGCTCAGACTGGGGAAATACAAATTCAGGATAATTCTCAGGCATAGATGTTCACTAGGTAATTTTGAAGCAGTCACTCTTTCTCAGCCCAGCATATTCCCCAGGGTTGCTGTTGTAAGGAAAAAATGGAGGAGAGAATGTTTTGTGTGCCATGTTAAGTTCATAGAGGAAAGGCAGCAATATAAAGCAAACAAACATATCAATAAATATTATGATGGGCCCATTTTCTCATCCATCTCTCAGTGTAAGTAGACTTCTTTGTGTAACAGGAACTTCCCTGTCTTCTGCCTTCTTGCACTTCCCACACACTACCCAAATCTTCTCCAAAGTGTTCTGAACCCTCCAGTGCACATTTGGAAGCACACAGGATACTGCAGGTGGGAGGGGGGATGCAATCTGCCAGCAGTTTTCCACATACAATCTGATGAATGAGAAAGTTCTCACTCTGATGATTTTTAGCCAAACTATTCCATGATAAGAGAGTTTACTCAGAAATATTGCATGTGTATAAATGACAATGATTGTGTGCCATCAGGTCAGTGTTGACTCTTCGCGATCATCCTCTCAAATGATAGGTTACATAGTAGACTGCAATGAATTTTCCAAAAGAGTACATGATAAATAATTCCTTTCTCTTGGTATTTTGTTTGAAAGCAGACAGATATGCACAGCAGCAATAGTCAATGCTGATAGAACTTAGCATTCTAGGAATGGGGAGAGGGTGTTGTTTTGGATTTTTTTTTAGATTCACGGATGGAGTATATAACTGTATTTTACTTTCCAATAAGCATTTAAAAGCAAATGCAACTGAATGAGAGTTTTCTCTGTTTCACTGCCCTGATAGCTTCACAGAGCATTTTTAATACATGCTCCAGAACACAATAGAGTGATCAGCAATAGCAACATAGTCTTAAACATTTGTAAGACAATATACTAAGTTTCAGTATTATATATAGGTCCAATGCATCTTCTAGCTTTATTTTTATTAGCAATATATCATTATCAGCATGAATACTGGTTTAAAAAATTATTCCAGGAAATGAAAGAAAGTCTTCATCATAACTTTATTCTTAGTTGCTGCCTTAGTGACAGAAAAGGAAAAGAAGGCATTATGCTGGACATTTAAATGCCACTTATATTGCACTTAGGTGGAACAACATATAAACTCTACTGGTAGAAGTGAGAACATTTATTACAAGTTGGTTCTCTGTGTCCCTTTTATGAGTGAGGAAAGCGGAGCTGGCAAATTAAATTAATAAAATGGTCTCCCTGTGGCCTCTGATTGGGATAGCTTTTAGTGGATTATATTAAAAAATGGTGTCAGATTTGCTGCTGCTGAAGATTTCACCTTTAAGAATATTTTCTTCACCATTGTAAAAGAAATTGGTTGCACCTGGAATGAATGGAAGCGTCATGCTGATTATCTAAAGAGCTAAAAGTTCTTCCAAAACAATTGGGAATGAAGTTTCTATTGATGATTTTTCAGCATATTTAGCTATTTTCTACTAAAGTACTGGATAATGGAACATTACCTAATGTATCCTTTTTTTCCTCAGGTAATACTGGCATAGCATATAGATTACAGATTTTAAAAATGATATTAATCAAATCTGTATGAATAATCAAAGGAACTCTGTCTTTTATTGGGATATGCTATTTTATTTGTTATAATTATTTTTCAGTGTTTTGAACCTGCTCCAATGCTGGGGGATTTTGAGTGGCATACAGCAATAAACAAAATAAAAATGCAGACTCATAAATACCCAAAATTAAATACAGAAGCTGAATGCCTCCAGTCAGAACAGGTAGGGGCCAGAGGTTTGCTGAAACAACCCAGCCTTAACTTTCTTAATGAATATTAACATGGCAGGGGCAACACGTACCTCCATGCAGAGAGAGTGTGAGAAGGCCTGTCATCTAGCACAAAGCTCATGAATGTGAGGTTGAGAATCTTAATCCTTATTAAATTAAGTGTATGCTATGTTATAGAGTGGACACAATCCAAAAAGGTGTTCTGAGACTGTGTCAGCCTTGTGTAGTAGTCCAGACAAGAAGCAGACGCAGAAGTATTAGCTCTAACTTTATTGTAAGTTTATGTTAACAGAAGCTTGCAAATCTAAAAGTACATCTCTCCCCTCTCACTTTTATAGTCCAAGAAACTAGGGACTCAGACGGTCCCTTCTGAGACATTTACCATGCCCATATTCCTTCTGTGGGCTCACCTGCCTCTTACCCGATCATTGTCTAGTCTGCAGCTCTTCCACCTGTCTCCCAAGGTCATTCCCACATACCATTACAGACTGAGAGTCCAGTGCCATGAGGCCTTTTCATATATCATGTTTCACAGTAATAATAAAATTTGCTCTAGGTTGAAAGGTTTGAGTGTATCCTCTTTTTCCACTAAGGAATAGATTCAGCTCTGATGATGAGGTCACTGTCTCCTCCAATGAATTTGACATGTGAACTGAGATAAATGATGATGAACCATGATCATACCACCTTATCATGAAGTTCCACATGATTCTCACTTGTTAAAACAAAACAAAAGAAAACAGTGGGGAAGATTACATTCATTGCCATAACCATGTGCCTCAACTCACCTATTACTACCAATGTGATGAAATCTCCTGCAGTAGATAAATAGGAGAGCTGCATATGTGCAACTCTGCACTATTTGGACAAAAGAAACAGACAGAACATAGCTCTTTCACAGCTCTTTCAAGGCCTAGTTATTGAACAAATAATGAGTTATCCTCTGATATCAAAACACTTGAGTAGGAGAATTGTAAAGGCACCTCTTTTCCCTTTCTACTAGTCATGTCACTGAAGAGATCCCAAATGGTACTGTGTTTGTAGATTAATGGGTTTCTTCATTTTAAAACACAAACTATCAGTTTTTTTTAAAAAAAATCTGAATCTAAATCAGAGCTTGGAAACATGAGGCTCATTAAAAAAATAAACTTAGATGAATCAAGTGGTTTGACTCAATATAAGGAAACTTTGGATAGTCATATGTGAAGTCATGAATAGTCATATACAGCTGTATAATGTACATGGCATAATACCTTTCAGTGGGGGTGGGGGGTGAGTAAAAGGCTTATTGGTGTTTTTCAGAGTTGCTGCCATCATCCGTGAAATTTTTTTTCCTTACTCCATGGTTTCCAATAACTCTGTTCCTGGTTGTTGCTGTGGTCCTGTAAGACTTGACAAAACCTTGTGGAAATGCATCCTCCAATTTTAGGTTCCAGGTAACTCAGTAACGTTATTCACCCTCATCCCAAAAACTAGGCACAAGTCTAGGGTAGTAAGAATTGAACTTTTTTATGATAACTGCAGCAAGACTTTTATGTGCTCAAAGGTGGAAAGACTCAATATTACCTACAATGGAAGAAAGAATGGTGAAGTTGATGGAGTTGGCTGAGATGGTGAAATTGACAGCTTTGATTAGAGAAAAGACATTGACTAATTTTAATGCTAATTGGAAGCCCCTTTTGGACTTTTTGTGGGAAACATAAAAAATGAAAGTATGATATATGGATTTGATGATTAGTAAAATTAATAGAATATAGAAAAATGGATGTTAAGTTGCAATCTTAGAGTAAGAGTTTAATGTATGTTTTATTATATCTGCTGTAAAAGAAGTCAGAAGTCTTTTTTTTTTTTTTTGTATTTCTGTTTCTTTCTGTTTCTTTTTCTGCACTCCTGTTTTCCCTCTTTTTCTTTATTCTTTCTTCTGTTCTTTTTTCTTGATTACTAGTTCTTGTTAGTTTTTAATCTCTGTTTTTCTTTTAAATTTAATAAAGTTATTATGTTGAAAAAGGGGTAAGAATTGAACTTTTCTATCTGCAGTTTAACTGCAACACTAGGGTTTGCAGTGGAACAGAAGAAAATTACATATATACTACAGAAAATGATTGTATTTTATGAAACTGCGACTATTCCCCTCATAATTACATCTGTTCGTGATCTCATTATTGAAGTTAAATCCAACTTTGTGCACCATTTCAATCTACCTTTCTAATGTTGTGAACTAAAGTGTCAGTTGTGTTTCTAGGTTTTCAGAAACTATCTCTTATATGTGCATTGCCTATATATATACATACATACATACATACATTGATATAAAAAAAAAATTCCCTCTCACCCCTATGGGTGGTATGTGTCTTCCTCAATCTCGGATCCTCTACCAGAGGCCTGGGAGTTTGAGGATTCTGCACAGTATCTTAGCTGTTCCTAGCACTGCACTCTTCTGCACAGAGAGCTCTGATGTTGTCCCTGGGATCTGTTGGAGCCACTCTCCCAGCTTAGGAGTCATGGCCCCGAGTGCTCCTACCACCACTGGGACCACGTTGGCCTTGACTTTACACATCCTCTCGATTTCCTCCTTCAGGCTCTGGTACTTCTCCAGCTTCTCATGCTCCTTCTTCCTGATGTTGCTGTCACTTGGCACTGCTACATCTATCACTACCACTGTCTTCTGGTCTTTGTCTACTACCACGATGTCTGGTTGATTAGCCAGTACCTGCCTGTCCGTCTGGATCTGGAAGTCCCATAGGATCTTAGCCCTGTTATTCTCCACGACCTTCTATGGAACCTCCCAACTGGACTTGGGGGGGTCTAGCCCATACACTGTGCAGATGTTCCTGTACACAATGCCAGTTACTTGGTTGTGCCGTTCAGTGTATGCTGTTCCTGCCTGCATCTTACACCCTGCCATATATATATATATAGGGCAATGTATATATATTATACCCACAAACCCCAAAATACTGTACTAGAACCTTAACACCATGTGCCAGGTACTAACCAATGTTGCACTGAAAACTATAAGACACTGCCCAGGGCTCAGCACCCCAGATAAGGGAAGGTCTGGGTTGAAGAGATCTGCTTATCATTACTGTATGGCACTGTTTCTCAACCTTGGCAACTTGAAGAAGTGAGGACTTCAACTCCCAGAATTCCCCAGCCAGTACTTTAGATGTATATGGTGAGTGATTTAAATTGGGCCTATATGGTAGGTTTGTATTGTTAAAGGGGATATCTTGGGTCTAGTTTGACTAGAAAAATACTAATTTTAGATATTTAAGTGGAAGTTCTATACCCACTCAGCTCTAAGCAAGTTGCACTGAATTAAATGGTGCTTGCTTCTAAGTAGACATGTATGGAATTGCACATAGATTTTGCAGCCTATGTGCAGCCAGTGATGCCTACTGGGTCTCACACTTGTGATTCCATGTTTGACTTTGCAAATGTGACTTCCATATTGAACCAGTCTACTGGAAACTCTAGCCCAGTTGTACTGATTTTTTGTTAAGGGCTATGTAAGAGCTCAGGCAAACTTGTTTTTTTAGATAAGTTGCCCTTTATAGTCTAATTTCCCCAGAACTATGGTTCTACCACTAATTTTTACATCATAGTGGTATGCTTGCACCCTTGCAGGATCAAAAATACAGGTGAAACTCGAAAAATTAGAATATCGTGCAAATGTTCATTTATGTCAGTATGGCAACTCAAAAGGTGAAACCAATATATGAGATAGACGCATTACATTCAAAGCGAGATATGTCAAGCCTTACTTTGGTATAATTGTGATGATTATGGCGTACAGCTTATGAAAACCCCAAATTCACAATCTCAGAAAATTAGAATATTACATGACATCAATAACACAAGGATTGGAAATAGAACAATATCGGACCTCTGCAAAGTAGAAGCATGCATATGTACTCAGTACTTGGTTTGGGCCCCTTTTGCAGCAATGATTGCCGCAATGCGGCATGGCATGGATGCTATCAGCCTGTGGCACTGCTGAGGTGTTATGGAAGACCAGGATGCTTCAATAGCGGCCTTCAGCTCTGCTGCATTGTTCGGTCTCATGTCCCTCATCTTTCTCTTGGCAATGCCCGAGATTGTGAATTTGGGGTTTTCATAAGCTGTACGCCATAATCATCACAATTATACCAAAGTAAGGCTTGACATATCTCGCTTTGCATGTAATGCGTCTATCTCATATATTGGTTTCACCTTTTGAGTTGCCATACTGACATAAATGAACATTTGCATGATATTCTAATTTTTTGAGTTTCACCTGTACTATGGGATTCATGGGAAACTAAGTTTACATTTCTTCTTTGTAACAATGCTGAAATATTAACCAATAATGTTTTCCCTCCAATTGTTTATAAAGATAATAGAATAAGACAACATTATTTTGAAATGTTTAACAGTTAATACATTGACTAGATGGGAAAACCCATGCTGTAGCTTAATTTACTGTTAACTTCTCAATGGTGTGAAATGAAATCATGAAGTAGTTTTGGGTGAAGAAAATCCCAAGTAATCACCTTGAGCTGTCAGAAAAAAGTCAGAATAGAAATGGAATGAATGAATGAATGAATGAATGAATGGTCTTTGCCATTGCTTTATTTCCATAGCAATCCATAAAGAATTGATCACATTACTTTCATCACTGGAAACTTCCCCTGGGAAGAGGTTTATTTCAGGAATGCTCTTGAGGATGAAACATTTATTCTATTTCAACATATTCCTGCATGCCTGTGTGTCCTCCAAAATGCTGTTCTGCAAGACTACGTAGGGCCCAGGAGGTGGCTCTGTGAATTTCAGGGGGAGGAACATACGGTATTGTCAATAGTTATCTTCCTTCTTCCTGTCAGTGGGAGTCCTTTGCTAGATTAGAAGTCTTCCATGAACTCAAGGGTCCCTCTGTTGATGTCAAAGTGTATGGTGACAAATCTGTCCCTTGATATTTGCAACTCTCTTCTGAAATAGACTCCATGAATACATTAAATACTTGTAGCAAGGAGCAAAACTATCCTTGCTCATTTTTTAAGACAACAGTGTTGATTTCTAAAATAAATAGCACAGATTATCATGCTTAAGGGTAAATTCAATCTCTCCTACTCCATGTGCAGCTGAACCTATTGGATAGAACCAAAATATTAGACATAAGATTTCCTATGCTAAGCACTGTGGTTTTGAAATGCAAATATGGTTATGTGAGTAGCTGCTACTTTTTCATATTTTTTTCATTAAAATTTTGTACCTAGAATCAGCTTGCCTTTGTGAAGCCAATGAAGGAAAAGGATTTTGCCCCACACAAGCCTACACATATGACATGAAAGCCTCCCTTAAAAATATGAAGATCTTTGTCAATGTGAAATTAGAATGGAAACTGTTGTTACAATAGCTTTTGTTTATATATGGAAATAGAAAAAAATCACAAGGTGCAAATAGAAAATCTATAAACACATATGGCAGATATATAGGTTACTCAAAACAAATGCTTAAGTGATAGTCTCCGGCTTGGAATTTTGAAAATTCATATGTTGCTCACAGAAGGAAAATAAAAGTGCCATGAGTTATAGGCCAACTAGCTGAGTCTAGTTATAGGACTATGCAGATCTCTGAAAAGGTACTTTGCTGAAAGCTTGAGTGAAACACCCCTTCAGTGCAATATTGCAAAGTGAAGCTGTGCTCCACTTCTAACAGTAGAGTGGTTGCATCATTCTTGGATAACTGGGGGTTCCATGCTGCACTGCACAGAAATTCCTGACATCCATGCAAAGTGCCTCATTGAGAGAAACTGCCCTGCCTTGAGCCTTGCCAAGGTGGAACAGTGTGACTCAATGAAGCATTTCATTGCATACATGCAGAATTCATATGGTGGATCCTGTTTGATCTTTGCAAGCCTAGTAATATAAAATAAATATTTCCTGACTTGGATCCCAATTCCAAATCAGTGTTTTATTGTAGACAATGTTGAAGGCTGATTTCAGTAGTATTACGTTCTGGAAGTTGGGGATTTGATTTCGTGGAAAGGTTCACTTCTACAAGCTGTTTTTCCTCATGAAAATTCTATATTCCTAGTCTACAAAATAGCAATTTACTGGGCTGGAGATGAGATTGCTTGATTGTAATAGGGAGTGATGGCTGAAGGTCATGGTGCAGACATCTGAAAAGGCAATATGGAATGCCACAGAAACCTGCAGACCCTGGGTTGTCCATATGTGTTCTTATGGAAAATGGAATAACATTAAAATATTAGAAAATTCCTGCCAGATCAAGTCAAGGGCTCTTCTATCCCAGTATTCTGTGTCTCACCATGACCAGTTGGGTACATTCAAGAGATTTACAGTGATGTTTGTGAGTGGGATACACTTTATATTTAAGGTCTGTTACCTGTGGTTCAGAAGGTAGCACTCTGCCAACAAACATAACAGCTTCTGATAGTCTCCATGAAGCTGTCTAGTCCTCTTTTAAAGCTGATAACTATTGCTACATGTGATGGCAGCAAATTCCTTTTCTCAGCCCTTAATCTCCCACATTACTGTGGCTTGAGCTCCTACTTTATTGTCCTTCAAGAGGGCAGGCAAAACTGCCCTATTTCTCAGGGCCTTTGGAGTCTAAGTTACCAGTTTTAGGGTTGCCCTAATAATGAAGATGCAGGATGTTTGTTTCAGTTTTACTTTTCATTTTCATGTTTAACTCATTTGAATGAGTTAAAGTTGGAGTTTTGTAAAGTGATATTGCTTTATGGTATATGTTATTACGGTGAGTCACCAAGTGTTGTATGAATATGGAGGAATATAAATATTTTATTAACTAGCTCACTAAATACTCTCTATGGAAGGAGGGAAAGCTCTCTATATCATGCAGGATTTTATATACCTCTGTCATACCTCTCCTTAAAAAGTCACTGCAGTCTTTCCTTTTAGGGGAGCTGTTCTAGCTCACTAATCCTCTTTGAACTGACTGCCAATTCTCTCTCCCTTCCTTTGCCTTCAGTCTTTTCTTCATCTTTGGTTTCTCTGGCTTAAATAAATTTGCCTTAGGATCTTTAAGAGCAGTGACAACAACACACTTCTCTTGCTGCTTCTCTTGGGTGGATGTTTGCTGACTCAGTTCTTTCATATTCAGCACTTTCTTTCATCGATTGATAAGAGACACTGCTTGCACTGCCGGAGTACTGAGTCGCAGACACTGAGCACAACAGAGACACTTTGGCGGCAGCAGGAAGTGTACTACACCTAAAGTAGGGCAGAACCTAAATTCAATACTGCTGTAGTGTAATCTGCTCATTCGGCTCTAAAATAATTTCAACATAACAGCAATTCTGGGTGAAAATGCTAATAAAATAAGGATTTTTTTAAAAAAATCTTGCACACAAGATAAAAGGAGGCTGACTGAATGGTTGGTGAACTTTGCTTCTTTTTGGAGAAAGCTGCTTAGGTAAGGAATATTATGGCCTGGCAAAGGAATACAGCATAGCTTTAGTGTAAGAATGGCAAGTCACACAAAAGAATAGAAGAGATCACATCTAGTGAGAAAGTAGAAGGCGTCTATTTTATAATATTACTTATATATTTTTTTAAATGTGCATTTGGCCACTCCCCACCCCCTTAAAAAAAAGAGAAATGTAAGATTTAAGTGGATAAACTGGGGTCAGACAATAACATGTATGAGAAGGCTGAAGACTACAGCTAGATAATACTGGCATGCTAATAAGGAAGCACTATATCTCTGGCTATTTCCTCATTTTTTTATTTTTTTTTTTTGTCTGCGCTCAGTCATTACTGACCCTGCAGTGACTGCCTGGACGAATCCTTGCAGTTTTCAAGGCAATTGTTTTTTCGGAAGTGGTTTGCCAGAGCCTCCTTCCTAGAGCAGAGCCCAGCTGGCGAGCGCAGGAGGCGGGATTTCCGTTGCTTCGCGCCCTTTTCGGGAGAGTGCGGTTTCGCGCTTACCGGCAACTGGTCCCGTCTCTCTGTGCAAGGCGCTGCCAGCATTTTTCCTCCCACCGGAGTGAGAGTCCCCATTTATCTACTCACGTGAGTTTTCGACCTGTTAGGTTGACAGGAGCTGGGGAGGAAACAGGAGCTCACCCTGTTAACGCGAAGGCTGGACTTGAACCGCTGAAGCGTCAGCCATTTCTGGCCGGCAACTTTCAGCGTCATTAAGCCGCTGCACCACCGCGTCCCTTCTTCCTCATATTAATTACTTCCAGTTATTGAGAGGGGCCTCATGCCAGTGAATACATGTATATCACAGAGTGGAACCCCAGCAGCCCATGCCTCTTTCTACACAATTCATGATCAGAACCCCTTTTTTCTGGTTATATGAAAGTGACTATTGTCTGTGTAAAAAATAGGATTTATGCAGTTGTTCCAAATTGCTACATTGGAAAAATAAAGCTTAGATTGAGACAGTTTAGAATTATTACTGTAGACATTTTACAAATATTAATGTAATGGTAGAGAATATATGAGCTCAGGGTTAAGTCTTAAATCTTAAACTTCAACATTATACTATAGAATAGTTATTACAGTCTATCTAAAACTTTTACTAGGTAGATATGGTAGGAGGAGAGTTATGTTAGTCTACAGCAGCCAAAAATTAGGAAGAACCTGGCAGCGCCTTTTCGGACTTTTAATAAAATTTCTTAATGCAAAAAGTGTTATCAGATGTCTTCTGATTCTTACTAGATAGCCCATTGGGGCAGATAATTAGGTGTTAACTATTTACATGTATGAGAGCCAGTTTGGCGTAGTGGTTAAGGCATCAGGCTAGAAACCAAGAGACTGTAATCTCTAGTCCTGCCCGGATGACTCCGGGCCAGTCATTTTCTCTCAGCCCTAGGAAGAAGGCAATGACAAACCAGTTCCAAAAATGCTGGCAAGAAAACTGCAAAGACTTGTTCAGGCAGTCTCTAGGAGTCAAGATTGACTGGAAGGCACAAAAAATATCATCTAAATGTACAGTAGAGTCTTGTTTAACTGACCTTCGCTTATCTGACATTCCGTCTTATCCGATGCCCCTAAAAAAAACACAACACGCATAAATTGGCGACGAGAAAAGTGTGCTGCTTGTTTGCAAGCGTAAGTGTACTCTTTCTTGTTGCTCCTGATGGTGCAGCGCTGCAACGCAAAAATCAATTGCAACAGGCGCAGCAGATCAGGTTTTTTTTTTTTTTTTGCCACACTCAATCATTACTGTGTGTTATCCGACATTTTCGCTTATCCGACATTCTGCTGGCCCATTTATGTCAGATAAGCGAGACTCTACTGTATATGCAGATATAATGTGTGTGTCATGTCTAATTAATTAATATTAAGGGGGGGGGGGAAGAGAAACATGCTATTACAAGTTTAAAGAATCTGAGACTCCAAGCCAACATTTTGTGTGCAACAGCCAGGACTGTGCCTACCTCCCCCAGTAAAAGAACTTGAATTTTATAATTAAAGTAGGAACTGATTTCAGAGTTCTACTCCTTTTTAGATCATGTGGCAGGATTTCAGCTTCGTTTCTCCAGCAACATATGAGCTGCTAGAGTACTGTGTGCAGTGTCTATTAGCACACACCTAGCCTTTTGTCATGTGGCCAGCCACCATAGATCACATTAGAGATGGACCAATAAAGAAGATACAAAGCATATTAAAGACCAAGATCTTCATCTTGATTTGAGCTTAGAAATAGAATAAAAGCTGAGAAGATGACAATGCATGAAGAGGGGGAGGAACTATAGCTATATCCTTGAGTTTCTTCAGTGTTCTTGCTGAAATATGATGTGTATCCTTTAAGTTGCTCACAAAGCAACCTTACATCTTTGATAGGAATGTGAGAGCTCTAAATAATGCAGAGATTTTCCTCAAGTTTACAGAGTGGAAGTTTTTTGGTTTCTTGTTTTGCAGTGATTCCAGGTCACCACCTTTTAATTATTAGAAAGGGAAGGCTGTTGATGTTTCCACAGGATTTAGAAGGAGAAATGCAATGTCAGATCTTCCACTCTGAAGATAGAACTTTCTCTCTGATTTTTGGCAGGGAAATCTGAAAAATCCTATTGTACTGGGACTGGGCAACATAACTACAACCTTAATGCTGTTCTTTCATTATAGCCTGACAATGAATTTCCTTTTGGCATACAAAGTATCTTCCCTATATCAACAACAATTTTTTAAAAAAAATATAATAGACATGGTTTTATTTTATTCTTGCTATGTAATGCTAGTCCTACTGTAATGCTCCTGTCAGTTCTGGTGCACTAGTCAATTAAAAAACTGTTACAAGTGACAGAAGTCATCTTGTCACTTTGTTTCATAAAACTGACAGCTTTGGGAATTCAGTACATAATAAAAGTTAAGCATTTCTGCTTCCTAAATTCATTTATATATATCCTTAAAGGTAAATGCCAGTTCTTTTCTACATACTGTTTTGCAGCATCTGTTTACATACTATGAAGTTTTGAAGTGTTTCCCATAGGGAAAAATTAGGGAATTAAGTATGGATTATGGAATAAAACATGATATAAACAGAGCAGAATCTTTTCATTGTTTTAAAAGCACCTCAGTGACTGATAGCAAAGGAAGAAGGGAATGATGTGAGAAGAACACAGCAACAATTTAAGAATCAGCTTTCGTATTCTTACACAATAAGTTACCACAATAAGAGGATAGAATAGTTGCTGCACACAGTGGCATTGTCATGGAGAAATATTGTACGCTGAGAACTATTATTTAGTTAATATTCATATAGGAGTACATATGCCTTTTTTAAAACAAACATTTTCCCAAGACATTTTACATGAGCCTATATGTAGTGGGTTAAAGGACTGCACACTAGTTGGCGAGTTTTGTATGACTTCATACTTCTGAATAACTTTTTCTTCTTTTAGTGAAATGTGGGAGGTGGGATCTAGTCTGAGAGAGACAGTTAAAAGCTTCTGTTTCCCAGTTGGCATTGGCTTCAGGTCCTCAAGGCTACAAGAAGCAAAGGAGCCAGTTTCCTGCCGGGGCCTGAGACTCAGGTGCTTTGCCCAGAAGTCTTTGGAAAAGTAAAACCAGTAAAATAAATATAAGACGCAGCATGGGGGGCGGGGGTATTTGTATAGTATCATCTTTGCTCACATTTTTGGTTTCTCTGTTGCCAGACTTTTGGTAGCAGCTTGGACTTTAAGCAGTTAATCCAGATAACAAATGTCTCTGAGTTCTGATAACCTAGATTTATTTAGAAAGAGGTTAATGTAACAACATAAGAATTCCAGTAAAAACTTTACTTTCAAATGAGAAACCTATATGTAGGCCCTCTCACTAATAACCTTCTGATGGTTTTGAAAGACCAAGCTTTTCAGGAGGGCTTGTATGGAATTAGTGTGGTCATTACCACTTGGATGCCTATTATTAGGCATTATAATGATAATTATTGTTATTGTTGAGTATTGTACTACTGTATATTCAGCATATACAGTATATATAGGGAAGTTGGTTTGGATGAAGATGTGTGGTTGTAAAATTGGAGGAAGAAACATCAATAATTGTGCTATGCTGATGACACTACTCAGCCAAAAATGCAAAGGATCTGCCAGCTCTTGTAATAAAAGTCAAGGAGCACAGTGAAAAAATGGAACTAAAATTAAATATACTGTAAAGGGAACCAAACTAACGTCAACAGGTAGAACAATCAGAATTGATAATGAAGATATTGAAGTGGTGGATAGCTTCTGTTTTTTAGGGTCAGCTATCAATAGTAAAGGAACAAGCAATCAAGAAATATGCTGCAGACTACCACTTGGTAGAGCATCCATGAAGGCCTTGGAAGAAATAGTCAAATGCCATGATGTGTCTATACCTACAAAGATCAGAATCATGCAAGCAATGGTGCTCCCGGGGATATTCTATGGAAGTGAAAGTTGGACTTTGAAGAAGCAGGATAGGAAGAGTATTGATGCTTTTGAACTTTGATGTTGGGAAATACTTTGGACAGGCAAGAAAACAAACAAATGGATCATTGAACAAATCAACCAAGAGTTCTCACTTGAGGCACAAATAACCAGACTCAAATTATCCTTCTTCGGGCACATTATGGAAAGATCTAACTCTCTGGAGAATGTGATAATTTAGGAAAGATGGAAGGAAAGAGAAGATGACTAGCAGCAAGGTGAATAGACTTGGTTACAGTGGTGATGAGTACACCATTGGAAGACCTGAAAGACCAGGTTAGGGACACATCGTCATGGAGAAAATCTATGTGATCACTAAGAGTTGACAATGACTTGATGATGTATAATCAATCAATCAATCAATCAATTAAAGGATTGAAAGATAGCCAATATAAAGTAATTAGAAGCACAAAGTTTAAAAACTGACAACACCATAAGAACAAAAGAACATAATTTCTTCATTTTGATTTTCTGGAGATATTTCTGCACAATCCTTTTTGATCCTCTCTACCTATGAGTGTGAAGTTTCCCAAAGCCTTACAGTGAAATGTAGTTGATATGCCTATGACAATTTATTGCTAATGAAGAAATGGGAGTACTAAATTAGAGTAATATATTGAATTAGGGTCAATAAATTGAATCAACAGCGGGTGATTGAACAATGGGTGATTTTTATGCTCAGCTGAGTGCTGTTCTGCCTATTCTAGAGGGAGATGCCACTTTCAGGTATGTAGTCTGAGGAAGTTCATGGAGCTATCTTTGGGTTACAGCTGGTTTTCATGGACTGTAATTAATTTCATCCGCATTGACTGGTATAGTTAAACTTTTATTAGAACTAGAAAGCTATGCTTAAATTACCAATGACCTGGCAACCTTCCATTTGTGCTGTTTTTTCCCCTGCACTTCCATGGTACAGAATACTATATTCCAGTTGTACCCAGAAACTTTATTTTATTCAGTATATGGCTGTGAGAATGCTTACTGAGACTGAGCAACATGCTTCGCCATCTTCATGAGTTCCCAGGCCATTTTTGCCCCTAATTCAAGATTTTTGTTTTGACTTTTAAAGGCCTTCATGCCTTGGAATCAGAATATTGGTAGGACAACCTCTCTACAAATGTTCGAGGTTAAACATTAAGATTTTTCAAATACCACCTGCAAATAGCATCACAAATGAAGGGGAAAGGTGGCTTTAGGAGACAGCTTCACAAAAAGAAGCTCTCGTGTTAAGTATGTACCTCTTCACCAAGCAAAGATGTGTCATTTTTAAGACTTTCAAATCTGTTTTACCTTTAAGGTGTTGTTCTTTTACACATATTAAATTATGTTATTTCTTGTTATGATGTACCCTGGAAACTCTGTCACAACACAGTCTGTGAGTTGAGGGGTAGAGAAACTTTTAATGGCTATACAATATATATCTGGTGACTGAAAAGGACAAAAGTAGTGACACGATGATGTAACTGGAGAAATAAGAAATTTTATTTGATTTTCTACTAAAAGTCAGCAGAAAATTGTCCTGCTGTCTAGGAGGGCTTGGGGAGACCACAAACGTAATGCTATAAGTAATGCAGATATGAACAACTACTTTGAGCTCATTAGTTTTACTGTGGATAGCCAGAAGACTACGGGAAGCTTAGATACACATTGCGAGCACAATAGGCTTCTTATCTTGATGCTCTCCAGGAACTGCCTACTGTTTTGGAACCAGAGCTAGTATTTAGCCTTCATGATATCCTTGATGTCTATGAATTTGCTGTATCTTATTTTAAAGCCAACTAATGTGGCAGAGAATCTATTAACAGGTGTACTTCATTTTATCTGGCCTGGAAACCTACTGGAGCTGTCTTCTAGTAACTTCATGGCCATACCCATGCAGTTTGCTCAGCAACGGTATGGAGTTTGCCATTACTTTCTTCCAGGATTTTTTCTTTGAGTTCTCAGTCTAGTCTTCAGCCCTGGAATTTCATGATCACCAATCCAGAACCAGTTTGGTGTAGGGGTTAAGGCAGCAGGCTAGAAACCAGGAGACTGGGAGTTCTAGTCCCTCCTTAGGCACAAATCCAGCTGGGTGACCTTGGGCCAGTCACTCTCTCTTAGCCCTAGGAAGCAGGCAATGGCAAAGCACTTCTGAAACCTTGCCGAGAAAACTGCAGGGACTTGTCCAGGTAGTTGCTGGGAGTCACGAAGGCACAAGAAAGAACAAAAGAGTGAAAGAACGAAAGAATGAAAGAAAGACCCAGTTACTCATCAGGCCCATCTCTGCTTAGCTACTGAGCCCAAGCAAGGTTTCCCAGCTGTTGTCATTTGCTGGTATGATTTTTCTCCCAAACTATAAACATTCAAGATACTATCATCTTTCCTCATGGAAGAGCTGCTTCAGTAGCCTGATTATTTTTTTACTGCCTTTTACGGCCGTTTACTGCATTTTGTTCATGATATCCTTTTTCAGATGTGGAGATCAAAATCACAGTATATAAGCTCCAATATGGTTTCCAAGAATATACACTATGATCTTTAACATTTTGCATAGCTCTGGCTTTGCAACTAATATTTTAGTTCAGAATCTTCCCATCTATGTTTCATGAAAGAATTACGTGAAAGAGAATTCTGAACCAAAATCCTTAATGGGAAAGATATGATTGTAGAGTGAATTTCTACTTAATAATATTATACATGAGCTGGAAATATAAAATTACCAGCCATTATACAATGAAGAGATAGAATTGATGTCCTTTACTTTCTTTTTTTGTTCTTCTGCAGTAAAACTCAGGGTCATATACATGAACTGATTGTCAGAAGATTAAAAGGGTGAGTTACCTATTCAGGAATTCAGTGCTTAATTAACCTGTAGTATTCATGTGTTTTTGTGCTGGCTGCTTGTATGGTTGAACTCAGATTAAACTGAATAGCTGAGAGAACACATCCCCATGCTAAGGCAGAGAAAAGGTTGGATTTCACTGCTTCCAACACAGATTAATTTATCATTTCTTTATTATAACTTTGAACTATTTTAATGGTTTTGTCAGGAAATGGAACATCTGGACTACTTTTTGTCTTTCACAAGAGACACATTCATATTCTGTGTGCCAGATATCATTGAACAATTAAGCTCTACAGTTATGCTAAATCTTGTTCACGGAGATGCTTTTTATGTGTTTATGTATTTTTACTTGGACACAGTAAAACTATGAAGACAAAAAAAAAATCTTGTGAGTAGTCAAAGGAGTCCATTTCTCCCATGACAAAACAAGATGGGGCACACATAAAAGAAAACTACTTTGAATTATATAATATTTCTTGAAAATGTAGCAATATTCCACAACCCCAGCTTGCAGAAAGGTAACCTGTCAAGATAAGGTTCAGTCTATTTAAAAAAAAAAAAAAACACCGGTCCCCAATGATTTAGCTTCCCACATGCACCTGATTTATTCTTCTTTCAAACAAATACATTCCAATTTAGGTTTGAAGCTGATATTAGAGCGCTACATTGCTGTGTTTATTGAAGCATTTGGATTCTTTACCAAGTACTTGTCTATCAAATAAGAAAAGCTCTCTGATCAAAATGTCAGGTATATGAAGTTTATAATTAAATACAACTACCAAACTCCCACTCAGTTCTGATTAACTAATGAAGAAAGGGGAGGGGAAGAAATCTGTTTTCTATCATATGATGTAAATACTACAGCAGCCAGCAAGAATACATATTGTCATATTTTTAGAGGTTTATTAGTAAAGTTTTAGATAAGGTTAATTTGTTGGTCATAGATGTTTGCATATATATTTAGTAATAAAATAATGGTGACATAGTTTGTCATGCATTTCTCTTGCATAAGCCTTCTATTGATACTTCGATGCTTCATTAAATAGTAAGCTGCCAAAATAAATACAGCAGTACACATCTTGTCATCAATTTGACAAGGTTTAAAGGTTGAAATATTTATTTTTCAGCAAAATTATATGTATTTGTCTCCTTTTCATGCCACTTCTCTTCTAGGTTTTTGGACCTGGTGTAATATTAATTAAGAAACTGACAATATAGTTTTAATCTTTAAAAGCATTCTTGCAAACTGTTCTTTCTTCACATGATGGAACTTGACATATGTGTAGTACTGAGTGTCTTTTAAATAGAAATATGTCATTATTGTCAAACCACTGACATTTCCCATCACTTATGTTATGAAATCTAGATCCAAATTTATATTGCACTTATCTACTGTGTGTAGATGCCATTTTATGCCATTTAACCCATGTGTCCTTTCTGCATTCGGTCCCTGTGTGTATTATTCATGATCCTTCCCTGGCAGTTGTCAAGAAGAGCATATGGCAGACAGCTGAGTGGCAGACTGAAGAAACAGAACAGGAAGACAGGAAGTTTTTTAGGTCAAGTCAGACCTTACGAGATCCTCAGAGCTCCAAAAGGCACAGCTATAAAGCTCAGAGACAGACTCATATTTAGGCAGAGATAAACCCATTGAGAAAATAGTGAAAGCTACATTTTTAGGCATCTCATTCCCATTGCATTCACTGTACTTTTAGGTTTACTCCAGGTTTCATTTCAATATAACAATGTAGAGAGAAGCAGTCTTACATTGATCCATTAAAATGTCTGTCTGTCTGTCTGTCTGTCTTTCTGTCTTTCTGTCTTTCTTTCCTTCTGTCTGTCTTCCTTCCTTTCTTTCTTTCTTTCTTTCTTTCTTTCTTTCTTTCTTTCTTTCTTTCTTTCTTTCTTTCTTTCTTTCTTCTCTCTCTCTCTCTCTCTTCTTTCTTTCTTTCTTTCTTTCTTTCTTTCTTTCTTTCTTTCTTTCTTTCTTTCTTTCTTTGATTTGTGTGGCTGCCCATCTTAGAGCACAACTCGGGGTGGCTCACAATAATAAAACCAAAAAAAAAAAAAAAGAACTCAATAAAAAGAAACATTAAAAAAAAAAAACTTATCTCTTCAGCCATCCGGCTGAGATGCCCCCAACAAATCAGTGCCTAGGAGAAGAGCCAGCTCTTCATCGCCTTCTGGAAAACTAAGAGCTTGGGGGCTTGCTGGATCACAAAGGAAAGTGGGTTCTGCAGGGTGGTGACCACTATGGAAAAGGCATGTTTCCTACTAGAGGGCACCTTTTAAGGGTAGGAATCTGGGCAGGCAGATACCCTCATGGAGAGGTGGTCCTGCAAATAACCTGGCCCCATGCCGTGTAGGGCTTTAAAGATGATAACCAGCACCTTGAATTGCACTAGGAAAGAAATTGGGAAGTAGCACAACAACATTATGTTATGGACAAGGGATGCCCAACACTATATGTATCGCCACATTCTGGACCAGTTTTGACAAATATTCATTTGTTATACACATATTAACAACTATCTTGCTACCAGCATTTACATCACTGCAAATTGTTTGGGTCCTGTGCCAATAATAGTGTTGTCAAAGTACATAAACTTTCATGCCCCACCCAAATATCTCTAGCATCACCAGCAGCATTCCTTATACATTTATCCAAAAATACATAGAACAACCAAAAGGAGATTAAACATATTCGTCTTACTCCCTGCTCAGAATGAACAGTGACTAAATGTTTCACTTATTCTCATGCATGTTTTACTAATTTCATATACCACTTTTACCACATTCAACAACCAATTTTTACATTCATGAAAAAAGTTTCATGATTCAGTTCTGTTCCCTTTATCATATACTTAACTCTAATTCAACAAACATGTGTAAGTTTTCCCCCCAAATTCATACATTTATCCCTGACCTGCTGAAGAACAAAAATCTGATCTTCACAACCCATGTCCCAGTGAGATCTGCAGGAGGAGGTAGTGTCAAAAAATCAAGATAGAAGGCAAGACCATGAGTTTGAAGCCCTATCCCTTATGAATGTGCATCACCTCTGCCATGCCCTGCATAAAACTGACTAAATTGTCACTTCTTATTCCCTTACCATGCTAAACACCTTCTCATATACCTTTCATAAACTAATCTGCTTGTTATTTTTAAATTCAGACTTGCCTTTGTGTAAGACAGCAATAACACATTCTTCCAGTAATCAGGCACAGATGAAGAACACAGGCCAGTTGCACAGCCACTTTTTCAGCAAACCACATCCCTATTCTAGCATTTTTCTAGGATACAATTAACACATGAAAACTTTTTAAACATTTTAACAGCATTTATTACTTTTTTTCTCATTTTTTTCCCATGGACACTACCGTTTACAGGATTCATTTCAATTCAATTTTTCAACAAATCAATATCAATCTCATGGTGAACTCTACAGTTCTCCTTCTGATATTCTCACTTCAGTTTCCTCCCAAATCATTTTATCATTTCCATTTTTATTTCTGTTCTCTCCATTAGAAGCTTCTTGTTTAACCTACAGTATTTCACCTGCTTATAAACCCCTTCTATCTTCTTCAAAATCACTCAGCATTTTCTCTACTTTTTAAAATCTTTAGTGTTCTTTGCTATCTTTGCCTACATTTTTTGCAACCATCTTTTTCTCTGTATGTAGATTATGCAATAGCGCTTTCTCATCATTCTTTGCAGCAGTGGATAAAAATGAAGAGGAATAAGGACATGCATTTTTTTTTTAATCCATGGCCTCTTTCACTTCATCATTCCACTAAGTGTCCTTTTTCATACATTCCAACAATAAAGCTCCAGACATTCCTGTGGCACTTAGTAACATAATTCTTTTAATTCAGGTGGCTTCCACATAATCTTTCCTAATCTTCCCAATTATTCTGCTGAGAGAATAATCTATTCCATCATCTGTAACAATCTGTTAATCTACCTTTCAATACTTTTCTGTGCATGACTTGTACTTTCATTCTGCTTCACTCCAGTTTCTTTCACTTTTCTTCCATGTCCATTTTTTTTTGAAGATCCACTACTGACATTACCTGTACCAAAAAACTGTTTGCCCCATTCAGAAACTCTTAGCATTCTCTTGCATCCTTTACTAATTCTCTTAATCTTTCATGAGAAATAACCAGATCAATCTGCTTTTAGATTCCTTCTTTTGCTTTGTGTACACATGAGTACATTTATGCTTAAACCTCATATTCAAAAGAAGCAGACCTTTTTCTAAGCAATACTTATGAACAGTCATTTCTTATTCATGTTTGAGTCTCCAAATGACCCAGTCGTATTTTCTGTACTCCCTCATTTCACTCCCATCCACCCATTCATAGCCATCAGACAGAATAGCATTTTTCTGGATTGTACTCATTCAGAATGTTACACAATTTTTCCTATCTTTAGTTCTTTCATGATTGTTGCTGACTGGAGTGTAACATGCATCTATCACTCTCTTATGAATTCCTACTTTTATATGTGTCCACAGCAATCTACATGACGTTAATTCATATTTGCATACATTTTAGCCCTTTCATTCATAATTAAATCTAAAATTTCACCTCCCATTGTGTATTCATTAACTTTGCTACCCAAGATCAGATAACCTCCATTAAGATCTATGAGTCCTTCCCCTTTCTCTTAGTTTCACTTTCTTCCTTCCATATTCTTCACTATATAATTTTCTCACTTTCCAAATCTTAACCTTTCATTTTCCATGGTCGTTATTCATGGACATAGATATTGACTTCCACTGCCCATGGCTTTCATCAATTGAAAATTTCATATAATGCTTTTTAGTAAAGATTAAAAAATGGAAACAGTAACAGCCTTAATCATATCCATGCCACATGCAGCATTCCCTGCTCATTATAAGGGCACAATATTGGTTAGTTTTGCTACATTCTGGCCAGAATGCTGTAAGCACAACCAAAGATCGGTTTAACCTCCTGTGCAAGCTAGGATCTCTACACTATAGACTATCTTTCAAGCCAATATACTGTTGCCTGAATCTGACCACTACATGGAGTTGTACTAACACTCTCAAGATTCTGGTGCTGGTTGTACATTGTTCATTCTTTCTATTTTTCTGTGTATATGTTGTTTTAAATGATAAGCAACGTTGAATTATGTTTTTAAACAGTAAGGAAGCATATAGATCACATACCTAATTGTATGTTGTACAAATTCCTGCAGGACTGAGATGTTATAAACACTGTTGAACAAGCAAACACATAGATATCAAGGTTTTATACCAGGTACATCAATTAACGTCCCTGTCCATTCTGCAGTTCCAAGGAGATTCAAGGTAAGTACATATATTGCAGAGAACTAGAAAGACATATATAAAAGAAATTCTCCATATAAGAACATCCAGGAATCCTGCCCTTTATCTTTATTAGTTTTCCTCCTGTCGTTTTTAATTCAACAGCTGTGTGGCTACTTGTTTTCCTGGCCTTAAGGGTTTTTACCATCTGTCTCTTGTTTACAAAATGACTTTCTCTGGCAAGAGAATCAGAGATTCCTGCTTTATCTCCTTCAACCCTTACAATAGGCATGTGTTTTATCATAAAACTTGTGATCAACTGAGAAATAATTATAACAGCAAGCATTCGGAGGAAAGCTGGGAAAATAACCTCTGGCCTGCTGGCCTTCTTTGCAGAATCAGGAGTGTTGAAGTTCTGCCCAGCTGAAGTCTGACTGCAGAGATGTTATCATCTGCTCCCTGAGCCTTACAAGAATGCAGCTCTGAAGTGTAAAGATTGCTGTTGAAAAGGCAACTTCCATGAGGACTGATGCTTTGGGAGCCTGTTATGGTGGCTCCTTGGGTGTGATAGCCTGCTTGGGAAAGACTTGGAGCTCTAATAGGGAGGAGGAGTTGCTATATTTGCTGGTGGTATTCATTTTGGCTTGGTGTAAGAAATGTCAGTGAGATTGTAGGGAATGGAATTTGATCTGAAAGTAAATATTGATGCAGTAACTGGCAGGAAAGATATTGTGAGACACTGCAATGTGGTTGTTATAAGGAAAGGAGGGCAGGCTGTGGATTCCCCTCCCTTTGTTTCTTTCTGTAGTCTAACCAACAAAGTCAAGGAGACAATGGTGGTGGGGGTTATCTCCAACCTCAAGGTCCTGCTTTTTAATGTCAGGTCAGTTCCTGGATAAAAGTTCTGAACTAGAAACTTGGCTAGAAGAGTTTTACCAGGTTACTCTGTCTACCAGATTACTCTATGATGCAGCCAGCTACAGAAGTCAGGGAGACAGAATGGCCATAACCTATCTTGAGAACCAGGTACTCTGTCTGACAGTCTACCACTTTCAATTATTGCTATATCTGGATGGTCAGAGCAGTGTAAGGACATTGCTACAATAGCCCAGTGTCTACTCTGCTGCACAATAGTCTCTCTTCCTGAACCAGCTGCACTGATCTTTAGTGTGGCAGTGTATTACTCTAGTTTTCTTGCCTAGGGGATTTCAATGTCCACACTGAAGTTGGTCAGTCAGGAGTGGCTACCATGTAATACTGGAGCTATCTTAGTAGGTATCTGGCTCTATATGTTGAAGCAGAACACATGCTGGATTTGGTATTCTTTTCAGCTGGAGCTGATCATCTGAAAATGGAGGCATTTTCTGAAACTGTTGACATGAACAGTCAGTTTTAGACTGGTCAGTTTTAGGCTGGTAACTGTTATAAACCTTTGCAGCAACAGAAGTCTGGTTAAAACAATCTTAGTCAAGTGCCTGATAGATCTGGATTGTTTCCTGAATGTACCTGAAGAATTTCCCACCTCATTTGTTAATACTACTGTTGACGTTTTAGCCAGTCTATGGCTTGTGGAGATGGTCTGGGCAATAGATGCTATTATTCCTAAGTATCCTTTTCTCCTAGTAGAGATGAATTGGCATTTTGGTTTACTAGGGAGCTGAAAGCAATGAAGCAGATGGGTAGAATGCTAGAGGGCAGGAATTATGAGGACAAATCAGATTGAGCATAGATGCATCAGAGAGAACATACCTCTCCTCCATTGCAATTGCACAGAACAGATCAGTGAATGTTTTCATACAGCATGGAATATCTTCCATGAAGCAGTTGAGGGAAGGAAGCAGAAAAGTCAGAAGTACGCTATGAGCAATTTTCATCATTCTTTGCAGACAAAGTCAATTGGGTTCACCTTGATTTGGGACCTTGTGTTGATGGTCATAGGGAGTTCATCTTCAACAGTGGCAGCTGCTTGTCCTGTTCACATGGATTTTTTTTTCCAGCTTGTAGAACTTAACAGTATAGACAAGAAGTTAAGACTACCTACTTGCTTGTGATTACCCTTCCTGGCTGAGTTATTTGAGCAGACTCCATTGTTAAGGGAGATGATTAATGTTTTCTTGAACAAAGGGTGGGTTTCTGCCTGTTTTAAGGAAGCAATAATAATCTCTTTATAAAAGCCATTTATTGACCTGGAATATCTCTGTAATTATAGGCATGTCTCAAGTGTTTCATTTATAGCTAAGATGATCAAGAAGGCAGTGGTCTTACAACTCCTGCTTTATGTGGATGACACTGATTGTCTGGATCCATTTCAATTAGGTATGTATGTATGTATGTATGTATGTATGTATGTATTTATTTATTTATTTATTTATTAAATTTGTATGCTGCCCATCTCCCCCAGTTTGTCCTGGATATGGAACTGAGACTATTTTTATCAACTTTATGGATGAACAATGGCAGAACATTAGATTGGGAGAATGCATCCATGCTAGAGAGCCAGTTTTGTGTAGTGGTTAAGGTGCTGGCCTAGAAACCAGGAGACTATGAGGTTGAGGCCTTCCTTAGGCATGAAAAGCAGCTAGATGACTTTGGGCCAGTTATTCTCTTTCATCCCAACCCACCTCACAGGGTTGTTGTAGGGAAAAATAGGACACAGGAGTATTAGGTATGTTCACTGCCTTGAGCTATATATTAAAAAGGCAGGATAATGATAATAATGATGATGATAATAATCAAGAATTATAATAATTAATTCATAATAATAATAATTCCCTTGGACTTCTCAGTACATTATATCCTTCTGCCCAATCTACTGAAGTAAAGGCTGGGAGACACAATGGTTCCAGCCTTTCCTATCAGGATATGAAATGCTGGAAGTGGCATTGGAAGTCTACTGCTTGATGCCCAGACCATTGATCTGCAGTGTCCCATTGGGTCCTGTCTTGTCCCCTGTTCATCTGCATGAAATTGCTGAAGAGTGGGGAGTGTCTTCAGCATTGCCTAATCTCAATAAAGATAAGGGATGAAGGAGAACAAGCCAAAATTAAATCCAGACAAGAAAGAGGTACTGTTGGCAAAGAGAAAAAAAGGACTTGGGAATTGAGGTAAACCCTGTTTTGGATGGTGTTACACTGCCCCAGAAAGAGCAGGTTTGTAGTGTGGGAATACTCTTTAATGCACAACCAACATTAGATTTGTAAGTTACAACCATGGTGAGAAGTATGTTTGCATAACTATAGCTAATGAGCCAATTAATTTTTTTCTGAGCTGATGAGTTGTTACAACTTACCATGACTACTGCAGTGTGCTTTAGGTGAGGCTGCTCTTACAAAGTATATGGAAATTGCAGTTGATGACTGGGTTTGTAATAAGTGTAAGATATAAGGAATCACATGGCACTTGTGTTGAAGAATCTTCACTAGTTGGCAATTGCCAACAAAACACAATTTAAGATGCTGGTGTTGATCTTTAAAGGCTTAAATGGCTCAAGACCTGCTCATCAAAGGGATTGACTCTCCCATTATGAACCTGGTGACTTATTTATATCCGCAGGATAGGCCCTTTGTAAGATAAACATATAAATATTAAATTGAAAAAAACAATAATTGTTTTATCATTTTCTATTGTGTTTTATTGTAAGGCATGCATGTGTGTAAGTGTGTGTATATATATAAGTATAGAAGCTTGCAATGTTATACAATAAAGCCATTTCTTTGGCAATAAACACGAAAAGTCCAATAACATTTAAAACAATTTTTATAATGGGAAACATGAACTTGTTTTCTTTTGCATAATTCTTGAAATTTGAGTTTCATTTTGAAGATAAGCCACTCTCAACAGAGTGAGGGAAAAGAAAAGTGTATTGCCTTGTCATAAATCATCTTATCTTAATTTGCTCTTAAAATGTTGCAGTTTGCATAATACTGGCAGGTTGCAACCTGATTTTAACAGTCCCTCATTTAACATGGTCATATTGAGTTAACAGTCACCACCCATCTGGACTTTTTCTTCTAGTTTGGAAGTTGTAAATCCCTTTTCCCTACTCTTACAATTTCTTCCTCTGCTTCCCCATAGCCCTTTCTCTCTTTCCCTTTGTCATAATGTCAGCCCTTCAAGATAGACCAGACTAGAAAACCAATGTCATGTAGATCAGTACTACTTTTACTGTAAAGTTATAGTAACAGAATCTTGCTAGTCTGAATGTGGTTCCCCCTCCCTCCCTCCCTTTATCTTTGTGTGAACTAGGAAGGAACTTGTCTGAGATGTTTTCTCAGGTTATTTTCTTGGCCTGGGCTGAAGCTCCACTTATCTGACCATTGCCTTGGTAGCAGCTCCTCCTCCTGTCCTTCAAGGCCATTCCCTATATCCTGTACATCTAATCCCCTTGATAGACTGAGTGTGAGATCAGATGGTCAGCATTTTGCATAGCAGGCTTGTGCTTTAGGTATGCTTACTCTTCCAATGAAAGGCAAATGCAGTATTTTTCTTTTCTGTTTTTAAATTTAAAAAATCCACTTGGGCTTCATACACAGCTTTTGAACAACCATGTTACTTTTTCCACATACAACACTTTTGCTTCAAGTTGGAGACTGCTTTTCCAGATAAGTTTATCAATCACCCTCCAACCATTGTCTCATGACTCCCCTGTAAGTTGCAATTGACACATTGAAAAACACTGACTTAATGGAAGACAATGCACATGGCCTCCGTCCTTCCCCATTTTATCATACTGTAGGTATGAATTGTTAGGTTGTATTAAACCACAGGCTAATTTTCTCAGCACTTTCTCTACTAGAAAGAACTAGAGATATTGATGATGATGATGATGATGATGATGATGATGATGATGATGATGGAATAGGTTAAAATAATGTTGGATGGAATGTGGAATAGCACCTTGGGTTTACAAGTTATCTCATGCACACATATTCCTAGGGATGATGCCTAAGAAAATACTTGTTTGTTTGCATTCACATTTTACAGTATGTGCCCTAAATGAATCTCATTAAGAAGGATGGGGATGGGGCCAGGAATTCATTGGAAAATGAGGAATTACAGATTTCATAAAACACTTAAGTAAAACAAATGGCTTTTTTTCTTTATAGTAATAATCAAAAAGGTGAGGAAGCTAGTATTTCTTTCCACAAGGTTAGATTTCCCACACAGATTGCTCTTGGGTAAGACCTGTCAAGAAGAGCTATCTGGAAAAGCAACGGCTGTCTTGAGTTACACAAGGCAGGCTGAAGAGGTGAAAGCATTTTTGTGGGACTCAGTGCAGTGCTATCCTGTTGCTACTTGAAACTCATTTGATCTCAGTAAAACATCATCAATTTCTGTTTATTTTCTTTATGTTAGGCCTGGAGCTAATATAGTTAGACATTTACAAAGAGACATTGACAGTTACACCCATAATAAACCCAGCATATTAATCCGGTGTGAAAGTTAACAATATGGTATTTGGATAATAATGTAACTGTATAAATGTGTGAGAAAGTCTTAAGGCTCAGCGTAACTGGCAGCTTGTGCATGAATGTTGCTATCAATGGTCAACGAGAGAGCCACCCCCACCCCCCAAGAATTTCAAGGAACAGAAATACAGGGCCACACGCTCCAGCATCATCAGGTAAAGATAAAGGAAATACTACATTGTGCATTGTTTGGGGCAGCTGATCTGTACTTAAAGGACTCTTGTTTCCAATATTTATCTGTCTGGGTATTAAGCTTTCTTCTGTATCTTGCCAAATGATGAGGAATGTTTAATGAAGATGCAGAGATAACCTTTTCAGCATCTGCAGAGAGCCCCTGCGTCTCTTTTTTCAAGAATACCTATCTACTCTCTTCGCTGACCTTTCCCCAAATGATGCGCAGCTTTTCTAAATTCAGTGCCTTTCCTGTGTCTTTGGGCTACAACAATGCTTGTTCTGAATCTGGGAATTCTCTTTATTTGGTTTTATGTATCTGGACTGTTGACCTCTCTGGAAAGAACAGGTTGGGGAAGAATGGTACAGATTTTCCTGTTGCAAGAGGCTTTTAGCTTGCTGGTTTAACAACTTCCTGTCTGTTATGTGGCTTTTAGTACTTTGCTACTGCTTTTTGAACCCTCTGTTTTTGACCCTTTTTTTCCAGTTTGAGAAACATATCTTTGCTCTGTTTTTATTACATTTTATTGTCACATTATTTTTTGTCACACCATGGAAAGATGGCATAATGCTTAAAAACATACAGATTAATAAATACCTTTTCAAAATGTTGTTCTGAGCTGTCCCAAGGTATCCTAGTGACATAGTAGCTGGGGGCAGTGCTGCCCCAGGAGAGGAATCTTCACAGTTTTATGAAGAATAGCAGTGCAGTGCAGAGCTCCAGTACAGTTCTGAACTGAATAAAGGTATCGCACAATTGGGGGTTGAAATTACAACATTTATCCTTGTGGCAAATGTGTTTTGCCCACCCTTTGGTGGTCACTTTTTAGTGATCAGTGCCTAGACATAAGTTCAGTGGGAATACAACTGCCATGCAACATAATGGGATGATTGCTGAAAAGAATCCAGGAGCACGCATATTAAATGGCAAATACATTTTATTTATTTATTTATTTTATTTATTTATTCATTAAATTTTTCAACTGCCCATCTCCCCCCAATGGGGGAACTCTGGGCGATTCACAACAAACATTAAAACATAAGATATATAAACACATAAAACCTTAATTTAAAACATTACTAAAAAGAAGGAGAGACCAGGAGGATGAAAAATCTGAGGCTGAAGGCAGAAGGCCTCTGTGGGGCTAGCCATCCCCATGCTTGAGGTATTCTCACCCCACCCCAGGCCAGGTGGCAGAACCAGGTTTTCAAAGTCTTATGGAAGGCCAGGAGTGTGGGAGCTAATTGCACCTCCGGGGTCAGGATGTTCCAAAGAGCAGGAACATGATGCACATTGGGGTAAAATGAAACAGATTATTCCAGCAACCATACCATACCATACCATACCATACCATACCATACCATACCATACCATGTAACTGTCCTGAATCTTTTTTAAAACCTTTTCATTCCCTTCAGTAAAGGTACATGTCTATGTTCCATTTGAGGAGCTCGAAGTCTCCATAACAGGGACAAGCTCCCATGTCTCACAGTCTAGGAGCATTCTGTCACACAATGTACTTACTGTATATAGCAGTGTTGTCCAAACTTGGCCACTTTAAGATGAGTGGACTTCAACTCCCATGTGGCTGGCTGGGGAATTCTGGGTATATACTGGTATATACTGGTATATACTGAGGAGGTTGTGCTGTTGTAAAGGGTCCTGGGGATGCAGTAGATAGCATAGTGAAAATATCAACCCAGTGTGGGGATCTGAAGAAAGCAAGTCCCATGACATTATGGAATGAAAAGGAAATAAAATGGCCAATATCATAATGAACTTGTACAAATGCTCCTTGGAATTCTGTTGCTAATCTGTGTAAAAGGGTAGTGAAAAAGATCAAGGGGCTAGTACAATTTTCACCAGGATGTATTTAAATACTTGGGCATTTTTTAGCTTAAGAAGTAATGGGGGATTGATAGAAGTACACACAATGTTTCATGGTATGGAAAACAATATAGGGCCAGATATTCTTTTTCTCTCACGATGGAGATGAGAATGGGAGATCTGGACCAGGTCAAGCATTTTTTATTGTACAATGTAGACTCAACTTTTGGAATCCATTGTTTCACACACACACACATGTAGTAACACTGTGGACATTTTTCAGTGCTATGGTCTACTATGTGTGTTGTCTCCAAGGTGTAATTTCATAACTGTTCCACTGTCCTATGGTTAACTGAATTGGTAGTTTAATTTGTTGAACTGAACTTCAAAATATTTTTTAATATTTTAAATTCAGAACATGATGCTCATCAGTTTCTATTATTTACTGGCCTCATTTACAGTTTCCATTTCTTCAGCTTGGATACTCATACGTATTTGTGAAAAACACTATCTTGTATTTATTTCAGTCTATAACATTCTCTCCCACTTTTCTTAGGAGAAAATATTTCATGCAATCATATTGCAGAAAGTCCTTTAACAGGACAAAAAACATTGCATCAAAACTGAGCAAATATTCAGTGATTAAATATGAATATTAAAATGAGCTCAATGAAAATGGTTATGGATTTCTTCAAGGAACTTCTCAAAAAATTTTAAACATAACGGACAGGATTATTTCAGACCTAATTTTTACTGTTTCTGGGATCCTTAGGTAGAAGTATTAGCTTTATTTATGACACTTAACAATACACAAAGCTCACAAAGTTATAATACAGGACATTTATTCAATACAACGAATTTGCCCTCCAGGCTATCATACTTTATAATCTAAAGGGGTACATACTCCAATTCAGCATTGTGCCATTACAGAGGAAGCTTCACCCTTTTGTATGCATACACGTGATATCATCATGCATGTTCAAAAGGGGTGGAATTTGTGTTGCGTCGTCGTGACAGTGCTTTCATCATATGTTCCCATTGCACTCTTCTGCATACACCTCTGTCCCAATAATAATTTGCAATATTATTACCAAACAATTATGGTTGGCATTTTAAATATGGGGGAAATTGTTTGGTGCCCATTTTAATTATATATAGTCAGTAAACCAAGAATAAGGTATAAGGAAGGGATAGGCTTAATGTTAAATGAAGAAAACTTATGTAATATTCTGATTATGTCAATTTTCCCTTATTCTTTCAAATAATGTATTTAAAATGTATTACAAGTCAAATATCAAATGAAGAATATTAACTTGATAATGTGACACTGCAATTTTCAGAAACATATTTTCTTTGGAAAATATTTGTGTGTCTGGTTGCACGTAATGCTTGACAAGAGAAAAGCAGACAATACCAAACTCTATTCAGTGCCGCTGTTCATCTAATACTGGAGTCTCTTGTAGCTGATTTTGCAATTCTATTCTCATATCATGCCATGTCCAGTTTCTTTTACCCTGTTCCTGTGTACCCCTGTTTAAATTCTTGTACTGTTTAAATTCTTGTACTGACCAATGCCAGTGCTTAAGAATCATCTCAAAATGCAAATAAGAAAGCCACATTCAGAATCACTGTTTCAGATCAATGCATGTCAGATCTCCTCTATTTCAGAAACCATCCATTCAATCAGCCTATAGATCTGTAATCAGAAACAAAGTTCTTTGTAGCATCAAACATAATACTGGATTGAAAATCTTGAAGATAGCATATGATATCAATGAAGGACCTATATAGCCTAGATGTAGGCCTGAGCTGATAATAAAGATTATCGATTCCTTGAAGAATACAGGCTTTATGTATACATCACTTTATTTTTTAAAAAATTATACTTTCTTGAACATTTTTTTTTTTTTTGCCAGTCTAATGTCAAGGATGGCATATATGACTCCATTAAGGGGCGTGGAGTTACTTTTTAAGCAAACAACAATGTTAGTGAGACTGAACTGATTTTCAGAATTAGACCAGATGTAAACATGAAAATTCTTTCTATCTAAAATAGTAATTTTATTAGAAATAGGTTTCAAGGGTAATAGACAAGTAATTAACTAACTCATATTTGCTATATCATTTGATAATCTCACAATTCTCTTTACAGAAATATTATTTAGACTGAGTGTTACAAAACAGGTTGTCAGATCCTCACTAACCAGCCCATTGTTCTATCATAATTAACATCATCATGTTCAGCAATAATTCTCCAGAGGACATAAGCCAGGGGTATTTAGCATTCTGACATAAATCTGACCAAGGCTTTTATTATTATTATTAAAATCTATTTCAATATTTCAATCAGAATAAATTATCTGTACATTGGGTAAAAATTATAATTATCAGCAATCTTTTGCCGCTAATGTCAAACTCTTAAAATAGAAGCACTTTAAAGCTAATTTAAAATTAAGCTGAAAATATGTGTTTCATGAAATAAATGTGGTATATGACTTGTTTCAATGTATACATTGGTAGGATATTAACTGTCTCCTAGCCAGATCTTATTTGGTGTAGAATGACTCAAAGGAATGGCTGTCAGAATCCAAATTATCCTGCAGCAGTTCTGTGGCAAGCCTGCTATGATATGCTGAAATTATATTAAACTGACTGCAAGGCCTCTTCATCGCAGGCATCATGAATTAGTCATCATGGCAATAGTGGCTGTGACATTAGGGAAACTGAGAGAACAGGAAATACAAGGGACTTCAGTGCTGTTTTTTCCCCCCCTGCAGAACCACAGTTAAAGCAGACTTGTCACATCTTCTCTGCTTACATCTCTCTATTCTGTCCAGAAATCCAAACTAAAGTACCTCTGACAAATGTCTAGCCACGTTCACCTTGGAACACATTCAATAAAGTGAAGGCTACAGTCTTCCAAGGTGACTGATTTCACTGCTGAACCATTAGGAAATTTTCCCTAATATTCAACCACAATCTGTCTTCCTGTAACCTAAATCTGTTATTTCATGTCCTGCATTTTACAATAAAAAACAACAGATCTGACTTCTCTTATGTATACCCCTTCTCAGAGCTTCACTTTCCGAATACCTTAAGACTATTTTAAGGTTTGGTGATTTATCAGAAAATGGATTTTGAGGTGTGATAGTTTAATGAAAAATTACCCAGAGCATATCTGGTAGGGAAAAGGAACATTCCATGCGTGGAAGATTAAAAATAAAATTAGGTCTTTACAAAGATCTGTGTCACAAGCCTACTTGCCACATGTTATGACCCTGCTGGAGGACATGTCCTCAGTTGAGAAGGATGAGGAAGAAGTGGAGCTAGAGGTATTTGGTAACAGCAATCCTGGGACTAGAGACTCCAGCAGCACGGGAGCCAGTGACCTCATTCTGGCTTTTACGGAACCAGCAAGTTCCCAGGATTCCTTACCCATGCCCACTGACAGTCTCTCAGACGCAGAGGTTCAGTCCCTTAGTCCCAGGCAGAGGTGCCTAATGAGCATTTCAGGAGCAGAAAGCTGCATTTTCTGGATCTGAGAGGCTAGCTAAAAGACATGGGAGTGCTAACAGGAGAACAGACTCTGCAGCTCCTATGTCGGTGTTGTCCAAACTTGGCCACTTTAAGATGAGTGGACCAACTCCCAGAATTCCCCAGCCAGCCACTCATCTTAAAGTGGCCAAGTTTGGACAACACTGTCCTATGTGATATGTCTCAGCTGGGCACTCTGTGTAGATGTTCGGTGTAGCTTATTTATTGCATTCCCTCCCTCTTAAAAGTGCTAAGAAGAACTCTTCAAAGCTCAGCTCTGTATGTATCTTGCTTTGCCATATCTTAGACTTCAGATTTTGCCTCACCTTGTCTCTTGCCTCTCCTCTAGATTCATCATCTGATTGTTTACTGGTGTTGATCTGGCCCGGCCTGTTTGACCACAAGCACAGTCTAGTTTCAAGGTACATTTTCAAAGACTAATTATACTCGACTGATTGTAAAACAGCCTAATTCACTATCTCTGACTGTGGCAGATGATGAAGATGATGATACCTTCAAGTCACTTTTTGACTCCTGGCAACTGCCTGGACAAAGGCAGTTTTCTTGGCGAGGTTTTTCAGAAGTGGTTTGCCATTGCCTTCTTATTCCTAGGGCTGAGAGAGAGGGACCAGCCCAAGGTCACCCAACTGGCCTCAGGCCTAAGATGGGACTAGAACTTCCAGTTTCTAGCCTGATGCCTTAACCACTACACCAAACTGGCTCTTGTGGCAGATTTATTACTGGCTAATTTGTGTTCTACTAACTAGCCAAGCCAGCACAGAAATGTACACTGGGTCTAATTTTGGGTCAGCATAGACCAATCATTGTAGAGATGGGAAGAGTACAGGAAAATAAACAAAATAATAATAAAAAAAATAGGCTGAAACAAGTGCTTATAAAGTTTGGGGTGGGGAAGGGTGGCCATTGAAAAACAAAATGAAGTATATAAAATGATGTGTGGAAAAAGTGAATAGTGAGCTATTTTTCTTACTGTTTCATCCTACATAGGATCATGGAAAGAAAGTGAATGGCAGGCCAGACAAAAGGAAGGTTGGCATCCTATAAGAGTTAAACTAAGGAATCACCAGATATGGAGATGATTGCCAAGACAGCTAGCTTGATAAAGGGCTTATACGAATTCACAAAGGATAAAACAATGGCTTCTAGCCATGATAGCTATGTATTTCATGTGGTATTGATAGCAGTGAACCTTTCAATGTCAGTTGCTGGGTAATGAAAGTGGGGCAGTTCAATTCAGTTCAATTCCACAGGTCCTGGGGGTCACCTTCCTATCAGTATCTGCAGAATACCTCATTAAAAAGGCCTTTTCCCCGATGAAATGTAACTTATTTTGTTTGTTTATTTACAGCTATTTATTTATTTATTTATTTATTTATTTATTTATTTATTTATTCTTCAAATTTGTCACCACCCATCTCACTACAGAGAGACTCTGGGTGGTTATGCCACTGAGTTCATGTAGACTTTCAGGGGTTGACAAAAGCTGTATAAAAAAAACATAGTATCATAAAATATCCTAACTCACAAAGAAATCTAACATCTAGTAAGTGACTTCCAACATTTCTCAGCTGTTAAATACTCTGCAGAAGAGCTCTCAAAAACTGCATTGGTGTGGGAGAGGTGCCATTTGGATCTCTAGAGGTAAGCTATTCCCCACTATAAGGGCATATCAGAAAAACATTGTGCCCTTGCCCTCTCTCTCCTGATACAGGGGATAGGCACTCTCAGTATCCCCATTCAGGGCAAACAAACCAGGCAAACTGATTCTATCCGATGAAGGTGGTCCTGCAGATACGTAGGTCCCAACATATAATGATTTTTATAGGTTATAGCCAGTACTTTGAAAAGAACTGAGAAACTTACTGGAAACCAATGCAGTGCCTGCAGAAAGCTTTATTAGGCACTTTCACATGAACCTTTAAATTCTAAATTTCAGGATGTTTCAGGGGCAATTTCATGGGTTTCCTGTTTATTTTATTCTCCTCAGGTATTGCATATTTATACAGTCTGCCTCAGTTCAGATTGATTCTAATCTGTCTATAAAGTTTTCTACTGACCTTCTCTCTGACTCCCTACTACTATTTTTAAACTGTCGCACATACAAGGAACTTTGGATTTGGGTAGATGAAATGGTATCTTCGGGTAGTTATTTAGTAGTCAGATAAAGAATAGTGGGGTAGAAAGACAAACAGCTTGTTTTGTTTTAAACAAAACTCCCACTTCTGCAAGTTGTCTATCAGATGTGGAAGAAATCTGAGCAAATGTTGTACACTTTTTTGTTCTATCCACCAGGGAATAAACAAACAGAGTATAACAGCTGTGGATATTATCAGATGTTCAGGATTTGCATTGTGCATACATTCTAGGTCAAAGAAATGATTGTTGCCTATAATTTAGTTGGAGTCTGAGTAAAAAAAAGAGGTTGGGGGCTTTATTTTTGTAAGTTTTGGTAATTTGGTACAACACTGTATGGCAGAAAGAAAAATGATTTAGATGTGGTATAATTCTAGCAATGTTCAATTTGGCGCTTAAGCCATTGCAAGGATGCATTTTCAATTTTCACACTTCTAACAAAGATCAGACATACACTCAGGTTCATTATAAGACTGGCTTCTCTCAAACTATCTATAGTAGAAGACTACTTACTATACCTTAGCTTCTAACTCCATCAAACCCACTCTAATTACCCTTGTTAACACCTTTTCTTGTCTTCCTAGAGTGCTGATATAATGTGGGTGGAGTGCATTGCATTTAATGAGCATCTCAAAGTCTTTTAGGCTGACAGAGGAGATGCCCTTAATGCTGGTCCCAAATTTTCTCCAAGCTACTCAAAGAACTTTTGATTACATTTTATGGCTGCTTTGACACAGACATATCAAAGCAATGAACCAAATCAAATGCTATAAGCCACATATAAAAGTGGCACACAAATCCCTGTATGGATGATGGTGTTATATTTGCCTCCTTTTAGGACCCCAGGTGTCTAAAAATGAAATTAAAAACTGTATACAGCTGCCAATGCCTGTGATGCACCCTGGATTCATTGTCCTTTCATTATAAAGTGTAAAATTCTGTACAGTACCCAACTTTTGTTTTGTTTTGTTTTGTTTTTACTTAGCCCATCAGTTCAAGACCTAGCTCTTCTCTCAGGCTTTGAGCTAGGATGATTGGAGCTCCTGGTTGGGTATGTGATATATTACACTGACTGGATATGCCATCTGTTTATTGCTATATTTTTATCTGGATTTTATGTTTGTTGCTCTGTTTTTATGCTGTGAGCCGCCCAGAGCTGATTGGAGTTAGGCAGCATCTAAGTCTAATGAATTATTTAATGGTGGTAAGATAAATTCCCCAAGTAATAATGTTAGAAAACAGTCAAATTAATCCACTGTCAAACACTGTTATTTATACCAGACTGATGGCATTGCATGCTGAAAGCTGGTGTCATATTGACTAATATTGTCCAAAAGCTCTCCCCACTGCAGCACAAGAATGGCTACAATATACAGGCATATGTTGGTTTACTCTCACTATTTTTTCTTGACTCATAACCACTAAGTTTAATTTTAATGTACTTATTAAAAATGAACAATAGTGGAAGAAGACACTTGGTCTGCAAGCATTCCCCAGACTACAGTTTGTTTATGTAGACTGTTAATGTACTTATTAAAGTCAGTACAGACTGACTTTCCATCAGTCATAATATCTGGGCTGCAAGAATCCGCAGATGGATGCTTTAATGGTTGGGATTCAGAAAAACTTGACATTTATTCTAGATAGATCCCCATCACACTCACTTTCCCCTTGCTGTGCTCATATACAACCCCGGAATTAGACCATGAGGTCCATATGCAGCTCTTGACTCAAAAAAGCCTGAGTACTAAGGATATAAATGGGCTATGGTCAAATTATAGCTACCTGTGAGTAAGTCTACTGAACTTATTAAGATAATTCCCAAATAGGATTATGCTGTGTGACATCTAATTTGAAAGCATTGCATTTCCAGAGGCTGCAATTTGCAACTTTAAGATCAGGTTGGAAAAATATTCTGTAGAATCTACTTATGTGGAACTTGCCAATTAATGTTTGGATCAAATGTTGGATATTAAAAATTGCTCTGATGGGCATTATCATATGGCTACAGTGGGGGGTTTTCACCCTAGGATTCTGAGAGGACTTGAGGGGGAAGGAAAACCCCTCTCCAGAAGGGACTAAAGGAAAACTTGCCCTCTGCAAGAGAGCATTTACTCACTTACTTACATACATACGTACTTACTTATTTATTTATTTATAACGAGTGCTTCATTCATAGCTTTATCAGATCAAAGCATTGTACAGATCTAGCTATAACCTACTTCTGTATAAAACTATAAATATAGACACTAGTTATTCATTCTATATCTCCTTGGGCTTATGGTTTCAGTACAGAAATAATTGACAAGGTTACAGCAACATTAAATACATATTATAATAATAAACCTAATGGATTTGTAACACATTTTCATACCCAATATAGAGATGGATCAATTTGTCAAGGTCACTTTTGCTTCAGTCTCATTTTTCCAACTTTAATCTCAGTGCATCAGATTTCCACATCAGCTTAATTGTACATCAGTCTAAGAAAAATCTGCATGGAAGCATGCAGATTTTTCATATGGATTTTTCTCAGCAGCTTTTGCAAACAATTTTACTGAATATAATTCATTCTGATACATTATTCTGAAAAATGCATGGCAAAATCTGTTGTTCATGTGTTGGTATGGGAAGATCAAATCAGACATCACAATGCAAATTGAATGAATTGCTTACTTCTTCCTAATTCAGTGGCAATTATGAAATAGCACTTTTAGCCCATTGCTGTCAATTTAAGCACATGCTTAAATACTTCCAATTGAAATCAGTGGGATTTAAAAGTAGTCAGAAAAGTGCCACATTCTTCCTTTCATTGTACAGACTTAAAGTGGGCAACCTGAGTCTCTTTCATTTTCACTGGAACACGGAAAAAAGCGAGATACTTGTTTATATGTCATGGTAGGCAGAAACTCCAAGAAAGGGCTGTGTTTTATAATACATGATAGATATCTTTGCACAATTCTGCCAGGTTGATTTTGTTAACTGTAATTTTACTTCAATTTCAATTGATAGGAAAATTGTCACCTCATTCAAAGTTATTTATTGTGAAATCCTAGTGAAGTCAGTAGGAATCTGCACTCCCTTTTAAGATCATTTACATTCCACTCAGAAGAATATAAAAAGGAGGCATGATGCCTCTTGTATATATTATTCTCATACTGTCAAGAAAGTTATCTGTGCTTAACAACAACACCAAAAACATAGTGTTGCTTTGCTTATTTAGGACATACCTCTTAACTCCCACTCTAGACAAAATAGTAAATTATTGTCATACATTAGATTTCCATGTTCAATTTATTTATTCAGGAGGAGTATTGTTTTTAGCTAAAGTGCATTCAGGTAAAAGTTCAGGAACAACATACATACATACATACATACACACAAACTAAGAATGTGCCTATCTATAGCACATACAGAAAAACAAGAATGCAAGAAATTATGAGAAACAAATCCTGGAGCCTTGCTGAATACACTTTACTTATCTGATTTGATATTTGCTGAAAAAAGAACTGGTTTATTTTGCAAACATATTCATTTCCTTAGAGTGGATTCTAAACCATCAGAAGGCACAATCTTGAAGCCACTTATGACTTTCCTGATTCTTAGAAAGAAGAATCACTTTTTTTCACTCTTCCCTTATGAATTTGATGGCTAATTTTCTTTTAACTTTATTCATAATACAATATGTAGCTGAAGGCATCCAGACTGAACTCAGATACAAGTTTGATCCTAAGTCTAAATTAAATCCAGTAGCTCAGAGATCATAGTAAACAGCTTAAAGACTATCAACTTAGTCTAATGTACATCTAAAGTTAGTTGCTGTCATGCCACTGTGGGTAATATCTAACTCTAGTGCAGATTAACCATTAATGATATATACACTTACAGTAATGATGTAACCATGGTGGCAGTGACAACCATAGTTCCCCAGTGGATTGATGGAAAGCACTTTTTTTTTTTTTTTTGGTAACATTTATACATACTGTACTATCTATCTATCTATCTATCTATCTATCTATCTATCTATCTATCTATCTATATAATGCATAATAATTTATATATTTTAATAGTTGTAAAGTACACCAAACAGAATATTTGCTCAGTTTACTTTTCAGGTGTTACGCTGCTGATAGGCAACTTCAAGTATTTCTTTATTTTTAAATTAGGCATATAATGAGGGCATACGACCACCCTAGATGGGTTAAAAAAGAGAAAGTGATGGGGAAAGTCATTTTAATTCTTTCATGCACCATTTTGAAAAGCCCTTTAAATCAGGTTTTTAGAGGAAGAGCTACCTCAGTCATGTATAATGTAATCCTCAGAATGGCAATAAAAATATGTTTGATAAAATTGTGCTTTGATAATGTCACCCAATTAGCACATATACTACAAAGTGGCTTTCTGTGGTCATTTCTTGGAGAAGAATTTCCGAGAACCCCTACTTTATGAATGAATGCATTCCACAAACAATCACAGGAAAATATGAGTTCAACACAGTTCCAGAGTCAAAGCTTCTGCTTTTGTGCTCTCTGTGGCCTGGACTTTCTGAATTCTTTAGAAAAAAATAAGCCAAGTGGAACTCCATTGCAAAGAGATTTAAAGGAAAAAAAATCCTGATCAAGGATAAAATGGCATGTGATGTCAGTCTCAGAGGTAATATTTCAGGAGTATTAGGCAGGGAAATGCCTCCTAGTTCTTAGAGTCTCCAACTCTTGGATAATGTTTCTTCTGTGTTATTTCACAAACATTGCTGTCAGTCTGATTCAGAATACTTCATTGTGCTCCTTGTGGTCCTGCTTCATACCAGGCTTCTCAGTTTCATTGTTTATCTACTTTGTTCTTGTTTTTATTACTAAGAGAACGGAGATTTTACATGCCACGTCCTATTTATTTAAAAAAGTAAAAAAATAAAGCCCTGATTAAATGATTGTAGGCAGCTATCACATATCAAGTAAGAGGTTTATTTATAACCATGAAAGCTTTTGGAAGAATACTGTGCTTAGTTTTGTTTCAAGGGAGGGAAATGAATTAAAATCAGGGAAAACAATATATCCAAGAGAATATTTCCAGTCCAACTGCTGCATGGAGGTCAGCAGGGTCTACTGTATCACAAAAGCATCTTGTGTATCCTGGTGGAAAAGACTGTTAATTTCTTGACAAGTCTCCAGAGCACATGAAAATAAACTTACAAACAAGCAAGCTAGCTAGCGATAGAGTTAATCATTATCTTAAATGAAGGCATAGCTTGAACAAATTACAAATACTTTAGCCAATACCATGAAACCTAAAACATTTAAAGCAGGTGAATCTTCAGAACCACAGCTCTTGGCATCGCTTACCATTGGCCATACTAACTGGAGATGCTGAGAGTTGCAGGGCATTAGCACCTGGGAGGCCACCAGCTCCTACGGCCTGCTTTAAAGCAGCTTCTCTAAAAATACAGTGTTTGAACATGCAGTTTCACGTGCAGTTCACATTTATGTTTTGGAACTCTGGAACTCAGCAACATGGACAAATTGCTATGAAGCATCAGCATAATTTTCCTACATATGTTTGTTTATTTCTGGTTGTTATTAGTTTAATATTTGCACAAAATCGAAATCTCCAGCAATTTCTTAAAAAAAAAAAAAGATGACAAGAGGACTTTTGGAGGTCAGTTGTATGAATTCATACTATAGTTGCTTTATGGTATACTGAAGAAATTAAAATTTCTCAGAAGAAATATTCAGAAATTTTCTTTTCTTTTGGCTTTTCCCAGGGGTGTGCGTAGGGGGGATCAAAACATCAAGATGGGGACTGTTGCTGCACAATTGAAGCCTCCCTTTCTGGCATGTGTCACAAAAACAATGCGTATAAAATTGCTGGTCTGTGACCATAATAAAGATTTGATTGATTGATTGATTGATTGATTGATGCATCTAAAAATGCTATGGCTGCCACTTTAACTCTTTTGACACACATACAGTACATCCCACCCCAGAGATGATCCCTGCTTCTACCTTGTCCCGATATTGAATTCTGCACCTATTCCTGAGAGTATTTGGCAATATGCTTTCTTCCAAACTGTATTAGCAACAAAAGATGGATCATTTGGGGAACCTAGATAGATATATTTTATTTGTATTAGGACCAAGTAACTTGGATAAAGTTCTGATCTTCCCCCATGAAACAAGTAATATTAATAGTCAGGAATATAATATTAGATTATTAGTACACTACCTGTTTTAGGCTGTGAGTTGTCCTTGGTTTTTGAAGGGTGGGCTATGTTCCTCACCCTAAAAGGTATCTAAAAGCAGGACAAGTAAATGGGCAGGGCCAAATCAAACCTAAATTTGGTTTAATTTAATACAGTTAACTTCCTCTATATTTAATACTTACTCCTTACTGTAATACTAACAATTAGAGATAAGCTCCAATTTTGGGAGGCATTTGTAGAGTACCCAAGGCTTTGTGCACTTTTGTTTCAAAGGGAAATTATTTAGCTTTCCTGTATTAATTTTCAGATTACATTAAGCATTAGAGAGACAAGGAAAAAAAAAAAAGTAATTTCCTACCAGCCGAGGTGAAAAAAATCCTTTTAGAATTATATCGTTTGAGTGGGTGGGTCAACTTTATAAATCCAGGATTACGGCCTCAAGTTTTTGACATGATCCACCAAATCATGAGCATGTGGGCTTTGCAGTTTAAGCTCAACAGACAAACTAGAAGGTTCCAGAGGCATTATTAGAACTTTTCTAATTTTTTTCCATCAACTTAATGCTGTAATCATTTTCTTCCCAATTCTAGATTTTAATGACTTCAGAAAAATCTGAGTTCTTTAATCTATGAATATTAACTTTTCAATGCATTTTCATGGGTTATAGAAAAAAGGCACTGTAATTCCAGTTCAAGCTGGTCTGTATAAAGAATCCTTTGCTTTGTCCTATCCATTTAATGATTTTGTTTCATATAATACAGAAATCCATGTATTGAAGGAGGGCAAAGGAGCCTTGATAGAGTGCTCAAATTCACATAAACTGGCAAGGCAATGAGCTAATTTTAGTGTTCTGTGAAGTCTCTAAAGAAATCCATGAACCATTTTTAGAATTCCAGAAAATATCTGATGAAAAAGAAATTTAAAAGAGTCCAGTCCAAAGTGAATGATGACTCAGAACAGTATTTTGCAATTGTGTCAGGCAAAGTACATCTGAAATCTGATGAGGACTGGCATTAATGCAGAAAAGGCCATGATGAGAACAAAACAATATGTTGAATTTACATGTTCAGACTTTTTGTAGGCTTTGGCAATTTTGCTGAAGATTATTTAAGAACTCTATAAACATCTGGATGCGGGGAGGAGGAAAGTAGCTTCACACTCAAAGGATGAAGTTAATATGGGGCTACAAACTATAAATGGAAGAAAAGTAGTTTCTGGCACAGCTGTTTCCAATTTTGTTGAATATATCTTTCAAATCAAAATGCTCTTAGAAACATTATGCCACAGAAATCTTCACTCAAGCCACATTCAGTGCATGTGGTGGAATTCAGAGGGCCAAAGTTCTGAAAATAGCACCATTTCTGCAACAGAGAATTGTTGTGGATTTTCACTGAGTGCCGGGGTACTCAGTGGGGGTTCACAGGAAAAGTTTTGAAAAGTCTGTCAGCACTGGCACCAGGTCCAAGGCATCAAATGCTCCTTCTACATGCAAGATTGAATTTCCTGTATGTCAGTATTATAGCAGTAAATGACTTTAAAAGACAGGCATCAGAACCAAGTTTTGTGGCTGTTGAATCATGCTCATGGCCATCCTGCTATACTTTTCTCATAGCTACTATATTCATAGCTGATTGTATAGACCCCTTATTTTATAATCAGGTCCCACGCTGGTAGAATCCCATTAATAGAATGGATCACTATTTGATTAGTTCCACTCTACCCCTGAAGCCCATAGAGAAGGTTGGCATTTGGGATTGGACTAGGAGGAGGTGTTTAGGAAAAACAATGGGGATTTCTGCAAGAGAAATATTATGAATAGAATTCTGCCTTGGGAATGATCCCACCCATGAAAAACATGGATCCAAGCAACTCATGACAATTGTTTGTCATCAAAACCTGTGACAGCAGCTTTAGGAATGTATTGACATAGCCAGTTGGAATGCCTGATTTTTGTGATGCTCAGAACTTTAGCAGGCAGTATAAACAATGTTCACTAACATTGCAGCCATGTGATAGAATAATAGTAGATTACAAGTGAATAAAATTAGTAAGTGGTGATTTTCAGTCATAGGGAAGAAACACTAATAATGTTCAGGCTGAGATGAAACTATCCAAAGTAATTTGAATGGCCAAGCATTTTGGACAGTGCCAAGTTTATAGCCTCACCAATCACTTCCATTTGCTATGAATTGAGGCTGAGGAGTCAAAAAGAACATAAGCCAAACAATGCTTGATAAAGAAAATTCAGTTCCTCGGTGACACTTTTCTTATACTAATATCCTGTTGGAAGTTTCTCTTGAATATTCAGCAGAACCTGAATGGCAAAAAGGTATTTAGTGGTAAAACTGGCACTTCAATCTTAAACATAATGTTTCTTATAAATATTTATTACCAATACATCGATGCACGCTACTTTAGTTACCATTGCTTAAATTCTTTCTGCATCAAATGCAGGTTTAGAAATCAATAATAAAATATTGATATAGCTTTTCCTCTTTAATAAAACTATGGTATTTATGTGAGATATTTACATATCAAACTACAATTTTCTGCAAAGGACAGCTCCTTAAGTGTTTCACATGGGTAGACTGATCCCCATCATTATTTTTACCACCTAACTACCTAATGCAGAGTTTGGTGAAAGGGAAAATGAGACATATTCCAACTTCTGCTGCTTTGCCACAGGAAACAAAAAGTCTTGGGCCAACCCTGGCCTCAATGTTTGTTTTTTTGCAAAGTGTAGCAGTTGTTCACACATCTTCACTACAAATACTCAACTCACTACATACAGGGAGATATATAGAAAAGTTTAAAAATGCCCAATGGAGGGTCAATACACCAATTATTTTAATTATTCAGCTTTGGAACTGAAGCACTGCTTTGGATATAAGGATGTTCTGTCAGTCTACCTGAGTGATTGACATCCATGTATGACCACATGGATAGAAAACCTCTACTATGTACAGTCTGGAGGAGATTCAGGAGTACTACACTATGGTGACTTTCAAACTTTCAGTCTATACAGTGATTTATGTACTGCTGTAGACTAAATTGCAGCAGCTGTAGCGTGTACTGGTATGGTAAAGTAGATGCTACTGAGACAAAATTATTTGCAAAGGTTGGCAGACACATAGCCCCGGGTGTCAAACAACATTGTTTTTTAGAGTAAACTGTCTGGAATGGAGTTAGTATTGGCATGGCATAGCTCCTTCATGAATTCTTAGTTCATTCAGGATTTTATGTATGTATATTTAACATTCATATTAGGACTCATGGCCAAACTCTCAAGGATTTGGCAATAATAAAGTAAAACAACCATATAAAAATGGTAACAGTAAAAAAAAAAAAAAAGAACATAAAATACTCATTTACCTTGGAATTCTTAAGGATGTTTTTTGTATCCTGTTTTAGTTTTTTTCCTGAACATTTCTTGAACAAAATCTGTTGACTGTAAGTTTTGAAGAAATAAGAAAAAAACGCCAGGTAATAATAATAGAAGTAATAATAGTAGTGATGATAATTATGTCTTATACAGGTTTTGCATTCCAGCTCCTTAGTCTCAGCCCCTGTATCCAATCAGCAGCAGAGGCCCTGGCTTTCTACTACTGCTTCTAAATGCCAGGTCAGTCTGTAATAAGGCCTTCCTCATTTGCATTTTAATCGTTGACGAGAGGGCTGACCTGGCATGTATCACTGAGACCTGGCTGGATCCAGAAGAGGGAGTAGTCCTTTCAGAGATATGCCCACCTGGGTTTCAGATGTGGCATTAGCCAAGATCCGGGGCAGGGGTAGAGGTGTGGCTATTGTCATCCAGGAATTGCTTATGGTTTTCAGGGATGCTGCATCACAGGTTGCCGGATGTGAGACCCTGTTCATTAAGTTGGGCTCTAGGGATCGATAGGGATTGTTGCTCTTGGGTTGCTACTGAGCTAACTAGTGCCATCAACCTCTGCAGAGAAGAAAGATCTAGATTGGTCCAGCCCAAGCATCTAATGGATCCATTTGTTTCCAGATGGTATTTAGGTAGTTTTTTTGGACTTTGGTTAACAGTTCTGCTGAGGCCTTAGTCACCAGCTGGAATAGAAGGTGATAGGGGCCTTAGACACCAAGTGGTCTCTCCCAGCATTCAGATCTGAAGAAATTCCTTTCTTTACTAAGGAACTATGGGATATGAAGTGTCATGTAGAATGTTGCTTGTGTAAGACAAAGTCTGACAGGACAAGGGTAAGGACTTGTGTTTGAGCTTACACTGTGGTGATAAGCACAGCAAAAAGGCAATATTTCTCAGTTCTGATTGTATCCCCAGATTGTCATCCAGGAGCCCTCTTCAAAATTATCTGGGCCCTTTAAGGGAAAGATGGGCTAGAAGAACTGCAGAGAAGATTTTTCCAGACATCTCAAGGAAAAAAAATCACAGATTTGCTTGGAATTGGACATCAGCTGGGTTAGTTTTATTGAGGTGCTGAGGCTATGTCTTGCAGTTTTATCTGGGATTAGTATGAAGCTGTTGGTCTTGAGGAAGTGAAACAGAGTCCTTTGTGATGTCATCTCTGTCACTGGTAGTTTGAATTGGTGCCTTTCTGGGTTGATAAAAGCCTCCAGAGAGAGAACATGAGGTTGGGTCAGGATGATGCTCAGTGTGTCCTTGAGAGAGCCCAGGTGTTGGATCTAGCCCTGCACCAGTTAAAGCCTTACCTGGACTGGTAGGCCCTACCTACAGTCACTTATGTCTTATGTCTTCATCACTTCTCATTTGGACTATTGCAATGTGCTATAAATGGGCGTGCTGATTATTCCTTTATTGTAATTGTAATGTATTTATTTGTTTTCTTTGCTTTTATTATTTCCTTGTTATTTTGAAGTATTGTTTTTAATCCTCTTACTGGTGAGAGTGTGTATGCTGCTCACTCTTCATGGATTTAAGCCACATATAAGTCTCAGTAAGTAGATAAAATAACTAATGTAGACTTTTTGTGTGGAGTTCTTGGTGCTCTCTGAGCTTGGTTGTTTGATTGCAGACGTTTTATTGCCCAGCTTGGTAACATCTTCAGAAGGGAGTGGGGTTTGTGCCCTGATTATATACAGTAACCTGCCCTGCCAGTGTTGGTGGGGATGTTGTTTTCTCCTTGGTAGTTCCTTGATTAGGGTATTGTTTTCTGCTTGATGGTTTGTCTGCCTGATTGTTTGTCTCCTTGGTAGTTCCTTGATTAGAATATCTGCTTGTTTGTCTGGTGTTAATCTTGTTAGTCTGGTGTTAATGCTTGTTAGTCTGGGTGTTGGCTGCTGGAGAGGATGTGTTCTGGTCTTTTTGTTTCCTTCTTAGCTTCCTTATTGTCTCTTTTGAATGGTATATAAATGCAGTTTATCTCTATGTGTCTATTGATGTTTGATGTGTCTGAGTGCCAAGCTTCCAGGAATTCCCTAGGGTTTGGAGATTTAGCTTGGTCTAGAAGCTTGGTGTAGTTGAAACTATCGTTGAGTCTGTCCACGTGTTGTGAGATTAAGGAGTTTTCATCATGTCTTCTGGCTGCTAGTTGGTGTTCATGGATGCGCTCTGCTAGTCTTCCGCCTATCTGTCCAACATAGTGGCTGTTAGTCCTTACACTGTATGTTATAGATGACTCCTGTTTTTCTTCTTGGGCTACTGGGTCTTTTGGTTTACTTAAGATGTTTTGGAGAGCTTTAGTTGGTTTGTCTGTTATGGAAATACTGTATGGTTGCAATAGTCTGTTGGCTGTTTCTGAGAGGTTTCTGATGTACGGCAGTGTTATCCTTTTCATAGCTTGTGTTGGTTGTGCTGTAGCGGGTTAAAGGGTCAGGCACTTTTTGATAAAGTTGAATGGGTATCCATTTTGTTGGAAGATGGGAACACCCATGGGATCATCACTCTCAGGACTCATAGCAGAGACTATAATGCAGCATCTAGAAACTAGACTACTTTAAATGGTACCTGGAAACTGATCAACAACCAGTCCAGACTGATAGAATTAAGGTTATTGTAAGAGTAAAGAGGATTACCTTGATGAAAAGAGGAAAGATCCATTATGAAGGCAATGAGTAGGTTAACATTGCAGAAGCCCAGATGTGTGGAAGGGCCTGGGAATGTCTCAGACATTCCCCAAATTCATATGAAGATAGGACAAAAAGCACATTAGGTCTTGCAAGGTTCTGTTACAATAGCCTGTTTTAATAAAAGTAGTTTTAAGCACATCTGGTTTCTGTTTCTTGATCTGGTCTACCTTGTAGGGCTGACAGTTATGTGCTCCCAACGTTGAGTTCCATCGAGCATACAGGCCACTGTATTGTGGACCATTTGTTTCTGAGTAGTCTTTAAAGGCAGCTCCATGTAGAGTTTATTGCATTGTTTCTATTATATAGCTGAAGAATACTGAAACATATGATTCATAGAGTTGGAAGGTATCTCAGTGGTCAAGTACTCCAACACCCTTCTCAGTGCAGGATTTGTTAAAACATTTTGAACAGATGGTTATCCAGCCTCTATTTGAAAGGGGACTTCTATTCCACTGGGTGACATTTCTTACCATCAGGAAATTCCTCCTAATATCTACTTTGTATTTCCCTGTACTTTCAGCCTATTGTTTCTGGTCCTGCTCTCAGAGAACAAGGCTACTCCCTCTCCTTTGTGATAACCCTCTAGATATCTGAAGGCCACTATCTTATTTCTCCTTAATTTTCTCCTCTACAAGTTAAACATGCTCAGTTTCTTTAAGCATTCCTCATAGGACTTGGTTTCCAGCTCCCTCACCATCTTCAGCCCTCCTCTGAACTCACTCCAATACTATACTCTTTGTCTTAAGTTTGTTTCTTTTGAATATTTTGTAGCCTTCCAGGGCTCTGTTCCAATTATTTATATCATCCTACCAGGTTTGGGCTCCTGTATTAAGATATCAGGTTCTCTGTTTCTTTCCCATACTCTATTTACTGGTGTAGAACTATCTAAGATTGTGAGTGGTATTCCCTACTGGTTTTACTGGTGTAGTTTCATGTTAATCTCTAAGTCTCCTTTCCACCCTCATGCTTCTTCCATTATCTTCTGCATTGTGGGCCCCAGTCCTTGGCAGTATTTTTAGTTCTTTGCTTTTGCCACTTTTCACTTTTTGCTCTAGTTTAATACCCTCCTGAATGAGACTGGCAAGGTGACTGCTGAATTCCTCCTTCCTCATGTTTGTGAGATGTAATCCATCTTTGGCCAGGAGTCCTTCATATAGGTAGCAGAGACCCAAACTCTGAAGAATGTCATTATTTATGTTGTTGACTTCTGGAATCCTGTTATTTCATCTTATGCCATGACCCTCAACTAGGAGGACTGATGAAAACACTACTTGTCCTCTCAGTTCTTTTACCCTCCTGCCCAGGGCTTCATAGTTTCTGGCAATCTATTCTAGGTTCCTCTGACACTGTTGGAACAGAGAGAGTTAGGATTTGAACAGTCTCAGCAGCCTGTCTGTCACATTCTGGATATGGGCACCTTGAAATCACATCAGGTCTGCACACTGTAGCCATGGTTCCTCTCAGCAGTGAATCATTCACTAACAAATGCAGCTCTTCTTCCTCAAAGAGGTTCCTGGATTTCTTTGAGTCATGGAGCAGGAGGGTCTTCCACTCTGTTTTGTGAAGCCAAAGTTGGTGAGGCTTGTTCAGGTCTTCCTACTGGAGCAGCAAAGAAATTTGAGTAATTAAACAATTAAATAATAATAGTTGAAGAGTGCAAAGTTTTTATTCATGTTACCACATAGGTTGGGTAAGAAATACTTGGACATAGGCCTGTTGTAGACTTTAAAACAGGGATGGAGATGTAGTCACTCTTCAGATGTTTCTGAACAATAATCCCCAGCATTGATGAGGATTCCTGAGAGTTGTAATTGAGTATAATTTGGAAGGCCAAAAGTTCTACCCTTATTTCAGAGCTGAAAAAATTAAAAGGTATTCTAGCCTATCCTTGTATAAAACTAAGGTACTGGGGGAGGGGATTTTGTGGGGAGGGGAAAATAAAAGGATTGTTGCCATGGCAGTTCCATGATACAGCTCACTGCAGCTTTCACAGCTCCATAATAATGAGGTTATATGCATCAGTTCCATAAAAATCAATAGGAATGATTTCAGCCTATATGGTTTAAACACTAAGTTTCATTTCAGTTGATTTTCTTGGAATCAGCCCCCTCAGCCTGAGACTGACTCATCCAGCAAATAAATGGTTAGGAAAATACATGTCCATCGTGGTGCCATATTCATGCTCACACACATACGTGATTGTAGCATTGCAAGGATATGAGATTTCTTTTCATCTAGGAGCAGAAAGTTAACTTCAGCAGAACTGAAAATTCTGATGTCATACCTCTATTAGGAATCATTTCATAGGTCTGGTCATATAAATCCAATCATTTAGGGGGACAGTAGAAATGTTGAGATGTAGCTCTTTCTGTTTTTTAATCTTTGCAAGGTTGGCAGTATTTTGGCATCAGTCCAGCCCACAATTACACATGCTTAGGTCCTATTGATTTAAATCACACTTAAACATGTGGTCTGGACTAAAGCCAAGGTGCAGCACACCAAGGCCTTATAAAGGTGTTTGTCTGCAACATGAGTAGGGCTAGAATGAGGAAGGAACACAGATGTACAGGCAATCCTCACCCCAGCATCTCTTCATGTCCACTTGCTTTTAAACATCTTGCTCACTAATGCCAAAATCTGAAAGAGAGTTGCAGTGCATTTGGCCCTCACACTCCCCTCCATGGGATCCCAAACTGGTAGGGTGGAAAACATGTACAGCCAAATGCATCTGTAGTCTCCTTTCAGAACTCTGCTGGGCCAGAAATGCAATCACTGCCGGACCAAACAGTGTTGTTGTCGAGCACTGCAAATCTTCCGATGTGGGTCAGATGTCTGAAAATAGAATGACAGCTTCTGCCCATGATACTGAATATGACCCCTTTGCTCAAGCTGGTCTCAAGCCATAGAAGTGGGTATAACTAGGAAGCTGAACAGAGCAGTTATGGGGAACAACTGTTAAGAGACTGGGGCCTTGGAACTAGCTGTGCTAATTTTGGGGCTACATCTGGTCTGAGTTTTATAGCTACCGTTGTATTTACATTGTGTATTTAAAGTCAGCTCTCCCTTTCCATGGCATTCTAAATAATATTGCCTCCCCTTAAATAGGACCTTGTGCCATGCAAATTACTTGACTGTCTACATTCTAAATTAAAAACAAATCTGGAAAATTGGAGGGGGGAAGCCAAGGTAATGTAAAGCCTGCAAATTATGAGCTAATAAGTTTCAAATATTGTGCATAGCTATTTACTCTGCAGTTCAATAAAGAATATTGTTACTATGGCAACTACAACATCACATGTGTATGCAACTTCAAAGATGCAGATCTTTTCTTCCCTTGCTTTTTTTTTTTTTTACAGAAAGACACTTAGCAATATGGCATTTGAGCTGCTGAGTTTTAAACATGTTTTTAAATTATTTTTTTGTAAAAGTGACAAATAACTAGCTGGGTTTTGAAAAAAGAGAAATAGTTGAAAAAGAAAATGACCAAGATTTTTTTTCGAATCCATTTTTTTATTTTATTAAATGTCAGGTGTGGATTTATTAAGCATTATACCATAAACCATCTATTTGCTTCATTTGGGGGGCACATTTAGTATAGGATAGTTGCCCTCTCTAGTTTAATGAGTTCCCTAGAACAGTGTGAGACTAAACCTTAGAATAGGAGAGTTTAAAAATGAAAGCCAATCTGGTCAAAATAATACAAAAGTCAAAACTAAAAAATAGAAGTATTTAGTTTCACCTTGCAGATTATCTAAACAAGCTGATGTTCTAGATATCTAAAAATAAAAATGGATCAATATTGCATAGTAAAGTCAAAGAGCATTGTTAAGAAATTCTGAAAACCAAACAGGCAAATTCCAGAAAAAATAAAGATCTACACTAATTAAACAGGACAAAAAACCAATAAACAACTTGTTATGAATTTGAAAGAAAGACAGTCAGCCTGTAATCTGACCAGTAGCTTTGAAGTTAAACATCTGGGAAGTAGGAGATGTCTTCCTGCCAATCTATGAGCGCTCTGCTGTTGGGGCTAGGAAAGGAATTGTTACTTCAGTAGTTTGGTTCCACCCACAGAAAACTTCTAATAGGAGAAAAATTCCCCTGGTTGAAAATTACAGTTAGTGGTGTTTCAACCGTGGTTGCAAGTCTGATTTTCTCTGTCTCTCTGTTATTATCTTGGGTTATTCTTCACACCTGAAATGTGAGAAATAGCACCTGAGTGATTAATGAACAGAGATTAAGCTCAATATCTTTTTTTTAGCATGATAATAAAACAATGTAAGAACAGTAGAGATTTTTGTGTCTATGTGCGTATGTGAGAAAGAAATTCCAGTGTGGTGAGTTACACAATCATTTCATTATGGAGCTAGTTTAAGTACAATTATTTTTGGCACAACAGAAGGGCAAATGATTCAAAGAGAGAAAGTGCACAGACAAAAACAACAGATGGGAACCTTTTTTTTTTTTTGAATGAACAATTATATTTAATAGAACAGAATATCATAATGAGCTAGTAGTTTTATTAAAGATTAGAAGGCACTGCCAATGACTGAGATTATTAAAATTTTAAGAGAATATATTTAGGGTATGACCAAATTGTTTCTCTCTTTTTAAAATTAACTAGTGGCCCTAATTATGGATTTTTACACATAAAGATAACTTTTTCAGTTATTTATTGCAATATTTATAGATCACTTTTTGTTACATAACAAATATTAAAGCAACTTAAATGGAAAATAAAATCTTGAAGTGAAAAGAGCTTATCTTTTTATTAAAAGCTAAGGATATGTACTGACTTTAAAATTCAGTCCAGATCCTGATTCAGAGATTCAGTAAAAGGTCTATTTCTACTCAGACTAGCTCAGAAAGAAATTGATTCAACTTAGGTCACAAATCAAATGCAAAATTTGGACAAATCTTGACTCATTGACTAGCATAAAAAAAGCCTGTCTTTTAAAATTTAATTTAATTTTTTACATAACAGAATGACATTTGCAGGCTCACTAAATTCTAAAAGGAAGAAACCTGTCCAATTTCAAAGAAATGGGTATCAAGGTTTAATCCAGCCTGCCCTACATTTTCACTTATGAAAAAGAAAGTGCCTGTAATGTTATTGTTTAGGAATAGAATTAGATGAAACTGGCTGTAATATTAAACAATGTCAAATGTTAGCCTGGTCACACAGTGATTTTTGTACAAATGGGGATTTATAGATTGGATGGGGTAGGAGGGAAACATAGTTTACTAACCACTGTACTGTTTAATGGGCAATACCTATGAAAACAGTAAATATTGTAGAGAAGACTCTTGGTAGAAAGACTGCCAAATTACAAAAGGATAGCTGTTTGGGGTGTTGTGATAAAATCTGAGTGATACAGTTGATGCTCACAAACTCGCCTTCAACACGCTTCATTTCTACTAAGCCACACTTTGACAAGACCCAAGTTCTGCTCAGAGGAGAAGCCTTGAGAACATCCAACAGTTTCTAAGGTTGGACTTTTTCAATGTCCCTGCCATACCCAAAGATCTGGCAGACGTAGTTGGATCAAATTGAAGCCTCCTCTACACACATCTCATCTTTACCCAAAAGATGTACATTCCATAGCCCAAGTCAACTTTCTCATCTAGGTCAAATCCTGAATCAGAAATGTACATTACAGCAGACAGAAGTCTATGAATCAGAAGGGCATATAACCAAGCAAAATATGCCTCCTTTTGTTTCTTGGACTTTTTTTCATTTCCATTGCCATATATCATCCTGTATATGATAATCAAAATGATAGCACTCCCTCCTTTATCCATCCTCTTCATACAAATTATTAGTCCAGTGCTATTTTCCATGGACTCTCATCTCCATTCTCTGTGGCTGTCATAAGGCTGGGAGAGTTTAATGGAAAAATGGTAGCCTTTGATAGTAAGCATAATAAATCTGTCTATCTCTCTTTGTCTACCTGCCTGTCTATCTATCAAGCATCTCCAGAAGGGCAATTTATTCAAAAAAAAAAAAAAAAGGTGCATTTTACTTTTATTTTTAAGTTTTGTATTTACTTGAAATATTTCCAGACCAATATATCAACAAACAATTCATTAATTAGCCATTCATTAAGCACTAACTTCAAACATAGCAATCAATTTCTAGTTACATGTACTCTTCTGACTCACCAGAGTTCTAATACTTTGAAAATATAATGCATAATATATTAAAGAAGGAGAGAGATTTGACAGCCTTTTTCCCATTCCCATTTTGAGTCAATATTTACCAGAAATAGAAACCATTCTTCCTAAGAAAAATGGAGAACTGTGGAAATTCTAGATGACTGGAAGAGAGAAAATATCCCTATGTTCCAAAAGAAGGGAAAAGAATATCTAGAGAATTATAGACCAGTCAGTGTGATGCTGATACCTAGGGAGATTTTAAAGCAGATCAGAAAGAGATTGATCTTTAAGCACCTTAAGACCAGTGGAATAGCTGCTAAAAGTTAGCATGTATTTAGCAAGAACAAGTCTTGTCAAATTAACTTTACTTACTTTTGTTTGGGTAACTTCCTTAATAAATCCCAGGAATGCTATGAACATAATATATCTTGATTTCAGTAAAACTTTTGAAAACAACCCTGTGACATTCTGATTAGCAAATTAGTTAAACATGGGTTAGATGGCTTGACAATTAAGTGGATCCATGCTCATCTCAAAAAGTTTCCCATAATGGTCCTTCATTAAAATGGGGAGGCACATTAAGTGGGCAGAGGAAGTACAAGGTTCAATCTCTTGTCTACTTGCCAATATTTTTATTAATGATTTAGATGAAGAGGCAGAAGAAATGTTTATCAAATCTGCAGATGAGACACATTTTGGAAGGATAATTAATAGAGCTCTGTGGTGTTTGGGATGTGATTCCCAATGATGCTTCAAATACTTGTCTGCTAAGCCCTGCAGTTTCAATCAGATAGTTTCAAGGGTTTTACCACATTAATTATTTTAAAAATATCTTTCTTCTGCACATCTTTTAAGAAAGATAACAAAGCAGCCTCCAAATTGTTCATCAAAGAGCTATAAAAAACTTGTGCCAAGCTACCACAGAAAGTGTCCTACTCCAATTTAAAAATAACCACTTTCAAAAACTATTTAAAAATAAGCTTCTACTAAAAATAGAAAAGTCTACTATTCTCTGACCACTTGCTGTTGTGGGCTGATTGGCATGAGTCATTGGCCATGATGTGTTGTGTATTACGTGTGTAAGTGTGAGAATGTATCTGCTACTGCTACTGCAAATATAATAAACTATGAGTTAAAGAAATGGTCTTATATATGTGATAGTCTAACAGCAAAAATGCTATCAGAGCCACTCACACGAAGGATAATTGTGGGTTTCTATCTCTCTCCCCCTGCTGTCAAGCAAATCTTCCACAGTGAATTATATTGGAAGAAGGAGACACAAACAAGAGAGCAGGTCTTCTCCAAGCACTCTGATAGGCATGGTGTATGGAAGTGATAAACTCATTGGCTAGCTATTCATGTCACTATCATCATATCATTCAATCCCTGCCCCCAAAACAGACACACACACACACACACACACACACACACAAACACACCTTTCTCCATATATGGAAGCAAACTTGCCATAATGTTTGAAACATTGCAAAACTAAAACATTCATTGAATCTTTGAATCATATTTTTATATCTTTCTGAACCCATCTGAAAACAACTGATTCAATTCAATCCCTTTAGTCAGCCTGAATCAAATGGAATCATCCATTAGGAAATGTGCACAGGCCTTATTAGGGTTATTCTTAATCATGGGCTAAGGTGCGGCTTGTGACTGATATAAAATCAAAATGCTTATTGTGGATGAGATTCAAGCAGGGCAATGGCTTAGTCATTGTTACTTTGTGAGGTTGCAACTTTTCTTAGTAAAATTGCAATGAAAACAATACAATTTCTGTTACTCTGTCATGAAACTGAAGTATCTATTATATTTTAATGTTCATGAAAAGAAATATGAAAGTTAACTAAGAGCCTTCTCTTTAAATGCTCAGAGCTCCTACTACTTATAATGAAATACATACAGTCTCGTCTTTGCTGATTTTTAAAAGAACTCTGAAGGCATTTTATTCTGTACCATGCTGCCACTGATTCCTACAATTCTCTAGAGATTGGTTCGTGACTTTCTGTGCTATTAACCAGGGTATGCTTTGGGACCAGCTGTCTCATTTGGGTTTACAGTGGTTCATTTCCTTCTCAGACAACAGTTTTCAGAAGGTTGTGTTATGGGAGGTTTCTCATGGTTTGATGTTAGCACTGTCCAATTTATCACCTTTGTTCTTTGAGGATATAGACTGAGGAAACTGAGCTGTCCTATATAACTCAGATGAAGCAGGGGATGATCGGAATTGGTGTCCCTGCAGGCTGATGGACTGAATGAGAGAATGATGATTTTTAACACTTCAATGGTTTCATTTTCTACATTTTAATTGCTTATACTAGGCAGTGATGGTGATTTACATACTGTTTTCTTGTGCTAATTATTATATTTTATCACCTGTCTAATTTTTTTTTTTTTTAGTTTGCAACACATCTAGAAAACAAACAAACAAAAATGTTTCTCTATATGAAGGTACTTCTTTTTTGTTTTAAACCCTCTGCTTATAACCATAAGGAAGAAATAAAGGAAGAAATAAGGAAGAAATAAAGTAGGGGAAATAGAAAGCAAAAATCAGTTAAAGTTCCTGCTGTCTTTCAAAAGCCATCATCTTATGGGTGATAATGATTGATCATGGCCATTACTGAGGACAGATGTCCAAAATTCCTGAATACCTTTCCTGGAAAATCATTACATCAGTACTTTTTCATTATGATATCAATGAATTCATGGATGAATTGATTAACAAGGCATGCATGTTGTCAGAATGTTGAAGAATGGTAAGGCTGCAGGCGTAGATGGTGTAATTACAGAAATGATAAAATATGGATGTGGCTTGCTTATCAAGAGGTTGTGTAACTTGTGTAATGTAAAGATTGCATTTGTGATTGATAATTGGAATAATTTTGCAATTGTTCTCCATACAAAGGAAAAGATAGCAAGAGTGAATCCAGAAACAACAGAAGGATTTGATTTCTAAACGTGCCTGGGAAGGCAACTTGCAGAACTCTGATTGAAGGGATTCAAGAATGAACAAAATTTGGAAAGTATTCTGTTGTTTTATGCCAGGAAGAGGATGTGCAAGCCAGATTTTTGAGGTCACTGAGAAAAGTATGAAGTAAAGAAAGAAAATGTGCACTTCAGGGATAGCTGCAGGACATGGTAAAAAAAGTCAAGATGGAGGCCATGAGGTGTGATCAAAGCTGCTCTCATTTTTTATGTGCATCACACATTCAGCACACCTATAAATCAGGCAGAGCTTCAATCACACCATCCTGACTGCCATCTTGACTTTTTTTTACCACACCCTGCAGACACCCTTGCTACCTTTGTTGATTTAGGGAAAGCATAACAAAAAGTGAATTACTAATTGTGAAATGCTTTAACAAATATAGAATTTAAGGGTGAATGTAAGGCAAGGATTTATTTTGCTCCTTTATTCCCTTAATGTACCTTAGGACAAACATGTGAAAAACATTTGCAATGATTTTAGAGGTGTGTTGTTTGAGGATGTGAATGTACTTTTATATGCAAATAATAGCCTGGTTGACTGAGAATCCAATGATTTGCAGGAAATATTATATAGACTGTAGGAATATGTATCTGAAAATTAATGGATCATAGGCCAAGGTAATTGTGTTTGATGAGGAAAGTGGAGTGAACAACTGTAACATATACATAAATGGTAAGAAATTAGAACAGGTATGTATGTACCTTGTTGGAATATTTACTGAAAATGGAAATATGGGTGGAAAAAATGGTAAGATATACAAAAACTGATAGAAAGATCATATACAGTATGTGGTCAGTTGTAAGGCATGAATGTTTATTGAAAGAAGCAAAATTGGCTTCTGCCCACTTTATTATGACTGGTGGATGTGTGTTGCAAGCTCTGTTTGTCTTAGAGGGACTGATATGTTTTTTGAGGGTATTTTGTATGTAGCAGAGGGCTTCAAAGCAATACAGATAGTGAGAGAGTGGACTATGAGACTAGTGGGTGAGTTTCCACGCTCATTTGCCCCTTTTCAACCTGTTTTTCGACCCGTTTTTTGATCAGTGAACCTGGACTGGCTCCCAGGCTGGATCAGCTGGACCATGCATCTTGTACTCTTGGGCTGTGTGCTCTGGGGAAGCAGAGGGGTGCACATATACTGTTCCCATGGGTTTACATCAGCAGTTTTTCAGAGCCATTCTGGTGAATGAGGAGGCTTGCCGGATTGGCACATTGCTGGTTTTTGGTCAGGTGGATGCCGCAGTGATGCTGAAAGCTTTGTTGGAGGCTTGGGCATAGAGGCTGGTGAGAGAGGCGCTTTGTTTTCCAGGACTGCTTGGAGGATATCTGTCAGTGTTCATGGCTGTAGTGGTGTTTGTGGCTGCGGCAGTGGCAGGGACAAGACAGTAGAAGGTGACAGCAATGTGTCTGGCCTTTTCTTGGCCTTTCCTGGCTTTTTCTAGTGATGGACAGTGTGGTCTGGTGTGGTTTGTGGCCCCCAAATTTGGCCTGGGACCTGAAGAACTCCTGATACACCATGGAGTGTCTAATTAATGGCATTTGGTGGATCTGATAGTAGTGGAAGAAGATTGTACCTGAGACCTGTCGCAGACTTTCTTCCTTAGAAGCCATTTTGTCTCCACCTTCATGGTTGGAACTGAAAAAGGACAACATGGTGGCCATTTTAGGGCCAGCTAGAACTGATGTGCAGATGCCACCTGGTGGTTGGACTGGTAATGAGGTTTTGCACAGTGGGAGTTTTTCCTCTGGTTTGAACTGAATACCCTCCCAGATGAGAGCTGGAAGGGGGAAGTGGGGTGACTGGAGGTTCCACCAGCTGGTTTGATGAGAGCAGCTAGCGTGGGGGGGGGGGGCATTAATTGCTGTTTGCTTAGCAGGGTGGATTTTAGAGTTGCCCTGTGGCTGTGAGAGCTTATGCTATAGCATCCAGGGGACTCTGTTCTTTGTCCCTTTGGGATGTTTGTTGGCATGTTGGGATCCCCCATTTTGGGAACCAGATGGCATGGGGTGGGGGGATGTAGCGGCCTTGGGGGAATTTGGGGTGGGTAGGAATGTCATGGTGGTGACAGGTATGGGAAGATATGGTGGGAGATCGGGGGTGGGCCACTTTCAGGGAAGATGAGCCCGGGGTCTTGTTCTAGTTCCACGTTCCAGCCCCCAGGTCTCATCCCCTTTTTTTGGTCACCAGTTCTTTAGAGGCCCTTGCTTTCAAGTGCTTCTGCTAAATGCCAGGTTGGTCTGTAATAAGGCCTCTGTCATCTGTGATTTGATCACAGATGAGAGGGCTAACTTGGCACATATTACTGAGACCTGGCTGGGTCGGGGGGGGGGGCATTCCTCTCTCAGAAATGTGCCCAGCTGGGTTTTGGGTGTGGCACCAGCTGAGATTCCATGGCAGGGGCAGGGGTGTGGTGGCTATCATCCAGGAGTCTCTTACAGTTTTCAGAGGTATTGCCCCATAAGTTGCTGGATGTAAGACCCTGTTCTTGAAGTTGGGCTCTAGGGATCAGTTAGAATTGTTGCTACTGTACCAACCTCCCTGTGCATAGCAACATCCCTTCCTGAGCTCCTCAAATAAATCTCTGGGTTGGCAGTGGAGTTTCCCAGGCTTATGGTTCTGGAAGACTTCAATTTGCCTTCCCTGGGAGTGAGGTCTGAGGTAGCTCAGGAGTTCAGGCCACATGACAGCCATGGGCCTATCTCAAGTCATCCAGGGCCTGACTCAGGGCAGTGGTCATACCTCTGATCTGGCTTTCTTGTTGGAACAGTGGCAATATGACCTGGTATTGGGGGAGCTTTTGGTGGCTCCTCTGCCATGGTCAGATCATGCTCTGGTAGCCATGAGAGGCTCACAGTGCTTCAGGGAGGTGGGACCTATTAGATTGGTCTGCCCCCAGTGACTAATGGACCTGGATGGGTTTCAGAGAGAGCTGGGGGTTACTCCTGATGATCTGCTACACGGTCCAGCTGAATCCTTGGCTGTTGCCTGGAATGAAAGAGTAGCTGAGGCGTTAGATTGGATCACACCCATGCGACCTATACCCTCTTGTGGATCTCGTTGCTCTCTGTGGTTTACAGAGGAGCTTCGGGAGATGAAATGGGAGAAGACACATCTAGAGCATTGCTGGCGGTCAACATGGGATGAACTCGACCAAACATGGGTGAGAACCACTATTAAGGCCTACCTTGTGGCTGTAAGGGTGGCAAAGTATCAATACTTCTTTGCCCTTATTGCTTCCATAGATAGCCACCCCACAGTCTTGCTTAAGGTGACATGAGCTCTCCTCAGAAAGAAGGACTTGGAGGTTTACTTGCAAGGCCATGCCGAGGAATTTGCAGAGCATCTGATGGACAAAATTGCTCAGATTCATTCCAAGTTGGACTACAGCTTTGATACAGGTCCAGTAGAGGTGCCCAGGGCACAGTCTTGCCCTGTTATATGGGAATGGTTTGATCCTGTTGGACCTGAAGAAGTGGACAGGGTCTTAGGGACTGAGAGCTTCCCCACCTGCTCCTTAGATCCATGCCCCTCCTGGCTAGTTAAGGCTGACTGGAGGGTGTGATGTGGTTGGATCCTAGCAATGGTGAACTATTATTTGAGAGAGGGGGTTGTTCCATTACTTCTTAAGGAGACGGTGGTTCACCCTCTCCTCAAGAAGCCATAGCTTGATCTGACTGTGCTAGACATTTTTCATCTGGTGTCTAACCTCCCTTTTTGGGGGAAGGTTGTGGAGAAGGTAGTTGCACAGCAGCTTCAGTGGGCCCTGGATGAAACGGATTATCTGGACCCCTTTCAGTCAGTATTCAGGCCTGGAGATGGCATGGAGATGGCATTGGTTGCACTTTTGGATGATCTCTGGCAGGAGTGGACAGGGGTCATGCTAGTTGGTGTTCATGGATGTGCTCTGCTAGTCTTCTGCCTGTCTGTCCTACATAGTGGTTGTTACAGTCCTTACACTGTATGTTGTAGATGACTCCTGTTTTTTCTTCTTGGGCTACTGGGTCTTTTGGTTTGCTCAAGATGTTTTGGAGGGCTTTAGTTGGTTTGTGTGCTGCAGAGATGCCATGTGGTTGTAATAGTCTGTTGGTAGTTGCTGAGACATTTTTGATGATAAATAAAACAAAACAAACCCCCCACCCCCACCAACACTGGCAGGGCATGCCACAATATATCAACAGAGAGCAAACCCCATCCCATTCTAGCACTGAAGATGTTACCTAGCCAGGTAATGAAACATTTGCAAGAAAACAGTCAAGCTCAGAGAACCCCAAGGACTCCACAGAAGAAGAAGAAGGAGAAGAAGGAGAAGAAGTAGCAGCTCTGCTCCCACAGGAGAGGATTTCTATTCTTTTCCAAAAGTTAATATTCTTCCAAGAATTTTATCTCTGGTTTTAATCTTTTCATTATATTGTGATGCAGTTTTGTTGCTTGGAATTCTGCAAGTTGGAGCTCTAACACAGGGTAGGGATTTGGGGAAAAGCTGTCCTGACACATTAAGGGCCCTCACATTGGGGAAAACTATACTTTTTGTATAATACCTTACTTCAGGTGCAAATGATATTGTTTTCCCAGAAAAAATGGGCAAATAAAATAATGGTACTCCCCACATGCAATGGTTTTGCCACAGTATTATGTTTCTCCCTAGCATCCGCTAAGACTCTCTCTTCTGTCTCTGACTCTTGCTCACTCACTCACTCTCGCTCTCTCCTATTTACTTTCTTCTCTTGGATAAAAATTCCCAACTCTCTTTCAGATTTTAGGAAGATGGAATTTCAGCCAGTGACTTCCAGCTTGTGAGGTACCCCAGATTCTTCCTCTGTTCCTCCTTTTGCCACCCCTTCAGACGTGGCACAGGACCCCTGATATCATAATATGAACATGCTTGGAGCAATCTAACATTTTAGGTCTGTATATGTCATGGAATGTGACCTTTCCCTAAAATGGAACATGACTTTCTACTTATAGTTTATTAAATTACAAATTGGGTGTTGCTACAGATAAATGCCATTATGCCGAAAAGGTTGTATCATGCAGCCTTTTTATATGACAATGCATTACACTCTGTTGATAATTTTTAAACTAAAGTTGGTTGTATTGCAGTCATAGTATGTTCTTAAATTCCTTTATTGTTGAGGTGTAATAGTCCTTTTGTTCATGTTCATCTTTGCTCTCAGCACAGTGCATATAATTATACCTTATTAGTGTTTAATCTTCCAAATGTTTTTTGAATTTTGTTCGGCACAATGTGTTTCTGAAGGGACTGTTATTGCCGCAACTCAGTGCAGTAAGGTAGTAAATGGGAGAATATCTAGTGACAAATTTCCCCGCTAGACTAATTTGTTTTACTGGCTGGCACGTCAAATGGTTTGACAAAATGCAAAGCATTGGGTCAAGGTAAGCAATCTTACGATAATGAGCAAAGAGAGGTGAGCTCTCCTTCAATTCTGTTCATATTGGATTGGTTCAAAATGAGTTCTTCCAGCCCTCCCTCCGTAGTAGAAACAAGCTTTCTGCATCTAGAAGAAGTTTAGTGGTCCACAGGACATATATTTCTCCCTAAGGCAACAGGTAAGAAAGAAGGTGGGAAGAACAGGCTTTCTTCTTTAGCTCTCATCCCTATTTGGTATTGTCTCAATCAATATGGCCTGTATGCAGGGAAAGAGAAAACAGCACGGTAGCAAAGAAGAGAATTGGGTGACTTGAGAGAGGTATTAATGGGAATTTGTCCCTTTCTGATGTTGTAGTTAACCTTTAACCAAAGGCTCAGAACTATACAAATGATCTGAGATATTTGAAGTCCCCATTTTGGACAAGCCCATGAATTTCATATGGGTCATGATACTGACTCCACAGTTTGGAGGAATAATGAATTTGGAGGAATAATCTAAGGGAAATTATCTGGTGACTGCTCCCCAAAAGCCATAGAGGAAGTACAGCCTATTTTAACATACTTTTTTTGATTGAATAGGCCACATTGTCATCCTGGGACTTTAAGGACTTTGGCCTCAACTTCTGAGCAGAATTCATATAATCTTACCAGAGCCCAAAATGGAGACTTGTTTATTGCTTACTTTCTCCCAGATCTTAAATGTAAGCCTCCTACCACAATCATCCAGTTGGCTCATGCAAGCTTGAGCAAGGAGTTTATTAAAATCTCTATACATAAAAGAATACCTGAACAAGCAACATTCTCCCTCCCTCCCTCCCTCCCTCCCTTCCTCCCTTCCTTCCTTCCTTCCTTCTTCTCCCACTTTTCTCCAGGAGTTCAAGATAGCGTACATAATATTCCCTGTACCAAAATTTCCTCCTACAACCCCATAAGGAAAATTAGGCCAAGAGTTAGTGATGGGCCCAAGTTACCCAGTGAGCTTCCGTTGTGGAGATTGAAAGTGAACTGAAGTATCCCCACTCATACTTCCACACTTTAAATATAGGTTGACCAATGAAAGTCAGGAGGAAAAATGATCCATATGTGTTTTGGGTCAATTGTTCTTAACTATGAAAGCTTGGTCCAAATTACATGGGACAGAAGTGGGGAACTGTGGCCTACAAGAAGAATGTAGGCCATTGAGTTATCCAAGATTGCACACCAAATGTTAATACAAAACATAATAATGACAACATAATTCTCTGCTGATTTTCTTGTATAAAGGGCTTACAAAACAAGTTCTGATGGACTTAACATATCTATATAACTTTAAAAAATCCAGCATTGGGACTGAAGATCCTGCCCCCAGTACCTCTTATATCATAGCAACACTTTTCTGCTGTTACTGGCCACCTAATAAAAACCTTTGTAGAACATGACCAGAGTTTTGAAAGATCTTCCAAAACCATAACCCACATTGACTCCTACTTGAAGCTAAGATTACTCTGAATGTTTTAGGAAAAGAACATTTTTGACAACAGTGTAAATAATGCACATTGCTTTCTGTTCTGAGCACCAATTTCAGTTCTCTCTCAAAATTGGATGATAAATGGAAAGAACACCATTTGGGGGATAGAATCAGAATAGATTTTTGTAATTTTTCTCTGTACATCATGACTTTTCCTGCTACTGCATGGAGAACTCAGGAAATAATTTCTAAACCCTAACCATTCTTGAAGCAGAAAATATTATCATGGTCATTTAGAATCAGGTCCTGGTGGACTGTTTTTTTGTACATCAACCTAGTACAGTGGTACCTCGGGTTACGAACGCCCCTCCTTACGAATTTTTCGAGATACGACCAGCTCCGGCCCCAAAAATTTACCTCGACATGCGAACTCCGCCTCGAGCTAAGAACTGGATCCACGGCCATTTGCCCTGTTGCCACGCGGTCGCGGCTTCCTGTGGGCGAGATTGCGGTAGCAAGGAGACGTTCGGTGAGGCTTGTGGTGTGTTTTGTGGCGTTTGGAAGGTTTTTGGTGTGCTTGTCAGCATGGCTCCAAAGAAAATGCAGGGCATAAAATGCATATGTTTCAGAACTGTTTAACCGTATGTATTTACATTGAACCTTATGGGGAAATTTGCCTCGTGGTGCGACCAAATTCGGAGGGTGGATTAGCCATATTTACATTGAACCTTATGGGGAAATTTGCCTCGTGGTGCGACCAAATTCGGAGGGCGGAACGGATTAACCGTATTTACATTGAACCTTATGGGAAAATTTACCTTGAGTTGCGACCAACTCGAGTTGCAATCAGAGTCACGGAACGGATTAAGTTCGTAACTCGAGGTACCACTGTATATAGCAAAAATTCCTTTAATCCAGATGGTGCTGCATCAGAGCAACTCTGCTTCTATAATTTGAAAGACAACTGACAAAGGGGAATATACAGCATATATTTGGGATCTGTTCTCTTCCATTGATTCAACCACATTTGATTAGAATATCTCTGCTTTTTTAAGTAAAGGGCCACTCCCAATTCCCCATATCTCTTCATTCCAATGAAAATATATCATTCCCAATGGCAGTTGAATGTCTCTAAAGCCTAAATGCCCAAAAAGATATATATTCAGGGATTCTACATTTTAAGGACAGTCTCTATTAGAACACATTTTCTATTTGAGTCCAAGTCCAGTCTACAGAGTGAAAGCCATAAAAAAGAAGAATAGGGCTTGAAGCTATCCACCAGTAAACTGAATTGCAGGCTGAAAGGAGTAGCATTCACATATCCAAATATGCACAAGATACACACATACACACACACATCTGAGCTAACATAAATCCTAGAAGAACTGGTTCAAGCTATGCTCCAAATGTAATGCTTGTATTTTGTCCCACCATACATTTATATAGTCTGTGTTCCCTAATTTGTGGTATACTTAGTTAAAATTGAATTATTACTCACTTAATGTTGCATGCATGTCTATGTTTTCTGAGTGGTCAGAACATTTATAACTGACACTTTCCTTTGGGCTTTCTTCTTTACAGCTAACAGGAATAAAAATTCCAGAATTCTTGCAAAGCAGTGCTCTTTCCGTTGTGGAACATTTCTTTTGCGCACATCTTTTGAGGCTTGTATCTTTAGTATAATTACATGATGATTTTAATGGAAATTCTAAGGAAGTATTTTTAAAAGGAATGGCATATTTTATGTGCAGTTATATGTAAATGTACAGTTATAAATATGCACTTTTTTTTTCTCCACATGGGTATTTGCTTAAGGATCACTTTGATAAATGCAAACAAGACTCTTATATTATTTATTGGAAGATTGCTAAGATATATAACAGCAATTGTTATGCTTCTCAGTAGAATTCTCAACTAGAATATATAGCTTTTCCTAGTGACTACTGGCACAAAGTTGAAAAAAAAAATTACATTTAAAGAAGCTATTAAAATGCTAATAAAAAGAATGTGTTTTGCTTTTCCTCCAAGATTTCCATAATAATGATAACCTCCCACATTATCTTGGAGAAAAAGATAAAAGAATAACCAGATTAATAGACTCCAACAATAAATACCCTGAAGTCATTTAGAGCCCTATTCAGATACATAGCATCCTGTGTGGAAAGTATTACGTTGAATGTACCAGTAGAAGTCTAACAACCGTGGGTATAGGCATGGGCAATTTGTTGCCAACTTTTGTTGGACTTAATGATCACTGTCTAGGCTGCATAGGTCTGATGAAATGGAATTCATCAAAATCCCACAGGACGTTCACCATCTGATGAATAGGCTATCTATTCGATGTGTATTCGATTTACTCTAGGAGGTGAGATGTACCAAGGTGCTAGTTTGACAGCACTGATACATCACCATAGCAGACAAAAACAAGATGGAGTAGAGAACTCCAAGAATACAACATGGGAAGTTGCATCTTAGAATAGCTACCCTTACAGCATTCCTTGTATCTATGCAAAGAAGTTAAGAACCTTTCATGTTCTCACTGGCTTATTCCAATGACTGCAAAAATATTAACATTCATTTTCCATAGTTGCATAATTCAACACATCTAATATTATGAAACCTTCCCCTTCTATGTCACAAAGAAGGACCACACTTTTTGAGGGATTAAATGATCAAAGCTTGGAGGTTGCTTTGATAATGGGTTGCTTAACTGTGGGACAATGGTAATATTTTAGTCATCATGAGCCTCGTTGCTGCTGAATGCCTTTTCCCAGCAGTTTATTAAGCTATGACTTTGGCATATAGCAAATTTAGGATAGATGGAAGGTAAATAGTTTGGAGGCAGAAAAGGTCATTTTAAAGAGGTAGTACCATTATAAATGTAGTCAAAAATAAATCTTATTTCTCTAACTTACATCTGCTAAATGAAATCCTGAAAACCAATTCTGGGTGTTGAATGGGCTCAGTGAATCTGGGCTGATTTCATTCAGAGACTGAATCCTTTCAAGCTTTCTGTAATAAATTTACTACTTATTTGGTGACAGAATATTTTCTCTTTGGTTGAGTTAAGAGATTGTTGGTTTGAATATAGTTCTTTTTTTAACTGAATGCGTTTTAATGTGTGAAAGGGAGAATTAGGCACGGTCAACCCTACCAGAAGGCAGCCAGATCAGGTGGTGGATATTGGATGGGCCTTGATATTGAGAGCAGCTTCCCCCAGCCATCCGCTTGAGTCCACCTGGATATTTCTATCTTTCTTGGGCAGCAGCACACTGATAGTGATGTCTGCTTGTTGTTGGTTCAGGCTGGTGGCTTTCATGTTTCTTTTCCAAGGTAGCATAGAGAATGCAAGATATGAATAACTGGACTGAAGGAACAGGTAGGCCAGGCCCTAGATGGGCAGGTAATCTAGTAAGTAATCATAGATACAATCAGAGCCTAGCACAAAGGATCTTTTAATAGAGGTGTGGCACCTGCACAGCTGACATATTCATTGTAAGCTTTGCTTTTGTGGAATAGTTATTTCCTCACTCACAAATTTGTGAAAAAATAGGTCAAAATATCACTCAAAAGTCATAAACAGTGAAAAATAATAAATCCCATGCGTTTATATACTCATAAGCAGAAAAAGCCTGCTGAGCCGAATATTAAAGACCCAAAGCATGGAGTAGAAAATATTTTGATTAGGAAGTCCTCCCTTACCCTAAGGGCTAGTGCACTAATTCTAAATAACATAACCTAAGGATAGAAATGAAGTAGAGAAAAAAAAATTGAGTAAATGTGGAGGGGGAAAGTGATACTAGGAAATTATCAGAGATTATATGCTAAGTTGACTAGGGAAATGTAGTTGGTGAAAATAGAGGATTCAAGACCAAAATGAATGAAAAACAGAACACAGCAAAAGTATTTTATAATGGCCTTTTCCTAAAAAAGGGAAACACAGCAGACTTTCACATTTATGAAAACAGGTTGCTGCATAGAGGCTATCCTCTAGAGTCCTGGTTTTAGGAGAACATTTCCACAAGATAAAAAGACTGTATTAGCGGTCAATATTGTTAATCAGATAAGCAAAGAAAATTGTTCTGGATAATCTGTTGACAAATGTGAAATGATGTAGAGATGGTCAAATTGTTAGTAAGCTCTTTTGACCACCAAAAAAGTAATTGTAAATAGCCACAGTAACAATTTTGCCTGAGGTCTTTGGTAATAATGTCTTACCAGTTGTAGGTTCTTTGTTTAAATCCTAAAATAATGATGTCAAAGCCCATAACTCATGCAATGGATGGGCTGTTCTTCAGACACTGTTCTGAATGCCAAGAAACTGGAGGATAGAACCATACCTTGCATGCAACCAGACCATAGGGTTGTCAGAGGGGGAAAAAAAGGATGCTCTTTGGATAAGGAGGCAACGGACAGGACATTACCGCCACCTGGTGATCACTTCTGGAAGGACTTTTAATCATGTAATTTATAGAAGAGAAATAAAAAAAGGTAAACTATGGGCTAAAATGGCCCTCAGTCATACCCACAGCCTGTTGATTGTAGCCAGGCAGTTTTCTCAGCATTGTTACTGAAGTGGTTTGCCATTGCCTTCTATTAGAATGGCTTTCATCTTCCCAGTCTAGCCTACAACACTGGAATTCCCATGCTGTCCTCATCCAAGTATTAACCAAGGCAGACTCTGCTTAGCTTCCAAGATCAGCCAATGTGAGCTAGTTGCTGCCATCTGCTGAGATAATAGATTTTGTCAGTGTTCTTCCACATTACAATGAAAGGTTGCAATGTATAATCTGCAAAAAAGACACCTAATTGTTATAACTTGTTTTGACCATTGTTGTTACTACCACTTGTTATTACTTAAATGAGGCTTTGTTTTGTTTTGCTTTGTTTTTCAGGAGTTAAGGAATGGAATCTGTGTCTGGATTTGAGGTGTTTACATAAAGTAGAAATAATGTTAGGTAGAATCACAAGAAATCAAGAGAACTCCAGATAAATCTGGAGCAAAATCAATGTGCAAGTATTGCAAATATGGAGCGAGTAAATAGGGCTATGCAGACCTTCAAGAATTCATTTCAATGAAGCTTTGATTGAAGGACCCTTTGAAGTTGCACCATCAGATGAAATGGTTCTTCCTACTGAAGCACTGGATCGGAGTGATTATGCTGCTGCGATCTAGTTGCTTGAAGGAGCTTTGGCACATGAGTTGCATAGGTGCAGAAGTCCATTGTCCATGGAGAAAGCAGCCATCCAGACCAGGGAAGTCTGTGTCAATACTTTGACTCAAGGCATTGAGGGGAAGGAACTCAATTTTCAAATCAAGGCAATACCTCAGATCAGAAGGTACAGCAGTCAGGACTGAGGTAATGCTACAGTAGGGTGGGAACTCTGTATGCAGAGCTAGCCTGCTGGCCACAGATGCAATAGAAACAGAGTTAAGTACAAATGGCTTCCCAGAATTCTTTCCCATATTTGTGAGTAGGAAATGTAGGAGTACCATTTTAAACAATTTCTCAGGGAGAGGAGAAATCTCCACCAATTTATCAATGTACATTTGCAACACAGCTTTCCTACCACATCCACTCTTTTATCATTGCTCCTCCTGAAAATAGTGAGATCAGCAGCCCTCTTGGCACCTTGGTCATCACAATTCTCAGATTTTTACCATTCTGTTTCTCTGTGTGGGGAAAATGGATGCTCCTCCATACAAAGATTGGTAAATATTTGGAACAAATTCTGCAAAGTGGACTTCTATTGCTAGAAGGATTAAAAAGAGGAAGAAAAGGAGGTTCATATATTTCCCAGAAAAATAATCTTTTTTGGTCAGTAAGTATTGAAGCTGGACTTATGGCAGCAGGAAAGGAGAGAGATGAGGAAGAAATATTTGAGTGCACAACTTTGGGTATTGGTGGTGGCCAAACTGATGTTGTAAAGTAAACTGATTTAGATAAGAGTTTTCTAGTAGTAGTCATCTTACAACAGAACATTTCTGGTTCACCTCGTTATATGAATCTTTTAGGTGAGATTTATAGTTTCTTTCCCACAACAGAGCATTGTATAATAAAGAACTACATGCAACTTTGTCATAAGAAGGAATCATATTTGGCATTATAAAAATATAATGCTTCTTTGGAATCTTGCTTTTTGTGAACTGATTCTGTATACATCACATCAATGTAACTGAAAAGGCATCACCTGTAATGGGAAAGAGGCACTTATATCCCATAATTTATGACTAGGAGGAGGGATGCAGAGAGTTGGAGGATATGGTGGGGACAAATCGTTACTGTGGCTATTTGCATCTTATTCATGTCATGACAGAGTGGAGAAATAATATGGTGTGCTACCAATAATCTCATTGTCTCTCATGGATGAAGTCAATGGCAGTGCACATACATGTCAGCAATCTCTGCTATGATACATTAGAAGTGTCCTTAGCTGGAAGTGGGGATGGAAGCAACATAAAATCATACTAAATAGGCCAACAGTTTCAACTATAGGACTGTTTATCCTCATCCCCACTCTTTTCTAAGCAATGTATTATAATTAGTATACATAGGCATCCATGGGGAGGGGAGATGACACAATGAGCATCATGATGCAAGCTCAGCCCCATTTGTACATACATCATGAAATCATACAGACATACAGTACATAAATAATGAATCTTGTGTTGTAATGTTTGTTTTGTCATTCTGATGAAACAATAGGATTCCATGGACACTCTTTGTAATATATACATATAAGGAAGACTAAGCTGTTTTCAACAATCCAACCATGAAATGGTGAGTAATGTTGTGAGCGTAATATGGCTGTAATTCCAGAATTTCTTAGAAGCATGCTCAACTTACTGAAGGCTGCTTTTAAGTGCCTGACAACATACTGTAAATTTTTAGAAAGACATTGCCAATGAATACTGAATTTGTATTCATTTTCTTTAATTTGTTTATATAGAAAGCAGTTCATAATCCGCTTAATACTGCTCATATTCTTCATCAAAGCAGGAGGGGCTGCATGATGTATGTATATTAGCTTCAGGAGCACATCTGTGAGCTCAGATTGGATGAAATGTTGTAAACACAATGAAATGTTGCTAGGTAACTGCCTTTTAGTCAGTGTAGTTGTGAAAATGAGAAGGGTTTTTTCTCCCACAAAGATAGCCTATTTGGATAGGACAATGAACCATTATTTTATTTTCATCTTCATATATATCATTTTAAAACAGCAAAGCTTTTCCTCTTTGGGGAAAAAATGGCATATTTTAAAAAACAGTATTTTGCTTCTCAAATGTTCACATTTTATATGGAAAAATAGTACCTATCTAGTTTTACAATTAAAAAAAAAAACTACCCATTATAGTTTATATATTACCAACAAAGAGTCATTAGTTCTTTTGATTTTTCACTAAGACAATATTATCCCATCATATTTCTTTATAAACTAGAAGACCTACTGAGTGATCAGACTCATGAACGAGGATAGATTAGCTACCAGGACTGGATCATTTGTACATATAGGATCTTCCTTAAAATATTTCTCTTGTGTACTCTTAGTTCCCTCACTTCCCTAAACTCATTTCTTCCATGAAAGCCTAACTCATGGATTTAACTCATCAGTCATCATCACCAACTGAAATAAAATGATGTATGAGTAACTAAGTTTAGTTAGTTCACTCCTTATTCCTTCTTATTCTTAGAACTTTTATTGCTGGAGTAGAGCAGAGGTAGCTGAATATGGTAAATTATATTGTGATCAGCTGCATTTGTGTGTAGTGTTAATGCTTGTGTTTGTCTAGAGATTGCTTCTAAGTTTATTTGAATTTTATTAATTTGATCTTTTACTCATTTGCTAATTGTGGGAACTGGGTGAAGTCCTTTGTTCCTAGGTCTCAATCCTAAAATGAACTGCTGGGCAAATTGCTTTATGTATGAATAATGTTGATCTACCAATCACTTAGATTTTATAATTATTTGCCTCTTGGTTGCTGAACTGTAAACTTGTGTTGAACTAATGTGCTATTTAGGCTAACAAAATTAGAGTTACCTATCTTGTAAATGTTTCTTATAAGTCCTGCCCCTATTTAACTGAAATATTATAAATTTTCTGCATCCAGGAAGAATTTCAGCGGGAAGAAAACTAGCACATGTACAATTACAGTATATGTGCTTTGGATTTCCATATCAGCCTGAATCCAGAGCAAGATGGTTACTCAACTCACATGGAAGCTTTTGTACGTTCCGTGGTATGTGTGAAGGCATCCTGTCATTTGGACAACATCATGATGGCCACGTCTCCTTGGGAGCATTCACATCACAATCTCATTCTGTAATACCTGAATAGAGTTTACAATTCTCAGATTCCCAATGGATGGCCATTCTGGCTGTGAATAATTATTCATTATTGTTGTTGTTGTTATTGATTAGATTTATTATGGCTGTCTACTCCAAAAGACTCTGGGTGCCTTACAGTATCAAAATATACAATATACAATTAAAACAATTAAAAACATGATACATATAGCCCAAACTAAAAAGCAACCGTAATACTAAAAAGCTGAATTCTGGCAGTTGTAGTTGGAACATGTGTGTGTGTGTGTGTGTGTGTTTCTATGTCTGCTGTATTTATATTCTCTGTTCTAAAATCTACCTTAGCCCTAAAACAAGCCCATCATCTGTGGATTAAGAAAAAACTTCAAAAATCCAGTCAAGGGGAATTTTCTCTGGTCAGGTACAAACATTTGGAGGAAGAGGGCAATTATTTTCAAGGTAGTCTGGATTTTTTTTTTCTGTCCCCTTTCTTATCACTATTTCAAAACCATAACAAAAATCAGTCATTGCTCTAAGTGTTAGCCTCAGTCTGCAGTCTGAAAATATTGCTGCAGATACCCCTTTGACTAACATATGATGATGGAACATTTCTAGGAATGTCTTTGAGAGCAATGGTGCATTGCCTTTGCATCATTCACAGGGCATTCGCGGCAGTACTTTGAAGCATTTGGTAGCATCAAGACTGTCATATGTACCTGGGCTTCTGAATGGAAAGACAGCTGCCTTTCTGACCACTTCAAAGTACCCCTATATCTGAAGGAGTTTTTTTCTTACCATATGACTTCCATTCCTCCCTTGAAACCCCTAAAATAGGGGTAGAGGGCAGAGAAGCCTGATTCTTGCTTCTTAGATTCAATTCCCAACTCTTCTTAAAGAGAGCTGCAGAAGGGATGTGCATTTAGGGTGGCCTTTTAAAAGGAAATGAGGTATTATTGTCACCACAATTAGCAATTTAATAGCAAAGAGTAAAAGCTTCAGTTGGTACAAAATGCAGTGGCATAAGCAATTATGTGTGCACTTAGATCTGCACACATTACACCTCTGTTCTGTGAGCTGCATTGGGTACCAATTTGCTTCTGGGTCCAATTCAAGGTGCTAGTGAAAACCTACATGGCATAGGGCCAAGTTATTTGAGGGACCACCTCTCCCCAGTAACATCTACCCATCCCATCAGATCCAGCAGAAGAGGCTTGTTGTGGGTTCTGTCCAAAAGAGAGTGTCATCTGGCAGGACCCAGGAGGAGGGCCTTTTCTGCTGCTGCACCCAGCGTATGGAATATCATTCCCCACCCACCCACCCAGGGTCTGGCTGGCCTCAACCTTGCTGGCCTTCTGGAAGGTCCTGAAGACCTGGCTTTGCCATCTGGCCTGGGGATCAGAGAGTGGTGTGGAACCCATAAAATATCCATACTGTTCTTGAATGTTTGTGCTCTCCTGGTGACTGTACTGTATGGCTTTTAATTATTTAATTGTTTTTAATGTTTGCATTGTCTATATGTCTGTTTTATTTTTTGAATTTTTGGTACTGTTTATGTTTTAATTGTAAGCCACCCAGAGTCACAAATGTGAGATGGGCAGCTATATAAATTGAATAAATAATTAAACAAACAAACAAACAAATAAAATTTTAGGTATCAAATTAATATATTTTAGGGATATACTTTATGCAATTTCTATTAAAATTTAATCTCTATACATTAGGAAGGGAAGTGGGGATGGGTGCACCTCACACTTTATCGACCTTCAAATGAAGAAGGTGATTACCTGCAATGAAAGTTATAGCTCCTCTACCCTTGGTGGTGCTCCGCACAGTTTAGACTCTTCCAGGGTTCCATAGCATGCAAAGAACTTCCTAAAATGAATGAGGCTCCCCAGTGCAGATGTTCACTTTCTGAACAGGAAGGCCAATGAGAACTGAAGTGGAAACTTGTGGAGCTACCACACTCAGCTCTGAATTTTCTTTTCAGTCCATGGTTTAATATCATCCCAAAACGATGAGAGGGAGAGGGAGAGAGAGAATTTGATACAGATTTGTGACTGTACTACACAGCACATATCAAGTCTTCCTGAAAATTATTTTTCATCTAAGAGAAGTTCAGTGTTGAAGGAAGTATCAAGGAAAATCAGATCTTCATAGGTTATTCTGGATGAAAACATGTATACCTCTTTTTTTTTTTTGTCTGCGCTCAGTCATTACTGACCCTGCAGTGACTGCCTGGACGAATCCTTGCAGTTTTCAAGGCAATTGTTTTTCGGAAGTGGTTTGCCAGAGCCTCCTTCCTAGAGCAGAGCCCAGCTGGCGAGCGCAGGAGGCGGGATTTCCGTTGCTTCGCGCCCTTTCAGGCGAGCGCGGTTTCGCGCTTACAGGCAACTGGTCCCGTCTCTGTGCAAGGCGCTGCCAGCATTTTTCCTCCCACTGGAGTGAGAGTACCCATTTATCTACTCACGTGAGTTTTCGACCTGTTGGGTTGACAGGAGCTGGGGGGGGGGGGGGAACAGGAGCTCACCCTGTTAACGCGAAGGCTGGACTCGAACCGCCGAAGCGTCAGCCATTTCTGGCCAGCAACTTTCAGCGTCATTAAGCCGCTGCGCCACCGCGTCCCCTTGTATACCTCTTAGCCTCCCTTATGTAGAAAGCTCATTCATTTTTTATATTCTATACAGTATTTTTATGGTAGCGTTAGTGGTAGAAGTAACAGTATTGATTTTAATTGTGAGACATCCACATATATGCCTCTTCTCTTCATTGCTTTTTGGTCTGTGCAAGAGTGTGCCCAGAAATTTGTTGTGCTTAGCCAATCTGCTTCCTCAGATGAGTAACTTTCCTTGGGTCAGGAGCTCAGTAATTTTCCAATTTCCTTTCTGTAACTCCAAACCTTTCTTAACTTATTGTCCTTTTGGCTAAGCTTGGCACAAAAATACCACTTTTTACTTTGGGGCAAAATGCTATCATGCAGTGTTAAGTCAACCACTTTAGTGACTGACACTCTCAACATTGCCTCCTAATCCCATCTTTCAGTAAGAAGATTGGTTTCAGCAGGTTATCATTGTTTTTAAGTCTTAGTAGCCCCAAAGGGGAAATGCTGCAAATCCCTAACATCTTTTCTGAATGCTTGACATATAAGAATTTTTTAAAGTGTTTTGAACCTGTCTAGAGTTAGTTTTGTGGTGAAATATAGTGGTTTGGGGTATATTACATGACAACATGTCTAACCATTCATATTGATTCATGAGCATTATAACCAACTGTAGTAAAAAAAAAATGATTTGTACATAGTTGTTTTAGTGTACATTGCCATTTTATTCATGGAAATCATGGAAATCAGTGACTATTAGCTTTGATGGCAGTGTGACTGCCTCTGAAGGCCACCTCCTGGGAGATTAGTGGACTTCCTTGTGCAGTTGGTTGGCCACTATGTGTAATGGTATGTGGGAATGACTTCAGGAGACAGGGCAACAAGAAGCAACCAGGGGAACAGGCAGATAAAAGGCAGCTTAGCCCGCAGCAGGAATGTGGGTGGGGTAAGAGGGTCAGAAGAGACCCTCCCTAGTTTTTGGGCTGTAAAGGGGATGGGGGGAGAGAAGTACTTTCAGTCTTGTAAGATTCTATCAAACCTTACAATAAAGTAGAACTAGTTCATCTGGTCAAGTTTCCTATCTGGTCTACCTCATAAGGCTGACATCAGTCTTGCAAGTCTGCAAGTATTTCTCTCCCCCTTTCCCCTTTACAGCCCAAAAACTAGGGAGGGACTCTTCTGAGCCCCTTACCCCACCCACATTCCTACTGCGGGGTAA